>CM057342.1:332643338-335043338 GCA_030015575.1 Agapanthus africanus | reverse complement strand
AACATGTATACTTTCTGTCTCTCTGATTACATGTTGATAAAGCCCATAGGATGTGTACTCGACTTCCAGGACTATGATGTAGATCATACCAGTGGGGCCTGGGTAGTCCATGAGTACATCCTTGAATTGTTCCTAGTCGAGGGAATATTGAGACAGGGCATCGATATTCCAGAGTAGACTAGCGCATATCTTCTCGACCCATGCGATGGGCGATGGATGATCCCATATCCATTGGTGTTTGACATCGAAGATGGTATGCGGGTGCTCAGTGGAGACTGGGTACACTGAACGGACTCGCCGAGAACTCCCAGATGGTATTATACCTCACGTCAGATGGCAGTTCTCTGGTGACACTGGTACAGCTTAGTCCGTAGACCCGAGATCGTCATAGAGTCTTGTGTGTCTCCCACTGTGCTTTGATTTCCACCCTACCACGGCTCTACTGAGTTGTGCAAACAGGTGGTTTTTGGGTACAGTCCCGATTCACATGGAGGCAATGAGCGATAGGAGGGGATTCGTCTCTCCCGGTATTGGGGGTTGATGTTGTGCTATGCTCGACTGGCCATAACAGGAAATCCCTGGCCAGGGTTGCAGTGATATACTGGTAAGTGTTATCAGTAGTTTCACGAATGTTATGGACCCTACGTCGGCATGACTTATCGAGCTATTGGGGTCTGACGTTTACCACCCCTAGGCGAGATATGCGACATATCAGACGAACAGACCGGACTATACGGTAGTGTTACTGGTCGGATTCGCAGGAGTGTGAGAGGGCTTGCTCGTCGATCTTCTGATCGCTCAATACCCGGGTGGCCGTTACGTTTAGCAGACCGCTTGCGGCTTGCGGATGTTTGATATGATCATCATCTGCTGCCGGCGTATTGACGAGTCTTTAGAGTCCTACACAGAGGTTTCCTGGCTCAAGCGAAATGAAATAGGAGTGCATATGAGATATGTGCGGGACCGAGAATAATGCGTGAATGTGATACCGTATTCCATTCTCGCGATGAATGTATCGATTAGGTTATATGCGATATACCCTAGTTATCGAATCAAAGGTTGATTTGATAAGCCGATACATTATATACTAGTCGGTTGTGTGCGACATGACCGGGTCATTGAATCAAGTGTTGATTTAATGATTTAATGCATAATTATATATTTGATATATTACTTTGCGTTAACTAGTATTGGTTCACTTTATATGGATTTTCTCACTTGTAATGTGCACATTGTATATGTGATATACATTTGTACATTTGCTTGTATCATGTTTGATGATACATGATTGTTTAAGTGTATGTTAAGAATAAACCATGGTTATTTATATGATTAGGGTTTTATTTCCTTTTCTTATTTATTTATCTATTTATTCATTTTGGAAATAATTAGAAAAGGCATAAAAAGAAAATGGTGGCTAATTTTGTTTCATATTGAAGCTTCTTGAAGACTTTGACCTAGTGACCATTTTGTTCTTATCCTTAACCCTAACCATTCTATTAACCATGGTATTTTCTCTACACTTAACTAAGGTTGAATATATGATAAGTATTGATTTACTTTTTCTTTTCAATTAACTTATCATATAAGCTTCTTCTTCTTCTTCCTTGACTTCAAGAAGAAAAGCTTCACCTCCATCAATGGTGATTGATGCATATGAGTGAGAAATCCAATTCTAAAGTCTACCCACCTCCTATTTCTTCATCCTCTACCTCTTGCCAAGTAGTAGAGTGTGTTTCCTTCACAAGTTTCATGACTTGGTGAAGTGAGAGCTTGATCTTGCGATGCTTCGACGTAGATCATCTTCGGCATGGACATCGACGACCTAGCTTGCCCATTCTCCGACGAAGCCGACTCTAGAGCCCGAATTTGATATGGACAGCGGAGACGACCTCGTTGCAGAGCCGTAGAGGTGGAGGACCGGATCTACAAAGGTTGTATGTCCATTCCCTTAGTTAAAATGTTAACTAGTTTACATGTTTCGCCTAAATATCTAGTAAACGATCCGTAGTCGGGTTTGTAGGCACCCGTAAATTTTTATTTGTGCATGTTTGATCACTTGTGAGACCTCACTAGAGTGCCTAGGAACCCTACACAAGGTGTAGTGTATGGTAGCTAAGTGATGTCTTCCTACACAGCATATGATGCGATTAATTAGGACAGTCACATGATTATGTTGACCATAGTCAAGAGTCATGTGGGTGGGTCTAATTAATCACGAAATGATGGGTAGAACTTGACTAGGACTTATGATATGTTGACCATAGCCAAGGTCATAAGTACTAGGGGTAAAAACCATTATCGGGAGTTTCAAGAGTTGAAATTTGCAATGATATTGCATACCTTCTATGAGATAGTTGGATCTCGATACCCACTGTGAGTAATTGTTACTTCTGGGAGAGTTTTGCACATAACAATTAGCCGATCAAGTAGGTGTCTAGAAAGGTGTTAACGGGGTTACGCCCCTGGGAAAACGAGGTTTATTTTAATTAGGTCCGTGCGAAAGAACGGGGAACCTCCCTTAAAGTACCGACACAGGCCTGGCCGAAAGATTGGCGAACTTGTAGGGTGTAATTAATCCCGGCTATTCTTACCTTTTAGGGTTTGAAGGAAGATTTGATAAAAACAGCGGGAGCCATCCTGATTAGATAAAATAATAACCAATCTAATCTTGCAAGAGCGCATGCAGAGTGTTTTCTTCTCTCTCTCTCCTGGTAGTGACCATGCCATGCCTTAATCAAGATAATAATATGGATGTATTGACCGAACCTGCTTGTTATAATGTGTTGGGGAACGTTGGTATCGTTATTTCTTATAATTGTTATAAGTATGAACAGGAAATAGGGGAATATCCGGATTCCCATGCCACCCAATCGAAGAAAGTGCATGTTGATGCATCTTCTGCGGGTGTGTTCATTACGGATAACTATTTTCTCAGTATCCTCTGCGTCCTGGTTATGTGATACCGGAACAGGATCATGCATATGTAATATGTTACATGGGCTACAAAAAGGTAGAGAACTGGGAATGAGTGATATATCTCTAAGTGTAAGAGAATGGTGAAATTGTTGCAGCCAAATCAGTTGGTAGATATCACCTTGTATTGCCAAGAGATAAATACATTGATTCTGAACGAATGTTATTACATACCGAACCTGATATACAACATTACATCGGTTTCTTTAATAAGTTAACGAAGGATATAATTTTGTATTGATGGATAATGTTGTGAACATTTTCCTTAATCAAGAGTTGATTGGATCAGGCACGTTATGTAATGGCATATACGTTCTAAATCAAACCACGGTTCAAGGTATATAGAACACACACAAGAGGAATAGTTCAGAAATGAACGAATCCTTCTTGTGGCTTTGTAGACTAGGTCATATCAATGCGACACAACTGGCTAAGTTACATACGGATGAATATTTGAATCTTTTCAAATTTTTCATCTTATGATACTTTCCAGTCTTGTCTCAAAGGTAAAATGACCAATACTCCGTTTATTGGAAACAAAGGAAGAGTTATTAAACTCTTGGGACGCATACATGATGATGTATATGGTCCCATGTCAACAAATGCCAGGGTTGGTTCTTTGTACTTCATTATATTCACTGATTATCTCTCAAGATTCGGACATGTGTTCCTGTTGAAACACAAGTCTGAAGCTTTTGAGAAATTCAAGGAATATAAGTACGAAGTAGAGAACCAAACGGGTAGAAGTATTAAAGTCCTTCGATGTGATCGAGGAGGAAAATACTTGGGCATGGTGTTCTTGGAGTTTCTAAAAGGAGAACGTGATTCTTTCTCAGCTTACTCCTTCGAGTACACTACAGCACAAACGGTGTATCGGGGCAGAGGTATCGCACCCTATGAGATATGGTGCGCTCTATGATGAGTACTGCTGAGTTGCCTGATTCCTTTTAGAGTTATTCACTTGAGAAGCTGCATACCTACTGAATGGGGTTCTATCCAAATCAATGCCTACTACTCCATATGAGATATGGAATGGGAAGAGACCATGTCTTAAACGAGTTAATATATGGGGTTGTCTGGCCTATGTTGAAAAGCAAAATCCGGACAAGCTCGAGGCAAAGTCAGTTCTGTATAAGTTTGTCAGATATCCCGAACATTTGCTAGGGTATATCTTCTACCTAACTGAGGAGGAAAAGGTGTTTTGTTTCTCAGAATGCCACCTTTTTAGAAAAGGAATTTCTTGTGAAGAAATTTGTGGTCATGGGGTAGAACTGGAAGGAGTTCCAGCTAGACAAACTAACAACTGATGATTTGGTGAAACCAAAGGATTCAATAGTCTCCAACGAACCTCAGCCTCTCCGCGAATCTGGTAGGGTTCCTCATCCACTTGAGAAATACTACAGTCTTCTCGGTGACAGTGGGAGCGAGGATTGCATCATGGTAGATGATGGCCCAACTAGGTTCAGGCAGGCCATCACGAGTGGTGACTCTTTGTAAAGGCTGGATGCTATGCGATCAAAGATGGAATCCATATACACCAACAAAGTATGACTTTGAATGTTGCACCCGATGGGGTAAAACCCATTGGGAGTAAATGGATCTTGAGAAGATTCTTGGTATAGATGGAAAAGTTGTGACTTTCAAAGCTAGACTTGTAGTAAAAGGCTATCGTCAATAACCAGGTGTGGTTTATGATGAAACTCTAGTGGCTATGCTTAAGTTCATCAGGATTAAAGCACGCATCGCGGAGTTGGAACATCTATTTTAATATGGCAGTCAAAGTGTTTGACTTCATCAAAAAGGTAGATGAACCTTGTATATACAAAAAGGTTGTAGAGAGTAAGGATGCCTTCCACATATTGTAAGTAGATGACATACTTTTGATAGGAAATGGTTTCCTATGCTACACTCGGTCAAGATCCACTTATCATGAGGATTCTCCATGGAAGATCTTAATGATACCTACTACATCTTATGGATTTTGATCTATGGTGATAAATCTAAGTGGATATTGGAAGTATCCCAAATCCAGGTACATTTAACACCATACTAAAGGTGTTTAGTATGGAAGATTCTAAGCGTGGTGGTTCGCCCACTTACTCAGGAATCGCTCTCTCCAAAACGTTGTCTTCCGAGACTGATTTGGAGAAAGCTCGCGTGCAAAAGATATCCTATGCTTCGGCAGTAGGCTCTATCATGTATGCGATGTTATGTACCAGACCAGATGTAGCTAACTCACTAGGTGTAGTGATTAGGAATCAATCGAATCTTAGGAGAATCACTAGACAGCTATAAAGGACATTCTTAAGTACTTGAGAAGCACAAAAATAATGTTCTTGGTTCGAGCTTCCAGAGTGATAAGGTCGACTGAAAGTCAGTCACAGGCATTGTCTTTACCCTCAGTGGAGGGATGGTATGTTGGAAGAGTTCCAAGATAGATACCATGACATATTAGACGATAAAGGCTGAATACATCGCTACCAACGATGCTACCAAAGAGGTTGTCTGGATATTTCTTGTTCATGAGATGAACATGGTTCCTACCATTGAGCGTCCAATAACTGTTATTGTGAAAACAATGGAGTTGTGGCTTTGTCCTAGGAACGCAGGTCCCATCAGCGTTCCAGACATATTCTGAGGACAGTATCACCTGATCAGGGAGATGGTTGATCTCCAAGGGATCAAGGTTAGGAGAATTAACGTGAAGGATAACACGGAGATCCACTCACAAAGGCCTTTTCCCTAGAGAGACTTCTATAGAACGTTGAGTATGAGATACTATAACAAATGGCCTTTGTGCAAATAGGAGATTGTTAGTAATATGTATGCCCTAGAGGCCATTACTGTACATACGATGTATATTGTAGTGGATGCTTGGACATATATAGGGAGGACTTTCTTTCTCGACATGATAGTATACTATCTGGTTGCTCTTTATCTTAACATATACACTTATTGTCTCTCTATTACATGTTGATAAAACCCTTAGGATGAGTACTTGACTACCAGGATTATGATGCAGATAATACTAGTGGGGACAGGGTAGTTCGTAAGTACATCCTTCAATTGTTCTTAGTCATGGGAGTATCGAGACATGGCATCGATATTCCAGAGTAGACTAGTGTATACGCTTCTTGACCGATATAATGGGTGATGGATAATCCCACATCCATTGGTGTTTGACATAAGAGAAGGTATACGAGTGCTCAGTGGAGACCGGGTACACTGAACGGACTCGCCGAGAAGTCCTAGATGGTATTATACCTATCGTCAGATAGCAGTTCTCTGGTGAAACTGGTACAGGTTAGTCTGTCGACCCAAGATCGTCATAGAGTCTTGTGTGTCTCCCACTGTGCTTTGATTTCCACCCTACCACGGCTTTACTGAGTCGTGCAAAACGGTGGTTTTTGGGTACAGTCCTGAGTCACATGGAGGCAATGAGCAATAGGAGGGGATTCGTCTCTCCCGGTATTGTGGGTTGATGTTGCGTTGTGCTCGAATGGCCATAACAGGAAATCCCTGGCCAGGGTTGCTGAGATCTACTCGTAAGTGTTACCAGTAGTTTCTCGAACCGTTATGGACCTTGCATCGGCATGACTTATCAGGCTATTAGGGTCTGACGTTATACCACCCCCAGGCTGTGATATGCGACTTATCTGACGAAGAGACCGGACTGTACGGTAGTGTTACTGATTGGATTCGCAGGAGTATGAGCAGGCTTGCTTGTTGATCTTCTGATCGCTCAATACCCGGGTTGCCGTTATGTTTAGCAGACCTCTTGCGGCTTGTGGGTGACTGATATGATCACCACTTACTGCCGGCGTATTGACGGGTCTTTAGAGTCCTACACAGAGGTTTCCTGGCTCAAGCGAAACGAAGTACGAGCACATATGTGATATGTGCAGGACCGAGATTAATACACGTATGTGATACCGTATTCTATTCTCGTGATATTTGATATCGGTCGGTTATATGTGATATAACCGGGTTGTCGAATCAAGTGTTGATTCGATAAGTTGATACATTTGATATTAGTCGGTTGTATGTGATATAGCCGGATTATTAAATTAAGTGTTGATTTAATAATTTAATGTATAATTATATATTTGATATATTAACTTACATTAACTAATATTAGCTCACTTAAAATATCTTTTTCTCATTTGTGTACACTTAGTATATATGTGATATATATTAATGTACATTATTTTGTGTGATGCTTGATGCCACATGTGACATGGGTGTATGAGACTCACACCATGCAAATAATAATGAAGGGTTTTATTTATTTAAAGTTAATCAAAATTGGTTGGAAATTTGTCACATGGTTGAAGCTTGTAGAACCCATTGCTTAGTCCACTAATTTTTTCTCACTCTAGATATTTATTAATCTAACCATTATTGTTAGCCATGGTTTATTCTCTACATGAGTTAGTGTATGACACTAACTCACCCATGGTTGCTATTCTCACTCACTATTCCATTCACACTTCATCTTCTTCCTCATCTCCAAAAGCTTTCTAGCTTCATGAGAGGTGAAGAAAATTAGTGAGAAAACCATTTCTAAAGTGAGCAAAATTCCTACTTCATCAACCTCTTCTCTATTAATCATTTAGATTGGGTTGTTTCTTCACTAGATCATCACTTAGTGAAGAGGTTGCTTGAGTTAGTGTCTCCTCGACGTAGATCATCTTCGGTCTCGAAGACTTCAAGTAAGCTTGTTCATTTCACCTTGTGGAGCCTCACTAGAGTCCGGGAGATAACCACTTGGAGCGAAGGGACTATTACACGGAGCTATTGAAGTGAAAGACCGATCTACAAAGGTTGTATTCCTTGTTCACTTAGATGTAAAGATGTTTACATGCTTGTTCGTCTAATTCTCTAGTTTAGATTCTAGCGTTAGGGTTCTTTAGTGCGCCAATTTTTTGAAAATGGCATGGTCGATGCCTCCCGAAACCCAGCGTCCGCATTAGGGACCCCTACAAGAACTGGAATTGATTTCAGAACCATAAACGATTACTGAAAATTTAATAGAACCTAAAGATTCAATTGGATTAGACAATCCATTATCCACTCCGCAGTTTTGGTGGGTAACCTCAGGCACCCGAGAGGTACTTGAGTCTCCTTAAAGACGGTGACAGGGTGGTTTTTGATGACCAAAACGTGATACTAGTGTTGTTCTAGACTATGAAATCTGACAGGAGGATGAGTATAACGTCGGCCTAAATTAGCTTTAGAAGGGCACATGTATATGACTCTGCCAGAGGGTTGTTATAATCAGTGGGAGCAGCGGAAGCATAGTGGGCATATAGCTTATTTCTATTTATAAACTAAAGCAGGTATAGCGGAGATAGATCGTCTAGTTTTGATATAACAGTAATAGATTTTGACTTCATTAGAACCACAGATGAACCTAGTAAGAAGGTAGTATGGAGTGATGTCCTGATATTTGGATGACATGCTCTTGATAGGAAGTGATATTCCTATACTACGATCGGTTATACTGTGGTTGTCACAAGGTGTTTCTCTATATAGGATCTGGATAAAATTTCAAGGATTATGGTAACTAGATCTATGGTTTTAGATCTAGATTTGGGAAGTGTCCCAATTTGGGTACTTGACACTATTCTAAAGTGTTTTAGAATGGAAGACTCCTGGCTTGGTGGTGTACCTGCAGGTGATAGAGCCACCCTCTCTAAAGAGATGTCTTCTAGACTGATGAGGAGAGGGATTTGCATGATTGACATATCTCTTGCTTAGGCAATTGAGTCAATCATGAGATGTGAGGTACCACACCAGATATTGCTTTTGCACTAGCTGCAATAAACATATATTAATCCAATCCTGGAGAAACGTTGGGAAGCAGTTATGAACATAAGTGGATGTTCTTGGTATATGGTAACAGCAGCCTTCTTCTGGTGGCGGTTATCATTTCAGGCTTCCAAGATGACCTGGATGACAGAGTGGTTGTCAGAGTTATAGTTTTTCCTCTATTGAGAGGTAGTATATTGGACAGGTGGTCCAAGCAGATACTGTGGAAGGTATGGCGCAGGATACTAATTAAATTCGGTGGATGATACAGTCTAAGAAGTTTGTTTGATTTAGAGTTCATTTGTGAACTGGGTCCCATCAGATATCTAGACAAATTCGAAGATAGGTATTTCTCATTTCGAAAGATAGTCTTTCTCCGTAAAGTTGAGATATAGAGAGATATAAATTGAAACATTGGAGCGAATCCACTTACTGAGGCTATTTCTCGAACGCAATAGTTTCACAAACGAGCTTTGCGAGACTGATTAGTAGAGAAGTTGGATGTTCGGTATCACACGGGCTGTGAGTATGCGATACTGCAATAATTAGCTTTAAGTCCAAGTGGGAGATTGTTGGCTACAGTTCCCTCAAGTCAATTATTGTAACCGCAGGCACGCGATTGTGATGATTGAGGGAGGACTTATATGGGTAGAACAATCTTACTCATGATGATAGTATGCTATCTGGTTTTTGTTTATCATCATATACATGCATTATGTGGTATAACAGATCACTATTACATGTTGATAGAGCCCATAGGATTTTTGCTTGACTACCAGTATTATGATGGCGATCATATACGTGGGAGCTGGGTGGTCTATAAGTACATCCTTAATGTCCCTAGTCGAGGGAGTATCGAGACTGGGCATCGATACTCCAGAGTAGACTAATGTATACTTATCGAGACCGTGCAACAATTCTTTTCCTCAAAATAACTTTGTTCCGTCAAATAACGATAAGGTTTTCTCGCTAGAACGGAGTCTAGAGGATTTTATAAAGCAATCGACTCAATCCACCGCCAACATCCAGCCTTCTATTCAGTCTCTAGTGCAACACATCGCTGCACACGGGCAAAGCATCAAGAACATCGAAGCCTACACTGCACAGCTGAACGCGACGTTAAGCGAGCGAGAGAAAGGAAGGCTTCCATCTCAACCACTCCAAAATCCTGGTCACCCACATAATGTACATGTTACTCTTGAACAACAGAACCATAATATAAGTGTCGTGACTACGTTAAGATCTGGAAGAATGCTGAACAACAACATCGGCACACGAATTGATGATGATGACACCCCGGTCGTTTTTTCTACTCCTTCTTCTTCTTCTGGGACTATTCTCCATTCTTCAAAAGGCTCTTCTTCTTTAACCGCTGCTCCGAACGGATCCACGTATCACTCTACTCAAACTCCGGTTTTAGGATCCGTTCCAACTCCACAATCTCCTCCACAAGCATTGGACTCAACCAATTTCAAAAACATTCCAGTTCCAACCAATTTCAAAAGATTCTGGAGTTGTTCAAACAGGTTAACATCAACATTCCCCTCTTAGATGCAATCCAGCAAGTCCCCTCCTATGCAAAATTTTTGAAAGACTTGTGCACTAAGAAGAGGAAATCTCAGGTACCCAAGAAGGTTTTCCTAGCTAGTAACGTGAGTGATGCTCTTACCCAAAATTTGCCACAAAAATGGAAGGACCCTGGCTGTCCAACGATTTCAATAACCATTGGGGATAAGAACATCAACCGCTCTCTTTTAGATCTTGGTGCCAGTGTTAACCTGCTTCCTTATTCTGTATATGAGCAACCAGGTGTAGGAGAACTGAAACATATGTATTGTACTCTTCAAATGGCTGACCGATCTATCACCCGTCCTAGGGGTGAGCTAGAGGATGTGTTAATAAAGGTTTGGGACTTCATATTCCCCGTTGACTTCATTGTTTTAGATACACAACCTGTAGCTAACCTCCGGAATCAAATTCCGGTGATACTCGGTCGCTCATTCCTTGCAACCTCAAATGCTATGATCAATTGTCGAAATGGTTCGATGAACCTATCTTTTAGCAACATGACAATTGAACTCAACATTTTTAGGTTAGGGAATCAGCCATCCGAACCAAGTGCTCATATACTAGATGTTTGTTCCATCCAGGAGATCACCCCCGAGGACTGTGAATTTGAGGAATTCTTGTTTGATCACTGTGATCTTGACGCCACTAGTGCATCGCTCTTTGAACCTGCTGCTTCCGCTCCTGACAACGATTACGAGTGCTTCACGTTTTCGAACGATCTTGGTTTGTCGCCGCCCGAGTTTGAATCTTTTGAGTTTTCGGATGCGTTAGTTGAACCATCCGACTCAGTCGCATACACTCACTTTGAGCCCCTGTTGAAATATTTTGAGTTCGAGACATTTTCTCCAATCTTGCCTTCAGTCATTTCACCTCCTACGCTCGAACTCAAGCCTCTGCTGTCTCACCTCAAGTATGCTTACTTAGGTGAAAACGAGACCCCCCCAGTCATCATCTTGGCTTCTCTAGCTCTGGAGCAAGAGAAATCCCTTCTCACAGTCTTGCAATCCAATCGGCAAGCTTTTGGCTGGACGATGGCGGACATCAAGGGGATTAGTCCCCTGATAGATGAACATGACATTCACCTGATGGATGATGCCAAACCAGCTATGGATCCACAGAGGCGGTTAAATCCAGTCATGAAGGAGGCTGTGAAAAAAGAAATCTTCAAATGTCTGGATAGTGGTATCATTTACCCTATTTCAGACAGCCAATGGGTCAGTCCTATACACGTTGTCCCTAAGAAGTCAGGCATTACGGTCATCACAAACGAGGCGAATGAGTTGATCCCGACGTGCACCCAGACCGGGTGGCGAGTATGCATTGATTATCGAAAACTCAACGCCGCAACGCGGAAGGATCACTTTCTGCTGCCATTCATTGACCAAATGCTCGAAAGATTAGCTGGACATGAGTATTACTGTTTTCTGGATGGTTACTCAGGCTACAACCAGAATCTCATCGCCGAGAAAGACCAGGACAAGACCACTTTCACTTATCATTTCGGTACATTCGCATATCGCTGCATGCCCTTTGGGCTATGCAATGCTCCCGCTACCTTACAGCGGTGTATGATAGGAATTTTCTCTGACATGGTTGAGAAATTTTTGGAGATATTCATGGATGATTTCTCCATCTTTGGCGATTCTTTCGACGAGTGTTTGCAACATCTTGACGCTGTCCTTACCCGATGTAAGGATAAAAATCTCACTTTAAACTGGGAAAAATTCCACTTCATGGTGCGCGAAGGTATTGTCCTAGTACATATCATTTCGCAGAATGGCATTGAGGTTGACAAAGCAAAGATTGATGTCATTTCCAACCTCCCTCCTCTCAAATGCATCAGAGATATCCGATCCTTCCTTGGCCATGCCGGTTTTTACAGACGGTTTATCAAGGACTTTAGCAAAATTGCTAGACCCTTGACTCTTCTTCTGGCTAAGGATACCACGTTCAACTTATACTCGAGCTGTTTGACTACTTTTGAATCACTGAGAAGCTCACTCACCACTGCTCCCGTTCTTTCTTCACCCGACTGAACGCATCCTTTCGAGATTATGTGCGATGCATCCGACTTTGCTATCGGTGCGGTCTTAGGACAGCACATAGATAAGATGCCACAGGTAATCTACTGCGTGAGACGGACCATGAATGATGCCCAAATGAATTACACTACAACCGAGAAAGAGTTCTTGGCTGTTGTGTTTACTTTAAAGAAATTCAGGCCCTATCTGATCGACTCCCCAGTCATTGTCAACACCGATCATTCAGCTCTGCGACATCTTTTTGCGAAAAAGGATGCAAAAACTCGGTTAATACGTTGGATCCTCTTACTTCAAGAATTTGACCTTGTCATTAAGGACAAAAGTGGATGTCAAAATGTAGTAGCCGATCATCTTTCACGACTTCCTTCTTCGTCGACGCTTCCTCTCCCAATCGACGACACTTTCCCTGATGAACAATTCTTGACAATATCTTGCAAACCCTGGTTCGCAGATACTGTGAACTACCTGGCGACTGGACTCATACCTGACGATTGGTCGAGTCAGAACAGACTTAGATTTTTATCCCAAGTAAAACACTTTTACTGGGATAAGCCCTACCTGTTCAAGTACTGTCCAGACCAAATCATCCGACGGTGTGTTCCAGAAAACGAATTCAAGAGTGTGTTGTCTTTTTGCCACGATCAAGCATGTGGCGGGCACTTTGGCCCAAGAAAGACAGCTGAGAAAGTCTTGCAATGTGGCTTTTACTGGCAAAAATTTTTCAAAGATGCACATGAATACTGCAAGACTTTCTCCCGATGCCAACATTTGGGCCGGATTTCCAGGCGAAATGAGATGCCACTCAAACCAATCTTGGTTGTTGAGATGTTCAATGTTTGGGGGATAGATTTCATAGGCCCATTTTTCAACTCTTTTGGGAACCTGTACATTCTCTTAGCTGTTGATTATGTCTCCAAATGGGTCGAGGCAGTGCCAAGCAGGACTAACGACAACAAGGTTGTCATTAAATTCCTGAAAGAAAACATCTTTCCCTGGTTCGGGCACCCTCGCGCTATCATTAGCGACAATGGGACGCATTTCTGCAATAGGTCTTTCGAGGCCTTGGTGCAGAAATACTCAATTAATCATAAGCTATCCATGCCCTACCACCCCCAAACATGTGGGCAAGCCGAAGTTTCGAATCGTCAGATCAAGCAGATTTTGGAGAAAATGGTTTCCAAGAACCGTAAAGATTGGTCTTTGAAACTAACCGATGCCCTTTGGGCATTTCGAACTGCGTACAAGACTAATTTTGGAATGTCTCCCTATCGTCTTGTGTATGGAAAGGCTTGCCATCTCCCTGTGGAAATTGAACATCGCGCTATTTGGGCGATCAAAGAGCTGAATCTCAATCTTGAAGATACCGGCAGCTATCGGAAGCTGGAACTGAACGAACTAAACGAGCTTCGGGATGAGGCTTACGACAACGCGCTTGTTATAAAAAATCGAACGATGGTTTTTCATGATAAACACCTTACGCACAAAACCTTCATGTCTGGACAACAGGTACTTCTTTATGACACCCGACTCCATTTCCATCCCGGTAAACTTCGATATCGGTGGAAGGGACCTTTTGTTGTACGGTGTGTGTACCCGCACGGCGCAGTGGATTTGGAGAATCCGAAGGACGGTTCATTTTTCAAAGTAAACGGACACAGACTGAAACCGTTTCTTAGCGCAGAACCATCAAAGGAGCTCCTGATCTTGCGGGAGCCAGTTTACCCTGCATAATCTTCCTCTGCTTACCACCAAACTTCGGTTTTCCAGCCAAAAACAGTGGAGACTGTAAACAACTCTAATTTTAGTGTACAAAAATTTGTTTAAAAGTTAATGTATACTTGGGGTATTTACGTTTTCTGTGAGTACTATAAGTAATTGATTTGCTTTTTAATAGCAAGAAGGAGCTTGTAGCTCATTGGTAAGACCTTGCACTGCTGAACCAAAGCACCAAAGTTCAAGTTCCATCACCCACATTATTTTTAATATTGTTTTCTTTTAAATTTTTAGAATCTCAAGAGCCTACACGTGCATAACTCGTAAAAACAAAAATTCACATATAAAACAAACTGTCCCAGGGGGTAGAACAAATGACGAACGACTCATGGCAGCGAGCCCCGGTCCGATTCTGAGCCATATCCATTTCCCCCTTCACGAAAGTTGTGATTCTTGGTCTCCCCTTAACCCCTGACATGATTAAATTACCTGCACAGTAACAGATTCTTTAAAATCCAATTAAAACCTAATTAAATCTTTTTAATGCAATTTTTAATGCATTTTTCTATCAAACCCTAACCTTAAGTTTTACCTATAAATACCACTCCATCTCACCCCCCCCCCCTCACTCACAAATTCTATCTAAACTCTCAAGAAAACTCTCTAGAAATTTTGTGTACAAGTGGAGTTAGCGAAGGGCGAATTTCCGATGACGACTCTAGGAGCTTCCGGCGACGAAACGCACTGGAACCTACTTCAACTGCCTCTTCCTCTTTTCTAATCTCTAATCCAGTAAGTCCCTCCTCCCTCTTCTATTTTCTATTCTTAAAACTCGTATTTCTAAAACCCGACGGAAGCGGAGTTAATCCGACTTCCGATTCGGTTTTCTTTAAAAAGTTCAACTTTTCTTAAATACAACAATACCATACTTGCATATCATGACTATTAATCATAACAAAACATCATGAACAAGTTTCATAGCAAAATATCTCATAATATAATTTTTATCGTACTTTTTTCAGTAAAATACCATGCGGTTTAGTTTCGACACTAAAACATCATATTTCTTGCTATACCTTTAGATAAATCACGAGATAATGACCTTCCTCTTCACAATACTCTTATTCAACATAGCATGATGTCTTTTGGGAATATAAAATACGGGAATACGAATTTACACTTAAATGCCTTTTAGTATTAAAACCGTTTTCTACAAGATTATGTATTTTCAAACAAATCTTTGCAAAGCGCTGCTACAACCCATTTGGGAAACCCGTTCGGGATGGAGCGGATTATCACACATCCTCGGGCTTAGTAGTGCGAGATGCAGACCTTCGCAAGGAGCATTCGGTCTCGAAAGATTTAAAATACAAATATCATAAGAAAATATGATTTTTAGATAAATAATAAATTTAATTATTTTATAAATATTTATATATATGTATAATCAAAAAATCTATTTTTGTCACGACCCGAAATAGCACGTGACTGGCACTTGAATCATATGAATTCTATAGGACCCCATCTAATTCAAGTAAGCCAAAAGCCCTGAAATCTAAAACCATTTTAAGTAGTAAATAAAGAAAACTAGTTTTTAAGAAGTGAAGAAAACATGTTTTAAAATGAGGTTTTTAAATAAGTAAGCCGAATATGCATTTTTAAAATGTCTAGTCCTTTCTGAAAATTTCGGCAGAGTTTCCTTTGTAAATACTGGCCCCGAACGGGGTACAACATGAATAATACATATACAATGATAAAAGACATTCCCAAACGGGAGCTAGCTCTTCGTCAATCGACGGTCACAACCACGCAAGCAGTATAATATACAACGCCGAAGGGCGAGGATAAAAACTCAAAGGAAAACTCAAAATCAGCAATGAAAACCATAATACTACAACGCGCGACTCTAAGGTCGAAATAATACATAACTGGTTTTCTAGGTCTGAGACAATATACAAGTTTGGTTGATGGAATTACTAGATACAACTGAATAATACATGTACAATGGTGGTTCTTAATGCGAAAGAACCCACCTACCAAAACAAATCACCCATAAGGGAAGCAGTGTGCCAGAAGCCGCAATGGAACCTGTATGGCAAAACCTGCAAGAAGTGTGGCACAACGGGGGTGAGTTGCCAACTCGTGAATAGAAAACATCACAGAGCAGAAATCGTATGTATGACTCATCTTATGTCAATATGATCAGATATATATATATATATAAACCTCAAATGAATAAGTCTAAAGCATGATAAGGTGGCAATGTAACATCTATACATGAGTGTAGTGCCAAGTGCTTGTGTTAGTGCCTCAGGTAATAGCATGTCATAAATATGAGGTATGATCAATGTCGACTATATCATGAAGTCTATGAATATGTGGATATCATCCAACTATGTGATCAATATCATCAATGTCAACTATATGTATGTGAAAATCGTCCACGTGTCACCCAATGACAATAAGCATCATGCATGTAAATATCATAAAGCATATGCATGGAAGTATGAGGATGTAAATCAACAGGTGTCGCTCGTGACATATCAAATCATGGAACCTGAGTGTCAAGCATCGACACTCAAAAACATCATGAAACCTGTGCCTAGCATCGGCACGTAAATCCTCATATACATACGACTCCGTCATCCGGATCGGCCCGTCTCATCTCTCAACTCCGGTAGGTATCCCCCAGATATCCGCCGAGCTCAACAATCACCGGTAGGTAGTACTCCCATGCCAGGCTCACCGTCTAACATATACGAGTCTTCTTGCCCCGGGTACCTCACCGGGTCCACCATGTACCCACAATCGGTGCCTACCACTCCTCGAATCGGGTATACTCACACAAGCTCTCAGGAACCGAGGAAACTCATGGTGGACACACTGAAATATCATATCAAGAGAAACCGGGTTTTTAAAACAGTGCGTATTTTCTTAAAATAATACCACGGTTCTCAAATCCAGAAATCCCATAAATCCAAACTCAATGCGTAAATCCATGCAATGTGTCGTATGACACTTAAGAGTAAAAAGGGGAAACCGCTCTTTTAAAAAAATCCAGTTTTGAAAATATCTCATGCGGTCCCTATTCTCTTGAAATCAAGTCAATATCATCCATGTATGTAACATGTGTATGTATGTAGGTATGGATGTGCAAATAGATATATACACGAATATGATGGTAGCACTACTATGAAAATACAGTGTGCATGTGCGCAAGTAGGGATATATCAAAATATATGTGCACTGGTATGAATATACAGTGTGCATGTACACAAGTACGAAGATATTAATATATGTGTGCACTAGTATGAATATACAGTGTGCATATGCGCAAGTATGAAGATATCAATATATGTGTGCACTGGTATGAATATACAGTGTGCATATGCGCAAGTATGAATATATCAATATATGTGTGTACTGGTATGAATATACGTTGTGCATATACGCAAGTATGAAGATATCAATATATGTGTGCACTGGTATGAATATACAGTGTGCATGTGCGCAAGTATGAAGATATCAATATATGTGTGCACTGGTATGAATATACAGTGTGCATGTGGGCAAGTATGAAGATATCAATATATGTGTGCACTGGTATGAATATACAGTATGCATGTGCGCAAGTATGAAGATATCAATATATGTGTGCACTGGTATGAATATACAGTGTGCATGTGCGCAAGTATGAAGATATCAATATATGTGTGCACTGGTATGAATATACAAGGGAGAATATCCTAAATGCAACAGTAAGAATATGCGGCAAATGAATAATAACAAAACAGTGTAGAATCTACATCAGTATATCCATGTCATACTGTTTTGCCATTTGAAAGAAGAAGAATCGCTGTTTTTAGGAAAATAAGGGCTACGGTATTTTTAAGCAAAGATGCGTCTTTTGAAAATATCCGTAGAATCCCTTTGCCTGTCTTTAAAATACTCCCGATTCGTTAGTTTTTGAAATAGGTAAGACATCAGCCTAGCCTAACATCTACTAGCAAAACTACATCTCTGACTAACAAGTCAATCGGGAGGGGTATGGAAACCACATAAATCTGGGTCGATATACATATATATATATATATATATATATATATATATATAATAGTCGGTGATCCTGCCTCGAAGGTACCGTGTACGATACAATATCATATGACATTCTCGAGTCACGAGTGCGGATCTATCATCAATATAAAGCTCGTACGGCAAGTCATAGTACGGCATTCCAATTTTGGGTACGGGTAAATAACACATCCATCTCATCAATTATCTGGTATCCTTATCATCATATCTCATGATCTGGGGTACTGATCTAAGTCTAGTACAAATCGATACCATCTATATAAATATAAATACGTGTGTAAAACACACGTCTCAAGGCCCGCTAAAATCACATGTCGTATCCCAAATACGAATCACATCATATCAACGATCTCATGGCGCTATGCCCAATCTCATCGACTCATCTCCAATATCATACACTATCCTCATCATCCAGGTATAACCACATCAAAAGCATGTGTGTGCGTATGGGTATAAACCTATTCTAGGGTTCGCAACTAGGAACTATACTAGTTTACTTCTAACCCTAATCTAACCATAGTACACCTAATCACAACCAGAAAATCCATGTCACGCATAATGCTATCATATATATATATTAATATAGTATAAATATATAGTATACTAAATATCGAACTGTGGGGGTGCTATACGCCATCCACCCGACTTCCCCCGTAGATATAATCTACTCACCTGTATCCTGCGTGTCGGTGTCGATGTCGCCTTCATCTTCTTCATCGTATGAAGCCCTCGAAAAGGTACCTACAAGATAACACAATCGCAAATGCATCTTAAACTCACATTGAGAAAACCAAACGATGCGCTAAGGCCTATAGGTTAGAACCTATGGACTACGCTTTCAAAACCATCAAACAATCCTCGATATCGTCGTACAAACGTCAAGTGATCGAGGTAAAGCACAAATACGCAAATCCAGAATTTAAAATACGCAAAACGAAACTCCGAATCAAAACAACAACTTAGGAAAAATGTCCCAGATTCTACCATAGGTCAAATCAGACAATTTTGCATATACCAAGGGTCTATTTTACTGATGAGGGGACCACAGAAGCAACACGAACCAATTTCACCCTGGTCTGGCCGCAATTTGCGGCCAGAAAGATTAAATTTGCGGCCTAGGAAAGAAGTCAGTGGCTGGGTTTTTGGTGGTAGCTTCCTAGGTGCCTGCACATCTCTTTGTGTTTGCAAAATGATTTTCAGAGTCTCGGGGTGATAGCAGATTCCATTTTACATCCACAGAATTCAGTATTTTCCGATATCGGCTTTTCTAAATCCGTATTCCGGGGTTCTAGCCTCTGGTTTAGGTCTTAATTATAGCACTAGGGAGTTTGTGAGGCCTCTACTGAGCTCAATTGCCCATCACAACTCTCAATTTTCAATAACCCTAACTAGAATTCTTCTAAGTCCACAAAATCACTCGATGTCGGTTCTAATCTAACATGGGGGTAAAAGTAATGGAAACACTAAGCTTATGGTTCAGAAAATACCTCATTTGGCAACTCAAGAAAATTCTTGAGTTGCCCCAAGTGGCCAAAATCCTTGCTTTCTTGGTCCAATGTGTTTCCCTTGAGCTTGTGCATCTTTTTTGTGAAAAAGGTAATGGGTTTTGAGTTGATTTTCATGGTGTTTTGGGGGATTTTGTGGAGAGGGAAAGAGGGTGTAGCAGCAGCAGCAGCAGCAAAGGGAAAAGAGGGGAGAGAAATGAGTGAGGAAAATGATGGGGGATGGCTCAAGACAAAGGGTTGACCCTCACCCACTCTTTCTCTCTCTTGCCCACTCCTCACTATTCTAATCATATCCTTTTCTTTTCTTTTCTTTTCCTTTCCTAATAAATCAACAACCATGCTATAAAACATGTAGGAAAGCTATGAAAAAAAGTAAGAAGTGTAAAAATGATACGGTGCATGTTTTGCACAAAACAAGCTTAAAACGCGATTAGCGATTTTTAATCGCGATTAGCACTATATTAGCATATAATTAATCATAAAAACTTAAAAAATTGCATAATTTACATAAAACACCCTCTTTTAAATAATTTCCATAATTTTCCAAATTTTCCCCCATATATCGGTATTTAATTATACCGCCTTATTAAAATATTCAATATTTTATTATATTTTATTATTAAATTATAAAAATTCCCAAAAAACAATATTTTATTTTTTTGAAATGTTACAATCTTCCCCCCTTAAAGAAATTCGGTCCCCAAATTTAAATTTTAAACCCCCAAATTCTAAAACATTTCAATAAAAGACTAAGTCGTCGGGGCTCCGAAATCATCAATGCATAAAACGCATCATAGCGCAATGCATGTGCATGAACAATGGGCAGATAACACAAAATCAAAACTCCGTCAAGCATCCCGCAATCATCGGAGTCATGGTAAAGACAAAAAGGTCAAAGCCAAATCAAAACCGATATGATATACATCAAAATTGTACATGTAGACATCAATCTATGCATGTAAATAACTGAAAGAAATGCATGCCAAACCTTTTTATGTTGCTGTGCTATACGCGTATCGCGGCACAGTAGCAGACGTCTATTGTACGAAAATAACCATATATGTATATATCTTTTGTTTAATATGTACGTTCCGCCGTTTTTTAAAACAATTTAGAAGGGTTCCCTTGTTTTAAATGTGTCGTGTCATATCAGACATGTAGGTAAATACTGAGACTATAGCTCGCTTTTTGGAAATCCCTTCGATAACTATCAAAGCATGCAAAATATATCCAGGTACTGTCCTCTGACTAGTCCTGCTCAGTACGAAAACAAATAGCAAATATCATAAAAACGTACTGCTCCATAAGGAATCAATCCCAAAATGTATATAAGAATACCCTGTGCGTCTGGTGCGCACGGAAATTAAAATCCATATATGTGCCATACATGTGCACAGAAACAACATCTAGGTGCAACAGGTGTGCACGAAACATCTGTCATAGGCAACGTGTGTTCCTGACAGCAAAATCAGGTGCATCTGACATGCACGAAAAATCTCGATTTAGTGCATCTGGTGTGCGTCAAAGTCGTATCTCAAAACTTGCGCTCAACACGCGCGAAAATCCAAATCAGGTGCATCCTTTATGCACTAATAACATCTAAATCATGTGCATCTAACATGCACGGAATCACGAAATCCAATATCAAGCGTCGAACATGCGCAAAGTCCAAATCAAATGCACGGAGTGCAAGAAATCAATATCAATAGTAGAATCAAAATCAGCGGTATACAATACGGCTCAATCAAAATCAGGGATACCGCGGTATATAAGCTCACAACCATGTGCATCAGCATGCACAAATCAAATCAAAACACTAAAAGTGTATGAAAACTATGCCAAAAACATAAATCAAATCACATGCATAATATAGGCATGAAATCAAAATCAATGTGTCGAATGACATCAAATCGAAGTCAGGTGCAACCGTAGTGCACAGAATATAAATCCGGTGCAACAAAGGCATGAAATATAAATCTGGTGCGATAAACGCACGAAGTATAAAACTGGTGCATCCTGTGCAAGAAATACAAATACAGTGCATCCTGTGCACAAAACCCAAACAATAACTCAAATGCATAAATAGAAACACCAAGTGTACCAAGGTGTAAAAATCATAAACGTGTGCAACTGTGTGCACAAAACACATCTCAATGCACTACAAGCACATATAAGTTATACCGAGTGCAAAAAGCCAAATCGTGTGCATACCATGTGCACAAAATCAACTCAACGGTAAGAAATCCATGAAGTCATAAGCATGTGCAACCAAGGCACAAAAACGATATCAGGTGCAATAACTGTGAACAAATATGAATATCCAGTAGGTGAAACCATGGTGCACGAAAACAGAAATCATGAAACTCAGCCATCAAGGCTAAATCATGCGAACAGATCGCTCAAAATACCGAAATCCAAGTGACGGATACGTGATAATCGAATCACCAAATCATAAATCATAAATACCGCCGTCGATATATCCTCCTTCAAAGTCGAGAAGGTGTCGGTGCATCCAATGCTAATAGCGCAAGATATCTACTTGCCTCCTGCTCACGGTTTGGCGTCTTCTGTCTCTGGGCCCTTATCTTCTCTGTGGATTACCAATCTCGCAATCCATCGACTCACCGACCCTGTCAGGTGTGCTAACGAGAACGATTCCGTCCTGGAACTTCTCTGGTCATTTCTCGGTCAATCCTCACGACCACTTGTAAAGAAGCACGTCACTGGCGCCGACCTCTAGTCTTCTGAATACACATCCCACATCTGATCCTGGGTGCAAGTCTTATCGCAGCAGTGTCATGGAAGGAATCCTGCTCGAGGTCTCTTCCGATCTTGCCTATGCCGAACTGTACGGAGACTGGTACTCTTGCATAATCTCTTCTTGCTCTATTGATATCTGTGTCCTCAGCACAACATTTTCTCGGAAACTGGTCACATCTCAATGCCTCTGTAGATATATCTGACCTTTAATCTTAACGGGGAGTAACAACAGCTCATCAGCATCTCGCACGAACCTCTTGTCCCATTTGTCTGTATCATCGTCCACTTCGACGTCACGTCTCCATCTGCTCACCGCAAATGTTCGCGGCTACGGTCAATCCGAAGTCTCTCACGTGGACTCAAAATCACGAACTCGGTATTTTCATCACTCTGTGGAAGATATCTAGCCGAACACGTCCTCAGGAACTCGTCCTAACCTGCGGAGATATACTCCATACTCGTCCTTTCTTGATCAATTCACTACACATCTGGGTGAGGTCCTCTATCCGAACCTGGTCAACTATCTCGTCGACGATGCCGAACTCTGGCTTGCTGGGTGTTCGCAATATGACCACTCCTGGGTCCAAGTCTTCTCGTGTAGTATTCCAGAAAGGTCCTGTCAAGGTCTCTCTCTAATCTCGTTTCTACCGATTTGCCCGGAAGTTATCATCTTTACTATATCGGTTTCTCATCCCGGAACGGCTGCATACTCATTGCGACTCCTTCTAGAAGATCTATCCATATACAACGCCTCTGCATGCGTATCGCATCTCTGATGTCAGCAGAGTGGAATGTCATCTCGTCGAATTCTCGTGCGGACTCTTTACTCCACTCTGTTCCAATGTCGACTGATTCGGAATCGTCTTCTCGTGGCTACATGGACCGCGCTCCAACGGCTATACTCGTATCTGGAGTCTCCCAAGCAATGTGTCCCATCACATGAAATCCGAATGATGTCGAACCATCCGATCGATTCGTCAGAACCTCATAATCCCCCAAGAGATCAACATCTTGAGTACAGTTTAATAGTATTCCAGTACATGCCACAGCACCTGTGGACCAACCGTAGAAGGGAAAACCCAAGCCTCACAAATGGCACCGCTAAACTGCCGCAAACGTTCGGAGGCGTTCCATGGTCATTACATCGAGTTAGGGTTTCATTCTTCTAAAGGGTCTATAGCATTACCTGCTTTGTCTTTCGAATACTTTAAACTTGGAAATGGGTTCCTGACATGCGATCGTCTCTATCGACTCTTAATGAATCTGCGTGAAGTCGTCTCTAGCTGGAATCAATCTATCTGATGACCTCACATCGGGGTAAGCGAACGAACCACATGTCCTAGTCATTCATCCTCGGGTGACTAGCGACCTTCTATCAAATCTCTAAGCATATGCTCATGCTGCAGTAACTCCAACATCTGGAAGAAATCTCGTCATTTGTAGCAACAACTGGCTCATTCATCTGTACGCTAAATAGCGCCTCAATCATTATGAATAAGCGATATATCAATGGTCATCACATCCTAGCTGGCCTCTAGCAGTAGCTTGATCCTCTGGTGCTGATCTGCACGTCCGAGAAATCTCGTGGAAGCGATCTGTCAAACGCTCATGGCGTGAATACACAAAAAAACGACGCCCCTATGCAATAGTACGTCTCGGGAATCATACCCTGGTCAGTCTTCGTCCATGACGAGCTCATGCTGACGCAACTCTAGTCGTAGCTCTCTCTGCCCATGTGATCGTGGCAGCGAAATCATAACCAGTATCGATGAGGATAGATCATAGGAATGAATATAATACTGTGCAAAGAAATGTACATCCTAAGGTTTCTTAAGCGGAGTGGTGTATCGTAAGTATGCCGCGGAACATACGTACGGTACGTCACTCTACTCAATCTACCCACTCCATCAACCAAGGGTCATCCTATGCGACGAAAGTTCGGGTATAATACCCCCTCGACTAAGTCTAAGTTCCGTAAGGTCAAGCCTAAGTTCCGTATATATATAAACGCTCTAGGCTCCGCATAGTCAAACTGTAGGGTTACTAGGAACACTCAAGAGGTTCCACAACAGATCAACCATGCCAAAATCAAATTTTACATGTGCCGAGAAACCCTAATGCTAGATCGTTAACTAGAGATAAGGCGAAACATGCATGTAAACAACTTTATTGCTAAATGAAAGAGATTACAATCTTTCTAGATCCGGTCCTCCACTTCTCTAGCTCCATGTTGACGTCCCTTCGCTGCGATCACCGGGATCCCGGACTCTAGCGATGGTTTCGTCGGAGAAATGAGCGGGCTAAGTCGTTGACTTCGATGCCGAAGATGATCTACGTCGAGGAAACTCTAACTCAAGCTCCATCTTAACTAGCTCATGAAACTTGTGAAGAAAACACCCTATACAACATGGAAAGTGGTAGAGGATGAAGAAATAGGAAGTGGGTTCACTTTGGATTTGGATTTCTCACTTGATTTCATCACTTGAAATTTTTCAAGAAAGTTTTCTTCTCTTCATGAAGAAGATGAAGAAGAAGAAAAAAGAAAATGAATTAATTACCAAAATAATAATTCAAGTGAATACTTATCATAATGCAACCATGGGTAAGTAAACTCATGTAGAGATTAAACTAGGGTTTAGGTATAATGGTTAGGTTAAAGGAAAAAACAAAATGGCAGACTTTTGCATGAAGCATCAAGAAGCTTCTTACATAAAACAAAGAAAGCCACTACCATTTTATTTTTGCCAAAAATGAATAAAATAAATAAATAAGTAAATCAAACCCTAACCATTAACCTAATTATAGTTTAAAGCATACACACACCCAAGTTTGCATGTATCATCAAACATGATACAAACAAGTGCACAAAAATATATCATATATACAATGTGCACAAACTAGTGAGAAAATAATCTTAAATGAACCAATACTAGTTAATGAAAAGTAATATATCAAATATATAATTATACATTAAATCACTAAATCAACACTTGATTTAATGATCCGGTCATACTGCATATAACCGACTAATATCAAGTGTATCAATGTATCGAATCAACACTTGATTCGGTAACCCGGCTATATCTCATATAACCGTCCAATGATACAAATCGCGAGAATAGAATACAGTATCACATACTGGTATTATTCTCGGTCCCGCACATATCTTATATGCGCTCCTATTTCGTTTCACTTGAGCCAGAAAACCTTTGTGTAGGACTCTAAAGACTCGTCAATACGCCGGCAGCAGGTGATGATCAAATCAAACACCCACAAGCCGCAAGCGGTCTGCTAAACGTAACGGCCACCCGGGTATTGAGCGATCAGAAGATCAACGAGCAAGCCCGCTCACACTCCTGTGAATCCAACCAGTAACACTTACCGTACAGTCCGGTCTGTTCGTCTGATATGTCGTATATCTTTCCTAGGGGTGGTAAACGTCAGACCCCAGTAGCTCGATAAGTCATGTCGATACGAGGTCTATAACAGTTCGAGAAACTACTGGTAACACTTACCAGTAAATCTCAGCAACCCTGGCCAGGGATTTCTGGTTATAGCCAATCGAACAAAGCGCAACATCAACTCCCTATACCGGGAGAGACGAATCCCCTCCCATCGCTCATTGCCTCCATGTGATTCGGGACTGTACCCAAAAAACCACCGTTTTGCACGCCCTCTTGGACATGGTAAGGTGGAAATCAAAGCACAGTGGGAATCACACAAGACTCTATGACGATCTCGGGTCTACAGACTAACCTGTACCAGTGTCACCAGAGAACTGCCATCTAACGTAAGGTATAATACCATCTGGGAGTTCTCGGCGAGTCCGTCCAGTATACCCAGTCTCCACTGAGCACCCGTATATCATCTCTGATGTCAAACACCAATGGATATGGGATCATCCATCGTCCATCTGGATGGGTCGAGAAGGTATACGCTAGTCTACTCTGGTATATCGATGCCCCGTCTCGATACACCCACGACTAGGGACCTTGAAGGATGTACTTATGGACTACCATGTCCCCACTAGTATGATCCGCATCATAGTCCAGGTAGTCAAGTACACATCCTAAGGGCTTTACCAACATGTAACAGAGAGATCAGTGTACACGTTAAGGTAAAGAGCAACCAGATAGCATACTATCATGTCGAGCAAGAAATTCCTCCCTATATATGTCCAAGCATCCACTACAATATACATCTTATGTATAGTAATGGCCTCTAGGGCATACATATAACTAGCAATCTCCCACTTGCTCTAGGGCCATCTATAGCAGTGGTTGTAGTATCTCATACTCAACCATCCCATAAAAGTCTCTCTCTGGGAAAAGGCCTTTGTGAGTGGATCCGCCGTGTTGTCCTCTGAGTCTACTCTCCTAACCTCGATCCCCTGGAGATCAACCATCTCCATGATCATGTGACACTGCGTTAGAATATGTCTGGATCACTGATGGGACAGGCGTTCTTAGAGATAAGCCACAACTCCATTGTCTCACAATGGTAGGAACGAAGTTCATCTCATGAACTAATATACATCCAGACTGCCTCTTTGGTAGCATCTTAAGTAGCGATGTATGCAGCATTTATCCTCTAGTATGCCACGGTATCTAGCTTGGAACTCTTCCAACATACCGTCCCTTTACTGAGGGTAAAGACAATGCCTGTGACTGACATTCAGTCGTCCTTATCACCCTGGAACCTTTCCAGTGATTCTCCTCAGGATCAATTGATACCATCTCACTACAACTAGTGAGTATCCTAATATCCAATTAGATCTATCTCATAGATCCAAAACCCAGGATTTAGTAGGTATCACTTTGATCCTGTATGGAGAAACATTGTGATAAGCGGAGATTGACCGAGCGTAGTATAGGAAACTCCTTCCCTATCAAGAGTATGTCATCCATGTACTCTACGAGGATCACCATCATACTCCCTACTACCTTTTTGTATATACAAGGTTCATCTACCATTTTGATGATGTCAAACTCTTTGATTAACTCATCAAAACAGATGTTACAACTCCACGATGCCTTCTTTATCACATAAAACATCTTGCACACGTTTCCGCTGCTCCCACTTGCTACGAAGCCCTCTGGCTGTGTACTTATAGACGGTCTTTCCTAAAACATCATTTAGAAAAGCAGTCATGACACCCAACCGCCAGATATCGTAGTCATGGTATGTAGCCGTGGCAAGTTGGATCCGGATGGACTTAAGCATAGGCCCCAGAAAAAGGTTTCATCATTAGCGACAACTGGTCTATGATGTAATACTTTAACAAGTCTAGTTTTGAAAGTCTCAACTCTTCCATGTACACCAAGTAATCTTCTCAAGATATACTTGCTCCTGATGGGGATTTAACCTTTCAGATAAAGCAACCAAAGTCCATACTTTGTTGGTGTATAAGGATTCCATCTCAGATCGATAAGCATCCAGCCATTCTTACAGAGTCCCACTCCTGATGGCCATCTCGAAACTAGTTGGATCATCATCTCATGATGCAATCCTCGCTCCCACTGTCATAGAGAAACCAAAGTATCTCTCAGGTAGGTGAGAAACTCTACTAGATCGACGGAGAGGCTGAGGTTCGTTAGAATCTGTTGAATCCTTTGGTTCTACCCAATCATCAGCTGCAGTTTGTATAGCTGGAACCTTTCCAGTTCTACATAACTGACCTTGCCTTGAGCTTGTCCGGATTTTGCTTTTAGACATAGGTCGGACAACCCTAAATCTTAACAAACTTAAGATATGGACTCTTCCCTTTCCATATCACATATGAAGTGGCAGGCAACTGATTTGATTTGAACCCTATTCAATAGGTATGCAGCTTCTTAAGTGTATAACTCCCAAATGGAAATAGGAAAATCAGTAGTACTCATCATAGAGCGCACCATATCATATAGGGTGTGATTGCTCTGCCCCGATACACCATTGTGTTGTGGTGTATTCAGAGGAGTAACACTGAGAGAGAATCTCATTCTCCTTTAGAATAATCCAAGAATTCCATGCTCAAGTATTCTCCTCCTTGATCACATCAAAGGACATAATACTTATACCCGTTTTGGTTCTCTACTTCTAACTTATATTCTGTGAATATCTCAACAGGTTCGGACTTGTGTTTCAACAGGAACATATGTCTGAATCTAAAGAGATCATCAGAGAATGTAATGAAGTATAAAGAATCGGTCTTGGCATGTGTAGACAGGGGACCTTCATACATCAACATGTATCATCCCAAGAGTACACTAACTCTTTCTCTGCTTCAAATAAACAGAGTTGTGGTCATCTTATCGTTGTGACATGACCAGCAAGTTTTCACGAGATGTAAATTCAAACAGATTTAAATATGCATCTATGTGCAACTTAGCTAGTCGGGTCGCATTGATATGACCTAGTCTACAATACCTCAAGAAGGATCCGTTCATTTCTGAACTCTGCCTCTTGTGTGTGTTCCGTATACTAAGAATTGTAGTTTGATTTAGAACATCAATGCTTTTAGATAACGTGCCTGAACCGATCAACTCTTGATTTAGGAAATGTTCAAAACATTATTCAACAATACAAAATTATATCCTTTCTTTACTGATAAAGAGACTGATATGATTTTGTATATCAGGTTCAGTATCTAATAACATTTGTTCAGAATCAATGCATTCTGGTAATACAGGGTGATAGTGACCAACAGACTTGGCTGCAACACTTGCACCGTTTTCTATCTCATGAAACTTGTCACCTGTTTTTAGTTCTCTACCTATCTGTAGCCCATATATCAGATTACATATGCGGGATCCTGATCCGGTATTTCATACCCAGGACGTAAAGGATACTGAGAAACAATTTTCTGTAATGAACACACCCGAAGGAGATGCATCATATGCACTTTCTTCGTTTGGGCGGCATAGGAATTCAGGTATTCCTCTATTTCCTGCTCTGTCTTATAACAATTATAAGTTGGAGCGGGACCAACGTTCCCCAGCTCAATATAACAAGCGGGTTCGGTCAATACATCCGTATTATTATCTTGATTAAGGCGTGATATGGTCGCTACCTGGAGAGAGAGAGAAGAAAACACTCAGCGTATGCTCTTGCAAGATCAGATTGGTTATTATTTTATCTAATCAGGATGGCTCCCACTGTTTTAATCAAATCTTCCTTCAAACCCTAAAAGGAAAGACTAGCCGGGATTAATTACACGCTACAAGTTCGCCAATCTTTCAGTCAGGCCAGTGTCGGTACTTTGAGGGAGGTTCCCCGTGCTTTCGCACGGACCTAATTAATGTAAACCTCGTTTTTCCAGAGGCGTAACCCCGTTGACACCTTTCTAGACACCTACTTGATCGGCTAATTGTAATGTGTAAAACTCTCCCAGGAGTAACTCTTACTCGCAGCAGGTATCAGGATCCAACTATCTCATAGAAGATATGCAATCTCATTGCAAATTTCAACACTTGAAATTCCCGATAATATTTTGCGCCTAGCACCCTATGACCTTGACGGACGTCAACAAACCATAGGCTACTAGTCAAGTTCAACCCGTCATTTCTTGATTGAATCAAACCCACCCACACGACCCTTGACGGAGGTCAACAAGGTCGCACGACTACCCTAATCCAATCTGCATCATATGCATAAGCAGATAAATACTAGTTAGCTACCGCACACTATGCCTTGACGGAGGTCAACAAACGTAGCACAAATACTAAGTAGGACTTATCTGAAATGACGGAGGGCTACGACAGGTTTTTAAGAAAACCTATTGCGTAATGAACTTGATATCGTTGTAGAATCAAATGATTTTAAAATGGAGTGTTTTTTAGGCTTTTCTAGTTTTGCTAAAGGTGTTACTCCCGGTGAAGGGATCGTCGGCCCTTTTCTCATCGAATAAGGTGCATGACATATCATATAAATCACTATGCAAAGCATAACTCCAAAAGCAATCAAAAGACAAACCGAAGGGTGTAGCATCTGCCAGTTATTGCTAAACGGGTCACTCCCGGTGAAGGGATCTCAGCCCTTTCCTTATCGAATAAGGTGCAGGATGTTCTACAAGGAACACCGCGATGCAAAGCAAGAACCGTAGCTACCTGTTTTTGAAAATTCGATTCCACAACATCTTTTAGGTTTCTTTTCTATCATTAATCATTTTAATGAAGTCCCGTCATTTAAATCACCTAAACATCACAGATAAATACGACGTACACTTATGCCATCCGCATTCGTCTCGATGTCCCGTCTGCACCGTTAGGTTAGGTAACTAACGGCAGAGCGGGGCAGGGCTAGCGCGGGTGTAAAACATAACTAACGTCTATATAATATATCATATATACTATATGTAATATCTATATGAACATATTGCATGATCACATCGCAGATAACGCAGCAGAAAATATCATATGAAATATTGGATATACTAGGACGTCCGTGTTTTATTTTGAGCCTGTATAAAACACGGATTCCACGGTCGTGATGAATAGCCAAACCCACACCCCTAGACCCCTACGAGAGCGGCAAGCAACCCTACCAATTCTAGAGTTAGGAGACCCGGACTCGACTCCTCGAGTTGGTCTCCCACTGGACTCCAGAACCCGGTTACTTGTGTCCTCATCCTTAGGTCTATCCTAGTGCGGAAAAGTAAATAATATACAATGGTGACATCTTCCGCAACCTGGAAGTTCCCCAATAAAAGAATATTACATACAAGTTTTTTTACATGAATGAAAATGAAAAACACTCATCTCACATAAAAAAAACCCCAGCTATTCAAACACGACGATCCAATATAACATATCCAGCAACACATAACATTACATGTTATTAACGTAAGTAAATATGCCCATCCCAATAGTCGTTGACATATAGCAATGAAACCGGCGATATCACATATTACACTTACGGTCGCAGAAAAGAAAGTGTAAAACTACGACAGTTGGAATCCGCAAACTCTTTAGACATCGCATGCCTAACCAATTATAAACCCCGCATTTTAGTTTCATTATCGAAAACTCTTTTCAATATCAAGTCGGGCAATTCAACAAGATTCCCGACATCCTGATCGAATGCTCGTGGCAAACTTTAGTAGACGGCCGCACCCCCGATACCGTCGACGAAGTGCACTAAGGCGGAACACCGCAACCGCGAGCACCCGAACGGATGCTTTCGGCGACGGGGTTCTCCTACAGTCACTTGGTCGGGGCTATGGGGTGTAGCTGTCTATTAAGTTTACCCGGCGAGTATCCGCGTATGCTACGTGATTGCGACGGACTTTTGATCACATCAAAATTCCGTGGCAACCGATCAAGTGAGACTAAAGTGCTATGTTTATAACATTCATTCAGTTATCTCATAACTACATGTGGATTCCAAATATTGTATCACATTCGAGATAAATAGAAAATGTTAAACTTTCCGATCGAACAATCAAACACCCAAGTTTTCCCGAAACAGCTCAACACTTGAAATAAGTTTAAAAACATCCATTTCATACCACAGTACCAACGGTCCAGCCGTAGAAGGGTCAAGCCAACGCCTCACATGTGGCACGCCGTACTGCCCTAAACCCTAAGGTTCAAAGAGCAGTTCAAGACGGTCACATAATCGAGTTAAGGTTTGTTGTCTTCTAGAGGGTCCATCGCGTTACTTGCACTACTTAGAACATTCTTAAACTATGGAAAAATCCAACACTTGGAAACTTCCCGGCAGGGGAAAAAATGGGTATTTATATCCGGTCGAACTTTTTAACAGTTTCTAAAATATCCGGAAAAACATAAACGAAGTTAAATTATCCGAACGAATTAACGAGTCCCCAATAAAACCCTAGAAAACTCAACACTTGAGTGTAATTAAAAAATTCCCAGAAAAAAATGACAAGAAAGGACCTAATAATAAATATGTGAAGTTTGAGGGACTAACTAACAATTTTGGCCGCGGAACCGCCGCCAAACCCTTGTTTTGGCAGCGGTTACGCGGTCAAATTTGTGAGTTAGAGGTCCGTACTTCACAGTAATTCTTAGATTTTCCTGCTTAATTTTCTGAGCACTTTTAATTCACAAAAATCTACAGTTTGAAAAAATGTACAGAGAAGGGTTTTGATCGGGGTTTCGGGGTTCGATCGGATCTCTAACTTCGTCTACACTTTGCCTAAAGCTCTAGCTAGGCTCTGATACCACTGTAGGTCAGGCAGCCACCCCATCCAATGGGGTCGTCGTGGCACCAACGGGTCCCTCAACCGCTACTTTTTACGCATGCCCCCTCGCGAGGACTACAACCTGCCGGAACACCTTACGGTCTCGGGACACCCTGGGGGTAAGAGCCTATGCTTCGCCACACTGTCACACAGTGAGAACCCCCATAGGTCGACATCCAATTCCTAGTAGCTCTGATACCACTGTAGGGTTACTAGGCACACTCAAGAAGTTCCACAACAGATCAACCATGCCAAAATCAAATTTTACATGTGCCGAGAAACCTTAATGCTAGATCGTTAACTAGAGGTAAGGCGAAACATGCAAGTAAACAACTTTATTGCTAAATGAAAGAGACTACAACCTTTGTAGATCCGGTCCTCCACTTCTCTAGCTCCGTGTTGACGTCCCTTCGCTGCGATCACCGGGATCCCGGACTCTAGCGATGGTTTCGTCGGAGAAATGAGCGGGCTAGGTCATTGACTTCGATGTCGAAGATGATCTACGTCGAAGCAACTCTAACTCAAGCTCCATCTTAACTAGCTCATGAAACTTGTGAAGAAAACACCCTATAGAACATGGCAAGTGGTAGAGGATGAAGAAATAGGAAGTGGGTTCACTTTGGATTTGGATTTCTCACTTGATTTCATCACTTGAAATTTTTCAAGAAAGTTTTCTTCTCTTCATGAAGAAGATGAAGAAGAAGAAGAAAGAAAATGAATTAATTACCAAAATAATAATTCAAGTGAATACTTATCATAATGCAACCATGGGTAAGTAAACTCATGTAGAGATTAAACTAGGGTTTAGGTGTAATGGTTAGGTTAAAGGAAAAAACAAAATGGTAGACTTTTGCATGAAGCATCAAGAACTTCTTGCATAAAACAAAGAAAGCCGCTACCATTTTATTTTTGCCAAAAATAAAAAATAAATAAATAAGTAAATCAAACCATAAGCATTAACCTAATCATAGTTTAAAGTATACACACACCCAAGTTTGCATGTATCATCAAACATGATACAAACAAGTGCACAAAAATATATCATATATACAATGTGCACAAACTAGTGAGAAAATAATCTTAAGTGAACCAATACTAGTTAATGAAAAGTAATATATCAAATATATAATTATACATTAAATCACTAAATCAACACTTGATTTAATGATCCGGTCATACTGCATATAACCGACTAATAAATAGTGTATCAATGTATCGAATCAACACTTGATTCGATAACCCGGCTATGTCTCATATAACCGTCCAATGATACAAATCGCGAGAATAGAATACAGTATCACATACTGGTATTATTCTCGGTCCCGCACATATCTCATATGCGCTCCTATTTCGTTTTGCTTGAGCCAGGAAACCTCTGTGTAGGACTCTAAAGACTCGTCAATACGCCGGCAGCAGGTGATGATCATATCAAACACCCACAAGCCGTAAACGGTCTGTTAAACGTAACGGCCACCCGGGTATTGAGCGATCAGAAGATCAACGAGCAAGCCCGCTCACACTCCTGTGAATCCAACCAGTAACACTTACCGTACAGTCCGGTCTGTTCGTCTGATATGTCGCATATCTTGCCTAGGGGTAGTAAACGTCAGACCCAGTAGCTCGATAAGTCGTGTCGATACGAGGTCTATAACAGTTCGAGAAACTGCTGGTCACATTTACCAGTAAATCTCAGCAACCCTGGCCTAGGATTTCCGGTTATAGCCAATCGAACACAGCGCAACTTCAACTCCCTATACCGGGAGAGACGAATCCCCTCCTATCGCTCATTGCCTCCATGTGATTCAGGACTGTACCCAAAAAACCACCGTTTTGCACGCCCTCTTTGACGTGGTAAGGTGGAAATCAAAGCACAGTAGGAATCACACAAGACTCTATGACGATCTCGGGTCTATAGACTAACCTGTACCTGTGTCACCAGAGAACTGCCATCTGACGTAAGGTATAATACCATCTGGGAGTTCTCGGCGAGTCCGTCCAGTGTACCCAGTCTCCACTGAGCACCCGTATATCATCTCTGATGTCAAACACCAATGGATATGGGATCATCCATCGTCCATCTGTATGGGTCGAGAAGGTATACGCTAGTCTACTCTGGTATATCGATGCCCCGTCTCGATACACCCACGACTAGGGACCTTGAAGGATGTACTTATGGACTACCATGTCCCCACTACTATGATTCGCATCATATTCCAGGTAGTCAAGTACAGATCCTAAGGGCTTTACCAACATGTAACAGAGAGACAATCAGTGTACACGTTAAGGTAAAGAGCAACCAGATAGCATACTATCATGTCGAGCAAGAAAGTCCTCCCTATATATGTCCAAGCATCCACTACAATATACATCCTATGTATAGTAATGGCCTCTAGGGCATACATATAACTAACACAAACTTAGACTCGAACCAAGGTTAACCTAGCGCTCTGATACCAACTTTGTCACGACCCGAAATAGCACGTGACTGGCACTTGAATCATATGAAATCTATAGGACCCCATCTAATTCAAATAAGCCAAAAGCCCAGAAATCTAAAACCATTTTAAGTAGTAAATAAAGAAAACTAGTTTTTAAGAAGTGAAGAAAACATGTTTTAAAACGAGGTTTGTAAATAAGTAAGCCGAATATGCATTTTAAAAATGTCTAATCCTTTCTGAAAATGTCGGCAGAGTTTCCTTTGTAAATACTGGCCCCGAACGGGGTACAACATGAATAATACATATACAATGATAAAAGGCATCCCCAAGCGGGAGCTAGCTCTTCGTCAATCGACGGTCACAACCACACAAGCAGTATAATATACAACGCCGAAGGGCGAGGATTAAAACTCAAAGGAAAACTCAAAATCAGCAATGAAAACCATAATACTACAACGCGCAACTCTAAGATCGAAATAATAAATAACTGGTTTTCTAAGTCGGAAACAATATACAAGTTTGGTTGATGGAATTACTAGATACAACTGAATAATACATGTACAATGGTGGTTCTTGATGCGAAAGAACCCACCTACCAAAGCAAATCACCCATAAGGGAAGCAGTGTGCTAGAAGCCGCATTGGAACCTGTATGGCAAAACCTGCAAGAACTGTGACACAACGGGGTTGAGTTGCCAACTCGTGAATAGAAAACATCACAGAGCAGAAATTGTATGTATGACTCATCCTAGGTCAATACGATCAGATATATATATATAAACCTCAAATGAATAAGTGTGAAGCATGATAAGGTGGCAATGTAACATCTATACATGAGTGTAGTGCCAAGTGCTTGTGTCAGTGCCTCAGGTAATATCATGTCATAAATATGAGATATGATCAATGTCGACTATATCATGAAGTCTATGAATATGTGGATATCATCCAACTATGATATCAATATCATCAATGTCAACTATATGTATATGGAAATCCTCCACGTGTAACCCAATGACAATAAGCATCATGCATGTAAATTTCATAAAGCATATGCATGGAAGTATGAGGATGTAAATCAACAGGTGTTGCTCACGACATATCAAATCATGGAACTGAGTGTCAAGCATCGACACTCGAAAACATCATGAAACATGTGCCTAGCATCGGCACGTAAATCCTTATATACATAGGGCTCCGTCATCCGGATCGGCCCGTCTCATCTCTCAACTCCGGTCGGTATCCCCCAGATATCCGCCGAGCTCAACACAATCACCGGTAGGTAGTACTCCCCTGCCAGGCTCACCGTCTATCATATATGAGTCTTCTTGCCCCGGGGTACTGGGTCCACCATGTACCCACAATCGGTGCCTACCACTCTTCGAATCTGGTATACTCACACAAGCTCTCAGGAACCGAGGAAACTCATGGTGGACGCACTAAAATATCATATCAAGAGAAACCGGGGTTTTAAAATAGTTCGTAATTTCTTAAAATAATACCACGGTTCTCAAATTCAGAAATCCCATAAATCCAAACTCAATGCGTAAATCCATGCAATGTGTCGTGTGACACTTAAGAGTAAAAGGGGGAAACCGCTCTTTTAAAAGAATCCAGTTTTGAAAATATCTCATGCGGTCCTTATTCTCTTGTAATCAAGTCAATATCATCCATGTATGTAACATGTGTATGTATGTAGGTATGGATGTGAAAATGGATATATACATGAATATGAGGGTAGCACTACTATGAAAATAAAGTGTGCATATGCGCAAGTAGGGATATATCAATATATATGTGCACTGGTATGAATATACAGTATGCATGTGCGCAAGTATGAAGATATCAATATATGTGTGCACCGGTATGAATATACAGTGTGCATGTGCGCAAGTATGAAGATATCAATATATGTGTGCACTGGTATGAATATGCAGTGCGCATTTGCGCAAGTATGAAGATATGAATATATGTGTGCACTGGTATGAATATACAGTGTGTATGTGCGCAAGTATGAAGATATCAATATATGTGTGCACTGGTATGAATATACAAGGGAGCATATCCTGAATGAACCAGTAAGAATATGCGGCAAATGAATAATAACACAACAGTGTAGAATCTATATCAGTATATCCATGTCATACTGTTTTGCCATTTGAAAGAAGAAGAATCGGGGTTTTTAGGAAAATAAGGGCTACGGTGATTTTAAGCAAAGATGCGCCTTTTGAAAATATCCGTAGAATCCCTTTGCCTGTCTTTAAAATACTCCTGATTCGTTATTTTTTGAAATTGGTAAGACATCGGCCTAGCCTAACATCTACTAGCAAAACTACAGCTCTGACTAACAAGTCAATCGGGAGGGGTATGGAAACCACCTAAATCTGGGTCGATATACATACACACACACACACACACACATATATATATATATATATAATAGTCGGTGATCCCGCCTCAAAGGTACCGCGTACAGTACAATATCATATGACATTCTCGAGTCACGAATGCAGATCTATCATCAATATAAAGCTCGTACGGCAAGTCATAGTACGGCATTCCAATTTTGGGTACGGGTTAATATCACATCCATCTCATCAATTATCTAGTATCATTATCATCATATCTCATGATCTGGGGTACTGATCTAAGTCTAGTACAAATCGATACCATCTATATAAATATAAATACGTGTGTAAAACACACGTCCCAAGGCCCGCTAAAATCACATGTCGTATCCCAAATACGAATCACATCATATCACCGATCTCATGGCGCTATGCCCAATCTCATCGACTCATCTCCAATATCATACACTATCCTCATCATCCAGGTATAACCACATCAAAAGCATATGTGTGCATGTGGGTGTAAACCTATTCTAGGGTTCGCAACTAGGAACTATACTAGTTTACTTCTAACCCTAATCTAACCATAATACACCTAATCACAACCTGAAAATCCATGTCACGCATAATGCTATCATATATATATTAATATAGTATATATATAGTATACTAAACATCGAACTGCGGGGGTGCTATACGCCATCCACCCGACTTCCCCCGTAGATATAATCTACTCACCTGTATCCAGCGTGTCGGTGTCGATGTCGCCTTCATCTTCTTCATCGTATGAAGCCCTCGAGAAGGTACCTACAAGATAACACAATCGCAAATGCATCTTAAAATCACATCGAGAAAATCAAACGACGCGCTAAGGCCTATAGGTTAGAACCTATGGACTACGCTTTCAAAACCATCAAACAATCCTCGATATCGTCGTACAAAGGTCAAGTGATCGAGGTAAAGCGCAAATACACAAATCCAGAATTTAAAATACACAAAACGAAACTCCGAATCAAAACAGTAACTTAGGAAAAAGGTCCCAGATTCTACCCTAGGTCAAATCAGACAATTTTGCATATACCAAGGGTCTATTTTACTAGTGAGGGGACCACAGAACCAACACGAACCAATTTCACCCTGGTCTGGCCGCAATTTGCGGCCAGAAAGATTAAATTTGCGGCCTGGGAAGGTGCCAGGGGCTGGGGTTTTGGTGGTAGCTTCCTAGGTGCCTGCACATCTCTCTGTGTTTGCAAAATGATTTTCAGAGTCTCGGGGTGATAGCAGATTCCATTTTACATCCACAGAATTCAGTATTTTCCGATATCGGCTTTTCTAAATCCATATTCCGGGGTTCTAGTCTCTGGTTTAGGTCTTAGTTATAGCACTAGGGAGTTTGTGAGGCCTCTACTGAGCTCAATTGCCCATCACAACTCTCAATTTTCAATAACCCTAACTAGAATTCTTCTAAGTCCACAAAATCACTCGATGTCGGTTCTAATCTAACATGGGGGTAAAAGTAATGGAAACACTAAGCTTATGGTTCAGAAAATACCTCATTTGGCAACTCAAGAAAATTCTTGAGTTGCCCCAATTAGCCAAAATCCTTGCTTTCTTGGTCCAATGTGTTTCCCTTGAGCTTGTGCATCTTTTTTGTGAAAAGGGTAATGGGTTTTGAGTTGATTTTCATGGTGTTTAGGGGGATTTTGTGGAGAGGGAAAGAGGGTGTAGCAGCAGCAGCAGCAGCAAAGGGAAAAGAGGGGAGAGAAATGAGTGAGGAAAATGATGGGGGATGGCTCAAGACAAAGGGTTGACCCTCACCCACTCTTTCTCTCTCTTGCCCACTCCTCACTATTCTAATCATATCCTTTTCTTTTCTTTTCTTTTCCTTTCCTAATAAATCAACAACCATGCTATAAAACATGTAGGAAAGCCATGAAAAAAAGTAAGAAGTGTAAAAATGATACGGTGCATGTTTTGCACAAAACAAGTTTAAAACGCGATTAGCGATTTTTAATCGCGATTAGCACTATATTAGCATATAATTAATCATAAAAACTTAAAAAAATTGCATAATTTACATAAAACACCCTCTTTTAAATAATTTCCATAATTTTCCAAATTTTTCCCCATATATCGGTATTTAATTATACCGCCTTATTAAAATATTCAATATTTTATTATATTTTATTATTAAATTATAAAAATTCCCCAAAAATAATATTATATTTTTTTGAAATGTTACTATTTTTGATATATTATACCACTGTTGGGATTCCTTAGCACCCTACTGGGTTTTCAAGACATCAAGCATGCCAATTTCTAAAATTCTAAGGTGCTAATGAACCCTAACATAGGATCTAGCTAGAGTAAATAGACGAAATGAACATGTAATCTACCATTACACTAAGTGAATGAGGAATACAACCTTTGTAGACCGGTCCTTCAGTTCTAAAGCTCCATGTAGTAGTTCCTTCGCTGTGAGTATCGATCTCCCGAACTCTAGTATGGGTTCTCCCGGAGAAATGAACAAGCTTGCTCGAAGTCTTCAAGGCCGAAGATGATCTATGTCGAGGAGACTCAAGCTCATGCTACCTTTTCACTAATTGTGAAATTAGTGAAGCAAACACCCTAAACTAAATGGCAAGTAGTAGAGGATGATGAAGTAGGAAGTGGGCTCTCTTTATATTTATTTTTCTCACAATATTTTCTCACCACTAGCTTTTCTCATGAGGAAGAAGAAGATCAAGTGAAGAGATGAGAGAATGAACTCATAAGGTGAGAATGTGAACCATGGGTGAGTTAGTGTTATACACTAACCCATGTAGAGAATAAACCATAGCTAGTTAATAATGGTTAGGTTAATAAATATCTACAAGTAAAACAAACTTAGTGGACTTGGTCAATGGTTCCACAAGCTTCTCCAAGCTTTAACCGTGTGACTAAACTCCACTAATTTTGATTAACTTAGATAAATATAAACCCATCACATTATTAAGCATGGTGCAAGTCTGATACACCCATGTCACATGTGGCATCTAGCATGACACAAAAGTTGTACATTAATATATATCACATACACACTAATGTACACAAGTGAGAAAAGAAATCATAAGTGAGCTAATATTAGTTAATGTAATCTAGTATATCTAATATACAATTATACATTAAATTATTAAATCAACACTTGGTTTAAAAATCCGGCTGTATCATATATAACCGACTAATATCAAATGCAACAACTTATCGAATCAACACTTGATCCGATAATCCGGCTATATCTCATATAACCGACCGATGTCATAAATCATGAGAATAGAATGCGGTATCACATACTTGCATCAATCTCGGTCCCGCACATATCATATATGTGCTCCTACTCCATTTCACATGAACCAGGAAACCTCTGTGTAGGACTCTAAAGACTCGTCAATACGTCGGCAGTAGGTGATGATCATATCAAACACCCACAAGCCGCAAGCAGTCTGCTACACGTAACGGCCACCCGGGTATTGAGCGATCAGAAGATCAACAAGCAAGCCTACTCATACTCTTGCGAATCCAATCAGTAAAACTACCGTACAGTCTGGTCTCTTCGTCTGATATGTCGCATATCTCGTCTAGGGGTGGTAAACGTCATACCACAATAACTCGATAAGTCGTGACGATGTGAGGCTCATAACAGGTCGAGAAACTACTGATAACACTTATCAGTAAATCTCAGAATTAGCCCTGGCCAAAGACTTCATGTTATAGCCAATCGAGCACAGCGCAACATCAACTCCCTATACCAGGAGAGACGAATCCCCTCCTATCGCTCATTTCCTCCATGTGACTCGGGACTGTACCTAAAAACCACCGCTTTGCATGTTCTCATGAACGTGGTAAGGTGGAAATCAAAGCACAGTGCGAATCACACAAGACTCTATGACGATCTCGGGTCGAAAGACTAACCTGTACCAGTGTCACCAGAGAACTGCCATCTGACGTGAGGTATAATACCATCTGGGAGTTCTCGGCGAGTCCGTCCAGTGTACCTAGTCTCCACTGAGCACCCGTATATCATCTCTAATGTCAAACACCAAAGGATATGGGATCATCCATCGCCCATCTACATGGGTCGAGAAGCTACACGCAAGTCTACTCTGGTATATCGATGCCCCGTCTCGATACACCCACGACTAGGGACATTAAAGGATGTACTTACCGACTACCTTTGTCCCACTAGTATGATCTGCATCATAATCTAGGTAGTCAAGTATGCATCCTAAGGGATTTACCAACATGTAACCGAGAGACAATCAGTGTACATGTTAAAATAAAGAGTAACCTGATAGCATACTATCATATCGAACAAGAAAGTCCTCTTTATATATGTTCAAACATCCACTACAATATACATCGCATGTAAAGTAATGGCCTCTAGGACATATATATAACTAACAATCTTCCACTTGCACTAGGGCCATCATATAGCAGTGGTTGTAGTATTTCATACTCAACCATCCCATAAAAGTCTATCTCTGGGAAAAGGCCTTTGTGAGTGGATCCTCCGTGTTGTCCTCTGAGTCTACTCTCCTAACTATTAGTTGTATATATGCCCTAGAGGCCAGTATTGTATGGATGATGTATATTATATTGGATGCTTGGACATATATAGAGAGGACTTTCTTGCTCGTTATGATAGTATGCTATCTGGTTGCTCTTTATCTTAACATGTATACTTGTCTCTTGATACTGTCTTATAGTTACATGTTGGAAAAGCCCTTTGGATATGTACTTGACTACCTGGACTATGATGGAGATCATACTAGTGGGGACAGAGTAGTCCATAAGTACATCCTTTAATGTTCCTAGTCGTAGGTGTATCGAGACAGGGCATCGATATACCAGAGTAGACTAGCGTATACGCTTCTCGACCCATGAGATGGGCGATGGATGATCCCATATCCATTGGGGTTTGACATCAGAGATGGTATACGGGTGCTCAGTGGAGACTGGGTATACTGGACGGACTCGCCGAGAACTCCCAGATGGTATTATACCTCACGTCAGATGGCAGTTCTCTGGTGACACTTGTGCAGGTTAGTCTGTAGACCCAAGATCGTCATAGAGTCTTGCGTGATTCCCACTGTGCTTTGATTTCCACCTTACCACTTCCAAGAGGGCGTGCAAAACGGTGGTTTTTGGGTACAGTCCCGAGTCACACGGAGGCAATGAGCGATAGGAGGGGTTTCGTCTCTCCCGGTATTGGGGGTTGATGATGCGCTGTGCTCGATTGGTCGTAACAGGGAAGTCCCTGACCAGGGTTGATTTAGAGATTTACCGGTACGTGTTACCAGTAGTTTCTCGACCCGTTATGAGCCTCACATCGGCACGACTTATCGGTTATTGGGGTCTGACGTTTACCATCCCTAGACTTGATATGCGACATATCAGACGAGGGGACCTGACTGTACGGGAAGTGTTACCGGCAGGCTTTTACAGGAGTTGGAGTGGGCTTGCTTGCTGATCTTCTGATCGCTCAATACCCGGGTGGCCGTTACGTCCAGCTAGTACCGCTGACGGCTTATGGGTGCTTGATATGATCATCACCTACTGCCGGCGTATTGACGAATCTTTAGAGTCCTACATAGAAGTTTTACTGGCTCGGGAAAAACGAAATAGGAGCGCATATGTGATATGCGCGGGACCGAGAATAATGCGTGTATGTGATACCGTATTCTATTCTCGTGACTTTTTGTATCGATCGGTTATATGTGATATAGCCGGGTTATCGAATCAAGTGTTGATTCGATAAGTCGATACATTGGATGTTAATCGGTTATATGAGATATAACCGGATTATTAAGTCAAGTGTTGATTTAATAATTTAGTGTATAATTGTATATTAGATATACTAGTTTACATTAACTAACATTTGTTCACTTAAGGATTTTTCTCACATATGCAAAACTTTAATATATATGTGATATATATTAAAATGTGTTTTCTTTTTTGTATCATGGTTGATGATACACTTGACATGGGTGTACAAGATATACACCATTCTATTTTTATGGTGGGTTATAATTATTTAAGGTAATTACAAAATTAGTGGAATTTTGGAAAGAGCATGAAGCTTGTAGAAGCTTGCTATGCTTTGACAAAGTCCACTAGTTTTGTCTTTACCTTAGATTTTTTATTAACCTAACCATTTAGATTAGACATGGTTATGTCTCTACATGAGTTAGTATATGATACTCACTCACCATGGTCAGCTCACTCACTTGATCATTATCTTTCTCATTTTCATTTCTTCATCTTCTACCTTGAGCTAAAAAGCTCTTTAGGGTTTGATCCAAAGTGAGAAGTATTGTGAGAAATAAAATTCTAAAGAGAACCCACTTCCTATTTCTCCATCCTCTACTAGACTAGCACTTTAGTTTAGGGTGTTTTCTTCACTAATTCTCTAGTTAGTGAAGTAGTAGCTTGAGTCGGTATTCCCTCGACGTAGATCATCTTCGGCATCGAAGACTTCAAGCAAGGACGCATTTTTCGCCTCGTGAATCCATGAAAGGGCCCGGGAGAACCATGATCGCAGCGAAGGGATCATGACAAGGAGCTTTAGAAGTCAAGGACCGATCTACAAAGGTTGTATTTCGTATTCTCTTAGTAGTAAATGCAGTTTACTAGCTTGCGAAACCCTAATAATCTAGCGACGATCTTGTTTAGAGTTATTTGGCACGGCTAAAATTTTAATCGGGCATGGTTGATGCCTTGTAGAACCTTGTTTGTGTGCCTTGTAACCTTACAGTGGTACCAAAGCCTATCTAGAGCATTAGGCGACGTGTTTACGAAGCTAAAACTCCGAACGAACCCCGATATGTCAAAATGAACCCCTCTCTGTACATTTTTTTAAAATCTATGATTTTTCTGAATTAAAAATACCTAAAAAAATCAGCAGGGAATTCTAAGAATTACCACAAAATTCGAGCCCCTATTTACGTACAGCCGCCGCGGAACCGCGGTCCCACCCTACCTCAGGCGGCGGTTCCGCGGCAGAAAAAGTGAATTGTGAGCAGTATTTTGTGCAGTAACCTCCATAGCTATTCCTATATTTTTCTGGGTATTTTTAAAACTGACTCAAGTGTTGAGTGTTCTGGGGTTTATTTTGTATTCGTTAATTCGATCGGAATATTTAATTTCGTAATGTTTTCCGGATAATTTAGAAAGTATTAAAATGTTCGAACGGATATCATTAACTCATTTTTTCCCGGCACGAAAAACATTCAAGTGTTGATTTTTTCTTGAGTTTAAATATTTCGGAAAAATGTGCATGTAACGCGATGGACCCTCTAGAAGACAACAAACCTTAACTCAATTATGTGACCATCTTGAACTGCCTTTTGAACCTTAGGGTTTGGGGCAGTACGACGTGCCACATGTGAGGCGTTGGCTTGACCCTTCTACGGCTGGACCGTTGCTACTGTGACGTATTCTGGAATTTTTTGAACTCCGCTCAAGTGTTGAGCTATTATGGAAATCTTGGGTATTTGATTATTCGATCGGAAAGTTTAATACTGTCTATTTATCTGGAATGTGATACAATATGTGGAATTCATATAGTTAGGCATAAAATGCGAAGTATGTGATATTTCGGATTTGTGATGTCTAAAGAGATTGTGAATTCCAAATGTTGTAGTTTTACACTTTATTTTTTGCGACCGTAAGTGTAATATGTGATATCGCCGGTTTCGTTGCTATATGTCAACGACAATTGGGATGTGCATATTTACTTACGTTGATGACATGTGATGTTATGTGTTGCTGGATATGTTATATTGGATCGTCGTGTTTCTGAATAGCCGGGGTTTTTTATTTGAGATGAGCGTTTTTATTTTCATTCATGTAAAATTAAATGAATGTAATATTCTTTTATTGGGGCACTTCCGGGATGAGGTTGCTGTCACCATTTGTATATTATTTACTTTTCCGCACTAGGATAGACCCAAGGAGGAGCACAAGTAACCGGGTTCTAAAGTCCAGTAGGAGACCAACTCGAGAAGTCGAGTCCGGATCTCCTAATTCTAGAATTGGTAGGGTTTCTTGCTGCTCTCGTAGGGGTCTAGGGGTGTGGGTTTGGCTATTCATCGCGACCGTGGAATCCGTGTTTTATAGAGGCTCAAAATAAAACACGGACGTCCTAATATATCCAATGTTTCATATGTTTCTTCTGCTGCGATATCTGTGATGTGATCATTTGATATGTTGTGATAGATACTGTATATAGTATATATGATATATTATATAGACGTTACTTAGGTTTTACACCCGCACTAGCCCTGCCCCGCTCTGCCGTTAGTTACTTAACCTAACGGTGTACGAGGGTACATCAAGGCGAATGCGGATGGCATAAGTGTACGTCGTATTTATCTATGATGTTTAGGTGACTTAAATGATGGGACTTCATTAATGTGATTAATGAAAGAAAAGAAACCTAAAAGATGTTGTAGAATCAAATTTTCAAAAAAGGTAGCTACAGTTTTTGCTTTGCATAGCGATATATATGATATATCCCGCACCTTATCCGATGAGGAAAGAGCCGAGATCCCTTCACCGGGAGTGACCTCTTTAGCAAAACTGGCAGATGCTACAACACTCGGTTTGTTTTTGATTGCTTTTGGAATTTTGCTTTGCATAGTGATATATATGATATATCCTGCACCTTATTCCATAAGGAAAGAGCCGAGATCCCTTCACCGGGATTGACCTCTTTAGAAAAACTAATAAAAGCCTCAAAATCACTCCATTTCAAAATTCACTCGATTCTACAACGATATCAAGTTCGATACGCAATAGGTTTTCAGAAAAACCCGTCGTAGCCCTCCGTCATTTCAGATAAGTCCTGCTTAGTATTCGTGCTGCGTTTGTTGACCTTGTCAAGGCGTAGTGTGCGGTAGCTTACCAGTATTTATCTGTTTATGCATATGATGCAGATTAGATTAGGATAGTCGTACGGCCTTGTTGACCTTGTCAAGAGTCATGTGGGTGGGTTTAATTAAATTAAGAAATGACGGGTTGAACGTGACTTACGGTCTATGGTTTGTTGACCTTGTCAAGGTCATAGATCGTTTGGGGCAAAATATTATCAGGAATTTCAAGTGTTGAAATTTGCAATGAGATTGCATACCTTCTATGAGATAGTTGGATCCCGATACCCACTGCGAGTAATTGTTACTCCTGGGAGAGTTTTACACAGGACAATTAGCCGATCAAGTAGGTGTCTAGAAAGGTGTCAACGGGGTTACGCCTCTGGGAAAATGAGGTTTACTTTAATTAGGTCCGTGCGAAAGCACGGGGAACCTCCCTCAAAGTACTGACACTGGCCTGGCTGAAAGATTGGCGAAGTTGTAGGGTGTAATTAATCCCGTCTAGTCTTTCCTTTTACGGTTTGAAGGAAGATTTGATATAAACAGTGGGAGCCATCCTGATTAGATAAAATAATAACCAATCTGATCTTGCAAGAGCATACGCTAAAATGTTTTCTTCTCTCTCTCTTCAGGAAGCGACCATGTCATGCCTTAATCAAGATAATAATATGGATGTATTGACCGAACCCACATGTTATACTGTGCTGGGGAACGTTGGTTCCGTTCTTTCTTATAAAAGTTATATGACTGAACAGGATATAGGGCAATACCAGGATTCCCATGCCACCTGTATGAAGAAAGTACATGTTGATGCATTTTCTTCGGGTGTGTTCGTTACAGAGAACTTTTTCTCCATTTGCTCTACGTCCTGGGTATTAGATACCGGGTCAGGATCCCATATATGTAATCAGTTACATGGGCTCAGGAAAGGTAGAGAACTTGGAGAAGGTGATAAAGACATAAGGGTTGGAAATGGTACAATTGTTGCAGCTAAAACCGTCGGGGAATATCACCTTGTATTACCAAGTGGTAATATATTGATTCTGAACGAATGCTATTACATGCCGAACCTGATATGCAACATTATATCGGTTTCTTTGTTGAGTAAAGAGGGATATAATTTTGTATTACAGGATAATGTTATGAACATTTTTCTGGACCAAAAGTTGGTTGGATCAGGCACGTTGTGCAATGGCATTTATGTTCTAAATCAATCAACAGTTCTAAGCATAACAAACACACACAAGAGGAAGAGTTCAGAACTGAACGAATCCTTCTTGTGGCATTGTAGACTGGGTCACATCAATGCGACACGACTAGCTAAGTTGCATAAGGATGGATATTTGAATCCATTTGAATTTTCATCTTATGACACTTGCCAGTCATGTCTCAAAGGCAAGATGACCAAAACTCCATTTACGGGACACGGAGAGAGAGTTACGGAACTCTTGGGACTGGTACATAGTGATGTATGCGGCCCCATGTCTATACATGCCAGGAATGGTTCTGCGTACTTTATTACATTCACTGACGATCTCTCTAGATTCGGATATGTGTTCCTGATGAAACACAAATCAGAAGATTTTGAGAAATTTAGAGAATATAAACAAGAAGTCGAGAACCAAACTGGGAAAAGTATTAAAATCCTTCGATCTGATCGAGGAGGTGAAAACTTGAGCAATGAATTCCTGGACTTCCTAAAAGAGAATGGGATTCTCTCTCCGCTGACTCCTCCATATACACCACAGCACAACGGTGTATCGGAACGGTGGAACCGCACCTCATTAGATATGGTGCGCTCTATGATGAGCACTGCTGAGTTACCTATTTCCTTCTGGGGGTATGCGCTGGAGACAGCAGCATACCTATTGAATCAAGTTCCATCTAAATCTGTACCTACCACACCATATGAGATGTGGAGTGGGAAGAGGCAATATCTTAAACGAGTTAAGATATGGGGTTGTCCGGCCTATGTCAAAAGACAAAATCCGGATAAACTCGAGGCACAGTCGGTTCTTTGCAAGTTTGTGGGATATCCAAAGAACTCATATGGGTATTTTTTCTACCACAATGAGGAACAAAAGGCGTTTGTTGCTCAGCTGCCACCTTTTTAGAAAAGGAATTTATTGTAAAAGAAATTAGTGGCAAAGTGGTAGAGCTGTAAGAGCTTCCAGATACACAAACTGCAAATGAAGATTTAGTGGAACCAGAGGATTCAGTAGTTCCCAACGAACCTCAGCCTCTCCACCGATCTAGTAGGGTTCCTCACCCACCTGAGAGATACTACGGTTTTCTCATGGATGGTAGGAGCGAGGATTGCATCATGGTTGATGATGACCCAACTAGCTTCGAGCAGGCCATCACGAGTGGGGACTCGGTGAAATGGCTGGATGCAATGCGGTCCGAGATGGAATCCATGTACACCAACAAAGTATGGACTTTGGAAGTTGCTCCTGAAGGGGTAAAACCCATTGGGAGCAAGTGGATCTTCAAGAAAAAACTTGGTGTAGATGGGAAAGTGGAGAATTTCAAAGCTAGACTTGTTGCAAAGGGTTTTTGTCAAAGACCAGGTGTGGACTATGACGAAACCTTTTCTCCAGTGGCTATGCTTAAATCCATCCAGATCATGCTTGCCATCGCTGCATATCATGACTACGAAATCTGGCAAATGGATGTTAAGACCTCCTTTGTAAACGATGATTTAGAAGAGTGCGTGTACATGACTCAGCCAGAGGGCTTCATAGATAGTGGGAGCAGCGGAAAAGTGTGCAAGCTGCTTAAATCCATTTATGGATTAAAGCAAGCATCGCGGAGTTGGAACATCTGCTTTGACGTCGTTATCAAAGAGTTTGATTTCGTCGAAAATGTAGATGAACCTTGTATCTACAAGAAGGTGGCAGAGAGTAAGGTTGTCTTTCTCGTATTGTACGTGGACGACATACTCTTGATAGGAAATGGCATTCTTATGCTGCAATCGGTCAAGCTCTTCTTATCATAAAGATTCTCAATGAAAGATCTAGGGGATGCCTCCTACATCTTGGGGATTAAGATCTATAGAGATAGATCCAAACGGATACTGGGATTGTTCCAATCCAGGTACATTTACACCATACAAAAGCGGTTTAGTATGGATGAGTCCAAACATGGGTTTTTACCCATGATCTCAGGGCTCACTCTCTCCAAAGAGATGTCTCCCAAGACTGATTTGGAGAGAGCTCGCATGCAAGGGATACCCTATGCTTCGGCTGTAGGCTCTATCATGTACGCGATGCTATGTACCAGACCCGATGTAGCATACTCACTAAGTGTAGTGAGTAGGTATCAAGCTGATCCTGGAGAGAGTCACTGGACAGCTGTAAAGAGTATTCTCAGGTACTTGCGAAGGACTAAAGAGATGCTCTTGGTGTATGGTAACGGAGAACTCCAAGTGGAGTCCTTTACCGATTCTAGCTTCCTGAGTGATAAGGACGACTCTAAGTCGCACTCGGGATTTGTCTTTACCCTTTATGGAGGGACGGTTAGCTAGAAGAGTTCCAAGCAGGAAACCGTGGCAGACTCTACGATGGAGGCTGAATACATCGCTGCCAACGATGCTGCCAAAGAAGCTCTCTGGATCAAGAAGTTCATTACTGAACTTGGAGTGGTTCCATCCATTGAGCATCCAATACCTTTGTATTGCAATAACAATGGAGCGGTGGCTTTGGCCAAGGAACCCAGGTCCCATCAGCGATCCAGGCATATTCTGAGGCGGTATCACCTGATCCGGGAGATAGTTGATCGCCGGGAGATCGAGGTCAGGAGGGTTGACACGAAGAACAACACTGCGGATCCACTCATGAAGGCCATTCCCCAGATACAGTTTGAGAGACTCTTCGGGATGCTTGGTATGCGATACTACAACAGATGGCCCTAGTGCAAATGGGAGATTGTTAGTTGTATGTATGCCCTAGAGGCCAGTATTGTACAGATGATGTATATTATATAGGATGCTTGGACATATATAGAGAGGACTTGCTTGCTCGTTATGATAGTATGCTATCTGGTTGCTCTTTATCTTAACATGTATACTTGTCTCTTGATACTGTCTTATAGTTACATGTTGGTAAAGCCCTTAGGATATGTACTTGACTACCTGGACTGTGATAGAGATCATACTCGTGGGGACAGAGTAGTCCATAAGTACATCCTTTAATGTTCCTAGTCGTAGGTGTATCGAGACAGGGCATCGATATACCAGAGTAGACTAGCATATACGCTTCTCGACCCATGAGTTGGGCGATGGATGATCCCATATCCATTGGTGTTTGACATCATAGATGGTATACGGGTACTCAATGGAGACTGGGTACACTGGACGGACTCGCCGAGAACTTCCAGATGGTATTATACCTCACGTCAGATGACAATTCTCTGGTGATACTTGTGCAGGTTAGTCTGTAGACCCGAGATCGTCATAGAGTCTTGTGTGATTCCCACTGTGCTTTGATTTCCACCTTACCACGTCCAAGAGGGCGTGCAAAATGGTGGTTTTTGGGTACAGTCCCGAGTCACATGGAGGCAATGAGCGATAGGAGGGATTTCGTCTCTCCCAGTATTAGGGGTTGATGTTGCGCTGTGCTCGATTGGCAGTAACAGGGAAGTCCCTGACCAGGGTTGATTTAGAGATTTACTGGTAAGTGTTACCAATAGTTTCTCGACCCGTTATGAGCCTCACATCGGCACGACTTATCGGTTATTGGGCTCTGACGTTTACCATCCCTAGACTTGATATGCGACATATCAGACGAGGGGACCGGACTGTACGGGAACTGTTACCGGCAGGCTTTTACAGGAGTTGGAGCGGGCTTGCTTGCTGATCTTCTGATCGCTCAATACCCGGGTGGCTGTTACGTCCAGCTAGTACCGCTGACGGCTTGTAGGTGCTTGATATGATCATCACCTACTGCCGGCATATTGACGAGTCTTTAGAGTCCTACATAGAGGTTTTACTGGCTCAGGAAAAACGAAATAGGAGCGCATATGTGATATGCGCGGGACCGAGAATAATGCGTGTATGTGATACCGTATTCTATTCTCGTGACTTTTTGTATCGATCAGTTATATGTGATGTAGCCGGGTTATCGAATCAAGTGTTGATTCGATAAGTCGATACATTAGATGTTAGTCGGTTATATGAGATATAACCGGATTATTAAGTCAAGTGTTGATTTAATAATTTAGTGTATAATTGTATATTAGATATACTTGTTTACATTAACTAACATTTGTTCACTTAAGGATTTTTCTCACTTGTGCACAACTTTAATATATATGTGATATATATTAAAATGTGTTTTCTTTTTTGTATCATGGTTGATGATACACTTGATATGGGTGTACAAGACACACACCATTCTATTTTTATGGTGGGTTATAATTATTTAAGGTAATTACAAAATTAGTGGAATTTTGGAAAGAGCATGAAGCTTGTAGAAGCTTGCTATGCTTTGACAAAGTCCACTAGCTTTGTCTTTACCTTAGATTTTTTATTAACCTAACCATTTAGATTAGCCATGGTTATTTCTCTACATGAGTTAGTATATGATACTCACTCACCATGGTTAGCTCACTCACTTGATCATTATCTTTCTCATTTTCATTTCTTCATCTTCTACCTTGAGCTAAAAAGCTCTCTAGGGTTTGATCCAAAGTGAGAAGTATTGTGAGAAATAAAATTCTAAAGAGAACCCACTTCCTTTTTCTCCATCATCTACTAGACTAGCACTTTAGTTTGGGGTGTTTGCTTCATTAATTCTCTAGTTAGTGAAGTAGTAGCTTGAGTCGGTATTCTCTCGACGTAGATCATCTTCGGCCTCGAAGACTTCAAGAAAGGACGCATCTTTCGCCTCGTGAAGCCATGCAAGGGCCTGGGAGAACCATGATCGCAGCGAAGGGACCACAACAAGGAGCTTTAGAAGTGAAGGACCGATCTACAAAGGTTGTATTTCGTATTCTCTTAGTAGTTAATGTAGCTTACTAACTTGCGAAACCTTAATAATCAAGCGACTATCTTGTTTAGAGTTATTTGGCACGGCTAAAATTTTAATCGGGCATGGTTGATGCCTTGTAGAACCTTGTTAGTGTGCCTTGTAACCCTACACTAACCTCGATCTCCCTGGAGATCAACCATCTCCATGATCAGGTGATATTGCCTTAGAATATGTCTGGATCACTGATGGTACAGGGGTTCCTAGGCATAAGCCACAACTCCATTGTCTTACAATGGTAGGAACGAAGTTCATCTCAGGAACGAAGTTCATCTCAGGAACGAATATACACCCAGACTTCATCTTTGGTAGCATCTTTGGTAGCGATGTATCCAGCCTTTATCGTCTAGTTTGCCTCGGTATCTAGCTTGGAACTCTTCCAACATACCGTCCCTCCACTGAGGGTAAAGACAATGCCTGTGACTGACTTTCAGTCGACCTTACCACCCTGGAAGTTATCCAATGATTCTTCCCATGATCGATTGATACCATCTCACCTAGTGAGAATCCTAAAATTCACTTAGATCTATCTCATAGATCCAAAACCCAGAATTTAGGAGGTATCACCTAGATCCTATATGGAGAATCAATATGATAAGAGGAGATTGACCGAGTATAGCATAGGAAACACTTTTCCTATCAAGAGTGTGTCACCCACGTACAATATGAGTAATACCACCATACTCTCTACTACCTTTTTGTATATACAAGGTTCATCTACTATTTTGATGAAGTCAAACGCTTTGACTACCACATCAAAACAGATGTTCCAACTCCGCGATGCCTGCTTTAACCCGTAAAGCAACTTGCACACGTTTCCGCTGCTCCCACTGTCTACGAAGCCCTCTGGCTGTGTACTTATAGACGCTCTCTTATAAGTCACTATCTAGAGAAGCAGTCATGACACCCAACCGCCAGATATCGTAGTTATGGTATGTAGCAGTGGCAAGTAGGATCCGGATGGACTTAAGCATAGCCACTGAAGAAAAGGTTTCATCATTATCCACACCTGGTCGATGACGAGAACCTTTTGCAACAAGTCTAGCTTTGAAAGTCTCAACCTTTCCATCTACACCAAGTAATCTTCTCAAGATATAATTGCTCCTGATGGGTATTTAACCCTTCAGATATAGCAACCAAAGTCCATACTTTGTTGGTGTACATAGATTCCATTTCAGATCATATAGCATCCAGCCATTCTTACAGAGTCCCCACTCTAGATGGCCTACTCGAAACTAGTTGGGTCATCATCTCATGATGCAATCCTCGCTCCCACTGTCATAGAGAAAACTGAAGTATCTCTCAGGTGGATGAGGAACCCTACCAGATCGGTGGAGAGGCTGAGGTCCGTCGGGAACTATTGAATCCTTCGGTTCTACCAAATCATCAGCTGTAGTTTGTATAGCTGGAAATCCTTCCAGTTTTACCTCATGACCACAAATTTGTTTCCAAAATAAATTCCTTTTCTAAAAAGGTGTCATGCCGAGAAATAAAACACATTTTCTTTCTCTGTGCGGTAGAAGATATTCTCTTGCGAATGCTTGGGATATCCAACAAATTTCCACAGAACTGACCTTTCCTCGAGCTTGTCCGGATTTTGTTTTTAGACATAGGGCGGACAACTCCAAATCTTAACTTACTTAAGACATAGGCTCTTCCCATACCATATCTCTTATGGAGTGGTAGGCACCTGATTTGGTTGGAAAGCTATTCAATAGGTATGCAGCTTCACAAGTGCATAACTCCCAAAAGAAAATAGGCAACTCAATAGTACTCATCATAGAGCGCACCATATCTAATAGGGTGTGATTGCTCCGTCTCGATACACCGTTGTGCTGTGGTGTATACGGAGGAGTAATGCTGAGAGAGAATCTCATTCTCCTTTTGAATAGTCCAGGAATTCCGTGCTCAAGTATTCTCCTCCCTGATCACATCAAAGGACATAATACTTATACCCGTTTTGGTTCCCTACTTCTAACTTATATTTTTTGAATTTCTCAAAAGCTTCAGACTTGAGTTTCAACAAGAACATATGTCCGAATCTTGAGAGATCATCAGTGAATGTAATGAACTACAAAGAACCAGTCCTGGCATGTGTAAACAGGGGACTTACATACATCATCATGTATCAATCCCAAGAGTTCACTAACTCTTTCTATGTTTCTAGTAAACGGAGCTATGATCATTCTATCTTTATGACATGACTGGCAAGTTTCACAAGATGTAAATTCAAACTGATTTAAATATGCATCTAAATGTAACTTAGCTAGTTGTGTCGCATTGATATGACCTAGTCTACAATGCCCCAAGAAGAATTCGTTCATTTCTGAACTCTTCCTCTTGTGTTTGTGTTCTATACGTTAAGAACTGTGGTTTTATTTAGAACGTATATGCTTTTAGATAACGTGCCTAAACCGATCAACTCTTGATATAGGAAATGTTCAAAACATTATCCAACAACATAAAATTATATCCTTCTTTACTAAATAAAGAGACTGGTATGATATTGTATATCAGGTTCGGTATCTAATAACATTGGTTCAGAATCAATGTATTTGGTAATACAGGGTGATAACTGCCAACAACTTGGCCGCAACAATTGCACCGTTTCCAACTCTTGAAACATTATCACCCATTCTCAGTTCTCTACCTATCTGTAGCCCATGTAACTTATTACATATGCGGGATCCTGACCCGGTATCTCATACCCAGGACGTAGAGGATACTGAGAAACAGTTCTCGGTAATGAACACTCCTGAAGAAGATGCATCATCATGCACTTTCTTCATTTGGGTGGCACGGGAATTTTGGTAATCCCCAATTTCCTGCTCGGTCTTATAACAATTATAAGTTGGAGCGGGACAAACGTTCCCCAGCACAGTATAACAAGCGGGTTCGGTCAATACATCCATATTATTATCTTGATTAAGGCGTGACATGGTCTCTACCTAGAGAGAGAGAGAAGAAAACACTCTGCGTGCGCTCTTGCAAGATTAGATTGGCTATTGTTTTATCTAATCAAGATGGCTCCCACTATTTTTATCAAATCTTCCTTCAAACCCTAAAAGGAAAGATTAGCCGGGATTAATTACACCCTACAAGTTCGCCAATCTTTCAGCCAGGCCAGTGCTGGTACTTTGATGGAAGTTCCCCATGCTTCCGCACAGACCTAATTAAAATAAACCTCATTTTCCCAGGGGCGTAACCCCGTTAACACCTTTCTAGACACCTAATTGATCGGCTAATTGTAAAGTGCAAAACTCTCCCAGGCGTAATCCAACTATCTCATAGAAGGTATGCAATCTCATTGCAAATTTCAACACTTGAAATTCCCGATAATATTTTACCCCTAGCATCCTATGACCTTGACGGAGGCCAAACCACCAATAGTCCTCTAGTCAAGTTCAACCCGTCATTTCCTGATTGAATTGGACCCACCCGCACGACCCTTGACGGAGGCCAAACAACGTCGTATGAATACCCTAATCCAATTGCATCATATGGTAGCAGATAAGCACTAATCAGCTACCGTACACTACGCCTTGACGCAGGCCAAACTATCGTAGCACGAATACTAAATACTACTTATCTGAAATGACGGAGGGCTACGACAGGTTTTTAAGAAAACCTTTTGTGTAATGAACTTGATATCGTTGTAGAATCAAATGATTTAAAATTGAGTGTTTTTGAGGCTTTTGCTAGTTTTGCAAAAGAGGTCACTCCCGGTGAAGGGATCTCAGCTTTTTCCCCGTCGAATGAGGTGCAAGATATTCCACAAATACCACTATGCAAAGCAAGAACCTGTAGGTTTCTTTGGCACAACCACAAGGTTTCACAAGGCATCAAACATGCTATATTTAAAAATTTAGTGTGCCAACCAACCCTAACCTAGGATCTAACTAGAGTTTTAGGAGCTAAATTGTTAGTGATATGTATGCCCTAGAGGCCATTACTGTACATGCGATGTATATTGTAGTGGATGCTTGGATATATATGGAGGACTTTCTTGCTCGACATGATAGTATGCTATCTGGTTGCTCTTTATCTTAACATGTACTCTGATAGTCTCTATGTTACATGTTGATAAAGCCCTTAGGATATGTACTCGAATACTGGGACTATGATGAGATCATACTAGTGGGGACACGGTGGTCGACGAGTACATCCTATAACTGTTCCTAGTCGAGGGTATATCGAGACAGGGCATCGATACAACAGAGTAGACTAGCGTATACGCATCTTGACCCATATGATGGGCGATGGATGATCCCATATCCATCGGTGTTTGACATCAAGGATGGTATACGGGTGCTCAGTGGAGACTGGGTACACTGAACGAACTTGCTGAGAACTCCCAGATGGTATTATACCTCACGTCAGATGGCAGTTCTCTGGTGACACTGGTACAGGTTAGTCTGTAGACCCGAGATCGTCATAGAGTGTTGTGTGATTCCCACTGTGCTTTGATTTCCATCATACCACGTCCAAGAGGGCATGCAAAATGGTGGCTTTTGGGTACAATCCCAAATCATATGGAGGCAATGAGCGATAGGAGGGGTTTCGTCTCTCCCGGTATAGGGAGATGATGTTGCGCTGTGTTCGATTGGCTATAACTGGAAATCCCCAGCCAGGTTTGCTGAGATTTACTGGTAAGTGTTATCAGTAGTTTCTCGAACTGTTATATACCTCATATCGACACGACTTATCAAGCTACTGGGGTCAGACGTTTACCACCCCTAGGCGAGATATGCGACATATTAGACGAAGAGACCGGACTGTACGGGAGTGTTACTGATTGGATTCGCAAGAGAATGTACAGACTTGCTTGTTGATCTTCTGATCGCCCAATACCTGGGTAGCTGTTACGTTTAGCTGACCGCTTGCAGCTTGTGGGTGTTTGATATGATCATCACCTACTGCCGGCGTATTGACGATTCTTTAGAGTCCTACACAGAGGTTTCCTGGCTCAGGCAAAATGGAGTAGGAGCACATATGTGATATGTGAGGGACCAAGAATAATAGGAGTATGTGATATTGTATTCTATCCTCGCGATATGAGATATCGGCCGGGTATATGTGATATAGCCGGGTCATCGGATCAAGTGTTGATTCGATGAAATGGTACATGTTATATTTGTCGGTTATATGTAATATAGTCGGGTTATCGGATCAAGTGTTGATTCGATAATTTAATGTATATTATATATGAGATATATTACATTGCATTAACTAATATAAGCTCCCTTTATTGATTCATTTTCTCACGGGATAATACATTGATATATATGCGATATATGTTAATTGTATTATTTTCTTTTGTTACAAAATATATTGTATATGTGATATATAATATTGTAACATATTAGGGTTACAAATTTAACAATGGTTTAGGGTTTAAACTTGGTTAGGGTTTGGATTAGGGTTAGCTTTTGCATGAAGCTTCTATGAAGCTTCATGAAGCTTTGACTTTGTCTTTGGCCTGAAATATTATGTTAACCCAATCCAAACCATTAACTCTAGTTAATTCTCTACAAAGGTTAACTCCTTCATACTTAACCCTTGGTTAGATTTGTAACCACTACAATAATTCATTGTTCATCACAAAAGGATTGAGCTCTTCTTCTTGCTTCTTCTTCTTGGTTGAAAGAGCTTTACTAGCTTTTTCGATGGTGATGTTTATATGTGAGAATATGAAAACAAAAGAGAGCAAAATTCCTACTTCATCATCCTCATCTATTCTAGCCACTTAGATTAGGGTATTTGCTTTCATAATACTTGATTATTCTAGCAAGAGCTTGGGTTTGAGATTCTTCAAGGTAGATCATCTTGGATTAGTGAAGTCTTCAAGCAAGGTGCATCATTCTCTTCATGGAGCCTCTCGAGAGTCGGAAACATGATGATCGCAGCGAAGAGACCTCAACACGGAGCTTATGAAGCGAAGGACCGGATCTACAAAGGTTGTAATCCCTCTCACTTAGTATTAAAGTGTTTAACATGCTTGTTTTCGCCTAAACTCTAGTATAAAGATCTTGGTTAGGGTTGTTCGGCACGGCTAAATTTTAAATCGAGCATGGTTTATGCCTCGTAGACCCTTATGGCAGTTCCTAGTAACCCTACAGTGGTATCAGAGCCAAGCTATAGCTTTAGACGAAGTCTAGACGAAGTTTAAAGTCTGATCGAACCCCGAAACCCTAGTTTTTACCCCTTTCTGGAAATTTTCTAAAATTGTGATTTTTTTGGTATTAAAATGCTCAAAAAAATCAGCAGGGAAATACAAGAGTTACTGTGAAACACGTGCCAAAAATACCACTAAAGCACCGCGGAACCGCGGCCGTACCATGGCTTTGGCGGCAGTTCCGCGGCCAAATAGTAGACTTATTTTTCACTGTTTGCACAGTAACCTCCATATGTGTTTCCTGATTCTTCTGGGAATTTTTAATTTATACTCAAGAGTTGAGTCTTCTGGGTTGTATTGGGGACTCGTTGATTCGATCGGATAATTTAACTTCATTTATTTTTTCCGGGTAATTTTTAGAACGTGTTAAAAAGTTCGAACGGATATCAATAACTCACTTTTTCCCCTACCGGAAAATTTCCAAGCGTTGGATTTTTTCCGTAGTTTAAGAACGTTCTAAGTCGTGCAAGTAACGCGGTGGACCTTCTAGAAGACAACAAACCTTAACTCGATTATGTGACCGTCTTGAACTGCCTCTAAACCTTAGGGTTTGTGGCAGTATGGCGTGCCACATGTGAGGCATTGGCTTGACCCTTCTACGGCTGGACCATTGGTACTGTGGCATGTGATGGATGTTTTAAAACTAATTTCAAGTGTTGAGAACTATTTGGGAAAACTTGGGTGTTTGATTATTCGATCGGAAAGTTTAACATTGTCTATTTATCTGGAATGTGATACAATATTTGGAATCCACAAGTAGTTATGAGATAACTAATTTGAATGTTATAAACATAGCAGTTTAGTCTCATTTGATCGGTTGCCACGGGATTTTGATGTGATCAAAAGTCCGTCGCAATCACGTAGCGTACGCGGATACTCGCCGGGTAAACTTAATAGACAGCCACGCCCCATAGCCCCGACCAAGTGACTGTAGGAGAACCCCGTCGCCAAAAGCATCCGTTTGGGTGCTCGCGGCAGCGGTGTTCCGCCTTAGTGCACATCGTCGACGGCATCCGAGGGTGCAGCCGTCTACTAAAGTTTGCGACGAGCATTCAATCAGGATGTCGGGAATCTTATTGAATTGCCCGACTTGATATTGAAAAGAGTTTTCGATAATGAGACTAAAATGCGGGGTTTATAATTGTTAGGCATGAGATGTCTAAGGAATTCATTTGGTTAGCCATGTGATGTCTAAGGAGGTAGCGGATTCCAACTGTTGTAGTTTTACACTTTCTTTTCTGCGACCGTAAGTGTAATATGTGGTGTATCGCCGGTTTCGTTGCTATACATCAACGACAATTGGGATACGCATATTTACTTACGTTGATGATATGAGATATTATGTGTTGCTGTGATATGTTATATTGGATCGTCGCGTTTTGAATAGCCGGGGGTTTTATGTGAGATGAGAGTTTTTCTTTTTCATTCATGTAAAATTCATTTGTATGTAATATTCTTTTATTGGGGCACTTCCGGGCTAAGGATGATGTCACCATTGTATATTATTTACTTTTCCGCATTAGGTAGACCCAAGGCGGGGAGCACAAGTAACCGGGTTCTAGGGTCCAGTGGGAGACCATCTCGAGGAGTCGAGACCGGGTCTCCTAACCCTAGAATTGGCAGTGTTGCTTGTCGCTCTTGTAGGGGTCTAGGGATGTGGGTTTAGCTATTCATCGCGACCGTGGAATCCGTGTTTTGTACAGGCTCGTATTAAAACACGGACGTCCTAGTATATCCAATATTTCATATATGTACTTCTGCTGCAATGTTCTGTGATGAGATCATATTACTGCCTGAGACAAATGTTTATATTATATATATGAGATATATGTTATATTGCAGATTTCGTTTCAAATGTGATGCTTGTGAAGCATAATTAAAATGGGACTTCATTAATGAGATTAATGAAACTAAAAGAAATCTAAAGATGTTGTAGAAACTTGTTTAAAAACTGATAGCTCTAGTTCTTGCTTTGCATAGCGGTGTTCCTTGTAGAACATCCAGCACCTTATTCGATAAGGAAGGAGCCGAGATCCCTTCACCGGGAGTGACCTCTTTAGCGAAACTAGCAGATGCTACACACTCGGTTTGTCTTTTGATTGCTTCTATAGTTCTTGCTTTGCATAGTGGTATTTGCGAAATATCCTGCACCTTATTCGATAAAGAAAGAGCCGAGATCCCTTCACCGGGAGTGACCTCTTTAGAAAAACTAGAAAAAGCCTCAAAAACATTCCATTAAAAATCACTCGATTCTATAACGATATCAAGTTCATTACGTAAAGGGTTTTCTTAAAAACCTGTCGTAGCCCTCCGTCATTTCAGATAAGTACTTCATAGTATTCGTGCTGCGTTTGATGGCCTGCGTCAAGGCGTAGTGTGCGGTAGCTATTTATGCTTATCTGTATAAGCATATGATTCGATTGAGTTAGGGTAGTCATGCGACTTTGTTGGACTGCGTCAAGGGTCGTGCGGGTGGGTTTAATTCAATCGGGAAATGACGGGTTGAACATGACTAGCGGACTATGGTTTGTTGGCCTGCGTCATGGTCATAGGACGCTAGGGGTAAAATATTATTGGGAATTTCAAGTGTTGAAATTTGCAATGAGATTGGATACCTTCTATGAGATAGTTGGATCCCGATACCCGCTGCGAGTAAGAGTTACTCCTGGGAGAGTTTTACACATTACAATTAGCCGATCAAGTAGGTGTCTAGAAAGGTGTCAATGGGGTTACGCCCCTGGGAAAACAAGGTTTACTTTAATTAGGTTCGTGCGAAAGCACGGGGAACCTCCCTCAAAGTACCGGCACTGGCCTGGCTGAAAGATTGGCGAACTTATAGGGTGTAATTAATCCCGGCTAGTCTTTCCTTTTAGGGTTTGAAGGAAGATTTGACTAAAACAGTGGGAGACATCCTGATTAGATACATTAGATAACCAATCTAATCTTGCAAGAGCATACGCTGAGTGTTTTCTTCTCTCTCTCTCCAGGTAGCGACCATATCACGCCTTAATCAAGATAAATAATACAGTTGTATTGACCGAACCCGCTTGTTATACTGCGCTAGGGAACGTTGGTCCCGCTCCAACTTATAATTGTTATAAGACAGAGCAGGAAATAGGGGATTACCAGAATTCCCGTGCCGCCCAAACGAGGAAAGTGCATGCCGATGCATCTTCTTTGGATGTGTTCATTACAGAGAACTGTTTCTCAGTATCCTTTACGTCCTGGGTATGAGATACCGGATCAGGATCCCACATATGTAATTTGGTATATGGGCTACAGATAGGTAGAGTACTAAGAACGGGTGATAAGTTTCAAGAGTTGGAAATGATGCAAGTGTTGCAGCCAAGTCTGTTGGCAGTTATCACCCTGTATTACCAAAATACATTGATTCTGAACGAATGTTATTAGATACCGAACTTGATTTACAACATCATATCAGTCTCTTTATTAGTAAAGAAGGATATAATTTTGTATTGTTGGATAATGTTTTGAACATTTCCTATATCAAGTGTTGATCGGTTCAGTCACGTTATCTAAAAGCATAGACATTCTAAATCAAACCACAGTTCTTAACGTACAGAACACACACAAGAGGAAGAGTTCAGAAATGAACGGATCCTTCTTGAGGCATTGTAGACTAGGTCATATCAATGCGGCCCGACTAGCTGAAGTTACATCTAGATGCATATTTAAATTAGTTTGAATTTACATCTTGTGAAACTTGTCGGTCATGTCATAAAGATAAGATGACCACAGCTCTGTTTATTGGAAATAGAGAAAGAGTTAATGAACTCTTGGGATTGATACATAATGATGTATGTAAGGTCCCCTGTCTACAAATGCCAAGACTGGTTCTTTGTACTTCATTACATTCACTGATGATCTCTCAAGATTCAGACATATGTTCCTGTTGAAACACAAGTCCGATGTTTTTTGAGATATTCAATGAATATAAATTAGAAGTAGAGAACCAAAAATGGGTATAAGTATTATGTCCTTTGATGAGATCAAGGAGGAGAATACTTGAGCACGGAAATCCTGGACTATTCTAAAGGAGAATGAGATTCTCTCTCAGCATTACTCCTCCGTATACACCATAGCATGATGGTACATCGGGGCAGAGCAAAAGCACCCTATGTGATATGGTGTGATCTATGATGAGTACTACTGAGTTTTCTATTTCCTTTTGGGAGTTATGCACTTGAGAAGCTACATACCTATTGAATAGGGTTCCAATCAAATCAGTTGCCTACCACTTCATATGTGATATGGAATGGGAAGAGCCCATATCTTAGGCATGTTAAGATTTGGGGTTGTCCAGCCTATGTCTAAAAGCAAAATCCGGAAAAGCTCGAGGCAAAGTCAGTTCTGTGGAAGTTTGTTGGATATCCCAAGCATCCGCAAGGAATATCTTCTACCAAACCGAGGAACAAAAGATGTTTTGTTTCTCAGCATGCCACCTTTGTGAAAGGGGATTTCTTGTGAAGAAATTATTGGTCATGAGGTAGAACTGGAAAGAGTTCCAGCTATACAAACTGCAACTGATGATTTGGTAGAACCAAAGGATTCAATAGTTTCCAACAAACCTCAGCCTCTCCGCCGATCTAGTAGGGTTCCTCACCCACCTGAGAGATACTTCGGTTTTCTCTATGACAGTGGGAGTGAGGATTGCATCATGAGATGATGACCCAACTAGTTTCGAGCTGGCCATCAGGAGTGGGACTCTGTAAGAATGGCTGGATGCTTAGCGATCTGATATGGAATCCTTATACACCAATAAAGTATGGACTTTGATTGCTTTATTTGGAGGGTTAAATCCCCATCAGGAGCAAGTATATCTTAAGAAGATTACTTGGTGTACATGGAAAAGTTGAGACTTTCAAAGCTATGCTTAAGTCCATCCAGATCCTACTTGCCACGGCTACATACCATGACTACGATATCTGGCGGTTGGGTGTTATGACTGCTTTTCTAAACAAGATTTAGAAGAGAGCGTCTATAAGTACACAGCCAGAGGGCTTCGTAGATAGTGGGAGCAACAGAAACGTGTGCAAGATGTTTTATGTGATAAATCAGGCATCGCGGAGTTGGAACGTCTGTTTTGATATGGTAGTCAAAGAGTTTGACTTCATCAAAATGGTAGATGAACCTTGTATATACAAAAATGGTAGTAGGGAGTATGGTGGTGATCCTCGTAGAGTACGTGGATGACATACTTTTGATAGGGAAGGAATTTCCTATGCTACGCTCAGTCAATCTCCACTTATCACAAGAATTCTCCATATATGATCGAGGTGATACCTCCTAAATCCTGGGTTATGGATCTATGAGATAGATCTATTTGGATATTAGGATTCTCACTAGATATAGTGAGATGGTATCAAACGATCCTAGGGAGAATCGCTGAAAAGGTTCCAGGGTAATAAGGACGACTGAATGTCAGTCACAGGCATTGTCTTTACCTTCAGTGGAGGGATGGTATGTTGGAAGAGTTACAAGCTAGATACCATAACTTACTAGACGATTAAAGGCAAGATACATCGTTACCAAGGATGCTACCAAAGAGGCAGTCTGGATATATATAAATTCATGAGATGAACTTCGTTCCTACCATTGTGTGACGATGCAGTTGTGACTTATGCCAAGGAACCCCCGTCCCATCAGAAATCCAGATATAATTCTTAGACAGCATCACCTGATCATGGAGATGGTTGATCTCCAGGGAGATCAAGGTAAGGAGAGTAGACACAGAGGACAACAGCGCGGATCCACTCACAAAGGCCTATTTCCCAGTAGAGACTTTTATGGGATAGTTGAGTATGAGATACTTTAACCACAGCTGATTGTTGGGTATGAGATACTACAACAGATGGCCCTAGTGCAAGTGGGAGATTGTTAGTGATATGTATGCCCTAGAGGCCATTACTGTACATGCGATGTATATTGTAGTGGATGCTTGGACATATATATGGAGGACTTTCTTACTCGACATGATAGTATGCTATCTGGTTGCTCTTTATCTTAACATGTACTCTGATAGTCGCTATGTTACATGTTGATAAAGCCCTTAGGATACGTACTCGACTACTGGGACTATGATGAGATCATACTAGTGGGGCCATGGTAGTGGACGAGTACATCCTATAACTGTTCCTAGTCGAGGGTATATCAAGACAGGGCATCGATACACCAGAGTAGACTAGCGCATACGCATCTTGACCCATATGATGGGCGATGGATGATCCCATATCCATCGGTGTTTGACACCAAGGATGGTATACAAGTGCTCAGTGGAGACTGTGTACACTGAACGGACTTGCCGAGAACTCCCAGATGGTATTATACCTCACGTCAGATGACAGTTCTCTGGTGACACTGGTACAGGTTAGTCTGTAGACCCGAGATCGTCATAGAGTCTTATGTGATCCCCGCTGTGCTTTGATTTCCATCATACCACGTCCAAGAGGGCATGCAAAAAGGTGGCTTTTGGGTACAGTCCCGAATCACATGGAGGCAATGAGCGATAGGAGGGGTTTCGTCTCTCCCCGGTATAGGGAGATGATGTTGCGCTGTGTTCGATTGGCTATAACTGGAAATCCCTGGCCAGGGTTGCTGAGATTTACAGGTAAGTGTTATCAATAGTTTCTCGAACTGCTATAGACTTCATATCGACACGACTTATCAAGCTACTGGGGTCTCATGTTTACCACCCCTAGGAGAGATATGCGACATATCAGACGAAGAGACCGGACTGTACGGGAGTGTTACTGATTGGATTCGCAGGAGAATGTACAGGCTTGCTTGTTGATCTTCTGATCGCTCAATACCTGGGTAGCTGTTATGTTTAGCTGACCGCTTGCAGCTTGTGGGTGTTTGATATGATCATCACCTACTGCCGGCGTATTGACGATTCTTTAGAGTCCTACACAGAGGTTTCCCGGCTTAGGCAAAACGGAGTAGGAGCACATATGTGATATGTGCGGGACCGAGAATAATAGGTGTATGTGATACTGTATTCTATTCTCGCGATATGAGATATCGGCCGGATATATGTGATATAGTCGTGTCATCGGATCAAGTGTTGATTCGATAAAATTGTACATGTTATATTAGTCGGTTATATGTAATATAGCCGGGTTATCGGATCAAGTGTTGATTCGATAATTTAATGTATATTATATATGAAATATATTACATTGCATTAACTAATATAAGCTCCCTTTATTGATTCATTTTCTCACGGGATAATACATTAATATATATGCGATATATGTTAATTGTATTATTTTCTTTTGTTACAAAATATATTGTATATGTGATATATAATATTGTAACATGTTAGGGTTACAAATTTAACAATGGTTTAGGGTTTAAACTTGGTTAGGGTTAGCTTTTGCATGAAGCTTCCATGAAGCTTTGACTTTGTCTTTGGCTTGAGATATTATGTTAACCCAATCCAAACCATTAACTCTAGTTAATTCTCTATAAGGGTTAACTCCTTTATACTTAACTCTTGGTTAGATTTGTAACCACTACAATAATTCATTATTCATCACAAAAGGATTGAGCTCTTCTTCTTGCTTCTTCTTCTTAGTTGAAAGAGCTTTACTAGCTTTTTCAATGGTGATGTTTATATGTGAGAATATGAAAACAAAAGAGAGCAAATTCCTACTTCATCATCCTCATCTATTCTAGCCACTTAGATTAGGGTGTTTGCTTTGCTAATACTTGATTAGTCTATCAAGAGCTTGGGTTTGAGATTCTTCAAGGTAGATCATCTTGGATTAGTGAAGTCTTCAAGCAAGGTGCATCATTCTCTTCATGGAGCCTCTCGAGAGTCGGAAACATGATGATCGCAGCGAAGGGACCTCAACACGGAGCTTATGAAGTGAAGGACCGGATCTACAAAGGTTGTAATCCCTCCCACTTAGTATTGAAGTGTTTAACATGCTTGTTTTCGCCTAAACTCTAGTATAAAGATCATGGTTAGGGTTGTTCGGCACGGCTAAATTTTAAATCGGGCATGGTTGATGCCTCGTAGACCCTTATGGCAGTGCCTAGTAACCCTACATAAACTAGAAAGTAAACAACTTTACATCTAAGTGATAACAGAATACAACCTTTGTAGACTGGTTCTTCACTTCAATAGCTCCTTGTAGTGGTCCTTTCGCTGCGATCATGGAACTCCCGGACTCTTGCATGGCTTCTCAAGATGAAAGGAACGATCTTGCTTGAAGTCTTCGAGGCCGAAGATAATCTACGTCGAGGAGACACTAACTCAAACTACTACTTCACTATTGAGAGATTATTGAAGCTAACACCCTATACTAAAGTGCTAATCTAGTAGAGGATGATGAAGTAGGAAGTGGGCTCACTTTAGTTTTATTTTTCTCACAATATTTTCTCTCTTTGGAAAAAGGTAGCAAGCTTTTTCTTAAAGAGGAAGAAGATGATCAAGAGATGAGAATGAACTAATGAGGAGAGAGAATCAACCATGGGTGAGTTTGTATCATATAGCTAACTCCAGTAGAGACATAACCATGGCTAAATTATAATGGTTAGGTTAATATGTTAGTTGTATGTATGCCCTAGAGGCCAGTATTGTACAGATGATGTATATTATATTGGATGCTTGGACATATATAGAGAGGACTTTCTTGCTCGATATGATAGTATGCTATCTGGTTGCTCTTTATCTTAACATGTACACTTGTCTCTTAATACTGTCTTATAGTTGCATGTTGGTAAAGCCCTTAGGATGTGTACTTGACTACCAGGACTATGATGCAGATCATACTAGTGGGGCCATGGTAGTCCATAAGTACATCCTTTAATGTTCTTAGTCGTAGGTGTATCGAGACAGGGCATCGATATACCAGAGTAGACTAGCGTATATGCTTCTCGACCCATGAGATGAGCGATGGATGATCCCATATCCATTGGTGTTTGACATCAGAGATGGTATACGGGTGCTCAGTGGAGACTGGGTACACTAGACGGACTCGCCGAGAACTCCCAGATGGTATTATACCTCACGTCAGATGGCAGTTCTCTGGTGACACTTATGCAGGTTAGTCTGTAGACCCGAGATCGTCATAGAGTCTTGTGTGATTCCCATTGTGCTTTGATTTCCACCTTACCACGTCCAAGAGGGCGTGCAAAATGGTGGTTTTTGGGTACAGTCCCGAGTCACATGGAGGCAATGAGCGATAGGAGGGGTTTCGTCTCTCCCGGTATTGGGGGTTGATGTTGCGCTGTGCTCGATTGGCCATAACAGGGAAGTCCCTGGCCAGGGATGATTTAGAGATTTACTGGTAAGTGTTACCAGTAGTTTCTCGACCCGTTATGAGCCTCACATCGGCACGACTTATCGGTTATTGGGGTCTGACGTTTACCACCCCTAGACTTAATATGTGACATATCAGACGAGGAGACCGGACTGTACGGGAAGTGTTACCGTTAGGCTTTTACAGGAGTTGGAGTGGGCTTGCTTGCTGATCTTCTGATCGCTCAATACCCGGGTAGCCGTTACGTCCAGCTAGTACCGCTGACGGCTTGTGGATGCTTGATGTGATCATCACCTACTGCCGACGTATTGACGAGTCTTTAGAGTCGTATAAAGAGGTTTTACTAGCTCAGGAAAAACGAAATAGGAGCACGTATGTAATATGTGCGGGACCGAGAATAATGCGTGTATGTGATACCGTATTCTATTCTCGCGACTTTTTGTATCGGTCGGTTATATATGATATAGCCTGGTTATCGAATCAAGTGTTGATTCGATAAAACGATACATTGGATGTTAGTCGGTTATATGAGATATAACCAGATTATTAAGTCAAATGTTGATTTAATAATTTAGTGTATAATTGTATATTTGATATACTAATTTACATTAACTAACATTTGTTCACTTAAGGATTTTTCTCACATGTGCACAACTTTAATATGTATGTGATATATATTAAAATGTGTTTTCTTTTTGTATCATGGTTGTTGATACATCATGCATGGGTGTGCAAGACATACACCATTCTATTTTAAATGGTGGTTAATAATTATTTGAGGTAATTACAGATTAGAGGACCTTTTGTCACAAGCATGAAGCTTGTAGAAGCTTGTGGATGCTTTGACAAAGTCCACTAACTTTGTTTTACTTTAGATTTTTATTAACCTAACCATTTAGGATTAGCCATGGTAATGTCTCTACATGAGTTAGTATATGATACTCACTCACCATGGTTAGCTCACTCACTTGATCATTATCCTCATCTTTTCTTTTGTTCATCTTCTTCTTCTTCTTTGAGCAAAAGAAAAGCTTGCTAGGGTTTCAAAAGGAGAGTGAAAGATTGTGAGAAATCAAATTCTAAAGGGAACCCACTTCCTATTTCTTCATCCTATACTAGACTAGCAATTTAGTTTAGGGTGTTTGCTTCACTAATTCTTTAGTTAGTGAAGTAGTAGCTTGAGTTGGTATTCCCTCGACGTAGATCATCTTCGGCCTCGAAGACTTCAAGCAAGGATGCTTCTTTTGCCTCGTGAAGCCATGTAAGAGCCCGGGAAAACCATGATCGCAGCGAAGGGACTACAACAAGGAGCTTTAGAAGTGAAGGACCGATCTACAAAGGTTGTATTTCATATTCACTTAGTGATAAATGTTATTTACTTGCATGTGTAACCCTAATTATCTAGCAAAGATCTTATTTAGGATTATTCAGCACGGCTAAAATTTTAATCGGGCATAGTTAATGCCTTGTAGAACCTTATCAGAGTGCCTAGTAACCCTGCAGTGGTATCAGAGCCTAGTTAGAGCATTAGACGACGTGTATATGAAGTTAAAACTCCGAACGAACCCCGAAACCTCAAAATCAACCCCTCTTTGGTCATTTTTTAAAACTGTGATTTTTTCTGAATTAAAAATACCTAAAAAATTCAGCAGGTAATTTTAAGCATTACTGTGCAAAACGAGCACCTAATTCGTACGGACCGCCGCGGAACCGCGGCCATACCTCTCTTAGGCCGCAGATCCGCGGCCGTACTGTAGCAATGGGCTTTTGTTTTTGTACAGTAATATTTATTTCTGTTAGTGCTATTTTCTGGGTATTTTTTTATCTGACACAATTGTTGAGTAATCTGGGGTTTATTTTGTATTCGTTGATTCAATCGGAAAATTTATTTTCCTTATGTTTTCCGGATATTTAGAAACTGTTAAAATGTTCGAACGGATATCATTAACTCATTTTTTCCCGGCACGAAATGTTGGGTTACTAGGCACACTAAGGTGGCTCTACAAGGCATCGACCATGCCGGATTAAAATTTTAGCATGCTTAACAACCCGAAGCAAGATCGTTGACTAGAGATTAGGCGATAACTAAAGCTAGTAGATAACAATTATCACTCAGGGAAGGGACTACAACCTTTGTAGATCCGGTCCACCACTTCCAAAGCTCCATGACAATGTACCTTCGCTGTGATCATCCAACTCCCGGACTCTCGGACGGCTCCTTGAGGAAATTGCAACGGGATCGCTTGAAGTCTTCGGTGCCGAAGATGATCTACGTCGAGGGAATACGGACTCAAGCTTCTACCTCACTAACCATATAATTAGTGAAGCAAACACCCTAAACTAAAGTGCTAGTCTAGTAGAGGATGGTGAGATAGGAAGTGGGTACTCTTTAGATTTTGATTTCTCACTTTGGATCTCTCTCTTTTTCAAACCCTAGAATGAGATTAAAGGAGGAAGAAGAAGAGCTCAAAATGAGAATGAGAAATTATCAAGTGAGAGAGAAAGCTAACCATAGTGAGTTAGTATCATATACTAACTCATGTAGAGACATTACCATAGGTTAATTATAGTGGTTAGGTTTACTAATATCTTAAGTAAAACAAAACTAGTGGACTAAGTCAAATGCAAAGATAAGCTTCATGAAGCTTCATGCATGTGTGCTTTATCCACTAATTTTGTATTTACTTTATATATTAAAAACCTAATACTATAATAAGTATGGTATAAGTCTTATACTCCCATGATTTTTGTATCAACAACCATGATACAAAATTTGTACACAAAAATAAATATATATCACATATATATTAACTTGTGCACAAGTGAGAAAAACAAATGCTTAAAGTGAACCACTGTTAGTTAGTGTAAATTAGTATACCATATATACAATTATACACTAAATTATAAAATCAACACTTGACTTAATAATCCGGTTATATTACATACAACCGACTAACATTCAATGTATCGACTTATCGAATCAACCCTTGACTCGATAACTTGGTTATATCGCATATAACCGATCGACGCAAACATCGCTAGAATGTAATACGGTATCACATACACGCAATATTCTCGGTCCCGCACATATCACATATGCGCTCCTATCTCATTTTGCCTGAACCAGTACAACCTCTATGTAGGACTCTAAAGACTCGTCAATACGCCGGCAGTAGGTGATGATCATATCAAGCACCCACAAGCCGTCAGCGGTACTAGCTGGACATAACGGCCACCCGGGTATTGAGCGATCAGAAGATCAGCAAGCAAGCCCGCTCCAACTTCTGCAAAAGCCTGACAGTGACACTACCGTACAGTCCGGTCTCCTCGTCTGATATGTCGCATATCAAGTCTAGGGGTGGTAAACGTCAGACCCCAATAACCGATAAGTCATGCCGATGAGAGGCACATAACGGGTCGAGAAACTACTGGTAACACTTACCAGTAAATCTCTAAACCAGCACAGGACATCCCTGTTATGGCCAATCGAGCACAGCGCAACATCAACCCCCAATACCGGGATCCCTGTTATGGCCAATCGAGCACAGCGCAACATCAACCCCCAATACCGGGAAAGACGAAACCCCTGCTATCGCTCATTACCTCCATGTGACTCGGGACTGTACCCAAAAACCATCATTTTGCATGCCGTCTTGGAAGTGGTAAGGTGGAAATCAAAGCACAGTGGGAATCACACAAGACTCTATGACGATCTCGGGTCTACAGACTAACCTATACCAGTGTCACCAGAGAACTGCCATCTGACGTAAGGTATAATACCATCTGGGAATTCTCGGCGAGTCCGTCCAGTGTACCCAGTCTCCACTGAGCACCCTTATATCATCTCTGATGTCAAACACAAATGGATATGGGATCATCCATCGCCCATCTGTATGGGTCAAGAAGGTATACGCTAGTCTACTCTGGTGTATCGATACCCCGTCTCGATATACCCACGACTAGGGACCTTGAAGGATGTACTTATGGACTACCATGTCCCCACTAGTATGATCCGCATCTCAGTCCAGGTAGTCAAGTACACATCCTAAGGGCTTTACCAACATGTAACAGAGAGACAGTCAGTATACACATTAAGGTAAAGAGGAACCAGATAGCATACTATCATGTCGAACAAGAAAGTCCTCCCTATATATGTCCAAGCATCCACTACAATATACAACACATGTATACTAATGGCCTCTAGGGCATACATATAACTAACAATCTCCAACTTGCACTAGGGCCATCTGATAACAGTGGTTGTAGCATCTCATACTCAACCATCCCATAATAGTCTCTCTCTGGGAAAAAGCCTTCGTGAGTAGATCCGCCGTGCTGTCCTCTGAGTCTACTCTCCTGACCTCGATCCCCTGAAGATCAACCATCTCTATGATCAGGTGACACTTGCCTTAGAATATGTCTGGATCACTGATGGGACGGGCGTTCCTCGGCATAAGCCACAACTCCATTGTCACACAATGGAGGGAACAAAGTTCATCCCATGAACTAGTATACATCCAGACTGCCTCTTTGGTAGCATCTTAAGTAGCGATGTATCCAGCCTTTACGTCTAGTATGCCACGGTATCTAGGTTGGAACTCTTCCAACATACCATTCCTTTACTGAGGGTAAAGACAATGCCTGTGACTGACATTCAGTCGTCCTTATCACCCTGGAACATTTCCAGTGATTCTCCCCAGGATCAATTGATACCATCTCACTACAACTAGTGAGTATCCTAACATCCAATTAGATCTATCTCATAGATCCAAAACCCAGGATTTAGTAGGTATCACTTTGATCCTATATGGAGAATTATTGTGATAAGCGGAGATTGACTGAGCGTAGCATAGGAAACTCCTTCCCTATCACGAGTATGTCATCCACGTACTCTACGAGGATCTCCACCATACACTCTACTACCTTTTTGTATATAGAAGGTTCATCTACCATTTTGATGATGTCAAACTCTTTGACCAACATACCAAAACAGACGTTCCAACTCCACGATGCCTGCTTTATCACATAAAACATCTTGCACACGTTTCCGCTGCTCCCGCTGTCTACGAAGCCCTCTGGCTGTGTACTTATAGATGCTCTCTTCTAAAGCATCATTTAGAAAAGCTGTCATGACACCCAACCACCAGATATCATAGTCATGGTATGTAGCCGTGGCAAGTAGGATCTGGATGGACTTAAGCATAGGTACTTAGAAAAGGTTTCATCACAATCCATACCTGGTCAATGATGCAAACCTGTAACAAGTCTAGCTTTGAAAGTCTCAACCTTTCCATGTACACCATGTAATCTTCTCAAGATATACTTGCTCCTGATGGGGATTTAACCCTTCAGATAAAGCAACCAAATTCCATACTTTGTTGGTGTATAAGTATTCCATCTCAGATCGATAAACATCCAGCCATTCTTACAGAGTCCCACTCCTGATGGCCAGCTCAAAACTAGTTGGGTCATCATCTCATGATGCAATCATCGCTCCCACTGTCATAGAGAAACCAAAGTATCTCTCAGGTGGGTGAGAAACCCTACTAGATCGGCGGAGAGGCTGAGGTTCGTTGGTTGCTATTGAATCCTTTGGTTCTGCCAAATCATCAGCTGCAGTTTGTATAGCTGGAACTTCTTCCAATTCTACCTCATGACCACTCATTTCTTCATAAGAAATTCCCTTTCATAAAGGTGTCATGCTGAGAAACAAAACATCTTTTGTTCCTCGGTTTGGTAGAAGATATTCCCTTGCGAATGCTTGGGATATCCAACAAACTTCTACAGAACTGACTTTGCCTCGAGTTTGTCCAGATTTTGCTTTTAGACATAGACTGGACAACCCCAAATCTTAACTGACTTAAGAGATGGGCTCTTCCCTTTCCATATCTCATATGAAGTGGTAGACAACTGATTTGATCAGAACCGTATTCAATAGGTATGCAACTTCACAAGTGCATAACTCCCTCAAAGGAAATAGGTAACTCAGTTGTACTCATCATAGAGCACACCTTATCATATAGGGTGTGAGTGCTCCGCCCCGATACACCGACGTGCTGTGGTGTATACGGAGGAGTAATGCTGAGAGAGAATCTCATTCTCCTTTAGAATAGTCCAGGAATTCCGTGCTCAAGTATTCTCCTCCTTGATCACATCAAAGGACATAATACTTAAACCCGTTTTGGTTCTCTACTTCTAACTTATATTCCGTGAATATCTCAAAAGCTTCGAACTTGTGATTCAACAGGAACATATGTCTGAACCTTGAGAGATCATCAGAGAATGTAATGAAGTAAAAAGAACCCGTCTTGGTATGTATAGACAGGGGACCTTCATACATCACCATGTATCATCCCAAGAGTTCACTAACTCTTTCTCTGTTTCCTATTAACAGAGTTATGTTCATTTTATCTTTGTGACATGACTGGCAAGTTTCACTATATGTAAATTCAAACTAATTTAAATATGCATCTATATGTAACTTCAGCTAGTCGGGTCGCATTGATATGACCTAGTCTACAATACCTCAAGAAGGATTCGTTCATTTCTGAACTCTTCCTCTTGTGTGTGTTCTGTATACTAAGAACTGTAGTTTGATTTAGAACGTCAATGCTTTTAGATAACGTGCCTGAACCGATCAACTTTTGATATAGGAAATGTTCAAAACATTATCCAACAATACTAAATTATATCCTTTCTTTACTGATAAAGAGACTGATATGATTTTGTATATCAGGTTCGGTATCTAATAACATTTGTTCAGAATCAATGTATTCTGATAATGCAGGGTGATGGTGACCAACAGACTTGGCTGCAACACTTGCACCGTTTTCTGTTTCATGAAACTTATCACCCGTCCTCAGTCCTCTACCTATCTTTAGCCCATGTAACAATTTACATATGCGGGATCCTGAGCCGGTATCACATACCCAGGACGTAGAGGTTACAGAGAAAGAGTTTTTGGTAATGAATACACCCGAAGAAGATGCATCGGTATGCACTTTCTTCGTTTGGGTGGCACGGGAATTTTGGTAATCCCTAATTTCCTGCTATGTCTTATAACAATTATAAGTTGGAGCGGGACCAACGTTCCCCAGCTCAGTATAACAAGCGGGTTCGGTCAATATATCCGGGTTTTTTATCTTGATTAAGGCGTGACATGGTCGCTACCTGGAGAGAGAGAGAGAAGAAAACACTCTGCGTGCGCTCTTGCAAGATCAGATTGGTTATTATTTTATCTAATCAGGATGGCTCACACTGTTTTTATCAAATCTTCCTTCAAACCCTAAAAGGAAAGACTAGCCGGGATTAATTACACGCTACAAGTTCGCCAATTTTTCAGCCAGGCCAGTGTCGGTACTTTGAGGGAGGTTCCCCGTGCTTTTGCACGGACCTAATTAAAGTAAACCTCGTTTTCCCATAGGCGTAACCCCGTTGACACCTTTCTAGACACCTACTTGATCGGCTAATTGTAATGTGTAAAACTCTCCCAGGAGTAACTCTTACTCGCAGCAGGTATCGGGATCCAACTATCTCATAGAAGGTATGCAATCTCATTGCAAATTTCAACACTTGAAATTCCCGATAATATTTTGCCCCTAGCAGCTATATGACCTTAACATAGTCAACAAATCATAAGTGCTAATCAAGTTCAACCCGTCATTTCCCGATTGAATTAAACCCACCCGCACAACACTTAACATAGTCAACAAAGTCGCACGACTACCCTAATCCAATCGCATCATATGCTTATACAGATAAGCACTAATTAGCTACCGCACACTACGCCGTAATATAGTCAACAAACATAGCACGAATACTAACTAGTACTTATCTGAAATGACGGAGGGCTACGACAGGTTTTTAAGAAAACCTTTTGCGTAATGAACTTGATATCGTTGTAGAATCGAGTGATTTTAAATGGAGTGTTTTTTAGGCTTTTCTAGTTTTGCTAAAGGGGTCACTCCCGGTGAAGGGATCGTCGGCCCTTTCCTTATCGAATGAGGTGCAGGATATATCATATACATCGCTGTGCAAAGCAAGAACTAGGAAAAACAATCAAAAGACAAACCGAGGGTTTTAGCATCTGCCAGTTATTGTTAAAGGAGTCACTCCCGGTGAAGGGATCTCGGTCCTTTCCTTATCGAATAAGGTGCAGGATGTTCTACAAGGAACACCGCGATGCAAAGCAAGAACTGTAGCTACCTGTTTTTGAAAATTCGATTCCACAACATCTTTAGCTTTCTTTTTCTTTCATTAATCATATTAATGAAGTCCCATCATTTAAATCACCTAAACATCACAGATAAATACGACGTACACTTATGCCATCCGCATTCGCCTCGATGTCCCCTCGTGCACCGTTAGGTTAGGTAACTAACGGCAGAGCGGGGCAGGGCTAGCGCGGGTGTAAAACATAAATAATGTCTATATAATATATCATATATACTATATACTGTATCTATCACAGAACATCACAAGATCACATCACAGATATCGCAGCAGAAGAAACATATGAAACATTGGATATACTAGGACGTCCGTGTTTTAATACGACCCGGTATAAAACACGGATTCCACGGTCGCGATGAATAGCCAAACCCACACCCCTAGACCCCTACGAGAGCGGCAAGCAACCCTACCAATTCTAGAGTTAGGAGACCGGGACTCGACTCCTCGAGTTGGTCTCCAACTGGACTCCAGAACCCGGTTACTTGTGCTCTCCTCCTTGGGTCTATCCTAGTATGGAAAAGTAAATAATATACAAATGGTGACATCTTCCGCAACCTGGAAGTGCCCCAATAAAAGAATATTACATACAAGTTTTTACATGAATGAAAATGAAAAACACTCATCTCACATAAAAAAAACCCAGGCTATTCATGTTGGAGATAGTGCCCTCAGAGTCGATTATTGGATCACAGGCACGTGATTGCAATGATTGAGGGAGGACCTATCCCGGTAGGACAGTCTTACTCGAGATGATAGTATGCTATATGGTTTACCTTTATCATCGTGTACTGCTTTAGGTGACATGACAGATCACTATTGCACGTTGATAGAGCCCCTAGGATTCTTGCTTGACTACCGGCAGTATGAGGGCGATCATATACGTGGGAGCTGGTAGTCTATAAGCACATCCTTAAAAGGTCCCTAGTCGTAGGAGTTTCGAGACAGGGCATCGATACTCCAGAGTAGACTAGTGTATACAGTCGAGACCCCGACGAGGGGCGGTGGCCGGTCTCACAAGCCATTGGTGTCTGTTGGATCACCTAAGATGTATACAGGTGCTCATTGGGTTATGAGTACACCGGACAGGACTCGCCGGGAACATGCTAGTTGGTCTTATACCTGACGTCAGATAGCAGTTCCCAGGTGACATGTGTACAGGTTAGTTCATCGACCTGGGGATCGTCATTTGTCTCGTGTGAGTTCCCACTGTACTTTGATTACTACCCTACCACGGCTCAAAGGAGTCGTGCAAACAGGTTTTAGTTGGGTACAGTCCCGAGCCACATGGAGGCAGTGAGCGGATCTTCAGGGGTTCGTCTCTCCCGGTATTGGGGGTGAGGTCGTGCTGTGTCTAGGAGAGCCAGAACATGAAAAGTCCTTGGCCAAGGCAGGAGATTTACTGGTAGGTATTCCAGTAGTATCTCAGGGTGTTCTGGACTACACTCCGACACGACTTGTACCGCTTTTGGGGGTCTGACTTTTACCAACCCCCTAGGCCCGACATGCGATGCTCATAGACGAACGGACCGGACTGTACGGATATTGTCACTGACAGGCTCAGTAGGGTGTCAGGATGAGTTCGCTCATCGACGTCCCTTTTGGTCAATAGCTGGTGGCCCGTCACGTATTGGCTTATACCTCTGACGTGCTAGTGGTTAAATCCACAACCATAGTATTGACGAGTCTTTAGAGTCCACCACACTTTCAGTTACTCAAGTTTCGGGCGAAACGCTGTAGAGGCCGTATGGAGATATGGCAGGGTCCGATCAGATGCGTGCGGTATTGCACGGATCAGGATCGGACGGTTTGTACTAGTGGCCGTATGATTATATGGCAAGGTTCGATCAGATACGTGCGGTATTGCACGGATCAGGATCGGACAGATTTTACTAGCCGGCTTTGGTTTAAGCCGGATCCTAGTATAGTACAGTGTAGATTTTGTCTCATTGTATTTGTATCCGGACGGAATACAAATGCGGGTGTGTATGCACAGTATCGGGGTTTTCCTGTAATTTATTACGGGACCAGTTTTCTGGAGTTGCCAGTTTGCATTCCGTTCCGGCCGGTTTTCCTTTGTTCTTTCCCGGCCGGACTTTTCCGATGGAGGGTGTTATTTGCAAGTTTGCAAATAACACTTTGTGGAGGATTTATTTGCATAAGGATTGATATGATAAGCATCTTTGCTTTTCATGTATTTATTGTGATAAGATTGGATTTGAGGTTGATGTAAGTTTTGTGATGATTATGTTTTTGGTTGTGGTCACCTTTTCTTTTCTACTACCATCACCTCCCTTGTATTAGACTTTCCTCCACCATTCTCATGATAAGAATGGCCGGCCACTTCAATTGAGGGGATAGGAGAAAAATGAGAGTGATTCATTTTTGGTGTGTAGCATTCTTCATCTCATTCCATTTGCTAGAAAATTGAAAGCACCAATTTCCTTATACCATTCCTCCATCTATGGCAACCAACCCCAAAGTGAGACATACACTCTACACTATATTCTACAGCAAATCTTGGGCATGTCGAGTTGCCGGCTTCATGCCCGAGTTGCCTCGGTATTGAGGTGGGAGCCCATAAAAGCTACAGGCATGTGGTGCCCTTTCGGCGAGGAGGCGACGACCGGAGTTCCCGCGAGGAGATCGGAGTGGAGATGAAGACCGGAGGACTCGGATCAGTCGGTATATCTCTAACCCCTCCTCTTGTTAGCTTAGACTAGTTTAATGGCACGATCCGGGGTTTAGTGCGCGGTGGTGCCGGTTTGCTAAGTCCGCAAAATTATAGTTTATCACCGTTTCCATGTTTGGCCGTCGGATTGACGGCCGGGGCGCCGCCGTGCACTTACAGTGGTATCAGAGCCTCGCCATTAACTTCGTCTAGCTTCGTTTGATGTGTTTTGCGTTTCCGATCGACCAAAATTCCAAAATCTACATTTTACCTCACATCAGTTTTCTGTTATGATTTTTTGGTGTCTAAAAATTTTTCAGGTGGTCTCAGAATGATGTGCAAGAAATTCTAAGAAAACTGGGAAAATTCGATACAGTAAACCCTAACCTTGAGCGCGGAACCGCGGCCAAACCCCACCTTGGGCCGCTGTTCCGCCGCACATTTGACTGTTCACTGTAACATATTTTTCCAGTGGGCTTCTGGGCTTATTTTGGGGGTTTTGGAATATTAAAATTGGGCCAATTATTTCTGTGAGTACTGCAGTATTGGTTTGGGGCCCACTTGTTAATTTTTTGGTCAATCGGAAAATTTTAAACACATTTTTCACAGTATTTACATTATATCTGCGATCGTGAATGTCACTCGATCGGTAAATCCTGTCTAGCTGCTATAGCCCGGTTAGACGGATTTGCGAACGTGACTTTCGCGTTGATGTTCTATGTTTATGCTGTGATGTTGCGGATCGGTCGTGGGGGATAGCCTGGATGCAATGCTAGTACTGTGCTGTTGTATTCTGTACATTTGATTTTGCGGGGCGAGCGTCCGACATGTGGACTGCCGTCACTGCCAGTTTGTATTATTCTTTTGGGGCACGACCTGGTTGCGGTCGATGTACCCGGTGTATGTATATTTTACTTTCTGTACTAGGATTACCCCGCGGTGGGGTGCACGGATAGCCGGGTTCTGGAGGGCAACAAGCCCGCATCTCATGGCATTGAGACGAAGGGGGCTTCACTCTGGGATTGGCGGGCTATTCGCCGCACTCGTAGGGGGTACAGGTTGACCCAGGAGGGGTGCCCAAGTTGCCGGATTCCGTGGAGTGCTGGGTGGTCCATTCACGGAGCTGAAGGGGGCTGCCTCGCTTCAGGTTTTGGCGGGTGACTTGCCGCGCCCGTAGGGGTCTAGGATTTCATTGCACAGGCTATCCACACGACTAGGGGAACGTCGGGTTTCAGTAGTGGCTCTGTGAAACCCGGGGATCCCAGATATCTGTATTGTTCTGTGATGCTGTACATTTCTGTGATGTTGCATTTCTTTTCACGCCTTGAGCGAAATATAATATATTGGTATATATATTAGTAGATGTTGTATATGTTTCACATCCGCGCTAGTCCAGTCCCCGCTCTGCCGTTAGTTAGCTAACCTAACGGGTGATGACGGGACCCAGTGGCGAATGCGGATGGCATAAACGTACATCAGTATATTTTCGTTCTTTGTGGTGTGATCAATTGATGGGACTGCGTTGATTCGGATCAATGCAAGTTAAAACAAACCTATTCTGATGTTGTTGGAACACTTTTCAAAAAGCTGTTATTGCAAGGACGTTCACTTTTGTTTTGCATCGTGGTATTCATTTGGAATATCCTGCTCCTCAGTCGACGAGGCAAGGGCCGAGATCCCTTCACCGGGAGTGACCCCTTGGACAGAAGTTTGCGTCAGGGCATTAACTTCACTATAGCCGATTACTTTTGCTTTGCGCCGTGGTATTCAGTCGGAATATCCTGCACCCCATTCTACGGGGAAAGAGCCGAGATCCCTTCACAGGGAGTGACCTCTTTAGTAAAGGTTTTCGTCACTATATTTTCTAAAAAGCTATCCGTTCCTTCAACGATATCAAGTTCACTACGTTAAAGGTTTTCGCCAGAAACCATTCGTAGCCCTCCGTCGTTTCATATGGGTAGTCAATAGTATTCAAGCTGTATTTGTTGGCCTTAGTCAAGGCACAGTGTTTGGTAGCTATTGGGTATTCATATGCTGCATAAATAGATGTGTTGGTTTGGGACAGTCGTATAGCCTTGTTGGCCTTAGTCAAGGGCTTGTACGGGTGGGTTCAAATCAACCTGGACAATGACGGGTAGAACTTGACATGTGACTTATGATTTGTTGGCCTTAGTCAAGGTCATAAGAGCATGGGGCAAAAATCCACATCGGGAGTTTCAAAAGAACTGAAACTTGCCAGATATGCGCATACCTTCTGGAGTGTGATACCGTGAGCGGATTCCGTCACGTTGTCATGCGATGATAGTTGGATCCCGATTCCCACTGATGAGTTGGTTTACTCCTCGGGTGACCCCGACTAATTCTTCTTTCAGGTTTGGAGGAGAATTTGAGGTACAGTGGGAGGTTTCCTGATTAGAAAAAGTGATAACCATTCTGATCTAGGATAGAGTGCATGCTGAGTGTTTGTTTTCTCTCTCTCTCTCTGGCAGCGACCATTGACCAGACCCTAGACTATGACTCAGTGACCAAGTTGACCGAACCTACTTAACACTGGCTTTTGGATTGTCAGAGTTGCGAACCTCATTGCCACTCCTACTTTTACTCTTTTTCTCCAGGACACCCCGTATTACTACGAACTTCCACTTCCATTGGACAAAACCATCGTATGGTTATATACGAACTCGAAGGATTTCGAGGATGGTTTCTGGTTCTGGAGAAAACGGATAGGATTATTCAGTTGTCTTTTCTTTTCACCTTCTCTCAGGTTGCGAGTACTCCTTGGTTTAGGAGTAGTACACCTATTACGCAAATTGGATAGTCTTCTTCCAAACCAAAGGCTGGTGCCGACCGGTAGGGAATGAAGAAAACCAGTTAGCCTAAACGGTGTACAGAAGGTATTAAGTTCAGACAAAGAAAGGGATTAGTAAGAGGGCAAAGTAAGTTGCGACTGCTATTCACGACCAAACCAAGTATTTCTTCGCCAATCCTAAATCACCTTTGTTTTTCTCCAGGACACTCCGTATCACTACGAAGATCCCATTTTATTGGATAATCCATCGTATGGTTATATACGAACTCCAAAGGAACTTGTTCCAGTTCGGGGATGGATCCTGGTTCAGGAGAAATAGGAATAAAGTACATTCAGGTGTCTTTTATCTTCACCTTCTCTCGCGTTGCGAGTGCTCCTAGGATTAGGACAGTACACCCTTTATGCTTTTTGGATAGTCTTCTTCCAAACCATAGGCTGGTGCCGAACGGTAGGGAAGGAAGAAAACCAATTGGCCTAAAGGGGTGTGCAGAAGGTAATGACTAAAGACATATAAAGGGATTTGGAGATGTGGCAAAGAAACACACGGTTATAGTTGTGAATCTGGATAATGGAAGAGGCATTACTAGGAATACCAGGATACCCCATCGAAACATTTCAATGTTCCAGTTCAACTGTGTACTGTTAATGGAAAACTGATTTCCCGATTAGACACTTACTCCAGGGTATGTATTTACCAGGTATGATTCTCACATCTGTATGGTTTTACAGGTGATGAGTGGGAGTAAATTATTGGGAATTGGGTGATCATCCTCATTATATCGGGATTCGATGTAATCGGTGATATTTGAGGAAATCACCTGGGCTGTTTGCCAGTCGGCAAATATTTGGTTTTGAATATCCGTTGTTATGCACCAATTTCAAATTGATATATCTGTACGTCTATTTTCATAGAGTGAGATATACCTTTTGATATTATGTCGATGACATTTACCTATATCAGTGGATGGTTAGGTAAGGAGCATTGAACAGCGGTGTAATTCTTCTTAACCATAAGTACAGTTTTCAACCTACGACACACAGTGAATGAGTTATCTGACTCAAGGGACTTATACAGAGTATTGTATGTTGTCCAGGGTCCATCAGGACAGAGGGGTTGGTCCTCGTACTATATTCAGTTTACTTATGACTTCTCTAGTTTTTAGACAGGTGTTTCGTGGAAACACAGTGTCTGAATTTTGAGAAGTTATAGGTATTTGAATAAAGTAGAGAACCAGATATTGCAAGTATCGGGATTCTTCATAGTGATCGAAGATGTAGATACTTGTGTATGGTATTCAGTTGATAGTAATGATTAAGAGAACTTGCTTCTCTTTCGGGTTACTCATAATTGGAAACATTCCTAAGTTGAGTAACGCTGATCGGCCTCTCTTCATTTAGTTGACATGCACTGGAGACAGCTGCATGATTTGAATCTGGTTCAATTAAATCAGTGCCTCTGGTTCTATATTGGATATAGAACAGTTCATATCTTAACGTTGTTAAGGTACGGGGAGTTGTCTGGCTTATGATTAAAACCAGACTCTGGATAACTCAAGGCACGTTTCTGTAATGGCTGTTTGTGGGTTGACCCAGGCTATGACGAGGGTTGATTTTCTACCATCTGGAAGATCAATAGTGATATTGTTCTTCACTCGCCATAATTTTAAAAGAAATGGATTTTTTTCAGAAAACAGTAGTGGGAGTATGGTAGAACTGGAAGTGATTCCAGAACCGCAAACGATTACTGAAGCTTTGATAAGGAACCTAAAGATTTAATCTGATTTGAAATTCCATTGGCCACTCCGCAGATAAGGTGGGTAACTTCAGGCACCCGAGAGGTACTTCGGTAGCCTCAAGGACGGTGACAGGGAAGTTCTTGTTTACCCACACTTGCCATTGTTGTTGTTCCAGGCTGCGAGACCCGGCAGGAGGATGAGTATAGCGTCGTTCTAAACTAGCTTTAGAAGTGCACGTCTGTATGACTCTGCCAGAGGGTTGTCGTAGTCAGTGGGAGCAGCGGAAGCATTGGTGGACATCAGGCTTATGTCTATTTATAGACTAAAGCAGATGTAGCGGAGATAGATCATCCATTTCTGATGTGACAGTCATAGGTTTGACGTCATCAGAATAGGGGATGGATCTGTTGAGAAGGTAGTAGGAAGTGATATTCCTTTACTACGATCGGTTATACTTTGGTCGTCACACAGTGGTTTCTCCACACAGGACTTGGATATTATTTCAGACATTCTGGTTACTAGATCTATGGTTTTAGATCTAGATTTGGGTGGTTTCCTAATCTGGGTACCTTGACAGCATTCTATGAGTATTTAGAATGGACGACTCCTGGCACGGTAGTACACCTGCAGGTAATGGAGTCACCCTCTCTAAAGGTGTCTTATAGACTAAAGGGGAGAGGGATGTTCATGATTAGCAGATCACTTGCTTAGGCAATTGAGTCAATCATGAGATATCAAGTACCACACCAGATGTTGTTCTTGCATTACATGCAATAAGTTGACATTGATCCAATCCTGGAGAAACAGTCGGAAGCAGTTTTAGAACATAAGTGAATGTTCTAGGGATATGATAACGACAGCCTCATTCGGGAGACAATTATCATTCCAGGCTTCCAAGGTGACATGGACGACAAGGAGGTTGTCAGAGTTATAGTTATCCTTCTGACGAGGGGCAGTATTTTGGACAGATGGTCCAAGGTGATACTGAGGATGGCATGGCGCAGGATACTGATTAAGTTCAGTTGACGATACAGTCTAAGAAGTTTGGATTTGGAGTTCATTTATGAGCTAGGTCCCATCAGACATCCAGACATTCTAAGACAGGTATTGCTCATTTCGGGAGATGGTTTTCTCCGCGAACATGTGATTTAGAGAGAAATAGAAAGAAATATCAGAGCGGATCCACTCACTGAGGCTATTCCTCGAACGCAATAGTTTCGCAAACGAGCTTTGTGAGACTGACAAGTAGAGGAGTTGGGTGTTCGGTATCACACAGGCTGTGAGTATGCGACATCGCAATAATTAGCCTTGAGTGCAAGTGGGAGATTGTTGGATATAGTGCCCTCAGAGTCGATTATTGGATCACAGGCACGTGATTGCAATGATTGAGGGAGGACCTATCCTGGTAGGACAGTCTTACTCGAGATGATAGTATGCTATCTGGTTTAACTTTATCATCGTGTACTGCTTTAGGTGACATGACAGATCACTATTGCACGTTGATAGAGCCCCTAGGATTCTTGCTTGACTACCGGCAGTATGAGGGCGATCATATACGTGGGAGCTGGTAGTCTATAAGCACATCCTTAAAAGGTCCCTAGTCGTAGGAGTTTCGAGACAGGGCATCGATACTCCAGAGTAGACTAGTGTATACAGTCGAGACCCCGACGAGGGGCGGTGGCCGGTCTCACAAGCCATTGGTGTCTGTTGGATCACCTAAGATGTATACAGGTGCTCATTGGGTTATGAGTACACCGGACAGGACTCGCCGGGAACATGCTAGTTGGTCTTATACCTGACGTCAGATAGCAGTTCCCAGGTGACATGTGTACAGGTTAGTTCATCGACCTGGGGATCGTCATTTGTCTCGTGTGAGTTCCCACTGTACTTTGATTACTACCCTACCACGGCTCAAAGGAGTCGTGCAAACAAGTTTTAGTTGGGTACAGTCCCGAGCCACATGGAGGCAGTGAGCGGATCTTCAGGGGTTCGTCTCTCCCGGTATTGGGGGTGAGGTCGCGCTGTGTCTAGGAGAGCCAGAACATGAAAAGTCCTTGGCCAAGACAGGAGATTTACTGGTAGGTATTCCAGTAGTATCTCAGGGTGTTCTGGACTACGCTCCGACACGACTTGTACTGCTTTTGGGGGTCTGACTTTTACCAACCCCCTAGGCCCGACATGCGATGCTCATAGACGAACGGACCGGACTTTACGGATATTGTCACTGACAGGCTCAGTAGGGTGTCAGGATGAGTTCGCTCATCGACGTCCCTTTTGGTCAATAGCTGGTGGCCCGTCACGTATTGGCTTATACCTCTGGCGTGCTAGTGGTTAAATCCACAACCATAGTATTGACGAGTCTTTAGATTCCACCACACTTTCAGTTACTCAAGTTTCGGGCGAAACGCTGTAGAGGCCGTATGAAGATATGGCAGGGTCCGATCAGATGCGTGCGGTATTGCACGGATCAGGATCGGACGGTTTGTACTAGTGGCCGATGATTATATGGCAAGGTTCGATCAGATACGTGCGGTATTGCACGGATCAGGATCGGACAGATTTTACTAGCCGGCTTTGGTTTAAGCCGGATCCTAGTATAGTACAGTGTAGATTTTGTCTAATTGCATTTGTATCCGGACGGAATACAAATGCGGGTGTGTATGCACAGTATCGGGGTTTTCCTGTAATTTATTACGGGACCAGTTTTCTGGAGTTGCCAGTTTGCATTCCGTTCCGGCCGGTTTTCCTTTGTTCTTTCCCGGCCGGACTTTTCCGATGGAGGGTGTTATTTGCAAGTTTGCAAATAACACTTTGTGGAGGATTTATTTGCATAAGGATTGATATGATAAGCATCTTTGCTTTTCATGTATTTATTGTGATAAGATTGGATTTGAGGTTGATGTAAGTTTTGTGATGATTATGTTTTTGGTTGTGGTCACCTTTTCTTTTCTACTACCATCACCTCCCTTGTATTAGACTTTCCTCCACCATTCTCATGATAAGAATGGCCGGCCACTTCAATTGAGGGGATAGGAGAAAAATGAGAGTGATTCATTTTTGGTGTGTAGCATTCTTCATCTCATTCCATTTGCTAGAAAATTGAAAGCACCAATTTCCTTATACCATTCCTCCATCTATGGCAACCAACCCCAAAGTGAGACATACACTCTACACTATATTCTACAGCAAATCTTGGGCATGTCGAGTTGCCGGCTTCATGCCCGAGTTGCCGGGGTATTGAGGTGGGAGCCCGTAAAAGCTACAGGCGATGTGGTGCCCTTCCGGCGAGGAGGCGACGACCGGAGTTCCCGCGAGGAGATCGGAGTGGAGATGAAGACCGGAGGACTCGGATCAGTCGGTATATCTCTAACCCCTCCTCTTGTTAGCTTAGACTAGTTTAATGGCACGATCCGGGGTTTAGTGCACGGTGGTGCCGGTTTGCTAAGTCCGCAAAATTAAAGTTTATCACCGTTTCCATGTTTGGCCGTCGGATTGACGGCCGGGGCGCCGCCGTGCACTTACAGTGGTATCAGAGCCTCGCCATTAACTTCGTCTAGCTTCGTTTGATGTGTTTTGCGTTTCCGATCGACCAAAATTCCAAAATCTACATTTTACCTCACATCAGTTTTCTGTTAAGATTTTTTGGTGTCTAAAAATTTTTCAGGTGGTCTCAGAATGATGTGCAGGAAATTCTAAGAAAACTAGTAAAATTCGATACAGTAAACCCTAACCTTGAGCGCGGAACCGCGGCCAAACCCCACCTTGGGCCGATGTTCCGCCACACATTTGACTGTTCACTGTAACATATTTTTCCAGTGGGCTTCTGGGCTTATTTTGGGGGTTTTGGAATATTAAAATTGGGCCAATTATTTCTGTGAGTACTGCAGTATTGGTTTGGGGCCCACTTGTTAATTTTTTGGTCAATCGGAAAATTTTAAACACATTTTTCACAGTATTTACATTATATCTGCGACCGTGAATGTCACTCGATCGGTAAATCCAGTCTAGCTACTATAGCCCGGTTAGACGGATTTGTGAACGTGACTTTCGCGTTGATGTTCTATGTTTATGCTGTGATGTTGCGGATCGGTCGTGGGGGATAGCCTGGATGCAATGCTAGTACTGTGCTGTTGTATTCTGTACATTTGATTTTGCGGGGCGAGCGTCCGACATGTGGACTGCCGTCACTGCCAGTTTGTATTATTCTTTTGGGGCACGAACTGGTTGCGGTCGATGTACCCAGTGTATGTATATTTTACTTTCTGTACTAGGATTACCCCGCGGTGGGGTGCACGGATAGCCGGGTTCTGGAGGGCAACAAGCCCGCATCTCATGGCATTGAGACGGAGGGGGCTTCACTCTGGGATTGGCGGGCTATTCGCCGCACTCGTAGGGGGTACAGGTTGACCCAGGAGGGGTGCCTAAGTTGCCGGATTCCGTGGAGTGCTGGGTGGTCCATTCACGGAGCTGAAGGGGGCTGCCTCGCTTCAGGTTTTGGCGGGTGACTTGCCGCGCCCGTAGGGGTCTAGGATTTCATTGCACAGGCTATCCACACGACTAGGGGAACGTCGGGTTTCAGTAGTGGCTCTGTGAAACCCGGGGATCCCAGATATCTGTATTGTTCTGTGATGCTGTACATTTCTGTGATGTTGCATTTCTTTTCACGCCTTGAGCGAAATATAATATATTGGTATATATATTAGTAGATGTTGTATATGTTTTACATCCGCGCTAGTCCAGTCCCCGCTCTGCCGTTAGTTAGCTAACTTAACGGGTGATGACGGGACCCAGTGGCGAATGCGGATGGCATATACGTACATCAGTATATTTTCGTTCTTTGTGGTGTGATCAATTGATGGGACTGCGTTGATTCGGATCAATGCAAGTTAAAACAAACCTATTCTGATGTTGTTGGAACACTTTTCAAAAAGCTGTTATTGCAAGGACGTTCACTTTTGTTTTGCATCGTGGTATTCATTTGGAATATCCTGCTCCTCAGTCGACGAGGCAAGGGCCGAGATCCCTTCACCGGGAGTGACCCCTTGGACAGAAGTTTGCGTCAGGGCATTAACTTCACTATAGCCGATTACTTTTGCTTTGCGCCGTGGTATTCAGTCGGAATATCCTGCACCCCATTCTACGGGGAAAGAGCCGAGATCCCTTCACAGGGAGTGACCTCTTTAGTAAAGGTTTTCGTCACTATATTTTCTAAAAAGCTATCCGTTCCTTCAACGATATCAAGTTCACTACGTTAAAGGTTTTCGCCAGAAACCATTCGTAGCCCTCCGTCGTTTCATATGGGTAGTCAATAGTATTCAAGCTGTGTTTGTTGGCCTTAGTCAAGGCACAGTGTTTGGTAGCTATTGGGTATTCATATGCTGCATAGATAGATGTGTTGGTTTGGGACAGTCGTATAGCCTTGTTGGCCTTAGTCAAGGGCTTGTACGGGTGGGTTCAAATCAACCTGGACAATGACGGGTAGAACTTGACATGTGACTTATGATTTGTTGGCCTTAGTCAAGGTCATAAGAGCATGGGGCAAAAATCCACATCGGGAGTTTCAAAAGAACTGAAACTTGCCAGATATGCGCATACCTTCTGGAGTGTGATACCGTGAGCGGATTCCGTCACGTTGTCATGCGATGATAGTTGGATCCCGATTCCCACTGATGAGTTGGTTTACTCCTCGGGTGACCCCGACTAATTCTTCTTTCAGGTTTGGAGGAGAATTTGAGGTACAGTGGGAGGTTTCCTGATTAGAAAAAGTGATAACCATTCTGATCTAGGATAGAGTGCACGCTGAGTGTTTCTTTTCTCTCTCTCTCTCTGGCAGCGACCATTGACCAGACCCTAGACTATGACTCAGTGACCAAGTTGACCGAACCTACTTAACACTGGCTTTTGGATTGTCAGAGTTGCGAACCTCATTGCCACTCCTACTTTTACTCTTTTTCTCCAGGACACCCCGTATTACTACGAACTTCCACTTCCATTGGACAAAACCATCGTATGGTTATATACGAACTCGAAGGATTTCGAGGATGGTTTCTGGTTCTGGAGAAAACGGATAGGATTATTCAGTTGTCTTTTCTTTTCACCTTCTCTCAGGTTGCGAGTACTCCTTGGTTTAGGAGTAGTACACCTATTACGCAAATTGGATAGTCTTCTTCCAAACCATAGGCTGGTGCCGACCGGTAGGGAATGAAGAAAACCAGTTAGCCTAAACGGTGTACAGAAGGTATTAAGTTCAGACAAAGAAAGGGATTAGTAAGAGGGCAAAGTAAGTTGCGACTGCTATTCACGACCAAACCAAGTATTTCTTCGCCAATCCTAAACCACCTTTGTTTTTCTCCAGGACACTCCGTATCACTACGAAGATCCCATTTTATTGGATAATCCATCGTATGGTTATATACGAACTCGAAAGGAACTTGTTCCAGTTCGGGGATGGATCCTGGTTCAGGAGAAATAGGAATAAAGTGTAAGTGCACGGCGGCGCCCCGGCCGTCAATCCGACGCCGGAATGCGGAAGCGGTGAATAACTTAAAATTTGCGGACTTAGCAAACCGGCACCACCGCGCACTATCACCCGGATCGTTACCATTAACTAGTCTAAGCTACTTAACAAGATGGGAAAGAGATGTATACCGACGATCCAAGTCCTCCGGTCTTCATCTCCACTCCGATCTCCTCGCGGGATCTCCGTCCGTCTCCTCCTCGTCGGAAAGGGCACCACGAAGCCGGGTACTTTTACGGGCTCCCACCTCAATACCGAGGCAACTCGCGCATGAAGCCGGCAACTCGACATGCTCAAGATATGCTGTAGGAAGTGTAGTGTAGAGTGGATGTCTCACTTTGGGGTTTGTTGCCTTTTGAAAGATGGAGGAATGAAGGTATGAAAAATGGTGCTTTCATTTTTCTTGGCATGAAAAGAGATCAAGAATGAAAAACACTCTCAAGGATGAAGCTCTCTCCTTCTCTTTTCTTCTTCTCACTCAACCATGAAAAAACTTATTAACTTAGAAAATGGAGGAGGAAAGAATATGAAGCAATAAGGGAGGTGAGTGTAGGAGATGAGAAGAGGTGACCACATCAAGGGACAAAGAAACATACAACCATGCCTTTCACTATTAAACCCATACCCTCACTTTATCACAATCAAATCTCATAAAGCAAAAGCATGGTTGAAAAGAAAATGATAGCTATCATAATCAAACATTTACAAGAAACCCCCTCCACAAATGTTATTTGCACAATTGCAAATAACCCCCTCCATCGGAAAAGTCCGGCCGGGAAAGAACAAAGGAAAACCGGCCGGAACGGAATGCAAACTGGCAACTCCAGAAAACTGGTCCCGTAATAAATTACAGGAAAAACCCCGATACTGTGCATACACACCCGCATCTGTATTCCGTACGGATACAAATGCAAAGAGACAAAATCTACACTGTACTAAACTAGGACCGGCTTAAACCAAAGCCGGCTAGTAATATCCGTTCGATCCTGATCCGTGCAATACCGTACGTATCTGATCGAACCCTGCCATATACCTATACGGCTACTAGTACAAACTGTCCGATCCTGATCCGTGCAATACCGCACGTATCTGATCGGACTTTGCCATATCTCCATACGGCCTCTACAACCTTTCGCCCGAAAGCTGAGTAACTGAATGTGGGGGACTCTAAAGACTCGTCAACACCTCGGTTGTGGATTTAACCACTAGCACGTCAGAGGTATAAGCCAATACGTGACGGGCTACCAGGTACTGACCAAATGGGACGTCGATGAGGAAGCTCACCCCGACACCCAACTGAGCCTGTCAGTGACAATATCCGTGCAGTCCGGTCCGTTCGTCTATGAGTATCGCATGGCGGGCCTAGGGGGTTGGTAAAAGTCAGACCCCCAAAAGCGGTACAAGTCGTGTCGGAGTGTAGCCCAGAACACCCTGAGATACTACTGGAATACCTACCAGTAAATCTCCTTGCCTTGGCCAAGGACTTTGTGTAATGGCTCTCCTAGACACAGCACGACCTCACCCCCAATACCGGGAGAGACGAACCCCTGAAGATACGCTCACTGCCTCCATGTGGCTCGGGACTGTACCCAACTAAAACCTGTTTGCACGACTCCTTTGAGCCGTGGTAGGGTAGTAATCAAAGTACAGTGGGAACTCACACGAGACAAATGACGATCCCCAGGTCGATGAACTAACCTGCACACATGTCACCAGGGAACTGCCATCTGACGTCTGGTATATGACCAACTAGCATGTTCCCGGCGAGTCCTGTCCGGTGTACTCATAACCCAATGAGCACCTGTATACATCTTAGGTGATCCAACTGACACCAGTGGCTTGTGAGACCGGCCACCGCCCCTCGTCGGGGTCTCGACTGTATACACTAGTCTACTAATGGAGTATCGATGCCCAGTCTCGAAACTCCCACGACTAGGGACCTTTTAAGGATAAGCTTATAGACCCCAGCTCCCACTTATATGATCGCCCTCATACTGCTGGTGGTCAAGCAAGAATCCTAGGGGCTCTATCAACGTGTAATAGCGACGTGTCAGGTCACCTAAAGCAGTACACGATGATAAAGGTAAACCAGATAGCATACTATCATCTCGAGCAAGACTGTCCTACTGGGATAGGTCCTCCCTCAATCATTACAATCACGTACCTGTGACCTAATAATTGACTCTGAGGGCACTATCTCCAACAATCTCCCACTTGCACTCAAGGCTAATTATTGCGATGTCGCATACTCACAGCCCGTGTGATACCGAACACCCAACTCCTCTACTAGTCAGTCTCACAAAGCTCGTTTGCGGAACTATTGCGTTCGAGGAATAGCCTCAGTGAGTGGATCCGCTTAGTTGTTTCTTTCTATGTCTCTCTATATCTCAAGTTCGCGGAGAAACCTATCTCCCGAAAAGAGCAATACCTGTCTTAGAATGTGTCTGGATGTCTGATGGGACATAGCTCATAAATGAACTCCAAATCCAAACTTCTTAGACTATATCGTCAACTGAACTTAATCAGTATCCTGCGCGCCATGCCTCCCTCAGTATTGCCTTGGACCACCTGTCCAAAATACTGCCCCTCATCAGAAGGAAAACTATAACTCTGACAACCTTCTTGTCGTCCATGTCACCTTGGAAGCCTGGAATGATAACTGTCTCCTGAATGAGGCTGTCGTTATCATCTCCCTAGAACATCCACTTATGTTCTAAAACTGCTTCCGACTGTTTCTCCAGGATTGGATTAATGTCAACTTATTGCATCCAGTGCAAGAACAATATCTGGTGTGGTACTTGACATCTCATGATTGACTCAATTGCCTAAGCAAGTGATCTGCCAATCATGCACATCCCTCTCCCCTTTAGTCTGTAAGACACCTTTAGAGAGGGTGACTCCATTACCTGCAGGTACACTACCGTGCCAGGAGTCGTCCATCCTAAATACTCTTAGAATGCTGTCAAGTACCCTGATTGGGAAACCACCCAAATCTAGATCTAAGACCATAGATCTAGTAACCAGTATGTCTGATATAAAATCCATTTCCTTTGTGGAGAAACCACTGTGTGACGACCAAAGTATAACCGATCGTAGTGTAGGAGTTTCTTTTCCTACTTTGTGTATGTCATCCAAATACCATGACATCATACCCTACTACCTTCTCAACAGATCCATCCCCTATTCTGATGAAGTCAAACCCATGACTGTCACGTCAGAAATAGATGATCTATCTCCGCTACATCTGCTTTAGTCTATAAATAGACATAAGCTACCTGTCCACCAATGCTTCCGCTGCTCCCACTGACTACGACAACCCTCTGGCAGAGTCATATACACGTGCACTTCCAAAACTAGTTTAGAACGACGCTATACTCATCCTCCCGCCGGGTCTCGCAGCCTGGAACAACAGCAATGGTAATTGTGGGTAAATAAGAACTTCCCTGTCACCGTCCTTGAGGCTACCGGAGTACCTCTCGGGTGCCTGAAGTTACCCACCTTATCTGCGGAGTGGCCAATGGAATGTCAATCCAGATTGAATCTTTAGGTTCCTTATCAAATCTTCAGTAATCGTTTGTGGTTCTGGAATCACTTCCAGTTCTACCATACTCCCACTACTGTTTTTCTGAAAAATCCATTTTTAATAAAACTGTGGCGAGTCTAGAACAATATTGCTATTGTTCATCCAGATGGTAGAAAATCAACCCGCGTCATAGCCTGGGTCAACCCACAAACAGCCATTACAGAAATGTGCCTTGAGTTGTCCAGTGTCTGGTTTTAAGCATAAGCCAGACAACTCCCCGTACCTTAACAATGTTAAGATATGAACTGTACTATATCCAATATAGAAACAGAGGCACTGATTTAATTGAACTAGATTCAAATCATGCAGCTGTCCCCAGCGCATGTCAACTAAATGGAAGGAGGCCGATCAGCGTTACTCAACTTAGGAATACTTCCAATTATGAGTAACCTGAAAGAGAAGCAAGATCTCTTTATCATTACTATCAACTGAATACCATACACAAGTATCTACATCTTCGATCTCTTTGAAGAATCCCGATACCTGCTACACCTGGTTCTCTACTCTATTCAAATACCTATAACTCCTCAAAACTTAGACCCTGTGTTTCAACGAAACACATGTCTAAGAACTAGAGAAGTTAAAAGTAAACAGAATATAGTATGAGGACCAACCCCTTTGTCCTAATGGACACTGGACAACATACAATACTCTGTATAAGTCCCTTGAGTCTGATAACTCTTTCACTGTGTGTCGTAGGTTGAAAACTGTACTTATGGTTAAGAAGAATTACACCGCTGTTTAATGCTCCTTACCTAACCATCCACTGATATAGGTAAATGTCGTAGACATAATTTCAGAAAGGTATATCTCACTCTATGAAAATAGACGTACAGATATATCATTTTGAAATTGGTGCATAACAGCGGATATTCAAAACCAAATATTTGCCGACCGGCAAACAGCCCAGGTGATTTCCTCAAATATCACTGATTACAACGAATCCCGATATAATGAGGATAATCACCCAATTCCCAATAACTTACTCCCACTCATCATCTGTAAAACCATACAGATGTGAGAATCAAACCTGGTAAATACATACCCTGGAGCAAGTATCTAATCGGGAAATCAGTTTTCCATTAACAGTACACGGTGGAACTGAAACATTGAAATGTTTCGATGGGGTATCCTGGTATTCCTAGTAATGCCTCTTCCACCATCCAGATTCACAACTATAACCGTATAATTCTTTGCCACCTCTCCAAATCCCTTCATATGTCTTTAGTCTTTACCTTCTGTACACCCCTTTAGGCCAATTGGTTTTCTACCTTCCCTACCGTTCGGCACCAGCCTATGGTTTGGAAGAAGACTATCCAAAAAGCATAAAGGGTGTACTGTCCTAATCCTAGGAGCACTCGCAACGCGAGAGAAGGTGAAGATAAAAGACATCTGAATGTACTTTATTCCTATTTCTCCTGAACCAGGATCCATCCCCGAACTGGAACAAGTTCCTTTCGAGTTCGTATATAACCATACGATGGATTATCCAATAAAATGGGATCTTCGTAGTGATACGGAGTGTCCTGGAGAAATACAAAGGTGATGTGGGAGTGGTAACGAAATATTTGTTTTGGTCGTGAATATCTGTTGCAATTTACTTTGCCCTCTTACTGATCCCTTGTTTTGTCTGAACTTAATACCTTCTGCACACCATCGTTATGCTAATTGGTTTTCTTCATTCCCTACCGGTCGGCACCAGCCTATGGTTTGGAAGAAGACTATCCAATTTGCATAATAGGTGTACTACTCCTAAACTAAGGAGTACTCGCAACCTGAGAGAGGGTGAAAAGAAAAGACAACTGAATAATCCTATCCGTTTTCTCCAGAACCGGAAACCATCCTCGAATAAATTCTTTCGAGTTCGTATCTAACCATACGATGGTTTTGTCCAATGGAAGTGAACGTTCGTAGTAAAACGGGGTGTCCTGGAGAAAAGGGTAAAAGTAGGAGTGGCAATGAGGTTTGCAACTCTGACAATCCAAAAGCCAGTGTTTAAGAAGGTTCGGTCAACTTGGTCACTGAGTCATTGTCTTAGGGTCGGGTCAATGGTCGCTGCCAAAGAGAGAGAGAAAAGAAACACTCAGCGTGCACTCTAACCTAGATCAGAATGGTGACAATTTATCTAATCTGGAATCCTCCCACTGTACCTCAAATTCTCCTCCAAACCAGAAAGAAGAATTAGTCGGGGTCACCCGAGGAGTAAACCAACTCATCAGTGGGAATCGGGATCCAACTCTCATCGCATGATAACGTGACGGAATCCGCTCACGGTATCACACTCCAGAAGGTATGCGCATATCTGGCAAGTTTCAGTACTTTTGAAACTCCCGATGTGATTTCTGCCCCATGCTCTTATGACCTTGACTAAGGCCAACAAATCATAAGTCACATGTCAAGTTCTACCCGTCATTGTCCAGGTTAATTTGAATCCACCCGTACAAGCCCTTGACTAAGGCCAACAAGGCTATACGACTGTCCCAAACCAACGCATCTATCTATGCAGCATATGAATACCCAATAGCTACCAAACACTGTGCCTTGACTAAGGCCAACAAACACAGCTTGAATACTATTGACTACCCATATGAAACGACGGAGGGCTACGAATGGTTTCTGGCGAAAACCTTTAACGTAGTGAACTTGATATCGTTGAAGGAACGGATAGCTTTTTAGAAAATATAGTGACGAAAACCTTTACTAAAGAGGTCACTCCCGGTGAATGGATCTCGGCTCTTTCCCCGTAGAATGGGGTGCAGGATATTCCAAATGAATACCACGGTGCAAAGCAAAAGTAATCGGCTATAGTGAAGTCATTGCCCTGACGCAAACTTTTTGTCCAAGGGGTCACTCCCGGTGAAGGGATCTCGGCCCTTGCCTCGTCGACTGAGGAGCAGGATATTCCAATGAATACCACGATGCAAAACAAAAGTAAACGTCCTTGCAATAACAGCTTTTTGAAAAGTGTTCCAACAACATCAGATTAGGTTTGTTTTAACTTTCATTGATCCGAATCAATGCAGTCCCATCAATTGATCACACCAAAAAGAACGAAAATATACTGATGTACGTATATGCCATCCGCATTCGCCACTGGGTCCCGTCATTACCCGTTAGGTTAGCTTACTAACGACAGAGCGGGGACTGGACTAGCGCGGATGCAAAACATATACGACATCTACTAATATATATACCAATATATTATATTCGCTCAAGGCGTGAATAAAAATGCAACATCACAGAAAATGTACAGCATCACAGAAACAATACAGATATCTGGGATCCCCGGGTTTCACAGAGCCGCTGAAACCCGACGTTCCCCTGGTCGTGTGGATAGCCTGTGCAATGAAATCCTAGACCCCTACGGGCGCGGCAAGTCACCCGCCAAAACCTGAAGCGAGGCAGCCCCCTTCAGCACCGTGAATGGACCACCCAGCACTTCACGGAATCCGGTAACTTAGGCACCCCTCCTGGGTCAACCTGTACCCCCTACGAGTGCGGCGAATAGCCCGCCAATCCTAGAGTGAAGCCCCTTCCGTCTCAATGCCATGAGATGCGGGCTTGTTGCCCTCCAGAACCCGGCTATCCGTGCACCCCTCCGCGGGGCAATCCTAGTACAGAAAGTAAAATATACATACACCGGGTACATCGACCGCAACCAGGTCGTGCCCCAAAATAATAATACAAACAGGCAGTGACGGCAGTCCACATGTCGGACGCTCGCCCCGCAATATCAAATGTACATAATACAACAAAACTGTACTAGCATTGCATCCAGGCTATCCCCCACGACCGATCCGCAACATCACAGCAAATACATAGAACATCAACGTGAAAGTCACGTTCGCAAATCCGTCTAACCGGGCTATAGCAGTTAGACCGGATTTACCGATCGAGTGACATTCACGGTCGCAGATATAATGTAAATACTGTGAAAAATGTGTTTAAAATATCCGATTGATCAAACTTTAACAAGTGGGCCCACAAAGAATACTGTAGCAGTCACAGAAATAATTGGCCCAATTTTAATATTCCAAAACCCATACTTTAAGCCCAGAAAACTACTGAAGAAATTTGATGCAGGGATCAGAACAGTAAGCGGCGGAAGGGCGGCGCATAAGGAAGGTCAGGCCGCGCTTCCGCGCTTGTACTGTTGACTGACACTCTCGAATTTTCTCAGTAGCCTTGAAATCTCCAGTACATTAATATTTTACAACCTGAAAAAATTTTCGAGACCAAAAATTTTCAACAGAAAACTGATGCGACAAAATACGGGTTTTTGGACTTTTTGATCGATCGGAAATGCAAACACATTACACAAAGCTAGACTAAGTTAATGGCGAGGCTCTGATACCACTGTAAGTGCACGGCGGCGCCCCGGCCGTCAATCCGACGCCGGAATGCGGAAGCGGTGAATAACTTAAAATTTGCGGACTTAGCAAACCGGCACCACCGCGCACTATCACCCGGATCGTTACCATTAACTAGTCTAAGCTACTTAACAAGATGGGAAAGAGATGTATACCGACGATCCAAGTCCTCCGGTCTTCATCTCCACTCCGATCTCCTCGCGGGATCTCCGTCCGTCTCCTCCTCGTCGGAAAGGGCACCACGAAGCCGGGTACTTTTACGGGCTCCCACCTCAATACCGAGGCAACTCGCGCATGAAGCCGGCAACTCGACATGCTCAAGATATGCTGTAGGAAGTGTAGTGTAGAGTGGATGTCTCACTTTGGGGTTTGTTGCCTTTTGAAAGATGGAGGAATGAAGGTATGAAAAATGGTGCTTTCATTTTTCTTGGCATGAAAAGAGATCAAGAATGAAAAACACTCTCAAGGATGAAGCTCTCTCCTTCTCTTTTCTTCTTCTCACTCAACCATGAAAAAACTTATTAACTTAGAAAATGGAGGAGGAAAGAATATGAAGCAATAAGGGAGGTGAGTGTAGGAGATGAGAAGAGGTGACCACATCAAGGGACAAAGAAACATACAACCATGCCTTTCACTATTAAACCCATACCCTCACTTTATCACAATCAAATCTCATAAAGCAAAAGCATGGTTGAAAAGAAAATGATAGCTATCATAATCAAACATTTACAAGAAACCCCCTCCACAAATGTTATTTGCACAATTGCAAATAACCCCCTCCATCGGAAAAGTCCGGCCGGGAAAGAACAAAGGAAAACCGGCCGGAACGGAATGCAAACTGGCAACTCCAGAAAACTGGTCCCGTAATAAATTACAGGAAAAACCCCGATACTGTGCATACACACCCGCATCTGTATTCCGTCCGGATACAAATGCAAAGAGACAAAATCTACACTGTACTAAACTAGGACCGGCTTAAACCAAAGCCGGCTAGTAATATCCGTTCGATCCTGATCCGTGCAATACCGTACGTATCTGATCGAACCCTGCCATATACCTATACGGCTACTAGTACAAACTGTCCGATCCTGATCCGTGCAATACCGCACGTATCTGATCGGACTTTGCCATATCTCCATACGGCCTCTACAACCTTTCGCCCGAAATCTGAGTAACTGAATGTGGGGGACTCTAAAGACTCGTCAACACCTCGGTTGTGGATTTAACCACTAGCACGTCAGAGGTATAAGCCAATACGTGACGGGCTACCAGGTACTGACCAAATGGGACGTCGATGAGGAAGCTCACCCCGACACCCAACTGAGCCTGTCAGTGACAATATCCGTGCAGTCCGGTCCGTTCGTCTATGAGTATCGCATGACGGGCCTAGGGGGTTGGTAAAAGTCAGACCCCCAAAAGCGGTACAAGTCGTGTCGGAGTGTAGCCCAGAACACCCTGAGATACTACTGGAATACCTACCAGTAAATCTCCTTGCCTTGGCCAAGGACTTTGTGTAATGGCTCTCCTAGACACAGCACGACCTCACCCCCAATACCGGGAGAGACGAACCCCTGAAGATACGCTCACTGCCTCCATGTGGCTCGGGACTGTACCCAACTAAAACCTGTTTGCACGACTCCTTTGAGCCGTGGTAGGGTAGTAATCAAAGTACAGTGGGAACTCACACGAGGCAAATGACGATCCCCAGGTCGATGAACTAACCTGCACACATGTCACCAGGGAACTGCCATCTGACGTCTGGTATATGACCAACTAGCATGTTCCCGGCGAGTCCTGTCCGGTGTACTCATAACCCAATGAGCACCTGTATACATCTTAGGTGATCCAACTGACACCAGTGGCTTGTGAGACCGGCCACCGCCCCTCGTCAGGGTCTCGACTGTATACACTAGTCTACTAATGGAGTATCGATGCCCAGTCTCGAAACTCCCACGACTAGGGACCTTTTAAGGATAAGCTTATAGACCCCAGCTCCCACTTATATGATCGCCCTCATACTGCTGGTGGTCAAGCAAGAATCCTAGGGGCTCTATCAACGTGTAATAGCGACGTGTCAAGTCACCTAAAGCAGTACACGATGATAAAGGTAAACCAGATAGCATACTATCATCTCGAGCAAGACTGTCCTACTGGGATAGGTCCTCCCTCAATCATTACAATCACGTACCTGTGACCTAATAATTGACTCTGAGGGCACTATCTCCAACATAAAGTACATTCAGGTGTCTTTTATCTTCACCTTCTCTCGCGTTGCGAGTGCTCCTAGGATTAGGACAGTACACCCTTTATGCTTTTTGGATAGTCTTCTTCCAAACCATAGGCTGGTGCCGAACGATAGGGAAGGAAGAAAACCAATTGGCCTAAAGGGGTGTGCAGAAGGTAATGACTAAAGACATATAAAGGGATTTGGAGATGTGGCAAAGAAACACACGGTTATAGTTGTGAATCTGGATAATGGAAGAGGCATTACTAGGAATACCAGGATACCCCATCGAAACATTTCAATGTTCCAGTTCAACTGTGTACTGTTAATGGAAAACTGATTTCCCGATTAGACACTTACTCCAGGGTATGTATTTACCAGGTATGATTCTCACATCTGTATGGTTTTACAGGTGATGAGTGGGAGTAAATTATTGGGAATTGGGTGATCATCCTCATTATATCGGGATTCGATGTAATCGGTGATATTTGAGGAAATCACCTGGGCTGTTTGCCAGTCGGCAAATATTTGGTTTTGAATATCCGTTGTTATGCACCAATTTCAAATTGATATATCTGTACGTCTATTGTCATAGAGTGAGATATACCTTTTGATATTATGTCGATGACATTTACCTATATCAGTGGATGGTTAGGTAAGGAGCATTGAACAGCGGTGTAATTCTTCTTAACCATAAGTACAGTTTTCAACCTACGACACACAGTGAATGAGTTATCTGACTCAAGGGACTTATACAGAGTATTGTATGTTGTCCAGGGTCCATCAGGACAGAGGGGTTGGTCCTCGTACTATATTCAGTTTACTTATGACTTCTCTAGTTTTTAGACAGGTGTTTCGTGGAAACACAGTGTCTGAATTTTGAGAAGTTATAGGTATTTGAATAAAGTAGAGAACCAAATATTGCAAGTATCGGGATTCTTCATAGTGATCGAAGATGTAGATACTTGTGTATGGTATTCAGTTGATAGTAATGATTAAGAGAACTTGCTTCTCTTTCGGGTTACTCATAATTGGAAGCATTCCTAAGTTGAGTAACGCTGATCGGCCTCTCTTCATTTAGTTGACATGCACTGGAGACAGCTGCATGATTTGAATCTGGTTCAATTAAATCAGTGCCTCTGGTTCTATATTGGATATAGAACAGTTCATATCTTAACGTTGTTAAGGTACGGGGAGTTGTCTGGCTTATGATTAAAACCAGACTCTGGATAACTCAAGGCACGTTTCTGTAATGGCTGTTTGTGGGTTGACCCAGGCTATGACGAGGGTTGATTTTCTACCATCTGGAAGATCAATAGTGATATTGTTCTTCACTCGCCATAATTTTAAAAGAAATGGATTTTTTTCAGAAAACAGTAGTGGGAGTATGGTAGAACTGGAAGTGATTCCAGAACCGCAAACGATTACTGAAGCTTTGATAAGGAACCTAAAGATTTAATCTGATTTGAAATTCCATTGGCCACTCCGCAGATAAGGTGGGTAACTTCAGGCACCCGAGAGGTACTTCGGTAGCCTCAAGGACGGTGACAGGGAAGTTCTTGTTTACCCACACTTGCCATTGTTGTTGTTCCTGGCTGCGAGACCCGGCAGGAGGATGAGTATAGCGTCGTTCTAAACTAGCTTTAGAAGTGCACGTCTGTATGACTCTGCCAGAGGGTTGTCGTAGTCAGTGGGAGCAGCGGAAGCATTGGTGGACATCAGGCTTATGTCTATTTATAGACTAAAGCAGATGTAGCGGAGATAGATCATCCATTTCTGATGTGACAGTCATAGGTTTGACGTCATCAGAATAGGGGATGGATCTGTTGAGAAGGTAGTAGGAAGTGATATTCCTTTACTACGATCGGTTATACTTTGGTCGTCACACAGTGGTTTCTCCACACAGGACTTGGATATTATTTCAGACATTCTGGTTACTAGATCTATGGTTTTAGATCTAGATTTGGGTGGTTTCCTAATCTGGGTACCTTGACAGCATTCTATGAGTATTTAGAATGGACGACTCCTGGCACGGTAGTACACCTGCAGGTAATGGAGTCACCCTCTCTAAAGGTGTCTTATAGACTAAAGGGGAGAGGGATGTTCATGATTAGCAGATCACTTGCTTAGGCAATTGAGTCAATCATGAGATATCAAGTACCACACCAGATGTTGTTCTTGCATTACATGCAATAAGTTGACATTGATCCAATCCTGGAGAAACAGTCGGAAGCAGTTTTAGAACATAAGTGAATGTTCTAGGGATATGATAACGACAGCCTCATTCGGGAGACAATTATCATTCCAGGCTTCCAAGGTGACATGGACGACAAGGAGGTTGTCAGAGTTATAGTTATCCTTCTGACGAGGGGCAGTATTTTGGACAGATGGTCCAAGGTGATACTGAGGGTGGCATGGCGCAGGATACTGATTAAGTTCAGTTGACGATACAGTCTAAGAAGTTTGGATTTGGAGTTCATTTATGAGCTAGGTCCCATCAGACATCCAGACATTCTAAGACAGGTATTGCTCATTTCGGGAGATGGTTTTCTCCGCGAACATGTGATTTAGAGAGAAATAGAAAGAAATATCAGAGCGGATCCACTCACTGAGGCTATTCCTCGAACGCAATAGTTTCGCAAATGAGCTTTGTGAGACTGACAAGTAGAGGAGTTGGGTGTTCGGTATCACACAGGCTGTGAGTATGCGACATCGCAATAATTAGCCTTGAGTGCAAGTGGGAGATTGTTGGATATAGTGCCCTCAGAGTCGATTATTGGATCACAGGCACGTGATTGCAATGATTGAGGGAGGACCTATCCCGGTAGGACAGTCTTACTCGAGATGATAGTATGCTATCTGGTTTAACTTTATCATCGTGTACTGCTTTAGGTGACATGACAGATCACTATTGCACGTTGATAGAGCCCCTAGGATTCTTGCTTGACTACCGGCAGTATGAGGGCGATCATATACATGGGAGCTGGTAGTCTATAAGCACATCCTTAAAAGGTCCCTAGTCGTAGGAGTTTCGAGACAGGGCATCGATACTCCAGAGTAGACTAGTGTATACAGTCGAGACCCCGACGAGGGGCGGTGGCCGGTCTCACAAGCCATTGGTGTCTGTTGGATCACCTAAGATGTATACAGGTGCTCATTGGGTTATGAGTACACCGGACAGGACTCGCCGGGAACATGCTAGTTGGTCTTATACCTGACGTCAGATAGCAGTTCCCAGGTGACATGTGTACAGGTTAGTTCATCGACCTGGGGATCGTCATTTGTCTCGTGTGAGTTCCCACTGTACTTTGATTACTACCCTACCACGGCTCAAAGGAGTCGTGCAAATAGGTTTTAGTTGGGTACAGTCCCGAGCCACATGGAGGCAGTGAGCGGATCTTCAGGGGTTCGTCTCTCCCAGTATTGGGGGTGAGGTCGCGCTGTGTCTAGGAGAGCCAGAACATGAAAAGTCCTTGGCCAAGGCAGGAGATTTACTGGTAGATATTCCAGTAGTATCTCAGGGTGTTCTGGACTACACTCCGACACGACTTGTACCGCTTTTGGGGGTCTGACTTTTACCAACCCCCTAGGCCCGACATGCGACGCTCATAGACGAACGGACCGGACTGTACGGATATTGTCACTGAAAGGCTCAGTAGGGTGTCAGGATGAGTTCGCTCATCGACGTCCCTTTTGGTCAATAGTTGGTGGCCCGTCACGTATTGGCTTATACCTCTGACGTGCTAGTGGTTAAATCCACAACCATAGTATTGACGAGTCTTTAGAGTCCACCACACTTTCAGTTACTCAAGTTTCGGGCGAAACGCTGTAGAGACCGTATGGAGATATGGCAGGGTCCGATCAGATGCGTGCGGTATTGCACGGATCAGGATCGGACGGTTTGTACTAGTGGCCGTATGATTATATGGCAAGGTTCGATCAGATACGTGCGGTATTGCACGGATCAGGATCGGACAGATTTTACTAGCCGGCTTTGGTTTAAGCCGGATCCTAGTATAGTACAGTGTAGATTTTGTCTCATTGCATTTGTATCCGGACGGAATACAAATGCGGGTGTGTATGCACAGTATCGGGGTTTTCCTGTAATTTATTACGGGACCAGTTTTCTGGAGTTGCCAGTTTGCATTCCGTTCCGGCCGGTTTTCCTTTGTTCTTTCCCGGCCGGACTTTTCCGATGGAGGGTGTTATTTGCAAGTTTGCAAATAACACTTTGTGGAGGATTTATTTGTATAAGGATTGATATGATAAGCATCTTTGCTTTTCATGTATTTATTGTGATAAGATTGGATTTGAGGTTGATGTAAGTTTTGTGATGATTATGTTTTTGGTTGTGGTCACCTTTTCTTTTCTACTACCATCACCTCCCTTGTATTAGACTTTCCTCCACCATTCTCATGATAAGAATGGCCGGCCACTTCAATTGAGGGGATAGGAGAAAAATGAGAGTGATTCATTTTTGGTGTGTAGCATTCTTCATCTCATTCCATTTGCTAGAAAATTGAAAGCACCAATTTCCTTATACCATTCCTCCATCTATGGCAACCAACCCTAAAGTGAGACATACACTCTACACTATATTCTACAGCAAATCTTGGGCATGTCGAGTTGCCGGCTTCATGCCCGAGTTGCCTCGGTATTGAGGTGGGAGCCCGTAAAAGCTACAGGCGATGTGGTGCCCTTCCGGCGAGGAGGCGACGACCGGAGTTCCCGCGAGGAGATCGGAGTGGAGATGAAGACCGGAGGACTCGGATCAGTCAGTATATCTCTAACCCCTCCTCTTGTTAGCTTAGACTAGTTTAATGGCACGATCCGGGGTTTAGTGCGCGGTGGTGCCGGTTTGCTAAGTCCGCAAAATTATAGTTTATCACCGTTTCCATGTTTGGCCGTCGGATTGACGGCCGGGCCGCCGCCGTGCACTTACAATTCAAACACGACGATCCAATATAACATATCCAGCAACACATAACATCACATGTCATCAACGTAAGTAAATATGCGCATCCCAATTGTCGTTGACATATAGCAACGAAACCGGCGATATTACATATTACACTTACGGTCACAGAAAAGAAAGTGTAAAACTACAACAGTTGGAATCCGCAACCTCCTCAGACATCTCATGCCTGACCAAATGAATTCCTTAGACATCACATGCCTAACAATTATAAACCCCGCATTTTAGTCTCATTATCGAAAACACTTTTCAATATCAAGTCGGGCAATTCAACAAGATTCCCGACATCCTGATCGAATGCTCGTCGCAAACTTTAGTAGGCGGCCGCACCCCCGATGCCATCGACGAAGTGCACTAAAGCGGAACACCGCTGCCGCGAGCACCCGAACGGATGCTTTCGGCGACGGGGTTCTCCTACAGTCACTTGGTCGGGGCTATGGGGTGTGGCTGTCTATTAAGTTTACCCGGCGAGTATCCGCGTACGCTACGTGATTGCGACGGACTTTTGATCGCATCAAAATTTCGTGGCAAACGATCATTTGAGACTAAACTGCTATGTTTATAACATTCAAATTAGTTATCACATAACTAGATGTGGATTCCAAATATTGTATCACATTCCAGATAAATAGAAAATGTTAAACTTTCCGATCGAACAATCAAACACCCAAGTTTTCCGGAAACAGCTCAATACATGAAATAAGTTTAAAAACATCCATTTCATGCCACAGTAGCAACGGTCCAGCCGTAGAAGGGTCAAGCCAACGCCTCACATGTGGCACGCCGTACTGCCCCAAACCCTAAGGTTCAAAGGGCAGTTCAAGACGGTCACATAATCGAGTTAAGGTTTGTTGTCTTCTAGAGGGACCATCGCGTTAATTGCACTACTTAGAACGTCATTAAACTACGGAAAAATCCAACAATTGGAAATTTTCCGGCAGGGGAAAAATTGGGTATTTATATCCGGTCGAACTTTTTAACATATTCAAAAATTATCCCGAAAAACACATAGACAAAATTAGACTTCCCGATCGAAACACCGAGTCCCCAATACAACCCAGAAAACTCAACTCTTGAGTGAAAATTAAAAATTCCCAGAAAAGTCAGGAAACTAAAAAGGACATTACTGTGCAAAATTTGATGAAAGAGGCGACCGTACGGCCGCGGAACCGCCGCACAAGCCATGCTCGTGCCGCAGTTCCGCGGCGACTTGATCGATTTAGAAGTTCGTTTTGCACAGTAACTCCTAGAAAACCCTGCTTATTTTTCTGCATATTTTTAATTCACAAAATTCCCAGTTTTGAAAAATTGTACAGAGAAGGGTTTTGGATTAGGGTTTCGGGTTCGATCGGACTTCTAACATCGTCTACACTTCGCCTAAACCTCTAGCTAGGCTCTGATACCACTGTAGGGTTACTAGGCATACTAAGGAGGCTCTACAAGGCATCGACCATGCCGGATTAAAATTTTAGCATGCCTAACAACCTGAAGCAAGATCGTTGACTAGAGATTAGGCGATAAGTAAAGCTAGTAGATAACAATTATCACTAAGGGAAGGGACTACAGCCTTTGTAGATCCGGTCCACCACTTCCAAAGCTCCGTGACGACGTACCTTCGCTGCGATCATCCAACTACCGGAATCTCGGACGGCTCCTTGAGGAAATTGCAACGGGATCGCTTGAAGTCTTCGGTGCCGAAGATGATCTACGTCGAGGGAATACGGACTCAAGCTTCTGCCTCACTAACCATAGAATTAGTGAAGCAAACACCCTAAACTAAAGTGCTAGTCTAGTAGAGGATGGTGAGATAGGAAGTGGGTACTCTTTAGATTTTGATTTCTCACTTTGGATCTCTCTCTTTTTCAAACCCTAGAATGAGATTGAAGGAGGAAGAAGAAGAGCTCAAAATGAGAATGAGAAATTATCAAGTGAGAGAGAGAGCTAACCATGGTGAGTTACTATCATATACTAACTCATGTAGAGACATTACCATAGGTTAATTATAGTGGTTAGGTTTACTAATATCTTAAGTAAAACAAAACTAGTGGACTAAGTCAAATGCAAAGATAAGCTTCATGAAGTTCATGCATGTGTGCTTTATCCACTAATTTTGTATTTACTTTATATATTAAAAACCTAATACTATAATAAGTATGGTATAAGTTTTATACTCCCATGATTTTTGTATCAACAACCATGATACAAAATTTGCACACAAAAATAAATATATATCACATATATATTAACTTGTGCACAAGTGAGAAAAACAAATGCTTAAAGTGAACCAATGTTAGTTAATGTAAATTAGTATATCATATATACAATTATACACTAAATTATTAAATCAACACTTGACTTAATAATCCGGTTATATTACATACAACCGACTAACATTCAATGTATCGACTTATCGAATCAACCCTTGACTCGATAACTTGGTTATATCGCATATAACCGATCGACACAAACATCGCGAGAATGGAATACGGTATCACATACACGCTTTATTCTCGGACCCACACATATCACATATGCGCTCCTATCTCGTTTTGCCTGAGCCAGTACAACCTCTATGTAGGACTCTAAAGACTCGTCAATACGCCGGCAGTAGGTGATGATCATATCAAGCACCCACAAGCCGTCAGCGGTACTAGCTGGACGTAACAGCTACCCGGGTATTGAGCAATCAGAAGATCAGCAAGCAAGCCCGCTCCAACTTCTGCAAAAGCTTGACAGTGACACTACCGTACAGTCCGGTCTCCTCGTCTGATATGTCGCATATCAAGTCTAGGGGTGGTAAACGTCAGACCCCAATAACCGATAAGTCATGCTGATGAGAGGCACATAACGGGTCGAGAAACTACTGGTAACACTTACCAGTAAATCTCTAAACCAGCCCTGGCCAGGGACTTCCCTGTTATGGCCAATCGAGCACAGCGCAACATCAACCCCCAATACCGGGAGAGACGAAACCCCTCCTATCGCTCATTGCCTCCATGTGACTCGGGACTGTACCAAAAAACCACCGTTTTGCACGCCCTCTTGGACATGGTAAGGTGGAAATCAAAGCACAGTGGGAATCACACAAGACTCTATGACGATCTTGGGTCTACAGACTAACCTGTACCAGTGTCACCAGAGAACTGCCATCTGACGTAAGGTATAATACCATCTGGGAGTTCTCGGCGAGTCTGTCTAGTGTACCCAGTCTCCACTGAGAACCCGTATATCATCTCTGATGTCAAACACCAATGGATATGGGATCATCCATCGCCCATCTGTATGGGTCAAGAAGGTATATGCTAGTCTACTCTGGTGTATCGATACCCCGTCTCGATATACCCACGACTAGGGACCTTGAAGGATGTACTTATGGACTACCATGTCCCCACTAGTATGATCCGCATCACAGTCCAGGTAGTCAAGTACACATCCTAAGGGCTTTACCAACATGTAACAGAGAGACAGTCAGTATACACGTTAAGGTAAAGAGTAACCAGATAGCATACTATCATGTCGAGCAAGAAAGTCCTCCCTATATATGTCCAAGCATCCACTACAATATACAACACATGTATAGTAATGGCCTCTAGGGCATACATATAACTAACACGAAAAACTTTCAAGTGTTGAATTTTTCTTGAGTTTAAATCTTTCGGAAAAACGTGCATGTAGCGCGATGGACCCTCTAGAAGAACACAAACTTTAACTCGATTATGTGACCGTCTGAACCGCCTTTAAACCTTAGGGTTTGGGGCGGTATGGCGTGCCACATGTGAGGCGTTGGCTTGACCCTTCTACGGCTGGACCGTTGGTACTGTGATGTATTCTGGAATTTTTGAACTCCGCTCAAGCGTTGAGCTATTTAGGAAATCTTGGGTATTTGATTATTCGATCAGAAAGTTTAATACTGTCTATTTATCTGGAATGTGATACAATATCTGGAATTCATATAGTTAGGCATGAAATGCGAAGTATGTGATATTTCGGATTACGATGTTTAAAGAGATTGTGGATTCCAAATGTTATAGTTTTACACTTTCTTTTCTGCGACCGTAAGTGTAATATGTGATATCGCCGGTTTCGTTGATATATGTCAACGACAATTGGGATGCGCATATTTACTTACGTTGATGACATGTGATGTTATGTGTTGCTGGATATGTTTTATTGGATCTTCGCGTTTCTGAATAGCTGGAGGTTTTATGTGAGATGAGGGTTTTTATTTTCATTCATGTAAAATTAAATGTATGTAATATTCTTTTATTGGGGCACTTCCGGGATGAGGTTGATGTCACCATTTGTATATTATTTACTTTTTCACACTAGGATAGACCCAAGGAGGAGAGCACAAGTAACCGGGTTCTAGAATCCAGTGGGAGACCAACTCGAGGAGTCGAGTCCGGGTCTCCTAACTCTAGAATTGGTAGGGTTGCTTGCCGCTCTCATAGGGGTCTAGGGGTGTGGGTTTGGCTATTCATCGCGACCGTGGAATCTGGGTTTTATAGAGGCTCAAAATAAAACACGGACGTCCTAGTATATCCAATGTTTCATATGTTTCTTCTGTTGTGATATCTGTGATGTGATCATTTGATATGTTGTGATAAATACTGTATATAGTATATATGATATATTATATAGACGTTACTTATGTTTTACACCCGCGCTAGCCCTGCCCCGCTCTGCCGTTAGTTACCTAAGCTAACTGTGCACGAGGGGACATCGAAGCGAATGCGGATGGCATAAGTGTACATCGTATTTATCTGTGATGTTTAGGTGATTTAAATGATGTGACTTCATTAATATGATTAATGAAAGAAAAGAAACCTAAAAGATGTTGTAGAATCAAATTTTCAAAAAGGGTAGCTACAGTTTTTGCTTTGCATAGCGATATATATGATATATCCTGCACCTTATTCGATGAGGAAAGAGCCGAGATCCCTTCACCGGGAGTGACCTCTTTAGCAAAACTGGCAGATGCTACAACAATCGGTTTGTCTTTTGATTTCTTTTGGAGTTTTTGCTTTGCATAGCGATATATATAATATATCCTACACCTTATTCCATAAGGAAAGAGCCGAGATCCCTTCACCGGGAGTGACCTCTTTAGCAAAACTAATAAAAGTCTCAAAATCACTCCATTTCAAAATTCACTCGATTCTACAACGATATCAAGTTCATTACGCAATAGGTTTTCAGAAAAACCTGTCGTAGCCCTCCGTCATTTCAGATAAGTCCTACTTAGTATTCGTGCTACGTTTGTTGGCCTGCGTCAAGGCGTAGTGTGCGGTAGCTAACTAGTATTTATCTGTTTATGCATATGATGCAGATTGGATTAAGGTAGTCGTGCGACTTTGTTGGCATGTGTCAAGGGTCGTACGGGTGGGTTTAATTCAATCAAGAAATGACGGGTTGAACTTGACTAGCGCACTATGGTTTGTTGGCCTGCGTCAAGGTCATGGGACGCTAGGGGCAAAATATTATCGGGAATTTCAAGTGTTGAAATTTGCAATGAGATTGCATACCATCTATGAGATGGTTGGATCCCGATACCCACTGCGAGTAATTGTTACTCCTGGGAGAGTTTTACACAGGACAATTAGCCGATCAAGTAGGTGTCTAGAAAAGTGTCAACGGGGTTACGCCTCTGGGAAAATGAGGTTTACTTTAATTAGGTCCGTGCGAAAGCACGGGGAACCTCCTTCAAAGTACCGACACTGGCCTGGCTAAAATATTGACGAAATTGTAGGGTGTAATTAATCCCGGCTAGTCTTTCCTTTTAGGGTTTGAAGGAAGATTTGATAAAAACAGTGGGAGCCATCCTGATTAGATAAAATAATAACCAATCTGATCTTGCAAGAGCATACGCTAAAATGTTTTTCTTCTCTCTCTCTCCAGGTAGCGACCATATCATGCCTTAATCAAGATAATAATATGGATGTATTGACCGAACCCGCATATTATACTGTGCTGGGGAACGTTGGTTCTGTTCTTTCTTATAAGAGTTATAGGACTGAACAGGATATAGGGGAATACCAGGATTCTCATGCCACCCGAATGAAGAAAGTACATGTTGATGCATTTTCTTCTGGTGTGTTCGTTACAGAGAACTGTTTCTCAGTTCACTCTACGTCCTGGGTATTAGATACCGGATCGGGATCCCATATATGTAATATGCTACATGGGCTACGTAAAGGTAGGGAACTGGGAGAGGGTGATCATTCCGTAAGAGTAGGAAATGGTGCAAATGTTGCAGCCAAAGCAGTTGGCGAATATCACCTTGTGTTACCCAATGGTAATACATTGGTTCTGAACGAATGCTATTACATTCCGACCCTGATATGCAATCTTATATCAGTTTCTTTATTGAGCAAAGAAGGATATAATTTTATAGTACAGGATGATGTTATGAACATATTCCTGAATCAAAAGTTGATTGGATCAGGTTCGTTATTTAATGGCATATACGTTCTCAATCAAACTAATGTCCTTAATATACAAAACGTACACAAGAGGAAGAGTTCAGAAATGAACGAATTCTTCTTATGGCATTGTAGACTTGGTCATATAAATGCGACACGGCTAGCTAAGTTGCATAAGGATGAATATTTGAAACCGTTCGAATTTTCATCTTATGACACTTTCCAGTCATGTCTCAAAGGCAAGATGACCAAAACTCCGTTTACGGGACACGGAGAATGAGTTACGGAACTCTAAGGACTGGTACATAGTGATGTATGCGGTCCCATGTCTACACATGCCAGAAATGGTTCTTCGTACTTCATTACATTCACTGACGATCTCTCCAGGTTCGGATATGTGTTCCTGATGAAACACAAATCAGAAGCTTTTGAGAAATTTAGAGAATATAAACAAGAAGTCGAGAACCAAACCGGGAAAAGTATTAAAATCCTTCGATCTGATCGAGGAGGTGAATACTTGAGCAATGAATTCCTGGACTTCCTAAAAGAGAATGGGATTCTCTCTCAGCTAACTCCTCCATATACACCATAGCACAACGGTGTATCAGAACGGAGGAATCGCACCCTATTAGATATGGTGCGCTCTATGATGAGCATAGCTGAGTTACCTATTTCCTTCTGGGGATATGCACTGGAAACAGCTGCAGACCTATTGAATATGGTTCCCACCAAATCTGTACCAACCACTCCATATGAGATATAGAAAGGAAAGAGACCATGTCTTAATTATGTTAAGATATGGGGTTGTCCGGCATATGTAAAAACGCAAAATCCGGACAAACTCGCGGCAAGGTCCATTCTGTGTAAGTTTATTGGATATCCCAAACATTCGCGCGGGTATATCTTCTACCACACCGAGGAACAAAAGGTGTTTGTTTCTCGACATGCCACCTTTTTAGAAAAGGAATTTCTTGAAAAAGAGATTAGTGGCAAGGAGGTAGAACTGGAAGAGGTTCCAGCAATACAAACTACGACAGAAGATTTGGTTGAACCGGAGGATTCCGTGGTTCCCGATGAACCCCAGCCACTCCGCCGATCTAGTAGGGTTCCTCACCCACCTGAGAGATACTACGGTTTTCTCATGGATGGTGGGAGCGAGGATTGCATCATGGTTGATGATGACCCAACTAGCTTCGAGCAGGCCATCACGAGTGGGGACTCAGTGAAATGGCTGGATGCAATGCGGTCCGAGATGGAATCTATGTACACCAACAAAGTATGGACTTTGGAAGATGCTCCTAAAGGGGTAAAACCCATTGGGAGCAAATGGATCTTCAAGAAAAAACTTGGTGTAGATGGGAAAGTGGAGACTTTCAAAGATAGACTTGTTACAAAGGGTTTTCGTCAAAGACCAGGTGTGGACTATGACGAAACCTTTTCTCCAGTGGCTATGCTTAAATCCATCCGGATCATACTTGCCATCGCTGCATATCATGACTACAAAATCTGGCAAATGGATGTTAAGACCGCCTTTCTAAACGGTGATTTAGAAGAGAGCGTGTACATGACTCAGCCAGAGGGCTTCGTAACTAGTGGGAGCAGCGGGAAGGTGTGCAAGCTGCTTAAATCCATTTATGGATTAAAGCAAGCATCGCGGAGTTGGAACATCTACTTTGACGTCGTTATCAAAGAGTTTGATTTCGTCAAAAACGTAGATGAACCTTGTATCTACAAGAAGGTGGCAGAGAGTAAGGTTGTCTTCCTCGTATTGTACGTGGACGACATACTCTTGATAGGAAATGACATTCCTATGCTGCAATCGGTCAAGCTCTTCTTATCACAAAGATTCTCAATGAAAGATCTAGGTGATGCCTCCTGCATATTGGGAATTATGATCTATAGAGATAGATCGAAAAGGATATTGGGATTGTCCCAATCCAGGTACATTGACACCATACTAAAGAGGTTTAGTATGGAAGAATCCAAGCGTGGGAACTTACCCACGATCTCTGGACTCACTCTCTCCAAAGAGATGTCTCCCAAGACTGATTTGGAGAGAGCTCGCATGCAAGGGATACCCTATGCTTCGGCTGTAGGCTCTATCATGTATGCGATGCTATGTACCATACCCGATGTAGCATACTCACTAAGTGTAGTAAGTAGGTATCAAGCTGATCCTGGAGAGAGTCACTGGACAGCTGTGAAGAGCATTCTCAAGTACTTGCGAAGGACTAAAGAGATGCTCGTGGTGTATGGTAACAGAGAACTCCAAGTGGAGTCCTTTACCGATTCGAGCTTCCAGAGTGATACGGACGACTCTAAGTCACACTAAGGATTTGTCTTTACCCTTTACGGAGTAGCGGTTAGCTGGAAGAGTTCCAAGCAGGAAACTGTGGCAGACTCGACGATGGAGGCTGAATACATCGCTGCCAACGATGCTGCCAAAGAGGATGTTTGGATCAAGAAGTTCATTACTGAACTTAGAGTGGTTCCATCCATTGAGCATCCAATACCTTTGTATTGTGATAACAATGGAGCGGTGGCTTTGGCCAAGAAACCCAGGTCCCATCAGCGATCCAGGTATATTCTAAGGCGGTATCACCTGATTCGGGAGATAGTAGATCGCCGGGAGATCGAGGTCAGGAGGGTTGACACGAAGAACAACACTGCGGATCCACTCACAGAGGCCATTCCCCAGATACAGTTTGAGAGACTCTTCGGGATGCTTGGTATGCGATACTACAGCAGCTTGCCCTAGTGCAAGTGGGAGATTGTTAGTTGTATGTATGCCCTAGAGGCCAGTATTGTACAGATGATGTATATTATATTGGATGCTTGGACATATATAGGGAGGACTTTCTTGCTCGATATGATAGTATGCTATCTGGTTGCTTTTTATCTTAACATGTAAACTTGTCTCTTGATACTGTCTTATAGTTACACGGTTGTAAAGCCCTTAGGATGTGTACTTGACTACCAGGACTATGATGCAGATTATACTAGTGGGGCCATGGTAGTCTATAAGTACATCCTTTAATGTTCCTAGTCGTAGGTGTATCAAGACAGAGCATCGATATACCAGAGTAGACTAGCGTATACGCTTCTCGACCCATGAGATGGGCGATGGATGATCCCATATCCATTGGTGTTTGACATCAGAGATGGTATACGGGTGCTCAGTGGAGACTGGGTACACTGGACGGACTCGCCGAGAACTCCCAGATGGTATTATACCTCACGTCAGATGGCAGTTCTCTGGTGACACTTGTGCAGGTTAGTCTGTAGACCCGAGATCGTCATAGAGTCTTGTGTGATTCCCACTGTGCTTTGATTTCCACCTTACCACGTCCAAGAGGGCGTGCAAAACGGTGGTTTTTGGGTACAATCCCTAGTCACATGGAGGCAATGAGCGATAGGAGGGGTTTCGTCTCTCCCAGTATTGGGGGTTGATGTTGCGCTGTGCTCGATTGGCCATAACAGGGAAGTCCCTGGCCAGGGATGATTTAGAGATTTACTGGTAAGTGTTACTAGTAGTTTCTCGACCCGTTATGAGCCTCACATCGGCATGACTTATCGGTTATTGGGGTCTGACGTTTACCACCCCTAGACTTGATATGCGACATATCAGACGAGGAGACCGGACTGTACGGGAAGTGTTACCGTTAGGCTTTTACAGGAGTTGGAGCGGGCTTGCTTGCTGATCTTCTGATCGCTCAATACCCGGGTAGCCGTTACGTCCAGCTAGTACCGCTGACGGCTTGTGGGTGCTTGATGTGATCATCACCTACTGCCGGCGTATTGACGAGTCTTTAGAGTTCTACATAGAGGTTTTACTGGCTCAGGCAAAACGAAATAGGAGCACGTATGTAATATGTGCGGGACCGAGAATAATGCGTGTATGTGATACCGTATTCTATTCTCGCGACTTTTTGTATCGGTCGGTTATATATGATATAGCCGGGTTATCGAATCAAGTGTTGATCGATAAAACGATACATTGGATGTTAGTCGGTTATATGAGATATAACCGGATTATTAAGTCAAATATTGATTTAATAATTTAGTGTATACTTGTATATTTGATATACTAATTTACATTAACTAACATTTGTTTACTTAAGGATTTTTCTCACATGTGCACAACTTTAATATGTATGTGATATATATTAAAATGTGTTTTCTTTTTGTATCATGGCTGTTGATACATCATGCATGGGTGTGCAAGACATACACCATTCTATTTTAAATGGTGGTTAATAATTATTTAAGGTAATTACAAATTAGTGGACCTTTTGTCACAAGCATGAAGCTTGTAGAAGCTTGTGGATGCTTTGACAAAGTCCACTAACTTTGTTTTACTTTAGATTTTTATTAACCTAACCATTTAGGATTAGCCATGGTAATGTCTCTACATGAGTTAGTATATGATACTCACTCACCATCACTACTACAAATAAGGGTTGCCCCTACGGATTTATCGGTAGGGGCAACCCACTGCCCCTACGGATATATACGTAGGGGCGAAAAAAGACCCCGTAGGTGCAAAGGCCGCAGGTGCAAGTTGAGGCCCTGAACTTGCCCCTACGGACAAATTCATGCCCCTACGGATAACTCGGTAGGTGTTATAGCCCCTACGGAGTACCCCGTAGGGGTAATAAAATCATATATTTAAATTTTTTTTTGAATATATTGTATATACCTACGGATACATCCGTAGGGGATAGAAAGTAGCCCCTACGGATAAGTCCGTAGGGGCGACTCCCAACACCCTGCACTGAGATCGGGGGGAAAAATATCAGGAAACCTGATATTTTGCCCCTACGAATTTATCCGTAGGGGATAAACAGTGGCCCCGACGGACATATCCGTAGGGGCACCCCCAACACCCTGCACTGATATCGGGTGGGAAAATATCAGGTTTCCTGATAGTTTGCCCCTACGGATAACTCCGTAGGGGCAACGTATATACCTACGGCTTAATCCGTAGGTACATATTGTCTGTATTTTTTTTTAAAAAATGGGCTGCTATATTTTTTCCCGCCCTGTGCACAATACTATATACATCAATCAAATCATATATTGCAGTATTCATAATCACATCTCACGCATATATATAATATACAAAAGAAACCCAAAAACTGAATATGATATAAATACAAACCAATATCAATATCGTTTCAAAATGTAGTACAATGTGATATAAATACATGTTTCAAAAAATAAGAATCAAAAAGCTACCCTAGTTCGGTCCAGCTCCACCTCCGAATAACGTTAGAATAACGCGCGCCTGCTCCTCGGTCAATACACTCTGCAATGCTACATATAAGGGAGTCTGAGCGGCATGTGGAGCTGGCGATGTGGTCTGCGCAGCCGCCGTCGAGGTAGTCGCTTGCGGAGCCGCGGCTGCGGGAGTCTGAGTGGGCGGTGGAACTACAGGAGCTGTCTGCGGAACCGCAGCCGATGTAGTAGCTTGCGGAGCCGCAGCCGAAGGAGATGCATGTGGAGGCTCGGCCGATCTACCCTGTCGCGTCTGGACATAACGTGTGTAAGAAGCGTGTAAGAACTGTGTATTATTCGAATTCGTTTCATTATTAAGTTATTTCGAAACCCTGTTTGGATATCTAGTTTGGAAAAGCGTTGTTTATTTTAATTACATATGTATGTATGATTAATCAGACTTAAGTCTAAAACCAAATAAGCTCAAGCTACGTACTAATTATGGATATGTTGATATGTATATAATATGAAATGATATTTTACTATAAAGTAGTATACATACCAGCATCTCCTTCAACTCCTGAACGGTGGCCCTCAAGCTATCCAGTTCCTGATGGACATGCCGGTCACTGGAGACGGAGGAAGTAACCACCGGGGTGGAGTCCAATCTCATATGGGCCCTGCTAGGGCCCAATCCCCGGCCTCTCTCCCAACCTCCGTTGTGCCCTCCGTGTGCGGCGTCCAGAACTGGGGTCAGCAGCCTCGGATCGTTCTGTCCGGTAAAATCGATCCCCGAGGCCTGGGCCTGCTCAACCACCCGCTCCTACACCCATATTAAGCAGTAAAGTATAAGTATAAAATTTAAACTTGAACCTTCCAAAACTAAAATTTCAAATTTGGGTAGAAAAATATTAACACTTACGCAGTACTCCTGGGTAGCGACGTCGGGACATCGAAGCTCGCCCGTGGCGGGATCTGTCGAGGTGCCGTGGACGGCAAGATATGCGGACAGCACGCTCGGTGTACCACCTGACGCCACGGTCCGAGATGTCTGCAATATTAGAAAGTAACTCTTAATATTAGAAATATTAGAGAATAACTCTTAATATTGCAGAATATTAGAGAATAACTCTTAATTTACCGATAACTCCATGGCTCGAGTAATGTTCCTCGAGCCACCTGTGTAAGTGGGGCGACCCCTCTTCGCCGACTTCCTGTTCTCCATATTCTGAGCGGCCTGTTTCTGCACAACGCATTAACATTTAGTTTTCTAATTAAGAAACACAAAGAAATAAATTATATCATAAATAATGAATTAAATTTAAAATACATACTTGTTTGCGTTCGGAGTCGAAATAAGCGCACAATAGAGGCCATGTCTCTACGTCGACTCTCGCAAACGCCGGAGTAGATAGGAGGGCCGCTCTCTCTGCCTCGGGGGTCGCTATCCACAGGGAGTAGCAGTCGACCTTCAGCTCATTCCTGTTGTATCGGACCTTGGCCTGCATGTTCTTCATCAGGCCATTGTACAGAGCATGAAGGTCGAGCACCCTCCCCGAGTGATCAGGGTCGGCTACAGGCTGAAAATCGTAATCCAACTGAAAATACAAAAAAAAAACATTGTTATTAGATTGCAAGTGTTAATAATAAATATATTGGATAGCTCAAATGAAAATATATATTAATACATACCCGAGCCTGATCAAAGAAGAGGGCGAATGAGCGCTGGTGCTGCTCGCCCCACTCAACGTGAAGTGGATAGTTCTTCACGATCCGGCTCTCGTCCCCCAAATACCGGCCGAACCTCTCGGCATGAGGACCGGCATAGCGATAGTCAAGGGTAAAAAATAGGGGGAATGCTGCCTCCCCCCTAGCTCTATCAGGCCTCAGCCTATGGGACTGATTCGGGCCTCGAGTCCCCCTCTGGGGATGGAGAGGCCCTGCGTCTGCACGAAATATCAAGACAATCAATAATAAGACAAAGTTGTATTAAGAAATCAAGGTTAAACAAAAATTCAAGTGTGATATATACCTCCGGTGATTAGCGCACGAGCCTGGGCCCGAGCAGCAGCACGAGCGGGACGATAGTTCCTCCGGTGAGGAACAACCGGGGTCCCGGACCCGGACGCATCCCCTCCAACTATAAAATAAACATCGACGCTAAATCTCCATGAAGTTCATATTTATTCTATATAGCATATGTAAAATAAATAAATATTTTAAATTTATTCATACTAACCTGCAGACGATGCGGGGGGTACGGAAGCGGCAGGAGTGGCCCCTGTGGAAGGTGTGGACGCACCACCTATAATTAGACAATTAAAAATAGATTTTATAAGTAATTGCAAAAAGAATGTGTAGATCAATAATATAACGTTCTAAATCAATATGCATGAACTATAGGACATATAAACATACCCGCAGGTGCGGTGGTGTCACCACATACAGCTAGACAATAATAAAAATTGCTAAGTAAGAGCAAAAGGAATGTGTATATTTATGATATAGCATTCTAAATCAATATACTTACACTATATGATATATAAACATACCTGGAGGAGCGGGGGTGGCCTCTGTCCCAGATGTGGACGCAGGACCAACAACTAGACAATTAAAAATAGATTTTATAAGTAATTGCAAAAAGAATGTGTAGATCAATAATATAACGTTCTAAATCAATATGCATGCACTATAGGACATATAAACATACCCGCAGGTGCGGTGGTGTCACCACCTACAGCTAGACAATAATAAAAATTGCTAAGTAAGAGCAAAAGGAATGTGTATATTTATGATATAGCATTCTAAATCAATATACATACACTATATGATATATAAACATACCTGGAGGAGCGGGGGTGGCCTCTGTCCCAGATGTGGACGCAGGACCAACAACTAGACAATCAAACATTGACAATATAAGTAATTTTGACATAAACATGCATGAATATCTGTAATATTACATTGAAAATGGATATGCGTGCAGTATACCTGGAGGTGTGGCAAAATCCACACGGAAGGAGGCATCCGAAGGGGTCTCCGATCTGGGTGCAAGACCGGCCCTCTGAAGCTCCCTACGGAGCTCTCCGGGCGGCAGAACCGCTCTGCCTCTGCCTCTGCCTCTGCCGCGGCTGGAGCTCCTGCCGCCCCTCGCTGCTCCCGACATCGTCATCAAATCTAGATAAACGGTTCGTGGACGCATTAGACAATCATTAAAAGTATTGACTATATATGATCTAGAGAGTAAAATGTGAAGTAATAATATAACATTACTGATAACCTTTTTCGTTTCGTAGGCGCATCATACATATCTACTTGGATTTCATCGTCGATGTCATTTCTAACCCACGTAACTTCATGATCGGTCGAAGACAACCCGTCCTTCGAAACAGACGGTCGGAGCACTTTAAGCCTTCTCTCTTCTTCGTCCTCATCGCTGTCCTCGTATTCTGGGACATCGTAGACATCTCTAGGTTTCCATCGGCATACAACACTCCACCCCGGATGCTTCAAACACTGTAAGTAGTATACTTGGAACGCTTGGTTCGGAAAGATAAACGGATCGCCCTGACCGTAAAATCGAAGTGTGTTCACACTGGTCAATCCATATTCATCTTTCCAAGTCCCAAGACTGCTTCTCCACCTCTCTGTATCGGTTCGCGGATCGTACCAAGTACAGTGGAATATATAAAAGGGTTCTGATCGTCCGGGATAGTGGATGCCGAGTATACAATTTAAGTACCCATAGTAAATCACACCGTCCGATCCTACCGTCGCAATCCCACTATTCTGAGTGATTCTAGATGTTTCTATGTCCTTAACTTCGAATTTGTATCCAAGGACACCAAATCCTTTGTAATGTGCAACCTCCATACTAGGAAATTGAGCTAAACATCTTGAATCACTCTCAAATGATGCAGACAAGTTCGGATCGTGGATCTAACAAAACAAATTTTACGATAAATACATAACGATACAAGTTTAGATTAAAACTGATAGCAATAAAATGTAATTCGAATAACTTACATGCTCTGTGACCCAATCACAAAAATTATCCTGATGGTATTTTTCCAAACGCTCTTCGTTCCAATCAGGATGCCCCTCACGTACCTCGTTAAAATGAGTTCTGTTTTCGACAAATAATTGTGACATTAATATTATGTCATTTCATACACACACAAACACAGATATAACAATTAATCCAAAAGAACTTACTCTCTAATTTGTTCAAGACATACGCAATTAAGCAAGATAAACCGGCATATCTTGTTGATAAACATAGTGTCTACCCTCTTATACTCGGCTTTACCATATGGCCCGTCTTGAATTCTTCGTGGTCGGTTAAGCCTTGTCTCAATGTTCTCGTCCAGATAGCGGGAACAAAATGTGGTTGCTTCATCAAGAAGATAACCTTGCATGATAGAACCCTCTGGTCGATTTTTATTGCGTATATACTTCTTAAGAGTGTAAAGGTACCTAATGAGAATATGTTGAATAAATAAACACGGGCATACATGACAAAAATAAATTTATAAATTGCGCGAAACGGAAAATTACACGTACCTCTCGACGGGATACATCCATCGATATTGTACCGGTCCGGCTAACTTCGCCTCAGTTGCAAGATGAACCGTCAAGTGTATTATAATATCGAAGAATGACGGTGGGAAAATACGCTCAAACTTGCAAAGTATCAACGCAATAGAATTTTCTAGTTTATCCAGCGTCGCAACCTCCAGCGTTTTAGCACACAACTCCCTGAAAAAACAACATAGGTCGTTTATTACTAGACCAACCGAGTCGGGGAGAGAAGTCCTGAGGGCTAATGGAAGAAGGTGCTCCACGATAACATGGTGGTCATGACTTTTCAGCCCATCGATCTTGCCCTTCACAATTTTTATTTTCTTGCTGAATGATCCTGAGAAACCTGTGGGGACTTTCAAATCATGCAACACCTGCAGGAATCTTTTCTTCTCCGGTTGTGACATATGATAAGCGGCATTGGGAAGTACAAACTTGCCCGGTTTACCCGCTACCGGTTTAGGGTGCAGTTCACTTCTTATTCCCCACTCTTGTAGATCCATCCGGGCATTCATGTTGTCTTTCGATTTCCCGTCTTTACACAGAAGCAAGTTAAGTATGTGCTCTGATACTCCCTTCTCTATATGCATGACGTCCAGAAAATGACGCACTGAATTTGTAGACCAGTACGGAAGCTCGAAGAAAATGCTTAACTTGTTCCAATATTGTGGTTTGACCTGTCTCGTCGGATCCATCCCGAAGGTCACGTTATTGTAACCATCCCATTTAGCAGTCACGTCCTCTCCGGACAATGGGGATGGAGGCCCAAGAAGCTCCTGATGACCATCAAAGTGAACCGTGTCTAACCTATAGGGGTGGTCTGGAGGCAGAAAACGTCGATGGCCGCAATAACAAACCTTCCTGCTAAAATTCAAAAATTTTGATGTTGTGTGTTCATGGCAATGAGGACATGCTTTGTGACCATGTACGGACCAACCTGAAAGCATTCCATACGCAGGAAAGTCATTAATTGTCCACATTAAAGCCGCACGCAGTATGAAGGTTGTATTTGTGTTTGAATCATATGTCTCTACACCATCAATGAACAAAGTTTTCAGCTCCTCAATCAGAGGTCGGAGATAGACGTCGATATTGTTCCCCGGTGAGTTTGGTCCGTCGATAAGAAGAGGCATCATAAAGTATGATTGGTCCATAGCCAACCAAGGCGACATATTATAAATCATCATTACAACGGGCCATGTACTGTGACTTCCAGCCATATAGTTGAATGGGCAGAAGCCATCGGCAGCCAGTCCGAGCCGGACATTGCGAGGATCGCTACTGAATATTGCGTGCCTCCTATCGAAATCCTTCCATGCCGGTGAATCTCTTGGATGGCTCATTTTTCCATTTTCGCTTGGAGGAGCACGGTGATGCCAAATCATTGCCTCGGCTGTTTTCTTGCACCTGAATAGCCTCTGTAGCCTCTGTGTTATGGGAAAATATCGTGCTATCTTCACAGGTATATCAGGCTTCTTATCAGAATCTTTCGGCTTATACCTGGCCTCTCCGCATGTTGGACACTCTTTCAAATCTGAATTCTCTTTCCAGTACAACACGCAATTTTTAGGACATGCTTGAATCTTCTCGCACTTTAGACCCAAATCAGACATCATTTTCTGGGCTTCGTACCAGCTTTCGGGCACATTATTTCCCGGAGGCATAGAATCTTTCAAGAACGAAAGAAGCATTGTGAATGACTTGTTGCTCCATCCATTTAGGCACTTAATTTGGAAAAGTTGGACGAACCATGAGAGGGTGGAATACTTCGCATTCTCATAAATTGGTTTCCTAGCATCATTCATGAAATTTTCATATTTATCCGCACGCGGTCCTTGACCGGAAGGAATGTCATCATCGGTACGAATAGATTCACCTAGGGCAGCCTCTACCATATCCTCCATTTCTTCTGATGGAAATAAATTTCCGTATCCTGCCGTATTACCGAATTCTTCTTCTTCTCCTGCCGCATTATCGTGTTCTCCTTCTTCTACCGCAGTACTGCATTCTTCTCCTTCCCCGTGATATTTCCAAGTTGAATAAAGTCTAGTAAACCCATGTTTTACAATATGAAGCTCTGCTAATTCTACCTTCTGCCAGTACTTATTGCCACATCTATCGCACGGACAGAGAATCTTCTCTATTATGATCTTATTATGTGCTCGTGCAAATTCAAGGAAAGCAGCAACTCCTGCGACAAACTTAGGTTGCATACGTTGTTTCCAATCCACATACATCCAGTCCTTAACTCTGACGTACTCATGGGCTATGTTAGTCTGAATAACATATAAATTGTAGGTTATGCTGACTATATTGAGAAATATAAGAACGGGATAGTTACTGACAAAGGAGAAAATCCATGTATCTGCTTTGTGTGTGCATTTGTCGTTGAAAAGAATAAATTATCGCACATTATGTTGACCGATAGACATGGACTAAGTGGCGCTTTTAGTTTCATATATGGGTATCGATGGGAATATGAAGGTTTCATATTATCATATATTGGTTTTAACCCGAACATCTCGAATCGCTCTCTGATTATGCGTTTGTATGTATGTGTTCCGACTGTCGGGGGTAGGCTTCTATCCCATTAAGAATGTATAGAGCGAACGCCCATCACTTGTGCTTTCAACCGTTTCGAGTAAATTTCGGCAGCACCTCCCCGCTGTTCTCCGAGTACACTGTAATAGAATAGATAATCATTTCAAAGCTGTGAAACAACGTTGAAATAAACATCTAATCTATCTTTGTACATGGAGAACCAGCGGAAAGATACCGACGAAATATCTCGAAACGGATGAAAACACAAGTGAATGAAGGCGTTTGCTTTATACATTCTTAACTTGTCCACACGGGACAAATCTATGGGTTACCATACGATTGAATTTTCTCGTCGCGTAGACTATACGACGGTTGTTAGTATCGAGCTATACTGTCCGATATTTAACAACCTTCGTATAGTTCTAGGTCACGACGAGCATCGCACGTATGTTAACCGATAGACGGGGACTAAGTGGCGCTTTTAGTTTCATATATGGGTATCGATGGGAATATGAAGGTTTCATATTATCATCGAGTATCATATATTGGTTTTAACCCGAACATCTCGAATCGCTCTCTAATTATGCGTTTGTATGTATGTGTTCCGGCTGTCGGGGGTAGGCTTCTATCCCATTAAGAATGTATAGAGCGAACGCCCATCACTTGTGCTTTCAACCGTTTCGAGTAAATTTCGGCAGCACCTCCCCGCTGTTCTCCGAGTACACTGTAATAGAATAGATAATCATTTCAAAGCTGTGAAACAACGTTGAAATGAACATCTAATCTATCTTTGTACACGGAGAACCAGCGGAAAGGTACCGACGAAATATCTCGAAACGGATGAAAACACAAGTGAATGAAGGCGTTTGCTTTATACATTCTTAACTTGTCCACACGGGACAAATCTATGGGTTACCATACGATTGAATTTTCTCGTCGCGTAGACTATACGACGGTTGTTAGTATCGAGCTATACTGTCCGATATTTAACAACCTTCGTATAGTTCTAGGTCACGACGAGCATCGCACGTATGTTAACCGATAGACGGGGACTAAGTGGCGCTTTTAGTTTCATATACGGGTATCGATGGGAATATGAAGGTTTCATATCATCATCGAGTATCATATATTGGTTTTAACCCGAATATCTCGAGTCGCTCTCTAATTATGCGTTTGTTGTGCATTCGTGTTGTATGTGTAACATGATTTTAAACCATTGAAATCAAGATTGATAGAACTGATCATCCTACATTGCAATAGCATTCATCAACCAAAAACTATTATTGCAATGGTATACATCTATAACAATCAACAATTAAAACTATAAATATAGGATACTGATATCATAAAGCGTTATGAGACACCTCATCTGCCACGTGTCGTGATCATGGAAATCGCTAATATTGAGTTATGAGACACCTCATCTGCCATGTGTCATGGAAATAGCATGCATGGTGTGTTCAATGTATGATAAACAAGTACACTTCTAATAGTTTTTAAATTTGAGAAGTCCAGAGTGTATGGAAGGAGTTGAATAACAGAAGCATAAGGGGCACAACATTTTTTTTCTTAAATTCTGGATACATTCTAAAATCTTCAACAGCAATTGGAGTGTATTTCGCTGTGAGAGACTCTTTAAAGAAATGGAGGAAGAAGCACTAAAGAAAAAAGAGAGAAAAATAAGAATATAAAGTTGAAACTAAACTTGAGCTATCCGCTGAAATCATAAAGCATAGGAAAGTTGATTGAGTCTTGATTTATTGCTCTTTCTTTGCATTATCTCGTATGTCCATTTATAGATTTTAATGCCACATGAGATGTATAATCTGTCAGCTCCCTATGGTTGTATTAATATCAGCTCTTACACAATATGGGTATCTGCCTTACCATTAAGACAACTATGGAATATGTTAATTTAAAATGTAAGGCTAGCTATCTATGTATTCTGAGGGACTGCTTGCATAGAACTTAGCTTGATCCTCTCAATTATTACACATAAATATGCTGACATGCCTCTCATAACCCTAACCCCAGCCCCACAGTAACCCTAACCCCAGCCCCAACCCTAACCCCAGCCTACCGTAACCCTACCCCAGCCCCACAGTAACCCTAACCCCAGCCCCACAGTAACCCTAACCCCAGCCCCACCCCAGCAGCAGCCGAACCCCAACCCTAACCCTACCCCGACCCCGACCCCGACCCCGACCGCCACCGCGCCCCTGCCCAAACCCAACTCTCGCGCGCGCAACCCAGACCCAGCCATGAATAATCCAAAAATGCTTTAATTTACCTCGAGATTTATACCTGAACGGGTGCGCTGGTGGGCTGGAGCGACGATGGTGGCGAATTGGCAAAGAAACCGGCGGTGGCGACGACGAAACCGGCGGTGGCGACGATGGTGGCGACGACGGTGGCGACTCTGCCCAACGACGGTGGCAACGCGACGGTGGCAATTTGGGGTTTTTCGCGCGCGTTTGAGGGAGAGAGAGAAAATGAGCGTAGGCTTTTCGATCTGGCTTTATTTTAAAACGATATTTACTTTCCCCTACGGATATACCCGTAGGTCCTTTGTTTGCGCCTCCGTAGGGGCAAACACCAAATTAAGAATTAATATTTTTATTCTTGGACGTCAGTGCCCGTAGGGGCAAGCTTTTAGCCCTACGGATTAATCCGTAGGGCCAAGTTAAATATGCCCCTGCGGATATTTCCATCCGTAGGGGCAACCCCCTATTTTACTAGTGCATGGTTAGCTCACTCACTTGATCATTATCCTCATCTTTCCTTTTGTTCATCTTCTTCTTCTTCTTTGAGCAAAAGAAAAGCTTGCTAGGGTTTCAAAAGGAGAGTGAAAGATTGTGAGAAATCAAATTCTAAAGAGAACCCACTTCCTATTTCTCCATCCTCTACTAGACTAGCACTTTAGTTTAGGGTGTTTGCTTCACTAATTCTTTAGTTAGTGAAGTAGTAGCTTGAGTTGGTATTCCCTCGACGTAGATCATCTTCGGCCTCGAAGACTTCAAGCAAGGATGCTTCTTTCGCCTCGTGAAGCCATGTAAGAGCCCGGGAGAACCATGATCGCAGCGAAAGGACTATAACAAGGAGCTTTAGAAGTGAAGGACCGATCTACAAAGGTTGTATTTCATATTCACTTAGTGATAAATGTTATTTACTTGCATGTGTAACCCTAATTATCTAGCAAAGATCTTGTTTAGGGTTATTCGGCATGGCTAAAATTTTAATCGGGCATGGTTGATGCCTTGTAGAATCTTATTAGAGTGCCTAGTAACCCTACATAATAAATATCCTAAGTAAAACAAAATGAGTGGACTAAGTCAATACATCCACAAGCTTCTACAAGCTTCATGCATGTGAGCAATTATCCACTAATTTGAATTTACTTTAAATATTTAAACCCTACATTATAATTACTGTAAGTCTCATACACCTACGTAGTGTGTATCAACAACCATGACACAAAATAAAACACATTTAATATATATCACATATATATTAAGTGTGCACATGTGAGAAAAAATAAATGGTTAAGTGAGCTAATATTAGTTAATGTAAACTAGTATATCAAATATACAATTATACACTAAATTATCAAATCAACACTTGATTTAATAATCCGGCTATATCACATATAACCGACTAATATAATATGTACCATCTTATCGAATCAACACTTGATTCGATAACCCGGCTATATCACATATAACCGACCGACACAAATATCGTGAAAATAGAATACGGTATCATATACTCGTATTATTCTCGGTCCCGCATATATCACATATGTGCTCCTACTTCGTTTTTCCTGAGCCAGTAAAACCTCTATGTAGGACTCTAAAGACTCGTCAATACGCCGGCAGTAGGTGATGATCACATCAAGCACCCACAAGCCGTCAGCGATACTAGCTGGACGTAACGGCTACCCGGGTATTGAACGATCAGAAGATCAACAAGCAAGCCCGCTCTAGCTCCTGTAAATCCTGTCAGTAACACTACCGTACAGTCCGGTCTCCTAGTCCGATATGTCGCATATCAAGTCTAGGGGTAGTAAACGTCAGACCCCAATAACTCGATAAGTCATGCCGATACGAGGCTCATAACGGGTCGAGAAACTACTGATAACACTTACCAGTAAATCTCTAAATCAGCCCTAGCCAGGGACTTCCCTCTTATGGCCAATCGAGCACAGCGCAACATCAACCCCTAATACCGGGATAGACGAAACCCCTCCTATCGCTCATTGCCTCCATGTGACTCGGGACTGTACCCAAAAACCACTGTTTTGCACGTCATCTTGAACGTGGTAGGGTGGAAATCAAAGCACAGTGGGAATCACACAAGACTCTATGATAATCTCGGGTCTACATACTAACATGTACCAGTGTCACCAGAGAACTGCTATCTGACGTGAGGTATAATACCATCTAGGAGTTCTCGGCGAGTCCGTCCAGTGTACCCAGTCTCCACTGAGCACCCGTATACCATCTCTGATGTCAAACACCAATGGATATGGGATCATCCATCACCCATCTCATGGGTCGAGAAGCGTATACGCTAGTCTACTTCTGGTATATTGATTCCCTGTCTCGATACACCCACAACTAGGAACATTAAAGGATGAACTTATGGACTACCATGGCCCTACTAGTATGATCTGCATCACAATCCTGGTAGTCAAGTACACATCCGAAGGGCTTTACCAACATGTAACCATAAGACAGTATCAAGAGACAAGTATACATGTTAAGATAAAGAGCAACCAGATAGCATACTATCATGTCGAGCAAGAAAGTCCTCTCTATATATGTCCAAGTATCCAATATAATATACATCATATGTACAATAATGGCCTCTAGGACATACATACAACTAAAAATAAATATTCCAACTTTTCTAAATAAAAAAATCATTTTAAATGAAAATACCATGCAATTCCATACAAGTTCAATACTTACAATTAAATACCATATATTAGGAAAAATAGGGTTTATTCACTAGAAATGTCACAATGATAAAATCTACATCTATGAAACTTTAAAGAAGATAATAAAATACTTGAGGTGTATTTTGAAAATTATACAAAATTATTTTTACGTAAAACCCCCTCAAGTTTTATAAATTACAATAAGGACCCTAGTAAATATAGGTTTAAGCGGGACCAGTCTCTTGAGCCTCAGGGAGCCGGAGATATGGGTGCTTTCCTATTTAAGGTAGACAACTTAACAAACGGTGTTATCAACACGGTAATCGTCTTTGAAAAAGACACAAATCCTGCCGCCCATGTGCAGCGGTTACCGATAACATCAAAACCTAATTCAGGACTTCAATTTCTTTTCTATTTCTTCTGACTCAGACTGAGTCTCATTATAATAATCTGACTTGAATATGATTCAAGTACAAACTACAATTTAATATGAATCCATGAATCCATATATTCAATATATTCAATCTGTATTGACTGAACTGAACCATGGATATATCTTCCATCTACATGATTCTCCAGTTACATACTTTTACTGATATCATGGTTTCGGCAAGTCATCCATCTATACAGGACAATACAATTTACAATATAAAACAACAATACAATCAAGACATCGCGGGGTTTAAGGAGTAGATTGGTACGGAAGGTGTTAGAAGTGGCACGAGACAGCAACCTTTAAGACACCTAACCTGAATTCATTTGTTGTTGTGCCGTGGCATAAACGGTTCCTTGTACTCCACTTGCCTTTAGTCTCTGGCATATAGAGACTCCTCTCGTATACGCTGGCATCCTTCTGTACCAAGCTACAAACAACAGCGTTAACAATATAATACAACTTTAAAAGTTACTCTCTCTCTCTCTCTCTCTGTGTGTCTATTCTATTTTCTCCCTTATCTTTGGGACTTACCGAGCGATTGTTCGCTGACGACATTCCTTCTCTTTCTTCTTTGGAATGTTGTCAGGTGATTCGGATCTTCAGGAGATCGAGCCCACCAGCGAGGACTTCGATCAGCTAGCCTATGACCCAGAGCTTTAGATTCATTGTACACATTTCATTTCAGTACTTTATATTTCTGTTATGCCACTGTTTAGGCATTGCTTTCATTCAGATGTATTTACTTTTCCATGCATTATATAAAAGAATGTTAATAAATAAAGTTGTTATTCATTACATTTGTCTCTTGTGTTTATTTCTTTTATATTGCTTAGATACGCTTAGCGTATTTACTTCAGAGTAAATACGTAGCGTCGCGTCCTCTGCCCGTATACTGGGAAACGGGGCGTGACAGGTTTTGTTGGTGGCCCATGCAGGTCAGAGCTGTATGGAACCCTACCATGCAGTTCTGTTCTGCGTAACAACCTAAGAAATATAACACAAGAACCAGCAACTAAAACATTCTTTACAATTCATATTCCTTGAATCTTATCATTTCATATACATTGAATCTGTCCTAACCCAAAAATTTTCATTCAAAGTTATGGATTCCCCAAACAACACCAGCACCAATGTCAACAACACACCTCCACCACTACCACTCACACCTGCCGTCCCTGCTCCGATCAACGAGCAGATGGTTCTGCTTGAGGCGATCTGCAGCCTCCTAGAAGGACAACAGCAGCAGACTGCTCTTTTAATAAACCGTCCCGAGGCAGAAGCACCTGGGGTGAATCAATTTAGGGCCTTGCACCCCAAGCAATTTTCAGGAAAAGAGAGCCCTCTGGAAGCTGAGAAATGGGCTCAGAGCATCGAAGATGATCTGGCAGCGGAATTGCAGCTCACGGACAATGCACAGAATGGGTGGAAGGCGGAAGAAAGCCGTCTTAATCAACCCATCGAATGGAAGACTTTCCGAGACATGTTCGATGCAAAGTACTTCCCTGAGACTGCCAAGTTCGATATGGAACAACAGTTCATCCATCTTCAACAAGGTTCAATGTGGGCCAAGTCAGTAGATGAATATAACGCCGAGTTCACCATGCTCAGTCGGTAAGATATGTCTCAATAATTCGATTTTTCAATATATCGCAAACTACACAGCTAACACAATACTTTGACAAATTTGTGGCACACCTGATACCGACGGATGAGATCAGAGCCCGTCGATTTAAACAAGGTTTAGATTCGGAGATCCAGGATGCACTGGCCATAGTAGATTTTCCGACTCATTAATCGGCTCTGAAAGCTGCCCGTCGTTATGAGGCAGTGGTAAAGACGAGGGGTAGATCTCAATCTGCTGGGAGTTAAGCGCCCTGCCAACCAGATGGCAGGAAGGGCCTCGTCAAGGCCACCTTTTGTGCCAAGGAGACCAGGAGTACCAAACAACCGTCCCAGCCCAGCCTTTTGTAACTACAGCAAGAGAGATGGGCATATAATGAAGGATTGTCGGTGTGCAAACCGCCTTTGCTTAGTCTGCGGCTCAGTGATTTATCAAAGAATATTTATAACCGCAATCAAGAACGGCGTCGGTTGGTAGCTAGCCGGTGAATACGGGTCGGTCCACAGTGATGTTATGTATTTCCTAATTGTTCTAACGAGTTAATTCCAAACGGTGTGGAATGTTTATCACTAAAAGCTAAGTTGATTTAGACTAGGATTTAGAATCTTGCTAGGGTTAGGTTTAGGTTAAATTTGGAAAATTAAAGATTTCTTACCGCTTTCAATGCCCTAAATTAGATCTCTTTAGGTGTTATGGTAATTATTAATAAAGGGGATTGGGACGATCGGGAAGAAACGATGTTTCTTCCTCTGGGTCCTTGTCCGTCCTTTCTTAATCCTTACCCTAACCTCTATAGAAAACATGCACATCCGGTCTTTATACTACGGTATCACTGTTACCTCGTGGGTAGGGTGCCGTAGGGAGCGGTATGTGTATGTATGCATGGAGTCCTAATAATTAGTATGTGATGGGAAAGAAAGGGGTGAGAGATTTGCATCTCTCAAACCTTCCCTATTCCTAACCCTAACAAGCGAGGAACTACTCGCTCATTAGGGGATCGATAAAAAAACATGATTTTTATTTGAGTTTTCGATTTAAAAAGATTAATTATCTAACTACTGCAGATTAATAAAAAGTTCTAATCTAAATTAAACTATGGCAAAGAATAAATTTAAACTAGGGCAGAAATAAAAATTAAGACTAGAGCAAAATAAAAAGAACTACTTACTTTATTGATGCTCTCAAACCATACAAAGGATTTCTGAATTTTTAGATCTATTAAAAGAAGCATAACCTAAAACAAGTTTTAGGGCTTCTATTTATAGAGCATAGAAAGCCTAGGGTTACAATCGACACACATCTACTTTTATAAATATACCCCTAGGAAGACTAGTCAACGCGCCGCTAGCCGTCATAAAATTTCTGCACCGACACGGGTTCAACGCGGCCGTGGAACCGCGGCCATAGGCCCTGTTTGGCCGTGGTTCCGCGGCCATATAGTGTGGTCTTGGGCTGAATTTTACTGTATTTCTTTTTTTTGACTTTTTCTTCTGTTTTCCTTAGTTGGTTCTTCAGAATGTCTTCTAGTTCTCTTCCATATCTCCACAGTGAGTAATGTAGTGGACTTTTACCGTTCCATTCGTGTCGAAGTCTTGAACCTTGCGCTGCCTTTGTACTTTGTGAACTGATCTTCGTTTATTCTCCAACTGTAGGCTTGATCAAGATTCTTCCATTTGTTGGTCGTAGTCTCACTTTTGTATCGTCTTTTGTCTTTTTCACTGTTTTTTTTCCGAGAACCTGTAACCTGCAACTATGTAGCAGACATGGGTCAAAAGCACCTGTTTATTTGTAAAATAAATAAGAATGGGGTCTAAAAGAATGAAAAATTATGGTATGAACAAATACCCCCAAACTTATCTTTTGCTCGTCCTCGAGCAAACCTGGTTTTATTCTTGAAAAAGACCTAGCCTCAGTTTCGCAGGGAAACGCGATTGCACTGAGCTCGTGCAACAAGCCGTTAAACCTCTAGGTGTCCCTAGTAGGAGGAGTGTTGTCTCCTAAGGGTTTTCAGTGGATACTACCAACAAAATCCTATCAATTTGGCTTATCGACTTTTATTCTCCAATTAGGTTTTCCAACAAGGAATTCTATTATCTTCGACTCATAAATTATCCACCCGTATTCTTCACGCTTCCTTATCATTTAACTTAAGATTATATATATTCTTGTGAATTTACTTAGCTTTTGGCATCTTTTAAGTTTTCCTTCTAGGGTTATATCTCAACTTAGAAATTTTTATCATCTCTATTAAAGATATAAGTCATATTCTTCATTCCTATCTCTTATCTAAACCCCAATCACATACCCCTACGTGTGTGTATAAATCACCCCTACACTTGGAAATTCAAATCAAGCTATCATACTCTTGTCCGTCGTCTAAAGCACTTCTTAATTGGTGAATTTTTAGATGAATTTTGCTCACATCCTTCAAGCGACCGTTAATACTTCTTGAGGTACCAACAATCGATTACAAAATGTGTTTGCGCATTAAAGCGTAATTCCTAGTCTTGTAACACCTAAGGCTTTAGCAGTGACTCCCAAACCAGTTGGTCTAAGGCACTAGGTGATGAAGCACTCTCGCTATGTATTTTTTTCTATTTTTGCAGCCTTAAGTAATTACAAAAACCAGTGTATATTTTTTTTTATTCACTCTTGTATTTTTTTTTTATTTTACTTCGTACTAAGGACTTTAGACAAGAGCATTTCAAGGTCTCTCCTACTATTCCAAGTTTCAAGGTTCGTGTTTTTGCAATTTTGTAGGGTATATATTTTCAGAATTTATACTTAAGCTTAGGAATTATTTTTCAAACTTATATTTTAATAAAGATATCAATACGTTTCCCTTGTTTTAACTTAGCCCAAGAAGTCAACTCGAAATTTGCTTATTTCTAAATAAACTACAAAGACATATACTTTCTACCGTTAAATTTTAAGAAAGGTTATTTTTAGGGTTTTTAATTTACTACGTCTATGGTCTAGTTGTTCCTAGCTAGTTAACCTATTTGTCAAACTCAAGTCGATTAAGGCCAAAATTGAATGTTTTAATTTTTATAATTTTCAAAAATTTTAATTTTTATGGATTTTGAAATAAGTATGCATATGCAAAAATATACATATGAATGCGAAGGAAGAAAATTTACCGAGCACACCCCCAAACTTAAACTTGATAGTGTCCTCACTGTTATGCTACACCAAGAGGGTCAAAATGGCCGGTATTCCCCTGTTTATTTTCTTATTTTACAAAAAAAAAAAAATTTATTTTTTTTGTTTTTTGTATTTATGTATTTACAAATGGTACATACCCCCAAACTTGTTTGAAATAAGGTTTTGGCAAGTTGATCAAAAATTTGGGGGTAAAATGGAGGAAGATCTGTCAGTGTAAGTCGGCTCCTGCAAAAACAGGAGCTCCTCCGACGGGTCTGCTGTGAGGAAAGGTTTGAGTCAATGTCCGTTCACTTTAAACAAAGTACCGCCCTCCGGATTTTCAAGATCTACCGCACCGTGCGGATATACGGTGCGTACTAAAAACGGCCCTTTCTACCTAGATCTTAGCTTGCCGGAGTGAAAGTGTAACTGAGTGTCATAGAATAAAACTTGTTAACCAGGTTTAAACGTTTTGTGCATAACGTGTTTGTCATGGAACACCTTAGTTCGGTTTTTAACAATGACAGCATTATCATAAGCCTCATCCCGCAGCTCTTCTAGTTCGTTTAATTGCTGCTTTCGATTGCTGCCCGCATCTCCCATTGATAAATTCAACTCCTTGATCGCCCAAAATGCCTTATGCTCAATCTCAACTGGGAGGTGGCAAGCCTTCCCATAAACAAGCCGGTATGGAGACATACCAAGATCGGTCTTGTATGCAGTACGGAATGCCCATAGTGTATCAATCAATTTGTGTGACCAATCTTTATGGTTTTTAGAAACCGTTTTCTCCAAGATTTGCTTAATTTGCCGATTCGAAACCTCGGCTTGCCCACATGTTTGGGGATGGTATGGTGTTGACAGTTTGTGAGTAATGGAATATTTGCGCATTAAGGACTCAAAAGTCCCATTGCAGAAGTGAGATCCATTATCACTTATAATTGCTCGAGGGTGCCCAAACTGAGAAAAGATATGTTCTTTAAGAAATCGAACAACAACCTTGTTGCTATTCGTTCGGCTAGGCACAGCCTCGACCCATTTTGACACATAGTTAACAGCCAAAAGAATATACACATTCCCAAAAGAACTGGAAAATGGTCCCATGAAGTCTATACCCCAAACATCAAAAATATCCACAACCAAAATTGGTTGGAGCGGCATTTCGTTTCTCCACGATATCCGGCCCAAGTGTTGGCACCGGGAGCATGTCTTGCAGTATTCATATGCATCCTTAAAGAGTCGTGGCCAATAGAAACCACACTGCAAGATTTTCTCGGCTGTCTTCTTTGGGCCAAAATGCCCGCCACACGCTTGATCGTGGCAAAAAGACAGCACACTCTTAAACTCATTTTCAGGTACACACCGACGAATGATTTGGTCAGAACAGTATTTAAGAAGATACGGTTCATCCCAGTAAAAATGCTTTACTTAGGACAAGAATCGGAGTTTATCCTGTTTCGACCAATCTTTAGGTATCAAGCCGGTGGCCAAGTAGTTTACTATATCAGCGAACCAAGGTTCGCAAGACACGGCTAAGAGTTGCTCATCAGGAAAAACATCTTTAATTGGAATTTCAAGAATAGGCGAAGAAGGAAGCCGTGAAAGGTGATCGGCCACTACATTTTCACATCCTCTTTTGTCCCTTATGACAAGGTCAAACTCTTGTAGCAAGAGGATCCAACGTATTAGCCTTGATTTGGCATCCTTCTTCGCAAAAAGGTGGCGAAGAGCTGAATGATCCATATACACAATTACTGGAGAGCCGATTAAATAAGGCCGGAATTTTTCAAGTGCAAACACAAGGGCTAAAAATTCCTTTTCTGTTGTTGTGTAGTTCAGTTGGGCCTCATTTAATGTTCGGCTAGCGTAATAAATTACGTGCGGCATCTTATTAATGTGTTGTCCAAGGACAGCACCAATGGCGAAATCTGTTGCATCGCACATAATTTCAAAAGGATGCGTCTAGTCTGGAGATGAAAGAATGGGCGCAGAAATGAGAGAGTGTTTCAATGACTCGAACGCTTCCATGCAAGTTGAGTCAAAATCAAATGTTGTGTCCTTGGCCAATAAGAGATTCAAGGGTCTAGCAATCTTGCTAAAATCCTTGATGAACCGTCTATAAAAACCGGCATGGCCAAGGAAGGCTCGGATGTCTTTGACGCATTTAGGAGGATGGAGATTAGAAATGACCTCAATCTTGGCTTTAACAACCTCTATGCCGTTTTGCGAGATGACATGTCCTAAGACAATGCCTTCTCGTACCATAAAGTGGCACTTCTCCCAATTTAAAGTGAGGTTCTTATCCCTACAGCGGGTAAGAACTGCGTCAAGTTGTAGCAAACACTCGTCGAAGGAGTCACCAAAAATGGAGAAATCATCCATAAAAATCTCCAAAACCTTTTCAACCATGTCTGAAAAGATCCCCATCATACACCGCTGGAATGTAGCGGGTGCATTGCATAACCCAAAGGGCATGCGACGATAAGCAAAAGTACCAAAAGGACAAGTAAATGTGGTCTTGTCTTGATCCTTTTCGGCGATGGGGACTTGGGTATAGCCGGAATAACCATCCAAAAAGCAGTAAAACTCGTGCCCAGCCAATCGTTCTAGCATTTGGTCAATGAAAGGTAAAGGAAAGTGGTATTTCCTTCTCGCGGCATTGAGTTTTCTATAGTCGATGCAAACTCGCCACCGAGTTTGGGTGCGAGTAGGTATTAACTCATTTTCCTCATTGGTTATGACCGTAATGCCCGATTTCTTTGGGACAACATGAATGGGGCTAACCCACTGGCTATCCGAGATAGGGTAAATGATACCACTATCAAGACATTTTACAATCTCCTTCCTAACAGCCTCCTTCATTATGGGGTTGAGGCGTCTTTGTGGATCCCTCACTGGCTTGGCATCATCCATCAAGTGTATATGATGTTCAACTATGAGGGTACTAATCCCCTTGATGTCCGCCATAGACCAGCCAAAAGCTTGCCGGTTATTTTGTAAGACCATTAAAAGGGCTTTCTCTTACTCGAAAGCTGGAGAGGCCGATATGATAACGGGAAGGGTCTCATTCTCACCTAGCTAAGCATATTTAAGGTGCGACGGCAAAAGCTTTAGTTCGAGTTTAGGAGGTGAAACAATTGAAGGTAGCATTGGTGAAACTGTTTCAAACTCGAAGGATTCCATCAACGGTTCAAATCGAGTATACGCAACCGAGTCGGATGGTTCAACTAACTCATCCGAAAAATCAAAAGACTCAAACTCTGGTGGTGAGTCTTCAACATCGTCCAAAATGGTGAAACACTCATAATCGTTGTCCGGCGTGAAAGCTGTGTCGGATTCTAGGAGGAACGCACTAGAGGCGTCAACACTGCTGTGATCGAACAAAAAAATTTCGAGCTCACAGTCCTCCTCCGTGATCTCATGGATCGAGCAAACATCAAGTATACTAGCATTAGGCTCGGAAGGCTGATTCCCCAACTTAAAGATGTTGAGTTCAATCGTCATATTTCCAAAAGATAGGTTCATTAAGCCATTACGACAATTGATCACCGCATTGGAAGTCGCAAGGAATGGTCGACCAAGTATCACCGGAATTTGACTCCAGGGGTTAGCTACAGGTTGTGTTTCCATCACGATGAAGTCAATGGGGAAAATGAAATCCCCTACTTTAATTAACACATCCTCCAACTCTCCCCTAGGATGGGTGATGGATCGGTCGGCCATTTGGAGAGTACAATGAGTGGGTTTAAGCTCTCCAACGCCTAATTGCTCGTACACTGACTAGGGTAGCAAATTGACACTAGCACCAAGATCTAATAGTGCTCTATTGATGTTCTTGTCCCTAATTGTTATCGAAATAGTAGGACAGCCGGGGTCCTTGTGCTTTTGGGGTAAAAATTGGACAAGAGCATCACTAACAGCACTAGCCACGAAAACTTTCTTTGGTACTTGTGACTTCCTCTTCTTGGTACATAAGTCCTTTAAGATTTTCGCGTAAGAAGGAACTTATTGGATTGCATCCAAGAGAGGTATATTTATGCTAACCTGTTTGAATAACTCTACAATCTTCTCCATTTGTGGAGTTGGTTTATTGGATCCCAACCTGTTTGGAAAAGGAACATTTTGAAGATTTGTCGAGTCCAATTTTTGTGGATCAGATTGTGGAGTTGGAACAGATCCCCGTGTAGATATGTTCGTGATGTGAGAAGTGGGTCCGTTCGAAGTAGAAGAAGTAGAGCCTTGTGAAGAATGAAGAATAGGCTCTAACGACGAAGATGAAGATGAAGAAGAAGAAGAAGAACCGGCAGGGGTGTCATTATTAATACCCACGTTATTGTGCAACACTTTTCCGGATCTCAACGTGGTCACAGCATTTACGTTATGATTTTGTTGTTCATAAGCAACATGTGCGTGACCGGGATTTGGCAATGGTTGAGATCGAAGCTTTCCCTTTTCTCGCTCGCTCAACGCAGCATTGAGTTGTGCAATTTTTGCTTCAATAGATTTGATGCTTTGATCGTGTGAAGCACTGTTTTGCACTAAAAATTGAATGGAAGTCTCCAACCTTGCTGCGTATTGTGTAGATTGCTTTAGAAAAGCATCTAGACTTCTTTTTGGCGAGGTAACCTTATCATTATTCTGTTGAACAAAATTGTTTTGAGGATAAGAATTATTGGACAAAAAATTGTTCATTTGGTTTGGGTAAGGTTGTGGTTGGAAAGATTGCTGGTATTGAGTTTGTGGAGGTGCTTGTTGTTGTGGAGGAGGAGGCCTTTGAAAGTTGTTGTTTCCTTGGAATTGCTGATTTTGATTCCAAGCAAAATTTGGGTGACTCCTCCAACCCGGATTATAAGTCGAAGAGTATGGATCATTTCTTTGTCGTTGCTAAAAGGCAGCATTGGCATGATCTTGTCCTTGAGTAGGTGGATTGTAAGGACACTCTTCGGTAAGATGTGATGGATCCGAACAACAAGCGCAAACAGTTCGTGGGGGCAAAGAAGGGGCAGGATAAGGCGATGAGATTTTGGTCTCAATGGCTTCCAGCTTTTTCGTAAGTGCGGCCATTTCGGCCTTCATTGCTATCGACATATCTAATTGATGTATGCCTGTTCATAAGAACTTAAAGAAGATTTACACATCCCTGTGGACCGACCCGTATTCACCGGCTAGCTTCATGCGACGCCGTTCTTGATTGCGGTAATTATTTTTGATCTATCTTTTAGAAAGCGCAAGCACGCTAAATCACACCAATCAAATGGCGCCGTTGCCGGGGATGGCGTAGAATTTTCTTTTCGTAATTTCGGGTTATTTGAAAACCCATAAAAATCTGGAAAAAAAATCAAAAAATATAAAAATATATATCATTTGTTATTTTTGGAAGGGATACTTTGTGGTTGAATTTTTGCAGGATATACAAATTCGGATCTGGAGATTTCCCGAAAGCAAAACAGGAAACAAAATATCGGAACAGAAGCAATTTTGAACAACAGAACAGGGAAAAAATTTTGAAGCCCCAACCTCCCTAACCTGCCGCGATTCCGCGGCCCCTACCCACCTCAGGCCGCGGAAACGCGGCCATATTGCCGAGTCGTTGCACCAAAATTTTTTTGGGGATCTGTGCCATCAATAGGAGCGCGGAAACGCGGTGGGAACCACGATTTGCCGCGGAAGGGCGGTGATCTCGAGGCATCATCTGGCGAAAATTTTTCTGTAAGCTTCGCTCTTTCTCTTCTGCAAATATAGATATATCTTTTCTGAAATATTTCTGCAGGATTTTGTGTGCTTAAAAATATTCTCCCTTCCATATAACAAGTCTTGTGCAGGATTTTTTGGGCCCCGCTTGAACTAAATTGATTGCAAGAAATATTTTGTTGTTGCATATCTTTTCTCAAATATCTTTTTGCAACAGTTTTTTCCAAATAAAAATTCTTGTGATATGCTTAAGATAATAACTGATTGCAGGTAATATATTTTAGATTGCATATCTTTAATTAAAAAATCCTTTTGCAACAAATTTTCAAACAAAGAAAAAGAAAAAAAGGAAAAAATTTTTTTACAAGAACTTGCAAACTTTTGCCGCAAATAAATCCTTGCACCATCACCCAATTTTCTTTCTTTCATCCGTTCTTCTAACATGGGTACCCCACATAAAAAATCATTAGCCGAACTTTGGTATCCCGAACCTAATTTTGCGTCGTTCGGAAATTTGTTCAGTCAATTTAAAGACGATCCTTCCATGCCTAAAAAATCTTTGAAAGATCACATAGAGGAGTCTAGGAGAAACAGTTTGACTTTTCAACCCACTTTGTGTCAACCTAGTCAACCTTTACCACCTACATATGTTGACACCACTTTTCCAAGTCCTGCTGTAACTCCTAGGCCGATGTCTATTGCTGAGCATATTGCTCAATCTCGTAGCCGATCTTTTACCCCTCTCCACTCATCTAGTTCTTGGGATTCGCACGACTATTCACCTTTTTATCCACATGTTGACCCTACCCCTACCCAACCACCCACTTCCTACCAGTCCTACCCGACCTTTCCACCTTCACTAGACACTGCTTCTACACAGCCATTAGGGAGTTTCACATATCCAAACAATTTTGAATCTTTTACTGAAATCCCCTCACCACCGAAGTCTAGTTTGGAAGAGGCGTTGGAGGCGTATATCGCAGCAACAAACAAAATGGTTAGGAATGTGGAAGCGTCCGTGGCCACCCTTATGCGACCTAGTGAACCGGTAGCTAGTTTCCAATTAGCTCCAAATTTTCCAATGTATGAGGAGGTGGTTGGACTGAGTGAGAATGAGAGAGGATTTCTAAATCAAACCTACCCTTACCCAATTGAAGCCCACAACTCCTGTTTTCCATCGATTGCCCTAAATAGTTCACCGGTTGAAAATAAAAATGAGTTGTGTGATTTTGTAGTGTTTGATTTGCCAGATTGTGAGGAACCCCTTTCGAGTGAAACCGCACCTACTCCTTTCGACCTTTACACTTCCACTCTAGAACCTACATTGATAAACATCCATGCTTTTGAGGAGGTGTCTAAAGAAATTGACTTTCACTTGATTGAGGATATAGACGCCGGGAATATTTCGGATGATGAACCTGTCGATTTAATTGAAGTTTTATGTTCAAATCATCATCCCGAGTTATTAAATGTTTCTCCCGAATCTCATATGCGTCTTGATTTTGATGATAATGGCATGGATGAGTTGAATATTGAGGAGAATTATGAGGATAATATTGAGGAGAGTAGTGAGGATCATATTGAGGTTGAACCATTTTTCTTTGATGTGTCGGATTTTCCAATTCATCCTCTTGAACCTTTACCTAAAGAACCCTCCCTCTTTTCCATCGTTCCGACCACGCCTCATTTCACGCTTGACGACTGTGAGCTTGAAAACTTTTCCTTTGAATCTGACACAGTTCCCACAGCCAATGACACTTACGAGTGTTTCACTTTTTCGGACGATGTTGAAGTCTCACCGCCCGAGTTTGAGTCCTTTGCATTTTCAGATGAGTTAGTTAATCCTTCAGACTCGGTTGCTTACAGTCGTTTCGAACCATTGATGGAATCTTTCCAGTTCGACACAGTTTACTACGGTGAGAATGAGACTATCCCTAATTCACTCCCTTTCGTCTTTCCCATTGTTCCGACCGAACAAATGACCGTTACGCTTTCTTCTCCTATACCAAGTTCGGTGTACCCATGTTTTCTTGCGAATCTTGAGGGATTTGACCCCATTTCACGACGGGTTGATAGGTTAGCACAATCGCTTTTAACATATCGATCATCACATATTGTGCTAATTTATTCACTCGATTTACACCCTCAAGATCGTACTCCATTTCCTTCTTCTTTTCGCCATTCTTCTCCCCCACCGATACCATATTCTCTTCTTTCCACACGGTCTCGCGTGTTTCTCATTTCTTTCTTCTACACCCCATTTTTCCACCAACTTGGCCATTACCACGATAAGATTTTTGAATGGTTGGTGCTAACCTTTGGCTTGTGCAAGGCCAAGCTTAAGTTTGGGGGAACCTTTGTATATATGTATATATATTTTTGTTTTCTTTTTCTATAAAAAAATAAAAAAAAATTTCAAAACATTAAAAATATAAAAAAAATTATAAATAAATAAACAGGGGAGTGCCGGTATTTTGACCCTCTTGGTTTAGCATGACAGTGAGGACATTGTCAAGTTCAAGTTTGGGGGTATGCTCGGTACGTCTTCTTCCTTCGCATTCATTTGTACATATTTTTGCATTTGCATGCTTATTTGAAAACCCATAAAAATTTGAAAAATTTCAAAAATTATAAAAATTAATGTATTCAATTTTGGCTAATTGACTTGAGTTTGACAAATAGGTTAACTGGCTAGGAACAACTAGATCTTAGACTTAGTGAATTAAAAACCCTAAAAATAACCTTCCTTAGAGTTTAACGATAGAAAGTATATGCCTTGTAGTTTATTTAGAAATAGGCAAATTTTGGGTTCACTTCTTGGGCTAAGTCGAGACGAAGGAAAAGTATTAAAACTTTTATTAGAGTATAAGTTTGAAAAATAGTTCCTAGCTTAAATCTAGATTCTGAAAATGTATACCCTACAAAATTGCACAAACACGCACCTTGAAACTTGGATTAGTAGAAGAGACCTTGAAATACTCTTGTCTAAAGTCCTTAGCACAATGAAAAAGAAAAAGTGGATAAAGAAAAAAATGGACACTGGTTTTTGTGATTACTTAAGGCTGTAAAAATAGAAAAATATTTAGCGAAGGTGCTTCATCACCTAGTGCCTTAGACCAACTGGTTTGGGAGCCACTGCTAAAAGCCTTGGGTGTTGCAAAACTAGGAAGTACGCTTTAAAACGCTAACGCATTTTGTAATCGGTTGTTGGTACCTCAAGAAGTATTAACAGTCGCATGAAGGATGCGAAAGTGAAAATTCACAAGTGCTTTGGACAATGGACGGGAGTACGATTGCTTGATTTGAATTTCCAAGTGTAGGGGTGATATTTACACACACGTGGGGATATGTGATTAGAGTTTAGATAAGAGAAAGGAATGAAGAATAAAACTTGTATCTTTAGTAGAGTTGATAGAAATTCCTAAGTGGAGATGTAACCCTAGAAGGAAAACTTAGGAAATGCCGAAAGCTAAGTAAGTCTATAGGATATATATAATCTTAAGTTAAATAATGAGGAAGTGTGAAGAATATGGGTGGATAATTTGCGGGTCGACGATAATAGAATTCTTAGTTAGAAAACCTAATTGGAGAACAAAAGTCGAAAAGCCAAATTGATAGGATTTTGTGGGTGTAATCCGCTGAAAACCCTCAGGAGACAACACTCCTCCTACTAGGGACACCTAGAGGTTTAACGGCTTGTTGCACGAGCTCAGTGCAATCGCGTCTCCCTGCGAAAGTGCGGTTAGGTTTTTTGTAGAGAATAAAACAATAAGTTTGCTCGAGGACGAGCAAAAGATAAGTTTGGGGGTATTTGTTCATATCATAATATTGCATTATTATATTCCCTATTCTTATTCTTTTTACAAATAAACAGGTGCTTTTGACGCATGTCTGCTACATGTTACAGGTTACAGGTTCTTAGACAGAAAACAGTGAAAACGATGTAAAGACGATGAAAAAGTGAACTTTGACCAACAAATAGAAGACTCTTGATCAAGCCTACATCGAAGATAAAATTCTCAAAGTACAAGGCAATACAAGGTCCAAGATTACAAAGCGAATGGTTAAAAGCCCACCGCAATTATTCACTGGAGATCTGGTAGAAACATAGAAGCTATTTTAACAAAGAACCAAATAATAAGGAAGCCCAAAGATCCAAGGCCCAATACTTTCTTTTAAAGAGACATAAAATTTTACCAAAGCTTAAAGTCTACTTTGACTAGGTCTTCCTAAGGATATTTTGGTAAATGTAGACATGCAAATCAATTGTAACCTAGGGTTTCCTATTCTCTATAAATAGGAACTCTACTCATTGTAATTTCCTATGCCTCCTTTTATGAATAAAATTTAGAAATCTTTTGAAGAGCATCGGTGTTTCTTCTCCATTCAGAAATTCAGATCTGACAACCCTGCATGGATGATTGGAGGGATGCATCTGTAAGTAATTTAATTTCTTGCCTTAGATATTAGCTTTGGGAAAGGCTTTTGAGAGATGAGATCTCTCATCCCTTTCTTACTCATCACATAGAATCTATAGGACTCCATGCATACATGCACATACCGCTCCCTACGGCACCCTATCCCTCGAGGTAGCGGTGATACCGTAGTATAAAGGCCCGGGTGTGATGTTTTCCATGGAGGTTAGGGTAAGGATCTCTAAAAGAAGGACAAGAACATAGAGGAAGGAACATCTTCCCGAATGGATCCAATCCCCTTTATTGATAATTACCATAACTCCTCTTAGATCCTATTCTGGGTATAGAAAGCGTTGAGATTTATTTACATTTCCAAACCATTCCTAAACCTAACCCCAGCAAGATTTAGATCTAGATTAATTTGGTTTTTAAATAGAATCAATTTTTAGATTTAATAACAACTCCGAACACCCTTCGGAATTAACTCGTAAGAACGAATCGGAAATTCACAAAATCCCTGTGGACCGACCCGTACTCACCGGCTAGCTGCAAAGCGACGCCGTTCTTAATTGCGGTTACAAATATTTTTGATCTATCTTTTAGGAAGCGCAAGCACGCTAAAATCAAACCAATCAATGCCTGCCCTAGACTGACCACAGAAGATGATGTGGTCTTGGTGCTTTCCCACTGAAGTGTTTGTTCAGCAAGATCGTCGAGAAACTGCCACGCTTCCTCACTAGATTTGGTTAGAAAGTGACCTTGACAAATGGTTTCTAGCAACTGCTTCGTTGCTGGGTTCAATCCCTCATATAAAGTTTGGCAAAGTTTCCAATTTTTGATCCCATGGTGAGGGCATTGAACAACTAGGCCTTTGAATCTTTCAAAACACTTCCAAAATGGTTCGGAAGGAAGCTGGGAAAATTGTATAATCTCATTGCGAATTCTCGCGGTCTTGTGATGTGGATAAAAACTTTTTAAGAAAAGCTTTAACAAACTCTTCCCAATTCTTAATTGAATGTGATGCTGTGATGTATAACCATTTCTCGGCTAAGTCACATAAGGTGAAAGGAATGACCCTTAGCCTTATAGCATCATCTGATAATTGGGTTGTTTTCATCATTACGCAAACGTTTTGGAATTTGTTTATGAAGATATAGGCATCTTCGGATTCCAGTCCATGAAATTTTGGCAACATGTTGATGAAGTGGGGTTTGATCTCAAAGTTGTCCCTATTTGCCGGTGGGAGTGAAAGACAAGTAGGTAAGGCGGTGCGGATCGGGTAGAAAAGATCCTGGAGCGCGATTCATTGGGGTGCTTCAACGGGCGGGTGTTGTGGGTTATTCGCACCTAACGGAGGTGGAATCAGTCCCGTGGATAAGGTGTTGTTAGGATGATATCCCGACATCCCTTCGGAGGAAGAATGTGAAGGTGAAGGTAAGTAAGTGGAAGGAATTTCGACTTCGGAGTCGAAAGCTTCGTCGGTCGGTACCAACGAGACACGGACTAATCGGACACTAGTGTCCCTAGTCCAACCAGACATACACTAAAGAGGTAGTGTAGTCAAAAAGGTGAAAAACAGAATGTGGGGGTAAGAAAACGTCAATGGAAAGAGAGTGGATGTAAGTGGGGTGCACGGATTTCTTAGCGACAAGTTGCAAGTTTTTGTAAAAAAATTTCCTTTTTTTTTGTGGAGCTTTTTGCAAAAAAGATTTTCGATAAAAGGCTTAGACACACGTTCAATCAACCACAAATGCACAATCAGTCCTAGATCTAGGGTTACCTAGGTCAGCTAGACAGCTCCTAACTGTTCCAAAGGGCAAGAAGTAGAACATCAAACCGCCTCTTCACCGCCAATTGTGGCCAGGTAAGTGCCAGGTAAGTGAGAGGTTCTCCACTACGTAAGTAGTGGGCCTAATTAAGTAACCACTTGCCTTAGACACACTTACCTAGACACCACAAAGTCAGGTTAGGATCAACGGTCGATGCCTACAACTGTTCCTCTGTCCTATTGAGCGCGAAGTCCTTAGGGCTGAGCCTAATCTTTTTTAATTAATTGATGGTCAATGCAATATGCCTTATGTGATTTCTGGGGTCCTGGGAAGGGTGATGAAATCCCCACCCAATCTGGATTGGTTTCAAGCCTCTTAAAGTCAGTTTAGATATGCAAAGCAGTAAACAATCACTTGCAAACAATTTTTTTTTAAGCGCAGCGCAAAGAATCCTGCACAAGACCAATTATTGGAAGGGGAGAGATTTTTTAGCGCAAAGAATCCTGCAAGAAAATTTACAGAGGAGATATCAGGGGTTCAGAGGAAAGAGATAGGGAGCTTACAGTGCAGATTCAACGCGCTGACGTCACCAGAGGACCGCAGATGCGCGGCAGAAAGGCTGTTTCGGCGGCGGAATCGCGGTGGAGTCGGCGGCTTAGTTCCCGAAAAAAAAAATCTGCTCCTTTGGTTTGACTTTTCTCTGTTGTTCAGATCTAGGGTTTTCTGTTTTGAACTCTGGATTTTTTCAGATCCGAACTCATTCGTCGATCCTGCAAAATTCACACGAAAAACCCTTCAAACAATAAAAAGATGATAAATTTTTTTATATTTTTCAGTTTTTATGATTTTTATGATTTTTATGATTTTATATTAACCCGAAATTGCAAAAAGAAAATACTACGCCATCCCCGGCAACGGCGCCATTTGATTTATCAAAGAATATTTATAACCGTAATCAAGAATGGCGTCGCTTGGTAGCTAGCCGGTGAATACGGGTCGGTCCACAGGGATGTTGTGTATTTCCTAATTGTTCTAACGAGTTAATTCCAAACGGTGTGGGATGTTTATCACTAAAAGCTAAGTTGATTTAGACTAGGATTTAGAATCTTGCTAGGGTTAGGTTTAGATTAAGTTTGGAAAATTAAAGATTTCCCACCGCTTTCAATGCCCTAAATTAGATCTCTTTAGGTGTTATGGTAATTATTAATAAAGGGGATTGGGACGATCGGGAAGAAACGATATTTCTTCCTCTGGGTCCTTGTCCGTCCTTTCTTAATCCTTACCCTAACCTCCATGGAAAACATGCAAATCCGGTCTTTTATACTACGGTATCACCGTTACCTCATGGGTAGGGTGCCGTAGGGAGCGGTATGTGTATGTATGCTTAGAGTCCTAATAATTAGTATGTGATGGGCAAGAAAGTGGTGAGAGATTTGCATCTCTCAAACCTTCCCTATTCCTAACCCTAACAAGCGAGGAACTACTCGCTCATTAGGGGATCGATAAAAAACATGATTTTTATTTGAGTTTTCGATTTAAAAAGATTAATTATCTAACTACTGCAGATTAATAAAAAGTTCTAATCTAAATTAAACTACGGAAAAGAATAAATTTAAACTAGGGCAGAAATAAAAATTAAGACTAGGGCAAAATAAAAAGAACTACTTGCTTTATTGATGCTCTCAAACCATACAAAGGATTTCTGAATTTTTAGATCTATGAAAAGAAGCATAACCTAAAACAAGTTTTAGGGCTTCTATTTATAGAGCATAGAAAACCAAGGGTTACAATCGACACACATCTGCTTTTATAAATATACCCCTAGGAAGACTAGTCAACGCGCCGCCAGCCGTCATAAAATTTCGGCACCGACACGGGTTCAACGCGGCCGCGGAACCACGGCCACAGGCCCTGTTTGGCCGCGGTTCCGCGGCCATATAGTGTGGTCTTGGGCTGAATTTTACTGTATTTCTTTTTTTGACTTTTTCTTCTGTTTTCCTTAGTTGGTTCTTCAGAATGTCTTCTAGTTCTCTTCCAGATCTCCACAGTGAGTAATGTAGTGGACTTTTACCGTTCGCTTCGTGTCGAAGTCTTGAACCTTGCGCTACCTTTGTACTTTATGAACTGATCTTCGTTTATTCTCCAACTGTAGGCTTGATCAAGATTCTTCTATTTGTTGGTCGTAGTCTCACTTTTGTATCGTCTTTTGTTTTTTTCACTGTTTTTGTTCCGAGAACCTGTAACCTACAACTATGTAGCAGACATGGGTCAAAAGCACCTGTTTATTTGTAAAATGAATAAGAATGGGGTCGAAAAGAATGCAAAATTATGGTATGAACACTCAGCTACTCACGATATTGTGTCTTGTCCTCGTAGAAAAAACTCATATACTGCACCCAGGCCAGCAATCACTTACCCTCAACGCCCAGCTATCCAAGCACTTGCTCCAAGACTTGCACTACCTTCTCCACCACCTAGAGGACAACCAACTACACCGCCTCCTCTTCAGTTCCATCAAGCTCAACGGAATGTTCCGAGGAATGCTCCTCAGGCCAGGAGGAATGTACCACGGCGACAGGCTTTCATGTTGACCGTGGAAGAAGCTGAGGCCACTGGCCAAGTTATCACTGGTAACCCTTTCTTCTCAAGATTTTCTTTCAGTCTTAATACCTATCCACATATTTTCCTATACCTAAAACATATCCCACATACCTTAGGTACAATCTTAGTAGCCTCACTCCCTGCACTAGCACTCTTCGATACTGGAGCATTTCGCTGCTTTATGTCGCAACGGTTCGTCCGAACTAATGTGATTCCAGTCACACTGCTTGTATCCAGCTGGAATGTCAGTTCAGCAAATGGCGTTCTAAAGGCAACAATGGGATACAGCTTGTGTCCAGTAGTCGTCTGCAGCAAAGAATTCTATGCTGACTTCAAGGTGTTGGACATACCGAACTTCGATGTGGTTCTAGGAATAGATTGGCTAGGAACCTTCTATGCTACCATCGACTGTCGTCAAAAGAGGGTAGTATTTGAGATTCCAGACCATCCGGTCTTCTATTTCAAAAGTGGAGATCGTACCCTGGAGCCAAGTACATACAAGGCGAAACCAAAGAAGGCAGTAATTGCAGCAACTCAAGCGGAGGAAAGATCAAAGCCAGAAGTGGTTCTGGAGTTTGACGATGTGTTTCCTGATGATATATCAGGTTTGCCTCCCGATCAAGCTCTTGAATTCAGCATTGATTTAATACCAGGAGAACAACCGGTGGTCAAAGCACCTTATCAATTAAGTCCGGAAGGTTTGAAGGAAGTTCGAACTCAGTTGGACGAATTATTGGCGAAAGGATGAATTCTTCCGAGCACTTCAAGTTGGGGATCACCAGTATTGCTTGTGAAGAAAAAGGAAGGTTCATACATAATGTGCATCGATTATAGAGCCTTGAACAAAGTAACGATAAAGAACAAGTATCCGCTACCACGTATCGACGATTTATTCGATCAGCTAAGTGGATCTTGGGTTTTCTCTAAATTAGATCTTCGTTCAGATTATCATCAAGTGAAGGTCAAGGAAGCTGATATTCATAAAACGGCTTTCAGAACTCGCTATGGTCATTACGAATTTCTAGTGATGTCATTTGGAGTGACCAACGCACCAGCAATATTCATGAACCCGATGAACCAAGTTTTCCGGGAGTACTTAGACAGGTTTGTTGTCATCTTCATCGAAGACATCCTGGTATATTCTAAGAATCGGAAAGAACACGCCGAACACCTACGAATTATCCTGGAAACTCTATGACAACATCAATTATATGCCAAGTACAACAAGTGCGAGTTTTGGCTAGATCAAGTGGGTTTTCTTGGACATATCGTATCAGGCGAAGGAATCTCTGTAGATCCAGCGAAAGTTTAAGCAGTAAGCGAATGGCCAACACCAAAGTTAGTGAAGGACATTCAAAGTTTCTTGGGTCTAGCTGGATATTACAGAAGGTTCATTGAAGGCTTTTCTAAGATAGCAACACCCCTGACCAAGCTCACACGTAAAGATGAAGAATTTGTGGTCAGAAGCATGAGAACAGGCTTTCGTAGAACTCAAGTCAAGGTTGACATCAGCGCCTATTCTCATTATACCGGACCAATCCGGAGGTTTCGAAGTACATTGTGATGCATCCGGTAAGGGATTAGGATGTGTTCTAATCAGCACGAAAAGGTTGTGGCTTATGCTTCAAGACAGCTGAAGACTCATGAGTGCAATTATCCGACGCATGATTTGGAGTTGGCATCCGTTATCTTTGCTTTTAAGATTTGGCGCCATTATCTTCTTGGTGAACGAGTGAACATATACACAGATCACAAGAGTCTGAAATATGTGTTTACTCAGAAGGAGCTTAATATGTGGCAGAGACGATGGTTAGAACTCACGGCAGACTTCGACATCAACCTACAATATCACCCAGGGAAGGTGAATGTGGTTCCAGATGCTCTTAGTCGCCAACCATTAGCAAAGCTTCTCACCGCTCAGTGGAAGCTATAACAGGACTTGCATCAGATGGAGATTGAAGTAGTCATGCCAGGTAACGCTTCAAGTTTGATGAACTTACAAGTTCAATCTACAATTGTCAATCAGATCAAAGCAGCACAAGCAAGTGATGCTAAGTTGCAAAAGATCAGAGAACAAGTAGAGAATGGACTCAGAACATACTTCATCATCCATGAAGAGGGATCTTTGAGATAAGGTAGCAGATTATGTGTACCAAAAGGTTCTGTTTGGGAAGAGTTAATGAAATAAGCTCACAGCTCTCCCTACTCAGTACACCCTGGAGGTACAAAGATGTACAAAGATCTACGTCAAAATTACTGGTGGCATGGAATGAAGCGTGAAGTAGCCATAAGCGCCGCTAAATGTTTGGTGTGTCAATAAGTAAAAGTTGAACATCACAGGACAGCTGGATTACTCTAACCGTTACCAATCCCAGAATGGATGTGGCAACACATCATAATGGATTTTATGACTGCACTTCCTCACAGAAAAAAGGGTAACGATGCGGTATGGGTCATTGTGGATCGACTCACAAAGTCGGCTCACTTCCTCCCATTTCGAGTTGGCCAATCAACTGAGACATTAGCCAAGAAGTATATGGAGGTAAGAATCTACTTAAGATTTAAACTCTTTAAATATGTACTATCTCTAATACCCATGAACTCATACAGGAAATTATAAGACTTCATGGAGTACCGGTCTCGATTGTCTCCAATCGTGACACCAGGTTCCGATCGCAATTTTGGCGGAGTCTGCAAGCGATCTTAGGAACAAGTCTGAACTTCAGTACAGCTTATCATCCATAAACAGATGGTCAGTCTGAGCGAACTATTCAGATCTTGGAGGATATGCTCAGAGCGTGTATGTTAGACTTCGGAGGATCGTGGGAAGATCGCCTACATCTTATAGAGTTTTTATACAACAACAACTGCCAAGAAAGCATAGGAATGGCACCTTTTGCAGCGCTTTATGGAAGGAAGTGTCGATCTCCATTAAGTTTTGACGACATCGGAGATAGGGAACTTATTGGACCTGAGATGATAGTAGCAACTGTTGATGTGGTCCGTACTATCAAAGAAAAGATGCGCATAGCCCAAGATCGACAGAAGCACTGGGCTGATGCAAAGCGACGTCACTTGGAGTTCCAGCCAGGAGATCACGTATTCTTAAAGATATATCTGAACCGTGGAGTGATCCGATTTGGAAGACGGGGTAATCTAAGTCCGAGATATATTGGACCGTTTGACATACTCGAACGAGTCGGTGAAGTGGCATACCGCTTGGCACTTCCACCTGTTAGTTGTATGTATGCCCTAGAGGCCAGTATTGTACAGATGATGTATATTATATTGGATGCTTGGACATATATAGAGAGAGGAATTTCTTGCTCGATATGATAGTATGCTATCTGGTTGCTCTTTATCTTAACATGTATACTAGTCTCTTGAAACTATCTTATGGTTACATGTTGGTAAAGCCCTTAGGATGTGTACTTGACTACCAGGACTATGATGCAGATCATACTAGTGGGGCCATGGTAGTCCATAAGTTCATCCTTTAACGTTCCTAGTCGTGGGTGTATCGAGACAGGGCATCGGTATACCAGAGTAGACTAGCGTATACGCTTCTCGACCCATGAGATGGGCGATGGATGATCCCATATCCATTGGTGTTTGACATCAGAGATGGTATACGGGTGCTCAGTGGAGACTGTGTACACTGGACGGACTCGCCGAGAACTCCCAGATGGTATTATACCTCATGTCAGATGGCAGTTCTCTGGTGACATTGGTACAGGTTAGTCTGTAGACCCGAGATCGTCATAGAGTCTTGTGTGATTCCCACTGTGCTTTGATTTCCTCCTTACCATGTCTAAGAGGGCGTGCAAAACGGTGGTTTTTGGGTACAGTCCCGAGTCACATGGAGGCAATGAGCGATAGGAGGGGTTTCGTCTCTCCCTGTATTGGGAGTTGATGTTGCGCTGTGCTCGATTGGCCATAACAGGGAAGTCCCTGGCCAGGGCTGATTTAGAGATTTACTGGTAAGTGTTACCGGTAGTTTCTCGACCCGTTATGAGCCTCACACCGGCATGACTTATCGGTTATTGGGGTCTGACGTATACCACCCCTAGACTTGATATGCGACATATCAGACGAGAACACCGGACTGTACGGGAAGTGTTACCATCAGGCTTTTGCAGGAGTTGGAGCGGGCTTGCTTGCTGATCTTCTGATCGCTTAATACCCAGGTAGCCGTTACATCCAGCTAGTACCACTGACGGCTTGTGGGTACTTGATGTGATCATCACCTACTGTCGGCGTATTGATGAGTCTTTAGAGTCCTACATAAAGGTTTTACTGGCTCAGGCAAAACGAAATAGGAGCACATATGTGATATGTGCGGGATGGAGAATAATGCGTGTATGTGATACCGTATTCTATTCTCGCGACTTTTTGTATCGGTTAGTTATATGTGATATAGCCGAGTCATCGAATCAAGGGTTGATTCGATAAGTCGATACATTGGATGTTTGCTAGTTATATGTGATATAGCCGGATTATTAAGTAAAGTGTTAATTTGATAATTTAGTGTATAATTGTATATGAGATATACTAATTTACATTAACTAACATTGGCTCACTTAAATATTTATTTTCTCACATGTGCACATTTATTATATATGAGATATATATTAAATTGTGTATTGTTTTTGTATCATGGTTGTTGATACATATTAAATGGGTGTACAAGACTTACTGTCACGACCCAAAATTTGGCCCATAACCGGCACTTAAACTGCGTAGCGTCTACAGGCGTACGCAACTCAAGTAAGCCGAAACCCAGAAATCTAAACCACCCAAATCTGGAACAACGGAGAAAAACATAGTTTTAACATTTGGAAAATCACAAGTAAAATTTCTAACTCTAGTTTTCTTTCTTGAAAATTTCGGCAGCACCTCCTTTGTAAAAACTAGCCCCGAAAACGAGTACAACACAGATAATATATAAAGCATCCCAAACGGGAGCAAAATCACGCCCAATGGCGGAGACAATCACCACAACATGTATACGACGCCGAAGCGAAGAAATATCAAAGAAACGACTGCAATAAGAAGTAAACATTCCCAAAACAAAACCGGCTCCCACGAGCACGGCACCCAAGTCACCAAAATAATACAACACCGAATCCTCACAAGTCATCTCTAAGTCATATACAAACAGTGGTAGATGGAGAATACTAGATCCAACAAAAGATATACAATGTACAAGCAGATAACCGCAAACCCACCTAAAAGCAAAGGCCTCACTGCCTAACGTAGCGGTATCCGCAAAAGTAGAGATGATAAGACGCCCTGCCGGGACTACTCAGAGGGAAAGTCCTGCAAAACCCTGTGGCACAACGGGGGTGAGTTGCCAACTTGTGAATAGTAAATAACATTATACTGTAATCGCAAGTATGTACGAATAGCGATTTATCTATCACATGTAATCCGATAGCATAAGTATGATAAGTGAATATGCAACAATCATGTAAAGGAACATCATCAGGGTACTGCAACTACACGAAGCAATTTATAACAACAAAATCCTGAGTGTGGGATGATATAATATAAAATCTCATGCAAAATCATCAGCATGGAAAAACACCAGTGTCCCTCACTGACACATCAAATCCCAAATCCTCAGGCACCGCATCCTCAGATCAGCCCTCACATCCTGTAAGTCTTATGGAACCTGAGTGTCTAACATCGACACCCGAAACATAATGAAAACCCGTGTCTAGCATCGACACGTAAATTCCCATAACTCAGGCGCCGTCACCATGACTGGCTATGACGATATGTCATACCTCACTCCGGTCGATATCCCCACGATAACCGCCGAGTCCAAATACTATCACCGGTAGGTAGTGATCCCACTGCCAGGCTTATCGTCTACACCACAAAATCACCACTCGCCCCGGGGTACCATACTGGGTCCACCATGTAGCCGTAGACGGTGCCTCCCATTCCTCGAATCGGGTATCACAAGCCAAATCTCAGAACTGAGAAATCACATGGTGGACGCACTGAAATATCATATCAAGAGAAACCGGGTTTTCAAACAATACATAGTTTTCTTGAAATACCCCCACGGTTCTCAAATCTATAAATCATATGAAATCCATATCTCAATGCGTAAATCCATGAAAAACTGATATATGCAACATAAAACAACAATATGAGCATATCAAGGGAAATCCGCTCTTTTAAATGAATCCATCTTTAAAAATATATCTTGCGGTTCCCAAAATCCTCCGAAGAACAAATGCAGCATCATATGAGGTGTACATGTAAGTGTAGCAAGGTTTAAGTATCTACATGTAAGCAAGTATGTATGATGCATTTCATAAGCGCAATGATCAACAACTCAATATCACCTATCAAAACAATACCACTTGGGGTACATACAACTATAGCGAAAATATGCGGGTATACATGTCAATATGTGTGCATGATATACATGTAACTGTAATAGAATATGCGGGTGTACATGTCAATATGTGTGCAAGATGTACAAGTAGCTATAGTAAGGTATACGTGAAATGGATCAAGAGTTACTATCTTAACTATCCATGTCAAACATAATAACACGTATATAGGTGTCAACAATATCTCCTATGCACAAAGGAATAAGAGTTACTACCTCCACAATCCCTATCCACTACCATATCACGTATGTAGGTGGTTAGTGCGTGTCATGGCAATTACAGACGATGTGGGTGTAGCATACAATTTAGTGCTCGTGCAACATGAACCGTCACTAATGTGTTATATCTAAAGGTACCACAGATACTACTATGCAATGACATTCATATGCAATTAACCAATATGCAATAACATGCAGCTATCCTATCATATCAGCCCCGACGCATAACGTCATACGGGTGATTTCCCCGTAGATGTTAAATCTACTCACCAATGGTCTCCAGCTATGAAAATCCGACCACCTGCTTCCCCTTGTTCGCGGCGTCCGAAATCCCTGCTTGCGACGCTACAAATTCACAAACACACAAATAGTGCAAACATCTCAGAATCGACTAATATAACGTAAAACTACACTTTAACGACGCACCAACACTAAACTAACTCACAAGTCTCCGTCTAGTAGCTAACGTGCATTGCGACACTACTAAACCAAACTGAGTATAGCAGCTGCATCAGATCACGATTCGTGTCGCAACACGTAACACGTGGACTCAAAACACTAGATTATAGGTAAACGATCCCAGGTTTTGCATACTGTAAATACTAAAAAAGCAAACAGTACCAAACACCCCTAACCTACAGCAGACAGCTACCCACAAAAACCAAACCCCAACACCCCCCTACTAATCCGACGTCGCCGGAATTCCTGCACTGATCGCCGGCCCAAGCCGGTGGGGTGGTCCCCGTGTCTCAGGTGGTGCTCCAGGGTCACTAGTACATCACTATAATTTTGTTTGATTTTTCTTTAAAAATCCCAGGTCACAGCAGGTACAGAGGCTCTATAACGACACTAAAAACACGATATTGCACTAAACGATATTTAAAGTGTTCTACGCTACAACCAACGAGCTAAACAACATAAAAACTCCTAATTAACAGTGTAGGGATTATACCTATCAACTTTAGCTCACAAGATCCAAGCTTTCCTAGTTCCAAGTGATCAAAGAGCAAGAAACAAGAATTAAGGTATTTTTGTGATATATTTTGGGATTTTGGGGAATTATTGTGCTCGAATTGATGCAAGAATGGAAAGGAATGATCAAGGGCAGTAGGGGGAGGAAAGATCTCGGCCAAGTAAGGAGAATAGAGAGTTGTGTGGAGTTTTCTAGTCAATTCTAGTGATAAATGCACATAAATGCATTCACACACACACATGCATGCACCTCTTTGATTCTTTTCTTTTCTTTTCTTTTAACTTAAACCCTAAGCCAACACAAGGAATCTAGATACTAGGTGGGGTTTTGGGTTTACCCAAAATTAATTTGTTGAAAAGATACTTAAGAGAAATTTTCCCAAAATGTGAATACCGCATTAAAATAATATTAAAATTGGAAAAAATTCTATCTGAACCAAAACGTCCCATATACCCCCAAAGCTTGCGCACTAGCTTTATTTTAGCTAAACTAGGTGCGGGAAAGTCTATATGGTCATTTGATTACAGTCGGGTTAAGACGGGAAAAACCGACAATTTTACCCTAAAACAGAAAAATTCGCATAACGATTTCTAAAACGTTACAATCTCCCCCCCCCTGCCTTGTAGAAATTCGGTCCCCGAATTAAAATTTCATACTAAGCGTACCTTCAAAGATATGAGGGAATTTCTTCCGTATCTCGCTCTCGGCCTCCCAAGTGATCTCCTCACTAGTAGGGCTACGCCATAGAACCTTCACAGACGGCAAGACCCTAGACCGAAGTTTCTTCACCTGCCGATCCAAAATAACTACCGGCTGCTCGGTGAACGAAAGACCGCGCTCAAGCTGAACGGTCTCGTGCTGAATCATGTGAGAAGGATCATGAAGGTATCTACGAAGAATCGACACATGGAATATAGGGTGAACATCCGGAAAACTGGGCGGGAGCGCCAAACGATAAGCAACAGAACCCACTCGCTCAAGGATCTCAAAAGGACCTACAAATCTGGGACTGCGCTTCCCCCTCTTCCCAAATCGCATAACGCCCTTCATCGGAGAAATCCTCAGGAATACATGATCCCTCACTGCGAACTCAAGTCTGCGACGACGACGGTCGGCATAAGACTTCTGCCTGCACTGGGCTGCTCTCATCCTGTCCTGAATCAGCTGGATCTTCTCCGTAGTCTCCTGAACTAGCTGGGGTCCCAAGACCAGACTCTCACTAAGCTCGGTCCAACAGACTGGCGATCGACACTTCCTACCATATAAAGCCTCAAGAAGTGCCATCCATCTGAATAGTCTCCTGAAAGCTGTTATTGTAGGAGAACTCGATCAACAGCAAGTGACGATCCCAACTGCCACCAAAATCTAGCACACATGCACGGAGCATATCCTCCAGAGTCTGAATAGTCCGCTCCGACTGACCATCGGTCTGCGGATGAAAAACGGTGCTAAAACTCAACCGGGTACCCAAAGCTTCCTGAAGCTTCTGCTAAAGAAGGCTGGTAAACTGAGTGCCTCTGTCGGATACTATGGATGTGGGGACACCGTACAAATGCACAATCACATCTATATACAGCTGTGCATACTGAGCATAACCGAAAGTGGCCTTCACTGGAAGGAAGTGAGCTGCTTTCGTCAACCGGTCAACAATCACCCAAATGGAGTCATACCCCCTACTGGTCCTGGGTAGACCCACAATGAAGTCCATGGAAATCTGCTCCCATTTCCACTCTGGAATGGGTAAAGGCTGCAACTCTCCAGCCGGTCTCTGATGCCCAGCCTTAACTTGCTGACAAGTCAGGCACCTCGAAACGAAGTCCAAAATATCGCGTTTCATCCCTTCCCACTAGTAAAAGTCTCTCAAATCATGGTACATCTTGGTGGAACCTGGATGAACGCTAAAGGCTGACTGATATGCATGCTCTAGGATCTCACGTCTCAACCCATCAGCATCCGGTACACACAAGCGAGTCCTGATCGAAGCACACCCTGGTCATCAATCATGAACTCCGAAGTTGTACCCTATCGAACAAGCTCAAGAATCTCGGACAAACGGGCAACACTGGGTTGCGCCTCACGGATACGATCAAATAGTAGTGGACGAGCGCGAACATGAGCAAACTGTCCCCCAGTGGAGGTGAACTCGAACTGCACTCTACTATCACACAAGAGCTTCTAATCTGCAGAAGACTGACGCTGAACTTCGATCAACTGAGATAAGCTACCCCCGGGCCTACGACTCAAAGCATCAGCTCCCACATTCACCTTGCCTGGGTGATAAAGGATCTCACAATCATAATCCTTCACTAGCTCCATCCATCTGCGCTGTCTCAGGTTCAGATCTCGCTGCGGGAAGATATACTTCAAGCTCTTTTGATCCGTGAAGATCTGACACGACTCCCCGTACAAGTAGTGTCTCCAAATCTTCAACGCAAAGACCACCGCGGCCATCTCATGATTGTGAGTGGGGTAATTCTGCTCATGCTTCTTCAGCTTCCTAGAAGTGTAAGCAATCACTCTATCATGCTGCATCAAAACACAGCCGAGCCCCACTCTAGAAGAATCACAAAAAACAACATAGTCGCCCAATCCAGAAGGTAAAGAAAGAACTGGTGCCGTCGTCAACCGAGTCTTCAACTGCTGAAAACTCTGCTCGCACGCATCAGTCCAAAAAAAAAGAACTCCCTTCCGGGTCAGTCCAGTCAGCGATGCAGCGATACTCGAGAAATCCTGCATAAAACGGCGATAATAACCAGCTATGCCCAAAAAGCTGCGGACCTCAGTCACCGATACAGGTCTGGGCCAAAGCTGTACAGCCTCTATCTTCCTCGGGTTTACAAGAATACCATCACCAGTCACCACATAACCCAAGAAGTCAACTCTATCAAGCCAAAATGCGCACTTTGAGAATTTAGCATACAGCTGGTGCTCTCTCAATATCTGCAAAGTAATTCTCAAGTGCTGCTCATGCTCCTCACGACTCCTAGAGTAGACCAGTATATCATTTATAAACACAATAATAAACTGGTCGAGGAACGGCCTGAAAATCCGGTTCATCAGATCCATGAACGCTGCTGGCGCATTGGTGAGTCCCAACGACATCACCAAAAACTCATAGTGCCCATAGCGCGTACGAAAAGCAGTCTTCGGAATGTCATCATCCCGAACCCGCAACTGATGATAACCCGAACGTAAATCAATCTTTGAAAAATGTTTCGCACCCTGGAGCTGATCAAATAAATCGTCAATGCGAGGTAAAGGATACCTATTCTGCACCGTAACTCGGTTCAATTGACGATAATCCACACACAGCCTCAAACTGTCGTCCTTCTTCTTGACGAACAGAACAGGATCTCCCCACGGAGAAACACTCGGACGTATAAGTCCTAAATCAAGCAACTCTTGCAATTGATCTTTAAGCTCTCTCAGCTCTGCCGGAGCCATCCGATAAGGCAGTATAGAAATAGGCTCCGTGCCAGGAATCAGATCAATGCAGAACTCAATATTGCGCTCTGGCGGCAACCCAGGTAAATCATCGGGAAAGACATCGGGAAACTCTCGCACGGTAGAAACCTGGTCCAACGACTCCACTGTGGCCCCAGTATCATGAATGAAAGCCAAGAACCCCCGACATCCCCTCCTCAAAAGCCGACTAGCGCACAGAACAGAAATCAAACTGTGAGGGGCGGCACCATGGTCCCCCTACATAACAAACACTGACTCGCCGGGAAAACAAAATCTAACTGTCTTCACATGGCAGTCCACGGATGCATAGCAAGTAGCTAGCCAGTACACGCCCAACAGAACATTGAAGTCCAACATCTTAAGAAGGATCAAGTCGACGGACAGATCTCTGTCTCCTAAACGGACAGCACACGATCGGAATACGTGTCGCACAACAAACGACTCTCCCACAGGAGTAGTCAGGACAAGCGGCCGATCCAGCAAACACGACTCTCGGCCTAACCTCGGCACAAAGTGCATAGAAACATACGAATTTGTAGATCCCGGATCAAAAAGAACATATGAATCAAAAGAACATACAGAAAGGGTACCTGAAACCACAGCATTGGACGCCTGAGCGTCCGGGTGAGTCAAGGCAAAAACCCGTGCCTGCCCTCTACCGGCTACTGGCTGTCCCCTGCCTCTGCCACCTCGTCCTCCTGGCACAAAACCCCCGCGACCATGACCTCTCTAAACAAGAGTCTGATGCGGCGCAACAACAGGAATAAGAAGCAACGCTCTCTGAGGTGGAGAAGGTGGTGAGGTAACCTGGGGTACTGCTGGCCCTCTCTGACGCACCACGGTACAATCCCGAACAAGATGATGTAGACTGCCACATCCGAAGCACCCATAAGACAGTCGCTAGCCTTCTTGGGAATAAGAACTGAATAACTGGCCCCGTCCCATGTCTCTGCTACTCCCCGAATGTAAGTGTACGGTAGCGCCCCGGCCGTCTGTCCGAGGTCAAAATGCGGGAAAAAAAACTTTTTCTTAACTTGAATCCGGCGCTATCGTATGCTTAAAACCTGGATCGAACCATTAACCTACAACTAGAGAAAATGTTTGGAAAGCTATACCGATCGATCCGTGTCCTTCGGTCTTTGGCCACCATCCCAAGCTCCTCGCGGCATCTACGATCTCCGGTCTCCTCGTCGGAAGGGCATCACATCGATAAGTCTTTTTACAGGCTCCCGTCTCTGAACCGAGGCAAATCGGACACGAAGTTTGCCAATCGACGTGTCCAAGGTTGCTGTAGAATATACGTAGAACACTTTGCCTCAAGGGTTAATTGAAGTTTCCATTTGGAGTGAGAATGGAAATTAAGCTTGAAGAAATGAGCTTTGGATTTTTGTTTCAAATGAAAAATGAATCAATCATGCACACAAAAATTGGGACAGCCCAATATATGGCTCGGCCATAACTAGGAGAAGAGGGAGGTGAGTGCAAGCTCAAGTGAGAGGTGACCATAAGGAAAAGGCAACAAAAAACCACCCCAAAATATCTCATTCAATCCAATCTCAATAAAGCAAGTAATGATGAACAAAATAAAGCAAAGCAAATCAAGAAGGCTCCGGAATACTGCTGGGGAGCCAGCCACCACAAAAAACACCCTCCTTTACAAATTGCAGCTTTTGCAAATAAACCCCTCACATCAATTTTCAGCCAAAGAACAATGAAATCAGCCATGAAAGGAATAAAGAAAAATGGCCAAAACGGAATGCAAACTGGCAACTTCAAAAAGCGATCCCGTAATAAATTACAGGATAACCCCGCGAGTGTATATACTGTAGGGTTCCTAGGCACACTAATGAAGTCTCATAAGTGATCAAACATGCTCAATTCTAAAATTTCCTTGTGCCTACAAACCCTAATACGGATCGTTAACTAGAAAACAAGGCGATGCAAGCAAGTAAACGGAAATGTATCTAAAGGAAAGGGGCTACAACCTTTGTAGATCCGGTCCTCCACCTCCTAGGCTCCGTGATGACGTCACTCCGCTGTCCAAATTGAATCCATGACTCTAGCATCGGCTTCATTGGAGAAAAGGACGGACTTGGTCGTCGGCTTCGATGCCGAAGATGATCTACGTCGAGGCATCGCAAGATCAAGCTCTCACTTCACCAAGTCATGAAACTTGTGAAGAAAACACCCTATACTACTTGGCAAGAGGTAGAGGATGAAGAAATAGGAGGTGGGTACACTTTGGATTTGGATTTCTCACTCTTATTCTCAAGTTGCCATTGATGGTGGCATAGTTTCTTTCTTGAAGAAGAAGAAGAAGAAGATGATATGATGATAAGTATTATCTTTTTTTTAAAAGAAAACAATATGATACTTATCATATATTCAACCATGGTTTAGTGTAGAGATTTAACTAAGGTTAGATGAATGGTTAGGGTTATCAAGAAGAAGACAAAATGGTTACTTTGGTCAAAAAATGCATGGAGCAACAAGAACCTTCTAGTATGAAAGCAACCATTTATCTTTTCTTTTCTCATTTAACTAAAAACAAATAGATAAAGAATTAAATGAAATGAAACCCTAACCATTCACTAATCATGGTTTAAGTCTTTACACAAACCCAAATGAGCATGTATCATCAAACATGATACAAACAAGTGCACAAACAATATATCACATATACAATGTGCACTTGAAATGAGAAAATCCATTTAAAGTGAACCAATACTAGTTAATGCAAAGTAATATATCAAATATATAATTATACATTAAATCATTAAATCAACTCTTGATTCAATGATCCGGTCATGTCGCATATAACCGACTAGTATCCAATGTATCGACTTATCGAATCAATCATCGATTCGATAACTAGGTTATATCGCATACAACCAATCGATACATTCATCGCGAGAATAGAATACGGTATCACATACACGCATTATTCTCGGTCCCGCACATATCTCATATGCGCTCCTATTTCGTTTCGCTTGAGCCAGGAAACCTCTGTGTAGGACTCTAAAGACTCGTCAATACGCCGGTAGCAGATGATGATCATATCAAACATCCACAAGCCGCAAGCGGTCTGCTAAACGTAACGGCCACCCGGGTATTGAGCGATCAGAAGATCGACGAGCAAGCCCGCTCACACTCCTGTGAATCCAACCAGTAACACTTACCGTATAGTCCGGTCTGTTCGTCTGATATGTCGCATATCTCGCCTAGGGGTGGTAAACGTCAGACCCCAATAGCTCGATAAGTCATGCCGACGTAAGGTCCAGAACATTCGTGAAACTACTGATAACTCTTACCAGTATATCACTGTAACCCTAGCCAGGGATTTCCTGTTATGGCCAGTCGAGCATAGCACAACATCAACTCCCAATACCGGGAGAGACGAATCCCCTCCTATCGCTCATTGCCTCCATGTGAATCGGGACTGTACCCAAAAACCACCTGTTTGCACAACTCAGTAGAGCCGTGGTAGGGTGGAAATCAAAGCACAGTGGGAGACACACAAGACTCTATGAAGATCTCGGGTCAACAGACTAAGCTGTACCAGTGTCACCAGAGAACTGCCATCTGACGTGAGGTATAATACCATCTGGGAGTTCTCGGCGAGTCCGTTCAGTGTACCCAGTCTCCACTGAGCACCCGCATACCATCTCTGATGTCAAACACCAATGTATATGGGATCATCCATCGCCCATCACATGGGTCGAGAAGATATACGCTAGTCTACTCTGGAATATCGATGCCCCGTCTCGATATTCCCACGACTACGAACAATGAAGGATGTACTCATTGACTACCCAAGCCCCACTAGTATGATCTGCATCATAGTCCTGGAAGTCGAGTACACATCCTAAGGGCTTTATCAACATGTAATCAGAGAGACAGAAAGTATACATGTTAAGATAAAGTGCAACCAGATAGCATACTATCATGTCGAGCAAGAAAGTCTTACCTATATATGTCCCAGCATCCACTACAATATACATCCTATGTACAGTAATGGCCTCTAGGGCATACATATAACTAACAATCTCCCACTTGCACTAGGGCCATCTGTAGCAGTGGTTGTAGTATCTCATACTCAACCATCCCATATGAGTCTCTCTCTGGGAAAAGGCCTTCGTGAGTAGATCCGCCGTGTTGTCCTCTGACTCTACTCTCCTAACCTTGATCACCCTGGAGATTAACTATCTCCATGATCAGGTGATGCTTCCTCAGAATATGTCTGGGTCACTGATAGGATCGGGGTTCCTGGGCCAAAGCCACACTTCCATTGTCATACAATGGTAGGAACCTTGTTCATCTTATGAACCAATATACACCCAAACTTCCTTTTTGCTAGTATCTTTAATAGTGATGTTACCAGCCTTTATCGTCTAGTTTGCCACGGTATCTAGCTTGGAACTCTTCCAACATACCGTCCCTCCACTGAGGGTAAAGACAATGCCCGCGACTGACATTCAGTCGTCCTTATCACCCTGGAACCTTTCCAGTGATTCTCCCCATGATCAACTGATACTATCTCACTCTAGTTAGTGAGAATCCTAACATCCATTTAGATCTATCTCATAGATCCAAAACCCAGGATTTAGGAGGTATCACTTTGATCCTATTGGAGAATCCATGTGATAAGAGGAGATCGATCGATTGTAGTATAGGAAACTCCTTTCCTATCAAGAGTATGTCATCCACGTACTCTACGAGGATCATTACCATACTCCATACTACCCTTTTGTACATACAAGGTTCATCTACCATTTTGATGAAGTCAAACTCATTGACTAACACATCAAAACAGATGTTCCAACTCCGCGATTCCTGCTTTATCCTGTAAAGCAACTTGCACACGTTTCCGCTGCTCCCACTGTTTACGAAGCCCTCTGGCTGTGTTCTTATAGACGTTCTCTTCTAAATCAGTATTTAGAAAAGCAGTCAGGGCACCCAACCACCAGATATCGTAGTCATGGTATGTAGCAATGTTAAGTAGGTTCCGGATGGACTTAAGCATAGTCCCTGGAAAAAGGTTTCATCATTATCCACTCTTGGTCGATGACGAAAACCTTTAACAAGTCTAGCTTTGAAAGTCTCAACTTTTCCATCTACACCAAGTAATCTTCTGAAGATATACTTGCTCCTGATGGGGATTTAACCCTTCAGATATAGCAACCAAAGTCCATACTTTGTTGGTGTACATGGATTCCATCTCAGATCGCTAAGCATCCAGCCATTCTTACAGAGTCCCTACTCTTGATGGCCTGCTCGAAACTAGTTGGGTCATCATCTCATGATGCATTCCTCGCTCCCACTGTCATCGAGAAACCGAGGTATCTCTCAGGCAGGTGAGGAACCCTACTAGATCGGTGGAGAGGCTGAGGTTCGTTGGATTCTACTGAATCCTTTGGTTCTATCAAATCATCAGCTGCAGTTTGTATAGCTGGAACATTTCCAGTTCTACAGAACTGACCTTGCCTCGATCTTGTCCGGATTTTGCTTTAGACATAAACCGGACAACCCCAAATCTTAACTTACTTAAAAGATAGGCTCTTCCCATACCATATCTCATATGGAATGGTAGGCAGTGATCTGATTCGAACCTAATTCAATAGGTATGCAGCTTCTCAAGCGCATAACTCCCAAAAGGAAATAGGAAACTCAGAAATACTCATCATAGAGCACACCATATCTAATATTGTGCGATTTCTCCACCCCGATACACCGTTGTGATGTGGTGTATTCAGAGGAGTAACACTGAGAGAGAATCTCATTCTCCTTTAGAATAGTCCAGGAATTCTATGCACAAGTATTCTCCTCCCTGATCTCATCATAGGACATAATACTTATACCCGGTTATTGGTTCTCTACTTCTAGCTTATATTCTGTGAATACCTCAAAAGGTTCGGACTTGTGTTTCAACAGGAACATATGTCTGAATCTTGGGAGATCATCAGAGAATGTAATGAAGTACAAAGAACCGGTCTTGGCATTTGTAGACAGGGGACCTACATACATCAACATGTATCATCCCAAGAGTTCACTAACGCTTTCTCTGTTTCCAATAAACAGAGCTAGGGTCATCTAATCTTTGTGACATGACTGGCAAGTTTCACAAGATGTAAATTCAAACAGATTTAAATATGCATCTTTGTGCAACTTAGCTAGTCAGGTCGCATTGATATGACCTAGTCTACAATACCTCAAGAAGGATCCGTTCATTTCTGAACTCTTCCTCTTGTGTGTGTTCCGTATACTAAGAACTGTAGTTTGATTTAGAACATCAATGCTTTTAGATAACGTGCCTGAACTGATCAACTTTTGATATAGGAAATGTTCAAAACATTATCCAACAATACAAAATTTTATCATTTCTTTACTAATAAAGAGAGTGATATGATTTTGTATATCAGGTTCGGTATCTAATAACATTCGTTCAGAATCAATGTATTGGTAATATAGGGTGACAGTGACCAACAGACTTGGTTGCAACACTTGCCCCGTTTTCTGCCTCATGAAACTTATCACCCGTTCTCAGTCTTTCTACCTTTCGGTAGTCCTATGTAACAGATTACATATCTGGGATCCTGATCCGGTATCAAATACCCAGGATGCAGAAGATACTGAGAAACAGTTCTTTGTAATGAACATACCCGAAGGAGATGCATCTCATGCACTTTCTTCGTTTGGGCGGCATAGGAATTCTGGTATTCCCCTATTTCCTGTTCTGTCTTATAACAATTATAAGTTGGAGCGGGACCAACGTTCCCCAGCTCAATATAACAAGCGGGTTCGGTCAATACATCCATATTATTATCTTGATTAAGGCATGATATGGTCGCTACCTGGAGAGAGAGAGAAGAAAACACTATGCGTGCGCTCTTGCAAGATTAGATTGGTTATATATTTTATCTAATCAGGATGGCTCCACTGTTTTTATCAAATCTTCCTTCAAACCCTAAAAAGAAAGACTAGCCGGGATTAATTACACTCTACAAGTTGGCCAATCTTTCAGCCAGGCCAGTGTCGGTACTTTGAGTGAGGTTCCCCGTGCTTTCGCACGGACCTAATTACAGTAAACCTCATTTTCCCAGAGGCGTAACCCCGTTGACACCTTTCTAGACACCTACTTGATCGGCTAATTGCAATGTGCAAAACTCTCCCAGGAGTAACAATTACTCGCAGTGGGTATCGGGATCCAACTATCACATAGAAGGTATGCAATCTCATTGCAAGTTTCAACACTTGAAACTCCCGATAATGGTTTTTACCCCTAGCACCTATGACCTTAACTAAGGTCAACAAATCATAAGTACTAGTCAAGTTCTACCCGTCATTTCGTGATTAATTAGACCCACCCACATGACCCTTAACTAAGGTCAACAAAGTCACGCGACTGTCCTAACTAATCGCATCATATGCGGTGTAGGAAGACATCACTTAGCTACCGTACACTGTGCCTTAACTATGGTCAACAAACACAGCACGAATACTAAGTACTCTACTTCCTAAAATGACCGAGGGTTGCGAATGGTTTTTTTTTTATGAAAACCTTTAACGCTTTGAACTTGATCTCGTTGCGGAATCAAATGGTTTTTAAATGGAATGTTTTTTGAGGCTTTTCTAGTTTTGCTAAAGGGGTCACTCCCGGTGAAAGGATCGTCGGCCCTTTCCTCGTCGAATGAGGTGCGGGATATATCATATATATCACTCTGCAAAGCAGAAACTATAGAAGCAATCAAAAGACAAACCGAGTGTTGTAGCATCTGCCAGTTATTGCTAAAGGAGTCACTCCCGGTGAAGGGATCTCGGTCCTTTCCTTATCGAATAAGGTGCAGGATGTTCTACAAGGAACACCGCGATGCAAAGCAAGAACTGTAGCTACCTGTTTTTATTTTGAAATTCGATTCCACAACATCAATTAGGTTTATTTTCTTTCATTAATTTCATTAATGAATATCCCATCATTTAAATTACCTAATCATCACAGATAAATATAACGTACGCTTATGCCATCCGCATTCGCCTCGATGTCCCGTCTGCACCGTTGGGTTAGGTAACTAACGGCAGAGCGGGGCAGGGCTAGTGCGGGTGTAAAACATAAGCAACGTCTATATAATATATCATATATACTATATATACTATCTATCTAAACAAATCACATGATCACATCACAGATAACGCAGCAGAAGAAACATATGAAATATTGGATATACTAGGATGTCCGTGTTTTTAATACGAGCCAGTATAAAACACGGATTCCACGGTCGCGATGAATAGCCAATCCCACACCCTAGACCCCTACGAGAGTGGCAAGCAACCCTACCAATTCTAGGGTTAGGAGACCCGGACTCGACTCCTCGAGTTGGTCTCCCACTGGACTCCAGAACCCAGTTACTTGTGCCCTCCTCCTTGGGTCTATCCTAGTGCGGAAAAGAAAATAATATACAAACGGTGACAATCTTCTGCAACCTGGAAGTGCCCCAATAAAAGAATATTACATACAAGTTTTTACATGAATGAAAATGAAAAACACTCATCTCACATAAAAAAAAAACCCGGCTATTCAAACGCGACGATCCAATATAACATATCCAGCAACACATAACATCACATGTCATCAACATAAGTAAATATGCGTATCCCAATTTTCGTTGGCATATAGCAACGAAATCGGCGATATCACATATTACACTTACGGTCACAGAAAAGAAAGTGTAAAACTACAACAGTTGGAATCCGCAACCTCTTTAGACATCGCATGCCTAATCAAATGAATTCCTTAGACATCACATGCCTAACAATTATAAACCCCGCATTTTAGTCTCTTTATCGAAAACACTTTTCAATATCAAGTCGGGCAATTCAACAAGATTCCCGACATTCTGATCGAATACTCGTCGTAACCTTTAGTAGGCGGCCGCACCCCTGATACCATCGACGAAGTGCACCAAGGCGGAACACCGCTGCCGCGAGCACCCAAATGGATGCTTTCGGCGACGGGGTTCTCCTACAGTCACTTAGTCGGGGCTATGGGGTGTAGCTGTCTATTAAGTTTACCCGGCGAGTATCCGCGTACGCCACGTGATTGCGACGGACTTTTGATCGCATCAAAATTCTATGGCAACTGATCAAGTGAGACTAAACTGCTGTGTTTATAACATTCATTTAGTTATCTCATAACTACTTGTGAATTCCAATTATTGTATCACATTCCAGATAAACAGAAAATGTTAAACTTTCCGATCGAACAGTCGAACACCCAAGTTTTCCCGATACAGCTCAACACATGAAACAAGTCTAAAAACATTCAGTTCGTGCTTCAGTACCAACGGTCCAGCCGTAGAAGGGTCAAGCCAACGCCTCACATGTGGCACGCCGTACTGTCCGAAACCCGAAGGTTCAAAGGGCAGTTCAAGACGGTCACATAATCGAGTTAAGGTTTGTTGTCTTCTAGAGGGACCATCGCATTACTTGCACTACTTAGAACGTCATTAAACTACGGAAAGATCCAACACTTGGAAATTTCCCGGCAGGGGAAAAAGTGGGTATTTTTATCCGGTCGAACTTTTTAACATATTCAAAAATACCCGGAATACACACAGACAAAATTAGACAATCCGATCGAAAACACCGAGTCCCCGATACAACCCAGAAAATTCAACTCTTGAATAAATATTAAAAATTCCCAGAAAAACCAGAAACAAAATATAAGAATTACTGTGCAGAAATAAATGTTTGAAGAGACCAAGTAGCCGCGGAACCGCCGCATTAGGCATGCTAATGCCGCGGTTCCGCCGCACTATAATCGATTCATGGGTCCCGTTTTATACAGTAATTCTTAGAATCTTCTACTGAGTTTTCTGCATATTTTTAATTCTCAAAAAACCACGATTTCAGAAAATGTCCAGAGTGCATTTTTGGGTTTGGGTTTTGGTTCGATCGGACTTCTAATTCCGTCTACGCATCGCCTAAGGCTCTAGCTAGGCTCTGATACCACTGTAGGGTTCCTAGGCACACTAATGAAGGCTCACAAGTGATCAAACATGCTCAATTCTAAAATTTCCTTGTGCCTACAAACCCTAATACGGATCGTTAACTAGAAAACAAGGCGATGCAAGCAAGTAAACGGAAATGTATCTAAAGGAAAGGGGCTACAACCTTTGTAGATCCGGTCCTCCACCTCATAGGCTCCATGATGATGTCACTCCGCTGTCCAAATTGAATCCATGACTCTAGCATCGGCTTCATTGGAGAAAAGGGCGGACTTGGTCTTCGGCTTCGATGCCGAAGATGATCTACGTCGAGGCATCGCAAGATCAAGCTCTCACTTCACCAAGTCATGAAACTTGTGAAGAAAACACCATATACTACTTGGCAAGAGGTAGAGGATGAAGAAATAGGAGGTGGGTACACTTTGGATTTGGATTTCTCACTCTTATTCTCAAGTTGCCATTGATGGTGGCATAGTTTCTTTCTTGAAGAAGAAGAAGAAGAAGATGATATGATGATAAGTATTATCTTTTTTTTAAAAGAAAACAATATGATACTTATCATATATTCAACCATGGTTTAGTGTAGAGATTTAACTAAGGTTAGATGAATGGTTAGGATTATCAAGAAGAAGACAAAATGGTTACTTTGGTCAAAAAATGCATGAAGCAACAAGAACCTTCTAGTATGAAAGCAACCATTTATCTTTTCTTTTCTCATTTAACTAAAAACAAATAGATAAAGAATTAAATGAAATGAAACCCTAACCATTCACTAATCATGGTTTAAGTCTTTACACAAACCCAAATGAGCATGTATCATCAAACATGATACAAACAAATGCACAAAAAATATATCACATATACAATGTGCACTTGAAGTGAGAAAATCCATTTAAAGTGAACCAATACTAGTTAATGCAAAGTAATATATCAAATATATAATTATACATTAAATCATTAAATCAACTCTTGATTCAATGATCCGGTCATGTCGCATATAACCGACTAGTATCCAATGTATCGACTTATCGAATCAATCATCGATTCGATAACTAGGTCATATCGCATACAACCAATCGATACATTCATCGTGAGAATAGAATACGGTATCACATACACGCATTATTCTCGGTCCCGCACATATCTCATATGCGCTCCTATTTCGTTTCGCTTGAGCCAGGAAACCTCTGTGTAGGACTCTAAAGACTCGTCAATACGCCGGTAGCAGATGATGATCATATCAAACATCCACAAGCCGCAAGCGGTCTGCTAAACGTAACGGCTGTAAGTGCACGGCGGCGCCCCGGCCGTCAATCCGACGGCCAAATGCGGAAGCGGTGATAAACTTTAATTTTCTTGAACTGGCAAACCGCCGCGCACTAATACCCGGATCGAACCACTAACTAGTCCTAGCTAACTACAAGATAGGGAAGAGAAGTATACCGACAGATCCGAGTCCTCCGGTCTTCTCGTCGTCGTCCCGATCTCCTGCGGAATGTCCTGTCTCCTCCTCGTCGCCGGAAGTTCACCACATCGCCTACTTCTTTTACGGGCTCCCACCTCAATGCCGAGGCAACTCGGGCACGAAGCTGGCAAGTCGACGTGCCCAAGATTTGCTGTAGACCAGTGTAGAATGGTTGTCACTTTGGGGTTATGTTGCCATAAAGATGATGGAGGAATTGGTGCAAAAGAATTTTCCATGGATCTTGCTGGAAGAATGGAGCATGGGTTTTAATGAGCTCGGCCAAAAACATCAGCCCCTGCACCCCATTTTGTTGCTCTGTCAAAAATGCAAGGGGTGATTTTTGCTTAGGAAAAACAACTCTCTATCACAAAAAACAATCAGCCCCCTGAGCCCACCAATTAAAGCTCAAAGCTTCCTTAAGAAATTAATCATTCATCATCCCTCTCCTGCACACTCATGTTGCTCCTTTTTAAACCTTTTAATAAATTAATCCTATATCAAAACAAGCATCTCCAGCACACTCCATTAATTAATCAAGAAGGAAATTTTCCACCCAAAAATAATCCTCACTCTTTTCCCAAACAGTGGCCGGCCAATGCAATTTAGAATGGAGAGAGGGAGGAAAAAAATGTGATGATAAAAATAATGATCACAAGAAAATCCACACTCCATCAACTACCACCAACCTCATCATCAACAACCATGATGATTACAAAGTCAAGCCATCATGAAGTAGTCAAGTCAAAAAGGTCAAGGAATGGTGCTCATCATGATACAAATAATAAGCAAAGACCCCCTCCACAAATGCTTATTTGCAACAATGCAAATAAGCCCTCCTCCACCAATCTTCGGCCAATGAACGGAACAAAGGAAATCGGCCGAAACTAAAAGCAAACTGGCAACTCCAGAAAACTGGTCCCGTAATAAATTACAGGAAAACCCCGATACTGTGCATACACACCCGCATTTGTATTTCGACCGAAATACAAATGCAATGAGACAAAACTACACTATCTAATACTAGGATCCGGCTTAAGTCAAAGCCGGCTAGTAAAAACCCGTCCGATCCTGATCCGTGCAATACCGCACGTATCCGATCGAACCCTGCCATATCTCCATACGGCCTCTACAGCTTTTCGCCCGAAAACCTGAGTAACTGAATGTGGGGGACTCTAAAGACTCGTCAACACCTTGGTTGTGGATTTAACCACTAGCACGTCAGAGGTATAAGCCAATACGTAACGGGCTACCAGGTATTGACTAAAAGGGATGTCTGTGAGTGAACTCAGCCTGACAACCCTACTGAGCCTGTCAGTGACAATATCCGTGCAGTCCGGTCCGTTCGTCTATGAGCATCGCATGGCGGGCCTAGGGGGTTGGTAAAAGTCAGACCCCCAAAAGCGGTACAAGTCGTGTCGGAGTGTAGCCCAGAACACCCTGAGATACTACTAGAATACCTACCAGTAAATCTCCTTGCCTCGGCCGAGGGCTTCGTGTAATGGCTCTTCTAGACACAGCACGACCTCACCCCCAATACCGGGAGAGACGAACCCCTGAAGATACGCTCACTGCCTCCATGTGGCTCGGGACTGTACCCAACTAAAACCTGTTTGCATGACTCCTTTGAGCCGTGGTAGGGTAGTAATCAAAGTACAGTGGGAACTCACACGAGACAAATGACGATCCCCAGGTCGATGAACTAACCTGCACACATGTCACCAGGGAACTGCCATCTGACGTCTGGTATATGACCAACTAGCATGTTCCCGGCGAGTCCTGTCCGGTGTACTCATAACCCAATGAGCACCTGTATACATCTTAGGTGATCCAACTGACACCAATGGCTTGTGAGACTGGCCACCGCCCCTCGTCGGGGTCTCGACTGTATACACTAGTCTACTATAGAGTATCGATGCCCTGTCTCGAAACTCACACGACTAGGGACCATTTAAGGATATGCTTATAGACCCCAGCTCCCACTTATATGATCGCCCTCATACTGCTGGTGGTCAAGCAAGAATCCTAGGGGCTCTATCAACGTGTAATAGCAACTTGTCAGGTCACCTAAAGCAGTACACGATGATAAAGGTAAACCAGATAGCATACTATCATCTCGAGTAAGACTGTCCTACCGGGATAGGTCCTCCCTCAATCATTGCAATCACGTGCCTGTGACCCAATAATTGACTCTGAGGGCACTATCTCCAACAATCTCCCACTTGCACTCAAGGCTAATTATTGCGATGTTGCATACTCACAGCCAGTGTGATACCGAACACCCAACTCCTCTACTAGTCAGTCTCACAAAGCTCGTTTGCGAAACTATTGCGTTCGAGGAATAGCCTTAGTGAGTGGATCCGCTTTGCTGTTTCTTTCTATGTCTCTCTATATCTCAAGTTCGCGGAGAAAGCCATCTCCCGAAATGAGCAATACCTGTCTTAGAATGTCTGGATGTCTGATGGGACCTAGCTCATAAATGAACTCCAAATCCAAACTTCTTAAACCGTATCGTCAACTGAACTTAATCAGTATCCTGCGCCATGCCACCCTCAGTATTGCCTTGGACCACCTGTCCAAAATACTGCCCCTCATCAGAAGGAAAAACTATAACTCTGACAACCTCCTTGTCGTCCAGGTCACCTTGGAAGGCTGGAATGATAGCTGTCTCCCGAATGAGGCTGTCGTTATCATATCCCTAGAACATCCACTTATGTTCTATAACTGCTTCCGACTGTTTCTCCAGGATTGGATCAATGTCAACTTATTGCATCTAGTGCAAGAACGACATCTGGTGTGGTACTTGACATCTCATGATTGACTCAATTGCCTAAGCAAGTGATCTGCCAATCATACACATCCCTCTCCCCTTTAGTCTGTAAGACACCTTTGGAGAGGGTGACTCCATCTTCTGCAGGTACACTACCGTGCATGGAGTCGTCCATTCTAAATACTCTTAGAATGCTGTCTAAGTACCCAGATTGGGAAACCACCCAAATCTAGATCTAAAACCATAAATCTAGTAACCAGTATGTCTGATATAAAATCCATTTTCTTTGTGGAGAAACCACTGTGTGACGACCAAAGTATAACCGATCGTAGTATAGGAGTTTCTTTTCCTATTCTGTGTATGTCATCTAAAAACCATGACATCACACCCTACTACCTTCTCAACAGATCCATCCCCTATTCTGATGAAGTCAAACCCATGACTGTCACGTCAGAAACAGATGATCTATCTCCGCTACATCTGCTTTAGTCTATAAATAGACATAAGCTACCTGTCCAACAATGCTTCCGCTGCTCCCACTGACTACGACAACCCTCTGGCAGAGTCATATAGACGTACACTTCTAAAGCATGTTTAGAACGACGCTATACTCATCCTCTCGCCGGGTCTCGCAGCCTGGAACAACAACAATGGTAATTGTGGGTAAACAAGAACTTCCCTGTCACCGTCCTTGAGGCTACCGTAGTACCTCTCGGGTGCCTGAAGTTACCCACCTTATCTGCGGAGTGGCCAATGGAATGTCAATCCAGATTGAATCTTTAGGTTCCTTATCAAATCTTCAGTAATCGTTTATGGTTCTGGAATCACTTCCAGTTCTACCATACTCCCACTTACTGTTTTCTGAAAAAATCCATTTTTAATAAAACTGTGGCGAGTCTAGAACAATATTGCTATTGTTCATCCAGATGGTAGAGAGTCAACCCTCGTCATAGCCTGGGTCAACCCACAAACAGCCATTACAGAAACGTGCCTTGAGTTATCCAGAGTCTGGTTTTAAGCATAGGCCGGACAACTCCCCGTACCTTAACATCGTTAAGATACGAACTGTTCTATATCCAATATAGAACCAGAGGCACTGATTTAATTGAACCAGATTCAAATCATGCAACTGTCTCCAGTGCATGTCAACTAAATGGAAGGAGGCTGATCAGCGTTACTCAACTTAGGAGTGCTTCCAATTATGAGCAACCTGAAAGAGAAGCAAAATCTCTTTAATCATTACTATCAACTGAATACCATACACAAGTATCTACATCTTCGATCTCTTTGAAGAATCCCGATACTTGCTACACCTGGTTCTCTACTGTATTCAAATACCTATAACTTCTCAAAATTCGGACCCTGTGTTTCTACGAAACACCTGTCTAAAAACTAGAGAAGTCATAAGTAAACCGAATATAGTACGAGGACCAACCCCTCTGTCCTGATGGACCCTGGACAACATACAATACTCTGTACAAGTCCCTTGAGTCTGATAACTCATTCACTGTGTGTCGTAGGTTGAAAACTGTACTTATGGTTAAGAAGAATTACACCGTTGTTTAATGCTCCTTACCTAACCATCCACTGATATAGGTAAATGTCGTAGACATAATTTCATAAAGGTATATCTCACTCTATGAAAATAGACGTACAGATATATCAATTTGAAATTGGTGCATAACAGCGGATATTCAAAACCAAATATTTGCCGACCGGCAAACAGCCCAAGTGATTTCCTCAAATATCACCGATTACAACGAATCCCGATATAATGAGGATGATCACCTAATTCCCAATAACTTACTCCCACTCATCATCTGTAAAACTATACAGATGTGAGAACCATACTTGGTAAATACATACCCTGGAGTAAGTATCTAATCGGGAAATCAGTTTTCTTTTAACATTACACAGTGAAACTGAAACATTGAAGTGTTTCGATGGGGTATCCTGGTATTCCTAGTAATGCATCTTCCATTATCCAGATTCACAACTGTAACCGTGTAATTCTTTGCCACCTCTCCAAATCCCTTCATATGTCTTTAGTCATTACCTTCTGCACACCCCTTTAGGCCAAATGGTTTTCTTCCTTCCCTACCGTTCGGCACCAGCCTATGGTTTGGAAGAAGACTATCCAATAAGCATAATGGGTGTACTGTCCCAATCCTAGGAACACTCGCAAAGCGAGAGAAGGTGAAGATAAAAGACAACCGAATAAACCTTATTCCTATTTCTCCTGAACCAGAATCCATCCCCGAACTGGAACAAGTTCCTTTCGAGTTCGTATATAACCATACGATGGAGTATCCAATAAACTGTGGATCTTCGTAGTGATACGGAGTGTCCTGGAGAAATACAAAGGTGATTTAGGATTGGCGAAGGAATACTTGGTTTGGTCGTGAATATCTGTTGCAATTTACTTTGCCCTCTTACTAATCCCTTGTTTTGTCTTAACTTAACACCTTCTGCACACCATCGTTATGCTAATTGGTTTTCTTCATTCCCTACCGGTCGACACCTGCCTATGGTTTGGAAGAAGACTATCCAATTTGCGTAATAGGTGTACTATCTCCTAAACCAAGGAGTACTCGTAACCTGAGAGAAGGTAAAAGGAAAAGACAACTGAATAGTCCTATCCGTTTCCTCCAGAACCGGAAACCATCCTCGAATAAATTCTTTCGAGTTCGTATCTAACCATACGATGGTTTTGTCCAATGGAAGTGGACGTTCGTAGTAATACGGGGTGTCCTGGAGAAAAGGGTAAAAGTAGGAGTGGCAATGAGGTTTGCAACTCTGACAATCCAAAAGCCAGTGTTAAGAAGGTTCGGTCAACTTGGTCACTGAGTCATAGTCTTAGGGTCGGGTCAATGGTCGCTGCCAAAGAGAGAGAGAGAAAAGAAACACTCAGCGTGCACTCTAACCTAGATCAGAATGGTTACCAATTTATCTAATCTGGAAACCTCCCACTGTACCGTCAAATTCTCCTCCAAACCTGAAAGAAGAATTAGTCGGGGTCACCCGAGGAGTATACTAACTCATCAGTGGGAATCGGGATCCAACTCTCATCGCATGACAACGTGACGGAATCCGCTCACGGTATCACACTCCAGAAGGTATGCGCATATCTGGCAAGTTTCAGTACTTTTGAAACTCCCGATGTGATTTCTGCCCCATGCTCTTATGACCTTGGCGTGAGGTCAAAATATCATAAGTCACATGTCAAGTTCTGCCCGTCATTATCCAGGTTAATTTGAACCCACCCGTACATACCCTTGACGTAGGCCAAAATAGTAGTACGACTGTCCCAAACCAACGCATCTATCTATGCTACAGATAAATACCCGGCATCTACCAATCACTATGCCTTGGCGTGAGGTCAAAATACATAGCTTGAATACTACCGAATATTTAACTGAAATGACGGAGGGCTACGAATGGTTTCTGGCGAAAACCTTTAACGTAATGAACTTGATATCGTCGAAGGAACGGATAGCTTTTAAAAATATAGTGACGAAAACCGTTGCTAAAGAGGTCACTCCCGGTGAAGGGATCTCGGCTCTTTCCCCGTAGAATGGGGTGCAGGATATTCCAACTGAATACCACGGTGCAAAGCAAAAGTAATCGGCTATAGTGAAGTTAATGCCCTGACACAAACTTTCTGTCCAAGGGGTCACTCCCGGTGAAGGGATCTCGGCCCTTGCCTCGTCGACTGAGGAGCAGGATATTCCAACTGAATACCACGATGCAAAACAAAAGAGAACGTCCTTGCAATAACAGCTTTTTGAAAAGTGTTCCAACAACATCATATTAGGTTTGTTTTTAAACTTGCATTGATCCAAATCAATGCAGTCCCATCAATTGATCACACCAAAAAGAACGAAAATAATATGACGTACGTATATGCCATCCGCATTCGCCACTGGGTCCCGTCATTACCCGTTAGGTTAGCTAACTAACGACAGAGCGGGGACTGGACTAGCACGGATGCAAAACATATACAACATCTACTAATATATATACCAATATATTATATTTCGCTCAAGGCGTGAAAGAAATGCAACATCACAGAAATGTACAACATCACAGAAACAATACAGATATCTGGGATCCCCGGGTTTCACAGAGCCACTACTGAAACCCGACGTTCCCCTGGTCGTGTGGATAGCCTGTGCAATGTAATCCTAGACCCCTACGGGCGCGGCAAGTTACCCGCCAAAACCTGAAGCGAGACAGTCCCCTTCAGCACCGTGAATGGACCACCCAGCACTTCACGGAATCCGGTAACTTAGGCACCCCTCCTGGGTCAACCTGTACCCCCTACGAGTGCGGCGAATAGCCCGCCAATTCTAAAGTGAAGCCCCCTCCGTCTCAATGCCATGAGATGCGGGCTTGTTGCCCTCCAGAACCCGGCTATCCATGCACCCCTCCGCGGGGTAATCCTAGTACAGAAAGTAAAATATACATACAACGGGTACATCGACCGCAACCTGGCCGTGCCCCAAAATAATAATAAAATCAGGCAGTGACGGCAGTCCACATGTCGGATGCTCGCCCCGCAATATCAAATGTACATAATACAACCACAACTGTACTAGCATTGCATCCAGGCTATCCCCCACGACCGATCCGCAACATCACAGCAAAAACATAACATCAACGTGAAAGTCACGTTCGCAAATCCGTCTAACCGGGCTATAGCAGTTAGACCGGATTTACCGATCGAGTGACATTCACGGTCGCAGATATAATGTAAAAACTGTGAAATAATGTGTTTAAAATATCCGATCAATCAAATTTTAACAAGTGGGCCCCCAAACATTACTGTAGCAGATCAGGAAATTTTGGGCCCAATGTTATTATTCCAAAAAGCCAATTTTAAGCCCACAAAGACACTGTAGAAATTGGGTGCAGAGATCTCCACAGTGCGCGGCGGAACTGCGGCCCAAAGAGGGTTTTGGCCGCGGTTCCGCGCCTCCACTATCGACTGAACCTGTCGAATTTCTGCAGTATCCTTGTAATCTCCAGTACAATACTTTTTTACAACCTGAAAAAATTTTTTTTGGAGACTAAAAAAATTTCAACAGAAAACTGTCACTTTGAAAAACATGGTTTTGGAACCTTTTGATCGATCGGAACTGAAAAACACATTACACCAAGCTAGACTAAGTTAATGGCAAGTCTCTGATACCACTGTAAGTGCACGACGGCGCCCCGGCCGTCAATCCGACGGCCAAATGCGGAAGCGGTGATAAACTTTAATTTTCTTGAACTGGCAAACCGCCGCGCACTAATACCCGGATCGAACCACTAACTAGTCCTAGCTAACTACAAGATAGGGAAGAGAAGTATACCGACAGATCCGAGTCCTCCGGTCTTCTCGTCGTCGTCCCGATCTCCTGCGGAATGTCCTGTCTCCTCCTCGTCGCCGGAAGTGCACCACATCGCCTACTTCTTTTACGGGCTCCCACCTCAATGCCGAGGCAACTCGGGCATGAAGTTGGCAAGTCGACGTGCCCAAGATTTGCTGTAGACCAGTGTAGAATGGTTGTCACTTTGGGGTTATGTTGCCATAAAGATGATGGAGGAATTGGTGCAAAAGAATTTTCCATGGATCTTGCTGGAAGAATGGAGCATGGGTTTTAATGAGCTCGGCCAAAAACATCAGCCCCTGCACCCCATTTTGTTGCTCTGTCAAAAATGCAAGGGGTGATTTTTGCTTAGGAAAAACAACTCTCTATCACAAAAAACAATCAGCCCCCTGAGCCCACCAATTAAAGCTCAAAGCTTCCTTAAGAAATTAATCATTCATCATCCCTCTCCTGCACACTCATGTTGCTCCTTTTTAAACCTTTTAATAAATTAATCCTATATCAAAACAAGCATCTCCAGCACACTCCATTAATTAATCAAGAAGGAAATTTTCCACCCAAAAATAATCCTCACTCTTTTCCCAAACAGTGGCCGGCCAATGCAATTTAGAATGGAGAGAGGGAGGAAAAAAATGTGATGATAAAAATAATGATCACAAGAAAATCCACACTCCATCAACTACCACCAACCTCATCATCAACAACCATGATGATTACAAAGTCAAGCCATCATGAAGTAGTCAAGTCAAAAAGGTCAAGGAATGGTGCTCATCATGATACAAATAATAAGCAAAGACCCCCTCTACAAATGCTTATTTGCAACAATACAAATAAGCCCTCCTCCACCAATCTTCGGCCAATGAACGGAACAAAGGAAATCGGCCGAAACTAAAAGCAAACTGGCAACTCCAGAAAACTGGTCCCGTAATAAATTACAGGAAAACCCCGATACTGTGCATACACACCCGCATTTGTATTTCGACCGAAATACAAATGCAATGAGACAAAACTACACTATCTAATACTAGGATCCGGCTTAAGTCAAAGCCGGCTAGTAAAAACCCGTCCGATCCTGATCCGTGCAATACCGCACGTATCCGATCGAACCCTGCCATATCTCCATACGGCCTCTACAGCTTTTCGCCCGAAAACCTGAGTAACTGAATGTGGGGGACTCTAAAGACTCGTCAACACCTTGGTTGTGGATTTAACCACTAGCACGTCAGAGGTATAAGCCAATACGTAACGGGCTACCAGGTATTGACTAAAAGGGATGTCTGTGAGTGAACTCAGCCTGACAACCCTACTGAGCCTGTCAGTGACAATATCCGTGCAGTCCGGTCCGTTCGTCTATGAGCATCGCATGGCGGGCCTAGGGGGTTGGTAAAAGTCAGACCCCCAAAAGCGGTACAAGTCGTGTCGGAGTGTAGCCCAGAACACCCTGAGATACTACTGGAATACCTACCAGTAAATCTCCTTGCCTCGGCTGAGGGCTTCGTGTAATGGCTCTCCTAGACACAGCACGACCTCACCCCCAATACCGGGAGAGACAAACCCCTGAAGATACGCTCACTGCCTCCATGTGGCTCGGGACTGTACCCAACTAAAACCTGTTTGCACGACTCCTTTGAGCCGTGGTAGGGTAGTAATCAAAGTACAGTGGGAACTCACACGAGACAAATGACGATCCCCAGGTCGATGAACTAACCTGCACACATGTCACCAGGGAACTGCCATCTGACGTCTGGTATATGACCAACTAGCATGTTCCCGGCGAGTCCTGTTTGGTGTACTCATAACCCAATGAGCACCTGTATACATCTTAGGTGATCCAACTGACACCAATGGCTTGTGAGACCAGCCACCGCCCCTCGTCGGGGTCTCGACTGTATACACTAGTCTACTATGGAGTATCGATGCCCTGTCTCGAAACTCACACGACTAGGGACCATTTAAGGATATGCTTATAGACCCCAGCTCCCACTTATATGATTGCCCTCATACTGCTGGTGGTCAAGCAAGAATCCTAGGGGCTCTATCAACGTGTAATAGCAACTTGTCAGGTCACCTAAAGCAGTACACGATGATAAAGGTAAACCAGATAGCATACTATCATCTCGAGTAAGACTGTCCTACCGGGATAGGTCCTCCATCTATCATTGCAATCACGTGCCTGTGACCCAATAATTGACTCTGAGGGCACTATCTCCAACAACGGCCACCCGGGTATTGAGCGATCAGAAGATCGATGAGCAAGCCCACTCACACTCCTGTGAATCCAACTAGTAACACTTACCGTATAGTCCGGTCTGTTCGTCTGATATGTCGCATATCTCGCCTAGGGGTGGTAAACGTCAGACCCCAATAGCTCGATAAGTCATGCCGACGTAAGGTCCATAACATTCGTGAAACTACTGATAACTATTACCAGTATATCATTGTAACCCTGGCCAGGGATTTCCTGTTATGGCCAGTCGAGCATAGCACAACATCAACCCCCAATACCGGGAGAGACGAATCCCCTCCTATCGCTCATTGCCTCCATGTGAATCGGGACTGTACCCAAAAACCACCTGTTTGCACAACTCAGTAGAGCCGTAGTAGGGTGGAAATTAAAGCACAGTGGGAGACACACAAGACTCTATGACGATCTCGGGTCAACAGACTAAGCTGTACCAGTGTCACCAGAGAACTGCCATCTGACGTGAGGTATAATACCATCTGGGAGTTCTCGGCGAGTCCGTTCAGTGTACCCAGTCTCCATTGAGCACCCGCATACCATCTCTGATGTCAAACACCAATGGATATGGGATCATCCATCGCCCATCACATGGGTCGAGAAGATATACGCTAGTCTACTCTGGAATATCGATGCCCCGTCTCGATATTCCCACGACTAGGAACAATGAAGGATGTACTCATTGACTACCCAGGCCCCACTAGTATGATCTGCATCATAGTCCTGGAAGTCGAGTACACATCCTAAGGGCTTTATCAACATGTAATCAGAGAGACAGAAAGTATACATGTTAAGATAAAGTGCAACCAGATAGCGTACTATCTTGTCGAGCAAGAAAGTCTTACCTATATATGTCCCAGCATCCACTACAATATACATCCTATGTACAGTAATGGCCTCTAGGGCATACATATAACTAACATATACATACCCGCATTTGTATTCCAACCGAATACAAATGCAATGAGACAAAATCTACACAGTGTAATACTAGGATCCGGCTTAAACCAAAGCCCACTAGTATTATCTGTTCGAACCATGACACGTGCACAAGTGCACGCCTATGTTCGGACCCTGCCATAAATCCATACGGCCTCTACAACGTTTCGCTCGAAACTTGAGAATCTGTCTGTGGAGGACTCTAAAGACTCGTCAATACTTTGGCTGTGGATTTAACCACTAGCACGTCAGTGGTACTAGCTGTACGTAACGGGCTACCGGGTATTGACCAAAAGGGAGGTCGATGAGCGAACTCATCCTGACACCCTACTGAGCCTGTTAGTGACAATATCCGTACAGTCCAGTCCGTTCATCTATGAGCATCGCATGTCGGGCTTATGGGGTTGGTAAAAGTCAGACCCACAAAAGCGGTACAAGTCATGTCGGAGTGTAGCCTAGAATGCCCTGAGATACTACTGGAATACCTACCAGTAAATCTCCTGCCTTGGCCAAGGACTTTATGTAATGGCTCTTCTAGACACAGCGCGATCTCACCCCCAATACCAGGAGAGACGAAACCCCTGCCGATCCGCTCACTACCTCCATGAGTCTCGGGACTGTACCCAACTAAAACCTGTTTGCACGACTCCTTTGAGCTGTGGTAGGGTAGTAATCAAAGCACAGTGGGAACCCACACGAGACAAATGACGATCTCAGGTCGATGAACTAACCTGTACACATGTCACCAGGGAACTGCTATCTGACGTCAGAAATAATACCAACCAGCATGTTCCCGGCGAGTCATGTCCGGTGTACTCATAACCCAATGAGCACATGTATACATCTTAGGTGAACCAAGTGACACCAATGGCTTGTGAGACCGGCCACCGCCCTTCGTCGGGGTCTCGACTGTATACACTAGTCTACTAATAGAGTATCGATGCCCAGTCTTGAAACTCCCACGACTAGGGACCACTTTAAGGATGTGCTTATAGACCCCAGCTCCCATGTATATGATCGCCATCATACTACTGGTAGTCAAGCAAGAATCCTAAGGGCTCTATCAACGTGTAATAGCGACCTGTAAGGTCACCTAAAGTAGCGCACGATGATAAAGATAAACCATGGTAGCATACTATTCTCCATCAACGTGTAATACTGAACCACAATGTCACCTAAAGCATGTACACGATGATAAAGACAAACCGGATAGTATATAATAATCCTGAGTAAGATTGTCCTACCGGCATAGGTTCTCCCTCAATCATTGCAATCACGTGCCTGCGATCCAATAATTGACTCTGAGGGCACTATATCCAACAATCTCCCACTTGTACTCAAGGCTAATTATTGCGATGTTTCATACTCACAGCCCGTGTGATACCGAACACCCAACTCCTCTACTGATCAGTCTCACAAAGCCCGTTTGTGAAACTATTGCGTTCGAGGAATAGCCTCAGTTAGTGGATCCGCTCTGATGTTTCTTTCTATGTCTCTCTTTATCTCAAGTTCGTTGAGAAAGCCATCTCCCGAAATGAGCAATACCTGTCTTAGAATATGTCTGGATATCTGATGGGACCTAGTTCATAAATGAACTCCAAATCCAAACTTCTTAGACTGTATCGTCAACTGAACTTAATCAGTATCTTGCGACACACCTCCCTCAGTATCCGCTTGGACCACCTGTCCAAAATACTGCCCCTCTTCAGAGGGAAAACTATAACTCTGACAGTCACTCTGTCATCCAGGTCACCTTGGAAGCCTGGAATGATAACTGTCTCCTAAAAGAGGCTGTTGTTATCATATCCCTAGAACATCTACTTATGTTCTAAAACTGCTTCCGAATGTTTCTCCAGGATTGGATTAATATCAACTTACTGCATCTCGTGCAAAAACAACATCTGGTGTGGTACTTGACATCTCATGATCAACTCAATTTCCTAAGCAAGTGATCTGCCAATCATGGACATCCCTCTCCCCTTTAGTCTGTAAGACACCTTTAGATAGGGTGACTCCATCACCCGCAGGTACACCACCATGCCAGGAGTCATCCATTCTAAATACCTTTAGAATGCTGTCTAGGTACCCTAATTGGGACACTTCCCAAGTCTAGATCTAAAACCATAGATCTAGTAACCAGAATATCTGATATAATATCCATATCCTATGTAGAGAAACCACTGTATGACAACCAAAGTATAACCGATCGTAGTATAGGAATTTCACTTCCTACTCTGTGTATGTCATCCAAATACTAGGACATCACACCCTACTACCTTCTTAACAGATCCATCCCCTATTCTGATGAAGTCAAACCTATGACTGTCACATCAGAAATAGATGATCTATCTCCGCTATATTTGCTTTAGTCTATAAATAGACATAAGCCACTTGTCCACTATTCTTCCGCTGCTCCCACTGACTACGACAACCCTCTGGCAGAGTCATATACACGTGCACTTCTAAACCTAGTTTAGAACGACGCTATACTCATCCTCCTGTCGGGTCTCATAGCTTGGAACAACAGTAGTATCAGGTCTGGGTAAACAAGAACCCCCCTGTCACCGTCTTTGAGCATACCGAAGTACCTCTCGAGTGCCTAAGGTTACCCACAATATCTGCGGAGTGGCCAATGGAATGTCAATCCAGATTGAATCTTTAGATTCTTATCAAATCTTCAGTAATCGTTTGTGGTTCTGGAATCACTTCCAGTTCTACCATACTCCCACTACTGTTTTCTGAAAAAAAAATCCATTTTACTTAAAACTGTGGTGAGTCGAGAACAATATCACTATTGATCTTCCAGATGGTAGAAAGTCAACCCTCGTCATAGCCCGGGTCAACCCACAAACAGCCATTACAGAAACGTGCCTTGAGTTATCCAGAGTCTGGTTTTAAGCATAAGCCGGACAACTCCCCGTACCTTAACATCGTTAAGATATGAACCGTTCTATATCCAATATAGAAACAGAAGCACTGATTTAATTGGAACCAGATTCAAATCATGCAGCTATCTCCAGTGCATGTTAACTAAATGGAAGGAGGCCGATCAGCATTACTCAACTTAGGAATGCATCCAGATATGAGTAACCTGAAAGAGAAACAAGTTTCTCAAAAACCATTACTATCAACTGAATACCATACACAAGTATCTATATCTTCGATTACCTTGAAGAATCCTGATACTTGCAACACCTGGTTCTCTGCTTTATTCTTATACCTGTAAGTTCTCAAAACTTAGACCTTGTATTTCTACGAAACACCTGTCTAAAAACTAGAGAAGTCATAAGTATAAAGAATATAGTATGAGGACCAACCCCTCTGTCCTAATGGACACTGGAAAACATACAATACTTTGTATAAGTCCGCTGAGTTGAATAACTCATTCCATGTGTGTCGTAGGTTGAAAACTATACTTATGGTTAAGAAGAATTACACCGCTGTTTAATACTCCTTACCTAACCATCCACTGATATAGGTAAATGTCATAGACATAATTTCAAAAAGTTATATCTCACTTTATAAAAATAAATGTACAGATATATCAATTTGAAATTGGTGCATAACAACGGATATTCAAAACCAAATATTTGCCGTCCAACAAACAACCCAGGCGATTTCCTCAAATATCACCAATTATAACGAATCCCGATATAATGAGGATGATCACCCAATTCCCAATAACTTACTCCCACTCATCATTTGTAAAACCATACAGATGTGAGAATCAAACCTGGTAAATACATACTCTGGAGCAAGGACTAATTGGGAAATCAGTTTTCTTTTAACAATACACAGTGAAACTGAAACATGTAAATGTTTCGAAAGGGTATCTGGGTATTCTTATTAATGCCTCTTCCATTATCAGATTCACAACTGTAACCGTATATTTCTTTGCCATCTCTCCAAATCCTTTTATATGTCTTTAGTCATTACCTTTTGTACATCCTTTTAGGCTAAATTGTTTTCTTCCTTCCCTACCATTCGGCACCAGCCTATGGTTTGGAAGAAGACTATCCAATAAGCATAATGGGTGTACTCTCCTAATCCTAGGAGTACTCGTAACCTGAGAGAAGGTGAAGATAAAAGATAACTGAATAAATCTTATTCTTATTTCTCCTGAACCAGAATCCATCCCCGAACTGGAACAAGTTCCTTCGAGTTCATATATAACCATACGATGGAGTATCCAATAAACTGTGGATCTTCGTACTGATACGGGGTGTTCCGGAGAAATACAAAGGTGGAGTAGGAGTGGCGATAAAATAATTGGTTTGGTCGTGAATAACAGTCGCAGTTTACTTTGCCCTCTTACTAATCTCTTTATTTGCCTTTACTTAATACGTTCTGTACACCTTTTAGGCTAAATGGTTTTCTTCATTCCCTACCATTCGGCACCTGCCTATGGTTTGGATGAAGACTATCCAATAAGCGTATGTAGCATTCTAAAAAATTTAGAAATAAATAAAATTAATTAATTTAATAATAATATGATAAATCGCAAAGTTATTAAAAACAAATAAGTAAAGTTTCATAAGTTCTACGTAAAACAATTTAAATAAAAAAATTTAGTATGCAACATAAATAAGTTATAAGGGTTTTAGTGATAATTTTAGCTTCATTTTAATTAAATATGTGTTTTATAATAAACTAAGTTGTGAGGGGGTTTTAGGTAAAGTTTAGGTTTATTGTGCAAATGGAAAATTGTTAAGGGTGTAAATGAAAATGGGATGGAAAATCATTTTAGTTCAGAATTTAGTTTCAAATTAAAACAAATTATGAAGATAAGGCTAGCACACCTCATGCTTGCATGCACACACTCATCTCACACCTCCTCCTTACATGAAATGAGCACTCTTCAACCCTTGACACCTCCTTATACCACCTCACCCTTCCCTCTTCTCATATATAGGATATGTTCAAATCTATTACAAAAATTAAATCTGAAAATTTCTGAAATCAAAACTAAAATAAAGAGAAAAAGAAAGAACAAGAGGAAGAAGAAGAAGAAGGGAGCTAGGTTTTCATCACCATCAAGCTAGGACAAGGGACTTGGCATCTTGGAGGGGTTATTCCAACAACTTTTTAGAGAGTAAAATTCTTAAACACAGTAGGAGATTTAAGTTCTGTAGCTTAGTTAAATTGAATTAAACAATGTCCTATAAATTCGTATTTTTGTCCAAACTAGTATTTTTGTCCAAACTAGGCTCTGTGTAAATCTGCTTTTGTTTGGAAGATAATTAACTTTACAAAACAGTGCTAAAATGATGTGTGTAACACCTAGAGCAAACCATAGAATCACGAACCAGTGGGCTCGGATTTAGGCCGGCGACCAAGAGGGGAAATCCGGCGTCGCCGGATTTGTGGGTAGCTAGGGTGTTCTGGGTGATTGTGTAGGTTTCAATAGATTATTTTGGCTATTTTGGTATTGTTTAATTGAATTAGTTTCACTGAAGATAGAATCTGGAAGCATATATCGGAAAGGATATCTTAAAACACTAAATACGACACGATTAAAAACGCATCGCGATTTAAATTCTGTAACGATGCAGGTTAGGGTTAAAATCCAGTAAGGTTAAGTGTTTAATAGTTCGATATAGTCGTATACAATATAACTAGTACGTGGGAATGGGTGTTTTTCATTTCCTTCATGTCGGAGTAGCCGTTTCCTTATACAAGTTAAATTGTGATGTTAGATTCGAATACGGGATTTTCGGAAGCAGCGAGGAAAGGGAAAGGATTGGCAATTACTGAATAGATTCGACGTTTTCCGGTGAGTAGACTAAACATCTACCGGGGAATTTTGTAAAGATGGCGTGATACGCCCGTAGTTTATTTAACTTAATGCTTTATTTGATATGTTAAATTAACAATATGTATTCATAAGTTACACATACCTTGTTTAGTTGCTAGAACACTACACAATTATCGACGAGTCATGCCACGTGGACGTCTTATATGTTACACACACCTTGTAAGTGCACGGCGGCGCCCCGGCCGTCAATCCGAGGCCAAAATGCGGAAACGATACTTTACTTTAACTTTTAAACCGGCACCACAGCGCACAAAAAATCCCGGATCGGGCCATTAATCTAATCCTAGCTAACAAGAGAAGGGGTAGAGAAGTATACCGAGCGATCCGTGTCCTTCGGTCTTCTCGTCGTCGTCCCGATCTCCCCACGGAATCTTCGTTCTTCATCTCCTCGTCGAAAGGGCACCACATCGCCGAGTTCTTTTACGGGCTCCCACCTCTGGACCGAGGCAACTCGGGCACGAAGTTGGCGAGCCGACGTGCCCAAGGATGCTGTAGGTTAACTGTAGAATGCTTTGTCTCATTTGGGGTTGTATGAAGTTGCCCTTTTTAGTGGAGGTATGAGTTGTGGAATTTTGTGATGAACTAGAGAATTTTCCAAGCCAAATGAGAGCAAAAATGCTCTCTACAAATTTTGGACAGCCCCACATAGAAGTGGCCGGCCATGTGCATGATCAATGAGAGAATGGAGTGAATTAGAAAGAAAAAGAAGTGAGCCCTAATATAATGCAAGAGAGAGAAAAGGTGATGATAATAAGCAATGATCATCAACCAAAACCAACACTCCATCAACCAATCATAACTACAAAGGTCAAGCCATCATGAAGTGAAGAAGTCAAATGATGGTGCGGCCATCATGAAGCATCAATATGCAAAGACCACCCTCCACAATGCTAATTTGCACATTTGCAAATAAGCCCTCCTCCACCAATTTTCAGCCAATGAAAGATACAAAGGAAAATGGCCGAAACCGGAAAGCAAACTGGCAACTTCAGAAAACTGATCCCGTAATAAATTACAGGACTGTATATACATACCCGCATTTGTATTCCCACTGAATACAAATGTAATGAGACAAAATCTACACTGCACAATACTAGGATCCGGCTTAAACCAAAGCCCGCTAGTATTATCCGTCCGATCATGATCCGTGCAATACCGCACGTATCTGATCAAACCCTGCCATATCTCCATACGGCCTCTACAACGTTTCGCCCGAAACTTGAGAAAACGGTCTGTGGAGGACTCTAAAAACTCGTCAATACTTTGGTTGTGGATTTAACCACTAGCACGTCAGAGGTATTAGCCATAACGGGATACCAGGTATTGACCAAAAGGGACGTCGATGAGCAAACTCATCCTGACACCCTACTGAGCCTGTCAGTTACAATATCCGTACATTCCGGTCCGTTCGTCTATGAGAATCGCATAGCAGGCCTAGGGGGTTAGTAAAAGTCAGACCCCCAAAAGCGGTACAAATCGTGTCGGACTGTAGCCCAGAACACCCTGAGATACTACTGGAATACCTACCGGTAAATCTCCTTCCTTGGCCAAGGACTTCGTGTAATGGCTCTCCTAGACACAGCGCGACCTCACCCCCAATACCGGGAGAGACGAATCCCTGAAGATCCGCTCACTGCCTCCATGTGGCTCGGGACTGTACCCAACTAAAACCTGTTTGCATGTCTCCTTTGAGCATGGTAGGGTAGTAATCAAAGTACAGTGGGAACTCACACGAGACAAATGACGATCTCAGGTCGATGAACTAACCTGTACACATGTCACCAGGGAACTGCTATCCGACGTCAGGTATAAGACCAACTAGCATGTTCCCGGCCAGTCTTCTCCGGTGTACTCATAACCCAATGAGCACCGTATACATCTTAGGTGAGCCAACTGACACCAGTGGCTTGTGAGACCAGCCACCGCCCCTCATCGGGGGCTCGACTGTATACACTAGTCTACTCTGGAGTATCGATGCCCTAACTCGAAACTCCCACGACTAGGGACCTTTTAAGGATGTGCTTATAGACTACCAGCTCCTACGTATATGATCGCCCTCATACTGCTGTCAGTCAAGCAAGAATCCTAGGGGCTCTATCAACGTGTAATAGCGACCTGTAAGGTCACCTAAAGCCGTACAAGATAATAAAGATAGACCAGATAGCATACTATCATCCTGAGTAAGACTGTCCTACCGGGATAGGTCCTCCCTCAATCATTGCAATCACGTGCCTGTGATCCAATAATTGACTCTGAGGGCACTATCTCTAGCAATCTCCCACTTGCACTCAAGGCTAATTATTGCGATGTCGCATACTCACAGCCCGTGTGATACCGAACACCCAACTCCTCCACTAATCAGTCTCACAAAACCTGTTTGCGAAACTATTGCGTTCGAGGAATAGCCTCAGTGAGTGGATCTGCCTTGATGTTTCTTTCTATGTCTCTCTATATCTCAAGTTCGCGGAGAAAGCCATCTCCTGAAATGAGCAATACCAGTCTTAGAATGTGTTTGGATGTCTGATGGGACCTAGCTTATAAATGGACTCCAAATCCAAACTTCTTAGACTGTATCGTCAACTGAACTTAATCAGTATCCTGCGTCATGCCTCCCTCAGTATCCCCTTGGACCACCTGTCCAAAATACTGCCCCTCATCAGAAGGAAAACTATAACTCTGACAACCTCTCTGTCACCCAGGTCACCTTGGAAGCCTGAAATGATAACTGTCTCCCGAAAGAGACTATTGTTATCATATCTCTAGAACATCCACTTATGTTCTAAAACTTGCTTCCGACTGTTTCTTTAGGATTGGATCAATATCAACTTATTGCATCTATTGCAAAAACAACATCTGGTGTGGTATTTGACATCTCATGATTGACTCAATTGCCTAAGCAAGTGATCTGCCAATCATGCACATCCCTCTCCCCTTTAGTCTGTAAGACACCTTTAGAGAAGGTGACTCCATCACCTGCACGTACACCACCATGCCAGGAGTCGTCCATTCTAAAGCACCTCTAGAATACTGTCTAAGTACCATGATTGGGAATCTACCCAAATCTAGATCTAAAACCATAGATCCAGTAACCAGAATGTTTGATATGAAATCCATTTCCTTTCTGGAGAAACCACTGTGTGACGACCAAAATATAACCGACCGTAGTAAAGGAATTTTACTTCCTACTCTGTGTATGTCATCCAAATACCAGGACATCACACGCTACTACCTTCTTAATAGATCCATCCCCTATTCTGATGAAGTCAAATCTATGACTGTCACGTCAGAAATAGATGATCTATCTCTGCTATATCTTCTTTAGTCTATAAATAGACATAAGCCACTTGTCCACTATACTTCCGCTGCTCCCACTGACTACGACAACCCTCTGGCAGAGTCATATAGACGTACACTTCTAAAGCCAGTTCAGAACGACGCTATACTCATCCTCCTGCCGGGTCTTACAATCTGGAACAACAGCAATGGCAAGTCTGGGTAAATAAGAACCTCCCTGTCACCGTCCTTGAGGCTACCGGAGTACCCCTCGGGTGCCTAAGGTTACCCACCGTATCTGCGGAGTGGCCAATGGAATGTCAAATCAGATTGAATCTTTAGGTTCTTATCAAATCTTCAGTAATCGTTTGTGGTTCTGGAATCACTTCCAGTTCTACCATACTCCCACTACTGTTTTCTGAAAAAAAATCCATTTTACTTAAAACTGTGGCGAGTCGAGAACAATATCACTATTGATCTTCCAGATGGTAGAAAGTGTAAGTCCACGTTGCGACCCCCGGTTCTTACGGGGAGGCGGAAACGGTATAAAATCAAAATTTTAACGCAAGAGGCAACATGGACTAAGCTAGGTCGGGATCTTTACCTAAACTAAAACTAGCAAACTAAGCTAAAGATATTTAGCTACTCGGATGAAGATGGTTATACCTAGCTTGTCTTGAACTCCTTCGTCTTCAAAGCTCCGATGGTGGTCCGATGGCTTCTTCTCGTCGTCTCCGTACGCCGAAGACATATCCACCTGAAAGCTCCAACCTTTAGCTCCTTCTTCGTTCTTTGAAGAAACTAGTTCACTTGGTTTGCTAAACCTAGTGAACTAGAATGAGTAGAGAGGAAATAGAATGGGATTTTATCTATGGTTCTTGATTCTCAACTCATGAGACAAGAGAACCATAGATCAAGAGAGGGAGCAAGAGGTTGAGGGTGAGAGCAAGAGGAGAGCTCAAAAACAAGAGAGAGAATGAGCAAGAAAGAATGAGCAAGTATTTTGTCTCTCACCCTCTCATAATCCAAAGCAATGATAACTCATCATATCAACAAAAGTCTTATGTGATGGTTGAAGTAACCATAACCTTATCATGTCATGCACTCATTTTACTCAAATGAACAAGCAAGAAAAAGTCTTTGGCATGAAATGATAACCATGGTTATCATGATGGTCAACTAGTCAAGCCTAGTCAACCGGTCAACAAGTCAACAAAAGTCAACAAGTCACCAAAGTCAACAAGTCAACAAAAGTCAACAAGTCAACAACCATATCACCATAATACTTAATTAATATAATAGTTAATCACATATCATATTCTCATTAGGGTTGAGCATAAAGTCAAAAAGTCAACGGTCAACTGTCAACAACCCTAATGAGAATCCGCTGCCTCTGCCTCCCTGTCAACTGTGCATACACACCCGCATCCGCGTTCCGAGGAACACGAATGCAAACTGGATAAATCCAATCCCATAAGGTACACTAGGATCTGGCTTAAACCAAAGCCCGCTAGTGTAAACTGTCCGGACACTGTACGTGCACAAGTGCACGGATGTGACCGAACCCTGTCGCAAAACCATGCGACCTGTCGCAATACCATGCGACCTCTACTCTTTTGCCTAAAGGCGAAAAGCTTTCTGTGTGGGACTCTAAAGACTCGACACTACGCTGGCAGTGGGTTTAACCACAGACCGCAAGCGGCACTAGCTGTGCGTAACAGTCCCCAGGTAATGCCGACAAGAAGACCGACGAGGCAAAACCCATCTGAACTCCTACTGAGCCTGAGTGTGACATTCTCCATACAGTCCGGTCTGTTCGTCTGATACATCGCATGGCGGGCCTAGGGGGCGGTAAACGTCAGTCCCCCAATAGCGGTACAAGTCGTGCCGGAGTGAAGCCCAATACACCCTGAGATAACACTGGAAACCTACCAGTATATCTCGTTTGCCCTGGCCAGGGACTACTCGTGTAATGGCTCTCCTAGACACAGCGCGATGTCAACCCCCAATACCGGGAGAGACGAATCCTGTCTAACCGTCACTGCCTCCAAGTGCTTCGGGACTGCACCCAACCACCACCTGTTTGCACGACTCCTTTGAGCCGTGGTAGGGTAGTGATCAAAGTACAGTGGGAACACACCCGAGGCGAAGTGACAGTGTCAAGTCAGCGGACTAAGCTGTACTCATGTCACCTGGGAACTGATAACTGACGATAGGTATAATACCAACTAGTCAGTTCCCTACGAGTCCTGTCCAGTGTACCCGTAACCTAACGAGCACCCGCATACTATCTCAAGTACGACGTACTGACGGCTGTGGGACAGACCGTCTCCCACACTGGGATGAGAAGCGCATGCGCTGGTCTACTCCGGAGTATCGATGCCCTGTCTCGATAGTCCTGCGACCAGGGACCTGAATAAGGATGTGCTTATAGATTACCCAGCCCCCACTAGTGTGACTGCCATCACAACGCTGGTAATCAAGCAAAGATCCTAAGGGCTCCACTAATGCGTATAAGTGATATACTGAAATAAACACAAGTACACATTGAAGTAGAAACAAACCAAGTAGCATACTACTATTTTGAGCAAGATTGTATATACAAGGTGAATATCCCAAGCATCCATTAAGTAATATACAAACTAGTATGATACAGTAATGGCCTCTAGGGCATATACACTAACAATCTCCCACTTGCACTAAGGCCATGTACTGGCGTATCGAAGACCTATCATCTCGATCAGCCGCTCGAACTGAGTCTGGGGCAAGGCCTTGGTGAATGGATCTGCAGTGTTATCTTCTGAAGCGACTCTCCGAACCTCGATCTCCTGGCGATCCACGATCTCCCTGATCAGGTGATACCGCCTCAAGATGTGCCTGGATATCTGATGGGACCTGGGTTCCTTCGCTAAAGCTATAGCCCCGTTGTTGTCGCAATACAGAGGTATTGGATCAACAATGGACGGAACCACCTGAAGTTCTTTCAAGAACTTCCTCATCCAGACAGCTTCTTTTGCGGCATCAGATGCAGCGATGTATTCTGCTTCCATCGTCGAGTCTGCAACGGTTTCTTGTTTGGAACTCTTCCAACACACCGCCCCTCCATTGAGGGTAAAGACAAAACCCGACATGGACTTGGAATCATCCTTGTCACTCTGGAAGCTGGAGTCAGCAAAGGCCTCGATCTGGAGGTCTTTTCCGCCATACACCAAGAACATCTCCTTAGTCCTTCTCAGGTACTTGAGAATGTTCTTTACCGCTATCCAGTGTTTCTCCCCAGGGTTTGACTGATACCGGCTTACCACACTCAGTGCATAAGCTACATCCGGTCTGGTACACAACATCGCATACATTATAGAGCCTACCGCAGAAGCGTAGGGTATAATAGACATGCGATCCCTCTCCAAATCAGTCTTGGGAGACATCTCTTTAGAGAGGGTGATCCCGTGACAAGCCGGTAGGTTACCGCGCTTGGAATCTTCCATACTGAATCTCTTCAGTATGGTGTCGATGTACCTGGACTGTGAAAGTCCTAATATCCTCTTGGATCTGTCACGGTAGATCCGGATACCTAGAATGTACGAGGCATCACCCAGGTCTTTCATGGAGAACCTGTGTGACAAGAACCCCTTGACAGATTGTAGCATAGGAATGTCATTTCCTATTAAGAGAATGTCATCCACGTATAAAACGAGGAATACTACAGTTCTCGCTACAAATCTACTATAGATGCATGGTTCATCTGGATTTTTGATAAAGCCAAATTCTTTGACCGTCTCATCAAAGCAGATGTTCCAACTCCGCGATGCCTGCTTTAGTCCATAGATGGACTTAAGCAACTTGCACACCTTTCCGCTGCTCCCACTCTGAATGAAACCCTCTGGCTGGTCCATATAGACACACTCCTCTAAATTTCCATTTAGAAAAGCTGTCTTTACGTCCATTTGCCAGATCTCATAATCGTGGAAGGCAGCAATGGCAAGAAGGATCCGAATGGATTTCAGCATGGCTACTGGAGAAAAGGTTTCGTCGTAGTCCAAGCCAGGTCTTTGACGAAAACCCTTTGCTACCAGCCTAGCTTTATAGGTCTCAACCTGTCCATCTACACCAATCTTCCTTTTGAAGATCCACTTGCATCCTACGGGTTTTACCCCGTCTGGAGCAATGTCCAACGTCCATACCTTGTTGGTGTACATGGACTCCATTTCGGTCCGCATTGCATCCAGCCATTTCACTGAGTCAACGCTCTGAACGGCCTGCTGGAAGCTAGTAGGCTCATCATAATCTATGATGCAATCCTCTCTATCCCCGTCTATGAGAAAACCGTAGTATCTCTCAGGCGGATGAGACTGCCTACTACTTCTGCGGAGCGGCGTAGGAATGTCCTGTTCTTCCGAACCTTCTGGTTCCACTAAACTTTCAGTAACAGTCCGTGGTTCTGGAATTTCTTCCAGTTCTACTGTGCTCCCACTTATCTGGTTTTCCAAAAACTCAGTTTCCAAGAAGTAGGCATGACGAGAAACAAGAACTTTTTGTTCCTCTTCACAGTAGAAGAAATATCCTTTTGAGTTCTTTGGATACCCCACAAACTTGCACTGTACTGAGCGTGCCTCGAGCTTGTCTGCATGCTGCTTTTTGACAAAAGCCGGACATCCCCATGTCTTAATGTGCTTAAGATAGGGTCTCTTCCCACACCACATCTCATATGGTGTAGTAGGCACGGTCTTAGTAGGTACTCGGTTCAAAAGGTATGCGGCTGATTCTAGCGCATATCCCCAGAATGATCGCGGTAACTCAGCGTTACTCATCATGGACCGCACCATATCCAATAGGGTGCGGTTCCGTCTCTCTGATACACCGTTATGTTGCGGGGTGTATGGAGGAGTAAGCTGAGAGAGAATTCCGTTCTCTTTTAAATAGTCCAGGAACTCGGCACTTAAGTATTCTCCTCCTCGATCCGATCTTAGAATCTTAATACTTTTGCCGGTCTGTTTCTCTACTTCATTCTTATACTCCTGGAATTTTCCAAAGGCCTCGGACTTATGTTTCATCAAGAAGACATAACCGTACCTTGAGAAATCATCCGTAAAAGTAATGAAGTAAGAATGTCCGCTTCGGGCATGTGTAGACATTGGACCGCACACGTCACTGTGTATGAGTCCTAAGAGCTCGCTCGCTCTTGCTCCTTGTCCAGTAAACGGAGTCTTTGTCATCTTTCCTTTGAGACAAGATTGACAAGTGGCATACGATTGATATTCGAACGCATTCAAATATCCTTCTGTATGTAACTTAGTCAACCTTCTCTCATTGATGTGACCCAATCTACAATGCCATAAGAAAGTCTGATTCATTTCCGGAGACTTTCTTTTGTGTGTATTCTGGACGTTGAAAATCTGTGGTTGGTTTAACACGTATATACCATTACTCAATGTACCTGACCCAATCAAAACTTGATTAAGGTGAATGTTTACAACATTACTTACAAACGCAAATTCATAACCTTCTTTAGAAACTAAAGATACAGAAATGATATTACAAGTTGCGTTGGGTACAAAAAAGCAATTACGCAAAACCAAAACATGTCCATCTGACATTCCCAGGTGATAGTCCCCCACGGCTTTAGCATCCATGCTAGCTCCGTTCGCAACTTTGAGGGTCATGTCACCTGCCTTCAAAACACTACGGTTTCTCAACGCCTGTAAAGAATTACAGATATGAGATCCTGATCCGGTATCCAATACCCAGGAAGTAGAGTTTATTGAAAGACAGTTTTCAATAACATACACACCTGAAGCTGAAGCTGCAACCTGCTTCAATTCCTGTGTTCTGGCCTTCCAGGCCCTGCAATCATTCTTCCAGTGTCCTTTCTTATGACAATAGAAGCATTCTTCCTTATCCACAAGCTTCCCCGCTATCTTTGTTGCTTTGCCTTTTCCCTTCGTATCCACTTTACCAACACCGCCCCTTGGTTTGGCGGGGGCCTTCTTCTTCTTTCCCTTGGCTTTCGCCTTGGACCTAGAAGAAGATGATCCTCCTACAAACAAAGTGGATGTTTCCCTACCTTTCTGTAGGGTGCCCTCTGCGCTCCTCAGCATGTTGAGGAGCTCTGATAGTTCAACCTCTTTTTCTTGTAGGTTGAAGTTCAGTATAAACTGGGCGTAAGTGGAAGGAAGGGACTGGAGAACTATATCCGTATATAGCTCACTCTCCAATGTGATCCCTAGGTCAGCGAGCTCCTCAATGAAGCCGATCATCTTTAGCACATGCTCGGCTACTGATGATCCGACGGCCATTCTTGTCGAAAATAACTTTTTCGACGCTTCGTATCTTGCGATACGTGATTGCTCTCCATACAGTTCTTTTGTATGGAGCAATATGGACTCCATGTCCATATTCTCATGCCTCCTCTGATGTTCGTTGTCCATCGAGGCAAGCAGGAGGCACTTGGCCTTCGCGCTATCAATCTCCCAAGTCTTGCGGATTTCCTTATCCGCGACACTGGAAGTTGGACCAGGGACAGGGGGAGCTTTAGTGGTAAGAAGATACCCCAGCTTGTCATAAGTGATTGCTATCGTGACATTCCTGAGCCAATCTTTGTAGTTTGGCCCTGTCGGTTTGTTTTTATCTAGGAGTAACTTAAGTCCAGTCATGTTGATTGGTCGCTGCAATTAGGAGAGAGAAGAAGAAACACTCAGCATGATGCTTTTGCAAGTTTAGAGTGGTTTTTAGTTTGTCTAAACAGGATGGCTCCCACTGTTTCTCGAATCCCTCCTCAAACCATAAAGGAAGAATTAGTCAGGATCAATCCCACCGTACAATACTTGCTTAACCGTTCAGCCAGGCCGGTGTCGGTACTTCGAGGGAGGTTTTCCAACGCTTTCGCGAAGTTCCTTAATTAAAGAACCTCTTTTCCCTGGGGGCGTAGCCCCGCTAACACCTTTCTAGGCACCTACTAGGTTTATAGCATTGATCGTTAAGTGAGAAATTTCCCGAGGAGTAGCATATGCTCACAGTAGGATCGGGATCCAAATATCATCGAGTGACGAAACTGAAGGAATCCTACCAGAATCATCACACTCCAAATGGTATGCAAATCTAGCAAGTTTCAGTACTTATGAAACTCCCGATGTGGATTTTTGCCCCATGCTCTTATGACCTTGACTTTGGCCAACAAATCATAAGTCACATGTCAAGTTCTGCCCGTCGTTCTCCAGGTTAATTTGAATCCACCCGCACCTACCCTTGACTTTGGCCAACAAGGCAGTACGACTGTTCCAAACCAACGCATCTATCTATGCTGCACATGAATACCCAATAGCTACCAATCACTGTGCCTTGACTTTGGCCAACAAACACAGCTTGAATACTATTGACTATTCATGTGAAACGACGGAGGGCTACGGATGGTTTTGGCAAAACCGTGAACGTAGTGAACTTGATTTGGTCGATGGAACGAGATAGCTTTTAAAAGGAGTGGCTCAAGCTCCGTATTTAAAAGTTGTTTTGAAAAGAACCGAGTGGTTTTTCGAAAGTGTTCCAACGACTTTAACTTGGTTTATTATCTTGCATTAGTTCTTTTAATGCGTGATATTCTTGCATTAGTTCTTTTAATGCGTCCCATCATTTAATCCTACCATTGCAGAAAACAACCAAAATATGACGTACGCTTATGCCATTCGCATTCGCCACGGGGCCCCGTCATTACCCGTTAGGTTACTTAACTAACGACAGAGCGGGGGCTGGGCTAGCGCGTCTGTAAAACATAAGCAACGCCTAAATAATATCATATATAGATATACTGCAATGATAAACATTTCAGATCACAGATAAATACATTGGATATACTAGCAATCTGAAATTTGTACGAGCCTGTAACAAAAACAGATAACACGGTCGCGGTGAATAGCCAAAACCCCACCCAAGACCCCTACGGGTGCGGCAAACTACCCGCCAAGTACCCGAAGCGTAGCAACCTCCCTCATCTCCATGAGTAGGCCACTTGACACTTCGGCATACCCGGTAGTTTGTGCACCCCTCCATGGGTCTATCCTAGGAGCAAAAACAGTAAAAAGAAATTATACAATGACGGCTACAACCCCTTCCCGGTTGTGCGGCCATACAAATAATTATTACATCAATTTACAAATTTACATGAATTGCAAGAAAAGAAAACTCTCGTCTCACAACCCCCGGCTATTCACCCGCGACAATCCAACATATTTATATACACATTCCAGCACATTACAGATCATGTATAACCCCGACCAATCGACTTATAGCGATAAGCCGACGTTCAATACATGCAAACATTACAGATATAACCATCATAGTCAAAGTGCAGTGAAGTTCGGAAAAAATACGGAATTATAGGACCCTAAAAGGAAATTTCTTTTCTGGAAAATCTGGGCACATATAATATATTCCAAAAATCCCAAAACCAACACAGACACACACTGCACGAAAAACGATGCACAGAGGACTACAACGCGCGGCGCTTCCGCGGCGGATACCAGGCTCAAGCGGCGGATGGGCGGCGGTTTAGAGGAATTACTGCATCGTTTTTCTTGGGTGTTCTCACAAAACCCTGAGCCGAATTTAGGAGTATAAAGTTTTTCATTTTGACCAGAAAAAATTTCAACAGAAACTCAGTTTTAGTAAAAGTTTGGTTTTTGGATTTTTCCGGTTCCGAACTTCGTTACACTTCACTACCAAGCTAGTTTAAGTTTAGTTAGGCTCTGATACCACTGTAAGTCCACGTTGCGACCCCCGGTTCTTACGGGGAGGCGGAAACGGTATAAAATCAAAATTTTAACGCAAGAGGCAACATGGACTAAGCTAGGTCGGGATCTTTACCTAAACTAAAACTAGCAAACTAAGCTAAAGATATTTAGCTACTCGGATGAAGATGGTTATACCTAGCTTGTCTTGAACTCCTTCGTCTTCAAAGCTCCGATGGTGGTCCGATGGCTTCTTCTCGTCGTCTCCGTACGCCGAAGACAGATCCACCTGAAAGCTCCAACCTTTAGCTCCTTCTTCGTTCTTTGAAGAAACTAGTTCACTTGGTTTGCTAAACCTAGTGAACTAGAATGAGTAGAGAGGAAATAGAATGGGATTTTATCTATGGTTCTTGATTCTCAACTCATGAGACAAGAGAACCATAGATCAAGAGAGGGAGCAAGAGGTTGAGGGTGAGAGCAAGAGGTTGAGGGTGAGAGCAAGAGGAGAGCTCAAGAACAAGAGAGAGAATGAGCAAGAAAGAATGAGCAAGTATTTTGTCTCTCACCCTCTCATAATCCAAAGCAATGATAACTCATCATATCAACAAAAGTCTTATGTGATGGTTGAAGTAACCATAACCTTATCATGTCATGCACTCATTTTACTCAAATGAACAAGCAAGAAAAAGTCTTTGGCATGAAATGATAACCATGGTTATCATGATGGTCAACTAGTCAAGCCTAGTCAACCGGTCAACAAGTCAACAAAAGTCAACAAGTCACCAAAGTCAACAAGTCAACAAAAGTCAACAAGTCAACAACCATATCACCATAATACTTAATTAATATAATAGTTAATCACATATCATATTCTCATTAGGGTTGAGCATAAAGTCAAAAAGTCAACGGTCAACTGTCAACAACCCTAATGAGAATCCGCTGCCTCTGCCTCCCTGTCAACTGTGCATACACACCCGCATCCGCGTTCCGAGGAACACGAATGCAAACTGGATAAATCCAATCCCATAAGGTACACTAGGATCTGGCTTAAACCAAAGCCCGCTAGTGTAAACTGTCCGGACACTGTACGTGCACAAGTGCACGGATGTGACCGAACCCTGTCGCAAAACCATGCGACCTGTCGCAATACCATGCGACCTCTACTCTTTTGCCTAAAGGCGAAAAGCTTTCTGTGTGGGACTCTAAAGACTCGACACTACGCTGGCAGTGGGTTTAACCACAGACCGCAAGCGGCACTAGCTGTGCGTAACGGTCCCCAGGTAATGCCGACAAGAAGACCGACGAGGCGAAACCCATCTGAACTCCTACTGAGCCTGAGTGTGACATTCTCCATACAGTCCGGTCTGTTCGTCTGATACATCGCATGGCGGGCCTAGGGGGCGGTAAACGTCAGTCCCCCAATAGCGGTACAAGTCGTGCCGGAGTGAAGCCCAATACACCCTGAGATAACACTGGAAACCTACCAGTATATCTCGTTTGCCCTGGCCAGGGACTACTCGTGTAATGGCTCTCCTAGACACAGCGCGATGTCAACCCCCAATACCGGGAGAGACGAATCCTGTCTAACCGTCACTGCCTCCAAGTGCTTCGGGACTGCACCCAACCACCACCTGTTTGCACGACTCCTTTGAGCCGGGTAGGGTAGTGATCAAAGTACAGTGGGAACACACCCGAGGCGAAGTGACAGTGTCAAGTCAGCGGACTAAGCTGTACTCATGTCACCTGGGAACTGATAACTGACGATAGGTATAATACCAACTAGTCAGTTCCCTACGAGTCCTGTCCAGTGTACCCGTAACCTAACGAGCACCCGCATACTATCTCAAGTACGACGTACTGACGGCTGTGGGACAGACCGTCTCCCACACTGGGATGAGAAGCGCATGCGCTGGTCTACTCCGGAGTATCGATGCCCTGTCTCGATAGTCCTGCGACCAGGGACCTGAATAAGGATGTGCTTATAGATTACCCAGCCCCCACTAGTGTGACTGCCATCACAACGCTGGTAATCAAGCAAAGATCCTAAGGGCTCCACTAATGCGTATAAGTGATATACTGAAATAAACACAAGTACACATTGAAGTAGAAACAAACCAAGTAGCATACTACTATTTTGAGCAAGATTGTATATACAAGGTGAATATCCCAAGCATCCATTAAGTAATATACAAACTAGTATGATACAGTAATGGCCTCTAGGGCATATACACTAACAGAAAGTCAACCCTCGTCATAGCTTGGGTCAACCCACAAACAGCCATTACAGAACGTGCCTTGAGTTATCCAGAGTCTGGTTTTAAGCATAAACCGGACAACTCCCCGTACCTTAACAATGTCAAGATATGAACTGTTCTGTATCTAATACAGAAACAGAGGCACTGATTTAATTGAACCAGATTCAAATCATGCAGCTGTCTCCTGTGCATGTCAACTAAATGGAAAGAGGCCGATCAGCGTTACTCAACTTAGGAATGCTTCCAATTATGAGTAACCTGAAAGAGAAGCAAGTTCTCTTAATCATTACTATCAACTGAACACCATACACAAGTATCTACATCTTCGATCATCTTGAAGAATCCCGATACTTGCAATACCTGGTTCTCTACTTTATTCATATACCTATAACTTCTCAAAACTTGGACCCTGTGTTTCTACGAAACACCTGTCTAAAAACTAGAGAAGTCATAAGTAAACCGAATATAGTGCGAGGACCAACCCCTCTATCCTAATGGACACTGGACAACATACAATACTCTGTATAAGTCCCTTGAGTCTGATAACTCAATCCCTATATGTCGTAGGTTGAAAACTGTACCTATGGTTAAAAAGAATTACACCGTTGTTTAATGCTCCTTACCTAACCATCCACTGATATAGGTAAATGTCATAGACATAATTTCAAAAAGGTATATCTCACTCTATAAAAATAGACGTACAGATATATCAATTTGAAATTGGTGCATAACAGCGGATATTCAAAACCAAATATTTGCCGTCTGGCAAACATCCCGGGTGGTTTTCTTAAATATCACCAATTACAACGAATTCCGATATGATGAGGACAATTACCCAATTCCCAATAACTTACTCCCACTCATCATCTGTAAAACCATACAGATGTGAGAATCAAACCTGGTAAATACATACCCTGGAGCAAGGACTAATTGGGAAATCAGTTTTATTTTAACAGTACACAGTGAAACTGAAACATTGAAATGTTTCGATGGGGTATCCTGGTATTCCTAGTAATGCCTCTTCCATTATCCAGATTCATAACTGTAACCGTATAATTCTTTGCAACCTCTCCAAATCCCTTTACATGTCTTTAGTCATTACCTTCTGCACACCCCTTTAGGCCAAATGGTTTTCTTCCTTCCCTACCGTTCGGCACCAGCCTATGGTTTGGAAGAAGACTATCCAATAAGCATAATGGGTGTACTGTCCTAATCCCAGGAGCACTCGCAACGCGAGAGAAGGTGAAGATAAAAGACACCTGAAAAAACCTTATTCCTATTTCTCCTGAACCAGAATCCATCCCCGAACTGGAACAAGTTCCTTTCGAGTTCGTATATAACCATACGATGGAGTATCTAATAAACTGTGGATCTACGTAGTGAGACGGAGTGTTCTGGAGAAATACAAAGGTGATTTAGGATTGGCGAAGAAATACTTGGTTTGGTCGTGAATAGCAGTCGCAGTTTACTTTGTCCTCTTACTAATCCCTTGATATGTCTTTACTTAATACCTTCTGTACACCATCGTTATGCTAATTGGTTTTCTTCATTCCCCACTGTTCGGCACCAGCCTAAGGTTTGGAAGAAGACTATCCAATTTGCGTAATAGGTGTACTATCTCCTAAACCAAGGAGTACTCGCAACCTGAGAGAAGGTAAAAGAAAAAGACAACTGAATAGTCCTATTCGTTTTCTCCAGAACCGGAAACCATCCTCGAATAAATTCCTTCGAGTTCGTATATAACCATACAATGGTTTTGTCCAATGGAAGTGGACGTTCATAGTAATACGGGGTGTCCTGGAGAAAAGGGTAAAAGTAGGAGTGGCAATGAGGTTTGCGACTCTGACAATCCGAAAGCCAGTGTTTTAAGAAGGTTCGGTTAATTTTGGTCACTGAGTCATGGTCTAGGGTTGGGTCATGGTCGCTGCCAAAGAGAGAGAGAAAATAAACACTCAGCGTGCACTCTAACCGAGATCGAAATGGTTATCACTTTATCTGATCAGGAAACCTCCCACTGTACCGTCAAATTCTCCTCCAAACCTAAAAGAAGAATTAGTCGGGATCACCCAAGGAGTAAACCAACTCATCAGTGGGAATCGGGATCCAACTATCATCGCATGATAACGTGACGGACTCCGCTCACGTTATCACACTCCAGAAGGTATGCGCATATCTGGCAAGTTTCAGTTTCTTTAGAAACTCCCGATGTGATTTTTACCCCATGCTCTTATGACCTTGACGAAGACCAACATATCATAAGTCACATGTCAAGTTCTACCCGTTATTATCCAGGTTAATTTGAACCCACCCGTATATACCCTTGACGAAGGCCAAAATAGTAGTACGACTGTCCCAAACCAACGCATCTATCTATGCTGCAGAAAAGTAACAAGTAGCTACCATACACTATGCATTGACGAAGGCCAACATACATAGCATGAATACTAAGTGCTACCTTTCTGAAATGACGGAGGGCTACGAATGGTTTTTGGCGAAAAACCTTTAACGTAATGAACTTGATATCGTTGAAGGAACCGGATAGCTTTATAAAAATATAGTGGCGAAAACCTTTGCTAAAGAGGTCACTCCCGGTGAAGGGATCTCGGCTCTTTCCCCGTAAAATGAGGTGCAGGATATTCCAACTGAATACCACGATGCAAAGCAAAAGTAAATGACTATAGTGAAGTTATTACCCTGACGCAAACTTCTGTCCAAGGGGTCACTCCCGGTGAAGGGATCTCGGCCCTTGCCTCGTCGACTGAGGTGCAGGATATTCCAACTGAATACCACTGTGCAAAACAAAAGTGAACGTCCTTGCAATAACAGCTTCTTGAAAAATTGTTCCAACAACATCAGAATAGGTTTGTTTAACTTGCATTGATCTGAATCAATGCAGTCCCATCAATTGATCACACCAATAAAGAACGAAAATAATGATGTACGTATATGCCATCCGCATTCGACACTGGGTCCCGTCATCACCCGTTAGATTACTTAACTAACGACAGAGCGGGGACTAGACTAGCGCGGATGCAAAACATATACAACATCTACTAGTATATATATCAATATATAATATTTCTCTCAAGGCGTGATAAAATGCAACATCACAGAAATGTAATAAGCATTACAGAACAATATAGATATCTGGGATCCCCGGGTTTCACAGAGCCGCTACTGAAACCCGACGTTCCCCTGGTCGTGCAGATAGCCTGTGCAATGAAATCCTAGACCCCTACGGGCGCGGCAAGTTACCCGCCAAAACCTAAAGCGAGGCAGCCCCCTTCAGCAAAGTGAATGGACCACCCGGCACTTCACGGAATCCGGTAACTTGGGCACCCCTTCTGGGTCAACCTTTACCCCCTACGAGTGCGGCGAATAGCCCGCCAATTCTAGAATGAAGCCCCCTCCGTCTCAACGCCATAAGATGCGGGCCCGTTGCCCTCTAGAATCCGGCTATCCGTGCACCCCACCTTGGGGTAATCCTAGTACAGAAAGTAAAATATACATACAACGGGTACATCGACCTCACCCCGGTCGTGCCCCAAAAGAATAATATACAAACAGACAGTGACGGCAGTCCACATGTCGGACGCTCACCCCGCAATATCAAATGTACATAATACAACCAAAACTCTACTAACATTGCATCCAAGCTATCCCCCACGACCAATCCGCAACATCACAGCACAACACAGAACATCAACGTGAATGTCACGTTCGCAAATCCGTCTAAAAGGGCTATAGCAGTTAGACAGGATTTACCGATCAAGTGACATTCACGGTCGCAGATATAATGTAAATACTGTGAACTAACATGTTTAAAATTTTCGATCGACTAAATTTTCCCAAGTGGGCCCCAAGCACTACTGTAGCATTCAAAGAAAATCTGGGCCTAAACAGAATATACCAAAAACCCCAATTCTAAATTTAAAGAGCTCTGTACAAAATTGGTACAGTGAAAACACTGTGTCGCGGCGAAACCGCGGCCGGAAGAGGGCTTTGGCCGCGGTTCCGCGGTCGGGCTATAGTATCAACTTACCAATTTTTTACAGAATCCTTAAAATTCCCTGCATGTATTTCTGCAACAACCTGAAAAAATTTTCGAGCCAAAAATATTTCGACAGAAACTGATGCTTTTGAAAATGCGGTTTTTGAAAATCCGATCGATCGAACTAGTAAACACGTTAGAGCAAGCTAGGCTAGGTTAATGGCGTGGCTCTGATACCAGTGTAAGTGTACGGCGGTGCCCCGTCCGTCGATCCGATGCCGGAATGAGGAAACGAAACTTTTCTAATAACTAGAAACCGGCACCACCGCGCACTATAAACCAGGATCGGGCCATTAACCTAATGCTAGCAAATACGAGAAGGGGTAAAGAGATATACCGAGCGATCCGTGTCCTTCGGTCTTCTCGTCGTCGTCCCGATCTCCCCGCAGAATCTCCGGTCTTCATCTCCTTGTCGGAAGGGCACCACATCGCCGGGTTCTTTTACGGGCTCCCACCTCTGGACCGAGGCAACTCGGGCACGAAGTTGGCGAGCCGACGTGCCCAAGGATGCGGTAGGTTAACTGTAGAATGCTTTGTCTCATTTAGGGTTGTATGAAGTTTCCCTTTTTAGTGGAGGTATGAGTTGTGGAATTTTGTGATGAACTAGAGAATTTTCCAAGCCAAATGAGAGCAAAAATGCTCTCTACAAATTTTGGACAGCCCCACATAGAAGTGGCCAGCCATGTGCATAATCAATGAGAGAATGGAGTGAATTAGAATGAAAAAGAAATGAGCCCTAACATAATGCAAGAGAGAGAAAAGGTGATGATAATAAGCAATGATCATCAACCAAAACCAACACTCCATCAACCAATCATAACTACAAAGGTCAAGCCATCATGAAGTGAAGAAGTCAAATGATGGTGCAACTATCATGAAGCATCAATATGCAAAGACCACCCTCCACAATGCTAATTTGTACATTTGCAAATAAGCCCTCCTCCACCAATTTTCAGCCAATGAAAGATACAAAGGAAAATGGCCGAAACCGGAAAGCAAACTGGCAACTTCAGAAAACTGATCCCGTAATAAATTACAGGAAAACCCCGCGACTGTATATACATACCCACATTTGTATTCCCACTGAATACAAATGCAATGACACAAAATCTACACTGCACAATACTAGGATCCGGCTTAAACCAAAGCCCGCTAGTATTATCCGTCCGATCATGATCCGTGCAATACCGCACGTATCTGATCCAACCCTGCCATATCTCCATATGGCCTCTACAGCGTTTCGCCCGAAACTTAAGAAAACGGTCTGTGGAGGACTCTAAAGACTCATCAATACTTTGGTTGTGGATTTAACCACTAACACGTCAGAGGTATTAGCCATACGTAACGGGCTACCAGGTATTGACCAAAAGGGACGTCGATGAGCGAACTCATCCTGACACCCTACTGAGCCTGTCAGTTACAATATCCGTACATTCCGGTCCGTTCGTCTATGAGAATCGCATGGCGGGCCTAGGGGGTTGGTAAAAGTCAGACCCCCAAAAGCGGTACAAGTCGTGTCGGGGTGTAGCCCAGAACAACCTGAGATACTACTGGAATACCTACCAGTAAATCTCCTGCCTTGGCCAAGGACTTCGTGTAATGGCTCTCCTAGACACAACGCGACCTCACTCCCAATACCGGGAGAGACGAACCCCTGAAGATCCGCTCACTGCCTCCATGTGGCTCGGGACTGTACCCAACTAAAACCTGTTTGCACATCTCCTTTGAGCGTGGTAGGGTAGTAATCAAAGTACAGTGGGAACTCACACAAGACAAATGATGATCTCAGGTCGATGAACTAACCTGTACACATGTCACCAGGAAACTGCTATCCGACGGCAGGTATAAGACCAACTAGCATGTTCCCGGCGAGTCCTGTCCGGTGTACTCATAACCCAATGAGCACCTGTATACATCTTAGGTGAACCAACTGACACCAGTGGCTTGTGAGACCGGCCACCGCCCCTCGTCAGGGTCTCGAATGTATACACTAGTCTACTCTGGAGTATCGATGCCCTATCTCGAAACTCCCACGACTAGGGACCTTTTAAGGATGTGCTTATAGACTACCAGCTCCCACGTATATGATCGCCCTCATACTGCTGGCAGTCAAGCAAGAATCCTAGGGGCTCTATCAACGTGTAATAGCGACCTGTATGGTCACCTAAAGCAGTACACGATGATAAAGATAAACCAGATAGCATACTATCATCCTGAGTAAGACTGTCCTACCGGGATAGGTCCTCCCTCAATCATTGCAATCACGTGCCTGTGATCCAATAATTGACTCTGAGGGCACTATCTCCAACACACTCGTCGTTATTACTATGTCACTTTTACACTTAGCACAATTCTTGTTAAAATGATTCATATCGTATCTTAAATACCAATAATAGTAGTAAATTGCATCATTAATATCATGTTAATATCTGCGTATTTCATGTTGATATAAGAGGTAAATGTATTATTGAGGATTTATGGTTTTGAGTTTTGAATACTATTAAATAAATCCAGTGATTTTATGATTGATGTGTCATGTCCACCATGAGATGTTTTATGATTTGGTTTTATTCCGAACCGAGTGGGGGAGATATACGGTCACGGATTTTACATTATCCATACTGAGTGGGGGAGATATACAGTTGGATATATGGTGGACCCGGTTGAGACCGAGGGGCAGGATAGCCGCATTTAGGCGGGGGAGCCTAGCGAGGTTACTCGATACCGGAGATAGTGGTAAAATACGGCGTATATCCAGGTGATAACGACCTGTATTGTTGATTTCAGGATCATTCGAGGAATGATGCCTGTGAGAAACGGAAGTTTTGTGTCGATGATGGACACAGGGAAATGAATTTTATTGGGAATAAATGATAGGATTTCGGTTTGGACTATGAGATTCGTATTATAGATTCTTGATTTTCATATATAATCATACATTATACTTGTTCACATTTCAGTTAGTATGATCATCATATTTACATTATTAACCGTTATATGTTAGTTATATTCACTGAGTTGGCAACTCACCCCCGTTGTGCCACAGTTCCTTGCAGGGGTAGAGTAGACGGTTAGCTGCGGTGCAGATTTACTTTTGCAGCTTTATCACATCTTTTGATAGGTGGGTTACATATGTAGTAACCTTCTATTTTGGTATTGTATATTGTATCTAGAAAATCTCTTTCAGACCTGTATATGACTTAGAGTGAGAGATGATATGTATATTATAGACAGTTGAGATCGTTTAGTTCTATAAATTGTGGTTTCTTTTCTTTATGTCTGAGATTCGTGTTGATGTCCTATATACTGAGATTTTATTTTCCGCTGTTGATATTGTTGATCCCAACTAGGGATGCAACCTAACTTAACACCTTACACTTGTTTAATATTTTAATTTCATAACATGTGATTTTTACTTAAAAACTAAATTTTTCGATATAAAGAATTCCTCAAAAAGGATTTTGATCTTGGTTTTCGGCTTACTTGGACTGTGTGCATATCTTTTGATATGATACAGTCTAAGTGCCGGTCATATCCAAACTTGGGTCGTGGCAAAGTTGGTATCAGAGCTTAGGAATAACCTTACAGAATTGAGTAGGGGATTAAAACAGGTTGACGTGAGTTCGTGAGTTAGGATGACCTTTGGTTTGATGGAGTAGGTGAAGTAGGATGAATGCAGTACCGTACGTATGTTCCGTGGCATATTTACGCTATCGTTTTCAGGCTAACCAACCTTAGGATGTATATCTTGATCTATCCTTCCGTTGATTCTCTGTTATTGATTGTTTCTATTTATACGCCTTATCAACTCTCGTTTCTTGTTTCGGTTGCTATGGCTACGCGGGCTAGGCGAGCCGCAGCCAGACATGCAGCTAGGGAGAGTCCGCCTGTGACGGCGACTGGTACACCGGACGTTCCGGCGGTGCATGAGCATGTTGATCCTCCTCCTCCAGATCGCATGACTAAGATGGAGGAGGGCATGTTGGGATTGCAGCGAGTGGTAGGACAGTTAGCTGAGGCCACTCGAGTACTGAGACAGGATCCAGCACCGACCGTAGCAGAGTCCGAGGTACAGCCTACGCAGACGGTGGCATTGGTAGATACGAGGGTGATGGAGGTATCACTTGCAGAGTTTATGAGATTGAGACCTCCGGTATTTACGGGGACCGATGTAGCGGAAGATCCTCAGTCCTTTCTTGATAGGATGGCGAGGATAGGGAGATCATTACGATGTTCTGATGCGAGGTCAGTTGAGCTGACTAGCTTTCGTTTGGAACTTGCACAGGAGTGGTGTGAGTCGATGGAAAGAGGGCGAGCTACGAGTCTTCCTCCAATGTCGTGGACCGAGTTTTCCACGGTTTTTCTTGCCAGATTTCTTCCCCAGAGTGTGAAGGACACTAGGGCTAGTAGTTTTGAAGCGTTGCGGAAATCGGCAAGTATGTCGGTGGCAGATTATGATTTATGATTCACCCAGCTGTCGCGCTATGCCCCATACTTAGTACCTACGGAGGAGCTTCGGGTGAAGAGGTTCCTAAGGAGTCTGGACACGCAGTTGTATCTGGTTATAGGCTCCCAGCATTTTGATACGTATGCGCAGGCCATGGATGCAGTGATACGAGTGGAGGAGCGTTTGAGCGAGTCAGTGGTTGTTCCAGAGCCAAAGAGGAGTAGACCGATCGGGCCGATGACTAGGCAGTTTGGCAGAGGTAGAGACAGATATACTTCAGGCCGCGGTGTCGGACGAGGTTGGACCCAGGGCCAGATGTTCAGTTCTTATCCCGATGATCAGAGGCCTCCATCTACATGTTTTAGTTGTGGACTTCCTGGACACTTTGCGCGGGACTGTAGATCCCAGGGAGGGACCGTTGTTCCACAGGCTGCTTTACCCCTTCCACCTTCTACGCCGATGGCTTTACTTCCTCCCCCAGTTGGCGCTACATGCCAGGCAGTTGCACCCCGAGGTCGAGGCTTTGCAGGACGTTCTCAGAGAGGTCGATGAGATAGAGGGAGAGGACGACAGGATGCGGGAATAGGACAGGCACGAGTATTTACGCTGACTCCACAAGATGCCCAGGCATCAAATGCAGTTGTGACAGGTACTCTTACAGTATGCTCGTTATAGGCACATGTTTTATTTGATCCCGGTTCTACACATTCTTATGTATCTTCACGATTTGCACTTTCTTTGGGGAAAGAGTCGTCGTTGTTAAAGTTACCATTAATGGTGATTACCCCGGTGGGAGATTCTTTTATATGTCGGCACGTATTCAGGTCATGCTCTGTGCGTATTGGTGATAGAGATTTGCTAGTTGATCTGATACTCCTGGATATGCTAAATTTTGATATACTTCTTGGTATGGATTGGTTAGCCGCCTGTCATGCCTATGTAGATTGTCGGGGAAAGGCGGTTATATTTTATTTTCCAGGTGAACCGGTGTTTGTTGTGCAGGGGGATTGTAAAATAACTCCTGCCAACATGATTTCTGCTCTTTGTGCGGGGCGACTCTTGAAGAAGGGTTGTCATGGGTTCTTGGCTTTTGTTCAGGACTTAGGGGTCGCTGAGATTCCATTGGACCAGGTTCCGATCGCACGAGAATTTCCTGAGGTGTTTCCTGCTGAGTTACCAGGATTGCTACCCGATCATGACATTGAATTTTGCATCGACTTGATTCCGGGTGCGGGGCCTATTTCTATACCACCCTATCGAATGGCACCGACGGAATTGAAGGAACTTAAAAGCCAGTTGCAAGAGTTGTTAGATAGAGGGCTTGTTCGTCCTAGTGTGTCACCGTAGGGAGCTCCTGTCTTATTTGTAAAGAAGAAGGACGGTAGTATGAGACTGTGCATCGACTACCGACAGCTGAATCGCGTCACTGTGTGAAACAGGTATCCACTACCACGTATAGATGACTTGTTCGATCAGTTGGAGGGAGCTGGTTATTTCTCGAAGATTGATTTGAGGTCGGGGTATCACCAGTTGAGGGTTCGGAAGGACGATATTCCGAAGACGGCGTTTCGTACAAGATTTGGGCACAATGAATTTCTGGTGATGTCGTTCGGACTCACCAACGCTCCGGCAGATTTTATGGATATGATGAACCGTATCTTTAGACCCTTCATTGATCGGTTTATTATAGTGTTCATAGATGACATTCTTGTTTATTCTCGGAGTCGGACAGAGCACGAGCAGCATTTGCGTATTATGTTGCAGACCTTGAAGGAGCATCAACTGTTTGCAAAATTCTTTAAATGTGCTTTTTGGCTCGATAGTGTGGAGTTCTTGGGTCACATAGTTACGAGTGAGGGTATATGTGTGGACCCAAAGAAGATTGAAGCGGTACAGCACTAGCCCAGTCCTGTGTCAGTTACAGAGGTCCGGAGTTTCTTAGGTCTGGCAGGTTATTACCGACGCTTCGTGCAGGATTTTTCACGGATCGCTGCACCTTTGACCGGATTTACTAGGAAGGAGGTTCCATTTCAGTGGATAGATGCGTGTGAGCAGAGTTTCCAGCAGATGAAGACGCGCTTAATGACTGCACCTGTCTTATCTTTACCTTCCAGGTCAGGTGGTTTTGTTGTGTATTGTGATGCTTCTAGAGTGGGTTTAGGCTGTGTGCTGATGCAGCACGGCAGGGTTGTAGCTTATGCTTCTCGACAGTTGAAGAGGCACGAACAAAACTACCCCACTCATGATCTAGAGATGACTGCTGTGGTATTCGCATTGAAGATTTGGAGACATTATTTGTATGGAGAGTCGTGTCAAATCTTCACAGATCATAAGAGCTTAAAGTATATTTTTCAGCAGAGGGATCTGAACCTAAGGCAGCGTAGATGGATGGAACTGGTGAAAAATTACGATTGTGAGATCTTGTATCATCCAGGCAAAGCAAATGTTGTAGCAAATGCTTTGAGTCGGAGACCTGGAGGTAGCTTATCTCATTTGCGCATCTTGCAGAGACAGTCTTCTAAGACTGGCAGATTTTATGTGATAGTCGAATATAGTTTGAGTTCACAGCGACAGGAGGCCAGCTAGCATATGTTTGCACCCGACCTCAGTTATTGGATCGCATTCGAGAGGCACAGCCCGCAGATACTCGTATGATGGAGATTATAGATCAGGTTAGGCAGGACAGGAAGACGGAGTTTATGATTGATGATCATGGAGTATTACATTTTAGGACTCGTCTCTGTGTGCCAGATTCTGACGGATTGAGGCGTGAGATTTTAGAGGAGGCCCATAGGTCAGCATACAGTATTCATCCTGGTTCCACCAAGATGTATCATGATCTGAAGGATGTTTACTGGTGGGAAGGAATGAAGAGGGATGTTGCGGAATATGTTTCGAGATGCTTGACTTGTCAGCAAGTCAAAGCAGAACATCAGAGGCCAGCCGGAGAGTTGCAGCCCTTACCCATTCCAGAGTGGAAATGGGAACAGATTTCCATGGATTTCGTGGTGGGTCTACCCAGGACTAGCAGAGGGTACGATTCCATTTGGGTGATTGTTGATAGATTGACAAAGGCAGCTCATTTTCTCCCAGTGAAGACGACGTATGGTTTTGCACAGTATGCTCAGATTTATATCGATGAGATTGTACGTCTGCATGGAGTTCCGACGTGCATAGTTTCAGATAGGGGTACCCAGTTTACTAGCAGGCTATGGCAGAAACTTCAAGAAGCTTTAGGTACACGGTTGAGTTTTAGTACGGCTTTCCACCCACAGACAGATAGTCAGTCGGAGCGGACCATTCAGATATTAGAGGATATGCTTCGGGCATGTAGCCTTGATTTCGGTGGTAGTTAGGATCGTCACCTACCTTTGATAGAATTCTCGTACAACAACAGTTTTTAGGAGACGATCCAGATGGCACCCTTTGAAGCTTTGTATGGGAGGAAATGTCGATCACCCGTTTGCTGGACAGAACTGAGCGAGAGTTGCATTTTGGGACCGTAGATAGTACATGAGACTACAGAGAAGATTCAGTTGATACGGGATAGAATGAAGGTGGCCCAATGCAGACAGAAATCGTATGAAGATCGACGACGTCGTAGACTTAAGTTTGGAGTGGGAGATCATGTGTTCCTTCGGGTATCTCCAATGAAGGGTTCGATGCGTTTCGGGAAGAAAGGGAAGCTTAGCCCCAGATATGTCGGACCTTACGAGATTCTGGAGAGAGTGGGTGTTGTAGCTTATCGCTTAGTACTTCCACCGAGTTTTCCCGACGTGCATCCGGTGTTCCACGTTTCGATGCTTCGCAGGTTTCTTCACGATCCATCTCACGCGATCCAGCATCAGACCTTACAGCTTGAGCCGGATTTATCCTACGCGGTGCAGCCAGTCGCTATTCTTGACAGGCAGGCAAAGAAACTATGATCGAGGGTTCTTCCGTCTGTAAAGGCTCTTTGGCAGGGAAAGAATCGCGAGGAGATTACTTGGGAGACTGAGGATGCGAAGCGAAAGAAATTTCCACATCTTTTCGAAGGTATGTCTAGTAATTATTTTAAATTCGAGGACCGAATTTTCTTAAGGAGGGGATATTGTAGCATTCTGAAAAATTTAGAAATAAATAAAATTAATTGATTTAATAATAATATGATAAATCGCAAAGTTGTTAAAAATTAATAAGTAAAGTTTCATAAGTTCTATGTAAAACAATTTAAATAAAAAAATTTAGTATGCAACATAAATAAGTTATAAGGGTTTTAGTGACAATTTTAGCTTCATTTTAATAAAATGTGTGTTTTATAATAAACTAAATTGTGAGGGGTTTTTAGGCAAAGTTTAGGTTTATTGTGCAAATGGAAAATTGTTAAGGGTGTAAATGAAAATCGGATGGAAAATCATTTTAGTTCAGAATTTAGTTTCAAATTAAAACAAATTATGAAGATAAGGCTAGCATACCTCATGCTTGCATGCACACACTTATCTCACACCTCCTCCTTGCATGAAATGAGCACTCTTCAACCCTTGACACCTCCTTATACCACCTCACCCTTCCCTCTTCTCATATATAGGATATGTTCAGATCTATTACAAAAATTAAATCTGAAAATTTCTGAAATCAAAATTAAAATAAAGAGAAAAAGAAAGAACAAGAGGAAGAAGAAGAAGAAGGGAGCTAGGTTTTCATCACCATCAAGCTAGGACAAGGGGCTTAGCATCTTGGAGGGGTTATTCCAACTTTTTGGAGGGTAAAATTCTTAAACACAGTAGGAGATTTAAGTTATGTAACTTAGTTAAATTGAATTAAAAAATGTCCTATAAATTCATATTTTTGTCCAAACTAGGCTCTGTGTAAATCTGCTTTTGTTTGGAAGATAATTAACTTAACAAAACAGTGCTAAAATGATGTGTGTAACACCTAGAGCAAACCATAGGATCACGAACCAGTGGGCTCGGATTTGGGCCGGCGACCAAGAGGGGAAATCCGGCGTCGCCGGATTTGTGGGTAGCTAGGGTGTTTTGGGTGATTGTGTAGGTTTCTGTTAGTTATATGTATGCCCTAGAGGCCATTACTGTACATAAGATGTATATTGTAGTGGATGCTGGGACATATATAGGGAGGACTTTCTTGCTTGACATGATAGCATGCTATCTGGTTACTCTTTACCTTAACGTGTATACTGATTGTCTCTCTGTTACATGTTGGTAAAGCCCTTAGGATGTGTACTTGACTACCTGGACTATGATGCGGATCATACTAGTGGGGACATGGTAGTCCATAAGTACATCCTTCAAGGTCCCTAGTCGTGGGTATATCGAGACAGGGCATCGATATACCAGAGTAGACTAGCGTGTACCTTCTCGACCCATACAGATGGGCGATGGATGATCCCATATCCATCGGTGTTTGACATCAGAGATGATATACAGGTGCTCAGTGGAGACTGGGTACACTGGACGGACTCGCCGAGAACTCCCAGATGGTATTATACCTCACGTCAGATGGCAGTTCTCTGGTAACACTGGTACAGAGTAGTCTGTTGACCCGAGATCGTCATAGAGTCTTGTGTGGTTCCCACTGTGCTTTGATTTCCACCTTACCACGTCCAAGAGGGTGTGCAAAACGGTGGCTTTTGGGTACAGTCCCGAATCACATGGAGGCAATGAGCGATAGGAGGGGATTCGTCTCTCCCGGTATAGGGAGTTGATGTTGCGCTGTGTTCGATTGGCTATAACCGGAAATCCCTGGCCAGGGTTGCTGAGATTTACTGGTAAGTGTTACCAGTAGTTTCTCGAACTGTTATAGACCTCATATCGACACGAGTTATCGAGCTATTGGGGTCTGACGTTTACCACCCCTAGGCAAGATATGCGACATATCAGACGACGAGACCGGACTGTACGGTAAGTGTTACTGGTTGGATTCAGTGGAGTGTGAGCGGGCTTGCTCGTCGATCTTCTAATCGCTCAATACCCGGGTGTCCGTTACGTTTAGCAGACCGCTTGCGGCTTGTGGGTGTCTGATATGATCATCACCTGCTGCCGGCGTATTGACGAGTCTTTAGAGTCCTACACAGAGGTTTCCTGGCTCAAGCGAAATGAAATATAAGCGCATATGAGATATGTGCGGGACCGAGAATAATGCGTGTATGTGATACCGTATTCTATTCTCGCGATGAATGTATCGAATGGTTATATGCGATATAACCTAGTTATCGAATCGAGGGTTGATTCGATAAGCTGATACATTGGATACTAGTCGGTTATATGCGATATGACCGGATCGTTAAATCAAGTGTTGATTTAATGATTTAATGCATAATTATATATTTGATATCTTACTTTGCATTAACTAGTATCGGTTCACTTTTAAATGGATTTTCTCACTTGTTTGTGCACATTGTATATATGATATATTTTGTGCACAAGATTGTATCATGTTTGATGATACATGCTAGTTTGGGTTTGTGTAAAGAATTAAACCATGGTTACTTAAGTGGTTAGGGTTTCATTTCCTTTTCTAATTTATTTATTTATTTATTCTTTATGGAAAATGAAAAGCATAAAGAGAAAAATGGTTGCTAACTTTGTTTGTATTATGAAGCTTCATGAAGCTTTGACTTAGTGACCATTTTGTCTCATGCTTAACCCTAACCATTCCACTTAACCCTAGTCTATTCTCTACACTTGACCATGGTTACATTATGATAAGTATTCTTTTTATTTCCTTTTTGAGAAATACTCATCATAATATTCATCTTCTTCTTCTTCTTCATCACTTGAAGAAAGCTTGCTTCATCAATGGTGATTGATGAAAAAGAGTGAGAAATCCAATTCTAAAGTGAACCCACTTCCTATTTCTTCATCCTCTACCTCTTGCCAAGTAGTATAGGGTGTTTCCTTCACAAGTTTTCATGGCTTGGTGAAGGTGGAGCTTGATCTAGTGATGCCTCGACGTAGATCATCTTCGGCACGAAGCCGACGACCTTGCCCGCCCATTTCTCCGATGAAGCCGACGCTTGAGCCTGGGATTCCATCTGGACAGCGAGGATACTTCTTTGCGGAGCTATGGAGGTGGAGAACCGGATCCACAAAGGTTGTATTTCCGTTTACTTTTAGTTAAGATGTTAACTAGCTCGTTTTGTCGCCTAAAAATCTAGCCAACGATCTTGTTAGGGTTTCTCGGCACCGTTAAAATTTGAAATTGGTATGGTTGATGTATTGTGAGACCTCATTAGTGTGCCTAGGAACCCTTCACTGGTATCAGAGCCTAGCTAGAGCCTTAGGCAAAGCCTAGACGGAGTTTGAAGTCCGATCGAACCAAAACCCTAACCTGAAACATGCTCTCTGGACTTTTTCTAAAACCTGGGATTTTTCCACATTAAAAATGCTTTAAAAAATTCAGCAGGGAATTATAAGAATTACGGTGCAAAATTTGACTCATGAACAGTACAAAGAGCGGCGGAACCGCGGCAGAAGCATGCCTTCTGCGGCGGTTCCGCGGCTAAAGGATGACATCATCATCCCCTGTTTGCACAGTAACTCCTATTTTATTATGCTGGATTTTCTGGGAATTTTTAATATTTATTCAAGAGTTGAATTTTCTGGGGTTGTTTTGGGGATTCGGTGTTTCGATCGGAGTATCAGATTTTGTCTATGTGGCTTTCCGGATAAATTTTAGAATATGTTAAAAAGTTCGACCGGATATAAATACCCAATTTTTCCCCTGTCGGGAAATTTCCAAGTGTTGGATTTTTCCGTAGTTTAACGACGTTCTAAGCAGTGCAAGTAACGCGATGGTCCCTCTAGAAGACAACAAACCTTAACTCGATTATGTGACCGTCTTGAACTGCCCTTTGAACCTTCGGGTTTGGGGCAGTACGGCGTGCCACATGTGAGGCGTTGGCTTGACCCTTCTACGGCTGGACCGTTGGTACTGAGGCACGAACTGAATGTTTTTAGACTTGTTTCATGTGTTGATCTGTATCGGGAAAACTTGGGTGTTCGATTGTTCGATCGGAAAGTTTGACATTTTCTATTTATCCGGAATGGGATACAATAATTGGAATTCACAAGAAGTTATGAGATAACTGAATGAATGTTATAAACATAGCAGTTTAGTCTCACTTGATCGGTTGCCACGGAATTTTGATGTGATCAAAAGTCCGTCGCAATCACGTAGCGTACGCGGATACTCGCCGGGTAAACTTAATAGACAGCCTCACCCCATAACCCTGACCAAGTGACTGTAGGAGAACCCCGTCGCCGAAAGCATCCGTTCGGCTGCTCGCGGTAGCGGTGTTCCGCCTTGGTGCACTTCGTCGCCGGTATCGGGGGTGCAACCGTCTACTAAAGTTTGCGACGAGCATTCGATCAAAATGTCGGGAATTCTGTTGAATTGCCCGACTTGATATTGAAAAGAGTTTTCGATAATGAGACTAAAATGCGGGGTTTATAATTGTTAGGCATGTGATGTCTAAAGAATTCATTTGGTCAGGCATGCGATATCTGAGGTGGTTGCGGATTCCAACTGTTGTAGTTTTACACTTTCTTTTCTGTGACCGTAAGTGTAATATATGATATCGCCGGTTTCGTTGCTATATGTCAACGATAATTGGGATACACATGTTTACTTACATTGATGACATGTGTTGTTATGTGTTGCTGGATATGTTATATTGGATTGTCGTGTTTGAATAGCCGGGGGGTTTTATGTGAGATGAGTGTTTTTCATTTTCATTCATGTAAAAAACTTGTATGTAATATTCTTTTATTGGGGCACTTCCAGGTAGCGGAAGTTGTCACCTTTTGTATATTATTTACTTTTCCGCACTAGGATAGACCCAAGGTGGAGGGCACAAGTAACCGGGTTCTGGAGTCCAGAGGGAGACCAACTCGAGGAGTCGAGTCCGGGTCTCCTAACTCCAGAATTGGTAGGGTTGCTTGCCGCTCTCGTAGGGGTCTAGGGGTGTGGGTTTGGCTATTCATCACGACCGTGGAATCCGTCTTTTATACTGGCTCGTATTGAAAACACGGACGTCCTAGTATATCCAATATTTCATACATGTTTCTTCTGCTGCGATATCTGTGTTGTGATCATGTGATGTTCTATGATAGATACAGTATATAGTATATATGATATATTATATAGGCGTTACTTATGTTTTACACCCGCGCTAGCCCTGCCCCGCTCTGCCGTTAGTTACCTAACCTAACGGTGCACGAGAGGACATCGAGGCGAATGCGGATGGCATAAGTGTACGTCGTATTTATCTGTGATGTTTAGGTACTTATATGATGGGACTTCATTAATGAGATTAATGAAATAAAAGAAACCTAAGATGTTGTAGAATCGAATTTCAAAATAAAAAAGGTAGCTATAGTTCTTGCTTTGCACAGCGGTATATATGATATATCCTGCACCTTATTCGATGAGGAAAGGACCGAGATCCCTTCACCGGGACAGACTCCTTTAGCAATAACTGGCAGATGCTACAACTCTCGGTTTGTCTTTTTGATTCCTTCTATAGTTTCTGCTTTTCACAGTGATATATATGATATATCCCGCACCTCATTCGACGAGGAAAGGACCGACGATCCCTTCACCGGGAGTGACTCCTTTAGCAAAACTAGAAAAGCCTCAAAAACACCCCATTTCAAATTCATTCGATTCTACAACGATATCAAGTTCATTACGCAATATGTTTTCAGAAAAACCTGTCGTAGCCCTCCGTCATTTCAGATAAGTTGTATATAGTATCCATGATGCATTTGTTCGCTTTCGTCAAGGTGCAGTGTGCGGTAGCTATATGCAACTTATCTGCTTGCATACGATGCGATTGGATTAGGGTAGTCGTGCGGCTTTGTTGGCTTTCGTCAAGGGTCGTGCGGGTGGGTTTAATTCAATCGAGAAATGTACGGGTTGAACTTGACTAGCGGGCTATGGTTTGTTGGCTTTCGTCAAGGTCATAGCACGTTAGGGGCAAAATATTATCGGGAATTTCAAGTGTTGAAATTTGCAATGAGATTGCATACCTTCTATGAGATAGTTGGATCCCGATACCCGCTGCGAGTAAGAGTTACTCCTGGGAGAGTTTTACACATTACAATTAGCCGATCAAGTAGGTGTCTAGAAAGGTGTTAACGAGGTTACGCCTCTGGGAAAACGAGGTTTACATTAATTAGGTTCGTGCGAAAGCACGGGGGACCTCCCTCAAAGTACCGACACTGGCCTGGCTGAAAGATTGGCGAACTTGTAGTGTGTAATTAATCCCGGCTAGTCTTTCCTTTTAGGGTTTGAAGGAAAATTTGATAAAAAGCAGTGGGAGCCATCCTGATTATAAAAAATAATAACCAATCTATTCTTGCAAGAGCGCACGCTGAGTGTTTTCTTCTCTCTCTCTCCAGGTAGCGACCATATCACGCCTTAATCAAGATAATAATACGGATTATTGACCGAACCCGCTTGTTATACTGAGCTGGGGAACGTTGGTCCCGCTCCAACTTATAATTGTTATAAGACAGAGCAGGAAATTGGGGAATACCAGATTTCCCGTGCCGCCCAAACGAAGAGAGTGCATGCTGATGCATCATCTTCAGGTGTGTTCATTATAAAGAACTGTTTCTCAGTATCCTCTGCATCCTGGGTATTTGATACCGGATCAGGATCCCTGATATGTAATCTGTTACATAGGGCTACAGATAGGTAGAAAAACTGAGAACGGGTGATAAGTTTCATGAGACAGAAAACGGGGCAAGTGTTGCAGCCAAGTCTGTTGGTCACTGTCACCCTGTATTATCAATGCATTGATTCTGAATGAATGTTATTAGATACCGAACCTGATATACAAAATCATATCCGTCTCTTTATTAGTAAAGAAATGATAAAATTTTGTATTGTTGGATAATGTTTTGAACATTTCCTATATCAAAAGCTGATCGGTTCAGGCACGTTATCTAAAAGCATTAATATTCTAAATCAAACTACAGTTCTTAGTATATGGAACACACACAAGAGGAAGAGTTCAGAAATGAACGAATTCTTCTTGAGGTATTGTAGACTAGGTCAGATCAATGTGACCCGACTAGCTAGAGTTTCATAAAGATGCATATTTAAATCAGTTTGAATTTACATCTTGTGAAACTTGCCAGTCATGTCACAGAGATAAGATGACCATAGCTCCGTTTACTGGAAACAGAGAAAGAGTTAATGAACTCTTGGAATGATACATGTTGATGTATGTAGGTCCCCTGTCTACACATGCCAAGACAGGTTCTTTTGTACTTCATTACATTCTCTGATGATCTCTCAAGATTCAAACATATGTTCCTGTTGAAACACAAGTCCGAATCTTTTGAGATATTCACAGAATATGATTTAGAAGTAAAGAACCAAAATACGGATATAAGTATTATGTCCTTTGATGTGATCGAGGAGGAGAATACTTGAGCACGGAAATCCTGGACTATTCTAAAGGAGAATGAGATTCTCTCAGAATTACTCCTCCGTATACACCATAGCACGATGGTATATCGGGGCGGAGCAATCACACCCTATATGATAAGGTGTGCTCTATGATGAGTACTACTGAGTTTCCTATTTCCTTTTGGGAGTTATGCACTTGAGAAGCTGCATACCTATTGAATAGGGTTCAAATCAAATCAGTTGCCTACCACTTCATATATGATATGGAAAGGGAAGAGCCCATATCTTAAGTTAGTTAAGATTTGGGGTTGTCCAGCCTATGTCTAAAAGCAAAATCCGGACAAGCTCGAGGCAAGGTCTGTTATGTAGAACTGGAAATGTTCCAGCTGTACAAACTGCAGCTGATGATTTGGTACAACCAAAGGATTCAGTAGATACCAACGAACCTCAGCCTCTCCGCCGATCTAGTAGGGTTCCTCACCCACCTGAGAGATACTTCGGTTTCTCTATGACAGTGGGAGCGAGGATTGCATCATGAGATGATGACCCAACTAGTTTCGAGCTGGCCATCAGAAGTGGGACTCTGTAAGAATGGCTGGATGCTTAGCGATCTGAGATGGAATCCTTATACACCAACAAAGTATGGACTTTAATTGCTATATCTGAAGGGTTAAATCCCCATCAGGAGCAAGTATATCTTGAGAAGATTACTTGGTGTAGATGGAAAAGTTGAGACTTTCAAAGCTAGACTTGTTAAAGGTTTTCGTCATCGACCAGGCGTGGATAATGATGTAACCTTTTCCAGTACCTATGCTTAAGTCCATCCAGATACTACTTGCCACGGCTACATACCATGACTACGATATCTGGCGGTTGGGTGTCATGACTGCTTTTCTAAATGATATTTTAGAAGAGTGCGTCTATAAGTACACAGCCAGAGGGCCTCGTAAACAGTGGGAGCAGCGGAAACGTGTGCAAGATGTTTTATAGGATAAAGCAGGCATCGCGGAGTTGGAACGTCTATTTTGATGTGTTTGTCAAAGAGTTTGACATCATCAAAATGGTAGATGAACCTTGTATAAACAAAAAGGATAGTAGGGAGTATGGTGACGATCCTCGTAGAGTACGTGGATGACATACTCTTGATAGGGAAGGAGTTTCCTATGCTACGCTCGATCAATCTCCGATTATCACAATGATTCTCCATATAGGATCAAAGTGATACCTACTAAATCCTGGATTTTGGATCTATGAGATAGATCTAATTGGATGTTAGGATACTTACTAGATGTAGTGAGATGGTATCAATCGATCCTGGGGAGAATCACTGGAAGGGTTCCAGGGTGATAAAGTCGACTGAATGTCAGTCACAGGCATTGTCTTTACCCTCAGTAAAGGGACGGTATGTTGGAAGAGTTCCAAGCTAGATACCGTGGCATACTAGAAGATAAAGGCTGGATACATCGCTACTTAAGATGCTACCAAAGAAGCAGTCTGGGTGTATATTTGTTCATGAGATGAACCTAGTTCCTCCCATTGTGTGAGAATGGAGTTGTGGCTTATGCCAAGGAACGTCCGTCCCATCAGTGATCCAGACATATTCTAAGGCAGTATCACCTGATCATGGAGATGGTTGATCTCCAGGGTGATCGAGGTTAGGAGAGCAGACTCAGAGGATAACACGGCGGATCCACTCACGAAGGCCTATTCCCAGAGAGATACTTTTATGGGATGGTTGAGTATGAGATACTACAACCACTGCTACAGATGGCCCTAGTGCAAGTGGGAGATTGTTAGTTATATGTATGCCCTAGAGGCCATTACTGTACATAGGATGTATATTGTAGTGGATGCTGGGACATATATAGGGAGGACTTTCTTGCTTGACATGATAGCATGCTATCTGGTTACTCTTTACCTAAACGTGTATACTGATTGTCTCTCTGTTACATGTTGGTAAAGCCCTTAGGATGTGTACTTGACTACCTGGACTATGATGCGAATCATACTAGTGGGGACATGGTAGTCCATAAGTACATCCTTCAAGGTCCCTAGTCGTGGGTATATCGAGACAGGGCATCGATATACCAGAGTAGACTAGCGTGTACCTTCTCGACCCATACAGATGGGCGATGGATGATCCCATATCCATCGATGTTTGACATCAGAGATGATATACGGGTGCTCAGTGGAGACTGGGTACACTGGACGGACTCGCCGAGAACTCCCAGATGGTATTATACCTCACGTCAGATGGCAGTTCTCTGGTGACACTGGTACAGAGTAGTCTGTTGACCCGAGATCGTCATAGAGTCTTGTGTGGTTCCTACTGTGCTTTGATTTCCACCTTACCACGTCCAAGAGGGCGTGCAAAACGGTGGCTTTTGGGTACAGTCCCGAATCACATTGAGGCAACGAGCGATCGGAGGGGATTCGTCTCTCCCGGTATAGGGAGTTAATGTTGCGCTGTGTTCGATTGGCTATAACCGGAAATCCCTGGCCAGGGTTGCTGAGATTTACTGGTAAGTGTTACCAGTAGTTTCTCGAACTGTTATAGACCTCATATCGACACGACTTATCGAGCTATTGAGGTCTGAAGTTTACCACCCCTAGGCAAGATATGCGACATATCAGACGACGAGACCGGACTGTACGGTAAGTGTTACTGGTTGGATTCACTGGAGTGTGAGCAGGCTTGCTCGTCGATCTTCTGATCGCTCAATACCCGGGTGGCCGTTACGTTTAGCAGACCGCTTGCGGCGTGTGGGTGTCTGATATGATCATCACCTGCTGCCGGCGTATTGACGAGTCTTCAGAGTCCTACACAGAGGTTTCCTGGCTCAAGCGAAACGAAATAGGAGCGCATATGAGATATGTGCGGGACCGAGAATAATGCGTGTATGTGATACCGTATTCCATTCTCGCGATGAATGTATCGAATGGTTATATGCGATATGTAGGGTTCCTAGGCACTCTAGTGGGGTCTCACAAGTGATCAAACATGCACAAATCAAATTTTTCAAGTGCCTACAAACCCTAATACGGATCGTTAACTAGATATATAGGCGAAGTAAGCAAGTAATCGAATTAAATGCTAAGGGAAAGTGACTACAACCTTTGTAGATCCGGTCCACCACCTCCTAGGCTCCGTGATGAAGTCCCTCCGCTGTCCAAAACGAAACCATGACTCTAGCTTCGGCATCATCGAAGAATGGGCGGGCTTGATCGTCGGTTCGATGCCGAAGATGATCTACGTCGAGGTATCACAAGAACAAGCTCCACCTTCACCAAGCCATGAAAACTTGTGAAGGAAACACCCTATACTACTTGGCAAGAGGTAGAGGATGAAGAAATAGGAAGTGGGTAGACTTTAGTTTTGGATTTCTCACTAGTTTTCATCACTTGCCATTGGAGTAGCAAGCTTTCTTCATGGAAGAAGAAGATGAAGAAGAAGAAGAAGATATGATAAGTCTTCTTTTTTTTTTAAAAAAAGAAAATAAATGAATACTTATCATTTCTTCAACCATGGTTTAGTGTAGAGACTTAACTAAGGTTAGATGAGTGGTTAGGGTTAGGCATGAGACAAGAATGGTGACTAAGTCAATGCTTCATGAATCTTCAACTAAAAACAAACATAGCCACCATTCATTTCTCTTTTTCTTTTCAAATGAAACAAATAAAATAAATAAATAAATAGTTAAATGAATAAGCAAATGAAATGATACCCTAACCACTCACTAACCATGGTTCAATACTTTACACAAAACCAAGCAAGAATGTATCACCAAACATGATACAATCATGTGCACAAAATATATCATATATACAATGTGCAATACAAGTGAGTAAATCCATTTAAAGTGAACCAATACTATTTAATGCAAAGTAATATATCAAATATATAATTATACATTAAATCATTAAATCAACACTTTATTTAACGATCCGGTCATATCGCATATAACCGACTAGTATCCTATGTATCGGCTTATCGAATCAATCCTTGATTCGATAACTAGGTTACATCGCATATAACCAATCGATACATTCATCGCGAGAATGGAATACGGTATCACATACACGCATTATTCTCGGTCCCGCACATATCTCATATGCGCTCCTATTTCGTTTCGCTTGAGCCAGGAAACCTCTGTGTAGGACTCTAAAGACTCGTCAATACGCCGACAGCAGATGATGATCATATCAAACACCCACAAGCCGCAAGCGGTCTGCTAAACGTAACGGCCACCCGGGTATTGAGCGATCAGAAGATCGACGAGCAAGCCCGCTCACACTCCTGTGAATCCAACCAGTAACACTTACCGTATAGTCCGGTCTGTTCGTCTGATATGCCGCATATCTCGCCTAGGGGTGGTAAACGTCAGACCCCAGTAGCTTGATAAGTCATGCCGACGTGAGGTCCATAACATTCGTGAAACTACTGATAACTCTTACCAGTATATCACTGCAACCCTGGCCAGGGATTTCCTGTTATGGCCAGTCGAGCATAGCGCAGCATCAACCCCCAATACCGGGAGAGACGAATCCCCTCCTATCGCTCATTGCCTCCATGTGAATCGGGACTGTACCCAATAACCACCTGTTTGCACAACTCAGTAGAGCCGTGGTAGGGTGGAAATCAAAGCACAGTGGGAGACACACAAGACTCTATGACGATCTCGGGTCAACAGACTAAGCTGTACCAGTGTCACCAGAGAACTGCCATCTGACGTGAGGTATAATACCATCTGGGAGTTCTCGGCGAGTCCGTTCAGTGTACCCAGTCTCCACTGAGCACCCGCATACCATCTCCGATGTCAAAAACCAATGGATATGGTATCATCCATCGCCCATCGCATGGGTCGAGAAGATATACGCTAGTCTACTCTGGAATATCGATGCCCCGTCTCGATATTCCCACGACTAGGAACAATGAAGGATGTACTCATTGACTACCCAGGCCCCACTAGTATGATCTGCATCATAGTCCTGGAAGTCGAGTACACATCCTAAGGGCTTTATCAACATGTAATCAGAGACACAGAAAGTATACATGTTAAGATAAAGAACAACCAGATAGCGTACTATCATGTCGAGCAAGAAAGTCCTACCTATATATGTCCCAGCATCCACTACAATATACATCCAATGTACAGTAATGGCCTCTAGGGCATACATATAACTAACAATCTCCCACTTGCACTAGGGCCATCTGTAGCAGTGGTCGCAGTATCTAATACTCAACCATCCCATATGAGTCTCTCTCTGGGAAAAAGGCCTTCGTGAGTGGATCTGCCATGTAGTCCTCTGAGTCTACTCTCCTAACCTCGATCACCCCGGAGATCAACTATCTCCATGATCAGGTGATGCTTCCTCAGAATATGTCTGGGTCACTGATGGGACCAGGGTTCCAGGGCCTAAGCCACACTTCCATTGTCATACAATGGCAGGAACCTAGTTCATCTTATGAACCAATATACACCCAAACTTCCTCTTTGGTAGTATCTTCAATAGCGATGTTACCAGCCTTTATCGTCTAGTTTGCCATGGTATCTAGCTTGGAACTCTTCCAACGTACCGTCCCTCTACTGAGGGTAAAGACAGTGCCTGTGACTGACATTCAGTCGTCTTTATCACCCTGGAACTCTTCCAGTGATTCTTCCCAGGATCGATTGATACCATCTCACTACATCTAGTGAGAATCCTAGCATCCAATTACATCTATCTCATAGATGAAAACTCAGGATTTAGGAGGTATCACTTTGATCCTATTTGGAGAATCCTAGTGATAATAGGAGATTGACCGATCGTAGTATAGGAAACTCTCTTCCTATCAAGAGTATGTTGTCTACGTACAATACGAAGATGACCACCTTACTCTCTACTACCCTTTTGTATATACAAGGTTCGTCTACCATTTTGATGAAGTCAAACACTTTGACAATCACATCAAAACAGACGTTCCAACTTCACGATGCCTGCTTCATTATATAAAGCAACTTGCACACGTTTCCGCTGCTCCCACTGTTTACGAAGCCCTCTGGCTGTGTTCTTATAGACGTTCTCTTCTAAATCAGTATTTAGAAAAGCAGTCAGGGCACCCAACCACCAGATATCGCAGTCATGGTATGTAGCCGTGGCAAGTAGGATCTGGATGGACTTAAGCATAGTCACTTGGAAAAGGTTTCATCATTATCCATGCCTGGTTGATGACTAAAACCTTTAATAAGCCTAGCTTTGAAAGTCTCAACTTTTCCATCTACACCAAGCAATCTTCTCAAGATATACTTGCTCCTGATGGGGATTTAACCCTTCAGATATAGCAGCTAAAGTCCATACTTTGCTGGTGTACATGGATTCCATCTCAGATCGCTAAGCATCCAGCCATTCTTACAGAGTCCCTACTTTCGATGGCCTGCTCGAAACTAGTTGGGTCATCATCTTATGATGCATTCCTCGCTCCCACTGTCATCGAGAAACCGAGGTATCTCTCAGGCGGATGAGGAACCCTACTAGATCGGCGGAGAGGCTGAGGTTCGTCGGGAACTATAAAATCATTTGGTTCTGTCAAATCATCAACTGCAGTTTTGTATAGCTGGAACCTTTCCAGTTATACAGAACTGATCCTGCCTCGATCTTGTCCGGATTTTGCTTTCAACATAGGCTGGACAACCCCAAATCTTAACCCGCTTAAGAGATGGGTTCTTCCCATACCATATCTCATATGGAGTGGTAGGCACTGATTTGATTCAAACCTAATTCAATAGGTATGCAGCTTCTCAAGTGCATAACCCCAAAAGGAAATAGGTAACTCAGTAATACTCATCATAGAGCACACCATATCTAATATTGTGCAATTGCTCCGCCCTGATACACCGTTGTGCTGTGGTGTATTCAGAGGAGTAACACTGAGAGAGAATCTCATTCTCCTTTAGAATAGTCCAGGAATTCTATGCACAAGTATTCTCCTCCCTGATCTTATCATAGGACATAATACTTATACCCGTATTTTGGTTCTCTACTTCTAACTTATATTCTGTGAATACCTCAAAAGCTTCAGATTTATGTTTCAACAGGAACATATGACTGAAGCTTGAGAGATTATCAGAGAATACAATGAAGTATAAAGAACCAGTTCTGGCATGTGTAGACAGGAGACTTTACATACATCATCATGTATCAGTCCCAAGAGTTTACTAACTCTTTCTCTGTTTCTAATAAACAGAGCTATGGTCATCTAATCTTTGTGACATGACTGGCAAGTTTCACAAGATGTAAATTCAAACTGATTTAAATATGCATCTAAAATGTAACTTCAGCCAGTCGGGTCGCATTGATGTGACCTAGTCTACAATACTTCAAGAAGGATTCGTTCATTTCTGAACTCTTCCTCTTTTGTGTGTTCTGTATGCAAGGAACTGTAGTTTGATTTAGAACGTCAATGCTTTTAGATAACGTGCCTGAACCGATCAACTTTTGATATAGGAAATGTTCAAAACATTATCCAACAATACAAAATTATATCATTTCTTTACTAATAAAGAGACTGATATGATTTTGTATATCAGGTTCGGTATCTAATAGCATTTGTTCCGAATCAATGTATTGGTAATACAGGGTGACAGTGACCAACAGACTTGACTGCAACACTTGCCCCGTTTTCTGCCTCATCAAAATTATCACCCGTTTTCAGTTTTTCTACCTTTTTGTAGCCCTATGTAACAGCTTACATATCTGGGATCCTGATCCGGTATCATATACCCAGGATGCAGAGGATACTGAGAAACAGTTCTTTGTAATGAACATACCCGAAGGAGATGCATCATATGCACTTTCTTCGTTTGGGCGGCATAGGAAATCTGGTATTCCCCTATTTCCTGCTCGGTCTTATAACAATTATAAGTCGGAGCGGGACCAACGTTCCCCAGCTCAGTATAACAAGCGGGTTCGGTCAATACATCCATATTATTATCTTGATTAAGGCGTGATATGGTCGCTACCTAGAGAGAGAGAGAAGAAAACACTCAGCGTGCGCTCTTGCAAGATCAGATTGGTTTTTATTTTATCTAATCAGGATGACTCCCACTGCTTTTTATCAAATCTTCCTTCAAACCCTAAAAGGAAAGACTAGCCGGGATTAATTACACACTACAAGTTCGCCAATCTTTCAGCCAGGCCAGTGTCGGTACTTTGAGGGAGGTCCCCCATGCTTTCGCACGAACCTAATTAATGTAAACCTCGTTTTCCCAGAGGCGTAACCTCGTTAACACCTTTCTAGACACCTACTTGATCGGCTAATTGTAATTTATAAAACTCTCCCAGGAGTAACAATTACTCGCAGCGGGTATCGGGATCCAACTATCTCATAGAAGGTATGCAATCTCATTGCAAATTTCAACACTTGAAATTCCCGATAATATTTTGCCCCTAGCACCTATGACCTTGGCTAAGGTCAACAAATCATAAGCACTAGTCAAGTTCTACCCGTCATTTCGTGATTAATTAGACCCACCCACATGACCCTTGGCTAAGGTCAACAAAGCCACATGACTGACCTAACTAATCGCATCATATGTGGTGTAGGAAGACATCACTTAGCTACCGTACACTAAGCCTCGGCTAAGGTCGACAAACGTAGCACGAATACTAAGTACTCTACTTCCTAAAATGACGGAGGGCTACGATAGGTTTTTCTGAAAACCTTTTGCGTAATGAACTTGATATCGTTGTAGAATCAAATGATTTTAAAATGGAGTGCTTTTGAGGCTTTTCTAGTTTTGCTAAAGGAGTCACTCCCGGTGAAGGGATCGTCGGTCCTTTCCTCGTCGAATGAGGTGCGGGATATATCATATATATCACTGTGCAAAGCAAAAACTCTTAAAAGCAATCAAAAGACAAACCGAGTGTGTAGCATCTGCCAGTTATTGCTAAAGGAGTCACTCCCGGTGAAGGGATCTCGGTCCTTTCCTTATCGAATAAGGTGCACGATATATCACATATACCGCTGTGCAAAGCAAGAACTGTAGCTACCTGTTTTATTTTGAAATTCGATTCTACAATATCTTAGGTTTCTTTTATTTCATTAATCATATTAATGAAGTCCCATCATTTAAATTACCTAAACATTACAGATAAATATGACGTACACTTATGCCATCCGCATTCGCCTCGATGTCCCCCCGTGCACCGTTAGGTTAGGTAACTAACGACAGAGCGGGGCAGGGCTAGCGCGGGTGTAAAACATAAGTAACGTCTATATAATATATCATATATACTATATACTACATCTATCTGAATAGAGCATAGAACATCGCATGATCACATCACAGATAAAGCACAGCAGAAGAAACATATGAAATATTGGATATACTAGGACGTCCGTGTTTTCAATACGAGCCAGTATAAAACACGGATTCCACGGTCGTGATGAATAGCCAATCTCACACCCCAAGACCCCTACGAGAGCGGCAAGCAACCCTACCAATTCTAGGGTTAGGAGACCCGGACTCGACTCCTCGAGTTGGTCTCCCACTGGACCCCAGAACCCGGTTACTTGTGCTCCCCTCCTTGGGTCTATCCTAGTGCAGAAAAGTAAATAATATACATCAACGGTGACATCTTCCACAACCTGGAAGTGCCCCAATAAAAGAATATTACATATAAGTTTTTACATGAATGAAAATGAAAAACACTCATCTCACATAAAAAAAAAACCCTGCTATTCAAACACGACGATCCAATATAACATATCCAGCAACACATAACATCACATGTCATCAACGTAAGTAAATATATCCATCCCAATTGTCGTTGACATATAGCAATGAAACCGACGATATCACATATTACACTTACGGTCACAGAAAAGAAAGTGTAAAACTACAACAGTTGGAATCCGCAACCATCTCAGACATCGCATGCCTGACCAAATGAATTCTTTAGACATCGCATGCCTAACAATTATAAACCCCGCATTTTAGTCTTATTATAGAAAACACTTTTCAATATCAAGTCGGGCAATTCAACAGGATTCCCGACATTCTGATCGAATGCTCGTCGCAAACTTCAGCAGACGGCCGCACCCCCGATACCGTCGACAAAGTGCACCAAGGAGGAACACCGCTACCGCGAGCACCCGAACGGATGCTTTCGGCGACGGGGTTCCCTACAGTCACTTGGTCGGGGCTATGGAGTGAGGTTGTCTATTAAGTTTACCCGGCGAGTATCCGCGTACACTACGTGATTGCGACGGACTTTTGATCACATCAAAATTCCGTGGCAACCGATCAAGTGAGACTAAACTGCTATATTTATAACATTCATTCAGTTATCTCATAACTACTTGTGAATTCCAATTATTGTATCACATTCCGGATAAATAGAAAATGCTAAACTTTTCGATCGAACAATCGAACACCCAAGTTTTCCCGATACAGCTCAACACATGAAATAAGTCCAACAACATTCAGTTTGTGCCTCAGTACCAACGGTCCAGCCATAGAAGGGTCAAGCCAACGCCTCACATGTGGCACGCCGTACTGCCCCAAACCCGAAGGTTCAAAGGGCAGTTCAAGACGGTCACATAATCGAGTTAAGGTTTGTTGTCTTCTAGAGGGTCCATCGCATTACTTGCACTACTTAGAACGTCGTTAAACTACGGAAAAATCCAACAATTGGAAATTTCCCGGCAGGGGAAAAAGTGGGTATTTATATCCGGTCGAACTTTTTAACATATTCTAAAAATACCCGGAAAAGCACACCGAAAAAATTAGACAGTCCGATCGAATACACCGAGTCCCCAATAAAACCCAGAAAATAAAACTCTGGAATAAATATTAAAATATTCCCAGGAAAACCAGCACTACTTACTAAGAATTACTGTGCAAACTTCGATGCACAAAACGACAAACCCGCCGCGGAACTGCCGCATGAGCATGCTCATGCCGCGGATCCGCGGTGACTTTAAGGAATCAGTACATCGAGTTTACAGTAACCCTTAGATTTTCCTGCTGAATTTTCTGGATATTTTTAATGTGGAAAAATCCCCGAAATTAAAAAATGTACAGAGAGCATATTTAGGGTTGGGTTTTCGGGTCGTTCGGACTTCAAATTCCTTCTGGACTTCGCCTAAGACTCTAGCTAGGCTCTGATACCACTGTAGGGTTCCTAGGCACTCTAGTGGGGTCTCACAAGTAATCAAACATGCACAAATCAAATTTTTCAAGTGCCTACAAACCCTAATACGGATCGTTAACTAGATATATAGGCGAAGTAAGCAAGTAATCGAATTAAATGCTAAGGGAAAGTGACTACAACCTTTGTAGATCCGGTCCACCACCTCCTAGGCTCCGTGATGAAGTCCCTCCGCTGTCCAAAACGAAACCATGACTCTAGCATCAGCATCATCGAAGAATGGGCGGGCTTGATCGTCGGTTCGATGCCGAAGATGATCTACGTCGAGGTATCACAAGAACAAGCTCCACCTTCACCAAGCCATGAAAACTTGTGAAGGAAACACCCTATACTACTTGGCAAGAGGTAGAGGATGAAGAAATAGGAAGTGGGTAGACTTTAGTTTTGGATTTCTCACTAGTTTTCATCACTTGCCATTGGAGTAGCAAGCTTTCTTCATGGAAGAAGAAGATGAAGAAGAAGAAGAAGATATGATAAGTCTTCTTTTTTTAAAAAAAAGAAAATAAATGAATACTTATCATTTCTTCAACCATGGTTTAGTGTAGAGACTTAACTAAGGTTAGATGAGTGGTTAGGGTTAGGCATGAGACAAGAATGGTGACTAAGTCAATGCTACATGAATCTTCAACTAAAAACAAACATAGCCACCATTCATTTCTCTTTTTCTTTTCAAATGAAACAAATAAAATAAATAAATTGATAAATGAATAAGCAAATGAAATGTTACCCTAACCACTCATTAACCATGGTTCAATACTTTACACAAAACCAAGCAAGAATGTATCATCAAACATGATACAATCATGTGCACAAAATATATCATATATACAATGTGCAATACAAGTGAGTAAATCCATTTAAAGTGAACCAATAATATTTAATGCAAAGTAATATATCAAATATATAATTATACATTAAATCATTAAATCAACACTTTATTTAACGATCCGGTCATATCGCATATAACCGACTAGTATCCTATGTATCGGCTTATCGAATCAATCCTTGATTCGATAACTAGGTTACATCGCATATAACCAATCGATACATTCATCGCGAGAATGGAATACGGTATCACATACACGCATTATTCTCGGTCCCGCACATATCTCATATGCGCTCCTATTTCGTTTCTCTTGAGCCAGGAAACCTCTGTGTAGGACTCTAAAGACTCGTCAATACACCGACAGTAGATGATGATCATATCAAACACCCACAAGCCGCAAGCGGTCTGCTAAACGTAACGGCCACCCGGGTATTGAGCGATCAGAAGATCGCTCAAGCAAGCCTGCTCACACTCCTGTGAATCCAACCAGTAACACTTACCGTATAGTCCGGTCTGTTCGTCTGATATACCGCATATCTCGCCTAGGGGTGGTAAACGTCAGACCCCAGTAGCTTGATAAGTCATGCCGACGTGAGGTCCATAACATTCGTGAAACTACTGATAACTCTTACCAGTATATCACTGCAACCCTGGCCAGGGATTTCCTGTTATGGCCAGTCGAGCATAGCGCAGCATCAACCCCCAATACCGGGAGAGACGAATCCCCTCCTATCGCTCATTGCCTCCATGTGAATCGGGACTGTACCCAATAACCACCTGTTTGCACAACTCAGTAGAGCCGTGGTAGGGTGGAAATCAAAGCACAGTGGGAGACACACAAGACTCTATGACGATCTCGGGTCAACAGACTAAGCTGTACCAGTGTCACCAGAGAACTGCCATCTGACGTGAGGTATAATACCATCTGGGAGTTCTCGGCGAGACCGTTCAGTGTACCCAGTCTCCACTGAGCACCCGCATACCATCTCCGATGTCAAACACCAATGGATATGGGATCATCCATCGCCCATCGCATGGGTCGAGAAGATATACGCTAGTCTACTCTGGAATATCGATGCCCCGTCTCGATATTCCCACGACTAGGAACAATGAAGGATGTACTCATTGACTACCCAGGCCCCACTAGTATGATCTGCATCATAGTCCTGGAAGTCGAGTACACATCCTAAGGGCTTTATCAACATGTAATCAGAGAGACAGAAAGTATACATGTTAAGATAAAGAACAACCAGATAGCGTACTATCATGTCGAGCAAGAAAGTCCTACCTATATATGTCCCAGCATCCACTACAATATACATCCAATGTACAGTAATGGCCTCTAGGGCATACATATAACTAACACGATATAACCTAGTTATCGAATCGAGGGTTGATTCGATAAGCCGATACATTGGATACTAGTCGGTTATATGCGATATGACCGGATCGTTAAATCAAGTGTTGATTTAATGATTTAATGCATAATTATATATTTGATATATTACTTTGCATTAACTAGTATCGGTTCACTTTTAAATGGATTTTCTCACTTGTTTGTGCACATTGTATATATGATATATTTTGTGCACAAGATTGTATCATGTTTGATGATACATGCTAGTTTGGGTTTGTGTAAAGAATTAAACATGGTTACTTAAGTTGTTAGGGTTTCATTTCCTTTTCTCATTTATTTATTTATTTATTCTTTATGGAAAATGAAAAGCATAAAGAGAAAAATGGTTGCTAACTTTGTTTGTATTATGAAGCTTCATGAAGCTTTGACTTAGTGACCATTTTGTCTCATGCTTAACCCTAACCATTCCACTTAACCCTAGTCTATTCTCTACACTTGACCATGGTTACATTATGATAAGTATTCTTTTTATTTCCTTTTTAAGAAATACTCATCATAATATTCATCTTCTTCTTCTTCTTCATCACTTGAAGAAAGCTTGCTTCATCAATGGTGATTGATGAAAAAGAGTGAGAAATCCAATTCTAAAGTGAACCCACTTCCTATTTCTTCATCCTCTACCTCTTGCCAAGTAGTATAGGGTGTTTCCTTCACAAGTTTTCATGGCTTGGTGAAGGTGGAGCTTGATCTGGTGATGCCTCGACATATATCATCTTCGGCACGAAGCCGACGACCTTGCCCGCCCATTTCTCTGATGAAGCCAACGCTTGAGCCCGGGATTCCATCTGGACAGCGAGGAGACTTCATTGCGGAGCTATAGAGATGGAGAACCGGATCTACAAAGGTTGTATTTCCGTTTACTTTTAGTTAAGATGTTAACTAGCTCGTTTTGTCGCCTAAAAATCTAGCCAACGATCTTGTTAGGGTTTCTCGGCACCGTTAAAATTTGAAATTGGCATGGTTGATGCCTTGTGAGACCTCATTAGTGTGCCTAGGAACCCTTCAGTTTCAGTAGATCATTTTGGCTATTTTGGTATTGTTTAATTGAATTAGTTTCACTGAAGATAGAATCTGGAAGCATATATCGGAAAGGATATCTTAAAACATCAAATACGACACGATTAAAAACGCATCGCGATTTAAATTCTGTAACGATGCATGTTAGGGTTAAAATCCAGTAAGGTTAAGTGTTTAATAGTTCGATATAGTCGTATACAATATAACTAGTACATGGGAACGGGTGTTTTTCATTTCTGTCATGTCGGAGTAGCCATTTCCTTATACAAGTTAAATTGTGATTTTAGATTCGAATACGGGATTTTCGGAAGCAGCGAGGAAAGGGAAAGGATTGGCAATTCCTGAATAGATTCGACGTTTTCCGGTGAGTAGTCTAAACATCTACCGGGGAATTTTGTAAAGATGGCGTGATACGCTCGTAGTTTATTTAACTTAATGCTTTATTTGATATGTTAAATTAACAATATGTATTCATAAGTTACACATACCTTGTTTAGTTGCTAGAACACTACACATTATCGACGAGTCATGCCACGTGCACGTCTTATATGTTACACACACCTCGTCGATATTACTATGTCACTTTTACACTTAACACAATTCTTGTTAAAATGATTCATATCGTATCTTAAATACCAATAATAGTAGTAAATTGCATCATTAATATCATGTTAATATCTGCGTATTTCATGTTGATATAAGAGGTAAATGTATTATTGAGGATTTATGGTTTTGAGTTTTGAATACTATTACATAAACCCAGTGATTTTATGATTGATGTGTCATGTCCACCATGAGATGTTTTATGATTTGGTTTTATTCCGGACCGAGTGGGGGAGATATACGGTCACGGATTTTACATTATCTATACTGAGTGGGGGAGATATACAGTTGGATATATGGTGGACCCGGTCGAGACCGAGGGGCAGGATAGCCGCATTGAGGCGGGGGAGCCTAGCGAGGTTACTCGATACCGGAGATAGTGGTAAAATATGGCGTATATCCAGGTGATAACGACCGGTATTGTTGATTTCAGGATCATTCGAGAAATGATGCCTGTAAGAAACGGAAGTTTTGTGTCGATGATGGACACGGGGAAATGAATTTTATTGGGAATAAATGATAGGATTTCAGTTTGGACTATGAGATTCGTATTATAGATTCTTGATTTTCATATATAATCATACATTATACTTGTTCACATTTCAGTTAGTATGATCGTCATATTTACATTATTAACCGTTATATGTTAGTTATATTCACTGAGTTGGCAACTCACCCCCGTTGTGCCATAGTTCCTTGCAGGGGTAGAGTGGACGGTTAGCTGCGGTGCAGATCTACTTTTGCAGCTTTATCACATCTTTTGATAGGTGGGTTACATATGTAGTAACCTTCTATTTTGGTATTGTATATTGTATCTAGAAAATCTCCATCAGACCTGTATATGACTTAGAGTGAGAGATGATATGTATATTATTGACAGTTGAGATCATTTAGTTCTATAAATTGTGGTTTCTTTTCTTTATGTCTGAGATTCGTGTTGATGTTCTATATACTGAGATTTTATTTTCCGCTGTTGATATTGTTGATCCCAACTAGGGATGCAACCTAACTTAACACCTTACACTTGTTTAATATTTTAATTTCATAACATGTGATTTTTACTTAAAAACTAAATTTTTCGATATAAAGAATTCCGCAAAAAGGATTTTGATCTTGGTTTTCGGCTTACTTGGACTGTGTGCATATCTTTAGATATGATACAATCTAAGTGCCGGTTGTAGGGTTCCTAGGAACTCTTGTGAAGGTTCATGAGGCATCAAACATGCCCGAATAAAATTTTAGACGTGCCGAACAACCCAAAACCGGGATCTTTGCTAGATTATTAGGGTTTAACATGCAAGTAAACATCTTTACTACTAAGTGTGAGGGATTACAACCTTTGTAGTCCGCTTCTTCACTTCATAAGCTCCGAGTAGAAGTCCCTTCGCCGCGATCCACGATCTTCCGGACTCAAGAGAGGCTCCACGACTCGAACGATCCATGATAGATTGTCGTATTCCTTTTCTCCGATGATCTACGTCGAAGTTGCTTTAACTCAAGCTCTCTCACTCTAATGAGGTGAACACCCTAATCTAATGGGCTAGATTATATGAGGATGAAGGAATAGTATTTATGCTTTCTTTTTATATCATAATCTCACATGAAATCATCACAAAAGGAAATTCTAGTAAGCTTTCTCAAAGCTAAAGAGAGAAGAAGATGATGAATGAAAAAGATAATCCTTTTGTGATGAATAGTAGTAAAGAATATATGATTGATCATGGAACCATGGTCAAGGATCAGAAGGTTAACCTTTGTAGAGAATAAACTAGGGCTAGGGTTTGGTTAGGTTTAAAGAATGAGTCATAAGATAATATCAACCATAATATCTTAAACTTGACAAAAGGAAAGCTTCTGGATGGTGCAAGAAGGAGCTAACCCTAATCAAACCCTAACCTTGCTTAATCTCCACTAATCATGTTCCATTATTAATCATATCATGTTACTATAATATATATCACATATATATATTATATTTTTTTAACAAAAGAAAATAATACAATTAACATATATCGCATATATATCAATGTATTATCCGGTGAGTAAAGGAAATAATAAAGCGAGCCAATATTAGATAATGTAATACAATATATCATATATATTATTATACATTAAATTATCGAATCAACACTTGATCCGACAATCCGGCTATATCGAATATAACCGACTAATATATCATGTACCGATTCATCGAATCAATACTTTATCTGATGTCCCGGTTCATATCTAAATATCGCGAGAATATAATACGGTATCTCATATCGTATTATCCTCGGTCTTGCGCATATCACATATGTGCCTCTACTCCGTTTTGCCTGAGCCAAGAAACCTCTGTGTAGGACTCTACAGAATCGTCAATACGCCAGTAGCAGGTGATGATCATATCAAACACCCACAAGCTGCAAGCGGTCAGCTAAACGTAACAGCCACCCAGGTATTGAGAGATCAAAAGATCAACAAGCTAGCCTGTACGTTCTCCTGTGAATACAATCAGTAACACTCCCGTACAGTCCGGTCTGTTCATCTGATATGTCGCATATCAAGTCTAGGGGTGGTATACGTCAGACCCCAGTAACCGATAAGTCGTGTCAATATGAGGCTTATAACGGGTCGAGAAACTACTGGTAACACTTACCAGTAAATCTCTATATCAGCCCTGTCCAGGGACTTCCAGTTATAGCCAATCGAACACAGCACAACATCAACTCCCTATACCGGGAAAGACGAATCCCCTCCTATCGCTCATTGCCTCCATGTGATTCGGGACTGTACCCAAAAGCCACCGTTTTGCACGCCCTCTTGGACGTGATAAGGTGGAAATCAAAGCACAGTGGGAATCACACAAGGCTCTATGACGATCTCGGGTTTACAGACTACCATGTACCAGTGTCACCGGAGAACTGCCATCTGACGTGTAGTATATCACCATCTGGGAGTTCTCGACGAGTCCTTCCAGTGTACCCAGTTTCCACTGAGCACCCGTACACCATCTCTGATGTCAAACACCGAAGGATATGGGATCATCCATCGCCCATCATATGGGTCAGGATGCGTATACCCTAGTCTACTCTGGTGTATCGATGCCCTGTCTCGATATACCCTCGACTAGGAACAGTTATAGGATGTACTCATCGACTACCATGGCCCCACTACTATGATCTCATCATAGTCCCAGTAGTCGAGTACAGATCCTAAGGGCTTTATCAACATGTGAGAGAAAGACAGTAAACCAGTATAAGTCAACATGTTAAGATAAAGTGAAACCAAATAGCATACTATCATGACGAGCAAGAAAGTCCTCTCTGTATATATCCAAGCATCCATCATAATATACATCATATGTACAACAATGGCCTCTAGGGCATATACAAAACTAACAATCTCCCACTTGCACTAAGGCCAGCTGTTGTAGTATCTCATACCTAGCATCCCGAATAATCTCTCAAAATGTATCTGGGAAATGGCCTTCGTGAGTGGATCCGCAGTGTTCTCCTTCGTATCTACTCTCCTGACCTCGATCTCCCGGCGATCAACTATCCCCCTGATCAGGTGATACCACCTCAGAATATGTCTGGACTTTTGATGGGACCTGGGTTCCTTGGCCAAAGCCACAGCTCCATTGTTATCGCAATACAGAGGTATTGGATGTTCAATGGATGGAACCACACCAAGTTCACTAATGAACTTCTTTATCTAGACAGCCTCTTTGGCAGCATCGTTGGCAGCGATGTATTCAGCCTCCATCGTCGAGTCTGCAACGGTATCCTGTTCGGAACTCTTCCAACATACCGCCCCTCCATTGAGGGTAAAGACAAAACCCGAGTGCGACTTAGAGTCGTCCTTATCACTTTGGAAGCTGGAATCGGTAAAGGACTCCACCCGGAGTTCTCCGTTACCACACACCAAGAACATGTCTCTAGTCCTTTGCAAGTACTTGAGAATGTTCTTCACAGCTGTCCCGTGTCTCTCTCCAGGATCTGCTTGATACCGACTCACTACACTTAGTGAGTATGCTACATCGGGTCTGGTACATAGCATCGCATACATGATAGAGCCTACTGCCGAAGCATAGGGTATCCCTTGCATGCGAGCTCTCTCCAAATCAGTCTTGGGAGACATCTCTTTGGAGAGAGTGAGTCCAGAGATCGTGGGTTGGTTCCCATGCTTGGATTCTTCCATACTAAACCTCTTTAGTATGGTGTCAATGTACCTGGATTGGGACAATCCCAGTATCCTTTTAGATCTATCTCTATAGATCATGATTCCCAATATGCAAGAGGCATCACCTAGATCTTTCACTGAGAATCTTTGTGATAAGAAGAGCTTGACTGATTGCAGCATAGGAATATCATTTCCTATCAAGAGTATGTCATCCACGTACAATACGAGGTAGACAACCTTACTCTCTGTTACCTTCTTTATAGATACAAGGTTCATCTATATTTTTGATGAAGTCAAACTCTTTGACTACAACATCAAAACAGATGTTCCAACTCCGCGATGCTTGCTTTAACCCATAAATGGATTTAAGCAGCTTGCACACCTTTCCGCTGCTCCCACTATCTACGAAGCCCTCTGGCTGAGTCATGTACACGCACTCTTCTAAATCACCGTTTAGAAAGGCGGTCTTAACATCCATTTGCCAGTTCGTAGTCATGGTATGCAGCAATGGCAAGTAAGATCCGGATGGACTTAAGCATAGCCACTGGAGAAAAGGTTTCGTCATAATCCGCACCTGGTCGTTGACGAAAACCCTTTGCTACAAGTCTAGCTTTGAAAGTCTCAACTTTTCCATCTACACCATATTTCTTTGTAAAGATCCACTTACTCCCAATGGGTTTTACACCTTTAGGAGCATTTTCCAAAGTCCATACTTTGTTGGTGTACATGGATTCCATCTCAGATCGCATTGCATCCAGCCATTTCACAGAGTCACCACTCGTGATGGCCTTCTCGAAACTAGTCGGGTCATCATCATCCATGATGCAATCCTCGCTTCCACCATCAATGAGAAAACCGTAGTATCTCTCAGGTGGACGAGAAACCCCACTAGATCGGCGGAGAGGCTGGGGTTTGTTGGGTACTACTGAATCCTCTGGTTCCAATAAATCATCAGTTGTAGTCTGCGGTGCTGGAAATTCCTCTATCTCTTTGCTACTAATTTCTTTTGCAAGAAATTCCTTTTCTAAAAAGGTGGAATATTGAGAAACAAACACTTTTTGTTCCTCAGCGTGATAGAAAATATATCCTTGAGAATTCTTTGGATATCCCACAAACTTGCAAAGAACTGATCGTGCCTCGAGTTTGTCCGGATTTTGCCTTTTTACATAGGCCGGACAACCCCATATCTTAAACCTTTTAAAATATGGTCTCATTCTCCTCCATATCTCATATGGGGTTGTAGGCACTGATTTAGACGGAACTTGATTCAATAGGTATGCTGTTGTCTCAAGTGCATAACCCCAGAAGGAAATAGGTAACTCAGCAGTGCTCATCATTGAGCGCACCATATCTAATAGGGTGTGATTCCTCTTCTCCGATACACCGTTGTGCTGTGGTGTATAAGGAAGAGTAAGCTGAGAGAGAATCCCATTCTCTTTTAGATTATCCAGAAAATCATTGCTTAAGTATTCTCCTCCTCGATCAGATCGAAGAATCTTAATACTTTTGCCCGTTTGGTTCTCTACTTTGTGCTTATATTCTCTGAATTTCTCAAAAGCTTCAGACTTGTGTTTCATCAGAAATACATGTCCGTATCTAGAGAGATCGTCAGTGAATGTAATGAAGTAGGAAGAACCGTTCCTGGCATGCGTAGACATGGGACCGCATACATCACTATGTATCAGTCAAAAGAGTTCTGTAACTCTTTCTCCGTGTCCACTAAACGGAGCTTTGGTCATTTTTCCTTTGAGACATGAATGGCAAGTATCATAAGATGATAATTCGAACGGATTCAAATATCCATCCTTATGTAACTTAGCTAGTCGTGTCGCATTGATATAACCAAGTCTACAATGCCACAAGAAGGATTCGTTCATTTCTGAACTCTTCCTCTTGTGTGTGTTTTGTATATTGAGGACTGTATTTTGATTAAAAATGAATATGCCATTATGTAACGAGCCTGATGCAATCAACTTTTGATTTAGGAAGATGTTCATAAAATTATCCTGTACTACAAAATTATATCCTTCTTTACTTAATAAAGAAACTGATATAATGTTGCACATCATGTTCGGTATATAATAGCACTCATTCAGAATCAGTGTATTACGACTTGGTAATACTAGGTGATATTCGCCAACTGCTTTGGCTGCAATACTTGCACCATTCCCTACTTGAACGGAATGATCACCTTTTCCCAATTCTCTACCTTTACGTAGCCCATGTAACAATTTACATATGTGGGATCCTTATCCGGTATCTAATACCCAGGATGTAGGGTGAACTGAGAAACAGTTCTCAATAACTAACACACCCGAAGAAGGTGCATCAACATGCATGTTCTCCATTTGAGCGGCGTGAGAATCCAGATATTCTACTATTCCCTGTTCAGTCTTATAACTCTTATAAGAAAGAACGGGACCAACGTTCCCCTGCTCAGTATAATAAGCCGGTTCAGTCAATACATCCATATTATTATCTTGATTATGGCCTGACATAGTCGCTACCTGGAGAGAGAGAGAAGAAAACACTTTAGCATATTCTCTTGCAAGATTAGATTGGTTATTATCTTATCTAATCAGGATGTCCCCCACTGTTTTTATCAAATCTTCCTTCAAACCCTAAAAGGTAAGATTAGTCGGGATTAATTACACCCTACAATTTCGTCAATCTTTCAGCCAGATCAGTGTCGGTACTTGAGGGAGGTTCCCCGTGCTTTCGCACGGACCTAATTAAAGTAAACCTCGTTTTCCCAGAGGCGTAACCTCGTTAACACTTTTCTAGACACCTACTTGATCGGATAATTGTCCTGTGTAAAACTCTCCCAGGAGTAACTCTTACTCGCAGTGGGTATCGGGATCCAACTATGTCATAGGAGGTATGCAATCTCATTGCAAATTTCAACACTTGAAATTCCCGATAATATTTTGCCCCTAGCAACTCATGACCTTAACATGGTCAACAAATCATAAGCGCTAGCCAAGTTCAACCCGCCATTTCCCGATTAAATTAAACCCACTCGTACGACCCTTAACATGGTCAACAAAGTCGTACGACTACCCTAATCCAATCACATCACATGTTTTAGCAGATAAGCACTAATTAGCTACCACACACTACGCCTTAACATGGTCAACAAACGTAGCACGAATAGTAAGTAGTACTTATCTGAAATGACGGAGGGCTACACAGGTTTTTCAGAAAACCCTGAGCGTAATGAACTTGATATCGTCGTAAAATCGAGTGTTTTTGAAAAGGAGTGTTTTTTAGGCTTTTCTAGTTTAGCTAAAGAGGTCACTCCCGGTGAAGGGATCTCGGCTCTTTCCCTATCGAATAAGGTGCAGGGTATATCATATATACCGCTGTGCAAAGCAAAAACTATATAAGCTGTCAAAAACTAAACCGCGAGTTTGTAGTATCTGCCAGTTTCGCTAAAGAGGTCACTCCCGGTGAAGGGATCTCGGCTCTTTCCTCATCGAATAAGGTACAGAGTATATCATATAAACCGCTATGCAAAGCAAAACTGTAGCTACCCTTTTTATAAAGTTTTGATTCTACAACATTTTTTAGGTTTCGTTTCTTTTTTTAATCTCATTAATAAATCCCATCAGCTTATGCTTCCTAAGCATCACAGAAGAAACGAAAGCAGTAATATTTATATATCAGCATATATATATATATATATATATATATATATATATATATATAGTATAAGAATTCGTCTCAGGCAGTAATATGATCTCATCACAGAACATTGCAGCAGAAGAACATATATGAAATATTGGATATTCTAGGATATCCGTGTTTTCAATACGAGCCGGTATAAAACACGGATTCCACGGTCGCGATGAATAGCCAAACCCACATTCCTAGACCCCTACGAGAGCGGCAAGTAACACTGCCAGTTCTAGGGTTAGGAGACCCGGTCTCGACTCCTCGATATGGCCTCCCACTGGACCCTAGAACTCGGTTACTTGTGCTCCCCTCCTTGGGTCTACCTAATGCGGAAAAGTAAATAATATACACTGGTGACATCAACCTCATTCCGGAAGTGCCCCAATAAAAGAATATTACATACAAATGAATTTTACATGAATGAAAATAAAAACCCTCATCTCACATAAAAACCCCGGCTATTCAGAATACGACGATCCAATATAACATATCACAGCAACACATAATATCACATATCATCAACGTAAGTAAGTATGCATACACCGATCGTTGTAGATGTATAGCAACGAATACCGGCAATACAACTACATACTACACTTACGGTCACAGAAAAGAAATTGTAAAACTACAACATTTGGAATCCATAATCACTTTAGATATCATAAATCCGAAATATCACATACTTCGCATTTCATGCCTAACTATATGAATTCCACATATTGTATCACATTCCAGATAAATAGAGAGTATTAAACTTTCCGAACAGATAATCAAATACCCAAAATTTCCTAAATAGCTCAACACTTGAGCGGAGTTCAAATAATCCCAGAAACTATCACAGTACAGATGATCCAGCCGTAGAAAGGTCAAGCCAACGCCTCACATGTAGCACGCCGTACTGCCCCAAACCCTAAGGTTTAGAGGCAGTTCAAGACAGTCATATAATCGAGTTAAGGTTTGTGTTCTTCTAGAGGGACCGCCGCGTTACTTGTTCGTTTTTCCGAAAGATTTAAACCCGATAAAAATTCAACACTTGAAAGTTTTACGTGCCGGAAAAAATGAGTTTAATGATATCCGTTCGAACATTTTAACAGTTTCTAAATATCCGGAACACAAAACGAAATTAAATATTCCGATCGAATCTATAATTACAAAATAAACCCCAGTGTCTGAACAGTAAAGGCAGATTAAAAAATACCCAGAATTAAGCAAGAATAAAATAGGATATTACTGCATAAAGAACCGTCCCCAATACACTATTCATGCCGCGGAACCGCCGCCAAAAGTAGCTTATGGCCGCGGTTCCGCGGCCAAATAAAAGAATTAGGGGCTCGTTTTTCATGGTAATTCTTAGAATTCTCTGCTGAATTTTTTAAGTATTTTTAATTCTGAAAAATCACAGTTTTTAGAAAAAGTCCAGAGAGGGGTTCAAATCGTCGTATCGGAGTTCGTTCGGAGTTTTAACTTTGTATACACGTCGCTTAATGCTCTAGCTAGGCTCTGATACCACTGTAGGGTTCCTAGGTACTCTTGTGAAGGTTCATGAGGCATCAAACATACCCGAATAAAATTTTAGACGTGCCGAACAACCCAAAGCTGGGATCTTTGCTAGATTATTAGGGTTTAACATGCAAGTAAACATCTTTACTACTAAGTGTGAGGGATTACAACCTTTGTAGTCTGCTCCTTCGTTTCATAAGCTCCGAGTAGAAGTCCCTTCGCCGCGATCCACGATCTCCCGGACTCAAGAGAGGCTCCACGACTCGAACGATCCATGATAGCTTGTCGTATTCCTTTTCTCCGATGATCTACGTCGAAGTTGCAATAACTCAAGCTCTCTCACTCTAATAAGGTGAACACCCTAATCTAATGGGTTAGATTAGATGAGGATGAAGGAGTAGTATTTATGCTTTCTTTTTATATCATAATCTCACATGAAATCATCACAAAAGGAAATTCTAGTAAGCTTTCTCAAAGCTAAAGAGAGAAGAAGATGATGAATGAAAAAGATAATCCTTTTGTGATGAATAGTAGTAAAGAATATATGATTGATCATGGAACCATGGTCAAGGATCAGAAGGTTAACCTTTATAAAGAGTAAACTAGGGCTAGGGTTTGGTTAGGTTTAAAGAATGAGTCATAAGATAATATCAACCATAATATCTTACACTTGACAAAAGGAAAGCTTCTAGATGGTGCAAGAAAGAGCTAACCCTAATCAAACCCTAACCTTGCTTAATCTCCACTAATCATGTTCCATTATTAATCATATCATGTTACTATAATATATATCACATATATATATTATATTTTTGTAACAAAAGAAAATAATACAATTAACATATATCACATATATATCAATGTATTATCCGGTGAGAAAAGGAAATAATAAAGCGAGCCAATATTAGATAATGTAATACAATATATCATATATATTATTATACATTAAATCATCGAATCAACACTTGATCCGACAATCCGGCTATATCGAATATAACCGACTAATATATCATGTACCGATTCATCGAATCAATACTTGATCCGATGTCCCAGTTCATATCTAAATATCGCGAGAATATAATACGGTATCTCATATCGTATTATCCTCGGTCCTGCGCATATCACATATGTGTCTCTACTCCGTTTTGCCTGAGCCAAGAAACCTCTGTGTAAGATTCTAAAGAATCGTCAATACGCCGGTAGCAGGTGATGATCATATCAAACACCCACAAGCTGCAAGCGGTCAACTAAACGTAACAGCCACCCAGGTATTGAGCGATCAGAAGATCAACAAGCTAGACTGTACGTTCTCCTATGAATCCAATCAGTAACACTCCCGTACAGTCCGGTCTGTTCGTCTGATATGTCGCATATCAAGTCTAGGGGCGGTATACGTCAGACCCAGTAACCGATAAGTCGGGTCGATGTGAGGCTCATAACGGGTCAAGAAACTACTGGTAACACTTACCAGTAAATCTCTATATCATCCCCGGCCAGGGACTTCCAGTTATAGCCAATCGAACACAGCACAACATCAACTCCCTATACCGGGAGAGACAAATCCCCTCCTATCGCTCATTGCCTCCATGTGATTCGGGACTGTACCCAAAAGCCACCATTTTGCACGCCCTCTTGGACGTGGTAAGGTGGAAATCAAAGCACAGTGGGAATCACACAAGGCTCTATGACGATCTCGGGTCTACAGACTACCATGTACCAGTGTCACCGGAGAACTGCCATCTGACGTGTGGTATATCACCATCTGGGAGTTCTCGGCGAGTCCGTCCAGTGTACCCAGTCTCCACTGAGCACCCGTACACCATCTCTGATGTCAAACACCGATGGATATGGGATCATCCATCGCCCATCATATGAGTCAAGATGCGTATACGCTAGTCTACTCTGGTGTATCGATGCCCTGTCTCGATATACCCTCGACTAGGAACAGTTATAGGATGTACTCATCGACTACCGTGGCCCCACTAGTATGATCTCATCATAGTCCCAGTAGTCGAGTACAGATCCTAAGGGCTTTATCAACTTGTGAGAGAAAGACAGTAAACCAGTACAAGTCAACATGTTAAGATAAAGTGAAACCAAATACCATACTATCATGACGAGCAAGAAAGTCCTCTCTGTATATATCCAAGCATCCATCATAATATACATCATATGTACAACAATGGCCTCTAGGGCATATACATAACTAACACCGGTCACATCCAAACTTGGGTCGTGACAGCGTAATAGGTGTACTGTCCTAATCCAAGGAACACTCGCAACCTGAGAGAAAGTAAAAGGAAAAGACAACTGAATAGTCCTATTCGTTTTCTCCAAAACCGGAAACCATCCTCGAATAAGTTCCTTCGAGTTCGTATATAACCATAAGATGGTTTAATCCAATGGAAGTGGATGTTCGTAGTAATACGGGGTGTTCTGGAGAAAAGGGTAAAAGTAGGAGTGGCAATGAGGTATGCAACTTTGACAATCCAAAAGCCAGTGTTTTAAGAAGGTTCGATTAACTTGGTCACTGAGTCATAGTCAAGGGTCGGGTCATGGTCGATGCCAAAGAGAGAGAGAAAATAAACACTCAGCGTGCACTCTAACCTAGATCAGAATGGTTATCAATTTATCTAATCAGAAAACCTCCCACTGTAACCTCAAATTCTCCTCCAAACCTAAACGAAGAATTAGTCGGGATCACCCGAGGAGTAAACCAACTCATCAGTGGGAATCGGGATCCAACTATCATCGCATGATAACGTGATGGAATCCACTCACGTTATCACACTCCAGAAGGTATGCGCATAACTGGCAAGTTCCAGTTTCTTTAGAAACTTCCGATGTGATTTTTACCACATGCTCTTATGACCTTGACGTAGGCCAACATATCATAAGTCGCATGTCAAGTTCTACCCGTCATTATCCAGGTTAATTTGAACCCACCCGTACATATCCTTGATGAAGGCCAAAATAGTAGTATGACTGTCTCAAACTAACGCATCTATCTATGCAACAGAAAAGTAACAAATAGCTACCATACACTATGCCTTGACGTAGGCCAACATACATAGTATGAATACTAAGTGCTACCTTTCTGAAATGACGGAGGGCTACGAATGGTTTTTGGCGAAAAACCTTTAACGTAATGAACTTGATATCGTTGAAGGAACCAGATAGTTTTTTATAAAAATATAATGACGAAAACCTTTGGTAAAGAGGTCACTCCCGATGAAGGGATCTCAGCTCTTTCCCCGTAGAATGAGGTGCAGGATATTCCAACTGAATAACACTATGCAAAGCAGAAGGCAATTGGCTATAGTGAAGTTATTACCCTGACGTAAACTTCTGTCCAAGGGGTCACTCCCGGTGAAGGGATCTCGGCCCTTGCCTCGTCGACTGAGGTGCTGGATATTCATAACCGAATACCACTGTGCAAAACAAAAGAGAACGTCCTTGCAATAACAGTTTTTTGAAAAATGTTCCAACAACATCAGAATAGGTTTGTTTGGCTTGCATTGATCCGAATCAATGCAGTCCCATCAATTGATCACACCACAAAAGAACGAAAATACGATGTACGTATATGCCATCCGCATTCGCCACTGGGTCCCGTCATCACCCGTTTGGTTACTTAACTGACGACAGAGCGGGAACTGGACTAGCGCGGGTGTAAAACATATACAATATCTACTAGTATATATATCAATATATAATAATCTCTCAAGGCATGATAAATGCAACATCACAGAAATGTAATAAGCATCATAGAACAATACGGATAATCTGGGATCCCCGGGTTTCATAAAGCCGCTACTGAAATCCGACGTTCCCCTGGTCGTGTGGATAGCCTGTGCAATGAAATCCTAGACCCCTACGGGCACGGCAAGTTATCCGCCAAAACCTGAAGAGAGGCAGCCCCCTTCAACAAAGTGAATGGACCATCCAGCACTTCACGGAATCCGGTAACTTGGGCACCCCTCTTTGGGTCAACCTATAACCCCTACGAGTGCGGCGAAAAGCCCGCCAATTCTAGAGTAAAGCCCCCTCCGTCTCAAAGCCATGAGATGCGGGCCCGTTGCCCTCTAGAACCCGGCTATCCGTGCACCCCACCGCGGGGTAATTCTAGTACAGAAAGTAAAATATACAATGGGTACATCGACCTTAGCCCGGTCATGCCCTAAAAGAATAATATACAAACAGACAGTGATGGCAGTCCACATGTCCGACGCTCGCCCCGCAATATCAAATGTACAAATACAACCAAACTGTACTACCATTACATCCAGGATATCCACCACGACAAATCCGCAACAACACAGCACAACACAGAACATCAACGTGAATGTCACGTTCGCAAATCCGTCTAAAAGAGCTATAGCAATTAGACAGGATTTACCGATCGAATGACATTCACGGTCGCAGATATAATGTAAATACTGTGAACCAACATATTTAAAATTTTCGATCGGCAAAATTTCCCGAAGTGGGCCCAAAGCACAAATGCTGCACTCAAAATAATCTGGGCCAAAAGTAAACATTCCAGAAACCCCAATTCCAAGTAACAAACTACTGTAGAAATTTCGATGCAAAGAAGCCTCAGGACAGCAGAGGAACCGCGGTCAAAAGAAGGGTATTGCCGCAGTTCCGCGGCGGAACAGTGTCTTCATGCAATGAAATTTTCACAGATTTCTTAAAAATCCCTGCCTGTTTTTCTTGAGCACACAAAATAATTTTTTGACCACAGGAAAAATTCGACAGAAACTGATGACATGGAAATGCGGTTTTTAGAAAATTCGTTCGATCGAAGTTTTAAATACGTTATAACAAGCTAGTAAAGGTTAATGGCGTGGCTCTGATACCATGTAAGTGTACGGTAGCGCCCCAGCCGTCTGTCCGAGGCCAAAATGCGGAAACAAAACTTTTTCTTAACTTAAAACCGGCGCTATCGTATGCTTAAAACCCGGATCAAACCATTAACCTACAACTAGCAACTAGAGAAAAGGTTTGGAAAGCTATACCGATCAATCTGTGTCCTTCGGTCTTTGGCCACCATCCCAAGCTCCTCGCGGCATCTACGATCTCTGGTCTCCTCGTCGGAACGGCACCACATCAATAGATACTCCCTATTCACCATCTTCTTCTTTTGGGATGGAATCATCCGGTGACTCTTTAAGTCTTTTTACGGGCTCCCGCCTCTGAACCGAGGCAACTCGGACATGAAGTTTTCCAGCCGACGTGTCCAAGGTTGTTATAGAATATACGCAGAACACTTTGCCTCAAGGGTTAATTGAAGTTGCCATTTGGAGTGAGAATGGAAATTGAGCTTGAAGAAATAAGCTTTGGATTTTTGTTGCAAATGAAAAATGAATCAATCATGCACACAAAAATTGGGACAGCCCAATAAATGGCTCGGCCATAACTAGGAGAAGAGGGAGGTGAGTGCAAGCTCAAGTGAGAGGTGACCATAAGGAAAAGGCAACAAAAAACCACCCCAAAACATCTCATTCAATCCAATCTCAATAAAGCAAGTAATGATGAACAAAGCAAAGCAAAGCAAGAAGGCTCCAGAATTCTGCTGGAGAGCCGGGCACCACAAAAAACACCCTCCTTTACTAATTGCAGCTTTTGCAAATAAACCCCTCACGTCAATTTTCAGCCAAAGAACAGTGAAATCAGCCATGAAAGGAATAAAGAAAAATGGCCGAAACGGAATGCAAACTGGCAACTTCAAAAAGCGATCCCATAATAAATTACAGGATAACCCCGCTAGTGTATATACATACCCGCATTTGTATTCCGACCGAATACAAATGCAATGAGACAAAATCTACACAGTATAATACTATGATCCAGCTTAAACTAAAGCCCGCTAGTATTATCTGTCCGAACCATGACACGTGCACAAGTGCACGCGTATGTTCGGGCCCTGCCATAAATCCATACGGCCTCTACAACGTTTCGCCCGAAACTTGAGAATCTGTCTGTAGGGGACTCTAAAGACTCGTCAATACTTTGGCTGTGGATTTAACCACTAGCACGTCAGTGGTAATAGCTCTACGTAACGGGCTACCAGGTATTTACCGTGTAAGTGCACGGCGGCGCCCCGGCAGTCTTTCCGAGGCCAAAATGCGGAAACGATAATTTACTTTAAACTTTGAACCGGCACCACCGCGCATAAAAATCCCGGATCGGCCAATTAATCTAATCCTAGCTAACTAGAGAAGGGGTAGAGAGATATACCGAGCGATCCGTGTCCTTCGGTCTTCTCGACGTCGTCCCGATCTCCCCGCGGAATCTCCGGTCTCCACCACATCGCCGGAAGGGCACCACATCGTCGGCTTCTTTTACGGGCTCCCACCTCTGGACCGAGGCAACTCGGGCACGAAGTTGGCGAGTCGATGTGCCCAAGATTACTATAGGTTGACTGTAGAACTCATGTCTCATTTGGGGTATTAAAAGTTGCCCTTTTTGGTGGAGGTCAAGAGAGGAATTTTGGAGATCAACTAAAGAGCCATTTTTAGCAAAGTGAGAAACAAAAAATGCCACACACAAAATTGTGACAACCCCCCCCCCCACAAGAGTGGCCGGCCAATGCATGAATGAGAGAGAATTGGAGTGAGAGAAAAGTCAAGGGGGGAGGAAGCTATCATAATCAAAGAGAAAGAAAAGGTGATGATGATCAAGAATCATTACAACCAACACCTCACTCCAAATCAACCATCATGAATCCAAAGTCAAGCAATGATGAAGTCAAGAAAGTCAATTGGTGGAGGAATTATCATGATACAACAATATGCAAATAACACCCTCCACTAACCAAATTTGCATGCTTGCAAATAAGCCCTCCTCCACCAATTTCCGGCCAATGAAAGATACAAATGAAATATGGCCGAAACCGAAAACAAACCGGCAACTCCAAAAAACTGAACCCGTAATAAATTACAGGAAAACCCCGCTACTGTATATACATACCCGCATTTGTATTCCGACCAAAATACAAATGCAATAAGACAAAATCTACACTGTACTATAATAGGATCCGGCTTAAACCAAAGCCCGCTAGTATTATCTGTCCGATCATGATCCGTGCAATACCGCACGTATCTGATCGAACCCTGCCATATCTCCATACGGCCTCTACAGCGTTTCGCCCGAAACTTGAGCAACTGTCTGTGGGGGACTCTAAAAACTCGTCAATAGTATGGCTGTGGATTTAACCACTAGCACATCAGAGGTATTAGCCATACGTGACGGGCTACCAGCTATTGACCAAAAGGGACGTCTGTGAACGAACTCATCCTGACACCCTACTGAGCCTGTCAGTGACAATATCCATACAGTCTGGTCCGTTCGTCTATGAGCATCGCATGGCAGGCCTAAGGGGTTGGTAAAAGTCAGACCCCCAAAAGCGGTACAAGTCGTGTCGGAGTGTAGCCCAAAACACCCTGAGATACTACTGGAATACCTACCAGTAAATCTCCTGCCTCGGCCGAGGGCTTTGTGTAATGGCTCTCCTAGACACAGCGCGACCTCACCCCCAATACCGGGAGAGACAAACCCCTGCAGATCTGATCACTGCCTCCATGTGGCTCGGGACTGTACCCAACTAAAACCTGTTTGCACGTCTCCTTTGAGCGTGGTAGGGTAGTAATCAAAGCACAGTGGGAACTCACACGAGACAAATGACGATCTCAGGTCGATGAACTAACCTGTAAACATGTCACCAGGGAACTGCTATCTGACGTCAGGTATAAGACCAACTAGTATGTTCCCGGCGAGTCCTGTCCGGTGTACTCATAACCCAATGAGCACCTGTATACATCTTAGGTGAACCAACTGACACCAGTGGCTTGTGAGACCGGCCACCACCCCTCGTCGGGGTCTCGACTGTATACACTAGTCTACTCTGGAGTATCGGTGCCCTGTCCCAAAACTCCCACGACTAGGGACCATTTAAGGATGTGATTATAGACTACCAGCTCCCACGTATATGATCGCCCTCATACTGCTGGCAGTCAAGCAAGAATCCTAGGGGCTCTATCAACGCGCAATAGCGACCTGTAAGGTCACCTAAAGCAGTACACGATGATAAAGATAAACCAGATAGCATACTATCATCTTGAGTAAGACTGTCCTTCTGGAATAGGTCCTCCCTCAATCAATGCAATCACGTGCCTGTGATCCAATAATTGACTCTGAGGGCACTATCTCCAACAGACCAAAAGGGAGGTCGATGAGCGAACTCATCCTGACACCCTACTGAGCCTGTCAGTGACAATATTCGTACAGTCTGGTCCATTCGTCTATGAGCATCGCATGTCGGGCCTAGGGGGTTGGTAAAATTCAGACCCCCAAAAGCAGTACAAGTCGTGTCGGAGTGTAGCCCAGAACACTCTGGGATATTACTAGAATACCTACGAGTAAATCTCCTGCCTTGGCCAAGGACTTCGTGTAATGGCTCTCCTAGACACAGCGCGATCTCACCCCCAATACCGAGAGAGACGAAACCCCTGTCGATCCGCCCACTGCCTCCATGTGGCTCGGGACTGTACCCAACTAAAACCTGTTTGCACGACTCCTTTGAGCCGTGGTAGGGTAGTAATCAAAGCACAGTGGGAACTCAAACGAGACAAATGACGATCTCAGGTCGATGAACTAACCTGTACACATGTCACCAGGGAACTGCTATCTGACGTCTGGTATAATACCAACCAGCATGTTCCCGACGAGTCATGTCCCGTGTACTCATAACCCAATGAGCACCTGTATACATCTTAGGTGAACCAACTGACACCAATGGATTGTGACACCGGCCACCGCCCCTCGTTGGGGTCTCGACTGTATACACTAGTCTACTAATGGAGTATCGATGCCCAGTCTCGAAACTCCAACGACTAGGGACCACTTTAAAGATGTGCTTATAGACCCCAGCTCCCACGTATATGATCGTCATCATACTACTGGTAGTCAAGCAACAATCCTAAGGGCTCTATCAACGTGTAATAGCGACCTGTAAGGTCACCTAAAGCCGTGCACGGTGATAAAGATAAACCGTGGTAGCATACTATTCTCCATCAACGTGTAATAGTGAACCATAATGTCACCTAAAGCATGTACACGATGATAAAGACAAACCAGATAGTATACAATCATCCTGAGTAAGATTGTCCTACCGGCATAGGTCCTCCCTCAATCATTGCAATCACGTGCCTGTGATCCAATAATTGACTCTGAGGGCACTATATCCAACACCGAGTCTGAAGGAACTCTGCCTTGGCGTGCAAACCTCGGTCTCCGTGCTGGTACATCCGTACGAGTCCTCTTCGGTTCCGGAACAACCGATGACTCAGCTAGATTCTCCTCCACCAATAGGGCTGCATCGACAGCTGTCGCATACGTGTCGCAATGATAAATGCTGATGGTTAGGAACAACTGGGTAAGCAGGCCTCGAACAAACCTCTTCACCCTCATCTCCTCAGTCGCCACCAGGTACGGAGCATACACAGACAACTCGGTAAACAGTACATCATACTCAGACACCGTCATCCCCAGAGTCTGACGTAACGACTCAAATTTGCGCGCTCGCGCATCCCTGACGCTCGGTGGAAGAAAACGGGTGAGAAACACAGTCACAAACTCAGCCCAGGTCATAGGAGCAAGACCAGCGGCTCTTCCCCTCTTCAACGACCCACACCACTTCTGGGCCAAACCCTCCAGCTGGAAACTCGCAAACTCCACCCATCTCTCATCGGAGCATTGGAGAGAACAACAAATCCTGGCCATCCGGTCGATAAACGACTGTGGATCCTCAGTAGTATCTGTGCCAGTAAACACCGGAGGTCTCAGCCTCTTAAAATCTATCAGTGACATGGTAATAACCTCCGGAGCTGTAACTGGAACTGCCGGAACTGTAGGTACCATCGTGGTCCCTGCAACGGGTGGAACAACTGCCGACCCCTGCGCTCGAATGGCCTCTACTAAAGTCCCCATCATCTGGTGCAGGTTCTGCATACCAGTCCCAATCATAGCAATATGCTCCGATACAACAGGCGTACCGCCCTGGTCAGTCCTCGCCTCAGACGAGTCAACTCTGACCTCGGCCCTCGCGGCCGCTCTCTGTGCCCTCGTAGTCTTCAGCGGCATATAGGCTGGAAATTGAAACAAGATTCGATAAGGAAACAGGAATCGAATCACAAGGATGTATATCATCACGGAAGAATATCAATCAATAAGTCCTAAGGTCACTTAGGCGGAGTACCGTGTCGTAAGTATGCCGCGGAACATACACACGCTACGTCACTCTGCTTAAGCTACCTACTCCATCATACCAAGGTCATCCTACACTCCGAAAGGTAAAACCTAGCGCTATGATACCAACTTTGTCACGACCCAAAATTTGGCCCGTAACAGGCACTTAAACTACGTAACGTCTACAGGCGTACGCAACTCAAGTAAGCCGAAACCCAGAAATCTAAACCACCCAAATCTGGATCAACGGAGAAAAACATAGTTTTAACATTTGGAAAATCACATGTAAAATTTCTAACTCTAGTTTTCTTTCTTGAAAATTTCGGCAGCACCTCCTTTGTAAAAACTAACCCCGAAAACGGGTACAACACAGATAATATATAAAGCATCCCAAACGGGAGCAAAATCACGCCCAACGGCGGAGACAATCACCACAACATGTATACGACGCTGAAGTGGAGAAATATCAAAGAAACGACTGCAATAAGAAGTAAACTTTCCCAAAACAAAACCGGCTCCCACGCGCACGGCACCCAAGTCACCAAAATAATACAACACCGAATCCTCACAAGTCATCTCTAAGTCATATACAAACAATGGTAGATGGAGAATACTAGATCCAACAAAAGATATACAATGTACAAGCAGATAACCGCAAAAATACCTAAAAGCAAAGGCCTCACTGCCTAACATAGCGGTATCCGCAAAAGTAGAGATGATAAGACGCCCTGCCGTGACTACTCAGAGGGAAAGTCCTGCAAAACCCTGTGGCACAACGGGGGTGAGTTGCCAACTCGTGAATAGTAAATAACATCATACTGTAATCGCAAGTATGCACGAATAGCGATTTATCTATCACATGTAATCCGATAGCATAAGTATGATAAGTGAATATGCAACAATCATGTAAAGGTACATCATCAAGGTACTGCAACTATATGAAGCAATGCATAACAACAAAATCCTGAGTGTGGGATGATATAATATAAAATCTCAAGCAAAATCATCAGTATGGAAAAACACCAATGTCCCTCACTGACACATCAAATCCCAAATCCTCGGGTACCGCATCCTCAGATCAGCCCTCACATCCTGTAAGTCTCATGAAACCTGATTGTCTAACATCGACACCCGAAATATCATGAAAATCCGTGTCTAGCATCGATACGTAAATCCCCATAACTCAGGCGCCGTCACCACGACTGGCCCTGATGATATGTCATACCTCATTCCGGTCGGTATCCCCACGATAACCGCCGAGTCCAAATACTATCACCGGTAGGTAGTGGTCCCACCGCCAGGCTTATCGTCTACATTACGAAATCACCACTCGCCCCGGGGTACCATACCGGGACCACCATGTACCCTCAGACGGTGCCTCCCGCTCCTCGAATCGGGTATCACAAGCCAAATCTCAGAACCGAGAAATCACATGGTGAACGCACTGAAATATCATATCAAGAGAAACCGGGTTTTCAAACAATACATAGTTTTCTTGAAATACCCCCACGGTTCTCAAATCCATAAATCATATGAAATCTATATCTCAATGCGTAAATCCATGAAAAACTGATATATGCAACATAAAACAACAATATGAGCATATCAAGGGAAATCCGCTCTTTTAAATGAATCCATCTTTAAAAATATTTCTTGCGGTCCCTAAAATCCAACAAATGCAGCATCATATGAGGTGTACATGTAAGTGTAGCAAGAATTAAGTATCTACATGTAAGCAAGTATGTATGATGCATTTCATAAGCGCAATGATCAACAACTCAATATCACCTATCAAAACAATACCACTTGGGGTACATACAACTATAGCGAAAATATGCGGGTATGCATGTCAATATGTGTGCATGATATACATGTTACTGTAATAGAATATGCGGGTGTACATGTCAATATGTGTGCAAGATTTACAGGTAGCTATAGTAAGGTATACATGAAATGGATCAAGAGTCACTATCTTAACTATCCATGTCAAACATAATAACACGTATATAGGTGTCAACAATATCTCCTATGCACAAAGGAATAAGAGTTACTACCTCCACTATCCCTATCTACTACCATATCACGTACGTAGGTGGTTTGTGCGTGTCATGGCAATTACTGACGATGTGGGTGTAGCATACAATTTAATGCCCGTGCAACATGAACCGTCGGTAATGTGTTATATCTAAAGGTACCACAGATACTACTATGCAATGACATTCATATGCAATAACATGCAGCTATCCTATGATATCAGCCCCGATGCATAACGCCATATGGGAGATTTCCCCGTAGATGTTAAATCTACTCACCAATGGTCTCCAGCTATGAAAATCCGACCACCTGCTTCCCCTTGTTCGCGGCGTCCGAAGTCCCCGCTTGCGACGCTACAAATTCACAAACACACAAATAGTGCAAACATCTCAGAATCGACTAATATAACGTAAAACTACACTTTAACGACGTACCAACACTAAACTAACTCACAAGTCTCCGTCTAGTAGCTAACGTGCATTGCGACACTACTAAACCAAACTGAGTATAGCAGCTGCATCAGATCACGATTCGTGTCGCAACACGTAACACATGGACTCAAAACACTAGATTATAGGTAAACGATCCCAGATTTTGCATACTGTAAATACTAAAAAAGTAAACAGTACCAAACACCCCTAACCCACAGCAGACAGCCACCCACAAAAACCAAACCCCAACACCCCCCTACTAATCCGACGTCGCCGAAATTCCTGCACTGATCGCCGGCCCAAGCCGATGGGGTGGTCCTCGTGTCTCAGGTGGTGCTCCAGGGTCACTAGTACATCACTATAATTTTGTTTGATTTTTCTGTAAAAATCCCAGGTCACAGCAGGTACAGAGGCTCTATAACGACACTAAAAACACGATAGTGCACTAAACGATATTTAAAGTGTTCTACGCTACAACCAACGAGCTAAACAATATAAAAACTCCTAATTAACAGTGTAGGGATTATACCTATCAACTTTAGCTCACAAGATCCAAGCTTTCCTAGTTCCAAGTGATCAAAGAGTAAGAAACAAGACTTAAGGTATTTTTGTGATATTTTGGGATTTTGGGGAATTATTGTGCTAGAATTGATGCAAGAATGGAAAGGAATGATCAAGGGCAGTAGGGGGAGGAAAGATCTCGGCCAAGTAAGGAGAATGGAGAGTTGTGTGGAGTTTTCTAGCCAATTCTAGTGATAAATGCACATAAATGCATTCACACACACATGCATGCACCTCTTTGATTCTTTTCTTTTCTTTTAACTTAAACCCTAAGCCAACACAAGGAATCTAGATACTAGGTGGGGTTTTCGGTTTACCCAAACTTAATTTGTTGAAAAGATACTTAAGAGAAATTTTCCCAAAATGTGAATACCGCATTAAAATAATATTAAAATTGGGAAAATTTCTATCTGAACCAAAACGTCCCATATACCCCCAAAGCTTGCGCACTAACTTTATTTTAGCTAAACTAGGTGCGGGCAAGTATATATGGCCGTAAGTCTATATGGCCGTTTGATTACAGTCGGGTTAAGACGGGAAAAACCGACAATTTTACCCTAAAACGGAAAAATTCACATAACGATTTCTAAAACGTTACACTTACACCATGCCATTTGTGATATTAGGTTTTAATATTTAAAGTAAAAACAAAATAAGTGGAATATTAGTTTAATGCATGAAGCTAGTGGAAGCTTATGGATGCATTGACTAAGTCCATTGCTTTTGTTTTACTTAAGATATTTAGTAACCTAACCATCACAATTAGCCATGGTTATGTCTCTACATGAGTTAGTATATGATACTCACTCACCATGGTTCACTCTCTCACTTGATCATTATTCATTCTCATCTCTTTGTTCATCTTCTTCCTCAAGCCAAAAGAAAAAGGTTTCTAGGGTTTGATAAAAGTGAGAAAGTATTGTGAGATAAATAATTCTAAGGTGTACCCACTTCCTATTTCATCATCCTATACTAGACTAACACTTTAGTTTAGGGTGTTTGCTTCACCAATTCTCTAGTTAGTGAAGTAGAAGCTTGAGCTAGCATTCCCTCGACGTAGATCATCTTCGGCCTCGAAGACTTCAAGCAAGGTCGCTCTTTTCGCCTCGTGAAGCCATGCAAGAGTCCGGGAGAACCACGATCGCAGCGAAGGGACTACTACAAGGAGCTTATGAAGTGAAGGACCGATCAACAAAGGTTGTATTTCCTTTTTCACTTAGATAGTAAATGGTTTACTATGTTTCCGTATTGTAATCTAGCTAACGATTCTAGTTTAGAGTTCCCTTTTAACGGCAAAATTTTAAAATGGCATGGACGATACCTCCCGAAACCTTGTTGCCGTCGATAGGAACCCTACAATGGTATCAGAGCCTAGCTAGGAAATTATACGGATAATGTTAGATTACGAATGCGAAACAAACTCCGAAACTTGAAATCCTAAAACCCATTTTCTGTCGATTTTAAAACAAGCCCTAAAATTTTTTTTAAAAAAGTACAGAATGATATATGTATGATACAATGAACACTGAAGAAATCTGGAGGCATTCTGAAACATTTGGGCCGGTGACACCCCCCCTACCGGCCAATTCCGAGCCCCCCCCAGATTTTTGCAGTGTTCTGTTACATTGATTTTGGTGCTTCAGGTGTTGTTTATTCTTGCTAAATTGTCATGTGATGTTAATTTACTATAATGACAAATCGGAGTGTTTCGTAGTCGTAATTTTAACTGTTTTCGGGTAACTTTAGACGTTGTTAAAAAGTTCAATCGGATGTCAAATACCCACTTTAACCCTTGCTGGGAAAATTTCCAAGTGTTGGATTTTTCCCGTAGTTAAAAAGCTTTCAAAGATCATGCAAGTTATGCGATGGACCCTCTAGAAAAACAAAACCTTAACTCAATTATGTGACCGTCAGAACCGCCACTGAACCCTCGGGTTTGTGGTGGTTCAGCGGTGCCACATTTGAGGCGTTAGTTTGGCCCTTCTACGGCTGGTTCATTGGTGTTGTGGCGTGTGCTGAATTACTTTAAACTACGCTCAAGTATTGAGTTTTCTGGGTAATCTTGGGTGTTCGATGATTCGATTGAAATGTTTAACATCGTCTAGTTTTTCTGTGCTGTGATGACATGTGATGCTATGTACTGCTGGATATGTTATATTGGATCGTCGCGTTTTGAATAGCCGGGGGTTTTATGTGAGATGAGAGTTTTTATTTTCATTCATGTAAAATTAAATGTTTGTAATATTCTTTTATTAGTGCACTTCCGGGTTGAGGTTGATGTCACCATATGTATATTATTTACTTTTCCGCAGTAGGATAGACCCAAGGAAGAGAGCACAAGTAACCGGGTTCTAGAGTCCAGTGGGAGAGCAACTTGAGGAGTCGAGTCCGGGTCTCCTAACTCTAGAATTGGTAGGGTTGCTTGCCGCTCTCGTAGGGGTCTAGGGATGTGGGTTTGTCTATTCATCGCGACCATGGAATCCGTGTTTTATAGAGGCTTAAAATAAAACACGGACCTCCTAGTATATCCATTATTTCATATGTTTCTTTTGCTGTGATATCTGTGATGTGATCATTTGATATGTTGTGATTGATACTGTATATATGATATATTATATAGACGTTACTTATATTTTACACCCGCGCTAGCCCTGCCCCACTCTGCCGTTAGTCACCTAACCTGACGGTGCACGAGGGGACATCGAGGCGAATGCGGATGGCATAAGTGTACGTCGTATTTATCTGTGATGTTTAAGTGACTTAAATGATGGGACTTCATTAATATGATTAATGAAAGAAAAGAAACCTAAAAGATGTTGTAGAATCAAATTTTCAAAAAGGGTAGCTACAGTTTTTGCTTTGCATAGCGATATATATGATATATTCTACACCTTATTCGATGAGGAAAGAGCCGAGATCCCGTCACCGGGAGTAACCTCTTTAGAAAAACTGGCAGATGCTACAACACTCGGTTTGTCTTTTGATTGCTTTTTGGAGTTTTTGCTTTGCATAGCGATATATATGATATATCCTGCACCTTATTCCATAAGGAAAGAGCCAAGATCCCTTCACCGGGAGTGACCTCTTTAGCAAAACTAGTAAAAGCCTCAAAAACATTCCTTTTCAAAATTCACTCGATTCTACAACGATATCAAGTTCATTACGCAATAGGTTTTCAGAAAAACCTATCGTAGCCCTCATTCATTTCAGATAAGTCCTACTTAGTATTCGTGCTACGTTTGTTAACCTCCATCAAGGCGTAGTGTGCGGTAGCTAACTAGTATTTATTTGCTTATGCATATGATGCAGATTGGACTAGGGTAGTCATACGACCTTATTGACCTCCGTCAAGGGTCATGCGGGTAGGTTTGATTCAATCAAGAAATGACGGGTTGAACTTGACTTCCATCCTATGGTTTGTTGACCTCCGTCAAGGTCCTGGGATGCTTGGGGCAAAATATTATCGGGAATTTCAAGTGTTGAAATTTGCAATGAGATTGCATACCTTTTATGTGATAGTTGGATCCTGATACCCACTGCTAGTAATAGTTACTCCTGGGAGAGTTTTACACAGGACAATTAGCCGATCAAGTAGGTGTCTAGAAAGGTGTCAATGGGGTTACGCCTCTGGGAAAACAAGGTTTATTTTAATTAGGTTCGTGCGAAAGCACGGGGAACCTCCCTCAAAGTACCGACACTGGCCTGGCTGAAAGATTGGCGAAATTGTAGGGTGTAATTAATCCCGGCTAGTCTTTCCTTTTATGGTTTGAAGGAAGATTTGACAAAAACAGTGGGAGCCATCCTAATTAGATAAAATAATAACCAATCTGATCTTGTAAAAGCATACGCTAAAGTGTTTTCTTCTCTCTCTCTCTCTAGGTAGCGACCATATCATGCCTTAATCAAGATAATAATATAGATGTATTGACCAAACCCGCATGTTATACTGTGCTGGGGAACGTTGGTTCCATTCTTTCTTATAAGAGTTATAAGACTGAACAGGATATAGGAGAATGCCAGGATTCCCATGCCACCCGAAAGAAGAAAGTACATGTTGATGCATTTTCTTCGGGTGTGTACGTTACAGAGAACTGTTTCTCCATTTGCTCTACGTCCTGGGTATTAGATACCGGGTCAGGATCCCATATATGTAATCAGTTACATGGGCTGAGAAAAGGTAGAGAACTTAGAGAAGGTGATAAAGACATAAGGGTTGGAAATGGTGCAATTGTTGCAGCTAAAACCGTCAGGGAATATCACCTTGTATTACCAACTGGTAATACATTGATTCTGAACGAATGCTATTACATGCCGAACCTGATATGCAACATTATATCGGTTTCTTTATTGAGTAAAGAGGGATATAATTTTGTATTACAGGATAATGTTATGAACATTTTCCTGAACCAAAAGTTGGTTGGATTAGGCACGTTGTGCAATGGCATTTATGTTCTAAATCAATCAACAGTTCTGAGCATAACAAACACACACAAGAGGAAGAGTTCAGAACTGAACGAATCCTACTTGTGGCATTGTAGACTTGGTCATATCAATGTGACACGACTAGCTAAGCTGCATAAGGATGGATATTTGAATCCTTTCGAACTTTCATCTTATGACACTTGTCAGTCATGTCTCAAAGGCAAAATGACCAAAACTCCATTTACGGGACACGGAGAAAGAGTTACTGAACTCTTGGGACTGATACATAGTGATGTATGTGGTCCCATGTCTACACATGCCAGGGATGGTTCTGCGTACTTCATTACATTCACTGACGATCTCTCTAGATTCGGATATGTGTTCCTGATGAAACACAAATCAGAAGCTTTTGAGAAATTTAGAGAATATAAACAAGAAGTCGAGAACCAAACCGGGAAAATTATTAAAATCCTTCGATCTGATCGAGGAGGTAAATACTTGAGCATTGAATTCCTGGACTTCCTAAAAGATAATGGGATTCTCTCTCAGCTAACTCCTCCATATACACCACAACACAACGGTGTATCAGAACGAAGGAACAGCACCCTATTAGATATGGTGCGCTCTATGATGAGCATAGCTGAGTTACCTATTTCCTTCTGGGGGTATGCGCTGGAGACAGCAGCATACCTACTGAATAAATTTCCTACCAAATCTGTGCCTACCATTCCATATGAGATATGGGAAGGGAAGAGACCGTATCTTAATTTTGTTAAGATATGGGGTTGCCCGGCCTATGTCAAAAGACAAAAACCGGACAAACTCGAGGCAAGGTCTATTTTGTGTAAGTTTATTGGATATCCCAAGCATTCGCGAGGGTATATCTTCTACCATAGTGAGGAACAAAGGGTGTTTGTTACTCAACACGCCACCTTTTTAGAAAAGGAATTTATTGCAAAAGAGATTAGTGGCTCTGAGGTAGAACTGGAAGAGGTTCCAGCAATACAAACCACAACAGAAGATTTGGTAGAACCTGAGGATTCGGTAGTTCCCGATGAACCCCAGCCACTCCGCCGATCTAGTAGGGTTCATCACCCACCTGAGAGATACTACGGTTTTCTCATGGATGGTGGGACCGAGGATTGCATCATGGAGGATGATGACCCAACTAGCTTCGAGAAAGCCATCACGAGTGGTGACCCAGTGAAATGGCTGGATGCAATGCGGTCCGAGATGGAATCCATGTACACCAACAAAGTATGGACTTTGGAAGTTGTTCCTGAAGGGGTAAAACCCATTGGGATCAAATGGATCTTTAAGAAGAAATTTGGTGTAGATGGGAAAGTGGAGACTTTCTAAGCTAGACTTGTTGCAAAGGGTTTTCATCAAAGACCAGGTGTGGATTATGACGAAACCTTTTCTCCAGTGGCTATGCTTAAATCCATCTGGATCATCCTTGCCATCGCTGCATATCATGACTACGAAATCTGGCAAATGGATGTTAAGACCGCCTTTCTAAATGGTGATTTGGAAGAGTGCGTGTACATGACTCAGCCAGAGGGCTTCGTAGACAGTAGGAGCAGGGGAAAGGTGTGCAAGCTGCTTAAATCCATCTACGAGTTAAAGCAAGCATCGCGGAGTTGGAACATCTGCTTTGATGTCGTTATCAAAAAGTTTGATTTCGTCAAAAACGTAGATGAACCTTGTATATACAAGAAGGTGGCAGAGAGTAAGGTTGTCTTCCTCGTATTGTACGTGGACGACATACTCTTGATAGAAAATGGCATTCCTATGCTGCAATCGGTCAAGCTCTTCTTATCACAAAGATTCTCAATGAAAGATCTAGGGGATGCCTCCTACATCTTGGGGATTAAGATCTATAGAGATAGATCTAAACGGATACTGGGATTGTCCCAATCCAGGTACATTGACACCATACTAAAGAGGTTTAGTATGGAAGAATCCAAGCATGGGTTTTTACCCACGATCTCTGGACTCACTCTCTCCAAAGAGATGTCTCCAAAGACTGATTTGGAGAGAGCTCGCATGCAAGGGATACCCTACGCTTCGACAGTAGGCTCTATCATGTACGCGATGCTGTGTACCAGACCCGATGTAGCACACTTACTAAGTGTAGTGAGTAGGTATCAAGCTGATCCTGGAGAGAGTCACTGGACAGCTGTGAAGAGCATTCTCAAGTACTTACGAAGGACTAAAAAGATGCTCTTGGTGTATGGTAACGGAGAACTCCAAGTGGAGTCCTTTACCGATTCGAGCTTCCAGAGTGATAAGGACGACTCTAAGTCGCACTCGGGATTTTTCTTTACGCTCTACGGAAGGGCGGTATACTGGAAGAGTTCCAAGAAGGAATGCGGACTCGACGATGGAGGCTGAATACATCGCTGCCAACGATGCTGCCAAAGAAGCTGTCTGGATCAAGAAGTTCATAACTGAACTTGGAGTGGTTCCATCCATTAAGGATCCAATACCTTTGTATTGTGATAAAAATGGAGCGGTGGCTTTGGCCAAGGAACCCAGGTCACATCAGCGATCCAGGCATTTTCTGAGGCGGTATCACCTGATCCGGGAGATAGTTGATCGCCGGGAGATCAAGGTCAGGAGGGTTGACACGAAGAACAACACTGCGGATCCACTCACGAAGGCCATTCCCCAGATACAGTTTGAGAGACTCTTCGGGATGCTTGGTATGCGATACTATAGCAGCTGGCCCTAGTGCAAGTGGGAGATTGTTAGTTGTATGTATGCCCTAGAGTCCAGTATTGTACAGATGATGTATATTATATTGGATGCTTGGACATATTTAGAGAGGACTTTCTCGCTCGATATGATAATATGCTATCTGGTTGCTCTTTATCTTAACATATATACTAGTCTCTTGATACTGTCTTATGGTTACATGTTGGTAAAGCCCTTAGGATGTGTACTTGACTACTAGGACTATGATGCAGATCATGTAAGTGCACGGCGGCGCCCCGGCCGTCAATCCGACGGCTAAATGCGGAAGCGGTGATAAACTTTAATTTTGCGAACTTAGCAAACCGGCACCACCGCGCACTAAAACCCGGATCGAACCATTAATTAGTCCTAGCTAACTACAAGATGGGGAAGAGAGATATACCGACTGATCCAAGTCCTCCGGTCTTCTCGTCGTCGTCCCGATCTCCTGCGGAAGGTCCTGTCTCCACCTCGTCGCCGGAAGTGCACCTCATCGTCTACTTCTTTTACGGGCTCCCACCTCAATGCCGAGGCAACTCGGGCACGAAGCTGGCTAGTCGACGTGCCCAAGATTTGCTGTAGAATATTATGTAGAACTTGTGTCTCATTTTGGGGTAGTGGAGGTTGCCATTGGTGGAGGGATTGAACTTGGAGCTTTTGAGATTGATCTTGTGGGAATTTTGCAACATGAAATGAACCAAAATCCCACACACAAAAATTTGGACAGCCCACTAGGAGCTTGGTTGGCCAATACAAGTGAGGGGAGGGTGAGAATGAGAGCGTGACAAAAATAATGGGAGACATACTCATATCAAGCAAGAGAGAGAGAGGAATGGTTATCATATGAAAGGAAATCATCACAAACATAAACCCAACACTCCACCAACCTCACCCCTCATCATCACCAACAATCATGACTTTAAAAGTCAAGCCATGATGGAGTCAAAACAAGTCAAGGTCAAGGAAAAGCTATCATGATGCAACAAAATGCAAAGACCCCCTCCACGATTGCTTATTTGCAACAATGCAAATAAGCCCTCCTCCACCAAACTTCGGCCAATGAACGATACAAAGGAAATCGGCCGAAACGGAAAGCAAACTGGCAACTTCTGAAAACTGGTCCCGTAATAAATTATAGGAAAACCTCGATACTGTGCATACACACCCGCATTTGTATTCCGACCGAAATACAAATGCAATGAGACAAAATCTACACTGTACTATACTAAGATCCGGCTTATACCAAAGCCGGCTAGTAATATCCGTTCGATCCAGATCCGTGCAATACCGCACGTATCTGATCGAACCCTGCCATATATCCATACGGCCTATAGTACAAACTGTCTGATCCTGATCCGTGCAATACCGCACGTATCTGATCGGACCTTGCCATATCTCCATACGGCATCTACAACTTTTCGCCCGAAAGCTGAGTAACTGAATGTGAGGGACTCTAAAGACTCGTCAACACCTTAGTTGTGGATTTAACCACTAGCACGTCAGAGGTATAAGCCAATACGTAACGGGACACCAGGTATTGACTAAAAGGGACGTCTGTGAGCGAACTCAGCCTGACAACCCTACTGAGCCTGTCAGTGACAATATCCGTACAGTCCGGTCCGTTCGTCTATGAGCATCGCATGGCGGGCCTAGAGGGTTGGTAAAAGTCAGACCCCCAAAAGCGGTACAAGTCGTGTCGGAGTGTAGCCCAGAACACCCTGTGATACTACTGGAATACCTACCAGTAAATCCCCTTGCCTCGGCCGAGGGCTTCGTGTAATGGCTCTCCTAGACACAGCACGACCTCACCCCCAATACCGGGAGAGACGAACCCCTGAAGATACGCTCACTGCCTCCATGTGGCTCGGGACTGTACCCAACTAAAACCTGTTTGCACGACTCCTTTGAGCCGTGGTAGGGTAGTAATCAAAGTACAGTGGGAACTCACACAAGACAAATGACGATCCCCAGGTCGATGAACTAACCTGTACACATGTCACCAAGGAACTGCCATCTGACGTCTGGTATATGACCAACTAGCATGTTCCCGGCGAGTCCTGTCCGGTGTACTCATAACCCAATGAGCACCTGTATACATCTTAGGTGAACCAACTGACACCAGTGGCTTATGAGACCGGCCACCGCCCCTCGTCGGGGTTTCGAATGTACACACTAGTCTACTCTGGAGTATCGATGCCCTGTCTCGAAACTCTCACGACTAGGGACCATTTAAGGAGATGCTTATAGACTGCCAGCTCCCACGTATATGATCGCCCTCATACTGCTGGTGGTCAAGCAAGAATCCTAGGGGCTCTATCAACGTGTAATAGAGACTTGTCAGGTCACCTAAAGCAGTACACGATGATAAAGGTAAACCAGATAGCATACTATCATCATGAGTAAGACTGTCCTATCGGGATAGGTCCTCCATCAATCATTGTAATCACGTGCCTGTGATCGAATAATTGAATCTGAGGGCACTATCTCCAACAATCTCCCACTTGCACTCAAGGCTAATTATTGCGATGTCGCATACTCACAGCACGTGTGATACCGAACAGCCAACTCCTCTACTAGTCAGTCTCACAAAGCTCGCTTGCAAAACTACTGCGTTCGAGGAATAGCCTTAGTGAGTGGATCCGCCTTGATGTCTCTTTCTATGTCTCTCTATATCTCAAGTTCGCGGAGAAAACCCATCTCCCGAAATGAGTAATACCTGTCTTAGAATGTCTGATGGGACCTAGCTCATAAATGAACTCCAAATCCAAACTTCTTAGACTGTATCGTCAACTGAACTTAATCAGAATCCTGCGCCATGCCACCCTCAGTATTGCCTTGGACCACCTGTCCAAAATACTGCCCCTCGTCAGAAGGAAAAATATAACTCTGACAACCTCCTTGTCGTCCATGTCACCTTGGAAGCCTGGAATGATAACTGTCTCCCGAATGAGGCTGTCGTTATCATATCCTTAGAACATCCACTTATGTTCTAAAACTGCTTCCGACTGTTTCTCCAGGATTGGATCAATGTCAACTTATTGCATCTAGTGCAAGAACAACATCTGGTGTGGTACTTGACATCTCATGATTGACTCAATTGCCTAAGCAAGTGATCTGTCAATCATGCACATCCCTCTCTACTTTAGTCTGTAAGACACCTTTAGAGAGGGTGACTCCGTCACCTGCAGGTACACCACCGTGCCAGGAGTCGTCCATTCTAAATACTCTTAGAATGCTGTTTAAGTACCCAGATTGGGAAACCACCCAAATCTATATCTAAAACCATAGATCTAGTAACCAGTATGTCTGATATAATGTCCAAGTCCCATGTGGAGAAACCACTGTGTGACGACCAAAGTATAACCGATAGTAGTGTAGGAATATCACTTCCTACTCTGTGTATGTCATCCAAATACCATGACATCACACCCTACTACCTCCTCAACAGATCCATCCCCTATTCTGACAAAGTTAAACCTATGACTGTCACATCAGAAATAGATGATCTATCTCCGCTACTGGTGCTTCAGTCTATAAGTAGACATAAGCCACCTGTCCACCAATGCTTCCGCTGCTCCCACTGACTACGACAACCCTCTGGCAGAGTCATATACACGTACATTTCTAAAGCAAGTTTAGAACGACGCTATACTCATCCTCCTGCCGGGTCTCACAGTCTGGAACAACAGCAATGGTAAGTGTGGGTAAACAAGAACTTCCCTGTCACCGTCCTTGAGGCTACCGGAGTACCTATCGGGTGCCTGAAGTTACCCACCGTATCTGCGGAGTGGCCAATGGAATGTCAAACCAGATTGAATCTTTAGGTTCCTATCAAATCATCAGTAATCGTTTGTGGTTCTGGAATCACTACCAGTTCTACCATACTCCCACTGCTGTTTTCTGAAAAAATCCATTTTTATTAAAACTGTGGCGAGTCTAGAACAATATCGCTATTGATCTTCCAGATGGTAGAAAATCAACCCTCGTCGTAGCCTGGGTCAACCCACAAACAGCCATTACAGAAACGTGCCTTGAGTTGTCCAGTGTCTGGTTTTAAGCATAGGCCGGACAACTCCCCGTATCTTAACATCGTTAAGATACGAACTGTTCTATATCCAATATAGAACCAGAGGCACTGATTTAATTGAATCAGATTCAAATCATGCAGCTGTCTTCAGTGCATGTCAACTAAATGGAAAGAGCCCGATCAGCGTTACTCAACTTAGGAATGCTTCCAATTATGAGTAACCTGAAAGAGAAGCAAGTTCTCTTAATCATTACTATCAACTGAATACCATACACAAGTATCTACATCTTCGATCAACTTGAAGAATCCTGATACTTGCAACACCTGGTTCTCTACTTTATTCATATACCTATAACTTCTCAAAATTCGGACCCTGTGTTTCCACGAAACACTTGTCTAAAAACTAGAGAAGTCATAAGTAAACTGAATATAGTACGAAGACCAACCCCTTTGTCCTGATGGACCCTGGACAACATACAATACTCTGTATAAGTCCCTTGAGCCTGATAACTCATTCACTGTGTGTCGTAGGTTGAAAACTGTACTTATGGTTAAGAAGAATTACACCGCTGTTTAATGCTCCTTACCTAACCATCCACTGATATAGGTAAATGTCACAGACATAATTTCAAAAAGATAAATCTCACTTTATAAAAATAGACGTACAGATGTATCAATTTGAGATTGGTGCATAACAGCGGATATTCAAAACCAAATATTTGCCGACCGGCAAACAGCCCAGGTGATTTCCTCAAATATCACTGATTACAACGAATCCCGATATAATGAGGATGATCATCCAATTCCCAATAGCTTACTCCCACTCAACATCTATAAAACCATACAGATGTGAGAATCATACCTGGTAAATATATACCCTGGAGCAAGTATCTAGTCGGGAAATCAGCTTTCCTTTAACAGTACACAGTGAGACTGAAACATTGAAATGTTTCGATTGGGTATCCCGGTATTCCTAGTAATGCCTCTTCCATTATCCAGATTCACAACTGTAACCGTATATCTCTTTGCCACCTCTCCAAATCCCTTTATTTGTCTTTAGTCGTTACCTTCTGTACACCATCGTTAGGCTAAATGGTTTTTTTCTTCCTTCCCTACCGTTCGGCACCATCCTATGGTTTGGAAGAAGACTATCCAATAAGCATAATGGGTGTACTATCCTAATCCTAGGAACACTCGCAATGCGAGAGAAGGTGAAGATAAAAGACACCTGAATAAATGTTATTCCTATTTCTCCTGAACCAGAATCCATCCCCGAACTGGAACAAGTTCCTTTCGAGTTCGTATATAACCATACGATGGAGTATCCAATAAACTGTGGATCTTCGTAGTGATACGGAGTGTTCTGGAGAAATACAAAGGTGATTCAGGATTGGCGAAGAAATACTTGGTTTGGTCGTGAATATCAGTCGCAATCTACGTTGCCCTCTTACTAATCCTTTGCTTTGTCTTAACTAAATACCTTCTGTACACCGTTTAGGCTAATTGGCTTTCTTCATTCCCTACCGGTCGGCACCAGCCTAAGGTCTGGAAGAAGACTATCCAATTTGCGTAATAGGTGTACTATCTCCTAAACCAAGGAGTACTCGTAATCTGAGAGAAGGTAAAATGAAAAGACAACTGAATAGTCCTATCCGTTTTCTCCAGAACCGGAAACCATCCTCGAATAAATTCCTTCGAGTTCGTATCTAACCATACGATGGTTTTGTCCAATGGAAGTGGACGTTCGTAGTAATACGGGGTGTCCTGGAGAAAAGGGTAAAAGTAGGAGTGGCAATGAGGTTTGCAACTCTGACAATCCAAAAGCCAGTGTTAAGAAGGTTCGGTTAATTTTGGTCTCTGAGTCATAGTCTTAGGGTCGGGTCAATGGTCGCTGCCAAAGAGAGAGAGAAAAGAAACACTCAGCGTGCACTCTAACCTAGATCAGAATGGTTACCAATTTATCTAATCTGGAAACCTCCCACTGTACCGTCAAATTCTCCTCCAAACCTGAAAGAAGAATTAGTCGGGAACACCCGAGGAGCAAACCAACTCATCAGTGGGAATCGGGATCCAACTATCATCGCATGATAACGTGACGGAATCCGCTCACGGTGTCACACTCCAGAAGGTATGCGCATATCTGGCAAGTTTCAGTACTTTTGAAACTCCCGATGTGGATTTTTACCCCATGCTCTTATGACCTTGACTAAGGCCAACAAATCATAAGTCACATGTCAAGTTCTACCCGTCATTATCCAGGTTGATTTGAACCCACCCGTACAAGCCCTTGACTAGGGCCAACAAGGCTATACGACTGTCCCAAACCAACGCATCTATCTATGCAGCATATGAACACCCAATAGCTACCAAACACTGTGCCTTGACTATGGCCAACAAACACAGCTTGAATACTATTGACCACCCATATGAAACGACGGAGGGCTACGAATGGTTTCTGGCGAAAACCTTTAACGTAAAGAACTTGATATCGTTGAAGGAACGGATAGCTTTTTAAAATATAGTGACGAAAATCTTTACTAAAGAGGTCACTCCCGGTGAAGGGATCTCGGCTCTTTCCCCGTAGAATGAGGTGCAGAATATTCCAACTGAATACCACGGTGCAAAGCAAAAGTAATCGGCTATAGTGAAGTCATTGCCCTGACGCAAACTTTTTGTCCAAGGGGTCACTCCCGGTGAAGGGATCTCGGCCCTTGCCTCGTCGACTGAGGAGCAGGATATTCCAACTGAATACCACGATGCAAAACAAAAGTGAACGTCCTTACAATAACAGCTTTTTGAAAAGTGTTCCGACAACATCAGATTAGGTTTGTTTTTAACTTGCATTGATCCGAATCAACGCAGTCCCATCAATTGATCACACCATAAAGAACGAAAATATATTGATGTACGTATATGCCATCCGCATTCGCCACTGGGTCCCGTCATTACCCGTTAGGTTAGCTAACTAACGACAGAGCGGGGACTGGACTAGCGCGGATGCAAAACATATACAACATCTACTAATATATATACCAATATATTATATTTCGCTCAAGGCATGATAGAAATGCAACATCACAGAAATGTACAGCATCACAGAACAATACAGATATCTGGGATCCCCGGGTTTCACAGAGCCACTACTGAAACCCGACGTTCCCTTGGTCGTGTGGATAGCCTGTGCAATGTAATCCTAGACCCCTACGGGCGTGGCAAGTCACCCGCCAAGACCTGAAGCGAGGCAGTCCTCTTCAGTACCGTGAATGGACCACCCAGCACTTCACGGAATCCGGTAACTTGGGCACCCCTCCTGGGTCAACCTGTACCCCCTACGAGTGCGGCGAATAGCCCGCCAATTCCAGAGTGAAGCCCCCTCCGTCTCAATGCCATGAGATGCGGGCTTGTTGCCTTCTAGAATCCGGCTATCCGTGCACCCCGCCGCGGGGTAATCCTAGTACAGAAAGTAAAAAATACATACAACGGGTACATCGACCGCAACCTGGTCGTGCCCCAAAATAATAATACAATTAGGCAGTGACGGCAGTCCACATGTCGGACGCTCGCCCCGCAATATCAAATGTACATAATACAACCACAACTGTACTAGCATTGCATCCAGGCTATCCTCCACGACCGATCCGCAACATCACAGCAATACACAGAACATCAACATGAAAGTCACGTTCGCAAATCCGTCTAACCGGGCTATAGCAGTTAGACTGGATTTACCGATCAAGTGACATTCACGGTCGCAGATATAATGTAAATACTGTGAAATAATGTGTTTAAAATATCCGATCGATTAAATTTTAACAAGTGGGCCCCCAAGTACTACTGTAGCACATCAAGAAATTCTGGGCCCAATGTTATTATTCCAAAACCCCTATAATCAACCCAGAAAGCAACTGAAGAAAATTGATACAGCCATCTCATCATAGCGCGGCGGAACCGCGGCCCAAAGGGGGGTTTAGCCGCGGTTCCGCGCTCCCATAGATGAATCACTGTATCGAATTTCTACAGAATGCTTATAATTTCCAGTACATCACTTTTCTGCAACCTGAAAAAAATTTCGAGCCAGAAAAAAATCAACAGAAAACTGATGTGAAGAAAACGCGGATTTTAGAATTTTGTTCGATCGGAAATGTAAAACACATTAAACAAAGCTAGACTAAGTTAATGGCGAGGCTCTGATACCACTATAAGTGCACGGCGGCGCCCCGGCCTTCAATCCGACGGCCAAATGCGGAAGCGGTGATAAACTTTAATTTTGCGAACTTAGCAAACCGGCACCACCGCGCACTAAAACCCGGATCGAACCATTAATTAGTCCTAGCTAACTACAAGATGGGGAAGAGAGATATACCGACTGATCCAAGTCCTCCGGTCTTCTCGTCGTCGTCCCGATCTCCTGCGGAAGGTCCTGTCTCCACCTCGTCGCCGGAAGTGCACCACATCGCCTACTTCTTTTACAGGCTCCCACCTCAATGCCGAGGCAACTCGAGCACGAAGCTGGCTAGTCGACGTGCCCAAGATTTGCTGTAGAATATTGTGTAGAACTTGTGTCTCATTTTGGGGTAGTGGAGGTTGCCATTGGTGGAGGGATTGAACTTGGAGCTTTTGAGATTGATCTTGTGGGAATTTTGCAACATGAAATGAACCAAAATCCCACACACAAAAATTTGGACAGCCTACTAGGAGCTTGGCCGGCCAATACAAGTGAGGGGAGGGTGAGAATGAGAGCATGACAAATAAAATGGGAGCCATACTCATATCATGTAAGAGAGAGAGAGGAATGGTTATCATATGAAAGGAAATCATCACAAACATAAACCCAACACTCCACCAACCTCACCCCTCATCATCACCAACAATCATGACTTTAAAAGTCAAGCCATGATGGAGTCAAAACAAGTCAAGGTCAAGGAAAAGCTATCATGATGCAACAAAATGCAAAGACCCCCTCCACAATTGCTTATTTGCGACAATGCAAATAAGCCCTCCTCCACCAAACTTCGGCCAATGAACGATACAAAGGAAATCGGCCGAAACGGAAAGCAAACTGGCAACTCCTGAAAACTGGTCCCGTAATAAATTACAGAAAAACCCCGATACTGTGCATACACACCCGCATTTGTATACCGACCGAAATACAAATGCAATGAGACAAAATCTACACTGTACTATACTAGGATCCGGCTTATACCAAAGCCGGCTAGTAATATCCGTTCGATCCTGATCCGTGCAATACCGCATGTATCTGATCGAACCCTGCCATATATCTATACGGCCTATAGTACAAACTGTCCGATCCTGATCCGTGCAATACCGCACGTATCTGATCGGACCTTGCCATATCTCCATACGGCATCTACAACTTTTCGCCCGAAAGCTGAGTAACTGAATGTGGGGGACTCTAAAGACTCGTCAACACCTTGGTTGTGGATTTAACCACTAGCACGTCAGAGGTATAAGCCAATACGTAACGGGCCACCAGGTATTGACTAAAAGGGACGTCTGTGAGCGAACTCAGCCTGACAACCCTACTGAGCCTGTCAGTGACAATATCCGTACAGTCCGGTCCGTTCGTCTATGAGCATCGCATGGCGGGCCTAGGGGGTTGGTAAAAGTCAGACCCCCAAAAGCGGTACAAGTCGTGTCGGAGTGTAGCCCAGAACACCCTGAGATACTACTGGAATACCTACCAGTAAATCCCCTTGCCTCGGCCGAGGGCTTCGTGTAATGGCTCTCCTAGACACAGCACGACCTCACCCCCAATACCGGGAGAGACGAACCCCTGAAGATACGCTCACTGCCTCCATGTGGCTCGGGACTGTACCCAACTAAAACCTGTTTGCACGACTTCTTTGAGCCGTGGTAGGGTAGTAATCAAAGTACAGTGGGAACTCACACAAGACAAATGACGATCCCCAGGTCGATGAACTAACCTGTACACATGTCACCAGGGAACTGCCATCTGACGTCTGGTATATGACCAACTAGCATGTTCCCGGCGAGTCCTATCCGCTGTACTCATAACCCAATGAGCACCTGTATACATCTTAGGTGAACCAACTGACACCAGTGGCTTGTGAGACCGGCCACCGCCCCTCGTCAGGGTCTCGAATGTACACACTAGTCTACTCTGGAGTATCGATGCCCTGTCTCGAAACTCTCACGACTAGGGACCATTTAAGGATATGCTTATAGACTGCCAGCTCCCACGTATATGATCGCCCTCATACTGCTGGTGGTCAAGAAAGAATCCTAGGGGCTCTATCAATGTGTAATAGCGACTTGTCAGGTCACCTAAAGCAGTACACGATGATAAAGGTAAACCAGATAGCATACTATCATCATGAGTAAGACTGTCCTATCGGGATAGGTCCTCCATCAATCATTGTAATCACGTGTCTGTGATCGAATAATTGAATCTGATGGCACTATCTCCAACAGATCATACTAGTGGGGCCATGGTAGTCCATAAGTTCATCCTTTAACGTTCCTAGTCATGGGTGTATCGAGACAGGGCATCGATATACCAGAGTAGACTAGCGTATACGCTTCTCGACCCATGAGATGGGCGATGGATGATCCCATATCCATTGGTGTTTGACATCAGAGATGGTATACGGGTGCTCAGTGGAGACTGGGTACACTGGAAGGACTCGCCGAGAACTCCCAGATGGTATTATACCTCATGTCAGATGGCAATTCTCTGGTGTCATTGGTACAGGTTAGTCTGTAGACCCGAGATCATCATAGAGTCTTGTGTGATTCCCACTGTGCTTTGATTTCCACCTTACCACATCTAAGAGGGCGTGCAAAACGGTGGTTTTTGGATACAGTCCCGAGTCACATGGAAGCAATGAGCGATAGGAAGGTTTCGTCTCTCCCGGTATTGGGAGTTGATGTTGCGCTGTGCTCGATTGGCCATAACAGGGAAGTCCCTGGCCAGGGCTGATTTAGAGATTTACTGGTAAGTGTTACCGGTAGTTTCTCGACCCGTTATGAGCCTCACATCGGCATGACTTATCGATTATTGGGGTCTGACGTTTACCACCCCTAGACTTGATATGCGACATATCAGACGAGGAGACCGGACTGTACAGCAAGTGTTACCGTCAGGCTTTTGCAGGAGTTGGAGAGGGCTTGCTTGTTGATCTTCTGATCGCTCAATACCCGGGTAGCCGTTATGTCCAGCTAGTACCGCTGACGGCTTGTGGGTGCTTAATGTGATCATCACCTACTGTCGGCGTATTGACGAGTCTTTAGAGTCCTACATAGAGGTTTTACTGGCTCAGGCAAAACGAAATAGGAGCGCATATGTGATATGTGCGGGACCGAGAATAATGCGTTTATGAGATACCGTATTCTATTCTCGCGACTTTTTGTATCGGTCGGTTATATGTGATATAGCTGGGTCATCGAATCAAGGGTTGATTCGATAAGTCGATACATTGGATGTTAGCTGGTTATATGTGATATAGACGGATTATTAAGTCAAGTGTTGATTTGATAATTTAGTGTATAATTGTATATGAGATATACTAATTTACATTAACTAACATTGACTCACTTAAGTATTTATTTTCTCACATGTGCACATTTATTATATATGAGATATATATTAAATTGTGTATTGTTTTTGTATCATGGTTGTTGATACATATTACATGGGTGTACAAGACTTACACCATGCCATTTGTGATATTAGGTTTTAATATTTAAAGTAAAAACAAAATAAGTGGAATATTAGTTTAATGCATGAAGCTAGTGGAAGCTTATGGATGCATTGACTAAGTCCATTGCTTTTGTTTTACTTAAGATATTTAGTAACCTAACCATCACAATTAGCCATGGTTATGTCTCTACATGGGTTAGTATATGATACTCACTCACCATGGTTCACTCTCTCACTTGATCATTATTCATTCTCATCTCTTTGTTCATCTTCTTCCTCAAGCCAAAAGAAAAAGGTTTCTAGGGTTTGATAAAAGTGAGAAAGTATTGTGAGATAAATAATTCTAAGGTGTACCCACTTCCTATTTCATCATCCTCTACTAGACTAGCACTTTAGTTTAGGGTGTTTGCTTTACTAATTCTTTTGTTAGTGAAGTAGAATCTTGAGCTAGCATTCCCACGACGTAGATCATCTTCGGCCTCGAAGACTTCAAGCAATGTCACTCCTTTCGCCTCGTGAAGCCATGCAAGAGTCCGGGAGAACCACGATCGCAGCGAAGGGACTACTACAAGGAGCTTATGAAGTGAAGGACCGATCAACAAAGGTTGTATTTCCTTTCTCACTTAGCTAGTAAATGGTTTACTATGTTTTCGTATTGTAATCTAGCTAACGATTCTAGTTTAGAACTCCCTTTTAACGGCAAAATTTTAAAATGGCATGGACGATGCCTCCCGAAACCTTACTGCCGTCGATAGGAACCCTACACCACCCTCATTGGAAGGAGTGCACAATGTGTTCCATATATCCCAACTCAGGAGGTATATGAGTGACCCCAGCCATATTCTCGATCATTCCGAGCTCACTGTACAGCCCGACTTATCTTATGAGTAACAACCTGTAGAGATCCTGGACAGGAAAGTGAAGTCACTTCGGAACAAGGAAGTCAACTTGGTTCGAGTGACGTGGAGAAAAGACAATCCAGGAGAATCAACATGGGAAAGGAAAGATGAGATGCGTGCAAGATACCCCCACCTATTTGTAAACTAGTCCTTAAAATAAAATTGTAAATTTCGAGGACGAAATTTTTGTAAGGAGGGTAGACTGTAACAACTCCAATTTTAGTGTACAAAAATTTATTTAAATGTTAATGTATACTTGGGGTATTTACATTTTCTGTGAGTACTATAAGTAATTGATTTGCTTTTTAATAGCAGGAAAGAGCTTGTAGCTCATTGGTAAGACCTTGCACTGCTGAACCAAAGCACCAGAGTTCAAGTCCCATCACCCACATTATTTTTAATATTGTTTTCTTTTAAATTTTTAGAATCCCAAGAGCCTATACGTGCATAACTCATAAAAACCAAAAGTCACATATAAAACAAACTGGCCCAGGGGGTAGAACAAACGACGAACGACTCATGGCAGCGAGCCCTGGCCCGACTCGGCCAAATCGGGCCGGCGGCGCCGGCCGATTCTGAGCCAAATCCGTTTCCCCTTCACGAAAGTTGTGACTCTTGGTCTCCCCTTAACCCCTGACATGTTTAAATTACCTGCACAGTAACAGAGTCTTTAAAATCCAATTAAAACCTAATTTAAATCTTTTTAATGCATTTTTCCATCAAACCCTAACCCTAAGTTTTACCTATAAATACCACTCCATCTCACACACCCCTCACTCACAAATTCTGTCCAAACTCTCAAGAAAACTCTCTAGAAATTTTGTGTACAAGTGGAGTTAGCGAATGGTGAATTTCTGACGACGACTCTGGGAGCTTCCGGCGACGAAACGACGCACCAGAACCTACTTCCACTCCCTCTTCCTCTTTTCTAAGCTCTAATCCAGTAAGTCCCTCCTCCCTCTTCTATTTTCTATTCTTAAAACTCGTATTTCTAAAACCCGACGGAAGCGGAGATAATCCGACTTCCGATTCGGTTTTCTTTATAAAGTTCAACTTTTCTAAAATACAACAATACCATACTTGCATATAATGACTATTAATCATAACAAAACATCATGAACAAGTTTCATAGCAAAATATCTCATAATGTAATTTTTATCGTACTTTTTCAGTAAAATACCATGTGGTTTAGTTTCGACACTAAAACATCATATTTCTTGCTATACCTTTAGATAGATCACGAGGTATCGAAATATCTCTTCACAACACTCATATGCAACATAGCACGATGTCTTTTGGGAATATAGAATACGGGAATACGAATTTACACTTAAATACCTTTTACTATTAAAACCGTTTTCTACAAGATTATGTATTTTTAAACAAATCTTTGCAAAGCGCCGCTACAACCCATTTAGGGAACCCGTTCGGGATGGTGCGGATTATCGCACATCCTCGGGCTTAGTAGTGCGAGATGCAGACCTCCGCAAGGAGCATTCAGTCTCGAAAGATTTAAAATACAAATATCTTAAGAAAATATGATTTTAAGATAAATAATAAATTTAATTATTTTATTAATATTTATATATATGTATAATCAAAACATCTATTTTTGATATATTATAAATATTCCAACTTTTATAAATCAAAAAGAATCATTTTACATGAAAATACCATGCAATTCCATACAAGTTCAATACTTACAATTAAATACCATGTATTATGAAAAATAGGGTTTATTCACTAGAAATGTCACAATGATAAAATCTACATCTATGAAAACTTTAAAGACGATAATAAAATACTTGAGGTGTATTTTGAAGATTAAACAAAATTATTTTTACGTAAAACCCCCTCAAGTTTTATAAATTACAATAAGGACCCTAGTAAATATAGGTTTAAGCGGGACCAGTCTCTTGAGCCTCAGGGAGCCGGAGATATGGGTGCTTTCCTATTTAAGGTAGACAACTTAACAAACGGTGTTATCAACACGGTAATCGTCTTTGAAAAAGACACAAATCCTGCCGCCCATGTGCAGCGGTTACCGATAACATCAAAACCTAATTCAGGACTTCAATTTCTTTTCTATTTGTTCTGACTCAGACTGAATCTCATTATAATAATCTGACTTGAATATGATTCAAGTACAAACTACAATTCAATATGAATCCATGAATCCATATATTCAATATATTCAATCTGTATTGACTGAACCGAACCATGGATATACCTTCCATCTGTAAGTCCATGTCACACACCCCACGAACTTGCGGGGAGGCGGAATATATGAAAAACGATTATCAAAGCTTCATAACACGGACTTGAGCGCATGAATCATTATTTAAACCATTGCTAACTACAACTAGAGGTTTAACTACTCGGTTCCGATGTTATACCTCACGTTATATGTCCTTCGGGTCTTCATTGTTGTTCTCCACTCCTCGTAGGCTTCTTGGAACATCGGCACCTCAACGGCCTCCTCGAATCAAAGACGATCCACCCGAAAGCTCCTACGCCAAGCTTAATCTCAAACTTGAGATAACTAGGTTGCTTAAAGTGCTAATCTAAGCTACCTAGGGGATATAGAGTGAGATTATGGATGTATTAGTCTAGCTAACCCTTGATCTCAACACATGAGAGGTTAGGGTTAGGATTTGAAGAGAGAGTGAGCTTGAGGAGAGAGAAGGTGAAGATGAGAATAATATGAGATAATGATCTTATCATAATATATATGAAGCATTATTTATTTATCCAAAAATGAAATAAAAGAATTAACAACCATGCTTCATAAATATCTATGAGTGATTCATCTCCATGAGTCATTAAGCATTTATGATGCATTAATGACATGGATAAATCACTCAAATGAGTCACTAATCTCATTTAATGCAATGCCACCTTACCCCCCCAAGTCACCATGCTACTAGAAGCTTCCCGACAAATTACGAGAACGGCCATCCAATCCGTGAAAATACGGAAAAACTTTAGACTGTATAAATCCAATAACTCGAAACTAGAATCTGGCTTAAACCAAAGCCGGCTAGTAAAAACTGTCCGAAAAGTCGTACGTGCGTAAACACATGTATGCGTCCGAACCCTTGTCGTAAAACCATACGACCTCTATATCTTTTCGCCTGGAGCAGGGAAACTCTCTGTGTGGGACTCTAAAGACTCGACACTACGCTGGCAGTGGGTTTAACCACAGACCGCAAGCGGCACTAGCTGTACGTAACGGTCCCCAGGTAGATGTCGATAACAAGGCCGATGAGGAAAACCATCCGAACCCCTACTGAGCCTGATGTGACAATCTCCGTACAGTCCGGTCTGTTCGTCTAAGACTATCGCATATCGAGCCTAGGAGGCGGCAAGCGTCAGTCCCCTAATAGCTGTATAAGTCGTGTCGGAGCGAAGCCCATTACACCCTGAGAAGCTACTGGAACCTACAAGTATATCTCGCTTGCCCTGGCCAGGGACTTTGCGTAACGGCTCTCTGACACAGCGCGATATCGACTCCCAATACCGGGAGAGACGAATCATGTCTAACCGCCACTGCCTCCAAGTGCTCGGGACTGCACCCAACTGCTACCTGTTTGCACGACTCCTTTGAGCCGTGGTAGGGTAGCAATCTAAGAACAGTGGGACACACTCGAGGCGAAGTAGCAGTGTCAAGTCTGCGGACTATGTTGTACTCATGTCACCTGGGAACTGTTAACTGACGATGGGTATAATACCAACCAATCAGTTCCCCTGCGAGTCATATCCGGTGTACCCGTATCCTAACGAGCACCTGTATACTATCTCTAGTACGACATACTGATGGCTGTGGGACAGACCATCTCCCCAACTGGGATGAGAAGCGTACACACTTAGTCTACTCCGGAATATCGATGCCCTATCTCGATAATCCAACTGTTTCCTGATTTAAAATCAGGAAAGTTTACGGATGAAGCATCATGTGCTAGCACGTGACCAGCAGTCACATGTTGGCACGTGACATTTAAAAGCAGCGGCAAAGGCAGAGTCAGCTCCCCGATTAAATCAAAGAAAAGGCTTCAGAAAGGGTCACGTGCTCACACGTGACCAGGGGTCACGTGTTGGCACGTGACGGTTGAACAGCTGCCAGAAAATAGAGCGCAGAAAGGAGAAGAAAGCTCATTCCAAGGGGTCACGTGCCTACACGTGACCAAGGGTCACGTGGTCACACGTGACCGGCTTTCAAAGCCTCTATATTTAACAGAATTAAATTCCAAAAGGCATTCAAATCTTTCCAAAGGAGAATGATTATTTGGAACCGATTGGATTAAAAAATCTAAAGGTGATTAAATATCACCTATTCATGGAAAAATCTTGAACTTGGAAAGATTTCCCCTTAAAATCTAACCGAAATAACGAAGGAATATCTTTAGATTTAAAATCCGATGGTGAATGAAATTCACCTAATAATCCAAAGGTCCAAATGAATGATGAATGCAAACCAAATCTCTAATGAATACAAATCAAATCCCTCAATGAATGATTCACTAAAACTAATTGATTATGCTCCTTCTCCTATAAATAGGAGCCAAGACATATACAGAGGAGGAGGGACAGACAGAGAGAGAGAAAAGGAATAGAGCCTTGAGACTTTGGAAGAATTTGATCTGCTGCAGAAGAAAACCTTAGGTAAGGAAGGAGAGGCTTCAAAAGAGAATTTAATTCTCAAAAGAGTTTAACTCTTATATTAAAAAAGAAGAACTTAGTTCTCTCTTTAGTGGAGGATCTGCAAAGTGCACATCTCCCCATGAATTGAGAATTTAATTCTCATTGGGTTGAGATCCTGCCATGCAGATCCAAAGCATAGGGAGGGAATGGAAGTTTGAGAATTTAATTCTCACAGAACTATAGGAATTTAATTCCTTTGAGATAAGATTAGGGTTCAACCCTATGTTATGGGAATTTAATTCCTTCAAAATGGACAGAACCAGGGTTTAACCCTAATTAAGAACTTAATTCTCTCAAAATCACAGGAATTTAATTCCCTTAAGAAAGGATAAATTAGGGTTTAACCCTATGATAGAATTCAGTTCTTCACATATATGAGGAATTTAATTTCCACAGAACAGAAACTAGAGTTCAACTCTATCTAAGAATATAATTCTTCAGAAGAAAACAAGAATTTAATTCCTCTAAAGTTTATTGCTAGGGTTTAACCCTATGAAGAATTTAATTCTTAAAAAGATAAACAAATCTGCAAACAGCAAAGGAACAGGGTCACGTGTTACCACGTGACCCCTGTAAAGATCCATAGAGAAGAATTTTGAGGCAACGCCTCACGTGCTCCACGTGACCCCCAAAGCGCGCAAAGAAAAAGCAAAAGAAAAGAAGCTCTGGGGCGCCCTCACGTGCCACCACGTAACCCCTAATGAACATTCTAACAGATCAAAGCGTGAGCCCCCATCACGTGCCCCCGCGTGATCTCTTCTCTTACAATATTTAGCATCAAACGGATGATCTGTTCCCAATGTTTAACACTGATTTCCATAGTGTTTAACACTAGTTTGAAAACTCCATTTCCAGTGTTTAACACTGATTTTCTTAGTGTTCAAACACTAATTTGGAAAATTCTGCTCCCAATGTTTAACAGTGTGTTCCTTAGTGTTTAACACCGATTTGAAATCTTTATTTCCAGTGTTTAACACTGATTTTCTTAGTGTTCAAACACTAATTTGGAAAACTCTGTTCCCAGTGTTCAACACTGATTATCTTTAGTGTTCAACACTAAATTGTTGATCTTATTCCCAGTGTCCAACACTGTCGGTCTCTAGTGTTCAACACTAGCTTTAACCCAATTGGCTAAGTTTCTAGAGGCAAAGCCTCTCCTTCAATGGACCAACAGAAAGCCAATATTCTAAACATGATTGGACTTAGCCCAAGCTGGCCATAAGTCCTCAATCCAAACTTAACTGGGCTAATGGGCTCATAATATAATTAATTGGTCTCGGTCCCAGATTGGGCCAAAGACTACTTAATCTACCTTGGTTTAAGGGTACATCTCTTCACTCCTTTGATACTTGGCGTTGTAATTCCTCAACGTCTTCAAAAAGGTGATGGGTCCCGATGACCACATATTGATACGGACTGTAGGGTCCTTAAACTCACGGACTATGAGGTCCTTAACCTTGACCGTGACGTCTTAAAACTAACATTGGACTGTGGAGTCCTTAAATCCATGGACTATGAGGTCCTTAACCTTGACCGCGATGTCTTAAAACTAACATCAGACTGTGGAGTCCTTAAATCCACGGACTATGAGGTCCTTAACCTCGACCGCAACGTCTTAAAACTAACAATAGACCGCAATGTCCTTAAACTACCTATGGACCGCAATGTCCTTAAACTACCTATGGACCGAGATGTCCTTAAACTACCTATGGACCGAGATGTCACTAAACAAAACAACAGGGCTCCCTTAATTGCTCTTTTGTCGCATCTAAACGATCCTGTTAAGTTGATCTTAGTCTGAAATGAGACTAACGTATCCTTAACAAACGTTTAAGTTGATCTTAGTCTCAAAAGAGGCTAACGTATCCTTAAACCTAAACCCCCCAAACCCAAATCTAAGATAATACGGATTTGGACTAGTCCACGCCCTACGGGCGACGACATAACTCAGTCTCCGTATACAATCCACGGGCATCCACAAACAAAACAAACACACACGACACGAAGTGGAATTTCTGGAGAAGGAGAAAGTGGTTACCGCGATGCGGTAACGTAATTAACTGCAGGGGCTTGCGCCTGCTGGGAAGAGCGTCCCCACAATCAAAAACCCCTCAAGCGAGGGGGAATCTGACGAAGTCTGCTACATCGGACGCATCCGTTTAAACCTTCGATATATGGTGCCATAAATCAACTTGGCATCTTCGGAGAGATAGACAGATAGCACCAATTAGCATCTGCCCTGAATCTCAGGCAAGACGCCCATGTCGTGCCGCCATTCGGAGGGGAACAGATTCTGGCACGCCCGGTGGGACCTTTTCCTCTTTCCTCTCCACACTTCGTGTATCGTGTTCGCGAACCAAACACGGTTTGCTAAGGCTTGCCCTTGGGTTTCAAGGTACTAAGATTTGGCGTTTTGCTTATTGCAGAAAGCAAAGAATCAATGGGTTCCACTTGTGCGAAATGCTCCAGCTGCAACTGCAACCGGCGCTCCGCCTCGCCAGGAGGTATAGCCTACGAGAACCCAAGCTGCTTCGCTGTTCACAATGCCCATGAAACAGGTCACTCAAGCCACCACAGGATTGTTTTTCGGGACCATGCTCCCGCCAATGAGCTTCACCGCTCCTGTGCCAACACCGGAAGCTCCTAAGAAGTCGGTCTTCGATCGGCTTACAGCTAATGCGGCCCCTCTCAACGGGTCGTCCAACTCCAGCTCCTCGGTCTTCGCCAGATTGGGCTAAAATTCCTGTGGGCCCATAATGAAGCTTGCAATCCCGGAGAAGGTTATTCCGAAGAGGATAATCATCCCTGCTCCTGAAGTCGTCAAAGCGACTTCTCCTACCAAAAGGTCGGTCTTTACAAGATTAACTGTTCTGGCTCCCGCTACGGTTCCTGTCCCTGCTCAGAAGACTGTTTTCAACCGATTGGATACTGCTTCTCAAAGGACATCAGTATTCAACAGGCTAACGCTAGCAGCAGCCCCTCACCTACACAGAGGGCAAGACGAGGCTATCGCCCACACTGAGCCGATTCCATCAGCACGACATGCTCGACGTCGCTACTGGCGCCGAGTGAGGAAGGCCGGAGGCAACTCCCCTTCTGGGCTAACTCCTCCCGCCCCAACGACAGAAGTTAATGCTGCTGTTCCAACTAAGAACAGCTTTGAGATGTTGAATAAGGTGCGTAGGAATTCTCCTATCGCGGCGCTAAAGAGGTCTCCCCCTCCGCTGAAAAAGGCCGCGGAAATAAAGCCAGAACAGCCCCAATCTCCTCAACGGCTGTCTTCCAAAATCTATAAAGTCTGGCGGCAGACCCGAGACTCGGTAATTGATCCAAATTTCTCCCGCCAGCACAAAAAGCTGAAAATTCAACAGGAAGTCAGTCATCACGTTAAGCCACGAAGAGCTGTCTGGGTGCCCACCTCAACTTCCACTGCTCATAAAAAGAGGAGGCCAGAGAAGATCCCCGGGCCGGCGACGAGAGCGAAAGGTGCTGAGCCCAGACACCCTAAGTCTGGGGGCATGATGGCCCATACTGTATACATGGCGTCGGGGAAAGAAGATAGCCGTGCGTCTACAGGGCATAGACCGCTCACACGGTCGGTGACCAAAGCTCGGGAGCAATAGCAGAAGCTCCAAGAAATGATAACCACGATGGCCGCACTTACTGGGCCGAAAGAAAGCCCCGAAGCGTCATCCGATCAACACCAGGATGAAGAAACTGACGCTGAGTTCCTTCGTAGGATATTGGAGAAGGATAAAGAGGCTGCTGAACAAGCAGCCAATATACAACGAATGGCCCTTCTGTTCCAGGACATGGTGGGTATGATGATCCAACAAGAGCCCCCTAATGAAGGTCCTCCAATCGTTCTTGAAGACGACAGGGGAGAAACGTCAAATCCCCCACCCGCTCTGTCAACAGCCAAGGAGGAGACAATCTCCAAGGCGGACCTGGATGAATACATAGCCCAACAGATACGCGTTCATCAAGCGACTGAGGCAGCCGGTCAAGTTGTCAGGACAGGAAGACCATATCCGAGCTGGTATGACCAGATCAAATACCCGCCGGGCTACACAATACCGAAATTCCATGTCTATAAGGGGACAGGCAATCCCCATCAGCATGTGGCCCAGTTCAGGATGCTTTGTGGCAACACGGGTGGCGAAGATAAGCTCTTGCTTCGCCAATTCGTCGGCAGCTTATCAGAAACAGCGTTCGAGTGGTATTCTGAGCTCCCGAATGATTCCGTCAAGACGTTCGCCGAAATGGAACTGCTATTCACCCAGCGATTTGCAAGCGCCAGCGAACGCACTCCGATAACAGCATTAATTAATGCCAGGGTGAAACCAGGCGAAACGTGGGTCCAGTACACTATACGCTGGCGAAATCTGTGGTCGAAATGCGAACAACGAATCGAAGAAGCACCAGCGGTGGGCATGTTCGTGGGCACTCTAGACCCTCATGCAACCATCTCACAGTTCATGATGTTCTTCAAACCAACCACGTTCCAGGCTTTAATCGACAAGCTTGCCCAGATGGACCAGATGGGTCACAGACCGTCTCCCCCGAAACCGAAACCTCGGAACGACAAGGGTAAAGGGAAGGCAACCTTCATCGCGAATGCTCAGCAGCAACCCAGTGCCCCAAAGCTGGCAGATCAACTGGAAGAAAGACGCCGATATTATAATGAGAAGATGAAGCGCCCCTACTCGTTCCCACGGGATAAGACAAAACGGTTATTCGAGCTGGCCGTGAGCAACAGGCTTATCAATTTGCCAAACCCAAGGCGACCGCCACAACCCACTGAGATGAATAACCCTAATTATTGCCCTTACCATCAAACGGTAAGCCATCCGATAGAGGATTGCTTCATCTTCAAAGGATGGATTGAGGATCAATACCTCCAGGGAAAGTTTGCGATGTCCGAAAAGTGGAAGGTGAACCCGCCACAGCCGCATACTCCTAAGAAGACAGACGCACCAGGGGCAACTTGTTCCTTTATTGAAGAAGCTCCATGGGAGGTCATGCTATCAGCTAAAACCAAAAGGATGCTGAGTGCGCTTCATGCGTGCCCAGCAGTCAAATGGAAGAACCCGCTTGAACCTCAAATCATCGAAGGGATGCTGAAGCCGCGTCCGACTACAAAGAGCGGTGGTGATGGCCCAAGTACTCACACCAAACCGTCAAAATCTTCGAAGAAAAAGAAGAAAAAAGCCAAGAAGCCCGTGAAGCCTGGAGACAAGCGCACGGATTTGCAGAAATAGATTGACGCGCTGGAGGAATATAATCAAAAGGCGTGGACTCCCGTCACACTGCAAGAGTTCCTCAACCACGTCTTTCGGGAGGAAGAGGATGGAGAAAGCTCGTCGGATGAATCCGAGGGTTATGTGGAGAGTTGCCATGTTATCTCCCACTCGTTTATAGACGATGACAAAACTCCTGGCACTAAGAAACTGGGGGCAGAGCCTGAACCGGAGCTTGTGTGGCCAACAGACGAAATGATCGACGCCTTTCAAGACGAGATTCGTTTGAAAAGTAAAGCCGACCAGGAGCGTGAGATGGCCACATCGAAAGGAGACAAATGCAGGAGATTAGACGAAAAAGTCAAAGCACTCCCGCCAGACCAAAAGACACCCGATGTGGATAAAAATATATTCAAGACGAGGAAAAGGTTTGCCAAAACCATGTCGATGGGAATGAAGCTGCCACCCTCGGAAGAAAACACGTTCGATGGGGCGGAGAGGCACCCTAATTATTGCGCATATCATCGAAAGATTTCGCACCCCACTGAGGAGTGCGACGCTTTTAAGATGTGGTGGCAGGGATACGTGGCTCACCGGCAACATTTTAAGCGCATGAAACGCAGAACTCGTCGGGAGCAAGGAAGGACTACCAACGAGCATAAAAGAACTACCGGCAACTGTCGCACGGTTAACGCCGGAGGATCACAGGTTCTCACCTTTGGGAGCGACTCTGAGGAGGAAATGGCTCTGGGCCCTTTCTTTAAGGAATCCGTCTCAGGGAAGAAGGAAGAACCGGAGGCCTGTGAGAACATTCAGCTGCGCAATCGCACAATCCCGGAAAAGAATCTCGGACCCGCAAATAGAAAAGATAAGGGAAAGGAAAAGGTCGCTGAGGATATCACCTTAGATGACCAAGTCATGAAAGAGCTGACTGCCAAGGACCCTCCCAGGAAGGGTAAGGTGGACTACAACATCCTGGAACGCCTGAGGAAGCTACACTCTCAGCTCAGCATTCTCGACGCCCTCCTGTTATCAAAAGAAGCGAGAGATTCATTAATCAAGGCGCTACAAGAGCCTGAACAATTCCAAGCCTTCCTCGCCACAGAAAGGATGAAGGATGAACTGGAAGAAGTGTGCACGGCCGACATCACTTTTGGTGACGAAGACCTTCTCCTCGAGACGTGTGGCAACAACCGTCCCCTATACGTCTCCAGATATTGCCATGATATCAAGATAGGCAAAATCCTGGTGGATAATGGGTCCTCCGTCAATCTCCTCAATGTTCGGGTATTGAAGGAAATCTGCATGAGCGTGCAGCACCTCGCTCGTGACAAAATTACCATCTCCGGTTTCGACTCCCAGTCGTCACGGACTCTCGGATCTATGATACTAACATTACGCTTCGGACTGCTCGTCACGGACATCAAGTTTCACGTCATTGACGCCAAGACCTGCTACAACGCCTTGCTCGGCAGTCCTTGGTTACACGAGTACAACATCATCCCTTCTACACAGCATCAGTGTATGAAGTACTTTAAGGATGGTTTCGAGTATACCGTAACAGGTGAGCTGAACCCATTCTCCGTGAACGAAGTCCGCAAGTACGAAGATGCAAAGTACTTTTTGCCAGATTTCAAGGATACAGAAAGGTGTCGCAAGCCGGAGAACAAAGCCGCCGCCACCATCCCTGTTTTTGGAAGCGATACCGAAGAAGAAGAAGAGATAGTTTATGCTGGTCCGTCTCGACGTAACAACCCGGGATCGTCCGCCCCTATGTTGATCTTCGGAAGTGACTCGGAAGATGAGGTTAATGCCGTGTTCTCCAGTCGGCCATCAATACAAGCATCCCCTGGCGATGATCAGAGTTTGCAAATCACCATGGTGCCACGGGAACACTACAAAGACCTTGACGCGCTTGAAGTTTGCAATGTGCAGGACCTGCAGGCGTTTTACGTCCCTCCCAGGCGAAAGGGTGAAAAGGCGATCCTGTTCTATCGATCCTCGGAAACAAGAGTGGAGAAAGAGATCTGGCATGGCGTGGATTCTACACTTGACAAACTTCAACCCATCCGTTTGCCCAGATACTACACAGAAGGGTTGAAAAGACTATTGGAGCGCCATGGAGTACCCTTAAAACAGACTATCCGACAAGCTCGATTCTATAACAGGATTTGGGATGTCCCTGGGACCCAGCACAAATTGCCCAACGGGAAAATGGAAACGCTCGGGCTTGGATACATGAGAGCCGGGAAACGGGAACGGGTCCACGGTAGTTACGCTATATATAATTTCGATGAAGAAGAGGACACCCTGTCGGGAGATGCTAACCCCTCGTCAAAAATAGATCCCGCGAGCGAAGTGCCGAGTCCGTCGTTTGAAGAACGAATGGACAAGCTTATCAGGAAAGCGGGTCAAAAAGCTCGAGACGACTGTAGTCGCGAAATGGCCATCTACGAAAAAGCCAGGACGCAACGTCTGCTTCAACAGGCTGCAAAAGATGAAGATGCTCCTCCCTGTCGACCCATCGCGCAAAAGGCCCGACGTAGAGGTAGAAATAAGTCAAAAGGCGGAAAAAGGAGCCGACAGCAACGATGCAGGATTAAAGAGTCATGTGATCGGGTATTGCGCGGTCCGGACTTGTCCCTCGTGAAAAAGATGGGTCGGGCGTATTCCTTCCCTCGAGAAAAGACACGGAAGATACTTGACCTCGCTTTAAAACATCGAATGATTACACTTCCGAAGTCTAAACACCCTGAGCAAGCTAATGAGGTCTTTCATCCGGGCTATTGCTCTTATCACCAAGCCATAAGACACCCTATCAAAAACTGCTTCACCTTTAAGAACTGGGTCGAAGATCAGTATCAGCTCGGCAAGTTCGCTCTATCTGACAGCTGGAGGGTAACCCCGCCGCAGAAGCATGAACCCAAAGTCACGAGAGCAGAATCAGATTCACATCGGTCTTGGAAACGAGCTCGTACCTGTCGCATGATAACGATATCAAAGGAAGAGCCCGAGAATATGAATGACTTTCCCTGGTGCTTCGAAAACAATGATGACGAGGTGATCTTAGAGTTTCCACCGGAGCCAAAAGAGCTGGAAGATGGGATACACACTACTGCAGACAACCTCAAGAAGATTGAGTTGGGAACGACGCAGCGAGTTGCTATCTGAAGAAAAGGTGGCCGAGTTAAAAGACGTGCTTATGCAGCATAGAGATTGCTTCTCATGGAATTATTCTGAAATGCCAGGACTAGATCCAGAAGTTGCTATGCATAAACTGGCGATATCCCCGGACATTAAGCCAGTCAAACAGGCGCCGAGAAGAATGCGGCTCGAGCTTGAGATGAGCATCAACGCCGAAGTCAAGAAGCTGATCGACTCTGGGTTTATCCAAGAGGTTCAATACCCTGACTGGGTCGCCAACATCGTCCCGGTAATGAAGAAAAATGGGACGGTGCGCATATGCGTGGACTTCCGGGATCTCAATAAAGCCTGCCCGAAGGACGATTTCCCAGTGCCAGTCACCGAACTGATGATAGACAATACGTCCACTCATGAAGTTTTCTCTTTCATGGACGGTTCATCAGGATACAATCAGATAAAGATGCACCCCGAAGACCAGAAGCACACCGCTTTCCGGACTCCTTTGGGTATATTTGGCTACAAAGTCATGCCTTTTGGTTTAAAGAACGCCGGCGCCACCTATCAGAGGGCCATGACAAAGATCTTCGATGGTCTTATACACGAGATCGTCGAATGTTATATCGATGACCTCATAGTGAAAAGCAAGTCATATGAGGAACATCCCGAGCATCTGAAGACCGTATTTCAACGCCTTCGGCAATACAATTTGAAGATGAATCCCCTCAAATGCGCATTCGGAGTTTCCTCAGGTAAATTCCTGGGATTCATCATCCGACACCGAGGTATCGAAATAGATCCATCCAAGATCAAGGCGATCATGGAAATGCCTCCGCCGAGAACTCTCAAACAGTTGCGGTCTCTCTAAGGGAAGCTCGCGTACATCCGGCGGTTTATCGCCAACCTGTCAGGCAAGTGCCGTCCTTACAGCCACCTGATGAAGAAGGGAACTCCATTCATCTGGAATCAAAAATGCCAGAGCGCGCTGGATGAGATCAAGCAATACCTGCAGAACCCGCCGGTGTTAGCTGCTCCGGTTAAGGGAAAGCCCCTTATTCTTTATACAACAGCCCTCGAAGGTTCCTTGGGCGCATTATGGGCACAAGAGAACGATCAAGGGAAGGAGAGAGCGCTTTACTATCTGAGTCGAGTCCTACTGGGGGAAGAAAGCAACTACTCCCCTATTGAAAAACATTGCCTGGCGTTAATCTTCGCGATAACAAAGCTCAGGCACTATGCGTTGGTGCATGAGGTCCGTCTCATTTAGAAAGTGGACCCTCTTAAATATTTAATGTCAAAGGCTATATTAACGGGACGACTCGCTAAATGGGCCCCGCTCTTGATGGAGTTCTCGATAACTTATCAACCTCTCAAGGCAGTGAAAGGCCAGGCCATCGCCGACTTCCTCGCTGAGCATCCGGTACTGGCCGACTCTCCTTTGAATTGCGAACTGCCAGACAAACACGCGTTTGATGCGATCGATGGCGGTAATATCCGATGGGAGCTTTATTTCGATGGAGTATCTTCCGTGAAGAAGCGCAAACAAAGCACCCCTATAATCAAATCAGGGGTGGGTCTTATCTTCGTAACTCCACAGGGAGGGATAATGCGCTTCGCTTTCTCCTTAACAGAGCCGAGGACGAACAATGAAGCCGAGTGTGAAGCTTTGATAGCAGGCCTCGAGATCGCCATCGACATGGGAATTGAAAACCTCCTCATATACCGAGATTCCCAACTGGTCGTTAGTCAAGTAAACGGCGACTACCAGACATGCAAGCTAAAGCTGGTGAAGTACGACGAGAAAGTGCAGCAACTGTTGACCCAAATCCTCTCCTACACCTTGGAAAGCATACCGTGTGCTGAAAATAGCAAAGCGGATGCATTAGCCAAGCTAGCTAAAGAACTAGCTGATGAGAACCTCGATGATGTAAGAATCGTGGTACAAAGCCGTCGGGTTCTTGCTCCGGCAAAAGTATCTCCGGAATTGTCCGAGGAAAAGGAAGTGACCGAGCAGAAGGCCATGTGAATAAAAGACCAAGAGACGGCGGAAGATTGGAGAGAAGTCTTCATAGATTACTTCAAATGCCGTCGAACGCCCTAAGATGCGTCCTCAAGACATCAGCTCATGAAACGAGCTCTTTCATTTGCCTTCGTCAATAATACTCTGTACAAGAGGTCATTTGACTCTCTATGGTTGAGATGCCTGAGACCCGACGAAGCGAGAAGAGTCGTTCAGGAAGATCACGACGGACTCTGCGGTTCTCATCAAGCGGGCCCGAAGATGAAGTTGAAGCTCAAACGAATGGGTTATTATTGGCCCACAATGATCCAGGACTGCCTCGAATATGCGAAGCAATGCCACTCATGCCAAATTCATGGGGACTTCATCCACCAGCATCCAAATCCACTTCATCCAACGGTGGCTAGCCGGCCATTCGAAATGTGGGGAACTGACATAATCGGCCCCATCGAACCAGCATCATCCAGGCGACATCGTTTTATCCCGGCGACGACTGATTACTTCTCTAAATGATTAGAAGCAGTACTGTTAAGGGAAGTGAAGACAGAAAATATTCTCCATTTCTTCAAGACGCACGTCATTTATCGGTTTGGAACTCCGCGATGGATTATTTCTGATAACGGGCCAGCCTACAAAAGTCACAAGATCAGCCGCTTTGCGCAACAGCATAATATAGACTGGAGGTATTCCTCGGTTTATAATCCGCGAGCTAACGGTCTCGCCGAGGCCTTCAATAAGACCTTGACGAAGATCATGAAGAAGACGGTGTCCCAAAATAAGAAGGACTGGCATGAAAAACTGCAAGAAGCTCTCTGGACGTATCGAACTACATTCAAGACAGCCACGAACACAACGCCATATGCGTTGGTATTCGGTACAGAAGCAGTACTCCCCCTCAAGATAGAGTTACCCTCTCTACGAGTGACGGTCCACCACGAGCTGACGGACGAAGAAAATGCTCACCTTCGACTTGAGGAGCTTGATGCCCTTGATGAAACCCGGCTCATAGCGCAACAAAACTTGGAGGCTTACAAAGCAAAGATGACGCGCTCGTACGAAAGATTGACCAGGCCGAGGACGTTCCGCCAAGGCGAACTCGTACTAATTGTCAAAAGACCTATGATCCCCAATCGCGCCAAGCGGGGAAAATTCGAGCCAAACTTTGAAGGCCCGTACATCATAGACAAGGTCTACCAGGGTGGAGCGTATATACTCATGGATATGCACGGCGAAAGGCCTTTCAGGCCAGTGAATGGTCGCTTCCTGAAGAAATACTACGCTTAACGGGTCAAGGTCTAGATCAATGATAGATGACGACGACTATGTCCGCTCGCTATCTTCCTAAGCCCGAACTCTAGGTAGTAACCAGCATCCTTATTGGCGGACCGAAACGTCCTTAAACTAATGACGGACCGAAACGTCCTTAAACTAATGACGGACCGAGATGTCCTTAAACTAACAACAGACCGAAACGTCCTTAAACTAACAATGGACCACTATGTCCTAAAACTAGCTGATTACCGAGATGTCGATAAACTACGGTGGATGGCAGTGTCTCAAAGCCGATAAAAAAAATAAAAAATAAATAAATAATAAATAAAAAAACGGTATGTCCATAAGCAAAATGGGCACGGATGAAAACCCGAAAGGGCTCCGTGAGTAAAAACAGCAGGGCTACCGGCGAGTGTTCGTGAAAACCCGAAAGGGCGCGACCTTGTAAAAAAAAGAGAAAAATAATTTAAAAAAACGGTATATCCATAAGCAAAATGGGCACGGATGAAAACCCGAAAGGGCTCCGTGAGTAAAAACAGCAGGACTACCGGCGAGTGTTTGTGAAAACCCGAAAGGGCGCAACCTCGTTAAAAGACACTTACAGGGTCCTCACGACCTTGTAAGGAGAAACCACCCGCGTGAGATCCTTACGACTCATAAGGGAGCAAAACACTTAGGAGTCTTCATGATTCCTAAGGAGAAATTACACTTGCGAGATCCTCATGACTCGTAAGGAGAACTCTCTTATGGGACCCTCACGGCTCATAAGATTTGAAAGCCTTAAGTTACAGAGACCTGAACCTGTGCTTAAGCAACCCCCCACAACCTTCGATATTGCCCTACAAGTGGCTCAATACTGACCCTTGTACACAATCCACGGGCGCGAATAAACATTTTCCCAGCAAAGTCACACCCGTGATTAGGGATATGTCCATATGGTGAACAACCCTTATAAGTCCTCTCGACTTATAAGGAGAAAACCCTCTTGTAGGATCCTTACGACTTACAGAGGAACATACACTTAGGAATCCTCATGATTCTTAAGGAGAAAATACACCTGCAAGACCCTCACGACCTGTAGGGAAAAGTACCTTCGCGAGACCCTTACGGCTCATGAAGTCAAAAGCCTTAGTCGGCAGGACCCTAACCCTGTTTACTAAGCCACCTTTGTTCAACATCGACAGAAGCAAATGATGATTCTCTCCTGGCAATATCCCAGTTGTAGCGGTGCTGATGCCGAAATCGGTGTCTAAAATGCAAGCTTGCAGCGAAAAGGCTAGCGAGCCACACATGTATACGAAACAGCCGAAATGATGGGACAACTTGCAATAAAAAAACAGCAAGTAAAACTGTACGCATGAGAAATAGCCGAAATGATTGGGCACCGCGAAAAACAGCCGAAATGATGGGGCAATCGCGACCTTCGCGATATAAAAGCTAAAATGATAGAGCATCGCGGAAAAAGAAATAAAAATAAAAAAAGAGATTTATGCCCTACAGGCGATATTACATCAATCCCTGTATACAATCCAGGGGCGCAAACAAAGAAGGAATCGCACTCCTCCTCTCCCAGGTTTCATCAGAAGAAAAAGCCAAATCTCGATGAGTTATAGATAGCCTAGAGACTATCTCGACGTTCGTCTCATTGCAGCAGACACAATATCAAGCAAAGCGGAACATCGGCAATTCCAGTTCCATGACTCGACGGCGCACAGATGACCGATAGTCAAATTCCAACTCCGTGAAATGAGGATACAATCAACAAAATTCCTGGTCACGTGGAACACGGATAACGTCACTCTTTGACCCCGTGGAAAACGTCCAGAGCGGATCCTGGTCCTCGCATAACATGGCAGTGAACCCGTGCGAAGCATCCAGAGCGAAGCCTAGTCCTCGCCGAACACGGCAGTGAACCCGTGTGAAGCATCTAGTGCAAAATTCCTGGTCACGTGGAATGCGGATAATGTCACTCTTTGACCCCGCAGGAAACGCCCAGAGCGGAGCCTAGTCCTCGCCGAACACGGCAGTGAACCCGTGTGAAGCATCTAGTGCAAATTCCTGGTCTCGTGGAACGCGGATAATGTCACTCTTTGACCCCGTGGAAAACGTCCAGAGCGGAGCCTAGTCCTCGCCAAACACGGCAGTGAACCCGTGTGAAGCATCTAGTGCAAATTCCTGGTCTCGTAGAACGCGGATAATGTCACTCTTTGACCCCGTGGAAAACGTCCAGAGTGGATCCTGGTCCTCGCAGAGCACGGCAGTGAACCCGTGTGAAGCATCCAGAGCGGAGCCTAGTCCTCGCCGAACACGGCAGTGAACCCGTGTGAAGCATCTAGTGCAAATTCCTGGTCTCGTGGAACGCGGATAATGTCACTCTTTGACCCCGTGGAAAATGTCCAGAGCGGATCCTAGTCCTCGCAGAGCACGGCAGTGAACCCATGTGAAGCATCCAGAGCGAAGCCTAGTCCTCGCCGAACACGGCAGTGAACCCGTGTGAAGCATCTAGTGCAAATTCCTGGTCTCGTGGAACGCGGATAATGTCACTCTTTGACCCCGCATGAAACGCCCAGAACGGAGCCTGGTCCTCGCCAAGCACGGCAGTGAACCCGTGTGAAGCATCCAGAGCAAACATAGGACTGTGGAGTCCTTAAAATCCACGGACTATGATGTCCTTAACCTCGACCGTAATGTCTTAAAACTAACGATCAACCACCCTTATTCTGTACTAATTCTACCTTGGTTTAAGGGTACATCTCTTCACTCCTTTGATACCTGGCGTTGTAATTCCTCAACGTCTTCAAAGATGTGACGGGTCCCTGCAACCACACATCGGACTGTGGAGTCCTTAAACCCACGGACTATGAGGTCCTTAACCTTGACCGTGATGTCTTAAAACTAACATCGGACTATGGAGTCCTTAAACCCACGGACTATGAGGTCCTTAACCTTGACCGTGACGTCTTAAAACTAACATCGGACTGTGGAGTCCTTAAATCCACGAACTATGAGGTCCTTAACCTTGACTGTGATGTCTTAAAACTAACATCGGACTATGGAGTCCTTAAATCCACGGACTATGAGGTCCTTAACCTTGACCGTGACGTCTTAAAACTAACATCGGACTGTGGAGTCCTTAAATCCACGGACTATGAGGCCCTTAACCTTGACCGTGATGTCTTAAAACTAACATCGGACTGTGGAGTCCTTAAATCCACGGAATATGAGGTCCTTAACCTTGACCGTGATGTCTTAAAACTAACATCGGACTGTGGAGTCACTAAATCCACGGACTATGAGGTCCTTAACCTTGACCGCGATGTCTTAAAACTAACATCGGACTGTGGAGTCCTTAAATCCACGGACTATGAGGTCCTTAATCTTGACCGTGACGTCTTAAAACTAACATTGGACTGTGGGGTCCTTAAACCCACGGACTATGAGGTCCTTAACCTTGACCGCGATGTCTTTAAACTACGACACCCTGGAAACCATCCCAAACCAACCCCTGACCCCGTGAAATACGGATAAGGGCGACCGCATCCAGCACTTGCGGGTCCTCACGACCTGCAAGGAAGAAAACTCTTTTACGAGATCCTTACGACTCCCAAGGGAAAACCCGCTTAAGAATCCTCACGATTCTTAAGAAAAACTCACACCTACGGGATCCTCTCGACCTGTAGGGAGAAAAACTCTTTATGAGACCCTCACGGCTTATAAGGCTCAAAAGTCTTAGGAGGAAGATCTTAACCCTGAATCCTAAGCCATCGCTGCCCTGCAAGTAGGCCAAGATAAATTGTCCGCAGAACACATTCAATAAAAAGAGACACATCATTGAGAAGAAAAATGTATGTTTTATTCATAAACCAAAATGGATACAAAGTACAATTCATGAAAGAACAAAAAGAAAATACTCTCATCCATGAGTATGTACAAAAAAAAAAGGAAAAGATACAAATCTTCAAGCCGGCGGGTGATTTAGCAATTTCGCTAGCTCATCCTGCTTTTGCTGGGCCACTGCTTCATGATTCAGGATCGCCAGAAGACGGGCCTCCGCCTGAGCCTGCTGGGCCTGATACGAGGCTAACCGACCTTTAAGCTCCTTCTCGGTGGGCTTATGAGCCTCGACCCTCTCACGAGTGAACGTGGCAGCTTTGTCAAGAGCCACCACCTCTTTCATAGACTCTTGAAGCACCCGCCAGAGTTCATACGCTTTGTTGGTCTTGGCGGTAAGATTAGCTTGAAGCTCGCCCAGTGCTTTGGAGGCCAATTCCCTCTCCGAGAATTTACGACCAAGCCTCTTCTCGCACGACGTCATGTTTGCCGCGCACCGTGCTATCAGCCCCCGTAACTCCGCCTTGGCAGCTACAGCCTCCGAGGAAAGACGGGAACATTCAAGGGCGTGCAAGCAAGCCTCCACCTGCCGACAGAACTCCACCCAGACTCGGACCACCTCTTCGCTATGGTAGGTGGAAAGAAAAGGAAGAGAACCGTTAGCTTCAGCGGCAAATGCTTCGGCTGTGGTTGCGCAGCCAGCACGAAGCTCCTCGATTAAGGATGATAAGGAAACAAGGCTTAGTTGAGCCAAGGGTTCTGAAGCCCGCAAAGCATAGGGGCCCGGCGGCATAACGATGCGCGATTCCAACGCTGCGGAGGCTGGCAGGACTGTTCAGATTTGAAAGACGTCAATAAAACTCTTAAGCAAGAAGAACAAATGGGACCGTAACGAAATATCACTTACCTACGGTCATGCAAGTAGGAGCTGAAGGTTCCCCTGGCCCTTCAACGACCTCGACCTCGTCGTCAGCTTCCAAAACTGTAAAAGACATCAACGTCATTTCGCAAAATGGCAACGATGCTATAATAAAAAATAGCGAACAACGCTAACCTTGCCCAGAGGAAAGGACAATGCGCTGAGGGGAGATCGCCTGCGGAGCTGCCATCTCTAATAAACGCTGAAATGATTGCCGAGGCGACAAATTAGCAATAGAGACCGCCAGCCCGCGCAATTCTGGGGAAGACAAAAGAGTTCAGACCACAGAAAGATTACTAATTTAAAATGCAGAAGGTTACCTTCAACACTCCTCCCGTTCTGAGTCGGGGGGATGGCGGCTTCGACAGCCTCTACCGTGACCTCGGGCTCCAACAAAGGGAGGGTAGTCCCGACTACCTCCATCTCAGCCTCTGGGCCGCCTTCGGGGAGAGTCGTTGGGGCGGTGACAACCAAAGGAGCATCCCCCGAAGGAGCAAGCGCTCCGTGATCGATAACTGCCACTGGAGGCTCTATTGTAAGAAGAGCAGCCTCATTAACCCCCTCCACATCGAGCAATGCTTCATCGGGAATGTCGACAGGCTTTAGCTTCAATAAGCCTGTAGGGACCTCCCCCATCGTCGAAAATTCTACACAATTCACGCAAGAATAAGGATACATACATGCAGGCGTAAACAATCTGAAATGCTATAAAGAAGTATAAAGGCATACCAATGCGTAATGAAGCCTTCAACATGGCTTCTTCAAGCCGCTGCTCCTTCTCAAGGAGGCGTGCTCGCCGGGGTTCGAGAGTGGACTCGTGGCCGCCGGTCCATAAAGAAAGCGCGTCCGCCGCGTCCTCTGAAATAACCTGCTTCAAGGCCTTTTCCCCCCATTCCTCCAAAGGGCCTATAAATCGTCGCCGAATCCACGAGGGGTCTTCGTAAAAGATTACAGCAGGATAGGGCTTCTTCGGAACCCTGGCGTTCTGAGACGCGTCTTTGGAACGCCTTATAGTCTCAGCCAACTGCGCGGCTTCCTCAGTGGCTGAACTAGGGAAACGTAGTTCAGCATTTGATTCCGGTAAGGCCAACGGCTCATCTTCAAGGATGGGCTCAAACTCCGTTAAAGAGTCGAGCAAATTAGTAGCCACCTTCCTTCAACGCTTGGACCCAGAACCAGTCGCCGAGGACGACCGTTTCTTTCCCTTCGAAGCCTTAGTGCAGCGTTAGCCCACGTCACCCTTAACACCCTCACCCCGGGCCACAACTGGAGATGACACTGCCATCGTCGATGCCATGGAGGGTGGCGCTAACTCGAGTGGTGGTACTGTTACCGGAGCCCGTCTACCCCGCTGTAACATTTTCAAAAATATAAAATATTAATTTTGGGAATTTTTATAATTTAATATTATTTTATTGATTATTTTAATATTAAATACAAATAAATAGGAAAAATGTTAGAAACATTATGAAAAATTATGGAAAATTCTAAAATAGGGTAAATTAGTGAATTATGATATTTTTAAGTCTTTGTGATTAATTTGACACTAATTTAGTGCTAATCGCGATTAAAATCGCTAATCGGGTTTTTTGGCAGTTTTGTGCAAAACATGCACATATCACCTTTTTCATACACTTGTGTATTTTTTCTAGCCATGAATTCATTTGGGATTACTATTCTCATGAGAAGGTTTTGGTTTAAAAGAAAAGAGAAAAAGGAAAAAGAAAAAGAGAAGAATAAAGAATGGAGTAGGTGAGAGAGAGGCATGGGGTTCACCTTGACCAACACTTAGCCATTTCCCTCATTTTCCCTCCCTCTTCACTCTCCTCCTGCTGCTCCTCCTGCACCATTTCCCCTCCCCTCTTCAAGCCCCACTTCACCTCACAAACTAGCTCAAAACCCTTGCCTCATTTCACAAAACATGCACACAAGATCACAAGCTAGAGGATGGACCAAGAAAGATGGTGTTTTGGTGCTGTTAAGGATTCTTGAGTCTCTTGGGAGGTAATTTCTTTGCAATTAGAGTGTTTAATCTTGTGTTTAAGGTTTAATTACCGTTTCATATCGATATCGGTTGATTGGTGGATGTTTGGACAAAACTAGAGAGGATTAGGGTAATGTTGAGCTTTGACCTTGCAATTGGACTCTAATGGTGACCCTAGACCCTATTTTAACCAATTCCCTGACCTAAATCAACCTGAAACCCATAATACGGATTTTAGAAACCGATATCGGGGAAATTGTGTATTCTGTGCAGGTTTATTTGAATCTGCTATCACCCGAGGCACCCTAAAATAAAATTGATTGGACAGTGGTATGTGCAGGAACCCAGAAAACTAACCCCAAAACCCTAGCTCCCCACTCCACTTCGAGGCCGCCGGAATTCCCATTCTGGCCGCAATTTGCGGCCAGACCAGGGAGGAATTGCCTCGTTTTGCGTGCCTGACCCCATTTCCTCAATTCATGGCCCTGGGTACTTCTAGTTTTGACATACTCTATCTAGGGTAAAATCTGGGACATATTTCCTAAGTTGCCGTTTTGAATTCGTGTTTCCGTATTTCGTATTTTGAATTCCAGATTTGATTATTTCTGTGTTATCTCGATAGTGTGACGTTTGTACGTCTATATCGAGTGATTTCGAGTTGTTTTGAGGAGGCTAACCGTAGGTTTTAACCTATAAGCCCTTTTTCGCATCGTGTCGGTTTTAGCGTATCGTTTTGGTTGTTGTGTGTCGTTTCACGTATTGAATTGGTTTTGATGCGATGCGATACGTGTGATGTGTGTAGGTACACCGCGGCGATCCGAGGCGATGCGGATGATGACGGAGACATCGACACCGACACACAGGATTCAGGTGAGTAGATTATATCTACGGGGGAAAGTCGGGTGGATGGCGTATAGCACCCCCGCAGTCCGTAGATAGCTTATTATATAGTATTGTGGTATTAGGTGTATTTTGGATAGTGTAGGGTTAGAAGTGACTAGTGTAGTTCATAGTCGCGAACCCTAGGATAGAATTACACCTACACATACACTCTTGCTTATCACTTGTACTTACACTGTGATTGATGACTTTGGAGATGAGTTGATGATGTGGGCTTGGTGCCCGGAGATCGGTATTTTGATACGATTCATATGTGGGATATGACTTGTGATTCTGGCGGGCTTGGGATGGTGCTTACCCCTGCATGCATACTTTACCGATGTTACCGTTTGTACTAGATATAGAGTAGTACATCCAGACTATATGATCTGATGATGGTGATATTTGTTATGTGATGAGACAGTGAGATGTTGACCCCTACCCAGCTTTTGGGAATGCCGTACGATGATTTACCGTACGAGCTGATATTGATGATAGATCCGCACTCATAGCTAGAGGATATCTTACGATATGACATTGAGGCGGAATCACCGACTATATATCTACATATTTACATTGACTCAGATTTAGGTGGTTTCCACACCTACCCCTCCTGATTGACCGGATACTTAGATGTAGTTTGCATAGTAGATACTTTACTGTGCTGTTGATTACTAGCTTCCCGCATTTTCATGCTATTCGCATTGCTGGCATATGTTCATTACCATGTTATTATCATGCTGTTAGGACACCAGCACCATTATCGATGATGCGTATGTTTCACGCACACTATTTGCCGGCTCACACACTTCATCATCGATAATTGCCATGTCACTACACAGTAGTACTATTACATTCGAGATATGATGCTTCCTTCGACATATGCGCATTCCTATTCCATGTTGCATGATTTCCGATATGATTACGTTCTTTACATGTCGCATACATCATGGATTGATTGCATAGTACATCGCATTGGATTTACTGCTTGATGTTGGATTTCATGTGATTTCTGGTTTTGAGGACCGTGGGGTTATTTAAGAAAAGAGGCACTTTATGAAAACCCGGTACCTCGTGATATGATATTTCGGTGCGTCCACCACGCGTTTTCTCGGTGCTGAGACGTGTGCTTGAAACCCGATTCGAGGAGGTGATGTACCGTTTGCGGGTTCGTGGTGGGCCCGGTATGGTTCCCCTCGGCGAGATGATCGATGGGTTATGCCGATTGAGCCTGGAGGCGGGAGAGTACCTACCGGTGATTTTACCTGAGCTCGGCGGATATCCGGGGGATACCGCCTGGAGCCGAGAGATGGGCATACTGCCGGGGCCGACGGGCCGATATCCGCAGACGGAGCCCAGAGATGGACATAGGTTGACTCATACTGCTGGGGGCCGAGGGCCGATATCCGCAGACGGAGCCCCATATGGATGAGGATTTACGTGTCGATGCTTGGCACGGGTTTTATGATGAGTTTTCCATGATTTTGGTTATATCCTCACATTGCATACATGATGCTTGCTGTCAGTGGGTGACAGGTGGACGGGTTCCACGTATTTATACAGACATGGTTCACATACAGACTGGATTTACACTTATCATACTTCATTTGTATATATAACAGGGTATGATGGCGCTGTTATATATACCCTTACACCAATATTAGTGGAATGGGACGCTAATATATGTGTATTGATATTATTGATATTCTTCATATTTACTTCATGCAGACATACCTTACACTGATGACATGTTATTACCTGAGTACCTGGCACTATATACATGATTAGATGTTACCTTGCCACCTTATCACACTCAGATGCACTCTTGTGGATTGTATTACTGATTGTTGACTTAGGATTATGTCTTGCATTCGATTTATCCTTGTAGATGTTTCTATTCACGAGTTGGCAACTCACCCCCGTTGTGCCACAGTTCTTGCAGGTTATGCCGTACAGGTTCTATTGCGGCATTTCTGGCACACTGCTTCTTTTGGGTGACTTGCTTGGTTAGGTGGGTTCTTTGTATCAGGACCGCCATTGTTCATGTATTATTATTGTATCTAGAATTGTCCATCAACCAAATCTTGTATATTCTTTCAGACCTAGACTTCAGTGTTGTATATTTCGACCTTAGAGTCGCGCTTAGTTGTATTGCGGTTTTCTTATTGCTTTTGAGTTTTTCTTGGATTTGATCCTCGCCACTTGGCGTTGTATATATTATCATATCATTGTGTGGTTGTGACCGTCGTTTGACGAAGAGCTAGCTCCCGCTTGGGGATGCCTTTATCATGTTATATCTTGTTATTATTGTCTTACCCCATTCGGGGCCAGTTTTACAAAGGAAACTCTGCCGAAATTTCTAGAAAAGACTGTACCGTTTTTAAAATGCACATTCGGCTTAGTTATTTAAAAACATGTATTTCTTCACTTCTCTAAACCAGTTTTCTTTACTTATTCTTCAAATGGTTTTAGATTTCTGGGCTTTTGGCTTACTTGGATCAGATGGAGTCCTATAGGCTTCATATGGTTCAAGGGCCAGTCACGTGCTCTTTCGGGTCGTGACAAAGTTGGTATCAGAGCGCTAGGTTGACCTTGGTTCGAGTCTAAGTTTGACTATGTGGAGCCTAGGGAGTTGTTTATATACGGAACTTAGGCTTGACCTTACGGAACTTAAACTTGGTCGAGAGGGTATTAGACCCAAACTTTCGTCGTTTTAGGATGACCCTTGGTTGATGGATTAGGTGACTAAAGTAGAGTGACGTACCGTTGGTATGTTCCGCGGCATACTTACGACACGCCACTCCAATTAAGGAACCTTAGGATGGACATTTGTTTTGAGATCAGTGATTCTTTCATATCCTGGATTATACATCCATTTGAGATCCCCGATTCTATTAGTTCCATGATCATATCTTCATTGATACTGTTCCTTCCTATGATCATGTATCCACTTTGGATCTGTTGTTTTCCTTCTTACCACTGATGTGCTCTCTGTTGATACTCGATTGAGATTCCTGTCACCGTGTTTGAGCGCAGTTTGGGCTGCTGCTAGGGTTACGGCCGGTGTGAGCTCGTGTGGTACGAGGGCCGACCTTTGTGTTTTCTGGTGACATGGGAACGTCTCGAGTTAGTGTTGGTGTTTGTGACCTCTAGTGGAGGCGAGTGCTTGGTTTGCACCGGTTGATCGTGCCTTTGTTAGAGCTGCCAGTTGAGAGAGGACTGTTGATGTACAGCATACCTCCGAGTTTGTGATGTCGGCTATCGTGCAGACAAATGGACCAGCTGTTGCTGAGATTGACAGGATGTTGCTTTCGGAGCTTGCGAGCTGAGATTTGCCGGAGCTTTCAGGCAGATATGCGACAGATGATAGCTAGTCTACCCGATTTGAGAGACGAATGTGATTCGTCCGATTTTGCGCCAGAGCGGGCCCAGTTGAGTTGAAAATTTCCAGTGTGGAGAGTCTTACTCAGATCTAGAGCAGGCTGATTCAGAGATGACCGCTTATGTATTGCCTTTCCTGGAGGATTGAGGCGTTGTTCGGCGTACAGGCGTATGAGCCAGTTGTTGCTGCAAATGATGAGATGTCGCCCAGATGATTGGAGCTACTGCAGCATGAGCATGTACTTAGAGAGATGATAGCGAGTCGCTAGTCACCGAGGATGAATGACTAGGACGTGTGGTGAGTTCGCTTACCCCGATGCGAGGACATCAGGCGGATTGTTTCCAGATAGAGACGACTTCACGCAGGTTCGTTGAGAGTCGATTGAGACGATCGAATGTCAGGAGCCATTTTCCAAGTTTAAAGTATACGGAAAGACATGCAGGTGATTCTATGGACCCTCTAGAAGAATGAAACCCTAACTCGACTTAATGACCGTGTGACAGCCTTTGAACCTTAGGGTTTACGGCGGTTCCGCGGCGCCATTAGTGAGGCTTGGGTTTGCCCTTCTACGGCTGGACCACCGACGCTGTGGCACGTACTCGATACTATTAAACTGTACCCGAGATGTGAGCTCTTGGGGGATTATGAGGATCTGACGAGTCGATCGGATGGTTCGACATCTTTCGGACATTGTGATGGGACACTGCTTGGGAAACTCCAGATGCGAGGATAGCCGTTGGAGCGCAGTTCGTGTAGCCACGATGAGACGAGTCCGAATCAGTCGACATTTGAGCAGAGTGAAGAAAAAAGTTCGTACGAGATTTCGACGAGATGATGTTCCACTCCGCTGACATTAGAGATGTGATACGCACCCAGAGGCGTGGTTTATGGATATATCTCCCAGAAAGAAGCGCGATAAGTATGCAGCCGTTCCGGAATAAGTTTTAGCTTCAGCTTTGGATGATGACTTCCGGGCATTTCGGCAGGATTGAGATTTGAGAAAGGAATCTCGGCAGGACCTTTCTGGAGTACGATACGAGAAGACCTAGACCAGGAGTGGTCGTGTTGCGCCCACCCAGCAGGCCAGAGTTCGGCATTGTCGACGAGGTAGTTGACCAAGTTCGGATAGAGGAACTTGACCAGATGCGTTGCGAATTGATCAAGGACGGACGAGTGATGAGTATTCCTCCGATGGTTGAGACGTGTTCCCGAGGACCAGTTCGGCCTGACATCTGCTACAGAGTGATGAAGCTACAGAGTACGCGATTTCGAGTCCGTGTGAGAGACTTCAGATTGACCGTGGCCGAGAGCAGTGCAGTGCATAGTAGCTTGGCATGACGTCATAGTGGACGACGAGGGAGACAGTTGGAACAAGAGGTTCGTGTGAGACACTGACGAGCTGTCATTGCTTTCCGTCGAGACTAGAGGCCTGATTTGCTTACAGAGACGTTGGGATGGGACCAGTTTCTGAGGAAATATTGTGCTGAGGACACAGGTGTTTTTGAGCGAGAAGAGGTTGTGCAGGAGAGCCAGCCTCTGTACAGATCGGCATAGGCATGATTGGAAGAGACCTTGAGCAGGATTCCTTCCAGGGCGTTGCTGCAATGATGTTTGCACCCAGGATCAGATGTGTGGCGTGCATTCAGAGAGCCAGAGGCCGACGCTAGTGATATGCTGCCTTACGAGTGGTCGTGAGGTTTGACCAAGAGGTGACCAGAGAAGTGCCAGAACGGAATCGTCCCCGTTAGCACACCTGACAGGGCCGATGAGCCGCTTGACCGCGTGATAGGTAATCCGCAAGAGAAGGTAAGGACCCCGAGAGCCAGAAGACGCCAGACCGTGAGCAAGAGGCAGTTAGATATCCTGCGCTGCTAGCAGTGGATTGCGCCGACTCCTTCTCGACCTTGAAGGAGAAACTACCGAAGACGGTATTTTTGATTTGTGATTTTGTGATTCGATTATCACGTATCCGTCATTTTGGATTTCGGTATTTTGGGTGTTCTGTTTGCATGATTTAGTTTTGGTGACTGAGTTTCATGATATTGGTTTCATGCACCCACTGGATATTTATATATTTTGCGCAGAGTTTTCATGCATTTTAGTGTTATGCTTTGATTCGTGCACGCTGATGCACACGATTGTGAGATTTTCTTTGCGGCACAACTGATTTGGTTTGAGCCGCATTATATCGTTGATTTTGACCGGATTTTGATGGTTGATTTTTGCACTCCGTGCTGGTGAAGTGCTTTACGCCTGTTCGGTGTTTGTTATTGGATTTCGTGATTCCGTGCATATTGAGTGCGCAGGGTTTAGATTTTCATTCGTGCACGATAGATGCACAGATTTGGATTTTCGCGCATGTTGGGCGCATGTTTTTAGATACGATTTTGGTGCGCACCCGATGCACTAAATCGAGATTTCTTCGTGCATGTTAGATGCACCGGACCTTGGCTGTCAGGCACATACGTTGCCCATGACAGAGGTTTCGTGCACACCCGTTGCACCTAGATGTTGTTTTGTGCACTTGTTTAGCACATATTGGATTTTTTTTGATTTCCGTGCGCACCAGACGCACAGGATTGTGTTATGTACATTTTTGAGAAATTATTCCTTTTGGAGCAGTACCTTTTATGATGTTGGGTTTTTGCTTTCATGCTGAGCAGGACTAGTCAGTAGACGGTACCTGGATATATTTTTGCATGTTTTTACATCAGCTTTTTACGTGTATAGATTGGATGTCTACATGTGTAGTTTCGATACATATCATATCGGTTTTGTATTGGATTTGACATTGTGTTTTTACATCGACTCCGATGATTGCGGGATGCTTGACGGAGTTTTGTTTTTGAGTTATCTGCTCAGTACCCTTGCGCATGCATTGCGCCGTGACGTTCTTTGTGTTGATGATTTCGGAGCCCCGACGACTTTGGTTTATTACTGAGATTGTTTTAGTAGTGGGGGTTTAAATTTAAATTCGGGGACCGAATTTCTTTAAGGGGGGTAGATTGTAACATTTTCAAAAATATAAAATATTAATTTTGGGAATTTTTATAATTTAATATTATTTTATTGATTATTTTAATATTAAATACAAATAAATAGGAAAAATGTTAGAAACATTATGAAAAATTATGGAAAATTCTAAAATAGGGTAAATTAGTGAATTATGACATTTTTAAGTCTTTGTGATTAATTTGACACTAATTTAGTGCTAATCGCGATTAAAATCGCTAATCGGGTTTTTTGGCAGTTTTGTGCAAAACATGCACATATCACCTTTTTCATACACTTGTGTATTTTTTCTAGCCATGGATTCATTTGGGATTACTATTCTCATGAGAAGGTTTTGGTTTAAAAGAAAAGAGAAAAAGGAAAAAGAAAAAGAGAAGAATAAAGAATGGAGTAGGTGAGAGAGAGGCATGGGGTTCACCTTGACCAACACTTAGCCATTTCCCTCATTTTCCCTCCCTCTTCACTCTCCTCCTGCTGCTCCTCCTGCACCATTTCCCCTCCCCTCTTCAAGCCCCACTTCACCTCACAAACTAGCTCAAAACCCTTGCCTCATTTCACAAAACATGCACACAAGATCACAAGCTAGAGGATGGACCAAGAAAGATGGTGTTTTGGTGCTGTTAAGGATTCTTGAGTCTCTTGGGAGGTAATTTCTTTGCAATTAGAGTGTTTAATCTTGTGTTTAAGGTTTAATTACCGTTTCATATCGATATCGGGTGATTGGTGGATGTTTGGACAAAACTAGAGAGGATTAGGGTAATGTTGAGCTTTGACCTTGCAATTGGACTCTAATGGTGACCCTAGACCCTATTTTAACCAATTCCCTGACCTAAATCAACCTGAAACCCATAATACGGATTTTAGAAACCGATATCGGGGAAATTGTGTATTCTGTGCAGGTTTATTTGAATCTGCTATCACCCGAGGCACCCTAAAATAAAATTGATTGGACAGTGGTATGTGCAGGAACCCAGAAAACTAACCCCAAAACCCTAGCTCCCCACTCCACTTCGAGGCCGCCGGAATTCCCATTCTGGCCGCAATTTGCGGCCAGACCAGGGAGGAATTGCCTCGTTTTGCGTGCCTGACCCCATTTCCTCAATTCATGGCCCTGGGTACTTCTAGTTTTGACATACTCTATCTAGGGTAAAATCTGGGACATATTTCCTAAGTTGCCGTTTTGAATTCGTGTTTCCGTATTTCGTATTTTGAATTCCAGATTTGATTATTTCTGTGTTATCTCGATAGTGTGACGTTTGTACGTCTATATCGAGTGATTTCGAGTTGTTTTGAGGAGGCTAACCGTAGGTTTTAACCTATAAGCCCTTTTTCGCATCGTGTCGGTTTTAGCGTATCGTTTTGGTTGTTGTGTGTCGTTTCACGTATTGAATTGGTTTTGATGCGATGCGATACGTGTGATGTGTGTAGGTACACCGCGGCGATCCGAGGCGATGCGGATGATGACGGAGACATCGACACCGACACACAGGATTCAAGTGAGTAGATTATATCTACGGGGGAAAGTCGGGTGGATGGCGTATAGCACCCCCGCAGTCCGTAGATAGCTTATTATATAGTATTGTGGTATTAGGTGTATTTTGGATAGTGTAGGGTTAGAAGTGACTAGTGTAGTTCATAGTCGCGAACCCTAGGATAGAATTACACCTACACATACACTCTTGCTTATCACTTGTACTTACACTGTGATTGATGACTTTGGAGATGAGTTGATGATGTGGGCTTGGTGCCCGGAGATCGGTATTTTGATACGATTCATATGTGGGATATGACTTGTGATTCTGGCGGGCTTGGGATGGTGCTTACCCCTGCATGCATACTTTACCGATGTTACCGTTTGTACTAGATATAGAGTAGTACATCCAGACTATATGATCTGATGATGGTGATATTTGTTATGTGATGAGACAGTGAGATGTTGACCCCTACCCGGCTTTTGGGAATGCCGTACGATGATTTACCGTACGAGCTGATATTGATGATAGATCCGCACTCATAGCTAGAGGATATCTTACGATATGACATTGAGGCGGAATCACCGACTATATATCTACATATTTACATTGACTCAGATTTAGGTGGTTTCCACACCTACCCCTCCTGATTGACCGGATACTTAGATGTAGTTTGCATAGTAGATACTTTACTGTGCTGTTGATTACTAGCTTCCCGCATTTTCATGCTATTCGCATTGCTGGCATATGTTCATTACCATGTTATTATCATGCTGTTAGGACACCAGCACCATTATCGATGATGCGTATGTTTCACGCACACTATTTGCCGGCTCACACACTTCATCATCGATAATTGCCATGTCACTACACAGTAGTACTATTACATTCGAGATATGATGCTTCCTTCGACATATGCGCATTCCTATTCCATGTTGCATGATTTCCGATATGATTACGTTCTTTACATGTCGCATACATCATGGATTGATTGCATAGTACATCGCATTGGATTTACTGCTTGATGTTGGATTTCATGTGATTTCTGGTTTTGAGGACCGTGGGGTTATTTAAGAAAAGAGGCACTTTATGAAAACCCGGTACCTCGTGATATGATATTTCGGTGCGTCCACCACGCGTTTTCTCGGTGCTGAGACGTGTGCTTGAAACCCGATTCGAGGAGGTGATGTACCGTTTGCGGGTTCGTGGTGGGCCCGGTATGGTTCCCCTCGGCGAGATGATCGATGGGTTATGCCGATTGAGCCTGGAGGCGGGCGAGTACCTACCGGTGATTTTACCTGAGCTCGGCGGATATCCGGGGGATACCGCCTGGAGCCGAGAGATGGGCATACTGCCGGGGCCGACGGGCCGATATCCGCAGACGGAGCCCAGAGATGGACATAGGTTGACTCATACTGCTGGGGGCCGAGGGCCGATATCCGCAGACGGAGCCCCATATGGATGAGGATTTACGTGTCGATGCTTGGCACGGGTTTCATGATGAGTTTTCCATGATTTTGGTTATATCCTCACATTGCATACATGATGCTTGCTGTCAGTGGGTGACAGGTGGACGGGTTCCACGTATTTATACAGACATGGTTCACATACAGACTGGATTTACACTTATCATACTTCATTTGTATATATAACAGGGTATGAGGGCGCTGTTATATATACCCTTACACCAATATTAGTGGAATGGGACGCTAATATATGTGTATTGATATTATTGATATTCTTCATATTTACTTCATGCAGACATACCTTACACTGATGACATGTTATTACCTGAGTACCTGGCACTATATACATGATTAGATGTTACCTTGCCACCTTATCACACTCAGATGCACTCTTGTGGATTGTATTACTGATTGTTGACTTAGGATTATGTCTTGCATTCGATTTATCCTTGTAGATGTTTCTATTCACGAGTTGGCAACTCACCCCCGTTGTGCCACAGTTCTTGCAGGTTATGCCGTACAGGTTCTATTGCGGCATTTCTGGCACACTGCTTCTTTTGGGTGACTTGCTTGGTTAGGTGGGTTCTTTGTATCAGGACCGCCATTGTTCATGTATTATTATTGTATCTAGAATTGTCCATCAACCAAATCTTGTATATTCTTTCAGACCTAGACTTCAGTGTTGTATATTTCGACCTTAGAGTCGCGCTTAGTTGTATTGCGGTTTTCTTATTGCTTTTGAGTTTTTCTTGGATTTGATCCTCGCCACTTGGCGTTGTATATATTATCATATCATTGTGTGGTTGTGACCGTCGTTTGACGAAGAGCTATCTCCCGCTTGGGGATGCCTTTATCATGTTATATCTTGTTATTATTGTCTTACCCCATTCGGGGCCAGTTTTACAAAGGAAACTCTGCCGAAATTTCTAGAAAAGACTGTACCGTTTTTAAAATGCACATTCGGCTTAGTTATTTAAAAACCTTGATTTCAAACCTGTATTTCTTCACTTCTCTAAACCAGTTTTCTTTACTTATTCTTCAAATGGTTTTAGATTTCTGGGCTTTTGGCTTACTTGGATCAGATGGAGTCCTATAGGCTTCATATAGTTCAAGGGCCAGTCACGTGCTCTTTCGGGTCGTGACACCCGCGACCGAGTACCCAAGGGCATACCAACTATTGGAGTAAGATCTACTCCCGACTCTCCAGGAATAAGCGCAGTGCCGGTATCCCTCAGGGGAAAGCAGACTGGGGCACGTGGTCGCAGCATAGCTCCCGGGGTCGGAACCTGAATAGGGGCGCCGTGGCCAAGAAGCACCCTTCTCTCCTCAATAATAACTGGGTTCACCCGATGGAGATACCAGGCCGTGAACGACCCCACGCATCGGGGAATGTAATCACCATCGAGGATCATGAACTGAGAACTGGTGTTCAGCCTCACAAAGTGGTGGGCGGCATCTCGGACGGCCTCGAGCGAAGGAACCGGCACGATTATGAAAGCTTCAAACGGGACGCCCTGATCATAGCCAAACTGCCAGGCAAAGCGATGCGGATTGTACCACATAAAGAGAGCCGCACTGTCCTGACGGAACACCAGGTAACCCGGTCTGATTGCATATAAGCGCGCGGCCTCCCGGGGCTTCAAAGTGGGCGCGTCATCTTTCGAACGGTCCCAAAGCGGCTGGGCCGAACCCGCGGAAGAAGATAAGACCCGATCATTAAATATTAATCCGCTGGCAGTAGCGTAAGGAGAGATCAACGCCCGAATAGCCCAGAATTGGGTTGGGTCAGCTGCAGAAGCATCCACCAATCACATAAGCCAAGGGAAAGTGTAGGCGTCGTAGAATGTGGGCCTCTGATGCATGGCGAAAGCCCCCAACACATGCATTTCGATCCAAGACGTGAAGTAATGAAGCGAAAAGTTTACTACATCCACGCCAGGAGTAGAAGTGTTAGCTGCGGTGCCCAACCCGTGATAAAGATGTACCAACGCCGGGATACCGACGGCCAACCGCGTCCCCTCAGCGATACAATGAACCGGGTAGATAACCGAAGCCCTCATAAAGCGACGATGCATGGGGATGACAAACCAACTGAGCCAGATACTGACAAACCCCATGAAGAATGTCTCCTCATCCATGCCGGGAGCTGCAATGGATTCGAAAGACATCGGCGACATAATGGGGATGTAGTACTGTGGTAGATCCGATTCAGTGGTCGGCAGCTTCTTCGGACCAAACCCAAAGGGTCTTCAATGTTGGCGAACTTCGGACCTGTCTTCGACAAGACGTCCTCGCGAAGGAAATAAGCAATGAAGCTCTTGAAAGTAACACCCTGCTCTTCGGATTCGGTGAACAAACGATCGAAGATACCTAGCGCCTTGATCAAACTGGGACGCTTGTGACGGACGGCATTCTCAGCAGACAGGCCGTCAACCGGAGCAGGCTCGGGCTCAAAGACGTACTCGTCGGAAGGCAGCAACTCCTCATACAGGGTACCTCTGATTGGTAACCCCGAGATGTCATAGAATTCTGCCAAAGAGATCGAGACCTCGCGATCCCCTAAAAGGAAAGTGTTGGTGGGAAGGTTCCACTGGTTCAAGAACGCCTTAACCCACCAAACATACGGGGATTGGTAGTGAAAGCGCGACGCGTATATCACCTGGTAAAGCCCGACCTTCTGCAGCCTCGCGTGATGGGCGGACAGGATGTAGCGAGCTCAAAGAAGGTACCCCGTAGGATGTCGAGGGTGTAAGTGCACGGCGGCGCCCCGGCCGTCAATCCGACGCCGGAATGCGGAAGCGGTGATAAACTTTAATTTTGCGAACTTAGCAAACCGGCACCACCGCGCACTAGACACCCGGATCGGGCCATTAAACTAGATCTAGCTAACTACAAGACGGGTTAGAGATATACCGACTGATCCGAGTCCTCCGGTCTTCTCGTCATCGTCCCGATCTGCTGCGGATACTCCGGTCGTCGCTTCCTCGCCGGAAGGGCACCACATCGCCTGCATCTTTTACGGGCTCCCACCTCAATACCGAGGCAACTCGGGCGCGAAGCTGGTAAGTCGACGCGTCCAAGATTTGCTGTAGAAAGTGTAGTGCTTTGTCTCTTTGGGGTTATGTTGCCTTGATGGAGGAATGAGGTTGAGAAATGAACTTGGGAATTTTGGTGGCAATGAAAAATGATATGAATGATAATTTCCCACCCTCACAAAATGATCCTCTCTCTTCTCTTCTCTCCAATTGTGGCCAGCCTCCTTATGTGAGAAATGGTGGAGGAAAAATACAAATCAAGAAGGGAGGTGATGGTAGTAAAAGGTGGACGGTGACCACATCCAAACACCATGATAACAATCTCACATCAATTCCTAATCAACTCTAATCACCATAAAGCAAAGGAAAAGACTAAGAAAGCATCTCATGATTATGAACCATCATGAAGCCCCACAAATGCATAAAACCCCTCCACAAAATGTTATTTGCAAACTTGCAAATAACCCCCTCCATCGGAAAAGTCCGGCCGGGAATGAACAAAGAAAAACCGGCCGGAACGAAATGCAAACTGGCAACTCCAGAAAACTGGTCCCGTAATAAATTACAGGAAAACCCCGATACTGTGCATACACACCCGCATCTGTATTCCGACCGGATACAAATGCAATGAGACAAAATCTACACTGTACTATACTAGGATCCGGCTTAAACCAAAGCCGGCTAGTAATATCCGTCCGATCCTGATCCGTGCAATACCGCACGTATCTGATCGAACCCTGCCATATATCCATACGGCCACTAGTACAAACCGTCCGATCCTGATCCGTCCAATACCGCACGTATCTGATCGGACCCTGCCATATCTCCATACGGCCTCTACAGCGTTTCGCCCGAAACTTGAGTAACTGAAAGTGTGGTGGACTCTAAAGACTCATCAATATTATGGCTGTGGATTTAACCACTAGCACGTCAGAGGTATAAGCCAATACGTGACGGGCCACCAGCTATTGACCAAAAGGGATGTCGATGAGCGAACTCATCCTGACACCCTACTGAGCCTGTCAGTGACAATATCCGTACAGTCCGGTCCGTTCGTCTATAAGTATCGCATGGCGGGCCTAGGGGGTTGGTAAAAGTCAGACCCCCAAAAGCGGTACAAGTCGTGTAGGAGTGTAGCCCAGAACACCCTGAGATACTACTGGAATACCTACCAGTAAATCTCCTGCCTTGGCCAAGGACTTCGTGTAATGGCTCTCCTAGACACAGCGCGACCTCACCCCCAATACCGGGAGAGACGAACCCCTGAAGATCCGCTCACTGCCTCCATGTGGCTCGGGACTGTACCCAACTAAAACCTGTTTGCACAACTCCTTTGAGCCGTGGTAGGGTAGTAATCAAAGCACAGTGGGAACTCACACGAGACAAATGACGATCCTCAGGTCGATGAACTAACCTGTACACATGTCACCAGGGAACTGCTATCTGACGTCAGGTATAAGACCAACTAGCATGTTCCCGGCGAGTCCCGTCCGTTGTACTCATAACCCAATGAGCACCTGTATACATCTTAGGTGATCCAACTGAGACCAGTGGCTTGTGAGACCGGCCACCGCCCCTCGTCAGGGTCTCGACTGTATATACTAGTCTACTCTGGAGTATCGATGCCCTGTCTCGAAACTCCCACGACTAGGGACCTTTTAAGGATGTGCTTATAGACTACCAGCTCCAACGTATATGATCGCCCTCATACTGCTGGCAGTCAAGCAAGATCCTAGGGGCTCTATCAACGTGCAATAGTGACCTGTCAGGTCACCTAAAGCAGTACACGATGATAAAGGTAAACCAGATAGCATACTATCATCTCGAGTAAGACTGTCCTACCGGGATAGGTCATCCCTCAATCATTGCAATCACGTGCATGTGATCCAATAATTGACTCTGAGGGCACTATCTCCAACAATCTCCCACTTGCACTCAAGGCTAATTATTGCGATGTCGCATACTCACAGCCCGTGTGATACCGAACACCCAACTCCTCTACTTGTCAGTCTCACAAAACTCGTTTGCGAAACTATTGCGTTCGAGGAATAGCCTCAGTGAGTGGATCCGCCTGTGGTGTTTCTTTCTATGTCTCTCTATATCTCATGTTCGCGGAGAAAGCCATCTCCCGAAATGAGCAATACCTGTCTTAGAATGTGTCTGGATGTCTGATGGGACCTAGCTCATAAATGAACTCCAAATCCAAACTTCTTAGACTGTATCGTCAACTGAACTTAATCAGTATCCTGCGCCATGCCTCCCTCAGTATTGCCTTGGATCACCTGTCCAAAATACTGCCCCTCATCAGAAGGAAAAACTATAACTCTGACAATCACCCTGTCGTCCATGTCACCTTGGAAGCCTGGAATGATAACTGTCTCCTTAATGAGGCTGTCGTTATCATTTCCCTAGAACATCCACTTATGTTCTAAAACTGCTTCCGACTGCTTCTCCAGGATTGGATCAATGTCAACTTATTGCATCTAGTGCAAGAACAACATCTGGTGTGGTACTTGACATCTCATGATTGACTCTATTGCCTGAGCAAGTGATCTGCCAATCATGCACATCCCTCTCCCCTTTAGTCTGTAAGACACCTTTAGAGAGGGTGACTCCATCACCTGCAGGTATACTACCGTGCCAGGAGTCGTCCATTGTAAATACTCTTAGAATGTTGTCAAAGTACCCAGATTGGGAAACCACCCAAATCTAGATCTAAAACCATAGATCTAGTAACCAGTATGTCTGATATAATATCCAAATCCCATATGGAGAAAACACTGTGTGACGACCAAAGTATAACCGATCGTAGTATAGGAATATCACTTCCTACTCTGTGTATGTCATCCAAATACCTTGACATCACACCCTACTACCTTCTCAACAGATCCATCCCCTATTCTGATGAAGTCAAATCTATGACTGTCATATCAGAAATTGATGATCTATCTCCGCTATAACTGCTTTAGTCTATAAATAGACATAAGCCATCTGTCCACCAATGCTTCTGCTGCTCCCACTGACCACGACAACCCTCTGGCAGAGTCATATAGACGTACACTTCTAAAACTAGTTTAGAAAGACGCTATACTCATCCTCCTGCCGGGTCTCACAGTCTGGAACAACAGCAATGGTAAGTCTGGGTAAACAAGAACTTCCCTGTCACCGTCCTTGAGGCTACCGAAGTACCTCTCGGGTGCCTGAAGTTACCCACCTTATCTGCGGAGTGGCCAATGGAATGTCAAACCAGATTGAATCTTTAGGTTCCTATCAAATCATCAGTAATCGTTTGTGGTTCTGGAATCACTTCCAGTTCTACCATACTCCCACTACTGTTTTCTGAAAAAATCCATTTTTATTAAAACTGTGGCGAGTCAAGAACAATATCGCTATTGATCTTCCAGATGGTAGAATATCAACCCTCTGCATAGCCCGGGTCAACCCACAAACAGCCATTACAGAAACGTGCCTTGAGTTATCCAGAGTCTGGTTTTAAGCATAAGCTGGACAACTCCCCGTATCTTAACAATGTCAAGATATGAACTGTTCTATACCCAATATAGAAACAGAGGCACTGATTTAATTAAACCAGATTCAAATCATGCAGCTGTCTCCAGTGCATGTCAACTAAATGGAAGGAGGCCGATCAGCGTTACTCAACTTAGGAATGCTTCCAATTATGAGTAACCTGAAAGAGAAGCAAGTTCTCTTAACCACTACTATCAACTGAATACCATGTACAAGTATCTACATCTTCGATCACTTTGAAGAATCCCGATGCTTGCAACACCTGGTTCTCTACTTTATTCTTATACCTATAACTTCTCAAAACTTCGACCCTGTGTTTGTACGAAACACCTGTCTAAGAACTAGAGAAGTCATAAGTAAACAGAATATAGTACGAGGACCAACCGCTCTGTCCTAATGGACACTGGACAATATACAATACTCTGTATAAGTCCCCCGAGTCTAGTGACTCATTCACTGTGTGTCATTGGTTGAAAACTGTACTTATCGTTAAGAAGAATTACACCGCTGTTCAATGCTCCTTACCTAACCATCCACTGATATAGGTAAATGTAATGGACATAATTTCAAAAGGTATATCTCACTCTATGAAAATAGACGTACAGATATATCAATTTGAAATTGGTGCATAACAACGGATATTCAAAACCAAATATTTGCCGAGCGGCAAACAGCCCAGGTGACTTCCTCAAATATCACCAATTACAACGAATCCTGATATAATGAGGATGATCACCCAATTCCCAACAACTTACTCCCACTCATCATCTGTAAAACCATACAGATGTGAGAATCCTACTTGGTAAATACATACCCTGGAGCAAGTGTCTAATTGGGAAATCAGTTTTCTTTTAACAGTACACAGTGAAACTGAAACATTGAAATGTTTCGATGGGGTATCCTGGTATTCCTAGTAATGCCTCTTCCATTATCCAGATTCAAAACTGTAACCGTATAATTCTTCGCCACCTCTCCAAATCCCTTTATATGTCTTTAGTCATTACCTTCTGTACACCCCTTTAGGCCAAATGGTTTTCTTCCTTCCCTACCGTTCGGCACCAGCCTATGGTTTGGAAGAAGACTATCCAATAAGCATAATGGGTGTACTGTCCTAATCCTAGGAGCACTCACAACGCGAGAGAAGGTGAAGATAAAAGACACCTGAATGTACTTTATTCCTATTTCTCCTGAACCAGGATCCATCCCCGAACTGGAACAAGTTCCTTTCGAGTTCGTACATAACCATACGATGGATTATCCAATAAACTGGGATCTTCGTAGTAATACGGAGTGTCCTGGAGAAATACAAAGGTGATTTAGGATTGACGAAGAAATACTTGGTTTGGTCATGAATAGCAGTCGCAATTTACTTTGCCCTCTTACTAATCCCTTGTTTTGTCTGAGCTTAATACCTTCTGTACACCGTTTAGGCTAATTGGTATTCTTCATTCCCCACCGTTCGACACCAGCCTAAGGTTTGGAAGAAGACTATCCAATTTGCGTAATAGGTGTACTATCTCCTAAGCCAAGGAGTACTCGCAACCTGAAAGAAGGTGAAAAAAAAAAGACAACTGAATAGTCCTATTCGTTTTCTCCAGAACCGGAAACCATCCTCGAATTCCTTCGAGTTCGTATATAACCATACGATGGTTTTGTCCAATGGAAGTGGACGTTCGTAGTAATACGGGGTGTCCTGGAGAAGAGGGTAAAAGTAGGAGTGGCAATGAGGTTAGCGACTCTGACAATCCAAAAGCCAGTGTTAAGAAGGTTCGGTCAACTTGGTCACTGAGTCATAGTCGTAGGGTCGGGTCAATGGTCGCTGCCGAAGAGAGAGAGAAAAGAAACACTCAGCATGCACTCTATCCTAGATCAGAATGGTTACCACTTTTTCTAATCAGGAAACCTCCCACTGTACCTCAAATTCTCCTCCAAACCTGAAAGAAGAATTAGTCGGGGTCACCCGAGGAGTAAACCAACTCATCAGTGGGAATCGGGATCAACTATCATCGCATGATAACGTAACGGAATCCGCTCACGGTGTCACACTCCAGAAGGTATGCGCATATCTGGCAAGTTTCAGTACTTTTGAAACTCCCGATGTGATTTTTACCCCATGCTCTTATGACCTTGACTTTGGCCAACAAATCATAAGTCACATGCCAAGTTCTACCCGTCATTCTCCAGGTTGATTTGAATCCACCCGTACCTACCCCTGACTTTGGCCAACAAGGCAGTACGACTGTTCCAAACCAAAGCATCTATCTATGCTGCATATGAATAACCAACAGCTACTAAACACTGTGCCTTGACTTTGGCCAACAAACACAGCTTGAATACTATTGACTACCCATATGAAACGACGGAGGGCTACGAATGGTTTCTGGCGAAAACCTTTAACGTAATGAACTTGATATCGTTGAAGGAACGGATAGCTTTTTATAAAATATAGTGACGAAAATCTTTACTAAAGAGGTCACTCCCGGTGAAGGGATCTCGGCTCTTTCCCCGTAGAATGGGGTGCAGGATATTCCAAATGAATACCACGATGCAAAGCAAAAATAATCGGCTATAGTGAAGTTAATGCCCTGACGCAAACTTCTGTCCAAGGGGTCACTCCCGGTGAAGGGATCTCGGCCCTTGCCTCGTCGACTGAGGAGCAGGATATTCCAACTGAATATCACGATGCAAAACAAAAGAGAACGTCCTTACAATAACAGCTTTTTGAAAAATGTTCCAACAACATCAGATTAGGTTTGTTTAACTTGCATTGATCCGAATCAACGCAGTCCCATCAATTGATCACACCACAAAGAACGAAAATATACTGATGTACGTATATGCCATCCGCATTCGCCACTGGGTCCCGTCATTACCCGTTAGGTTAGCTAACTAACGACAGAGCGGGGACTGGACTAGCGCGGATGTAAAACATATAAAACATCTACTAATATATATACCAATATATTATGTTTCGCTCAAGGCGTGATAAAATGCAACATCACAGAAATGTACAGCATCACAGAACAATACAGATATCTGGGATCCCCGGGTTTCACAGAGCCACTACTGAAACCCGACGTTCCCCTGGTCGTGTGGATAGCCTGTGCAATGAAATCCTAGACCCCTACGGGCGCGGCAAGTCACCCGCCAAGACCTGAAGCGAGGCAGCCCCTTTTAGCGACGTGAATGGACCACCCGGCACTCCACGGAATCCGGCAACTTGGGCACCCCTCCTGGGTTAACCTGTACCCCCTACGAGTGCGGCGAATAGCCCGCCAATCCCAGAGTGAAGCCCCCTCCGTCTCAATGCCATAAGATGCGGGCTTGTTGCCCTCTAGAACCCGGCCATCCGTGCACCCCTCCGCGGGGTAATCCTAGTACAGAAAGTAAAATATACATACACCGGGTACATCGACCGCAACCTGGCCGTGCCCCAAAATAATAATACAATCAGGCAGTGACGGCAGTCCACATGTCGGACGCTCGCCCCGCAATATCAAATGTACATAATACAACAAAACTGTACAAGCATTGCATCCAGGCTATCCCCCACGACCGATTCTCAACATCACAGCATAACACAGAACATCAACGTGAAAGTCACGTTCGCAAATCCGTCTAACCGGGCTATAGCAGCTAGACAGGATTTACCGATCGAGTGACATTCACGGTCGCAGATATAATGTAAATACTGTGAAATAATGTGTTTAAAATATTCCGATCGATCAAAAATTAACAAGTGGGCCCCCAAGCAATACTGTAGCACTCACAGAAAATCTGGGCCCAAACAAAGTATACCAAAACCCCTATTTTCAGCCCACAAGCCCACTGTAAAAAAATGATGACATGAACCGACATTCCTGCGGCGGAACCGCGACCAAAGAGGGGTTATAGCCGCGGTTCCGCGGTCGTACGGAGGGATCGGGTCATCAAATTTTTCCAATGTTCTTAGAACTCCCTGCACATCATTCTGAGACAACCTGAAAATTTTTTCGAGCCAGAAAAAAAATCGACAGAAAACTGATGTGAAGAAAACGCGGGTTTTTGGAATTTTGGTCGATCGGAAATGCAAACACATTAAACAAAGCTAGACTAAGTTAATGGCGAGGCTCTGATACCATTGTAAGTGCACGGCGGCGCCCCGGCCGTCAATCCGACGCCGGAATGCGGAAGTGGTGATAAACTTTAATTTTGCGAACTTAGCAAACCGGCACCACCGCGCACTAGACACCCGGATCGGGCCATTAAACTAGATCTAGCTAACTACAAGACGGGTTAGAGATATACCGACTGATCCGAGTCCTCCGGTCTTCCCGTCATCGTCCTGATCTGCTGCGGATACTCCGGTCGTCGCTTCCTCGCCGGAAGGGCACCACATCGCCTGCATCTTTTACGGGCTCCCACCTCAATATCGAGACAACTCGGGCGCGAAGCTGGTAAGTCGACGCGTCCAAGATTTGCTGTAGAAAGTGTAGTGCTTTGTCTCTTTGGCGTTATGTTGCCTTGATGGAGGAATGAGGTTGAGAAATGAACTTGGGAATTTTGGTGGCAATGAAAAATGATATGAATGATAATTTCCCACCCTCACAAAATGATCCTCTCTCTTCTCTTCTCTCCAATTGTGGCCAGCCTCCTTATGTGAGAAATGGTGGAGGAAAAATACAAATCAAGAAGGGAGGTGATGGTAGTAAAAGGTGGACGGTGACCACATCCAAACACCATGATAACAATCTCACATCAATTCCTAATCAACTCTAATCACCATAAAGCAAAGGAAAAGACTAAGAAAGCATCTCATGATTATGAACCATCATGAAGCCCCACAAATGCATAAAACCCCTCCACAAAATGTTATTTGCAAACTTGCAAATAACCCCCTCCATCGGAAAAGTCCGGCCGGGAATGAACAAAGAAAAACCGGCCGGAACGAAATGCAAACTGGCAACTCCAGAAAACTGGTCCCGTAATAAATTACAGGAAAACCCCGATACTGTGCATACACATCCGCATCTGTATTCCGACCGGATACAAATGCAATGAGACAAATCTACACTGTACTATACTAGGATCCGGCTTAAACCAAAGCCGGCTAGTAATATCCGTCCGATCCTGATCCGTGCAATACCGCACGTATCTGATCGAACCCTGCCATATATCCATACGGCCACTAGTACAAACCGTCTGATCCTGATCCGTGCAATACCGCACGTATCTGATCGGACCCTGCCATATCTCCATACGGCCTCTACAGCGTTTCGCCCGAAACTTGAGTAACTGAAAGTGTGGTGGACTCTAAAGACTCGTCAATACTATGGCTGTGGATTTAACCACTAGCACGTCAGAGGTATAAGCCAATACGTGACGGGCCACCAGCTATTGACCAAAAGGGACGTCGATGAGCGAACTCATCCTGACACCCTACTGAGCCTGTCAGTGACAATATCCGTACAGTCCGGTCTGTTCGTCTATGAGTATCGCATGGCGGGCCTAGGGGGTTGGTAAAAGTCAGACCCCCAAAAGCGGTACAAGTCGTGTCGGAGTGTAGCCCAGAACACCCTGAGATACTACTGGAATACCTACCAGTAAATATCCTGCCTTGGCCAAGGACTTCGTGTAATGGCTCTCCTAGACACAGCGCGACCTCACCCCCAATACCGGGAGAGACGAACCCCTGAAGATCCGCTCACTGCCTCCATGTGGCTCGGGACTGTACCCAACTAAAACCTGTTTGCACAACTCCTTTGAGCCGTGGTAGGGTAGTAATCAAAGCACAGTGGGAACTCACACGAGACAAATGACGATCCTCAGGTCGATGAACTAACCTGTACACATGTCACCAGGGAACTGCTATCTGACGTCAGGTATAAGACCAACTAGCATGTTCCTGGCGAGTCCTGTCCGGTGTACTCATAACCCAATGAGCACCTGTATACATCTTAGGTGATCCAACTGACACCAGTGGCTTGTGAGACCGGCCACCGCCCCTCGTCGGGGTCTCGACTGTATACACTAGTCTACTCTGGAGTATCGATGCCCTGTCTCGAAACTCCCACGACTAGGGGCCTTTTAAGGATGTGCTTATAGACTACCAGCTCCCACGTATATGATCGCCCTCATACTGCTGGCAGTCAAGCAAGAATCCTAGGGGCTCTATCAACGTGCAATAGTGACCTGTCAGGTCACCTAAAGCAGTACACGATGATAAAGGTAAACCAGATTGCATACTATCATCTCGAGTAAGACTGTCCTACCGGGATAGGTCCTCCCTCAATCATTGCAATCACGTGCCTGTGATCTAATAATTGACTCTGAGGGCACTATCTCCAACAGAGGGGTGAGCCCTATCCTGTAGACTTGTCCCCATGGTTGGGCCTCACCCTGGCAAATACGCCGCCCCAAGATATCTATAGCCGGGATCGGATGGTTCGGGATACCGGTCGTCGAAGGCTCGAGCCATCCCGTTGGAGTCCAGTTTGGCATCTCCACAGCGAATACCGTCTTCGGAGGGTCCATCGGCAAGAACGGTAAAGTAGGTTCCGCCGGTATTGCGCAGAGGAAACTCCGGTGACCCTGAATAATATGACGATACCAAGTTCCCCATAGTAGCAAATTGGTGCAGTTCGGGTCATGAGCCCGGATCATCGCCATGGCTTCCTCGTTAGATGGCGATTGAGGAAAAGCGGCCTCCGAGCGAGTGAAGGGAAAGCATGGAACAGAAGCCATTGCACCTGAAATCGAATAAAAGAAAACTGTCAAAAGCAAAGCAACAATGGATATGCATGCATGAACATGAAGACAGTTGAAGAAAGCGATAGCAGACTTTTTTTTTATGAGACCATTGGCTACAAAACACATGGCCCCACAGAATCAGGATGACGGCTCGTTAATAATGAGACCAAGCAGTTGTAATTAAGACAAAGGGGATATCCTCATTAAATAAGAAGTGGATTTCAGGTGGCCCTACACATCCCCTAGAAGACAAATCTACCTTGGATTCTACAACAAATCAAACAGGATCAAGGGAATTAAATTCCCACAGAAGACATCATTGCAAGCTTCTGTTCTATTAATTGCAGAAGGACAACCTTGGGCAAAGGGAAACCCTAAGAAGCCTCCATGTGAAGAAACCGAGTTCTTCATAGGAATTAAATTCCTTATTAAGAAAAGGGGAATTAAATTCCCAGAAACTTTTTTTTGGGGATGGAATTAAATTCCATAGATTTTAACCGCCACCATTATCTCCCTAAAGACGATATAAACCCTAAGAAGATCTACTGTTGAAGGTTCTATTTCATACTTTGGTTGAAAAACTTAAAGGAAAAATGGGTTCATATTAAAAGGGTGAAACCCTTGAAGTGGATTTAAAATCCAGAGAATTTTATGTATTAAAGTTCTTCGTCCACTCAAGATGATTACCTGAGGAAGAGGAATCGGTCAAACGGAGTTAAACTCTGGAAAGTTTTTGAGGCAGAGAACTAAGCTCTGGAAGAAGAGAATTCAATTCTCAGAAAAAGTTCGCAAGGAGGAAGATAAGCAAGGTGGAGGCATCTCTGAAAAGACCCCTATATTTAAAGGATGCGATGGAAACGCTTCATCTACCCGAGGCCCTAGAGGAATCCAACGGTCATCAAGGTGACAACGTTGCACTCACGTGCAGACACGTGAGAACAACGCTGTGGGGGCATTTGTTTCCTGATTTAAAATCAGGAAAGTTTACGGAGGAGGCATCACGTGCTAGCACGTGACCAGCAGTCACGTGCTAGCACGTGACCAGCAGTCACGTGCTGGCACGTGACATTTAAAAGCAGCGGTAAAGGCAGAGTCAGCTCCCCGATTAAATCAAAGAAAAGGCTTCAGAAAGGGTCACATGCTCACACGTGACCAGGGGTCACGTGTTGGCACGTGACGGTTGAACAGCTGCCAGAAAACAGAGCGCAGAAAGGAGAAGAAAGCTCGTTCCAAGGGGTCACGTGCCTACACATGACCAAGGGTCACGTGGTCACACGTGACCGTCTTTCAAAGCCTCTCTATTTAACATAATTAAATTCTGAAAGGCATTCAAATCTTTCCAAAGGAGAATGATTATTTGGAACCGATTGGATTAAAAAATCTAAAGGTGATTAAATATCACCTATTCATGGAAAAATCTTGAACTTGGAAAGATTTCCCCTTAAAATCTAACCGAAATAACGAAGGAATATCTTTGGATTTAAAATCCAATGGTGAATGAAATTCACCTAATAATCCAAAGGTCCAAATGAATGATGAATGCAAATCAAATCTCTAATGAATACAAATCAAATCCCTCAATGAATGATTCACTAAAACTAATTGATTCTGCTCCTTCTCCTATAAATAGGAGCCAAGACATATACAGAGGAGGAGGGACAGACAGAGAGAGAGAAAAGGAATAGAGCCTTGAGACTTTGGAAGAATTTGATCTGCTGCAGAAGAAAACCTTAGGTAAGGAAGGAGAGGCTTCAAAAGAGAATTTAATTCTCAAAAGAGTTTAACTCTTATATTAAAAAAGAAGAACTTAGTTCTCTCTTTAGTGGAGGATCTGCAAAGTGCACATCTCCCCATGAATTGAGAATTTAATTCTCATTGGGTTGAGATCCTGCCATGCAGATCCAAAGCATATGGAGGGAATGGAAGTTTGAGAATTTAATTCTCACAGAACTATAGGAATTTAATTCCTTTGAGATAAGATTAGGGTTCAACCCTATGTTATGGGAATTTAATTCCTTCAAAATGGACAGAACCAGGGTTTAACCCTAATTAAAAACTTAATTCTCTCAAAATCACAGGAATTTAATTCCCTTAAGAAAGGATAAATTAGGGTTTAACCCTATGATAGAATTCAGTTCTTCACATATATGAGGAATTTAATTTCCACAGAAAAGAAACTAGAGTTCAACTCTATCTAAGAATATAATTCTTCAGAAGAAAACAAGAATTTAATTCCTCTAAAGTTTATTGCTAGGGTTTAACCCTATGAAGAATTTAATTCTTAAAAAGATAAACAAATCTGCAAACAGCAAAGGAACAGGGTCACGTGTTACCTCGTGAACCCTATAAAGATCCATAGAGAAGAACTTTGAGGTAACGCCTCACGTGCTCCACGTGACCCCCAAAGCGCGCAAAGAAAAAGAAAAAGAAAAGAAGCTCTGGGGCACCCTCACGTGCCACCACGTGACCCCTAATGAACATTCTAACAGATCATAGCGTGAGCCCCCATCACGTGCCCCCCGTGATCTCTTCTCTTACAATATTTAGCATCAAACTGATGATCCGTTCCCAATGTTTAACACTGATTTCCATAGTGTTTAACACTAGTTTGAAAACTCCATTTCCAGTGTTTAACACTGATTTTCTTAGTGTTCAAACACTAATTTGGAAAATTCTGTTCCCAGTGTTTAACACAGATTTCCTTAGTGTTTAACACCGATTTGAAATCTTTGTTTCCAGTGTTTAACACTGATTTTCTTAGTGTTCAAACACTAATTTGGAAAACTCTGTTCCCAGTGTTCAACACTGATTATCTTTAGTGTTCAACACTAAATTGTTGATCTTATTCCCAGTGTCCAACACTGTCGGTCTCTAGTGTTCAACACTGGCTTTAGCCCAATTGGCTAAGTTTCTAGAGGCAAAGCCTCTCCTTCAATGGACCAACAGAAAGCCAATATTCTAAACATGATTGGACTTAGCCCAACCTGGCCATAAGTCCTCAATCCAAACATAACTGGGTTAATGGGCTCATAACATAATTAATTGGTCTCGGTCCCAGATTGGGCCAAAGACTACTTAATCTACCTTGGTTTAAGGGTACATCTCTTCACTCCTTTGATACTTGGCGTTGTAATTCCTCAACGTCTTCAAAGAGGTGACGGGTCCCGATGACCACATATTGATACGGACTGTGGGGTCCTTAAACTCACGGACTATGAGGTCCTTAACCTTGACCGTGACGTCTTAAAACTAACATTGGACTGTGGAGTCCATAAATCCACGGACTATGAGGTCCTTAACCTTGACCGCGATGTCTTAAAACTAACATCGGACTATGGAGTCCTTAAATCTACGGACTATGAGGTCTTTAACCTCGACCGCAACGTCTTAAAACTAACAATGGACCGCAATGTCCTTAAACTACCTATGGACCGCAATGTCCTTAAACTACCTATGGACCGAGATGTCCTTAAACTACCTATAGACCGAGATGTCACTAAACTAAACAACAGGGCTCCCTTAATCGCTCTTTTGTCGGATCTAAATGATCCTGTTAAGTTGATCTTAGTCTGAAATGAGACTAACGTATCCTTAACAAACGTTTAAGTTGATATTAGTCTCAAAAGAGGCTAACGTATCCTTAAACCTAAACCCCCCAAACCCAAATCTAAGATAATACGGATTTGGACTAGTCCACGCCCTACGGGCGACGACATAACTCAGTCTCCGTATACAATCCACAGGCATCCACAAACAAAACAAACACACACGACACGAAGTGAAATTTCTGGAGAAGGAGAAAGTGGTTACCGCGATGCGGTAACGTAATTAACTGCAGGGGCTTGCGCCTGCTGGGAAGAGCGTCCCCACAATCAAAAACCCCTCAAGCGAGGGGGAATCTGACGAAGTCTGCTATATCGGACGCATCCGTTTAAACCTTCGATATATGGTGCCATAAATCAACTTGGCATCTTCGGAGAGATAGACGGATAGCACCAATTAGCATCTGCCCCGAATCTCAGGCAAGACGCCGATGTCGCGCCGCCATTCGGAGGGGAACACCAACGACCAGGGACCTGTATAAGATGTTGCTTACAGACTACCCAGCCCCTATTAGTGTGACTACCATCACAACGCTGGTAATCAAGCAAAGATCCTATGGGCTCTACTAATATGTATAAGTGATACGTTATAAGAAACATATGCACATATTAAAGTAGACACAAACCAAGTAGCATACTACCATTTTTAGCAAGACTGTATATACAACTGTGAATATCCCAAGCTTCCATTAAGTAATATACATACAAGTATGATACAATAATGGCCCCTAGGGCATATACACTAACAATCTCCCACTTGCAATGGGGCCATGAGCTGGCATATCGTAGACCTATCATCTCGAATAGCCTCTCGAACTGCGTCTGAAGAAGGGCCTTTGTGAATGGATCAGCAATATTATTCTCCGTCTCTACTCTCTTCACCTCGATCTCCCGGCGATCGACGATCTCCCTGATCAGGTGATACCGCATTAAGATGTGTCTGGACTTCTGATAAGACCTGGGTTCCTTCGCTAAAGCTATAGCGTCGTTGTTGTCACAATACAGAGGTATTGGACCAACACTGGAAGGAACCACCTGAAGTTCTGTGAGGAACTTCTTCATCCAAACAGATTCTTTTGCGGCGTCGCAAGCAGCTATGTACTCTGCTTCCATCGTTGAGTCTGCAACGGTCTCCTGCTTGGAACTCTTCCAACAGACCATCCCTCCGTTGAGGGTAAAGACATAACCCGACATGGACTTGGAGTCATCTTTGTCACTCTGGAAGCCGGAGTCGGCAAAGGCCTCCATCTGGAGGTCTTTTCCGCCATACACCAAGAACATCTCCTTAGTCCTCCTCAGGTACTTGAGAATGTTCTTTACTGCTATCCAGTGATTCTCCCCTGGGTTTGCTTGATACCGGTTTACAACGCTCAATGCGTATGCTACATCTGGTATGGTACATAACATCGCATACATTATAGAGCCTACTGCTGAAGCGTAGGGTATAATCGACATGCGATCCCTTTTCAAATCAGTCTTGGGAGACATCTTTTTAGAGAGGGTGATTCCGTGACAAGCCGGTAAGTTACCGCGCTTAGAATCTTCCATACTGAATCTCTTCACTATGGTGTCTATGTACCTGGACTGCGAAAGTCCCAACATCCTCTTTGATCTATCACGATAGATCCGGATCCTCAGAATGTAGGTGGCATCACCCAGATCTTTCATGGAGAATTTATGTGACAAGAATCTTTTGACTGACTGTAACATAGGAATATCATTTCCTATTAGGAGAATGTCATCCACGTACAAGACGAGAAATACTACAGCTCTCCCTACAATCTTACTGTATATGCATGGTTCATCTGGATTTTTGATAAAGTCAAATTCTTTGACAGCATCATCAAAACAGATGTTCCAACTCCGCGATGCTTGCTTTAGTCCATAAATGGACTTAAGCAGCTTGCATACTTTACCGCTGCTCCCACTCTGAATGAATCCCTCTGGCTGCTCCATATAGACGCTCTCTTCCAAATTTCCATTTAGAAAAGCCGTCTTTACGTCCATCTGCCAGATCTCATAATCGTGGAAGGCAGCAATAGCAAGAAGGACCCTAATGGATTTTAGCATAGCTACTGGAGAAAAGGTTTCGTCATAGTCCAAACCAGGTCTTTGACGGAAACCCTTTGCAACAAGTCTAGCTTTACAGGTTTCAACCTGTCCATCTACACCAATCTTCTTTCTGAAGATCCATTTGCATCCTACGGGTTTTACCCCATCTGGAGCAAAGTCCAAAGTCCATACTTTGTTAGTGTACATGGACTCCATTTCGGTCTGCATTGCATCCAGCCATTTTACTGAATCACCGCTCTAAATGGCTTGCTGGAAGCTAGTAGGCTCATCATAGTCAATAGTGCAATCCTCTCTATCCCCGTCTATGAGAAAACCATAGTATCTCTCGGGCGGATGAGATTGCTACTACTTCTGCGGAGTGGCGTCGGGATGTCCAGTTCTTCTTGAACTTCTGGTTCTACCATACTTTCAGTAGTAGTTTGTGGTTCTGGAATTTCTTCCAGTTCTATTGCGCTCCCACTCTTCTGATTTTCCAAAAATTCAGTTTCCAAGAAGCAGGCATGACGAGAAACAAAAACCTTTTGTTCCTCTGCGTAATAGAAATAATATCCCTTGGAGTTCTTTGGATATCCCACAAACTTACACTTTACTGAGCGTGCTTCGAGCTTGTCCGCATGCTGCTTTTTTACAAAAGCTGGACATCCCCATGTTTTAAAATGTTTTAGACAGGGTTTCTTCCCACTCCACATCTGATATGGTGTGGTAGGCACAGTTTTGGTAGGAACCTGGTTCAAAAGATATGCAGCTGATTCTAGTGCATATCCCCAGAATGATCGTGGTAACTCAGCGTTACTCATCATGGAATGAACCATATCCAATAGGGTTCGATTCCTCCTTTCCGATACACCGTTGTGTTGTGGTGTGTATGGAGGAGTAAGCTGAGAGGGAATTCCATTCTCTTTTAAGTAACCTAGGAACTCGGCACTTAAGTATTCACCACCTCAATCAGATCTCAGTGTCTTGATACTTTTACCGGTTTGTTTTTCTACTTCATTCTTATATTCTTGGAATTTTTCAAAGGCCTCGGATTTATGCTTCATTAAGAAAATATATCCGTACCTAGAAAAATCATCCGTAAAAGTAATGAAGTAGGAATAACCTCCTCGCGCATGTGTAGACATTGGACCGCACACGTCACTGTGTACGAGTCCTAAGACTCGCTTGCTCTTACTCCGTGTCCAGAAAACAGAGGCTTTGTCATCTTTCCCATGATACAAGATTCACAAGTAGCATAAGATTGATATTCAAACGGATTCAAATATCCTTCTTTATGTAACTTAGTTAACCTTCTCTCATTGATGTGGCCTAGTCTACAGTGCCATAAGAAAGCCTGATTTATTTCCAGAGACTTTCTTTTAAGTGCGTTTTGGATACTGAAAATCTGAGCTTGATTTAATACGTATATTCCATTTTGTAATGTGCCTGACCCAATCAGAACTTGATTTAGGTGGATGTGAACCACATCACTTACAAAAGTAAAATTATATCCTTCCTTAGAAAGTAAGGATACAGATATAATATTACAACTTGTTCCTGATACATAAAAACAGTCAGAATCAATATCTGCCCAGTTGTCAGTCCAAGATGATATTCCCCTACGGATTCAGCGTACATGCTCATTCTGTTAGCAACCGTGAGGGTCATATCACCTATCCCGATAACCCTACGGTTTCTCAGAGCCTGTAATGATTTACAGATGTGAGATCCTGACCCGGTATCTAATACCCAGGAAGTAGGGTTAACTGACAAACAGTTCTCAATTACAAATACACTAGAGGCTGAAGCCACAACATGCTTCGAATCCTGGCTACTGGCTTTGCTAGCCCTGCAATCATTCTGCCAATGTTCATTACTGTAACAATAGGAACGTCCCTCTTTTACTATATCCAGTCCCGAAACTTTTGCCCTTCTCTTTCCTTTTACTTCCCTGGTTTCCTTCAGGGTAAGAGGTAGAGACTGTAGAATCAAGTCAGTATCTGACTCGTTTCCCAACGCGGTCTCCAGGTCCTGGAGCTCATCAATACAGCTAGTCATTGTAAGGACGTTGTCCCCTACAGATGACCCGTCAGCCAACCTCGCTTGAATTAATTCGTTCGAGGTCTTATATCTTTCGATATGAGATTGCTCTCCATATAAATCTTTGTTATGGAGAAAGATGGAAACTAAGTCCATCTTCTCGTGCTGCTTCTGGTATACACCATCAACTGAAGCTAACACGAGGCATTTGGCTTTTGCTTTATCTTTTTCCCTTGTCTGACGGATATCCATATCCACGACAGTGGAAACTGGACCTGGGACGGCGGGATCTTGAGTAGTAATAGGGTGGTCCAGTTTTTCATAAGCAATGGACATCTGGACAGACCTTTGCCAGTCATATAAGTCAGAATCAGTCAAATTATTATCTAGATGTAACCTATGTGTGGTCACAAGGTCGCTGCAATTAAGAGAGAGAAAAGAAAACATTATTAGCATGATGCTGTTGCAGGTTTAGAGTGGTTTAATTTATCTAAATAGAATGGCTCCCACTGTTTCTCGAATCCCTCCTCAAACCATAAAAGAATAATTAGCCAGGACTATTCTCACCGTACAATACTTGCTTAACCGTTCAGCCAGGCCAGTGTCGATACTTCGATGGAGGTTTTCCAACGCTTTCGCGAAGTTCCTTAATTAAAGAACCTCTTTTCTCTGGGGGCTTAACCCCTCTGACACCTTTCTAGGCACCTACTTGGTTTATAGCATTGATCGTTAAGTGACGAATCTCCTGATAAGTAGCTCGTACTTACAGTAGGATCGGGATCCAAAATATCATCGTATGATAATGTTGAAGGAATCCTACCAACATTCATCAAACTCCAAAATGGTATGCATCTCTCTGCAAATTTCAGTTTCCTTAGAAATTCCCGATATAGATTTTTTCCCCATGCTCTTATGACCTTGACTAAGGGCCAACAAATCATAAGTCACATGTCAAGTTCTACCCGTCATTGTCCAGGTTAATTTGAACCCACCCGTACATACTCTTGACTAAGGGCCAACAAAGTAATACGACTGTCCCAAACCAACGCATCTATTTATGCAACAAATGAATACCCCAGCAGCTACCAAACACTATGCCTTGACTAAGGGCCAACAAACATAGCTTGAATACTACTGACCATCCATAAGAAATGACGGAGGGCTACGAATGGTTTTGGCAAAACCGTGAACGTAGTGAACTTGATATAATCGAAGGAACCTAATACTTTTTAAAAGGAGTGGTTAAAGCTCCGTAATTTAAAAAAATTCTGATCTTTTAAAATAACCAAGTGGTTTCTTTTAAATTTGTTCCAACGATTAACTTTGGTTTATTTTCTTTGCATTATAATAATGTGTCCCATCATTTATCCTATCATTGCAGAAAACAACGAAAATACAACGTCCTCTTATGCCATCCGCATTCGCCACGGGGTCCCGTCATCACCCGTTAGGTTACTTAACTAACGACAGAGCGGGGGCTGGGCTAGCACGGGTGTAAAACATAAGTGACGTCTAATAGCTATCATATATAGATATTGTACATTCGTCAGACGCAATAATAAGCATTCCAGATCACAGATGAACTTTATTGGATATTCTAGCAATCCACATTTTGCTTTGAGCCTGCAATAAAAGACGGATTACACAGTTGTGATGAATAGCCATTACCCCACCCCAGACCCCTACGGGTACGGCAAACTACCCGCCAAGCACCAGAAGTGAAGCGGTCTGCCTCAACACTTCAAAGTACCCGGTAGTTTGTGCACCCCACATTGGGACTATCCTAGGAGCAAAAACAGTAAAAAGAAATAATACAACGGTGCTACAACCGCAACCTGGATGTGCCCCGCAAAATAATATTACAACTTATTACATTTACATCGAATGAATGAATTTAAAACGCATCTCAAACCCCGGCTAATCATCACAACATCCCAATCAAGTTCATATACACAAACAGTAAACATTTCATAAATGTGCAACCCCCTGCCAACCGACATACTAGCAGTTAGGGGAGGTTTACGAACACATTAAACATTACAGATAAAGATTCAATTAGCAAATAGTTTAGAACATCGATCGATTACCTATATCCGTGTCTACCCCAAAAGAAAAATCAGCACAGAGGCAACCTGGGCAAAAACAGAACATACAAGAAAACAGAAAACTACAAAATAGGAATTACTGAGAAAATCCGAGTCAACTCGGCGTAGACTCGGCGGCGGATCCGCGGCACAAGCACTCTATTACCGCGGATCCGCGGCCGTTTTGCCAAGTTATTGGCTCGTTTTTTCCCAGTATTCTTACAATACCCTGCTGTGAATTTTAAGGTATGTCAAATAATTTTTCAGACAGGTTTAAAATTAACAGAAACTAGGAATTTTCAGGGTTTTGTTTTCGTGTTTTCCGTCGATCGAACTTCTAATCAGTTGCTAACAAGCTAGTAATGGTTTAGTTGGCTCTGATACCACTGTAAGTCCATGTCACGCACTCCACGAACTTGCGAGGAGGCGGAATATATGAAAAACGATTATCAAAGCTTTGTAACACGGACTTGAGCGCATGAATCGTTATATAAACCATTGCTAACTACAACTAGAGGTTTAACTACTCGGTTCCGATGTTATACCTCACGTTATATGTCCTTCGGGTCTTCATTGCTGTTCTCCACTCCTCGTAGGCTCCTTGGAACATCGGCACCTCAACGACCTCCTCGAATCAAAGACGATCCACCCGAAAGCTCCTACTCCAAGCTTAATCTCAAACTTGAGATAACTAGGTTGCTTAAAGTTCTAATCTAAGCTACCTAGGGGATATAGAGTGAGATTATGGATGTATTAGTCTAGCTAACCCTTGATCTCAACACATGAGAGGTTAGGGTTAGGGTTTGAAGAGAGAGTGAGCTTGAAGAGAGAGAAGGTGAAGATGAGAATAATATGAGATAATGATCTTATCATAATATATATGAAGCATTATTTATTTATCCAAAAATTAAATAAAAGAATTAACAACCATGCTTCATAAATATCTATGAGTGATTCATCTCCATGAGTCATTAAGCATTTATGATGCATTAATGACATGGATGAATCATTCAAATGAGTCACTAATCTCATTTAATGCAATGCCACCTTACCCCCCCAAGTCACCATGCTTCTAGAAGCTTCCCGACAAATTACGAGAACGCCCCTCCAATCCGTGAAAATACGGAAAAACTTTAGACTGTATAAATCCAATAACCCGATACTAGAATCTAGCTTAAACCAAAGCCGGCTAGTAAAAACTGTCCGAAAAGTCGTACGTGCGTAAACACATGTATGCGTCCGAACCCTTGTCGTAAAACCATACGATCTCTATATCGTTTCGCCTGGAGCAGGGAAACTCTCTGTGTGGGACTCTAAAGACTCGACACTACGCTGGCAGTGGGTATAACCACAGACCGCAAGCGGTACTAGCTGTACGTAACGGTCCCCAGGTAGATGTCGATAAGAAGGCCGATGAGGAAAACCATCCGAACCCCTACTGAGCCTGATGTGATAATCTCCATACAGTCCGGTCTGTTCGTCTAAGACTATCGCATATTGAGCCTAGGAGGCGACAAGCGTCAGTCCTCTAATAGCTGTATAAGGCGTGTCGGAGCGAAGCCCATTACACCCTGAGAAGCTACTGGAACCTACCAGTATATCTCGCTTGCCCTGGCTAGGGACTTTGCGTAATGGCTCTCTGACATAGCGCGATATCGACTCCCAATACCGGGAGAGACGAATCATGTCTAACCGCCACTGCCTCCAAGTGCTCGGGACTGCACCCAACTGCTACCTGTTTACACGACTCCTTTAAGCCGTGGTAGGGTAGCAATCTAAGAACAGTGGGACACACTCGAGACGAACTAGCAGTGTCAAGTCTGCGGACTATGCTGTACTCATGTCACCTGGGAACTGTTAACTGACGATGGGTATAATACCAACCAATCAGTTCCCCTGCGAGTCCTGTCCGGTGTACCCGTATCCTAACGAGCACCTGTATACTATCTCCAGTACGACGTACTGATGGCTGTGGGACAGACCATCTCCCCAACTGGGATGAGAAGCGTGCACACTTAGTCTACTCCGGAATATCGATGCCCTATCTCGATAATCCAACGACCAAGGACCTGTATAGGATGTTGCTTATAGACTACCCAGCCCCCACTAGTGTGACTGCCATCACAACGCTGGTAATCAAGCAAAGATCCTATGGGCTCTACTAATATGTATAAGTGATACGTTATAAGAAACATATGCACATATTAAAGTAGACACAAACCAAGTAGCATACTACCATTTTTAGCAAGACTGTATATACAACTGTGAGTATCCCAAGCTTCCATTAAGTAATATACATACAAGTATGATACAATAATGGCCCCTAGGACATATACACTAACACCATCTACATGATTCTCCAGTTACATACTTTTACTGATATCATGGTTTCGGCAAGTCATCATCTATACAGGACAATACAATTTATAATATAATACAACAATACAATCAAGACATCGCGGGGTTTAAGGAGTAGATTGGTACGGAAGGTGTTAGAAGTGGCATGAGACAGCAACCTTTAAGACACCTAACCGGAATTCATTTGCTATTGTACCGTGGCATAAACGGTTCTTTATACTCCACTTGCCTTTAGTCTCTGCCATATAGAGACTCCTCTCGTATACACTGCCATCCTTCTGTACCAAGCTACAAACAACAGCGTTAACAATATAATACAACTTTAAAAGTTACTCTCTCTGTCTATTCTATTTTCTCCCTTATCTTTGGGACTTACCGAGTGATTGTTCACTGACGACATTTTTCTCTTTCTTCTTTGGAATGTTGTCAGATGATTCGGATCTTAAGGAGATCGAGCCCACCAGCGAGGACTTCGATCAGCTAGCTTACAACCCAGAGCTTTAGATTCATTGTACACATTTCATTTCAGTACTTTACATTTCTGTTATGCCACTGTTTAGGCATTGCTTTCATTCAGATGTATTTACTTTTCCATGCATTATATAAAAGAATGTTAATAAATAAAGTTGTTGTTCATTACATTTGTCTCTTGTGTATATTTCTTTTATATTGCTTAGATTCGCTTAGCGTATTTACTTCAGAGTAAATACGTAGCGGCCAGTCGCGTCCTCTGCCCGTATACTGGGAAGCGGGGCGTGACAGAGACACTGTTTGCCACGACCCAAAATTAGACACGTGACCGGCACTTAAACCACGTGACGTCAACAGGCGTACACAATTTAAGTAAGCCGAAACCCAGAAATCTAAACCACCCCAAAAAGGGATAAGTGGAGAAAACATAGTTAAAAACCTTCGGAAATCTCAAGTAAAAATCTTTAAACTTAAGTTTACTTTCTTAAAAATTTCGGCCGCACCTCTTTTGTAAAAACTAACCCCGAAAACGGGTACAACATAGAATATAAATAAAGCGTCCCAAACAGGAGAAAATCACGCCCAACGGCGGAAACAACCACCACAAGCATATATACGACGCCGTAGCGAAGAAATATAAATGAAAACAGCATAAGTAGGTAAAACTTTATAACAAGGCCGGCTCCTACGAGCACGGCACACAGAGTTACAAAAAAAAATAATACAACACCGATCCTCACAACTCGTCTGTAAGTCAAATACAAGAAGGTGGTAGATGGAGAGTACTAGATACCAAAAATAAACAATGAACAACATCGGATAACCGCAAACCCACCTATAGCAAAAGGCCTCACAGCCAACCGTAGCGGTATTCTCAAAAGTAGAGATAATAAGAAGCCCTGCCGCGACTACTCTGATGGTAAGTCCTGTAAAACACTGTGACACAACGGGGGTGAGTTTCCAACTCGTGAATAGTAAATAACATCACACTGTAATCGCAAGTATGCACGAACAGCGATAATCCATCGCATGAAATCTGATAGCATAAGTATGGCAATATCAATATGCAACAATCATGTAAAGGTACATCATTAGGGTACTATAACTACATGAAGCAATGCATATCAAAATAATCCTGAGTGTGGGATGATATAATAAAACCTCATGCAAAAATCATCTGCATGGAAAAACCCCAGTGTCCCTCGCTGACACGTCAAATCCCAAAATCCTCAGGCACCGCATCCTCAGATCGGCCCTCATATCCTGTAAGTCTCGTGGAACCTGAGTGTCCAACATCGACACCCGAAATATCATGAAAACATATGCATGTGTATATATATGTATATATGTGTGTTCCTCAACGACTCATCAAAATCATGGAACCAGAGTGTCCAACATCAACACCCGAAACATCATGAAAACTAGTATCCAGTATCGACACGTAAATACTCATCTGTCAGGCGCCGTCACCACGACTGGCCCTGATGTCATGTCCGCACATAACTCCGGTCAGTATCCCCACGATAACCGCCGAGTCCAAATACTATCACTGGTAGGTACTAGCCCTCCTGCCAGGCTCATCGCCTATACCACGAAAATCACCTCTTGCCCCGGGGAACCATACCGGGTCAACCATATACCCACAGACGGTGCCCACCGCTTCTCGAATCGGGTATCTAACACAAGTCTCAGAACCGAGAAAACTCATGGTGGATGCACTGAAATATCATATCAAGAGAAACCGGGTTTTCAAACAATACATGAATTTCTTGAAATACCCCCACGGTTCTCAAATCCATAAATCACATGAAATCCGTATCTCAATACGTAAATCCATGAAATATAATATATGCAACATAAAACAGTAATATGAGCATATCAAGGAAAAACCGCTTTTTAAATGCATCAAGTTATTAAATATATCATGTGGTTCCCAATTCTCCAAAATCCAAGCAACATCATATAAAGGTGAACATGTGGCTATAGCAAGGTGTCAGGGTGTACATGTAAGTATGTATACATAATGTACATGTAGCTATAGCAAGATATGTGTATATACCTGTCAATAATGATGCAATACCATGTAGGTATATGTATAGCTGTAGCAAGGTATGTGTATATACATGTCAATAATGATGCAATACCATGTAGGTATATGTGTAGCTGTAGCAAGGTATGTATGCAACTGTATTTCATATGCGCAACCGCACAAGAATCAATGCCTCAATGTCACTAATCAATACCATATCACATATGTATGTGTGTTGTGCGTATCATGGCAATTACCGATAGTGTGTGTGTAGCATACAATTAGTGCTCGTGCAACATAAACTGTCAATAATAGTGCAGTGTCCAATGGGTACAAGTCCAGGCACAATAAGTAATAAGATGCAATGATGTCCATGCACAATATCTATATGTGCAAATAAGCAATGCAGCTAATATCATATCATATCATATCTAGCCTTGACGCTTAATGCCATACGGGCGATTTCCCCGTAAATGTTAAATCTACTCACCGATGATCTCGAGCTAAGAAAATCCGACCACCTGCTTCCCTTTCTTCGCAGCGTCCGAAGTCCCCGCTTGCGATCCTAAAATTTCACAAACACAACACATAAGGCTAAATATCCTGCGCCGACTCAAAGACAACAAAACTCAAGGATAACGTCCACAAGATAAACACACTGTGCACCTAGTGCACAAAACGCGTACGACATCGGCACAATCATAGCTAGGAACGCTAAACTACAAAACCACCAAGCCTAGACCCCGATCGTACCGATCGCGCATTCACAACACAATATATATCGTGGAAGATAATATATATAACATCGCAACGTCCATTAAAACCTACGTCCATTTTTTTACCGAAAACCTAGTAAGCAACTTTTAATCAATTTAACTCAAGTCTAGAAATTTACACAATTCTAGCGATCACAATCATCGCAAAGTAGCTTAACTGAGTCACCCAAACCCTTACTACAATTTTAATTTCACCCATATAAGATTTAGTAAAAGTTAGTTTGCTATTAGGCTTAATTAGACGATTAGGAAAATAACAAATAACATTCTCACAACTAGGTTAAGTTTTTTTTCCAAGTCTACACATCTCCATTAACCATTTCAACCAATCAAAACCCTAACTTGATCTTCACAATCCTTTCTAGAATTTCCAAAACATGCTAATTCAAGCTTTAATTAAACATCTAATAACTAGATTTAAGTATTTAAACAATAACTAAAGCTTAGGGTTAGGATTTTATATCTCACTTAGATTCACAAACTTGCAACTAAACTTCCAAATTAGCCTCCAAAATGCTAACTTTCATGAAGATCCAAGCTTGGTTAAGCTAAAGAATAATGGGTATGAATTTGTATTTGAGTTTGTGGGATTATTTGATGATTTTTGATGATTTATTTGAGCTTTTAGAAGTGCAAATGGGGTGAGGGAAATGTGAGGGCAGCAAGGGGGAGGGGTCGGCCAACTTGGGGAAATGATGAAGGTTGTGGAATTGTGTGGAAATTTCTAGTCTAAAACCATCATTAAAGCTCATTAATACATCTCCCATCAATGCCACCTCTTAAACCTTTTCTTTTCTAATTAAAGTTTTCTTTTAATTCACCAAAATATCTAGATATTTTCTATGATATTTTCAAAGATGGTTTAATGCCTAATCTTGTGATTAAGTTAGCATAGATTCACTTAAGCATAATTAACCCAATCAAAATTGTAATTACCACTAATTAAGTGCATAATTAAAAACTTATAATAATATTTTAATTAAGGAAAAATATTAAAGTGAACTAAAATTTTCAAGTGACAACTAAAAACCGCAAACTAGCAATTTCCTAGTTAAATTAGGTGCAATTAAGTCTATACTGAAAAATGATCTCTTCTGGGTTTTTACGGAAAAACACAATTATTTTTACCTATTATCGGAAAATTTGCCAAAACGATTTCTAAAGCGCTACACTGTTTCAAATAAATTTGGGGGTATGTATATACTATTTTTGGTATATATATGTGGATATTCTTGTCATGTGCATGTCCATTTTTCTTTTTGACGAGCAATCTTATCTGGTGATGCTCAGTCTTTGTTCATACAATAAAAAAAAAGGAGAACCGCCTATTTTGACCCTCCAACTATTTTGCCCTCTTGATGTACATTGACAGTGAGGGCACTGTCCAATTTAAGTTTGGGGGTATGGTCGGTAAGCTTTCTCCCTTCGCATTCATTTGTATATTCTGCATTTGCATACATATTTAAAAACCCATAAGAATCGAAAAAAAAATTACAAAAATATAAAAACTTTGTCGTCAAGTTAGCTAGTAGGAGAACTTAGATTCGATATTTCGACGGTTTTGTTTGATAAGTTAGGAACAACTAAATCCAATTGTTAGATTTTAAAAACCTGAAAGATAGCCCTCCTTTGAGTTTAACTAGAACTAATATACGTCTTTACATCACACTACACGTGTCGTGAGTTTTGAAAATTAGATAACAAGTTAATATGTCTGAAAACTTTTAAATTGATAAACTATTTTTTGTGGATCAAATAGGTTTTTTCTGAAATAAGTAATATTAAGAATAATGTTGAAAGTGAAGTGGATATAAAGGGATATTATAGATACCTTAATAGGAACTAATTCTGAAGAATAACCCATATGGAACTTGATTGTAGTGATTACACACCTGATCCACTAAACACGTCTTTTATCCTAAAAATAATTGAACAACTGGTTATATCTCCGTTCGCATTAAATCGTTATGATTTTCACGCTAAAATTGGTCTTTTGTTTTAGGGCCTAGGTAACTTGAGCAATTAAGTCCGCCGGGGTATCTCTACACCTAATGCCTTAAAACTAACTGGTTTGGAAGTATTGGCCTAAACCTCGCTAAGAAACCTAGAAAGTACAAATTAAAACAAAGTCAAGCAAGTGTTCTCTCCAAGTTAAAATTCCTAACGGTTCTTTGTGTGAGAATAATCTTGACAAAAGACAAGTTTTTATAAAAATATTTTTAACAGAGATATGAAGGTTTTATCCTATGATGAAGACTATTGCACGTTCACGAAGGTGTGTATGAAACGAAAACAAGTAAAAGGTAGAGTGAAAAATAAGACCTAGTTTCCTATTAAGGAAGATAGAAATTCTGAATTTGAAACCTAACTGGAAAACGAAACTTGAGAAGTACTTAACTCTTTATAAAACTTGTGTGATCCTTTTTAAGCTTTTTATCTGGGCTTTATTTGTGACATGACGACTTTAATCGATCCTTTTTGAAACTTAACGACACTATTTGCACCGCACGTAAAGACATATAGGATCTTAAGTTAAATAAGAAGCGAGGTGTGAAAAATAAAGGTTCGATATTTCTAACTTAGGATAATAGAATTTCTAGCTTTGAAACAAGACCTTAGGGTTGGAATCATAGCTATTTCGCAAAACTAGCTTGACGGGATTTTGTGGGTAAAATCCGCTGAAAACTCTCAGGAGACAACGCTCCTCCTACTAGGGACACCTAGAGGTTTAACGGCTTGTTGCACGAGCTCAGTGCAACCGCGTTCCCTGGGAAAATGTGGTTAGGATTTTTGTTTTTCTCGGGACAAGCAAAACATAAGTTTGGGGGTATTTGTTTATCACAGAAAACTGCATTTTAATACCACTCATTCATTATCTATTTTTTGTATATATCGGTACTATTAACCAGTATCTTCTCAGTAAATACAGATTACAGGTATCCGTGACACAATACTGAAAACACACTTAAAATCACGGATATTACGTTTGTGAGCCGACACTGCAACCGGAACTGCAAACCGATCGATACCCAAAGAGTTCTTTTGCAACAAATAAATGTGTACACAATTTTGGTCCAACACAATACAAGTGTGCACACAACTCTTTATTGTTTGGACCTAGGTGAGGGCTGCCCAAAGCACAAGTGGGTGTGATGTGTAATAAATGCTACAAGATATGATGTGATTTGAAATATCAAGTTCCCTCCAAAACTACTGAGTATAACCCAAGCTAAAATGAAAAAATCAAACAATACCAGTAGACTTGTGGAGTGCACATAAGACCACCACACCAACACGAGCCAGCTTGCTCGGACCAAGACCGGCGAGATGCTCTCAAAAACTGGTCCCACCGGTTTTATTAACCCCATTTTTTATTCTGGCTACCCCTTGCAGTCACATCATCCTATTTTTATTACTTGTTTAATTTTCTTTTATGCCTATAAATACCAGATCAATTGGCACGAGGAGAGGATACTTTTTCTTTAGTTTTGCTTTAGAACACTTGTAATTTGCTTTTCCTTTGAACTCTTGAGCTCTTGCCCCTTTGTCTTGACCTTGCAACTTCTTTATTGAACTTGCAAACTTAAAATTTAGGTTCTTGAATTCAAGATTAGTTGTATCTTGTTTGAAATTCAATAAATGTTCTCATTTCATTTCATATGTCTTGCTTTCTACATACTTGAACTTGTGAAATTCTTGCTTTACTTTGATCTTGCAATCTATTAAATGAGCTTGCAATCTTAAAGTTTGGTATTTGGATTTCACATTGGTACGGCATTAAAGAACAGTTGAAGGAATTTGCACGTTGATTTATCGGTTCTCTCTTTGTCTTTCTTTTCTTGCAATTTTTATTATGTTGCCTTACTCTTTTCTTTTTCATTTTGGTATTGTAAATATGTGCGAGTAATTGATTTACTTGTTAAGGGTAGAATATGGTTAGTTTGTGTTAGGAGATGTGTTTGATAAAACCTTAAAAAACCTTAACTTTGCAATTGAAACTTCGAGAAAACCACTCGCAATTCCGCTCCGTTAACCACCCTATCCTACGACGATAGCGGTGAATCATAATCGTGACCGGATTGCGAATGGTTTGCCGAAGGCTAAGGTCAAGAAACAACAATGGAAGGACAAGGGACAAGGAATACGGATTTAGCTCAAAATCGCAAATACCGTATTTCAAGTTCTCTAATCCACGTTGTTGCCTATTGCCTTAGTGTCAATATCAGAATTAAGGTCTATAAGGAAGTGGTAAAGATCATCCTAACACAAGCTAACCTAAAACTACCCCTAACAAGTTCTTTTATTAAACATATCATTGTTACGACACTAAGTATAACAAACAACCCAATTTACGGTATTAACTCGTTAAAACAAGCTAAAAAGCTTACCATCCCTGCGGACGGCCCGTACTCATCGCGGCTCGCTACATGCGACACCCTCTTTGATTGCGGTAATTTCAAATTCTTTCTAAATACGATACAGTGAAAGCGTATCAATCACTACCTATCTTAGTGCAAACCTAGTTTTCCACTCTCGGATGAAGCACATTTCTCTTGGCTATCAGTTTGTTCGGGAATACGTTGAAGATGGCACCATTTGTGTTGACCATATCAGCACTTATGATCAACTTGCGGATGTTCTCACAAAAGCACTTGGACGTAGTCAATTTCTCAAACTTCGTTCCAAGATCGGAGTCTCAATCTTGCGGGGGTGTATTAGAAAAGATTTCCAAAACTGATGCAGATTTTTGTGATTACAAATTTTTCAATAACTTTTCTGATTTTATTTGTTAGGAAAGATTTTATTTTTATTAGGAAAGATTTTATTTTATTTCTTCATCATGTAAAGTATATATATACACTTTTGAGATTCAATACAAATCAATTAAGTTCAAATCCTAAATTGCATCTTCTTCAATATCTTTCGATTTCTATATGTATTTCTTTTTGGTTGAATACAATGAATCTGGATAAAATACTAACCATTGAAAAGTGAATCCGGATACAGTTCTATTTAATCCATCAAATACCAACCCAATTAAAGCTCTCAAGGTGATTGAGAACTATTATTATTTTTGGTTGAATAAAATGGAAATGCAACAAATTAACTACAGTAAATGTGGAAACAGTGGTTGAAGTTAAAAATGTTTCCCAGAGACTTAGTAAAAAGTCGGGATAACATAGGTTGAAACTAATCCCTAAATCCTCTAATTTCGACACATATTTCACCACAAATTACCGGTATAAGAATGAAGGTGAAAGATAAAACCTCTCATGTTACTGAACTCACGGCAGCAACTAAACACGGTAATGATATTGTAAAATATCATTGACAAACATGACATCAACATCCTGAAATAAATCACAGGGCAGGCCAATGACAAATACACGCACCATTCACAATCTAATGGCAGGACATTTGAAACAGAGAACCCTTAAAGACTTTATGCAGCTTAGCACAGAGAACAGAGAGAAAAAAATGTTACTTTTCGCAGGTAAAGAGTATACAAGAACGATGCTATGTAAAGTCAATAGGTCATCAGCAGATCGCTCCATATCCATTACAGACTACATATAGTAAAGAAACAAAATTATAGGCGGAAACACCAACAAACCGATTCAATTCAAACCCACCCCATATCCAAAAACACCTCTCGAGTATTCATAGTTGTATGCCGAGGACAATAAGGGTGGCACTCAGGTAACTTCCTCATATGAAATCAGTAGATAAAAAATAGGATTCAGAGGAAATAATCAGGCGGTGGTTTTTTGGCAGGGATCCCTCTTGGTCCCTGCAGTAAAATTCTCTTGTTTAACATTTTAAAGATAAATGGGTTAACAAAAGATAAGAGTGGAGGAGAAACTAAGTGGAGGATACAAACACGTGGTGCAGCTCCGAAAACACAAAATTCCTGGTTCAGGTTTTCGTCCAGCTCGAGTATAGAGGCTGCATTACCACACCTGGCATAGATCAAAAAGAAAGAAAAATCAAGGAAGATGAAACTTACAGCATATAGGTGATTGCATTTAAACACCCTTCATGTATGCTTCATTCAGCAATTCTAACTCCTTAACTGGGTAATTAATCCCAACACCCCTGAAATCAATAAGTTGAGGGGCTGCTACTGCTATTTCAATTTTCATCAAGACTGATTCTAGGAGCACTTGTCCTAATAAACTAAATGATGAGTTATAACTCAATTCAACAGGCCACAGGAAAGCTAAGAGTATCTGAAGAAGGACGAGATCCTGCAATATTGAGTTTAATTTTTATTTTATTAGGATTGTTTTAGTATTTGGTAGGCTATTCAATATTGTTTGATTAGGTAGATATTTCCAGGTACAATTCCCCGCCTACCATGTTAAGCCTGAGTCAGTATCTAAGATAAAAATCAATTTTATAGACGACGGGGCATAAGATGTGCATTTCTTTTTGAAAATTAGAGTTGAATGTATAGAGATACCGGGTAATACGCAATCTCCATTTACCTCCAGTTTCTTCAATGAAAAAACATGAATTGCTTAGTTTTGAACCTCATGCGTCTTACTCAAAAAAAACAAAAGGGTAAATTGTCAACAAAAAAAAACCAAGCACTTTTTAACGCTTTCAAAAACCCCTGGCCTCGAAGCGGTAATCAACCCCCCCCCCCCCCCCGAAATTTTTCCAGTAGAATCTATATAGTAGCCTGCTATATCAAACTAATTCATACAAACTATTTAGATATCGCAGAAAATGATTTAGATATCACTGGCAACTGCTTAGATATCACTGGCTACTGCTTAGAATTCGTAGGAAACTAGATATATCAGGAGACTACTAGATATCACAAGGAGTTTTTTGACAACTAAAAACGTTTTTATGGCGGTTTTGACTACAATTTCGAGGTCGGGGGGTTTTTGATAACATAAAAAAGTGCTTGGGTTTTTTGGACAATTTAACCAAAACAAAAATATGTTGCTCAATGCATTTGTGCTCCCTGAGCTGTAGTGCATGGGTCCCTAATAATAACTTCATATAAGGCTCTTTAAGAGAGTGGATGGATCCTAAAAATGACATCAGGTTTGTTTTATGGGCCTCTTTGCATGCCAACAATATGGTAGGTTTTGTGCCTCGACATACAACCACTATATGTTTTATTACTAGATCCATTTCACTTCATCTCAGGCTCTTATATATGATGAATACAGACAGACATAATGAACGAGTAAATGTCAAGAACCACTATCCAAAAATTTAAGCCATCGGTTTCTGGGCTGACAATTTATATCAAACCAAGTGACTAAAATAGCACTTAACCCTCAGCCTCACGTAGGTCTTGGGACCATGTGGAAAGAACTTTTGTGGAAACATTCGCTGGTTAAGGGAGATTATAAAAAGGTAAATATAACATTTATATTCTCTATTCCTGAAAAATTATAAATTTGATAAGGCTACAACCTAGGACCTCTTAAAGCCTGGTACTTAGACACCTTGTCAAGTATTACTCTCCCCAACAGCTGACAATGTAATCAAGCCAACATAACACTAATAAAATGATACGACCTTTCTATGTATCCTTAATATCAATGCAAAATGCAAAGCTACAGGAAGGATGGAAAGTTGAAGATTGCGATGACAACTCAAAGGGAATTTCCATATTTATCCTGAGGTAAAGTTATTTAGGAAGTACCTGTTACAGTAATTTGGTGCGGACCAGACAGTTACAATCTGGTGATTGAACATCCATTTGAATCCTTCCATCACTAACTGATGTGCGCGGCATATGTAACCGATGTTATTTGAGTGGTTGAAAGTGGAAACTATGTTTTCACCAAAGAGATAGCCTGCTCCTCGAGGACTCAGTCCCCAGCCATCAACCACTTCTTCAGGATCTGACCATAATAGGTCACACATGGCTCCATCAGGAGGCACTTCCTGCTTCCGATCTATCGATCGAATCTGTTTACAAAAGATAATTTATCATCTAGTTCATTCACGGCCTTCAAAGAGAGGTACATGAACACCATTCAATAGAAACGCAACTGACCTGATCTAACGTGCTTATGTCAGGGGATAGACCTCCATGGACACTAAAAATTTTGTTTTCGATCAGTGCCGCTAGACTGTAATAGAAACATAACAAGCGCACATAGTTACTCAAAATGCACCAATCAATATATGTACTTATTTTGCATGAATTAACAAACAAGTAGAGGTACCAAGTGTGTCAAAAGTGAGGTGAGCTATGAACCAACAGACCTCCCCATAGGCGACCCGTTTTCTAGAATTTTTTGTTTCTTTCTGACCCCATTTCTTGAAAACAGCCGACCACATTTCCAGCAATATACCAGTCCCATTTGTGGACAATGGTTATGCAAATTTTGTTCTAATACACTTGAAATAAAGGTTATAAAATTGAACAAGTGATTCAGCTATGATGTGTATAGAAAATAATTTTAAAACAACAAAAAAGAACACATAATATTCATCATGCAAGTCTTTTCTTGTAAAAATGATCTCGTCTATGAAACAATAGATTTGGAAAAGTTTTACAATCGGTTGTTGACCTAACGTCAACCCTTTCTTAATTAGTGCCAATTTCCTCATTGAGAAAACTAGTACATAAAATGGGCTTGCCATAATCCTAAATGACTTGATGACATCCTCGAAAAATCTCAAGAGTAATGAAGTCTAGAAGGGAACGAAAAGCACAACATACAGATTGAAAATAAAGTGTGGTACCTCAAATAATCAAATATATCTGTGCAATATCTCCATACATTTACAGAGCCATATTTACGCAGGCACTCATCATAGAATCCATATACCTGGGAGTAAAAAGAGAAATCTGTGTCATGTATGTGTTCAGACATTCGGATAGGCTGCTAACACCTAACCTGTGTGATTTGCCGGCTCTCATGATTTCCTCGTATGAGAGTTATACGGTCTGGGTATCTGACCTGCAACAAAGAAATGGCCTAAGTTGAACCAAAATTATAGCAGAGCAATGATAGCCGGCACTGGGCACAACCACTTGTGTTGACAGTTAACGAAAATTAAAGATGCAAACAAAGAAGGAAATCAACAGCTTTAAAATTCCAATGAAAAAGGTAGCCAACAGAATGATTTGCTTGAAAGTCAGAACTAGCAAAAAGGGGGTTTTGCAGCACTATGTCAGGACCCCTTTATAACTGAAATTTTAATTTACAAATAAGTAAAGACTTTTTTGGCACTCAATATAATATCCCCATCATCAAGGCATATGTCGCATTACATCCCCATAGCAATACTCCGCTTTATTTACGCCGCCCCACTTTAGTTAAATTTGACTCATCTTTCTCTTAATTTTTTCCCTGTAAAAGAAAATCCATGATAGAAAAATCATTCACATTCCAGAATAAGTGGCCTTCACTTTATTTGCTAGCCCACTTTTCTCAAATATTACTTCGACTATCTTGATTCCAATCGCATCGCGGTATCACATGGCCACAAACTTCGGTAGAAGCCTAAACTCGTTCCCACTAACCTTAGATTCGATTTCAAGTTCTCTTTCTATGATGCTCTTCTTATTTTAGACCCTTATCCAACAAAACCATGAATACTCAATAAAATAAAAGGTCACTCTTCTGGCAATTCCATTATATAAAGTTAAAGAGAGTGTTACCTTCAGCGCTAGAAGAAGTAGAAATGTTTCAACAGAATAGTATCCTCTATCGACAAAATCCCCTAGAAACAGATAATTTGTCTTCGGGCAATCATCTCCAATATTGAATAACTCCTTCATGTCATAGAACTGTCCATGAATATCTCCACATATCTGGAAACAGATAAACTATAGTTAGCAATGAGAAATATATCAAAGTTCCGACTTAATTGTTAAGAACTCTAAAAATGTAAAAATATTTTAAACCACTTTTGTAACAAACTGCTGAATTACTGTTCTTTATTAAGAAGAAGATACCACTAATAAGAAAAGAAACGGAACCATCAAATGACAAACCTCAACAAATACAATGAAGAACCAAATACAAAACTACAGTTGGAAATGCATGAAGGAAATCTACTGCATCCCAAAATGCAATATGTACTCATGTGCAACACCAAGGAACTGTAGTCTGGGCTGCTGGCTCTCAAGAAAATAGATTTTCCATCACCCAAAACATCAGTCAAGAAGCTCAAATTTGTGCACGCCTTGTTCAATCAGCTCTTGTCCACAGAATGGTAGGTCTGCATGATAACTCCTACATTGATTCTCTAACCTCGTGCAAGTTTCAACCAGCTCAAATTTGTGCATGCCTTTGTTTATTTTATTTTTTTGTATTAAGAAACATGAGTATTAGAGGAGCCTAAAATAATGGAAAGACTATATTGTGGAAAAGAGAAGAGAAACAATTATTATTGATAAAAGATAAGAATGCACTGATATGAGAGGAGAACAACTCTACCTCTTTATTTATAAAAGACTCTTAGGGTTTAATACTTGACCACCAAGCAACCCTAAGTTGACTCATAAGTAAATCATAATCTAATTAAATCTAAATCTTATCAATCTCTCAAACATATCAATCATATCTGTCACAAATATATATTTTATTCTTAAGACCCCCTCAAACTGGAGGGCACATATGATATGCTCTTAGCTTATTACAAAACAAATTCCTCACTCTAGAAAACAGAACTTGCAACTTCAGTGGATCTTCTTCCGTCTTCTGTGTTGTCTTGAAAATTTGACTTTCGTGTTGTCTTGAAATCTTTCTTCAATACTTCAACTTGGAAACTTACAATTTTGATTTGAAATGAGATAATCTTCAATGAACTGTTTTGAATGAAAACTTGTGGTTTCCATGAACTGCTGTTAATAGATTTTTCAAACACTTTCATAAATGTGTCATATCGCACAACACCTTTGTGAACTGTCATTAACAATTCCTTCAAACAGCTAGTTTAATGACTTAAAGGTCAACACTACACAAGTTTAATGACTTTGAGGTCAATATACCAGTTTAACGACTTAGAGGTCAATAAATAAGGAGCTTCAACAAACAAATTCTATAAACAACTTCAACAACTTTCAACAAACAAATAAACTATTTCAACGAAGAGATTTAACGAGCAAATTCAACGAACAAACAAACTTCCAACAAACTTCGTCAACTTTAAATCTCAACTTCAACATCAATAGATACTTTACCCATATACTCTATATCTCCTCCTAACGTGGATCTTTGAAAGAAGTTCCACGTGGAGAATGTTGTAAGGATTATGCATCTATGCGTAGTGGAAAACCAAAACCTTTGTTTTAGGATAGGCTGAAAAGACTCCGACGGATATCAAATCATACGAAAAAGCACACCAAACAACAACACATAAGATTTACCCAGGTTCGGTGCAACTAGCACCTAATCCTGCAAACCGCAACGAAAACTCCCACTATGAGAAAGAATTACAAAAGATTACACTGACTTCTCACCCCTCCTTTACTAAGAAATACCTTCTCTTACAAAAACTATCTCTATCCACGACCGCGTTTGGCTGCCTCTCCCACTCTAATCAAATTCTAGATTATTAGAGAATTATGGATAAAAAAATCTCTAGAGAAAGTCTCATATTTATAGGGTAAATAAATGTTAGGAGATAAATCCATATTTAAATTAGAGATAAATACAAATTTAAACTAGAGATTAGATTTAAATCTAAACCAAAGAGATTAAATTTAAATCCTAACTAATCCCTAACTAATTTGAATTTAAATCAAATTCAATAATCTCTGCCTTGATTCAAATTCACTATAACATATTCATTTTCTCAACAACTTGGAACTCCGTCCTCGTCGTCTTGTGCCCAAAGGCACCTTAACAATCTATTAAGCAAAACTTGAATTTGCACCGGAACCATCTCAAAAATACGTCTGCCGGATCCTCTAGGGTACCAATCTTCATAAGAGACATTACCTTCTTCTCGACATGCAAGAAGAACACTTTAACCATCTTTAGAACTCCCAAACCCAGCATCCTCCACATATACATGGTCCTTCTAACCGCCTCCAAGACGGTTAGCAAACTTGCCTCTACTGTTGACGGCACGATATTAGACTGAAGCGTCGAAGTCTCTGGCACTGCATCCGTGCCCAAAATGTACATCGTCGTCGACCACCAACTGCCCCTATCACTATACACTGTCACAATACAACCAACACTGCCTTTACTAAATGAGGAGCCCAACCCTTCACTATCACTCAAGTATCTCAGGATCCACTCCACAGCCTGCCAATGCTCTCTGTCTGCATCTAACCTTGGTGATAACATCGTCGAAAGCCTAAAGTGCGCCTTAAAGTGAGAAGACACGGGTCGAATCTCCCCCATCCCATAGCGAGCTAGAACTTGCTCAATTCACTGCTGCAATCGACTCAATTCCCCATCCATGACACTATTAATGTTACGAATCAAACATGCAGACTTTCTATCAAACTCCCGATACCCTTACCTTGGAGACTTGTCCTTATCCACTCCTGTGCGCCGAACTGTCGGCCTCTGCACCACTGGCTTTACGGGACTCTCCACTTGAATCGAAGTACTGACCACCTCATCTCTCGTAACATGGACTGGGACTTCGAACTCCACCTCTCTTTGCGGCATACATGTTCTCCATTCACCATTTGTCCGAGTCTGTCTTCTTTGAAGCATCGTAGACTCAGCGAATGTTACTTGGCTGATTACTCCACTCTGGGTCCCAGAACACCACGATCTATACCCTTTTGCTTCACATCCTAAGCCGACAAGAGAACGTCTCTCGATCCTCGGATCCTCGGTGCACCTAATAACGCAAAGTCCTGAGTAATCTCTAGCCCCTCCGGTTCATAACTTCTTGTGAATTTTCATATCTACAGCCGTCGATGGTGACCAATCGATGAGATACTCGGCAGTAGATAGGGCTTCAGCCCGAAACTCCTTTGGAAAATCATTCGTAAGCCGTAAAATTGTATTCTTCCCAACTGTTCGAACTATTTGTCCTGCAATACCATCTAACCGAAGATCTTCCAACGTGGTGTACTAATGCACGATCCTCTCTGACCTGCAAAATCGTGTAGACTCCTGCGAAGCGAACCCTCCACTAAAATTGGATCGAAAAACCTCTATGTGTTTCCCGAGCTGGCTTAGATAGATATGCTTAGTAAGAGATTTATTCATGTAAACAGATTCCAACTTATTCCACAATTCTGCCGCTGTTGTCTCTTAAGCCACTTTGCAAATAACCTTATCGACCATTGAAATCTGGACCAAACTGTGAGTTTTGTCTTCCATCTCTACACTTTCCGCTATCGTGGTCGTTGCCGGAATCCTCTGCACACCTTGCAAAGACGATCTTGTGCACACCTTATTACTTTAGCAGTGTCGTTATCTTCAATCTCCATAGACTAAAATTATTGCGTCCATCGAACTTTTCGATCTTGCAACTTATAAACACCATCTTCCCAATTAACTCCAAAACACAAACTTGACGCTCTAATATCACTTGTTGGACGGATTACGTACCTATACGCAGCGGAAATCCAAGACCTTTGTTTTAGGGTAGACTGAAAAAAGACTATTCGACGGATACCAAATCACATGAAAAAATACATCAAACAACAACACACAAGATTTACTCAGGTTCGGTGCAACTAGCACCTAATCCTGCAAACCGCGACGAAAACTTCCACTATGAGAAATAATTACAAGAGATTACACCGATTTCTCACTCCTCTTTTACAAAGAAATACTCTCTCTTACAAAACCTTTCTCTAACCGTGACCGCGCTTGGCCGTCTCTTCCACTCTAACCAAACTCTAGGTTATTAGAGAATTATGAATATAAAAATCTTCGGAGAAAGTCTCATATTATAGGGTAAACAAATGTTAGGAAATAAATCCATATTTAAATTGGAGATAAATATGAATTTAAACTAGAGATTAGATTTCAATCTGAACTAAAGATATTAGATTTAAATCCTAACTAATCCCTAACTAATCCTAATTTAATTCAAATTCAACAGAGAATGTCTTATTCTTTACAGATTATCACAACGAACAGTCAGTGTGAAAGGAAAAAAATGGATTGACATGCACGACTTCAAACTTTTAATTTCACCAAAGAAATTTCAACTTCACCGTTTTTTTAACTTCACAAAATTGCAGTTTTTTTCTTTTCATATTTTTTAAAATACTTTTTTCAGACCTTTTTTTGAACTTTTTTTTTCCGAAAAGGGTTTTATCTCAAGATGGCTTGAAATTAGGGTTTGGAGAAAAGATCTCATGGCGGATGGGATCATCAGCGGTTGAATCAACTTCGATGGTGAAGACGAGATTAGCGGTGGTTGCAACGGCGACTATGGTGGCTAGGATTTTGGTGAAGATGGAGGTTTGGGTTTTAAGGCTGAGTTTTGGAATTTTATAGAGATACAGAAGAAGGTAGTGATCTAATAAGAAATATAAGTATTAGAGGAGCGCAAAATAATGGAAAGACTATATTATGGAAAAGAGAAGAGAAATAATTATTATTGATAAAAGAGAAGAATACAATGATATGAGAAAAGAACAACTCCACCTCTCTATTTATAATAGACTTTTAGGGTTTAATACTTGGCCACCAAGCATCACTAACTTGACTTCTAAGTAAATCATAATCTAATTAAATATACTCAAATCTAAGTCTTACCAATCTCTCAAACTATTCAATCATATCTCTCAAAGATATATATCTTAATCTGAAGATTTTGCATGTGTGCTTTTGTTTTGTTTTTTATTTTCATTTTTCTTGTTTCCCTTTTCTTCCTTTTCGTTCCTTTTCATCTTTTTTATTGAGGAGGGAAGGGGGATTGTTAGAATGTATTGTCAATAATAACCATATTACATGATTATCCATTATGCTTGAGTTTCCATAGGAAGACGATGAATATGGTTGTGCACCGGGTCGGATTATACCCTAACCCTGCCCACTCCCACTTGGCAGGTTTATAACCTGATTAAAACCCACTCGCATTCGGCGAGTTAAAAACCCCAATCAAAACCCGCCCGCTTTTAAATTGGGCGGGTTTTGAATAGATTAACTTTTAAGTCGGACGGGTTTTAAAAAATTAGAGACACGCCCGAGCCCGAACCCACCCTCTACCCGCACTAGCCTCGAACCCGATTGAACTTATATGTAATTACGTAGCTGTAGTATTTCATAATTGGTTATGCAACTTAAATGCTTACTTTATCATTACTCTTTCTGTAAAATTAAAGTTTATGTGGAGATTGATTTTAAAAGATATAATTGCAACTTGTTTTGGGATTGTCTAATACCATATAAAACTCGATCTGGACCCATGTAGACTCCATCCAAAAGACTCAATCCTTATGGAGATTTATCCCATCTTATATTTTATACCCATATGCATCCCACAATTTTCCCGATGTGGGGTTATGTTAACCACATTCTCAACAAGTCCTACACGTAAAACTCCATATTTTTCCAAACCTGCATTAACCCGCCCATACCCGTGCAGGTTTGAGAACCCGTTCCAACGTTTGGGTATGAGCAAGATGAAAAAACCGCCCGCACTAGCGGTTTTGGGCTCATCTTTATCTCGAGGCCGTTCGCTTCAACTCCTAACGTTTTTATGCTAAAAGATTCTCCCCCAACATCGACATTTAAGGAAATCATCAATTAACTACATTTCAAGATTCAACCCATAGCAGCAACTTTCACTTAGAAGAGCTTCTTTCATTCTTTTCCCCAAGTTGCTCATTAAAGAAAATAGTAATCCCTAGCCCCATTAATCAAACCCACTCCCAAATCCCTAAATCTTTAGACTCCTAACGCCAGCAATCCAAATCAAGCAATACCCAGATCATAAATCAACCAATCCAAGCAGTTTCAAGCCAAACACATCTCAAAAAAAGAAGAAAATAAGACATGGGTATCGCTCAAAAGGGGCTAAAATTAGGGTTTCTGGAGAGAGAAAAAGAGGGAGAATGATTCTTCTTACAGTAACAGGAGCATCGACTCTCTGGATGTTGCTCTCTTCGACTAGAATCTCCATGGCCTTGAGGCACAGCGACTTCACCTCTGATTCCTTCAATAGCTCGCATCGCTTCAGTTGCTCGATTTGTCGATCTAAATCCGACATCTCTCTCTCTCTCTCTTCTCTTTCTCTCTCTCTCTCTCTCTCGCGATTGAGTTCTCGCGCTCGTTCTTCAGTGGTGTTTAAAAGGAGGATTTTTTTATTTCCTACTTTCATTTTCTTGGGTATATTGCACTAAAATACCCTAAACTATCTTTTTTCACAAAAATACCTTTTAAGTTCTTTTATTACAATAAAAATACCTAAGTGTTATTTTGAGGGTATTTTAAAAAGAAATTTCATGAACTACATCTTAAGGTATTTTGCTAGGAGCTCAATTTTCCTACACAACAAACTACGCAACACACTTAAACATCTGGTGTAGGGCCCACACACTTAAGTACCGGACCCGCTGATTTTGAGAGTATTGTGTAGTTTGTTGTGTAGAAAAGGATTGTGTAGGAACTATTTTTTCTTTTACAATAATAAATAAACGTTAACGTATTTTAATGGAAATAAAAAAAAAAACTTGATAGTTGAGGTTTTATTGTAATTTGCCCTTTTCTCTTTTCTTTTGTTTGGTGAGAAGGTGATAACCCTCTTTCTTAAATATCATATTTTTTCACTAAACCTTAAAGTTTTTTTAAAATTATTATTACCATATTACTACAGCAAGCTACATTAAAGTGCCACTTTTCGGGTACTTGAGTGAAAGAAAACTCTTTTCAAGACCAATGTTTAAGGGGTTTTACTGTAAAAAATAATGTTTAGGTAGTATAGCCAAAAAACCTATCCTTTTTAAAGAGGGTCGGATTAGGTCTAGGTCAAAGAAGAGCAATAACTGACCCATATCACTTTTGGATCAATCGCTTTAAGAACCGGACTTGAAAGAACCGATCCTGAAAGAACCGATCCATGCGCAACTCCACTTTGGATTATTTTGGTCGGGATCGAGTTTGTTTCCACCTGAAATGAGGCTGGTTTGTGTTTATTTTGTTTCATTTTCCTTAGCTCGTGTCTTGATCAGCAATGACTTGGTGACTAACAAGTTGCAAGCAAGGGTAACAAATAAACTCAAATGGAGCTCGTTTGTGAGTTGGACTCGTTTTGAAGAACCAAAACTAAAATAGGATTTAAAAAAAAACAAATCGATGGTTAATGTTTTGAGTATTTGTTGGAGAATAATGGAGGAAAGGTGTCATAGGAGGGAATTTCCTTTTATGGCGTCGACAATATACAACCTCCAAGATTTTTTCAACGATCGACATCTATCATCAGCATTTTTATCATTTAAGATGTAGATACACAAAATTTCATGTGATTCGATCACCTTTTCACCGTTGATTTAGTGAGTGCAAGATTAACGATTTACCGACAATAGAACTTTTTACATTGTTAATTCAACAGTGAAAAAGTTGTGGAATCACATGAAATTTGGTATATCCACATCTTACATAATAAAGATGATGATGGTGAGTGTCAATCGTCGGAAAAAAATCGTGAAGGATATAAATTTTTGGCCCCACTCAACGAAAAAGCCTTCTAGACCTCATTTCTTCATTATTCTCTATTTGATATCATGCCTCGTTATTCGAATCCCATTGTTCCACATGCTCGTATATTTAGTTGTCACTGTTGCAAAGATGAATTATGCATTGTTGTTCTTTCAAACTTGATGTTTTCTATTGGATTTGAGAAACCGCGGTATGACTTTTATAAAACTTGTTTATGTTGGCAAAAGTGAAAAGCATAAAATATTGCATTTATTTCAGTATTATATCCCAATCGTTTGCTATTTATTTTAATTAAAAGTGCTACTAAACACATGTATTGAGTGTAAGTGCAGATTATATGTCTACGTGCAAGAAAAGGATCAAATCAGGTCTGATTGGGTGCAATCCGTATTTATAAAGAGTTGCAGTCAAGCCAACCAAATGACCGGTTTAAATTAGAAAACTAACCACTTCAATTACGTGTAAGAACGCTCGGGTCAATAAATAAAGGAAATAAGCATTTAATAAAAGAAGACGTAATAAAATGATGGTGTAAGTTTACGGTAGCGCCTCGGCCGTCAATCCGAGGCCAAAATGCGGAAACAATAACTTTTTCATAAACTTGAAACTGGCGCTATCATATACATTCACCCGGATCGAACCATTAACACAAACTAGCTAACTAGAGAATGGTTAGAAAGGCTATACCGATCGATCCGTGTCCTTCGGTCTTTTGCCATCATCCCAAGCTCCTCGCGGTATTTCCGATCTCCGGTTTCCTCGTCGGAAGGGCACCACATCAAGAAGTCTTTTTACGGGCTCCCGTCTCTGAACCGAGACAACTTGGACACGAAGTTTGCAAGCCGATGTGTCCAAGATTGCTGTAGAATATACGTAGAACACTTTGTCTCAAGGGTTAATCGAAATTGCCCTTTTGAAGGTGAAGGTGAAAATGAGCTTTTGGAAATGGAGCTTAGGAATTTTTGCTAATGATATGAGATCAAATAATCTCACACCAAAATGGGGGCAGCCCCAAAAAGATGGCTCGGCCATTTCCAGTGAAGGGAGAAGTGAGAGCAAAATCAAGGAAGTGGTGAGCCAATAAAAATATCCTCATAAATATCCTTTTCAATCTAATCACAATTAATGCAAAGAAATGAATCAAGCTCATCTAGAAACCTCATGAAGTCTCCACAAGCCGCTGGAGAGCCAGCCACCGCAGAAAAGCCCCTCCTTTACAAAATCCCGCATTTGCAAATAAACCCCTCACATGCAAGAATTTCAGCCAAAAAGGAAAGAAAGAAAAATGGCCGAAATGGAATGCAAACTGGCAACTTCAAAAAGCGATCCCGTAATAAATTACAAGATAACCCCGCGGCTGTATATAAATGTTGGCTATAGTGCCCCCAAGGCAATTATCATAGTCGCGGACTTGTGATTATGATGATTGAGACATGACCTATACCGATAAAACAGTCTTATTCAAGATGATAGTATGTTATCTGGTTTGTCTTTATCATCATGTACATGTTGATAGAGCCCACAAGATTCTTACTTGACTGCCAGCATTATGATGGCGATCATATATGTGGGAGCTGGGGTCTATAAGCACATCCTTAAATGTCCCTAGTCGTAGGAGTATCGAGACCGGGTATCGATACTCCAGTGTAGACTAGTGTATACTGATCGAGACCCCGACAAGGGGCGGTGGCCAGGTCTCACAAGCCATTGGTGTTAGTTTGCTTACCTAAGATAGTATGCAGATACTCATTGGGTTATGAGTACACTGGACGGACTCGCCGGGAACCTGCTAGTTGGTATTATACCTAATGTCAGATAGCAGTTCCCAGGTGACATGTGTACAGGTTAGTCTGTCGACCTGAGATCGTCATTTGTCTCGTGTGAGTTCCCACTGTACTTTAATTACTACCCTACCACGGCTCAAAAGAGTCGTGCAAACAGGTTTTAGATGGGTACAGTCCCGAGCCACATGGAGGCAGCGATCGGATCGTCGGGAATTCGTCTCTCCCGGTATTGGGGGTTGATGTTGCATTGTGTACGGGTGGCCATCACCAAAAATCCATGGTCATGGTAAACGAGGATTACCGATCCAGGATCGATAGTTTCTCAGAAGGTGATGGGTATCATGTCGACACTAAATATCGCGTTATTAGGGGTCTGACTTTATCCACGCCCCTAGACTCGATATGCGATACTCTTAGACGAACAGACCGGACTGTACGGATATTGTCACTGTCAGGCTCAGTAGGGGTTCTGTCACGCCCCGCTTCCCAGAGTACGCTAAAATAGGCACGTGACATAGCCAACCATGCTACCTGTGGGTAGGAAGTATCCATCCACAGTCACATTACGGCTGTAAAGATATCAAGAACAAAATAAAACTATCTAAACATGTCCATAATCCAAGATAACATGAGTCAAGAATAATAAAATGCGGAAGCGAAAGATCCAATACAAGATAACTGGAATGTATGTCTCATAATGCGGGCTCACATCAGGAATAAAATACAGGAAAGAAAAACTAACTACTGCTGACACTCACAGCTCAGCCTTGTTAGTTGTATGTATGCCCTGGAGGCCAGTATTGTACAGATGATGTATATTATATTGGATGCTTGGACATATATAGAGATGAATTTCTTGCTCGATATGATAGTATGCTATCTGGTTACTCTTTATCTTAACATGTACACTAGTCTCTTTAAACTGTCTTATGGTTACATGTTGGTAAAACCCTTAGGATGTGTACTTGACTACCTGGACTATGATGCAGATCATACTAGTGGGGACATGGTAGTCCATAAGTACATCCTTCAAGGTCCCTAGTCGTGGGTGTATCGAGACGGGGCATCGATATACCAGAGTAGACTAGCGTATACGCTTCTCGACCCATGAGATGGGCGATGGATGATCCCATATCCATTAGTGTTTGACATCAGAGATGGTGTACGGGTGCTCAGTGGAGACTGGGTACACTGGACGGACTCGCCGAGAACTCCCAGATGGTATTATACCTCACGTCAGATGACAGTTCTCAGGTGACACTTGTGCAGGTTAGTCTGTAGACCCGAGATCGTCATAGAGTCTTGTGTGATTCCCACTGTGCTTTGATCTCCACCTTACCACATCCATGAAGGCGTGCAAAACGGTGGTCTTTGGGTACAGTCCCGAGTCACATAGAGGCAATGAGCGATAGGAGGGGTTTCGTCTCTCCCGGTATTGGGGGTTGATGTTGCGCTGTGCTCGATTGGCCGTAACAGGGAAGACCCTGGCCAGGGCTGATCAGAGATTTGCTGGTAAGTGTTACCAGTAGTTTCTCGACCCGTTATGAGCCTCACATCGGCACGACTTATCGGTTATTGGGGTCTGACGTTTACCACCCCTAGACATGATATGCGACGTATCAGACGAACAGACCGGACTGTACGGTAAGTGTTACTGGTTGGATTCACATGAGTGTGAGCGGGCTTGCTCGTCGATCTTCTGATCGCTCAATACCCGGATGGCCGTTACGTTTACCAGACCGCTTGCGGCTTGTGGGTGCTTGATATGATCATCATCTGCTACCGGCGTATTGACGAGTCTTTAGAGTCCTACACAGAGGTTTCCTGGCTCAAGCGAAACGAAATAGGGGCGCATATGAGATATGTGCAGGACCGAGAATAATGCGCGTATGTGATACCGCATTTCATTCTCGCGATAAATGTTTCGATTGGTTATATTCGATATGACCTAGTTATCGAATCATTGATTCGATAAATCGATACATTGAATCGATAAATCGATACATTGAATGCTAGTCGGTCATGTGCGACATGACCGGATCATTGAATCAAATGTTGATTTAATGATTTAATGTATAATTATATATTTGATATATTATTTTGCATTAACTAGTATTGGTTCACTTTATATGGATTTTCTCACTTAATGTGCAAGTTGTATATGTGATATACTTTTGTGCACATATTAGTATCATGTTTGATGATGCTTGATTATTTAGTTAAGTATATAGAATTAAACCATGGTTAATTTGATAATTAGGGTTTTGCATATTCATTTATTTATTTATTTGTTCATTTATTTATTTGGAAAAGATTGAGATAAGAATGGTGGAGAAGTTTGTCTTTAGTTGAAGCTTAATGAAGCTTTGACTTCTTAACCATTCTTGTCTTCATGCTTAACCTTAACCTATCCAACTAACCATGGTCTATTCTCTACACTCAACTATGGTTTGCTTATGATAAGTATTGGATTATTTTCATTTTAATTCAACACTTATCATATTCTTTCTTCTTCTTCTCCTTCTTCTTCAAGATAGAAACCTTGATGCCATCAATGGCAACTTGAGTTCTAGTGAGAGAAATCCAATTCTAAAGTGAACCCACCTCCTATTTCTTCACCCTCTACCTCTTTCCAAGTTGTTTTGGGTGTTTTCTTCACAAGTTTCACAACTTTGTGAAGTCGGAGCTTGAACTTGTGATGCCTCGACGTAGATCGTCTTTGACACGAAGCCGACGACCTAGCTCGCCCGTTTCTCCGATGAAGCCGACGATTGAGTTCGGGATTCATGATGGACAGCGAGAGGACACCTACGTGGAGCTAAGGAAGTGGAGAACCGGATCTACAAAGATTGTAGCATCTAACTTTTAGTTAAGTAGTTAACTAGATTATCTTTTCGCCTAGAATTCTAGCCGACGATCCGTGTTAGGGTTTCTTGACACCCATAATTTTTGAAAATGGCATGTCTGATGCCTTGTGAGACCTCTATAGGGTGCCTAGGAACCTTTCACTGGTATCAGAGCCTAGCTAGAGCCTTAGACGAAGTCTAGACGCAATTTGAAGCCCGAACGAACCCGAAACCCTAAACCAAACATGCTCTCTGTACTTTTTCTAAAATCTGGGATTTTTCAATATTAAAAATGCTTAAAAAATTCAGCAGGGAATTCTAAGAATTACGGTGCAATTTTTATTCAATGAACAGTGAACGGCGCGGCGGAACCGCGGCCTAAGCCAGCTTAGGCGGCGGTTCCGCGGCGGCTTGATGACGTCATCCCTATCTTTTTGCACAGTAATTCTTATTTAACAGTGCTGAGTTCTCTGGGTGTTTTTAATATTTTTTCAAGAGCTGCATTTTCTGGGGTTGTTTTGGAGCTTCGATAGTTCGATCGGATTATCAAATTTCGTCTTTATGTATTTCCGGATAATTTTTATAATATGTTAAAAAGTTCGACCGGATATAAATACCCAATTTTTCCCCTGTCGGGAAATTTCCAAGTGTTGGATTTTTCCGTAGTTTAACGATGTTCTAAGTAGTGCAAGTAACGCGATGGACCCTCTAGAAGACAACAAACCTTAACTCGATTATGTGACCGTCTTGAACTGCCCTTTGAACCTTCGGGTTTGGGGCAGTACGGCGTGCCACATGTGAGGCGTTGGCTTGACCCTTCTACGGCTGGGCCGTTGGTACTGAGGCACGAACTGAATGTTGTTAGACTTATTTCATGTGTTGAGCTGTATCGGGAAAACTTGGGTATTCGACTGTTCGATCGGAAAGTTTAACATTTTCTGTTTATCTGGAATGTGATACAATAATTGGAATTCACAAACAGTTATGAGATAACTGAATGAATGTTATAAATCTAGCAGTTTAGTCCCACATGATATTGAAAAGAGTTTTCGATAATGAGACTAAAATACGGGATTTATATCTGTTAGGCATGTGATGTCTAACTATTTCATTTGATTAGGCATGCGATGTCTAAAGAGGTTGCGGATTCCAACTGTTGTAGTTTTACACTTTCTTTTCTGTGACCGTAAGTGTAATATGTGATATCGCCGGTTTCGTTGCTATATGTCAACGACAATTGGGATGCGCATATTTACTTACGTTGATGACATGTGATGTTATGTGTTGCTGGATATGTTATATTGGATCGTCGTGTTCGAATAGCCGGGTTTTTTTTATGTGAGATGAGTGTTTTTCATTTTCATTCATGTAAAAACTTGTATGTAATATTCTTTTATTTGGGGCACTTCCAGGTAGCGGAAGTTGTCACCCTTTGTATATTATTTACTTTTCGGCATTAGGATAGACCCAAGGAGGGGAGCACAAGTAACCGGGTTCTGGGGTCCAGTGGGAGACCAACTCGAGGAGTCGAGTCCGGGTCTCCTAACCCTAGAATTGGCAGGGTTGCTTGCCGCTCTCGTAGGGGTCTAGGGGTGTGGGATTGGCTATTCATCACGACCGTAGAATCCGTGTTTTATACTGGCTCGTATTGAAAACACGGACGTCCTAGTATATCCAATATTTCATATGTTTTTTCTGCTGCGATATCTGTGATGTGATTCTGTGATGGATATAGTATATAGTATATATGATATATTATATAGACGTTACTTATGTTTTGCATCCGCACTAGCCCTGCCCTGCTCTGTCGTTAGTTACCTAACCTAACGGTGCACGAGGGGACATCGAGGCGAATGCGGATGGCATAAGTGTACGCCATATCTATTTGTGATGTTTAGGTATTTAAATGATGGGACTTCATTAGTGATTAATGAAAGGAAAGAAACCTAAGATGTTGTAGAATCAAATTTTAAACAAAACAGGTAGCTACAGTTCTTGCTTTGCATAGCGGTATATATGATATACCCTGCACCTTATTCAATGAGGAAAGGACCGAGATCCCTTCACCGGGAGTGACTCCTTTAGCAATAACTGGCAGATGCTACACACTCGGTTTGACTTTTGATTGCTTCTATAGTTTCTGCTTTGCACAGTGATATATATGATATATCCCGCACCTCATTCGACGAGGAAAGGACCGAGATCCCTTCACCGGGAGTGACTCCTTTAGCAAAACTAGAAAAGCCTCAAAATCACTCCATTTCAAAACTTCATTTTGATTCTACAACGATATCAAGTTCATTACGCAATAGGTTTTTCAGAAAAAACCTGTCGTAGCCCTCCGTCATTTCAGATAAGTACTACTTAGTATTCGTGCTACGGTAGTTTGGCATTCGTCAAGGCGTAGTGTACGGTAGCTAACTAGTATTTATCTGCTTATGCATATGATGCAGATTGGATTAGGGTATTCGTACGGCGTTGTTTGGCATTCGTCAAGGGTCGTGCGGGTGGGTTTAATTCAATCAAGAAATGTACGGGTTGAACTTGACTAGTGGACCATGGGTTGTTTGGCATTCGTCAAGGTCATAGAACACTAGGGGTAAAATATTATTGGGAATTTCAAGTGTTGAAATTTGCAATGAGATTGCATACCTTCTATGAGATAGTTGGATCCCGATACCCACTGCGAGTAAGAGTTACTCCTGGGAGAGTTTTACACATTGCAATTAGCTGATCAAGTAGGTGTCTAGAAAGGTGTCAACGGGGTTACGCCTCTGGGAAAACGAGGTTTACATTAATTAGGTTCGTGCGAAAGCACGGGGGACCTCCCTCAAAGTACCGACACTGGCCTGGCTGAAAGATTGGCGAACTTGTAGTGTGTAATTAATCCCGGCTAGTCTTTCCTTTTAGGGTTTGAAGGAACATTTGATAAAAACCAGTGGGAGCCATCCTGATTAGATAAGATAATAACCAATCTGATCTTGCACGAGCTTACGCTAAAGTGTTTTCTTCTCTCTCTCTCCAGGTAGCGACCATTTCATGCCTTAATCAAGATAATAAAATGGATGTATTGACCGAACCCGCATGTTATACTGTGCAGGGGAACGTTGAACCCGTTCTACTTTATAAGTGTTATAAGAATGAACAGGAAACAGGAGAATATCTGGATTCTCACACCGTCCAAACGGAGAACATGCATGTTGATGCATCATCTTCGGGTGTGTTTGTCATTGAGAACTGTTTCTCAGTTCACCCTACGTCCTGGGTATTAGATACCGGATCAGGATCCCACATATGTAAGATGTTACATGGGCTGCGGAAAGGTAGAGAACTGGGAAAATGTGATCATTCCGTTCAAGTTGGGAACGGTGCAAATGTTTAAGCCAAAGCAGTTGGCGAATATCACTTAGTATTACCAAGTGGTGATACAATAATCCTGAATAAGTGCTATTATATACCGAACATGATGTGCAACATTATATCAGTTTCTTTATTGAGTAAAGAAGGATATAATTTTGTAGTACAGGATAATGTTATGAACATATTCCTAGATCAAAAGTTGATTGCATCAGGCTCGTTACATAATGGCATATTCATTCTAAATCAAAGTACAGTCCTCAATATACAAAACACACACAAGAGGAAAAGTTCAGAAATGAACGAATCCTACTTGTGTCATTGTAGACTTGGTCATATCAATGCGACACGACTGGCTAAGTTACATAAGGATGGTTATTTGAATCCGTTCGAATTATCATCTTATGATACTTGCCATTCATGTCTCAAAGGAAAAATGACCAAAGCTCCGTTTAGTGGACACGGAGAAAGAGTTACTGAACTCTTAGGACTGGTACATAGTGATGTATGCGGTCCCATGTCTACCCTTGCCAGGAACGGTTCTTCTTACTTCATTACATTCACTGACGATCTCTCTAGATACGGGCATGTGTTCCTATTGAAACACAAGTCTGAAGCTTTTGAGAAATTCAGAGAATATAAGCACGAAGTAGAGAACCAAACGGGCAAAAGTATTAAGATCCTTCGATCTGATCGAGGAGGAGAATACTTGAGCAATGAGTTCCAAGATTATCTAAAAGAGAATGGGATTCTCTCTCAGCTTACTCCACCTTATACACCACAGCACAACGGTGTATCGGAACGAAGGAATCATACCCTATTAGATATGGTGCGTTCAATGATGAGTACAGCTGAGTTACCTATTTCCTTCTGGGGGTATGCGCTTGAGACAGCCATACACCTATTGAATATGGTTCCTACCAAATCAGTGCCTACCACTCCATATGAGATATGGAAAGGGAAGAGACCATCTCTTAAGTATGTTAAGATATGGGGTTGTCCAGCCTATGTCAAAAGACAAAATCCGGACAAACTCGAGGCAAGATCTGTCTTATGTAAGTTTGTAGGATATCCCAAAAATTCACAAGGGTATATCTTCTACCACCCCGAGGAACAAAAGGTGTTTGTTTCTCGACATGCCACTTTCTTAGAAAAAGGTTTTCTTATGAAACAGATTAGTGGCATTGAGGTAGAACTGGAAGAGGTTCCAGCAACACAAACTATAACAGAAGATTTGGTAGAACCAGAGGATTCAGTAGTACCCGACGAACCCCAGCCTCTCCGCCGATCTAGCAGGGTTTCTCGTCCACCTGAGAGATACTACGGTTTTCTCATTGACGGTGGAAGCGAGGATTACATCATGGAGGATGATGACCCAACTAGCTTCGAGCAGGCCATCACGAGTGGGGACTCAGTGAAATGGCTGGATGCTATGCGGTCCGAGATGGAATCCATGTACACCAACAAAGTATGGACTTTGGACGTTGCTCCTGAAGGGGTAAAACCCATTGGGAGCAAGTGGATCTTCAAGAAGAAACTTGGTGTAGATGGGAAAGTGGAGACTTTCAAAGCTAGACTTGTAGCAAAGGGTTTTCGTCAAAGACCAGGTGTGGACTATGACGAGACCTTTTCTCCAATGGCTATGCTTAAATCCATCCGGATCATGCTTGCCATCGCTGCTTATCATGATTACGAAATCTGGCAAATGGATGTTAAGACCGCCTTTCTAAACGGTGATTTAGAAGAGTGCGTGTACATGACTCAGCCAGAGGGCTTCGTAGACAGTGGGAGCAGCGGAAAGGTGTGCAAGCTGCTTAAATCTATTTATGGATTAAAGCAAGCATCGCGGAGTTGGAACATCTGCTTTGACGTCGTTATCAAAGAGTTTGATTTCATCAAAAACCCAGATGAACCTTGTATCTACAAGAAGGTGGCAGAGAGTAAGGTTGTCTTCCTCGTATTGTACGTGGACGACATACTCTTGATAGGAAATGATATTCCTATGCTGCAATCGGTCAAGCTCTTCTTATCATAAAGATTCTCAATGAAAGATCTTGGTGATGCCTCCTGCATATTGGGAATTAGGATCTATAGAGATAGATCCAAAAGGATTTTGGGATTATCCCAATCCAGGTACATTGACACCATACTAAAGAGGTTTAGTATGGAAGAGTCCAAGCGTGGGAACATGCCCACGATCTCTGGAGTCACTCTCTCCAAAGAGATGTCTCCCAAGACTGATTTGGAGAGAGCTCGCATGCAAGGGATACCCTATGCTTCGGCAGTAGGCTCTATCATGTATACGATGCTATGTACCAGACCCGATGTAGCATACTCACTAAGTATAGTGAGCAGGTATCAAGCTGATCCTGGAGAGAATCACTGGACAGCTGTGAAGAGCATTCTCAAGTACTTACGAAGGACTAGAGATATGTTCTTGGTGTATGGTAACGGAGAGCTCCAAGTAGAGTCCTTTACCGATTCGAGCTTCCAGAGTGATAAGGACGACTCTAAGTCGCAGTCGGGTTTTGTCTTTACCCTTTACGGAGGGGCGGTTAGCTGGAAGAGTTCCAAGCAGGAAACCGTGGCAGACTCGACGATGGAGGCTGAATACATCGCTGCCAACGATGCTGCCAAAGAGGCTGTCTGGATCAAGAAGTTCATTAATGAACTTGGAGTGGTCCCATCCATTGAGCATCCAATACCTTTGTATTGCGATAACAATGGAGCGGTGGCTTTGGCCAAGGAACCCAGGTCCCATCAGCGATCCAGGCACATTCTGAGGCGGTATCACCTGATCCGGGAGATAGTTGATCGCCGGGAGATCGAGGTCAGGAGGGTTGACACGAAGAACAACACGGCGGATCCACTCACGAAGGCCATTCCCCAGATACAGTTTGAGAGACTCTTCGGGATGCTCGGTATGCGATACTACAGCAGCTGGCCCTAGTGCAAGTGGGAGATTGTTAGTTGTATGTATGCCCTAGAGGCCAGTATTGTACAGATGATGTATATTATATTGGATGCTTGGACATATATAGAGATGAATTTCTTGCTCGATATGATAGTATGCTATCTGGTTACTCTTTATCTTAACATGTACACTAGTCTCTTTAAACTTTCTTATGGTTACATGTTGGTAAAACCCTTAGGATGTGTACTTGACTACCTGGACTATGATGCAGATCATACTAGTGGGGACATGGTAGTCCATAAGTACATCCTTCAAGGTCCCTAGTCGTGGGTGTATCGAGATGGGGCATCGATATACCAGAGTAGACTAGCGTATACGCTTCTCGACCCATGAGATGGGCGATGGATGATCCCATATCCATTGGTGTTTGACATCAAAGATGGTGTACGGGTGCTCAGTGGAGACTGGGTACACTGGACGGACTCGCCGAGAACTCCTAGATGGTATTATACCTCACGTCAGATGGCAGTTCTCAGGTGACACTTGTGCAGGTTAGTCTGTAGACCCGAGATCGTCATAGAGTCTTGTGTGATTCCCACTGTGCTTTGATCTCCACCTTACCACGTCCATGAGGGCGTGCAAAACGGTGGTCTTTGGGTACAGTCCCGAGTCACATGGAGGCAATGAGCGATAGGAGGGGTTTCGTCTCTCCCGGTATTGGGGGTTGATGTTGCGCTGTGCTCGATTGGCCATAACAGGGAAGTCCCTGGCCAGGGCTGATCAGATATTTGCTGGTAAGTGTTACCAGTAGTTTCTCGACCCGTTATGAGCCTCACATCGGCACGACTTATCGGTTATTGGGGTCTGACGTTTACCACCCCTAGACTTGATATGCGACGTATCAGACGAACAGACCGGACTGTACGGTAAGTGTTACTGGTTGGATTCACATGAGAGTGAGCGGGCTAGCTCGTCGATCTTCTGATCGCTCAATACCCGGATGGCCGTTACGTTTACCAGACCGCTTGCGGCTTGTGGGTGCCTGATATGATCATCATCTGCTACCGGCGTATTGACGAGTCTTTAGAGTCCTGCACAGAGGTTTCCTGGCTCAAGCGAAACGAAATAGGGGCGCATATGAGATATGTGCGGGACCGAGAATAATGCGCGTATGTGATACCGCATTTCATTCTCGCGATAAATGTTTCGATTGGTTATATTCGATATGACCTAGTTATCGAATCATTGATTCGATAAATCGATACATTGAATGCTAGTCGGTCATGTGCGACATGACCGGATCATTGAATCAAATGTTGATTTAATGATTTAATGTATAATTATATATTTGATATATTACTTTGCATTAACTAGTATTGGTTCACTTTATATGGATTTTCTCACTTGATGTGCAAGTTGTATATGTGATATACTTTTGTGCACATATTAGTATCATGTTTGATGATGCTTGATTATTTAGTTAAGTATATAGAATTAAACCATGGTTAATTTGATAATTAGGGTTTTGCATATTCATTTATTTATTTATTTGTTCATTTATTTATTTGGAAAAGATTGAGATAAGAATGGTGGAGAAGTTTGTCTTTAGTTGAAGCTTCATGAAGCTTTGACTTCTTAACCATTCTTTTCTTCATGCTTAACCCTAATCTATCCAACTAACCATGGTCTATTCTCTACACTCAACTATGGTTTGCTTATGATAAGTGTTGGAGATAGTGCCCTCAGAGTCAATTATTGGGTCACAGGCACGTGATTGCAATGATTGAGGGATGACCTATCCCGGTACGACAGTCTTACTCGAGATGATAGTACGCTATCTGGTTTACCTTTATCATCGTGTACTGCTTTAGGTGACCTGACATGTCGCTATTGCACGTTGATAGAGCCCCTAGGATTCTTGCTTGACTGCCAGCAGTAAGAGGGCGATCATATAAGTGAGAGCTGGAGTCTATAAGCACATCCTTAAAAGGTCCCTAGTCGTAGGAGTCTCGAGACAGGGCATCGATTCTCCAGAGTAGACTAGTGTATACAGTCGAGACCCCGACGAGGGGCGGTGGCCGGTCTCACAAGCCACTGGTGTCAGTTGGTTCACCTAAGATGTATACAGGTGCTCATTGGGTTATGAGTACACCGGACAAGACTCGCCGGGAACATGCTAGTTGGTCTTATACCTGACGTCAGATAGCAGTTCCCAGGTGACATGTGTACAGGTTAGTTCATCGACCTGGGGATCATCATTTGTCTCGTGTGAGTTCCCACTGTGCTTTGATTACTACCCTACCACGGCTCAAAGGAGTCGTGCAAACAGGTTTTAGTTGGGTACAGTCCCGAGCCACATGGAGGCAGTGAGCGGATCTTCAGGGGTTCGTCTCTCCCGGTATTGGGGGTGAGGTCGCGTTGTGTCTAGGAGAGCCATTACACGAAGTCCTTGGCCAAGGCAGGAGATTTACTGGTAGGTATTCCAGTAGTATCTCAGGGTGTTCTGGGCTACGCTCCGACACGACTTGTACCGCTTTTGGGGGTCTGACTTTTACCAACTCCCTAGGCCCGACATGCTATGCTCATAGACGAACAGACTGGACTGTACGGATATTGTCACTGACAGGCTCAGTAGGGTGTCAGGATGAGTTCGCTCATCGACGTCCCTTTTGGTCAATAGCTGGTGGCCCGTCACGTATTGGCTTATACCTCTGACGTGCTAGTGGTTAAATCCACAGCCATAGTATTGACGAGTCTTTAGAGTCCACCACACTTACAGTTACTCAAGCTTTCGGGCGAAACGCTGTAGAGGCCGTTTGGAGATATGGCAGGGTCCGATCAGATACGTGCGGTATTGCACGGATCAGGATCGGACGGTTTGTACTAGCGGCCGTATGGACATATGGCAGGGTTCGATCAGATACGTGCGGTATTGCACGGATCAGGATCGAACGGATATTACTAGCCGGCTTTGGTTTAAGCCGGATCCTAGTATAGTACAGTGTAGATTTTGTCTCATTGCATTTGTATCCGGACGGAATACAGATGCAGGTGTGTATGCACAGTATCGGGGTTTTACTGTAATTTATTACGGGACCAGTTTTCTGGAGTTGCCAGTTTGCATTCCGTTCCGGTCGGTTTTCCTTTGTTCTTTCCCGGCCGGACTTTTCCGATGGAGGGGGTTATTTGCAAGTTTGCAAATAACACATTGTGGAGGATTTTCTTGCAAATGTATTAATTATGAAAGCATCTTTTCTTTTCCACCATTATTTGATTCTCTTTACATCGCTTAAAGGTGATTAGTAGTTGATGTGAGTAAGTTATGATGATGTTTGGATATGGTCACCCTCTCTCTTTTCCTACACTCACCTCCCTCTTGCTTATGTATTCTTTTCCTCCACCATTTTCTCACATGAGATGGTTGAACACATTTGAGAGAAGAAGATGAGAGCTTCATTTTTGAGAGTGTAGCATTTTGATATCTTTTCATGTTAAGAAAAATGCAAGCACCATTTTTTATCTTGATTCCTCCATCAAGGCAACTACAAACCCCAAATGAGACTAGCATGATCTACACCACATTCTACAGCAAATCTTGGGCACGTCGACTTGCCAGCTTCGTGCCCGAGTTGCCTCGGTATTGAGGTGGGAGCCCGTAAAAGATACAGGCGATGTGGTGCCCTTCCGGCAAGGAGGCGACGACCGGAGTTTCCGCAGGAGATCGGGACGACGAGGAGAAGACCGGAGGACTCGGATCATTCGGTATATCTCTTCCCTTTCTTGTAGTTATCTTAGACTAGTTAATGGTTCGATCCGGGTGTTTAGTGCGTGGTGGTGCCGGTTTGCTAAGTTCGCAAAATTAAAATTTATCACCGCTTCCGCATTTGGCCGTCGGATTGACGGCCGGGGCGCCGCCGTGCACTTACAGTGGTATCAGAGCCTCGCCATTAACTTCGTCTAGGTTTGTTTGATGTGTTTGCATTTCCGATCGACCAAAATTCCAAAACTCGCGTTTTTCCTCACATCAGTTTTCTGTCGATTTTTTCCTTGCTCCAAAATTTTTTCAGGTTGTAAAAAACTGATGTACAAGAAATTCTAAGAATACTGGAAAAGTTCGACACAGTGAGTCGACCACTGAAGCGCGGAACAGCGGCCAAACCCCCCCTTGGGCCGCGGTTCCGCCGCACATTGGTGTCCTCACTGCATCATATTTTTCCAGTGGGCTTCTGGGCTAATTTTAGGGGTTTTGGAATATTAAAATTGGGCCCAAAATTTCTGTGAGTGCTACAGTATTGCTTGGGGGCCCACTTGTTAATTATTTGATCGATCGGATATTTTAAACACATTTTTCACAGTATTTACATTATATCTGCGACCGTGAATGTCACTCGATTGGTAAATCCAGTCTAACTGCTATAGCCCGGTTAGACGGATTTGCGAACGTGACTTTCACGTTGATGTTCTATGTATTGCTGTGATGTTGCGGATCGGTCGTGGGGGATAGCCTGGATGCAATGCTAGTACAGTTGTGGTTGTATTATGTACATTTGATATTGCGGGGCGAGCGTCCGACATGTGGACTGCCGTCACAGCCAGTTTGTATTATTCTTTTGGGGCACGACCTGGTTGCGGTCGATATACCCGTTGTATGTATATTTTACTTTCTGTACTAGGATTACCCCGCGGTGGGGGTGCACGGATAGCCGGGTTCTGGAGGGCAACAAGCCCGCATCTCATGGCATTGGGACGGAGGGGGCTTCACTCTAGAATTGGCGGGCTATTCGCCGCACTCGTAGGGGGTACAGGTTGATCCAGGAGGGGTGCCCAAGTTACCGGATTCCGTGAAGTGCTGGGTGGTCCATTCACGGTGCTGAAGGGGGCTGCCTCGCTTCAGGTTTTGGCGGGTAACTTGCCGCGCCCGTAGGGGTCTAGGATTTCATTGCACAGGCTATCCACACGACCAGGGGAACGTCGGGTTTCAGTAGTGGCTCTGTGAAACCCGGGGATCCCAGATATCTGTATTGTTCTGTGATGCTGTACATTTCTGTGATGTTGCATTTCTTATCATGCCTTGAGCGAATATAATATATTGGTATATATATTAGTAGATGTTGTATATGTTTTACATCCGCGCTAGTCCAGTCCCCGCTCTGTCGTTAGTTAGCTAACCTAACGGGTAATGACGGGACCCAGTGGCGAATGCGGATGGCATATACGTACATCAGTATATTTTCGATTCTTTGTGGTGTGATCAATTGATGGGATTGCGTTGATTCGGATCAATGCAAGTTAAAACAAACCTATTCTGATGTTGTTGGAACACTTTTCAAAAAGCTGTTATTGCAAGGACGTTCACTTTTGTTTTGCATCGTGATATTCATTTGGAATATCCTGCTCCTCAGTCGACGAGGCAAGGGCCGAGATCCCTTCACCGGGAGTGACCCCTTGGACAGAAGTTTGCGTCAGGGCATTAACTTCACTATAGCCGATTACTTTTGCTTTGCACCGTGGTATTCAGTTGGAATATCCTGCACCTCATTCTACGGGGAAAGAGCCGAGATCCCTTCACCGGGAGTGACCTCTTTAGCAAAAGTTTTCGTCACTATATTTTCTAAAAGCTATCCGTTCCTTCAATGATATCAAGTTCATTACGTTAAAGGTTTTCGCCAGAAACCATTCGTAGCCCTCCGTCGTTTCAGACGGGTAGCACGTAGTATTCATGCTATGTTTGTTGACCTTCGTCAAGGCATAGTGCATGGTAGCTGCTTGTTGCCTTTCTGCTGCATAGATAGATGTGTTGGTTTGGGAAAGTCGTATAGCCTTGTTGACCTTCATCAAGGGCTTGTACGGGTGGGTTCAAATTAACCTGGACAATGACGGGTGGAACTTGACATGTAACTTATGATTTGTTGACCTTCGTCAAGGTCATAAGAGCATGGGACAGAAATCACATCGGGAGTTTCAAAAGAACTGAAACTTGCCAGATATGCGCATACCTTCTGGAGTGTGATAGCGTGAGCGGATTACGTCACGTTATCATGCGATGATAGTTGGATCCTGATTCCCACTGATGAGTTGGTTTACTCCTCGGGTGACCCCGACTAATTCTTCTTTCAGGTTTGGAGGAGAATTTGAGGTACAGTGGGCGGTTTCCAGATTAGATAAATTGGTAACCTTTCTGATCTAGGTTAGAGTGCACGCTGAGTGTTTCTTTTCTCTCTCTCTCTGGCAGCGACCATTGACCCGACTCTAAGACTATGACTCAGTGACCAAGTTGACCGAACCTTCTAAACACTGGCTTTTGGATTGTTAGAGTTGTAGACCTCATTGCCACTCCTACTTTTACCTTTTTTCTCCAGGATACCCCGTATTACTACGAACGTCCACTTCCATTAGACAAAACCATCGTATGGTTATATACGAACTCGAAGGACTTCGAGGATGGTTTCTGGTTCTGGAGAAAACGGATAGGATTATTCAGTTGTCTTTTCCCTTTTACCTTCTCTCAAGTTGTGAGTACTCCTTGGTTTAGGAGATAGTACACCTATTATGCAAATTGGATAGTCTTCTTCCAAACCTTAGGCTGGTGCCGACCGGTAGGGAATGAAGAAAACCAATTAGCCTAAACGGTGTGCAGAAGGTATTAAGATTAAGACAAAGCAAGGGATTAGTAAGAGGGCAAAGTAAATTGCGACTGATATTCATGACCAAACCAAGTATTTCTTCGCCAATCCTAAATCACCTTTGTATTTCTCCAGGACACTCCGTGTCACTACGAAGATCCACAGTTTATTGGATAATCCATTGTATGGTTATATACGAACTCGAAAGGAACTTGTTCCGGTTCGGGGATGGATTCTGGTCCAGGAGAAATAGGAATAAGGTTTATTCGGTTGTCTTTTATCTTCACCTTCTCTCGCATTGCGAGTGCTCCTGGGACTAGGACAGTACACCCATTATGCTTATTGGATAGTCTTCTTCCAAACCATAGGCTGGTGCCGAACGGTAGGGAAGGAAGAAAACCATTTGGCCTAAGGGGTGTGCAGAAGGTAATGACTAAAGACATATAAAGGGATTTGGAGAGGTGGCAAAGAATTATACGGTTATAGTTGTGAATCTGGATAATGGAAGAGGCATTACTAGGAATACCAGGATACCCCATCGAAACATTTCAATATTTCAGTTCAACTGTGTACTGTTAAAAGAAAACTGATTTCTCGATTGGACACTTGCTCCAGGGTATGTATTTACCAGGTTTGATTCTCACATCTGTATGGTTTTACAGATGATGAGTGGGAGTAAGTTATTGGAAATAGGGTAATCATCCTCATTATATCGGGATTCGTTGTAATCGGTGATATTTGAGGAGATCATCTGGGCTGTTTGCCGGTCGGCAAATATTTGGTTTTGAATATCCGCTGTTGTGCACCAATTTCAAATTGATATATCTGTACGTCTATTTTTATAGAGTGAGATATACCTTTTGATATTATGTCGATGACATTTACCTATATCAGTGGATGGTTAGGTAAGGAGCATTAAACAACGGTGTAATTCTTCTTAACCATAAGTACAGTTTTCAACCTACGACACACAGTGAAAGAGTTGTTAGACTCAGCGGACTTATACAGAGTATTGTATGTTGTCCAGTGTCCATTAGGACATAGGGGTTGGTCCTCATACTATATTCTGTTTACTTTTAACTTCTCTAGTTCTCAGACATGTGTTTCGTAGAAATACAGGGTCTAAGTTCTGAGGAGTTATAGGTATTTGAATAGAGTAGAGAACCAGGTGTAGCAAGTATCGGGATTCTTCAAAGTGATCGAAGATGTAGATACTTGTGTATGGTATTCAGTTGATAGTAATGATAAAGAGAAATTGCTTCTCTTTCAGGTTACTCATAATTGGAAGCATTCCTAAGTTGAGTAACGCTGATCGGCCTCTCTCCATTTAGTTGACATGCACTGGAGACAGTTGCATGATTTTGAATCTGGTTCAATTAAATCAGTGCCTCTAGTTCTATATTGGATATAGTACAGTTCATATCTTAACATTGTTAAGGTACGGGGAGTTGTCCGGCTTATGATTAAAACCAGACTCTGGATAACTCAAGGCACGTTTCTGTAATGGCTGTTTGTGGGTTGACCCAGGCTCTGACGAGGGTTGACTTTCTACCATCTGGCAGATCAATAGAAATATTGTTCTAGACTCACCACAGTTTTATTAAAAATGGATTTTTTTCAAAAACAGTAGTGGGAGTATGGTAGAACTGGAAGTGATTCCAGAACCGCAAACGATTACTGAAGATTTGATAAGGAACCTGAAGATTCAATCTGATTTGACATTCCATTGGCCACTCCGCAGATAAGGTGGGTAACTTCAGGCACCCGAGAGGTACTCCGGTAGCCTCAAGGACGGTGACAGGGAAGTTCTTGTTTACCCACACTTGCCATTGTTGTTGTTCCAGGCTGCGAGACCCGGCAGGAGGATGAGTATAGCGTCGTTCTAAACTAGCTTTAGAAGTGCACGTCTATATGACTCTGCCAGAGGGTTGTCGTAGTCAGTGGGAGCAGCGGAAGCATTGGTGGACATCAGGCTTATGTCTATTTATAGACTAAAGCAGATGTAGCGGAGATAGATCATCTGTTTCTGATGTGACAGTCATAGGTTTGACGTCATCAGAATAGGGGATGGATCTGTTGAGAAGGTAGTAGGGTGTGATATCCTGGTATTTGGATGACATACACAGAGTAGGAAAAGAAACTCCTATACTACGATCGGTTATACTTTGGTCGTCACACAGTGTTTTCTCCACAAAGGACTTGGACATTATATCAGACATACTGGTTACTAGATCTATGGTTTTAGATCTAGATTTGGGTGGTTTCTGTAGGGTTCCTAGGCACTCTAGTGAAGTCTCATAAGTGATCAAACATGCACAAATCAAATTTTACGGGTGCCTACAAACCCTAATACGGAACGTTTACTAGATATCTAGGCGAAGCATGCAAGTAAACGGAAATGTATCTAAAGAAAAGGGGGCTACAACCTTTGTAGATCCGGTCCACCAATTCCTAAGCTCCACGATGATCTCCCTCCGCTGTCCAAATCGAACCCCGAACTCAAGTATCGGCTTCGTCGAAGAAATGGGCGGGCTTGATCGTCGGTTCGATGCCGAAGAAGATCTACGTTGAGGCATCACAAGAACGAGCTCGGCCTTCGCCAAGTCGAGAAACTTGTGGAGACAACACACTCTAGTACATGGCAAGTAGTAGAGGATGAAGAAATAGGAAGTGGGTAGACTTTAGATTTGGATTTCTCACTTGATTTGGCTAGTTGCCATTGAACTAGAAAGCTTTTCTTTTTCTAGCTCTTGAAGAAGAAGATGAAAAAGATATGATAAGTTCAATAATAAAATGAATAAGAATTAAACCTTATCATACTTTTAACCTTAGTTAAGTGTAGAGAAAAGACCATGGTTAATAGAATGGTTATGGTTAAGGATAAGAACAAAAAGGAGACTAAGTCAAAACTTCAAGAATCTTCAACTAAAAAACAAAATAAGCAACCATTCATTTATCCTTTTTCTTTTTCCAAAATGGATAAATAAGAAAGATAAATGAATAAATAATCAAAACCCTAATCATTAACTTAAACCATGGTTTGATTCTTTACACTTAACCAAGTAAGCATGTATCATCAAACATGATACAAACATGTGCACAAAACTATATCGCATATACAATGTGTATAATTCAAGTGAGAAAATCCATTTAAAGTGAACCAATACTAGTTAATGCAAAGTAATATATCAAATATATAATTATACAATAAATCATTAAATCAACACTTGATTCAATGATCCGGTCATATCGCATATAACCGGCTAGTATCCAATGTATCGGCTTCTCGAATCAATCCTTGATTCGATAACCAGGTTATATCGCATATAACCAATCGACACATTCGTCGCGAGAATGGAATACGGTATCACATACACGCATTATTCTCGGTCCCGCACATATCTCATATGCGCTCCTATTTCGTTTCGCTTGAGCCAGGAAACCTCTGTGTAGGACTCTAAAGACTCGTCAATACGCCGGCAGCAGATGATGATCATATCAAGTATCCACAAGCCGCAAGCGGTCTGCTAAACGTAACGGCCACCCGGGTATTGAGCGATCAGAAGATCGATGAGCAAGCCCGCTCAGACTCCTGCGAATCCAACCAGTAACACTTACCGTATAGTCCGGTCTGTTCGTCTGATATGTCGCATATCTCGCCTAGGGGTGGTAAACGTCAGACCCCAATAGCTCGATAAGTCATGCCGACTTGAGGTCCATAACATTCGTGAAACTACTGATAACTCTTACCAGTATATCACTGCAACCCTGGCCAGGGATTTCCTGTTATGGCCAGTCGAGCATAGCACAACATCAACCCCCAATACCGGGAGAGACGAATCCCCTCCTATCGCTCATTGCCTCCATGCGAATCGGGACTGTACCCAAAAACCACCTGTTTGCACAACTCAGTAGAGCCGTGGTAGGGTGAAAATCAAAGCACAGTGGGAGACACACAAGACTCTATGACGATCTCGGGTCAACAGACTAAGCTGTACCAGTGTCACCAGAGAACTGCCATCTGACGTGAGGTATAATACCATCTGGGAGTTCTCGGCGAGTCCGTTCAGTGTACCCAGTCTCCACTGAGCACCCGTATACCATTTCTGATGTCAAACACCAATGGATATGGGATCATCCATCGCCCATCGCATGGGTCGAGAAGATATACGCTAGTCTACTCTGGAATATCGATGCCCCGTCTCGATATTCCCACGACTAGGAACAATGAAGGATGTACTCACTGACTACTCAGGCCCCACTAGTATGATCTGCATCATAGTCCTGGAAGTCGAGTACACATCCTAAGGGCTTTATCAACATGTAATCAGAGAGACAGAAAGTATACATGTTAAGATAAAGAGCAACCAGATAGCGTACTGTCATGTCGAGCAAGAAAGTCATTCCTATATATGTCCCAGCATCCACTACAATATACATCCAATGTACAGTAATGGCCTCTAGGGCATACATATAACTAACAATCTCCCACTTGCACTAGGGCCATCTGTAGCAGTGGTCGCAGTATCTAATACTCAACCATCCCATATGAGTCTCTCTCTGGGAAAAGGCCTTCGTGAGTGGATCCGCCGTGTTGTCCTCTGAGTCTACTCTCCTAACCTCGATCACCCCGGAGATCAACTATCTCCATGTTCAGGTGACGCTTCCTCAGAATATGTTTGGGTCACTGATGGGACCAGGGTTCCAGGGCCAAAGCCACACTTCCATTGTCATACAATGGCAGGAACCTAGTTCATTTTATGAACCAATATACACCCAAACTTCCTCTTTGGTAGTATCTTCAATAGCGATGTTACCAGCCTTTATCGTCTAGTTTGCCACGGTATCTAGCTTGGAACTCTTCCAACATACCGTCCCTTTACTGAGGGTAAAGACAATGCCTGTGACTGACATTCAGTCGTCTTTATCACCCTGGAACACTTCCAGTGATTCTCCCCAGGATCGATTGATACAATCTCACTATACCTAGTGAGAACCCTAATATCCCTTTAGATCTATCTCATAGGTCCAAATCTCAGGATTTAGGAGGTATCATCTTTATCCTATTTGGAGAATCCTAGTGATAATAGGAGATTGACCGATCGTAGTATAGGAAACTCTTTTCCTATCAAGAGTATGTTGTCTACGTACAATACGAAGATGACCACCTTACTCTCTACTACCCTTTTGTAAATACAAGGTTCGTCTACCATTTTGATGAAGTCAAACACTTTGACTATCACATCAAAACAGACGTTCCAACTCCGCGATGCCTGCTTTATTATGTAAAGCAACCTGCACATGTTTCCGCTGCTCCCACTGTCATCGAGAAACCGAGGTATCTCTCAGGCGGATGAGGAACCCTACTAGATCGGCGGAGAGGCTGAGGTTCGTCGGGAACTATAGAATCTTATGGTTCTGTCAAATCAACAACTGCAGTTTTGTACAGCTGGAACCTTTCCAGTTCTACAGAACTGATCTTGCCTCGATCTTGTCCGGATTTTTGCTTTAAACATAGTCCGGACAACCCCAAATCTTAACTCGCGTAAGAGATGGGTTCTTCCCATACCATATCTCATATGGAGTGGTAGGCACTGATTTGAATCGAACCCTATTCAATAGGTATGCAACTTCATAAGTGCATAACTCCCAAAAAGAAATAGGAAACTCAGTAGTACTCATCATAGAGCACACCATATCTAATATTGTGTGATTGCTCCGCCCCGATACACCGTTGTGCTGTGGTGTATTCAGAGGAGTAATACTGAGAGAAAATCTCATTCTCCTTTAGAATGGTCTAGGAATGCCATGCACAAGTATTCTCCTCCCTGATCTTATCATAGGACATAATACTTATACCCGTATTTTGGTTCTCTACTTCTAACTTATATTCTGTGAATATCTCAAAAGGCTCGGACTTATGTTTCAGCAGGAACATATGACTGAATCTTGAGAGATTATCAGAGAATATAATGAAGTATAAAGAACCAGTCCTGGCATGTGTAGACAGGAGACTTTACATACATCATTATGTATCAGTCCCAAGAGTTTACTAACTCTTTCTCTGTTTCTAATAAACAGAGCTATGGTCATCTAATCTTTGTGACATGACTGGCAAGTTTCACAAGATGTAAATTCAAACTGATTTAAATATGCATCTAAAATGTAACTTCAGCCAGTCGGGTCACATTGATGTGACCTAGTCTACAATGCCTCAAGAAGGATTCGTTCATTTCTGAACTCTTCCTCTTGTGTGTGTTCTGTATACGAGGAACTGTAGTTTGATTTAGAACGTCAATGCTTTTAGATAACGTGCCTGAACCGATCAACTTTTGATATAGGAAATGTTCAAAACATTATCCAACAATACAAAATTATATCATTTCTTTACTAATAAAGAAACTGATATGATTTTGTATATCAGGTTCGGTATCTAATAGCATTTGTTCAGAATCAATGTATTGGTAATACAGGGTGACAGTGACCAACAGACTTGGCTGCAACATTTGCCCCGGTTTCTGTCTCATGAAACTTATCACCCGTTCTCAGTTTTTCTACCTTTTTGTAGCCCTATGTAACAGCTTACATATCTGGGATCCTGATCCGGTATACCCAGGATACAAAGGATACTGAGAAACAGTTCTTTGTAATGAACACACCCGAAGGAGATGCATCTCATGCACTTTCTTCGTTTGGGCGGCATGGGAATCCTGGTATTCCCCTATTTCCTGCTCTGTCTTATAACAATTATAAGTTGGAGCGGGACTAACGTTCCCCAGCTCAGTATAACAAGCGGGTTCGGTCAATTATCCGTATTATTATCTTGATTAAGGCGTGATATGGTCGCTACCTGGAGAGAGAGAGAAGAAAACACTCTGCGTGCGCTCTTGCAAGATCAGATTGGTTATATATTTTATCTAATCAGGATGGCTCCCACTGTTTTTATCAAATCTTCCTTCAAACCCTAAAAGGAAAGACTAGCCGGGATTAATTACATTCTACAAGTTCGCCAATCTTTCAGCCAGGCCAGTGTCGGTACTTTGAGGGAGGTTCCCCGTGCTTTCGCACGGACCTAATTACAGTAAACCTCGTTTTTCCAGAGGCGTAACCCCGTTGACACCTTTCTAGACACCTACTTGATCGGCTAATTGCAAAGTGCAAAACTCTCCCAGGAGTAACAATTACTCGCAGTGGGTATCGGGATCCAACTATCATATAGAAGGTATGCAATCTCATTGCAAATTTCAACACTTGAAACTCCCGATAAATGTTTTTACCCCTAGCACCTATGACCTTGGCTAAGGTCAACAAATCATAGGTACTAGTCAAGTTCTACCCGTCATTTCATGATTAATTAGACCCACCCACATGACCCTTGGCTAAGGTCAACAAAGCCACATGACTGTCCTAACTAATCGCATCATATGCGGTGTAGGAAGACATCATTTAGCTACCGTACACTGTGCCTTGACTATGGTCAACAAACACAGCACGAATACTAAGTACTCTACTTCCTAAAATGACGGAGGGTTGCGGCTGGTTTTTGTGAAAACCTTTAACGCTTTGAACTTGATCTCGTTGCGGAATCAAATGGTTTTAAATGGAATGTTTTTGAGGCTTTTCTAGTTTTGCTAAAGGGGTCACTCCCGGTGAAGGGATCGTCGGCCCTTTCCTCGTCGAATGAGGTGCGGGATATATCATATATATCACTGTGCAAAGCGTAAACTATAGAAGCGATCAAAGACAAACCGAGTGATGTAGCATCTGCCAGTTATTACTAAAGGAGTCACTCCCGGTGAAGGGATCTCGGTCCTTTCCCTATCGAATAAGGTGCAGGATGTTCTACAAGGAACACCACGATGCAAAGCAAGAACTGTAGCTACCTGTTTTATTTTGAAATTCGATTCCACAACATCAATTAGGTTTATTTTCTTTCATTAATCTCATTAATGAATATCCCATCATTTAAATTACCTAAACATCACAGATAGATATGACGTACACTTATGCCATCCGCATTCGCGTCGATGTCCCCTCGTGCACCGTTAGGTTAGGTAACTAACGGCAGAGCGGGGCAGGGCTAGCGCGGGTGTAAAACATAAGTAACGTTTATATAATATATCATATATACTATATATAATACCTGTCACAGAACATCATATGATCACAGCACAGATAAAGCACAGCAGAAGAAACATATGAAATATTGGATATACTAGGACGTCCGTGTTTTCAATACGAGCCAGTATAAAACACGGATTCCACGGTCGTGATGAATAGCCAATCCCACACCCCAAGACCCCTATGAAAGCGGCAAGCAACCCTACCAATTCTAGGGTTAGGAGACCCGGACTCGACTCCTCGAGTCGGTCTCCCACTGGACCCCAGAACCCGGTTACTTGCGCTCCCCTCCTTGGGTCTATCATAATGCAGAAAAGTAAATAATATACATCAACGGTGACATCTTCCGCAACCTGGAAGCGCCCCAATAAAAGAATATTACATACAAGTTTTTACATGAATGAAAATGAAAAACACTCATCTCACATAAAAAAACCCCGGCTATTCAAACACGACGATCCAATATAATATATCCAGCAACACACAACATCACATGTCATCAACGTAAGTAAATAAGCGCATCCCAATTGTCGTTGACATATAGCAACGAAACTGGCGATATCACATATTACACTTACGGTCACAGAAAAGAAAGTGTAAAACTACAATAGTTGGAATCCGCAACCACCTCAGACATCGCATGCCTGACCAAATGAATTCTTTAGACATCGCATGCCTAATAATTATAAACTCCGCATTTCAGTCTCATTATCGAAAACACTTTTCAATATCGAGTCGGGCAATTCAACAAGATTCCCGACATTCTGATCGAATGCTCGTCGCAAACTTTAGTAGGTGGCCGCACCCCCGATACCGTCGACGAAGTGCACCAAGGTGGAACACCGCTGCCGCGAGCACCCGAACGGATGCTTTCGGCGACGGGGTTCTCCTACAGTCACTTGGTCGGGGCTATGGGGTGAGGCTGTCTATTAAGTTTACCCGGCGAGTATCCGCGTACGCTACGTGATTGCGACGGACTTTTGATCACATCAAAATTCCGTGGCAACCGATCAAGTGAGACTAAACTGCTATGTTTATAACATTCATTCAGTTATCACATAACCACTTGTGAATTCCAATTATTGTATCCCATTCCAGATAAACAGAAAATGTTAAACTTTTCGATCGAACAGTCAAACACCCAAGTTTTCCCGATACAGATCAACACATGAAATAAGTCTAACAACATTCAGTTCGTGCCTCAGTACCAACGGTCCAGCTGTAGAAGGGTCAAGCCAACGCCTCACATGTGGCACGCCGTACTGCCCCAAACCCGAAGGTTCAAAGGGCAGTTCAAGACGGTCACATAATCGAGTTAAGGTTTGTTGTCTTCTAGAGGGTCCATCGCGTTACTTGCACTACTTAGAACGTCGTTAAACTACGGAAAAATCCAACAACTGGAAATTTCCCGACAGGGGAAAAATTGGGTATTTATATCCGGTCGAACTTTTTAACATATTCTAAAATTTATCCGGAAAGCCACACAGACAAATTTGATAATCCAATCGAACATTCGAATCCCTAAAACAACCCTGAAAAATTCTACTCTTGAAAAAATATTAAAAATACCTAGGAAAACCAGCATTGTTAAATAGGAGTTACTGTGCAAACATCACCTCATGACACGACAAACAGGCCGCGGTTCCGCCGCACTAGCCATGCTCGTGCCGCGGAAACGCGACGCTTTAATGGAATTAGGGCATCGAATTGCACAGTTACTCTTATATTTTCCTGCTGATATTTCTACATATTTTTAATATAGAAAAATCCACAATTTTCAAAAAAGGACAGAGAGCATGTTAGAAATGGGTTTTCGGGTTCGTTCGGACTTCAAACTCCGTCTGGACTTCGCCTAAGGCTCTAGCTAGGCTCTGATACCACTGTAGGGTTCCTAGGCACTCTAGTGAAGTCTCATAAGTGATCAAACATGCACAATTCAAATTTTACGGGTGCCTACAAACCCTAATACAGATCGTTTACTAGATATCTAGGCGAAGCATGCAAGTAAACGGAAATGTATCTAAAGGAAAGGGGGCTACAACCTTTGTAGATCCGGTCCACCAATTCCTAAGCTCCACGATGATCTCCCTCCGCTGTCCAAATCGAACCCCAAACTCAAGTATCGGCTTCGTCGAAGAAATGGGCGGGCTTGATCGTCGGTTCGATGCCGAAGATGATCTACGTCGAGGCATCACAAGAACGAGCTCCGCCTTCGCCAAGTCGAGAAACTTGTGGAGACAACACACTCTAGTACATGGCAAGTAGTAGAGGATGAAGAAATAGGAAGTGGGTAGACTTTAGATTTGGATTTCTCACTTGATTTGTCTAGTTGCCATTGAACTAGAAAGCTTTTCTTTTTCTAGCTCTTGAAGAAGAAGATGAAAAAGATATGATAAGTTCAATAATAAAATGAATAAGAATTAAACCTTATCATACTTTTAACCTTAGTTAAGTGTAGAGAAAAGACCATGGTTAATAGAATGGTTATGGTTAAGGATAAGAACAAAAAGGAGACTAAGTCAAAACTTCAAGAATCTTCAACTAAAAAACAAAATAAGCAACCATTCATTTATCCTTTTTCTTTTTCCAAAATGGATAAATAAGAAAGATAAATGAATAAATAATCAAAACCCTAATCATTAAGTTAAACCATGGTTTGATTCTTTACACTTAACCAAGTAAGCATGTATCATCAAACATGATACAAACATGTGCACAAAACTATATCGCATATACAATGTGTACAATTCAAGTGAGAAAATCCATTTAAAGTGAACCAATACTAGTTAATGCAAAGTAATATATCAAATATATAATTATACAATAAATCATTAAATCAACACTTGATTCAATGATCCGGTCATATCGCATATAATCGGCTAGTATCCAATGTATCGGCTTCTCGAATCAATCCTTGATTCGATAACCAGGTTATATCGCATATAACCAATCGACACATTCGTCGCGAGAATGGAATACGGTATCACATACACGCATTATTCTCGGTCCCGCACATATCTCATATGCGCTCCTATTTCGTTTCGCTTGAGCCAGGAAACCTCTGTGTAGGACTCTAAAGACTCGTCAATACGCCGGCAGCAGATGATGATCATATCAAGCATCCACAAGCCGCAAGCGGTCTGCTAAACGTAACGGCCACCCGGTTATTGAGCGATCAGAAGATCGACGAGCAAGCCCGCTCAGACTCCTGGGAATCCAACCAGTAACACTTACCGTATAGTCCGGTCTGTTCGTCTGATATGTCGCATATCTCGCCTAGGGGTGGTAAACGTCAGACCCCAATAGCTCGATAAGTCATGCCGACTTGAGGTCCATAACATTCGTGAAACTACTGATAACTCTTACCAGTATATCACTGCAACCCTGGCCAGTGATTTCCTGTTATGGCCAGTCGAGCATAGCACAACATCAACCCCCAATACCGGGAGAGACGAATCCCCTCCTATCGCTCATTGCCTCCATGTGAATCGGGACTGTACCCAAAAACCACCTGTTTGCACAACTCAGTAGAGCCGTGGTAGGGTGGAAATCAAAGCACAGTGGGAGACACACAAGACTCTATGACGATCTCGGGTCAACAGACTAAGCTGTACCAGTGTCACCAGAGAACTGCCATCTGACGTGAGGTATAATACCATCTGGGAGTTCTCGGCGAGTCCGTTCAGTGTACCCAGTCTCCACTGAGCACCCATATACCATTTCTGATGTCAAACACCAATGGATATGGGATCATCCATCGCCCATCGCATGGGTCGAGAAGATATACGCTAGTCTACTCTGGAATATCGATGCCCCGTCTCGATATTCCCACGACTAGGAACAATGAAGGATGTACTCACTGACTACCCAGGCCCCACTAGTATGATCTGCATCATAGTCCTGGAAGTCGAGTACACATCCTAAGGGCTTTATCAACATGTAATCAGAGAGACAGAAAGTATACATGTTAAGATAAAGAGCAACCAGATAGCGTACTATCATGTCGAGCAAGAAAGTCATTCCTATATATGTCCCAGCATCCACTACAATATACATCCAATGTACAGTAATGGCCTCTAGGGCATACATATAACTAACAATCTCCCAATCTGGGTACTTAGACAGCATTCTAAGAGTATTTAGAATGGACGACTCCTGGCATGGTAGTGTACCTGCAGGTAATGGAGTCACCCTCTCTAAAGGTGTCTTACAGACTAAAGGGGAGAGGGATGTTCATGGTTGGCAGATCACTTGCTTAGGCAATTGAGTCAATCATGAGATGTCAAGTACCACACCAGATGTTGTTCTTGCACTAGATGCAATAAGTTGACATTGATCCAATCCTGGAGAAACAGTCGGAAGCAGTTTTAGAACATAAGTGGCTATTCTAGGGATATGATAACGAAAGCCCCATTCGGGAAACAGTTATCATTCCAGGCTTCCAAGGTGACCTGGACGACAAGGAGGTCGTCAGAGTTATAGTTTTCCTTCTGACGAGGGGCAGTATTTTGGACATGTGGTCCAAGGCAATACTGAGGGTGGCATGGCGCAGGATGCTGATTAAGTTCAGTTGACGATACAGTCTAAGAAGTTTGGATTTGGAGTTCATTTATGAGCTAGGTCCCATCAGACATCCATACATTCTAAGACAGGTATTGCTCATTTCGGGAGATGGCTTTCTCCGCGAACTTGAGATAGAGAGAGACATAGAAAGAAACATCTAGGCGGATCCACTCACTTAGGCTATTCCTCGAACGCAATAGTTTCTTAAACGGATTTTGTGAGACTGACTAGTAGGGGAGTTGGGTGTTCGGTATCACACAGGCTGTGAGTATGCGACATCGCAATAATTAGCCTTGAGTGCAAGTGGGAGATTGTTGGAGATAGTGCCCTCAGAGTCAATTGTTGGGTCACAGGCACGTGATTGCAATGATTGAGGGAGGACCTATCCCGGTACGACAGTCTTACTCGAGATGATAGTACGCTATCTGGTTTACCTTTATCATCGTGTACTGCTTTAGGTGACCTGACATGTCGCTATTGCACGTTGATAGAGCCCCTAGGATTCTTGCTTGACTGCCAGCAGTATGAGGGCGATCATATAAGTGAGAGCTGGAGTCTATAAGCACATCCTTAAAAGGTCCCTAGTCGTAGGAGTCTCGAGACAGGGCATCGATTCTCCAGAGTAGACTAGTGTATACAGTCGAGACCCCGACGAGGGGCGGTGGACGGTCTCACAAGCCACTGGTGTCAGTTGGTTCACCTAAGATGTATACAGGTGCTCATTGGGTTATGAGTACACCGGACAGGACTCGCCGGGAACATGCTAGTTGGTCTTATACCTGACGTCAGATAGCAGTTCCCAGGTGACATGTGTACAGGTTAGTTCATCGACCTGGGGATCGTCATTTGTCTCGTGTGAGTTCCCACTGTGCTTTGATTACTACCCTACCACGGCTCAAAGGAGTCGTGCAAACAGGTTTTAGTTGGGTACAGTCCCGAGCCACATGGAGGCAATGAGAGGATCTTCAGGGGTTCGTCTCTCCCGGTATTGGGGGTGAGGTCGCGCTGTGTCTAGGAGAGCCATTACACGAAGTCCTTGGCCAAGGCAGGAGATTTACTGGTAGGTATTCCAGTAGTATCTCAGGGTGTTCTGGGCTACGCTCCGACACGACTTGTACCGCTTTTGGGGGTCTGACTTTTACCAACCCCCTAGGCCCGACATGCGATGCTCATAGATGAACGGACCGGACTGTACGGATATTGTCACTGACAGGCTCAGTAGGGTGTCAGGATGAGTTCGCTCATCGACGTCCCTTTTGGTTAATAGCTGGTGGCCCGTCACGTATTGGCTTATACCTCTGACGTGCTAGTGGTTAAATCCACAGCCATAGTATTGACGAGTCTTTAGAGTCCACCACACTTACAGTTACTCAAGCTTTCGGGCGAAACGCTGTAGAGGCCGTATGGAGATATGGCAGGGTCCGATCAGATACGTGCGGTATTGCACGGATCAGGATCGGACGGTTTGTACTAGCGGCCGTATGGACATATGGCAGGGTTCGATCAGATACGTGCGGTATTGCACGGATCAAGATCGAACGGATATTACTAGCCGGCTTTGGTTTAAGCCGGATCCTAGTATAGTACAGTGTAGATTTTGTCTCATTGCATTTGTATTCGGACGGAATACAGATGCGGGTGTGTATGCACAGTATCGGGGTTTTCCTGTAATTTATTACGGGACCAGTTTTCTGGAGTTGCCAGTTTGCATTCCGTTCCGGCCGGTTTTCCTTTGTTCTTTCCCGGCCGGACTTTTCCGATGGAGGGGGTTATTTGCAAGTTTGCAAATAACACATTGTGGAGGATTTTCTTGCAAATGTATTAATTATGAAAGCATCTTTTCTTTTCCACCATCATTTGATTCTCTTTGCATCGCTTAAAGGTGATTAGTAGTTGATGTGAGTAAGTTATGATGATGTTTGGATATGGTCACTCTCTCTCTTTTCCTACACTCACCTCCCTCTTGCTTATGTATTCTTTTCCTCCACCATTTTCTCACATGAGATGGTTGAACACATTTGAGAGAAGAAGATGAGAGCTTCATTTTTGAGAGTGTAGCATTTTGATATCTTTTCATGTTAAGAAAAATGCAAGCACCATTTTTTATCTTGATTCCTCCATCAAGGCAACTACAAACCCCAAATGAGACTAGCATGATCTACACCACATTCTACAGCAAATCTTGGGCACGTCGACTTGCCAGCTTCGTGCCTGAGTTGCCTCGGTATTGAGGTGGGAGCCCGTAAAAGATACAGGCGATGTGGTGCCCTTCCGGCAAGGAGGCGACGACCGGAGTTTCCGCAGGTGATCGGGACGACGAGGAGAAGACCGGAGGACTCGGATCATTCGGTATATCTCTTCCCCTTCTTGTAGTTAGCTTAGACTAGTTAATGGTTCGATCCGGGTGTTTAGTGCGCGGTGGTGCCGGTTTGCTAAGTTCGCAATATTAAAGTTTATCACCGCTTCCGCATTTGGCCGTCGGACTGACGACCGGGGCGCCGCCGTGCACTTACAATAAGTATTGGATTATTTTCATTTTAATTCAACACTTATCATATTCTTTCTTCTTCTTCTCCTTCTTCTTCAAGATAGAAACCTTGATGCCATCAATGGCAACTTGAGTTCTAGTGAGAGAAATCCAATTCTAAAGTGAACCCACCTCCTATTTCTTCCCCCTCTACCTCTTGCCAAGTTGTTTTGGGTGTTTTCTTCACAAGTTTCACAACTTTGTGAAGTTGGAGCTTGAACTTGTGATGCCTCGACGTATATCGTCTTTGACACGAAGCCGACGACCTAGCTCGCCCGTTTCTCCGATGAAGCCGACGATTGAGTTCGGGATTCATGATGGACAGTGAGAGGACACCCACGTGGAGCTAAGGAAGTGGAGAACCGGATCTACAAAGGTTGTAGTATCTAACTTTTAGTTCAGTAGTTAACTAGATTATCTTTTCGCCTAGAATTCTAGCCGACAATCCATGTTAGGGTTTCTTGACACCCATAATTTTTGAAAATGGCATATTTGATGCCTTGTGAGACCTCTATAGGGTGCCTAGGAACCTTTCAAGCCTGTTGGCTGAAGTACTCCTGCTCGGACTGCAACAGCGGTGCAGAATATGGGCCATGCAAAATCCAGACGTCAGCGCGTCAAGTCATCAAGTAATAACATATAAACAGGGTAACAAGCAATGCGAATATAAACATGAATGAAGCAAGGGTAACAGTAATATAAATCAGAGCAGTGCAGTGGGTAAACTAAACTTTTTTATCAGGTTTTCTGTTCTAAAGTCTTTGAAAGCAAATTGATGAATCGTCGATGTAACTTAATAGTATCCCGTACATACCCGGGACCACGGCCCAGATTCTCGGGCTGAAACCGAGACATGCCGCTAGGCACTAAACAGGAATGTGTACAGATGAATGATGTCAGCAGCATCATTCCAACGCTGGCCTAGCCTGTAAAACTGATCAGAACAAGTAGCGAACTGTTGAGTTACAAGTCAGGTTTCACCTTTGATTTCCCCATACCCCCAAGTTATATGTGTATGTCAAGTCAGGTATCCCGTAATCAAGAACTAATGCCAACACAGGATCAGGTAAACAGGTTTGTCTGGATAGACAACAGGAACGGTCCATGAGGACTACATGTCAGGTTTGTTGGCATTAGATACAAGATCAGGTAACGAGTCAAGTCATGGTACATCAGGTCAAGTCAAGAAGTACACAGTACCATGTCGGGTCAATCAATATGTATGTAGCAAGTCAGGTCAAGATGTAAATGATATCATGGGTGTGCTCATACTCAGTTACATAATCAAGCATGGACATCAACAACATAAATTTAAGCAACGAATTAAACAATAAAGAAGCTTCGATTAATTTGCAGCACAGTTATCAATTGTGTTTCAGAGGTGTTATCAACATTATAAGAATACAATATGACAGTTAGGGCCGTTAAATCAAGTTAACCAGTTTAAGAATTATATATATATATATATATATGTTCAATTGATGAAATCACAGTTAATATAGGTTAAGCGTACACGAGTGTCTGAATGAAGTAAAACTATATAGAGAAAATGCCATAGGCTACGTCAATAGTGAAAGTGTGATTTAAACATGTAAATGTGATTATTAGGTTTAATTGCAAACGGTAGGTTTCACGTTTGGAAGATAAAATGATATATAACAATATTGAACACGAAAATGGGAAATTATCGTGCTAAAGTTAAACTACAGGTTTAGGGTGTCAACAATGTATATGTAAATATTGTTTAGCATGTAGCAAGGGGTACTTGCCTCGACGGATCGCGAATCGGGAAAACGGAACGTAAAACGTCGGCGGGAAACTCGCGACGGGCGCACTGTTCACGGAATGAACCCAAACGACGAACAGTGGAACCACACGAGTCAGGGTTCCTCGCTGGAACGTCGGGACACGTCGCCGGCACGGTCGGATTCCGGCGAGACACAAAACAGCAACATTACGATACAAAGAAAAGGTGCATGTAAAGAAAGAATGGAAAGAAAGAGAAGAGGAAGATGGAGGCTTACTGTGGTTAGAGGACACGGTATGATGTGCCGACAGTGGTGGCCGGTGAAGCTCCGGCGAGGGTATAGGGTGCTCGGGAAAGGTGGGTTTCGGCTACTGTGGGTGTGCAGGGACAAACCGAGAGAGAGAGAGAGAGATGAAGGAGAAGAAGGGAATGAAGATGAGGAGGAGAATAGGGGTGAGATCGGCGGCTACGTCGACAGAGCTCCGGGCACGCCCTGCAAGGGTCACCGGCGGTAAAAAATAGCCGAGCAATGGAAAGAAGAAGGAACAGAAGAAGAAGAAGACACTCACCGAGGGATGCACGAGGTCGGGGGACGGATCGAGATCGCCGGCGGCGATCCCACGAGGTGCAGGCGGTGCGCAGGTGGCCGCGGTTGCCGGTGCAGGGTGCACGGGGAGTTGATGAAGGAGGAAGAAGAGGTGGATGTGGATGTGACGAGGGCGAGGAGACGACGAGGCCGGTGGTGATGACATCGGCGTTGGGCTACTGCGGCGAGGGGAGAGGCGGCTAGGGCTTCTCGAGGGTGGGTTCGCGTTACGTGAAGGAAAGAAAAAAAAAGAGGAGGAAGAGAGAATTATATAGGGGAGAGAGAGAGAGAGAGACGGGGAGAGAGAGAGAAAGTTAGCGAGAGGAGAGAGATCGAGAGAGGAGAGAGATCGAGAGGAGAGAGAAAATATAGGGGGAGAGAGAAAATTGGATCGTAGCGTTTAGAGAAGAGAGAGAGAGAAAGTGGGGCCCACGGGGTGAAAGAAAGAAAATGATTGGCTGAAAGATTTGTGGGCGTTAGGAAAAATTTAATAAAAGATTTAGGAATAGTAAAAAATTATATGGGTTAAATTTATATATACGACGGTTACAAAAAATTAGAAATTGGGATTTTGGCGCAAATGTAAAGTATTTCCAAATTGCGCCCGGGTCGGGTCCAAAAATTTGAAATTGAAATACGAAAATTTTAGACGGGATCCAAAATTTAAAATGAAGTATTTTACAATCAAAAAGCATACCCCCAAAACGGACACTCGTACGCGCGCGTAGCCGTCCAAACTCGCCCGTTTCACTGAACGGGATGAGAACTGTAACACCTTAGAATGTGTTTTGTAGCTAATTATATTTTTATATATGGTTTTTACTAAAAAGTTTACCAAAATGGGTTTTTTATATTTTATCCTATTTATTGAATATTTTATTAGATTTTTCCTAGGCTTGCACACACTTGTGCATGATAACTAGGGTTGTTTTGGGGGTTTAACCATGATTAGCAACATGGTGAACTAACCATTCCCTAATCTAGTTTTAATTATTATTAAGTGTTTTGGGTTTTATTTGAATATGGTTGTTTTAAAAAGAAATTGACTTTCTTTATGTTGACCTTGAGAGAGAGAGAGTGCATTATGGGGCATGACGGCCTTTGCCATGCCTCATTTAATGATGAGAGAGAAGGAGAGAGGGAGGGGTTCTAGCCTAACTCTCATTTTCTCACTCTCATATCACTCATCTCTCACTCTCTCAAACACACACACATACACTAGCAACTACAGCAGCAGCAACAAAGAAGCAGCAGCAGCAGAGAGTAGCAGCAGCAACAAGCAAGCAGCAGCAACAGCAGAAAGCAGCAGCAGCAGAGGCAAGCAGCAGCAACAGGAACCCCAGCACTTGCAGAAGCTCTTCCTCTCCATACACTTCCTCTCCTGCTCTCCAGGGTCCATTAGGGTATAATTTCTTAACCCAAATTCCTAGTTTGCTTGAGTTGTGCATTGTTTAGCTTCGGTTAGTGTTAAATAGCTAATTTAGTGCTAGATTTTGGTGATTTGTGAGATATTGTGGCAAATTGATGATTGTGTTGGTTAACCCTACTTTTTTAAGTGTTGTTAGGGTCACCTTAACTGAGTTTAACCCCAAATTACACTAAAATACCATAGGGTTTGCCTATTGTTCAAATTGGTGATTTTAAAGCGATATATTGGGTATTTGGAATCTGCTTTTGACCCGGGACCTTCAGGTTAAAATTGAGAAAACTGGGGCATGTACATTAGGTCTAGATACCACCACCCGAGCACGAAACCCTAATTCCTAACAGTGGCCGCCAATTTAATCAATCTGGCCGCAATTTGCGGCTAGGAAGTAGGGTAGGGTCTTGGGGTTTTGGGTAGGGTACTCTGCAGTGTTTTCTAGTGCCTTGGTATGTCTAGTTTTGTAAGATTGGACCTGTAGGAAAATCTGGGATCATATATCGTTTTTGGTGTCCGTTGTGTTTGCGCGATACGCGCGATACGCGAGTGGGTTCTGTGATCCAGCGTATCGCCGCGTGTCGCGATAGTTTTAGATGCGTACACACACGATTCAACGTATCGTGCACACGCGCGTTTAGTTCGCGACGCGAGTTTCTCGTTTTGGCTCGATATCGCGTTTTGCGGAATATTTGCCTTATATATGATTTCCGTGTCGTAATTGCAGGTTTGCAGGTAGGGACTACGGACACTACTACAGGGGGGAGCAGATGGTAAGATTCACCTAGCGTGGAGTGTAGGTGAGTAGATTTAACATCTACAGTGGAATCGCCCGCATGGCGTTATGCGTCTGGGCTAGGATTCTAATACCTGTCGCATATTCTACGTCATTGTTAGAATTGCGCCTTTACCATATTTCCTTGATATAGTTGTACTGTGACTAGCAGCCGTAGGACACTGCACATATTATTGACGGTTCCTGTTGCACGAGCACGGATTGTATGCTACACACACACCGTCAATAATTGCCATGTCAAACACAACCCCTTATAGATTCTATTGCTTAGTACACATGACATCTGGCTTATCGGTATACCTTGCACATATGTTACTCATACCGGGGGGATATCCTACATATTTTACTTATACCCAGGGGGGTATACGACATCAGTTCTTATAGGTAGATACCTATACATTGCTACACCTATATGTTACACACATATTCAGTTGCTGTTATATATTTACCTTTACTGATGTTACTTAGCTGTACCTTATTGGTTTCGCATACATCTAGTTTCAGCTACATATTTTCTGTTATATGCTCGCATTTCAGATATATCGTATATATTTATTCCTGGATTGCGCATTATTATTTGGATTTTACATGATGTTTTCTGGATTTGGGAACCGCGGGAGTTCATAAAATTATGCATACATTGAAAAACCCGGTTTCCTTGATATGATATTTGCGCATCCACCATGAGTTTTATCGGTGCTGATTATTTATACCCCATGTGAGGAGGCGTAGAGGCCGCATGAGGGTACATGGTGGGGCCCGGAGGTACCCGGGGCGAGAACGGATCGCTGGATTTGTTAGACGGTGAGCCTGTTAGTGGAACCATACCGTCCGGTGATATTACCTTTTACTCGGCGGTTATCTTGGGGATACCGACCGGAGTCTTGTACGTATGCATACATGAAAGGCGAAGGTCAGAGCTAAGCACTCGTGCTTTCGGGACAGCGTATGATACGTACCTATCAGGATTTCTGTGTCGATGCTTGGCACATTGTTTTCATGATATTCCTTTTAATACCTTTGTATATATAACAGGGGATTAGCCGTTGTTATATATACCTTTACACCAATATTAGTGGAATGGGATGCTAATATATGTGTATTGCCCCATCATATTTATTTCTGCAAATATATATACTTTTAGGATGTTAGAAACTTACTGGAGATTCGACTTGGGATATATGTGATTCATTGAGATTGGATATTGGATATGAAAGAGATTGTTGATTTGTACATTCGAGATATAGAGGATTACTCGATATTGTACATTGAGGTGATGCGAGACTTATATGATGTGAGAGCCCAATTTGGGGGCTGATTTGAGGATTTGGGATTTGAGTGTCTTGATGGATTGTGATCCTACCACGATGTCAGGTTTCCGTGGAAATGACATATTCCACCCCATACCTCACACTTATCTACTTTATGCACAGTTTCATATATTGGTAGTACCTGTTAGTGTACCCTTATGATAGTTGCATATTTACATTCTCATATCCCTACTGCATGGTTATTGCATATTATTGTCATGTTACTATTGCTTCACATATTGATTGTACCTGCTAGTGTACTCTCCTTTATTCAGCATTTGCATGACATGTTATTACTGTAATCGCATATCTTAGATTCATGCTGTACGTGCATTCCTGCGATTACCTGTATATGTTATCTACTATTCACGAGTTGGAAACTCACCCCCGTTGTGCTACAGGTGTTTCAGGTTGTTCCCCAGAGTAGTCGAGGCAGGCTATTCAGCTATCCATTTTTTGCTACAGATACCGCATCAGCTCACAGTGCTATTTTGCTTAGGTGGGTTGGATGATTATCTGTATTTCATATTGTATTTTGTACTCTCCATCTACTATTGTATTGTTGACTTAGAGACTTAGTGAGGGCGCTTTTGTATATTATTTGTGGATTGTTGCCTTTTATATACAGTTTCCTTCCTATTGTCTTTATTTCTTCGCTATGACGTCGTATATTTGTATTGTATTCTTCTTGGCTAGTTTTTACAAAAAGGGGTGTTGCCAAAATTTTAAAGAAATAAAGCAGAACTTTTAAAGAATTTGGGTTGCGATTTCAAATGTTTCAAAAACTTATATTATCTTTTCCGTATTTTCTTGGTTTAGATTTCTGGGTTTTGGCTTTCTTTTACTGCGTTACGTCTTTTGGCGTTGCGTAGTATTAGGGCCGTCACGGGCCAATTTTGGGTCGTGACAAAGTTGATATCAGAGCGCTAGGTTTTACCTTTCGGAGTGTAGGATGACCTTAGTATGATGGAGTAGGTAGCTTAAGCAGAGTAACGTAGTGTGTGTATGTCTGCAGCATACCCACGATGCGGTACCTTGCATTAAGTGACCTAAGTACAATTTGCTTGAAATTCCTTCCTTGATGATTCCTATCCTTGAGATTCGATTCCTTATTCTCATCGAATCTTATATCTATTTATAGCCTTGCCGCCGATGACTATGGGGACTCAGAGTGATGCAGCGAGGGCCGAGGTCAGAGTTGGCTCGAGTGAGACGAGTACTGACCAGGATGGCACTCTAGTTGCACAGGTGCAGACGGATCAGCCTACGACATATACTATTGATAGGCTTGTGGCAGAGATGCAGGACTTCCGCCAGACGATGGGTTTTTTGGTTGATATCGTTCGGGAGCTACGACAGGAGGTTGTCACCCCTGTCACTCAGTTGTCGCTTACGGTCAGCATGCAACAGTCCGTCACCTACATAGCACCAGTGGTTGCAGCTCCAGTTGACGAGGCGCATATTCCAGAGGCTCAGAGAGTTCCAGGACAGTGGATGACTCGTACCAGTGTACCAGCCCAGAGACAGAGGTTTGGTCGTCGAGACAGATTTCGTGGCCGTCGCGGGAGTAGCAGAGGCTTAGGACGGGGACATTCGTTCAGCTCTCATCCCCAGGATGGTCAGCAGTCAGCGCGTGGATACTTTCGATGCGGAAGCCTTCAGCACTTCGTCAGATATTGTTCCTTAGCACTTCGTCATGATCGTTTTCAGAGAGGCCGTGGATGTGGAAGATTTGCTCAGAGGGCTCAGTCTACCACAGGAGTTCAGCCAGCTGCGGGCAGGGGGCAGACACAGGAGTTTGCTTCTACTCATCGGGACGCGCAGATGTCCAATGTGGAGTTTTCAGGTATCTTTGTTTATATGTTCTTTTGATGTATTCGTTTGTTCTTTATGCTTGTACCGTGGTTGGGTAGATTAGTCGTAGTTGTGCTAACTTCTGTCAGCGATTCTTTTGTTGCGCGACACGTATTCAGTTGTGTGCCAATCGGATAGGAGATAGAGATTCGTCCGTCGTTTTGATCCTTCTAGAGATGTTGGATTTGACGTTCTCCTGGGCACGGACTGGTTAATTACGTGCTAGGCGTCTGTGGACTACCGTGAGGAAACAGTCAGGAATTGTTTTCCCGGGAAGTCAATTCTCGTTGTGCAGGTGGATAGTTGTGCCGCCTCTCACAGCTTGAATTCAGCCTTTTTCGCTAGTCGGCTACTGAGGAGATGTCGTGGATTCTTGGCGTTCATTATGATACCGGAGCCACAGTGGGATTGTTAGACCGGGTTCCTTTCGTGCGAGAGTTTTTCTGACGTTGATCCGGATGAGCCGGCGAAGCTTGGGAGCGAAAGGATCAGCTGCAGAGTTTTGGTTGGGGAGTTTTGTGCGTCTGAGTATTTCGCTTTTGGAAGCTCCTAATTCTGTTCGTCAAGGAGAAAGACGGCAGTTTAGGGTTGCGTATCGACGGATCGTCAATTGAACCGGCTTACGGTGCGGATAGGTATCCTTCATCTCGCCGTGACGATTTCTTCGGTCAGCTCCAGAGTGCGAGACATTTTCTAAGTTTGCTTGGGATCAGGTCATCATTATTGCGGATTCGGGATGATGGCATTCCGAAGACTGCCTTATGCGTGCTACGGGCTTTGTGTGTATCAGTGAGTCGTTGGATTCCCTGATGCACTAGCAGCATTCGTAGATATGATGAACCAGATTTCTGCAGGCCGTTCCTCGACCAGTTATTGTTGTGTTATTTACGACATTCTGGTCTATCCAATGTGTCTTGAGGAACAGGAGCAGCACTTGAGGATTTGTTATGCAGATACTGGAGAGAGACCAGCAGTTTGCTAAATTCTCGGAGTATTTCTTCAGGCTTGTTTTGTGTTGACTCTTAGGTCTTGTAGTCACGGGAGACGGTTTTGTATGGTTCCGAGGAAGATCGTGGCCGTACAGCTTAGGTCCAGACATGTGTGCAGGAAGAAGATCCGCAGATTTTTGGGCTTAGCAGGTTTTTACCGCCGTTTCATGCAGGTTTGCTAGGGTAGTACTGCACCGTCGACTGAATGGACCGGAAGGGAGGTTTCTTTTCTGTGGACTGAGGCATGTGTGGGGAATTTTCGGCAGTGGAAGATTCGGTTAACAACTGCATCAGTTCTTTCTTTGCCTTTGGCTCGGGCGACTTTGTTGTTTAACTGTAATGTTTCTTGAGTGGGCTCGAGGGTGTACTGATGTGACACTACAGAGTCATCGCTTTTGCTTCCCTACATTTGGAGGAAGTACGAGAAGGATATTCCACTCATGATCTGGAGATGGCCGCGGTGGTTTTGCGTTGGAGATTTGGGGACACTACTTGCTTGAGAGTCGTGTCAGATTTTCCACGGACCACTAGAGCTTAATGAACATCTTCCTGCAGCGGATTTTGATTGTTGTGTTAGTCTTCTGCAGATTACAGTTTTTGTGTGATCGTTGAGTACAGCTTAAGTTCGTCTCTACGGAGGGGACAGCTTGCTCATGTCCGCGCCCGACCACCTTCCTTAAATCGTTTTCGCGAGACACTGCCCGCCGATGCTCGTACGTCAGAGATACTTGAGCATATTCGGCTGGGTAATGATTCGGAGACCTTGATTTGTGACAATGACGTGCTAAGTTAGGGACACATTTGTGTACCTGACATTGTCAGGTGGAGACGTGTAATCCCAGAACATGCACATCTGTCAACTCTCTATATGCATTCAGGTTCCACCAACATTTAGCGTGACTTATGAGATAGTTACGGGTGGACAGGGATGTAAAGAGAAGTTTCAGGTTTCGTTTCAAGGTGTCAGTCTTGTTGTGTGCTTGAGTCGAGCATTTGAGGCCGGCTGGAGAGTTGCAACCTTTTACCGTTCCGAAGTAGGAGTGGGAGCAGATCTCCACGAATTTCGTTATGGTTTCTACCCAAGTTTAGTTAGGGTGTGACTCTATTAGGATTCTTGTCGTTTGGTTATACTCAGTTTGCTCAGTTGTTCTTTGTTAAGTTATGTGTTTGTGTTGTTTGTTGTCAGCGGTTGGGGATCGTCACTCGCCATTGTTAGGGTTCTCCTTCGATAGCCGTTATCCGGAGACACTCCAATTGGCCACCTTTAGGTTTAGGGGTTAGGTCGTGTCGATTGCCAGCCTGTTGTTTTTCTGACTCTGCGTAAGTAGGATTTTGGACCCCAGCTAGTCTAGAGACTTCGGAGATGGTCCAGCTGTGTTAGGTCAGGATGGAAATTGTCCATTGCGAACTGAGGTCTTATGCCGACGGTGTTGGTCATGGACTCGAGTTCGCAGGGACAGATCATGTATTCCTTCGGACTTTCCGATGAATGACGTATTGGATTTTGGGGAGCTTGTCCCAGGATTTTAGGTCCTTTTAAGATCCTATAAGCGAGTTAGTTTCGTTGCCTTTAATTTGGCACTTTCGCCCAGATTATTGGATTTTCACCCCGTATTCCTTGTGATGATACTTTACAATTATCTTCTTTACCTTTCTCACATGATTTGGCACCAGACCATTTGGCTTGGACGCGATCGTTTCGTTCACCGGCAGCCATTGTGTTAATGGCTCGGCAGGTGAAGGAACATCGGTCAAGGGTTTTGCTATCTGTGGAGGGTTTTCTTGGACGTAGCCGTATAGTGATGAAATCACTTGAGAGGCTGCGAGCGAGAATTGAGGGTTGTAATCTTCTCCTTGAAGGTACGCGTAATAGTATATTTTTAAATTCGGGGACGAATTTCTTTTAAGGGGGGAGATTGTAACACCTTAGAATGTGTTTTGTAGCTAATTATATTTTTATATATGGTTTTTACTAAAAAGTTTACCAAAATGGGTTTTTAATATTTTATCCTATTTATTGAATATTTTATTAGATTTTTCCTAGGCTTGTACACACTTGTGCATGATAACTAGGGTTGTTTTGGGGGTTTAACCATGATTAGCAACATGGTGAACTAACCATTCCCTAATCTAGTTTTAATTATTATTAAGTGTTTTGGGTTTTATTTGAATATGGTTGTTTTAAAAAGAAATTGACTTTCTTTATGTTGACCTTGAGAGAGAGAGTGTGCATTATGGGGCATGATGGCCTTTGCCATGCCTCATTTAATGATGAGAGAGAAGGAGAGAGGGAGGGGTTCTAGCCTTACTCTCATTTTCTCACTCTCATATCACTCATCTCTCACTCTCTCAAACACACACACACACACTAGCAACTACAGCAACAGCAACAAAGAAGCAGCAGCAGCAGAGAGTAGCAGCAGCAACAAGCAAGCAGCAGCAACAGCAGAGAGCAGCAGCAGCAGAGGCAAGCGGGCAAGCAGCAGCAGAGGCAAGCAGCAGCAACAGGAACCCCAGCACTTGCAGAAGCTCTTCCTCTCCTGCTCTCCAGGGTCCATTATGGTATAATTTCTTAACCCAAATTCCTAGTTTGCTTGAGTTGTGCATTGTTTAGCTTCGGTTAGTGTTAAATAGCTAATTTAGTGCTAGATTTTGGTGATTTGTGAGATGTTGTGGCAAAGTGATGATTGTGTTGGTTAACCCTACTTGTTTAATTGTTGTTAGGGTCACCTTAATTGAGTTTAACCCTAAATTACACTAAAATACCATAGGTTTTGCCTATTGTGCAAATTGGTGATTTTAAAGCGATATATTGGGTATTTGGAATCTGCTTTTGACCCGGGACCTTCAGGTTAAAATTGAGAAAACTGGGGCATGTACACTAGGTCTAGATACCACCCCTCGAGCACGAAACCCTAATTCCCAACATTGGCCGCCAATTTAATCAATCTGGCCGCAATTTGCGGCCAGGAAGTGGGGTAGGGTCTTGGGGTTTTGGGTAGGGTACTCTGCAGTGTTGTCTAGTGCCTTGGTATGTCTAGTTTTGTAAGATTGGACCTGTAGGAAAATCTGGGATCATATATCGTTTTTGGTGTCCATTGTGTTTGCGCGATACGCGCGATATGTGAGTGGGTTCTGTGATCCAGCGTATCGCGGCGTGTCACGATAGTTTTAGAGTCGTACACACACGATTCAGCGTATCGTGCACACGCGCGTTTAGTTCGCGACGCGAGTTTCTCGTTTTGGCTCGATATCGCGTTTTGCGGAATATTTTCCTTATATATGATTTCCGTGTCGTAATTGTAGGTTTGCAGGCAGGGACTACGGACACTACTACAGGGGGGACCAGATGGTAGGATTCACCTAGCGTGGAGTGTAGGTGAGTAGATTTAACATCTACAGGGGAATCGCCTGTTGGAGATAGTGCCCTCAGAGTCAATTATTGGGTCACAGGCACGTGATTGCAATGATAGATGGATGACCTATCCCGGTAGGACAGTCTTACTCGAGATGATAGTATGCTATCTGGTTTACCTTTATCATCGTGTACTGCTTTAGGTGACCTGACAAGTTGCTATTACACGTTGATAGAGCCCCTAGGATTCTTGCTTGACCACCAGCAGTATGAGGGCGATCATATAAGTGGGAGCCGGGGTCTATAAGCATATCCTTAAATGGTCCCTAGTCGTGTGAGTTTCGAGACAGGGCATCGATACTCCAGAGTAGACTAGTGTATACAGTCGAGACCCCGACGAGGGGCGGTGGCCGGTCTCACAAGCCATTGGTGTCAGTTGGATCACCTAAGATGTATACAGGTGCTCATTGGGTTATGAGTACACCGGACATGACTCGCCGGGAACATGCCAGTTGGTCATATACCAGACGTCAGATGGCAGTTCCCTGGTGACATGTGTACAGGTTAGTTCATCGACCTGGGGATCGTCATTTGTCTTGTGTGAGTTCCCACTGTACTTTGATTACTACCCTACCACGGCTCAAAGGAGTCGTGCAAACAGGTTTTAGTTGGGTACAGTCCCGAGCCACATGGAGGCAGTGAGCGTATCTTCAGGGGTTCGTCTCTCCCGGTATTGGGGGTGAGGTCGTGCTGTGTCTAGGAGAGCCATTACACGAAGCCCTCGGCCGAGGCAAGGAGATTTACTGGTAGGTATTCCAGTAGTATCTTAGGGTGTTCTGGGCTACACTCCGACACGACTTGTACCGCTTTTGGGGGTCTGACTTTTACCAACCCCCTAGGCCCGCCATGCGATGCTCATAGACGAACGGACCGGACTGTACGGATATAGTCACTGACAGGCTCAGTAGGGTTGTCAGGCTGAGTTCGCTCACAGACGTCCCTTTTAGTCAGTACCTGGTAGCCCGTCACGTATTGGCTTATATCTCTGACGTGCTAGTGGTTAAATCCACAACCAAGGTGTTGACGAGTCTTTAAAGTCCCACACATTCAGTTACTCAGCTTTCGGGCGAAAGGTTGTAGAGGCCGTATGGAGATATGGCAAGGTCCGATCAGATACGTGCGGTATTGCACGGATCAGGATCGGACAGTTTGTACTATAGGCCGTATGGTTATATGGCAGGGTTCGATCAGATACGTGCGGTATTGCACGGATCAGGATCGAACAGATATTACTAGCCGGCTTTGGTTTAAGCCGGATGCTAGTATAGTACAGTGTAGATTTCGTCTCATTGCATTTGTATTTCGGTCGGAATACAAATGCGGGTGTGTATGCACAGTATCGGGGTTTTCCTGTAATTTATTACGGGACCAGTTTTCTGGAGTTTCCAGTTTGCTTTCCGTTTCGGCCAATTTCCTTTGTATCGTTCATTGGCCGAAGATTGGTGGAGGAGGGCTTATTTGCATTGTTGCAAATAAGCATTTGTGGAGGGGGTCTTTGCATATGTTTGTATCATGATGGTTTCATGATGGAGCCCCATCCATTGACCTTGCTTGACTTTTATCTTCATGATGGCATGACATTTTGAGTCATCATGGTTGTTGATGATTTGTTGATGGAGTGTGGCTTTCCTAGTGATCATTTCTATTTGCATGATAGCTTCCTCTCTCTCTCTCTTGCATGATATGAGTTTGGCTCCATTTATTTTTGGTCACTCTCTCATTCTCACTCTCCTCTCCATTGTGATGGCCGGCCAAAGCAATAAGGGGCTGTCCAAAATTCTTGGGGTGGGTTTTTAGCTCATTTCATGTTGCAAAAATCCCACTTGATCAATCCATAAAGCTCCAAGTTCAATCCCTCCACCAAAAGGCAATTCCTACAATCCTAAATGAGACTTCTTCACTAGATATTCTACAGCAAATCTTGGGCACGTCGACTAGCCAGCTTCGTGCCCGAGTTGCCTCGGCATTGAGGTGGGAGCCCGTAAAAGAAGTAGGCGATGTGGTGCACTTCCGGCGACGAGGAGGAGACGGGACATTCCGCAGGAGACCGGGACGACGACGAGAAGACCGGAGGACTCGGATCTGTCGGTATGCTTCTCTTCCCCTTTCTTGTAGATAGCTAAGACTAGTAAATGGTTCGATCCGGGTATTAGTGCGCGGCGGTTTGCCAGTTCAAGAAAAATTAAAGTTTATCACCGCTTCCGCATTTGGCCGTCGGATTGACGGCCGGGGCGCCGCCGTGCATTTACAGTGGTATCAGAGCCTCGCCATTAACTTAGTCTAGCTTTGTGTAATGTGTTTTTCAGTTTCGATCGATCGAATGTTCCAAAACCCGTATTGCCTTCGCATCAGTTTCTGTTGAAAATTTTTGGTCTCGAAAATTTTTTCAGGTTGTAAAACATTGATGTACTAGAAAATATAAGAGCTCTGTAAAAATTCGATGAAGTGACTCCACTGTGGGAGCGCGGAACAGCCGCAAATACCCCCTTCCCCCCGCGGTTCTGCCGCACCACTTTGGATTCACTGCACCAATTTTTTACAGAGGCTTTCTGGGGTTAAAATTGGGGTTTTGGAATATTAATATTGGGCCCAGAATTTCTTGATGTGCTACAGTAGTGCTTGGGGCCCACTTGTTAAAATTTGATCAATCGGAAAATTTTAAACACATTTTTCACAGTATTTACATTATATCTGCGACCGTGAATGTCACTTGATCGGTAAATCCGGTCTAACTGCTATAGCCCGGTTAGACGGATTTGCGAACGTGACTTTCACGTTGATGTTATGTTTTTGCTGTGATGTTGCGGATCGGTCGTGGGGGATAGCCTGGATACAATGCTAGTACAGTTGTGGTAGTATTATGTACATTTGATTTTGCAGGGCGAGCGTCCGACATGTGGACTGCCGTCACTGCCTGTTTGTATTATTATTTTGGGGCACGGCCAGGTTGCGGTCGATATACCCGTTGTATATATATTTTACTTTCTGTACTAGGATTACCCCGCGGAGGGGTGCACGGATAGCCGGATTCTAGAAGGCAACAAGCCCGCATCTCATGGCATTGAGACGGAGGGGGCTTCATTCTAGGATTGGCGGGCTATTCGCCGCACTCGTAGGGGGTACAGGTTGACCCAGGAGGGGTGCCCAAGTTACCGGATTCCGTGAAGTGCTGGGTGGTCCATTCACGGTGCTGAAGGGGGCTGCCTCGCTTCAGGTTTTGGCGGGTAACTTGCCGCGCCCGTAGGGGTCTAGGATTTCATTGCACAGGCTATCCACACGACCAGGGGAACGTCGGGTTTCAGTAGTGGCTCTGTGAAACCCGGGGATCCCAGATATCTGTATTGTTTCTGTGATGCTGTACATTTTCTGTGATGTTGCATTTCTTATCACGCCTTGAGCGAATATAATATATTGGTATATATATTAGTAGATGTTGTATATGTTTTGCATCCGCGCTAGTCCAGTCCCCGCTCTGTCGTTAGTAAGCTAACCTAACGTGTAATGACGGGACCCAGTGGCGAATGCGGATGGCATATACGTACATCAGTATATTTTCGTTCTTTTTGGTGTGATCAATTGATGGGACTGCATTGATTCGGATCAATGCAAGTTAAAACAAACCTAATCTGATGTTGTTGGAACACTTAAAAAAAAAAAGCTGTTATTGCAAGGACGTTCACTTTTGTTTTGCATCGCGGTATTCAGTTGGAATATCCTGCTCCTCAGTCGACGAGGCAAGGGCCGAGATCCCTTCACCGGGAGTGACCCCTTGGACAAAAGTTTGCGTCAGGGCATTAACTTCACTATAGCCGATTACTTTTGCTTTGCATCGCGGTATTCATTTGGAATATCCTGCACCCCATTCTACGGGGAAAGAGCCGAGATCCCTTCACCGGGAGTGACCTCTTTAGCAACGGTTTTCGTCACTATATTTTAAAAGGCTATCCGTTCCTTCAACGATATCAAGTTCTTTACGTTAAAGGTTTTCGCCAGAAACCATTCGTAGCCCTCCGTCGTTTCATATGGGTAGTCAATAGTATTCAAGCTGTGTTTGTTGGCCTTAGTCAAGGCACAGTGTTTGGTAGCTATTGGGTGTTCATATGCTGCATAGATAGATGCGTTGGTTTGGGACAGTCGTATAGCCTTGTTGGCCCTAGTCAAGGGCTTGTACGGGTAGGTTCAAATCAACCTGGATAATGACGGGTAGAACTTGACATGTGACTTATGATTTGTTGGCCTTAGTCAAGGTCATAAGAGCATGGGGTAAAAATCCACATCGGGAGTTTCAAAAGAACTGAAACTTGCCAGATATGCGCATACCTTCTGGAGTGTGACACCGTGAGCGGATTCCATCATGTTGTCATGCGATGAGAGTTGGATCCCGATTCCCACTGATGAGTTGGTATACTCCTCGGGTTATCCCGACTAATTCTTCTTTCAGGTTTGGAGGAGAATTTGAGATACAGTGGGAGGTTTCCAGATTAGATAAATTGGTAACCATTCTGATCTAGGTTAGAGTGCACGCTGAGTGTTTCTTTTCTCTCTCTCTTTGGCAGCGACCATTGACCCGACCCTAAGACTATGACTCAGTGACCAAGTTGACCGAACCTTCTAAACACTGGCTTTTGGATTGTCAGAGTTGCAAACCTCATTGCCACTCCTGCTTTTACCCTTTTCTCCAGGACACCCCGTATTACTACGAACGTCCACTTCCATTGGACAAAACCATCGTATGGTTAGATACGAACTCGAAAGAATTTATTCGAGGATGGTTTCCGGTTCTGGAGGAAACGGATAGGATTATTCAGTTGTCTTTTCCTTTTGCCTCCTCTCCGGTTGCGAGTACTCCTTGGTTTAGGAGTAGTACACCTGTTACGCAAATTGGATAGTCTTCTTCCAAACCTTAGGCTGGTGCCGACCGGTAGGGAATGAAGAAAACCAATTAGCCTAACAATGGTGTGCAGAAGGTATTGAGTTAAGACAAAGCAAGGGATTAGTAGGAGGGCAAAGTAAATTGCAACAGATATTCATGACCAAACCAGGTATTTCTTCGCCAATCCTAAAATCACCTTTGTATTTCTTCAGGACACTCCGTATCACTACGAAGATCCACAGTTTATTGGATATTCCATCGTATGGTTATATACGAACTCGAAAGGAACTTGTTCCAGTTCGGGGATAGATTCTGGTTCAGGAGAAATAAGAATAAGGTTCATTCAGGTGTCTTTTATCTTCACCTTCTCTCGCATAGCGAGTATTCCTAGGATTGGGACAGTACACCCATTATGCTTATTGGGTAGTCTTCTTCCAAACCATAGGCTGGTGCCGAACGGTAGGGAAGGAAGAAAACCATTTGGCTAAAGGGGTGTACAGAAGGTAAAGACTAAATACATATGAAGGGATTTGGAGAGGTGGCAAAGAACTATACGGTTACAGTCGTGAATCTGGAAGAGGCATTACTAGGAATACCGGGATACCCCATCGAAACATTTCAATGTTTCAGCTTCACTGTGTAATGTTAAAAGAAAACTGATTTCCCGATTAGATACTTACTCCAGGGTATGTATTTACCAAGTATGATTCTCACATCTGTATGGTTTTACAGATGATGAGTGGGAGTAAGTTATTGGGAATTGGGTGATCATCCTCATTATATCGGGATTCGTTGTAATCGGTGATATTTGAGGAAATCACCTGGGCTGTTTGCCGGTCGGCAAATATTTGGTTTCGAATATCCGCAGTTATGCACCAATTTCAAATTGATATATCTGTACGTCTATTTTCATAGAGTGAGATATACCTTTCTGAAATTATGTCTACGACATTTACCTATATCAGTGGATGATTAGGTAAGGAGCATTAAACAGCGGTGTAATTCTTCTTAACCATAAGTACAGTTTTCAACCTACGACACACAGTGAATGAGTTATCAGACTCAAGGGACTTATACAGAGTATTGTATGTTGTCCAGGGTCCATCAGGACAGAGGGGTTGGTCCTCGTGCTATATTCAGGTTTACTTATGACTCTCTAGTTTTTAGACAGGTGTTTCGTGGAAACACAGGGTCCGAATTTTGAGAAGTTATAGGTATTTGAATACAGTAGAGAACCAGGTATAGCAAGTATCGGGATTCTTCAAAGTGATCGAAGATGTAGTTACTTGTGTATGGTATTCAGTTGATAGTAATGATGAAGAGTCTTGCTTCTTTTTCAGGTTATTCATAATTTGAAGCATTCCTAAGTTGAGTAACGCTGATCGTCCTCTTTCCATTTAGTTAACATGCACTGGAGACAGCTGCATGATTTGAATCTAGTTAAATTAAATCAGTGCCTCTGGTTCTATATTGGATATAGAACAGTTCATATCTTAACGATGTTAAGGTACGGGGAGTTGTCCGGCTTATGATTAAAACCAGACACTGGACAACTCAAGGCACGTTTCTGTAATGGCTGTTTGTGGGTTGACCCAGGCTATGACGAGGGTTGATTTTCTACCATCTGGATGAACAATAGAGATATTGTTCTAGACTCGCCACAGTTTTATTAAAAATGGATTTTTTCAGAAAACAGTAGTGGGAGTATGGTAGAACTGGAAGTGATTCCAGAACCACAAACGATTACTGAAGATTTGATAAGGAACCTAAAGATTCAATCCGGATTGACATTCCATTGGCCACTCCACAGATAAGGTGGGTAACTTCAGGCACCCGAGAGGTACTACGGTAGCCTCAAGGACGGTGACAGGGAAGTTCTTGTTTACCCACAATCACCATTGCTGTTGTTCCAGGCTGCGAGACCCGGCGGGAGGATGAGTATAGCGTCGTTCTAAACTAGTTTTAGAAGTGTACGTCTATGTGACTCTGCCAGAGGGTTGTCGTAGTCAGTGGGAGTAGCGGAAGCATTGGTGGACAGGTAGCTTATGTCTATTTATAGACTAAAGCAGATGTAGCGGAGATAGATCATCTATTTCTGACGTGACAGTCATGGGTTTGACTTCATCAGAATAGGGGATGGATCTGTTGAGAAGGTAGTAGGGTGTGATATCCTGGTATTTGGATGACATACACAGAGTAGGAAAAGAAACTCCTATACTACAATCGGTTATATTTTGGTCGTCACACAATGTTTTCTCCACATAGGGACTTGGACATTATATCAGACATACTGGTTACTAGATCTATGGTTTTAGATCTAGTTTTGGGTGGTTTCCCAATCAGGGTACTTAGACAGCATTCTAAGAGTAATTAGAATGGACGACTCCTGGCACGGTAGTGTACCTGCAGGTAATGGAGTCACCCTCTCTAAAGGTGTCTTACAGACTAAAGGGGAGAGGGATGTGCATGATTGGCAGATTACTTGCTCAGGCAATTGAGTCAATCATGAGATGTCAAGTACCACACCAGATGTTGTTCTTGCACTAGATGCAATAAGTTGACATTAATCCAATCCTGGAGAAACAGTCGAAAGCAGTTTTAGAACATAAGTGGATGTTCTAGGGATATGATAACGACAGCCTCTTTCAGGAGACAGTTGTCATTCCAGGCTTCCAAGGTGACATGGACGACAAGGAGGTTGTCAGAGTTATAGTTTTCCCTCCGACGAGGGGCAGTATTTTGGACAGGTGATCCAAGGCAATACTGAGGGAGGCATGGCGCAGGATACTGATTAAGTTCAGTTGACGATACAGTCTAAGAAGTTTGGATTTGGAGTTCATTTATGAGCTAGGTCCCATCAGACATCCAGACACATTCTAGGACAGGTATTGCTCATTTCGGGAGATGGCTTTCTCCGCGAACTTGAGATATAGAGAGACATAGAAAGAGACTACAAAGAGGATCCACTCACTAAGGCTATTCCTCGAACGCAATAGTTCCGCAAGCGAGCTTTGTGGGACTGATTAGTAGAGGAGTTGGGTGTTCGGTATCACACGGGCTGTGAGTATGCGACATCGCAATAATTAGCCTTGAGTGCAAGTGGGAGATTGTTGGAGATAGTGCCCTCAGAGTCAATTATTGGGTCACAGGCACGTGATTGCAATGATAGATGGAGGACCTATCCCGGTAGGACAGTCTTACTCGAGATGATAGTATGCTATCTGGTTTACCTTTATCATCGTGTACTGCTTTAGGTGACCTGACAAGTTGCTATTACACGTTGATAGAGCCTATAGGATTCTTGCTTGACCACCAGCAGTATGAGGGCGATCATATAAGTGGGAGATGGGGTCTATAAGCATATCCTTAAATGGTCCCTAGTCGTGTGAGTTTCGAGACAGGGCATCGATACTCCAGAGTAGACTAGTGTATACAGTCGAGACCCCGACGAGGGGCGGTGGCCGGTCTCACAAGCCATTGGTGTCAGTTGGATCACCTAAGATGTATACAGGTACTCATTGGGTTATGAGTACACCGGACAGGACTCGCCCGGAACATGCCAGTTGGTCATATACCAGACGTCAGATGGCAGTTCCCTGGTGACATGTGTACAGGTTAGTTCATCGACCTGGGGATCGTCATTTGTCTTGTGTGAGTTCCCACTGTACTTTGATTACTACCCTACCACGGCTCAAAGGAGTCGTGCAAACAAGTTTTAGTTGGGTACAGTCCCGAGCCACATGGAGGCAGTGAGCGTATCTTCAGGGGTTCGTCTCTCCCGGTATTGGGGGTGAGGTCGTGCTGTGTCTAGGAGAGCCATTACACGAAGCCCTCGGCCGAGGCAAGGAGATTTACTGGTAGGTATTCCAGTAGTATCTCAGGGTGTTCTGGGCTACACTCCGACACGACTTGTACCGCTTTTGGGGGTCTGACTTTTACCAACCCCCTAGGCCCGCCATGCGATGCTCATAGACGAACGGACCGGACTGTACGGATATTGTCACTGACAGGCTCAGTAGGGTTGTCAGGCTGAGTTCGCTCACAGACGTCCCTTTTAGTCAGTACCTGGTAGCCCGTCACGTATTGGCTTATACCTCTGACGTGCTAGTGGTTAAATCCACAACCAAGGTGTTGACTAGTCTTTAGAGTCCCCCACATTCAGTTACTCAGCTTTCGGGCGAAAGGTTGTAGAGGCCGTATGGAGATATGGCAAGGTCCGATCAGATACGTGCGGTATTGCACGGATCAGGATCGGACAGTTTGTACTATAGGCCGTATGGTTATATGGCAGGGTTCGATCAGATACGTGCGGTATTGCACGGATCAGGATCGAACAGATATTACTAGCCGGCTTTGGTTTAAGCCGGATGCTAGTATAGTACAGTGTAGATTTCGTCTCATTGCATTTGTATTTCGGTCGGAATACAAATGCGGGTGTGCATGCACAGTATCGGGGTTTTCCTGTAATTTATTACGGGACCAGTTTTCTGGAGTTGCCAGTTTGCTTTCCGTTTCGGCCAATTTCCTTTGTATCGTTCATTGGCCGAAGATTGGTGGAGGAGGGCTTATTTGCATTGTTGCAAATAAGCATTTGTGGAGGGGGTCTTTGCATATGTTTGTATCATGATGGTTTCATGATGGAGCCCCATCCATTGACCTTGCTTGACTTTTATCTTCATGATGGCATGACTTTTTGAGTCATCATGGTTGTTGATGATTTGTTGATGGAGTGTGGCTTTCCTAGTGATCATTTCTATTTGCATGATAGCTTCCTCTCTCTCTCTTGCATGATATGAGTTTGGCTCCATTTATTTTTGGTCACTCTCTCATTCTCACTCTCCTCTCCATTGTGATGGCCGGCCAAAGCAATAAGGGGCTGTCCAAAATTCTTGGGGTGGGTATTTAGCTCATTTCATGTTGCAAAAATCCCACTTGATCAATCCATAAAGCTCCAAGTTCAATCCCTCCACCAAAAGGCAATTCCTACAACCCCAAATGAGACTTCTTCACTAGATATTCTACAGCAAATCTTGGGCACGTCGACTAGCCAGCTTCGTGCCCGAGTTGCCTCGGCATTGAGGTGGGAGCCCGTAAAAGAAGTAGGCGATGTGGTGCACTTCCGGCGACGAGGAGGAGACGGGACATTCCGCAGGAGATCGGGACGACGACGAGAAGACCGGAGGACTCGGATCTGTCGGTATACTTCTCTTCCCTTTTCTTGTAGATAGCTAAGACTAGTAAATGGTTCGATCCGGGTATTAGTGCGCGGCGGTTTGCCAGTTCAAGAAAAATTAAAGTTTATCACCGCTTCCGCATTTGGCCGTCGGATTGACGGCCGGGGCGCCGCCGTGCACTTACATCGCCCACATGGCGTTATGCGTCTGGGCTAGGATTCTAATACCTGTCGCATATTCTACGTCATTGTTAGAATTGCGCCTTTACCATATTTTCTTGATATAGTTGTACTGTGACTAGCAGCCGTAGGACACTGCACATATTATTGACGGTTCCTGTTGCACGAGCACAGATTGTCTGCTACACACACACCGTCAATAATTGCCATGTCACACACAACCCCTTATAGATTCTATTGCTTAGCACACATGACATATGGCTTATCGGTATACCTTGCATATATGTTACTCATACCTGGGGGATATCCTACATATTTTACTTATACTCAGGGGGGTATACGACATCAGTTCTTATAGGTATATACCTATACATTGCTACACCTGTATGTTACACACATATTCAGTTGCTGTTATATATTTACTTTTACTGATGTTACTTAGCTGTACCTTATTGGTTTCGCATACATCTAGTTTCAGCTACATATTTTCTGTTATATGCTCGCATTTCAGATATATCGTATATATTTATTCCTGGATTGCGCATTATTATTTGGATTTTACATGATGTTTTCTGGATTTGGGAACCGCGGGAGTTCATAAAATTATGCATACATTGAAAAACCCGGTTTCCTTGATATGATATTTGCGCATCCACCATGAGTTTTATCGGTGCTGATTATTTATACCCCATGTGAGGAGGCGTAGAGGCCGCATGAGGGTACATGGTGGGGCCCAGAGGTACCCCGCGGCGAGAACGGATCGCTGGATTTGTTAGACGGTGAGCCTGTCAGGGGAACCATACCGTCCGGTGATATTACCTTTTACTCGGCGGTTATCTTGGGGATACCGACCGGAGACTTGTGCGTATGCATACATGAAAGGCGAGGGTCAGAGCTAAGCACTCGTGCTTTCGGGACAACGTATGATACGTACCTATCAGGATTTCTGTGTCGATGCTTGGCACATTGTTTTCATGATATTCCTTTTAATACCTTTGTATATATAACAGGGGATTAGCCGTTGTTATATATACCTTTACACCAATATTAGTGGAATGGGACGCTAATATATGTGTATTGCCCCATCATATTTATTTCTGCAAATATATATACCTTTAGGATGTTAGAAACTTACTGGAGATTCGACTTGGGATATATGTGATTCATTGAGATTGGATATTGGATATAAAAGAGATTGTTGATTTGTACATTCGAGATATAGAGGATTACTCGATATTGTACATTGAGGTGATGCGAGACTTATATGATGTGAGAGCCCAATTTGGGGGCTGATTTGAGGATTTGGGATTTGAGTGTCTTGATGGATTGTGATCCTACCACGATGTCAGGTTTCCGTGGAAATGACATATTCCACCCCATACCTCACACTTATCTACTTTATGCACAGTTTCATATATTGGTAGTACCTGTTAGTGTACCCTTATGATAGTTGTATATTTACATTCTCATATCCCTACTGCATGGTTATTGCATATTATTGTCATGTTACTATTGCTTCACATATTGATTGTACCTGCTAGTGTACTCTCCTTTATTCAGCATTTGCATGACATGTTATTACTGTAATCGCATATCTTAGATTCATGCTGTACGTGCATTCCTGCGATTACCTGTATATGTTATCTACTATTCACGAGTTGGCAACTCACCCCCGTTGTGCCACAGGTGTTTCAGGTTGTTCCCCAGAGTAGTCGAGGCAGGCTATTCAGCTATCCATCTTTTGCTACAGATACCGCATCAGCTCACAGTGCTATTTTGCTTAGGTGGGTTGGATGATTATCTGTATTTCATATTGTATTTTGTACTCTCCATCTACTATTGTATTGTTGACTTAGAGACTTAGTGAGGGCGCTTTTGTATATTATTTGTGGATTGTTGCCTTTTATATACAGTTTCCTTCCTATTGTCTTTATTTCTTCGCTACGACGTCGTATATTTGTATTGTATTCTTCTTGGCTAGTTTTTACAAAAAGGGGTGTTGCCAAAATTTTAAAGAAATAAAGTAGAACTTTTAAAGAATTTGGGTTGCGATTTCAAATGTTTCAAAAACTTATATTATCTTTTCCGTATTTTCTTGGTTTAGATTTCTGGGTTTTGGCTTTCTTTTACTGCGTTACGTCTTTTGGCGTTGCGTAGTATTAGGGCCGTCACGGGCCAATTTTGGGTCGTGACAAGAACACGATGCACGGACGCTACAACAGGGTTAGGGGTGTCAAGCCGGCTATGACCAGTATTTTAATTTTATTTTAGATGCCTTAAATTGTTATATGCAGAATTGAATTGACGGGGTAAAATTACAATAAGTAATAATCAAGCAAGATAAATGAAATAAAGGCCACACTCAAATCATAAGGTAACAGAAATTAGTAGCATTGGACTCGGTTGTTACATTATACCCAACTACAAAAGAATTTCGTCCTCAAAATTCCAAGACTACAAAGATAGACAACAAATAACTGCAAGAAAAGATGAGAAAACTTCTGTCGGATTTCGTCTTCTCGTTCCCAAGTGGACTCTCCATGCGAGCGATTACCCTAAGAAACAAGCACAAGAGGGATCACCTTGTTCTTAAGAACCTTTTCCTTTCGATCCACGATTTCAATCGGTCGCTCCTCGAAACTCAAGTCTTCTCGTACCGTCAGCTCAGAATGGTCCAAAACGTGCGTTTCATCTCGAACATACCTACGGAGTTGAGATACGTGAAACATATCGTGCACATTCGCCAAGGACTCCAGTAACGCCAAACGATACGCTACCTCACCAACACGCTCCAAGATCTCAAAGGGTCCAACAAATCGAGGACTGAGCTTTCCTCGACTTCCAAAGAGAATCACCCCTATAGTTGGTGATATCTTCAAGAATACCAAATCACCCACGGCGAACTCTAGAGGTCTTCTCGACGTATCTGCCCAACTCTTCTGTCTGTCTTGAGCTGCCTTCATATGATTTCTGATAGTGTTAACTTTCTCAACTGTCTGCACAACCAAATCTGGTCCCAACAATCTTCGTTCACCGACATCGTCCCAGCAAACAGGTGAACGGCATTTGCGACCATACAAAGCTTCAAACGGAGCCATCTGGATAGTTGCCTGAAATCTGTTGTTGTAAGAAAACTCCACCAAATGCAGATGATCCTCCCAAGAACCCTTGAAGTCCAACATGCATGCTCTCAACATATCTTCAAGAGTTTGGATCGTTCTCTCGGACTGACAATCAGTTTAAGAATGATAAGCTATGCTAAACTTCAATCGAGTCCCCAAACTTTCCTGTAAACTCCTCCAGAAGTGTGATAAGAACCGAGTGTCCCGATCGGACACGATGCTCACCGGTACTCCATGTAATCTTACAATCTCCTGCATGTACCGCTCCGCCAAAGTCTCTGTTGATTGACCAACCCGAAAAGGAATAAAGTGAGCTGCCTTGGTCAATCGATCAACAATCACCCATATAGCATTGTTGCCTTTTAGACTCCGCGGTAAAGCCGTCATGAAATCCATGGTTATATATTCCCACTTCTACTGAGGAATCGGAAGTGGTTGCAATAAACCAGCAACCCTTTGATGTTCAGCCTTAACTTGCTGACACACCAAGCACTTTGCCACAAAGTGAGCAATCTCCCGTTTCATGCCTTCCCACCAGAAATGCTGTCGAATATCTCGGTACATCTTTGTGCCTCCTGGATGTACAGAATAAGCTAAACTGTGTGCCTCCTTCATAAGCTCTTCACGAATATCTCCCTTTGGCACACACAAACGGCTACCATACTTCAACGAACCATCTTCGTGGATCAATAAATCTGTTTGTAGTCCGGCTTCAACCTGTTCTCGAAACTTTTACAGTCTAGGATCCTGCGATTGTGCTGCTTTAATATTCTCGATCAATGATGAATGTACTTGCAGCTGCATCAACTGTCCCGAAGAATGCGGTAGCACAACCTCCAAGTCAAATCTTCGAAAATCTTCAACGAGCTCCTTCTGCGTAGTTAACACCTGAATTGCTGGTAACCGACTAAGCGCATCCGGCACGACATTAACCTTCCCCGGATGGTACTTAAGATCAAGATCGTAGTCAGCCATCAGCTCCAACCATCTGTGTTGCCTCATATTAAGCTCCTTCTGCGTGAACACATACTTCAAGCTCTTATGATCCGTGAAAACTTCGACCCTTTCGCCTAAAAAGTAATGTCTCCAAATTTTCAAAGCGAAAATCACAGCCGCAAACTCCAATTCATGAGTTGGATAATTCTTCTCATGGGTCTTCAACTGTCTTGATGCGTACGCTACAACCTTCCCATGCTGCATCAAAACACATCCCAATCCTTTCCCAGATGCGTCGCTGTGAATCACCAATCCTCCGGAACTGTCTGGTATGGTCAGAATAGGGGCGGTTATCAATTTCTGCTTCAACGTCTCAAAAGCTAACGTACATTTGTCCGTCCATACAAAAGGTACCTCCTTGCACGTAAGCTTGGTTAACGGCTCCGCCAGACGAGCAAAGTTCTTCAAAAATCTTCTGTAATACCCGGCGAGTCCAAGAAAACTTCTTATCTCCGCAACATTCTTTGGAATTGGCCAATCACGAACTGCTGCAATCTTTTCGGGATCGACGGCGATTCCATTGCCAGACACAACATGCCCCAAAAACTTTACTTTCTCCAGCCAAAACTCGCACTTACTCATCTTCGCATATAGCTTCTCCTGTCTCAACGTCTGCAGTGCGATCTTCAAATATTCTGCATGCTCTTCAAAACTCTTCGAATAAACCAGAATATCGTCAATGAATACCACAATAAACTAATCCAAGAATGGTAAAAAGATTCGTTTCATCAAGTCTATGAATATCGCCGGTGCATTCGTTACTCCGAAGGGCATCACTAAGTATTCGTAATGTCCATACCGAGTTCGGAACGCCGTCTTGCAAATATCTTCTGCTTTCACTCGGACTTGATGATATCCGGATCGCAAATCTAGCTTCGAGAATACCCTCGCGCCACTAGGCTGCTCAAAAAGTTCTCCAATGCGAGGGATCGGGTACTTGTTCTTAACAGTCACCCGGTTTAATTCTCGATAGTCGATGCACATCCATCTCGTGCCATCTTTCTTCTTTACTAGAAGAACTGGAGCTCCCCAAGGCGAGTTACTGCTTCGAATCCAACCCTTTTCAAGCAATTCGGCCACCTGTTTCTTGACTTCTTCCAACTCTACTGGTGCCATTGGGTAATACGCTTTGGCTACTGGCGCTGCACCAGGAATAAGATCAATTGCGAACTCCACGTCTCGCTTCGGCGGTAAACCCGATATATCTTCAAACACGTCCATAAAATCGTGAACAACAGCCGGCTCTTCACTTTTATCAACTTCCATTGATGCAAGAATATTGCTTGTCGGCCTAGCCCTAAACTCGACTGGCCCGACAGAACTGCTTCCTCCAGTGAAGCTAAACTCGGGATGTCCGGGAATCTGGAAAATTACCTTCCTTGCCCTACAATCAATGTGAGCGTGGAAAGTGCCAAGAAAATCCATTCCCAAGACGACCTCGTAGCTGCCCGTATCAATCACCAAGAAATCTGCAAAAAGCTCCCGTCCGCACACAACAACTGTACAATCTTTACATTCCCTACTAGCTATGATTTTCCCATTCCCAGTGTGTATGTCCCAGAAACTAGACAGGGTCGTGCAGTCAACGAGTGTGCAGTTATAAACTTGGATGACATAAAATAATGGGATGCACCAGAATCAAATAACGCTAATGCGGGAAGACCATGAACGAGTAGAGTACCTGAAACAACTTCTTCTGACGCCTTAGCTTCTTCAGCTGTCAAGGTAAAAGCTCGAGCCTGATTAGGTCCTTGAGTCAGTTTTTTCTGTCCCTGGAACGGTCTCTGCAGAGGCTTCTGAAAATCATCCCTCGTACGAAGCTTCGATGGACAAGCACTAACAGCGTGATCTGCCGCTCCACAAACCAAACAGAGTCCCAGCCTTCTTCGACAATCCTTTTGCACGTGGCCAGGTAAATTGCAGTAGTTACAAGTCATGCTCTTTCTTCGATCAATGACAATAGGTCTCTTCATGGGTGCTACACCTCGACGGTCCATTGGAATACCTCTGTGACCATGAGCTCGGTTTAGTACAAATGCTGGCTTCCTTACCGCAACTGCTGTCTGCTGAAAACTCCCCTTCATCCTAGATAAACTCTGCTGCTCTTGGGCTGCCTCAAGTACTTGTGAGAAAGTGGTCAAACCCTGGGAGACAATCTGCCTCTGGATGTCCGCATCCAAGCTGCGCATGAACCTCCGTGCCCTGTCTGCATCGTTGGCAACTAATGGTCCAGCGAATCTACTGAGTCTTGTATATTCTGCTGTATGCACATCCACGGGTGCTCCATTCTGCCTTAGCCTGATGAACTTCTCCTCCATTTCCTCCCGTGTAGTCCGCGGGAAGAACTTCCCCAGGAAACTCTTTGAAAAATCCGCCTATTTGATCGGCTTGGGCAAACGGTTCTCCTCTACAAGCCACCATTCTCGGGCGTAGTCCACTAACTGAATGCGTACCACATCAACTCTTTTCTTATCTGGAATCTGTGCCGCAATAAGCAGGTTCTCTGTGTCAACTAGACACTGCTCCGCTGGCAACGGCTCCTCCAAACCAGTAAATGTAGACGGACCCAAACGCCTGAAATCTGCTACGGTCCCTACTCGGCCAACTGGTTTAGCTCCAACATTGTTCACAGACTGCTGAACGATCTGCAAACCTTCCTGAAACGATTCCGCTTGCTGCTGGATCGGCTCGGTCTGTCTCTTTTGATTCTCCAGCATTCCCCTTATCACTCCAAGCATGGCGGCTTCGTCCACATGCCTTTGGTACGTCTTCAAATTCTTATCTGCCATATTCCTGAAATCAAAACACCCAACATTAGCATGATGATAGTTTCAAAATATAGATCAAGGCTAGAACTCCCAGTTACTTAAATAGAGTGCCGCATTGTAACTATGCCGCGGTATCATAGCCACAATTACATAACTCCACCCAAGTCGCCTAAGTCCTAGAGATAATAAGGAACCAGGTTTTCGAGTTGATATGCAAAGAAAATTTTCACATCGTAAAAGATATAATCAGGAAGAATGTGATTCAAGAATAGTAATACGGCAAGGTGGCAGGACATGTTTCCTAAACACGGGTATTCTGATTCGTGTATTGGGTACAATACCCAACTACAAAAGAATCAACCCGACTAACCTATGTCTCTGATACCAAAAGAACCATGTCACGCCCCGCTTCCCAGAGTACGCTAAAATGGGCACGTGACATAGCCAACCATGCTACCTGTGGGTAGGAAGTATCCATCCACAGTCACATTACGGCTGTAGAGATATCAAGAACAAAATAAAACTATCTAAACATGTTCATAATCCAAGATAACATGAGTCAAGAATAATAAAATGCGGAAGCGAAAGATCCAATACAAGATAACTGGAATGTATGTCCCATAATGCTGGCTCACATCAGGAATAAAATGCAGGAAAGAAAAACTAACTACTGCTGACACTCACAGCTCAGCCTGTTGGCTGAAGTACTCCTGCTCGGACTGCAACAGCGGTGCAGAATCTGGGCCATGCAAAACCCAGACGTCAGCGCGTCAAGTCATCAAGTAATAACATATAAACAGGGTAGCAAGCAATGCGAATATAAACATGAATGAAGCAAGGGTAACAGTAATATAAATCAGAGCAGTACAGTGGGTAAACTAAACTGTTTTATCAGGTTTTCTGTTCTAAAGTCTTTGAAACCAAATTGATGAATCGTCGATGTAACTCAATAGTATCCCGTACATACCCGGGACCACAGCCCAGATTCTCGGGCTGAAACCGAGACATGCAGCTAGGCACTAAACAGGAATGTGTACAGATGAATGATGTCAGCAGCATCATTCCAAGGCTGGCCTAGCCTCTAAAACTGATCAGAACAAGTAGCGAACTGTTGAGTTACAAGTCAGGTTTCACCTTTGATTTCCCCATACCCCCAAGTTATATGTGTATGTTAAGTCAGGTATCCCGTAATCAAGAACTAATACCAACACAGGATCAGGTAAACATGTTTGTCTGGATAGACAACAGGAACGGTCCATGAGGACTACATGTCAGGTTTGTTGGCATTAGATATAAGATCAGGTAACGAGTCAAGTCATGGTACATCAGGTCAAGTCAAGCAGTACACGGTACCATGTCGGGTCAATCAATATGTATGTAGCAAGTCAGGTCAAGATATAAACGATATCATGGGTGTGCTCATACTCAGTTACATAATCAAGCATGGTCATCAACAACATAAATTTAAGCAATGAATTAAACAATAAAGAAGCTTCGATTAATTTGCAGCACAGTTATCAATTGTGTTTCAGAGGTGTTATCAACATTATAAGAATACAATATGACAGTTAGGGCCGTTAAATCATGTTAACCAGTTTAAGAATTTTATGGATGTAATGATATATATATATATATATATATATGTTCAATGGATGAAATCACAGTTGATACAGGTTTATAGGGTTCCTAGGCACACTTGTGAAGGTTCATAAAGCATCAAACATGCATGAATAAAATTTTACATGTGACGAACTACCCAAAGACATGATCTTTGCTAGATTATTAGGGTTTAGCTTGCAAGATAACATCTTTTTATCTAAGTGTGAGGGATTACAACCTTTGTAGTCCGCTCCTTCGCTTCAAAAGCTCCGAGTAGAAGTCCCTTCGCCGCGATCCATGATCTCCCGGACTCAAGAGAAGCTCCACGACTCGAACGATCCATGCTAGCTTGAAGTGTTCCGATTCTCCGATGATCTACGTCGAAGTTGCTTTAACCCAAGCTTTCTCACTCTAAAAAGATGAACACCCTAATCTAATGGGCTAGATTAGATGAGGATGAGGGAGTAGTAATTATGCTTTCTTTTTTATTCACTTTCTCACAAGAAATCATCACAAAAGAATTAACTAGTAAGCATTTTCTTTTAGAACTCAAGAGAGAAGAAGATGATAATGGAAAAGATAATCCTTTTGTGATGAATAGAAAAGAAATGTATATGATTGATTATAGAACCATGGTCAAGGATGATAGGCTAAGAGTTTGTAGAGAATAAACTAGAGTTAGGGTTTGGTTAGGTTAAGTTATGAGTCATGAAAAAATATCAACCATAATATCTTAACCAAGACAAAAGCAAAGCTTCTAGAAGGTGCAAGAAGAAGCTAACCCTAATCAAACCCTAATCCCATTTAATCGTCCTTAAACATGTTTAATAATAAATCATATCATGTCACAATAATATATATCACATATATATTATATATTTGCAACAAAAGAAAATAATACAATTAACATATATCGCATATATATCAATGTATCATCCAGTGAGAAAATGAAATAATAAAGCGAGCCAATATTAAATAATGTAATACAATATATCATATATATTATTATGCATTAAATCATCGAATCAACACTTGATCCGACGATCCGGCTATATCGAATATTACCGAATAATATATCATGTACCGATTCATCGAATCAACACTTGATCCGATGACCCGGTTTATATCTAAATATCGCGAGAATATAATACGGTATCTCATATCGCATTATTCTCGGTCCTGCACATATCACATATGTGCCTCTACTCTGTTTCGCCTGAGCCAAGAAACCTCTGTGTAGGACTCTAAAGAATCGTCAATACGCCGGTAGCAGGTGATGATCATATCAAACACCCACAAGCTGCAAGCGGTCAGCTAAACATAACAGCCACCCAGGTATTGAGCGATCAGAAGATCAACAAGCTAGCCTGTGTGTTCTCCTGTGAATCCAATCAGTAACACTCCCGTACAGTCCGGTCTGTTCGTCTAATATGTCGCATATCAAGTCTAGGGATGGTAAACGTTAGACCCCAGTAACCGATAACGTGTCGATGTGTGGCTCATAACGGGTCGAGAAACTACTAGTAACACTTACCAGAAATCTCTATATCAGCCCTGGCCAGGGACTTCCAGTTATAGCCAATCGAACACATCACAACATCAACTCCCTATACCGGGAGAGACGAATCCTCTCCTATCGCTCATTGCCTCCATATGATTCGGGACTGTACCCAAAAGCCACCGTTTTGCACGCCCTCTTGGACGTGGTAAGGTGGAAATCAAAACACAGTGGGAATCACACAAGACTCTATGACGATCTCGGGTCTACAGACTACCCTGTACCAGTGTCACCGGAGAACTGCCATCTGACGTGTGGTATATCACCATCGGGGAGTTCTCGGCGAGTCCGTCCAGTGTACCCAGTCTCCACTGAGCACCCATACACCATCTCTGATGTCAAACACCGATGGATATGGGATCATCCATCGCCCATCATATGGGTCAAGATGCGTATACGCTAGTCTACTCTGGTGTATCGATGCCCTGTCTCGATATACCCTCGACTAGGAACAGTTATAGGATGTACTCATCGACTACCGTAGCCCCACTAGTATGATCTCATCATAGTCCCAGTAGTCGAGTACAGATCCTAAGGGCTTTATCAACATGTGAGAGAAAAACAGTAAACCAGTACAAGTCAACATGTTAAGATAAAGTGAAACCAAATAGCATACTATCATGACGAACAAGAAAGTCATCTCTATATATATCCAAGTATCCATTATAATATACATCATATGTACAACAATGGCCTCTAGGGCATATACATAACTAACAAGGTTAAGCGTACACGAGTGTCTGAATGAAGTAAAACTATATAGAGAAAGTGCCATAGGCTACGTCAACAGTGAAAGTGTGATTTAAACATGTAAATGTGATTATTAGGTTTAATTGCAAACGGTAGGTTTCACGTTTGGAAGATAAAATGATATATAAAAATATTGAACACGAAAATGGGAAATTATCGTGCTAAAGTTAAACTACAGGTTTAGGGTGTCAACAATGTATATGTAAATATTGTTTAGCATGTAGCAAGGGGTACTTGCCTCGACGGGTCGCGAATCGGGAAAACGGAACGTAAAACGTCGGCGGGGAAACTCGCGACGGGCGCACGGTTTACGGAATGAACCCAAACGACGAACAGTGGAACCACACGAGTCAGGATTCCTCGCTGGAACGTCGGGACTCGTCCCCGGCACGGTCGGATTCCGGCGAGACACAAAACAACAACATTACGATACAAAGAAAAGGTGCATGTAAAGAAAGAATGGAAAGAAAGAGAAGAGGAAGATGGAGGCTTACTTTGGTTAGGGGACACGGTATGATGTGCCGACAGTGGTGGTCGGTGAAGCTCCGGCGAGGGTATAGGGTGCTCGAGAAAGGTGGGTTTCGGCTACTGTGGGTGTGCAGGGATAAACCGAGAGAGAGAAAGATGAAGGAGAATAAGGGAAGGAAAATGAGGAGGAGAATAGGGGTAAGATCGGCGGCTACATCGACAGAGCTCCGGGCACGCCCTGCAAGGGTCACCGGCGGTAAAAAATAGCCGAGCAATGGAAAGAATAAGGAACGGAAGAAGAAGAAGAAGAAGAAGACACTCACCGAGGGATGCACGAGGTCAGGGATCGAGGACAACACGGCTAGTTGATGCCTTGTGGAACCTCAGTTGAGTGCCTAGGAACCCTACAGTGGTATCAGAGACTAGCTAGAGCCTTAGGCGATGTGTAGACGATGTTAGAAGTCCGATCGAACCCGAAACCCTAATACAAAACCACTCTCTGGAAATTTTCTGGAATTTTGGATTTTTGTGAATTAAAAATTGCCAAAAAATTCAGCATGGAATTGTAGGAGTTACTGTGAAGCACGTGACGCTAACTCGACCAAAGCGCCGCGGAACCGCGGCCTCACCCTGGCTTGCGTAGCGGTTCCGCGACCATATTGGTGAGTTAGGCCACGTGGTTTGCACAGTAATTCTTTTCTTAAAGTGCTGTGTCTTCTGGGAATTTTTAAATTTTATTCAACAGTTGAATTTTCTGGGTTGTTTTGGGGATTCGATTATTCGATCGGTTTATTTAATTTTGTCTATGTGTTTTTCCGGATAATTTTAGAATATGTTAAAAAGTTCGACCGGATAAAAATACCCAATTTTTCCCCTGCCGGGAAATTTCCAATTATTGGATTTTTCCGTAGTTTAATAACGTTCTAAGTAGTGCAAGTAACGCGATGGTCCCTCTAGAAAACAACAAACCTTAACTCGATTATGTGACCGTCTTAAACTGCCCTTTGAACCTTAGGGTTTGGGGCAGTACGGCGTGCCATATGTGAGGCGTTAGCTTGGCCCTTCTACGGCTGGACCGTTGGTACTGAGGCATGAAGTGAATATTTTTAAACTTATTTCATGTGTTGATCTGTTTCGGGAAAACTTGGGTGTTTGATTGTTCGATCGGAAAGTTTAACATTTTCTATTTATCTGGAATGTGATACAATAATTAGAATTCACAAGTAGTTATGAGATAACTGAATGAATGTTATAAATCTAGCGGTTTAGTTTCACTTGATCGGTTGCCACGGAATTTTGATGTGATCAAAAATCCGTCGCAATCACGTAGTGTACGCAGATACTCGCCGGTAAACTTAATAGATAACCATGCCCCATAGCCCCGACCAAGTGATTGTAGGAGAACCCCGTCGCCAAAAAGCATCCGTTCGGGTGATTGCGGCAGCAGTGTTCCGCCTTAGTGCACTTCGTCGACGGTATCGGGGGTGCGGCCGTCTAATAAAGTTTGCGACGAGCATTCGTTAAGGATGTCGGGAATCTTGTTGAATTGCCCGACTTGATATTGAAAATTGTTTTCGATAATGAGACTAAAATGCGGGGTTTATAATTGTTAGGCATGTGATGTCTAAGGAATTAATTTGATTAGGCATGCGATGTCTAAAGTAGTTGCGGATTCCAACTGTTGTAGTTTTATACTTTCTTTTCTGTGACCGTAAGTGTAATAAATGATATCGCCGGTTTTGTTGCTATATGTCAACGACAATTGGGATACGGATGTTTACTTACGTTGATGACATATGATGTTATGTATTGCTGGATATGTTATATTGGATCGTCGTGTTTGAATAGCCGGGGGTTTTTATGTGAGAAGAGTGTTTTTCATTTTTATTCATGTAAAAACTTGTATGTAATATTCTTTTATTGGGGCACTTCCAGGTTGCGGAAGATGTCACCCTTTGTATATTATTTACTTTTCTGCACTAGGATAGACCCAAGGAGGGGAGCACAAGTAACCGGGTTCTAGGGTCCAGTGGGAGACCATCTCGAGGAGTCGAGTCCGGATCTCCTAACTCTAGAATTGGTAGGGTTGCTTGCCGCTCTCGTAGGGGTCTAGGGGTGTAGGATCGTTGCTATATGTCAACGACAATTGGGATATGCATGTTTATTTACGTTGATGACATGTGATCTTATGTGTTGCTGGATATGTTATATTGGATCAAGGACAACACGGCGGATCCACTCACAAAGGCCTTTACCCAAAGAGAGACTTTTATGGGATGGTTGAGTATGAGATACTACAACCACTGCTACAGATGGCCCTAGTGCAAGTGGAAGATTGTTAGTTATATGTATGCCCTAGAGGCCATTACTGTACATAGGATGTATATTGTAGTGGATGCTAGGACATATATAGGGAGGACTTTCTTGCTCGACATGATAGTATGCTGTCTGGTTACTCTTTACCTTAACATGTATACTGATTTTCTCTCTGTTACATGTTGGTAAAGCCCTTAAGATGTGTACTTGACTACCTGGACTAAGATGCGGATCATACTAGTGGGGACATGGTAGTACATAAGTACATCCTTCAAGGTCCCTAGTCGTGGGTGTATCGAGACGGGGCATCGATATACCAGAGTAGACTAGCGTATACCTTCTCTACCCATACAGATGGGCGATGGATGATCCCATATCCATTGGTGTTTGACATCAGAGATGATATACGGGTGCTCAGTGGAGACTGGGTACACTGGACGGACTCGCCGAGAACTCCCAGATGGTATTATACCTTACGTCAGATGGCAGTTCTGTGGTGACACTGGTACAGGTTAGTCTGTAGACCCGCGATCGTCATAGAGCCTAGTGTGATTCCCACCGTGCTTTGATTTCCACCTTACCACGTCTAAGAGGGCGTGCAAAACGGTGGTTTTTGGGTACAGTCCCGAATCACATGGAGGCAATGATCGATAGGAGGGGATTCGTCTCTCCCGGTATAGGGAGTTGATGTTGCGCTGTGTTCGATTGGCTATAACCGGAAATCCCTGGCCAGAGTTGCTGAGTTTTACTGGTAAGTGTTACCAGTATTTTCTCGAACTGTTATAGACCTCATATCGACACGACTTATCGAGCTACTGGAGTCTGACGTTTACCACCCCTAGGCGAGATATGCGACATATCAGACGATCAGACCGGACTGTACGGTAAGTGTTACTGGTTGGATTCACAGGAGTGTGAGCGGTCTTGCTCGTTGATCTTCTGATCGCTCAATACCCGGGTGGCCGTTACGTTTAGAAGACCGCTTGCGGCTTGTAGGTGTTTGATATGATCATCACCTGCTGCCGGCGTATTGACGAGTCTTTAGAGTCCTACACAGAGGTTTCCTGGCTCAAGCGAAACGAAATAGGAGCGCATATGAGATATGTGCGGTGTTAGTTATATGTATGCCCTAGAGGCCATTACTGTACATTGGATGTATATTGTAGTGGATACTGGTACATATATAGGAAGGACTTTCTTGCTCGACATGATAGTATGCTATCTAGTTGATCTTTACCTTAACGTGTATACTGATTGTCTCTCTGTTACATGTTGGTAAAGCCCTTAGGATGTGTACTTGACTATCTGGACTATGATGCGGATCATTCTAGTGGGGACATGGTAGTCCATAAGTACATCCTTCAAGGTCCCTAGTCGTGGGTATATCGAGACGGGGCATCGATATACCAGAGTAGACTAGCGTATACCTTCTCGACCCATACAGATGGGCGATGGATGATCCCATATCCATTGGTGTTTGACATCAGAGATGATATACGGGTGCTCAGTGGAGACTGGGTACACTGGACGGACTCGCCGAGAACTCCCAGATGGTATTATACCTTACGTCAGATGTCAGTTCTCTGGTGACACTGGTACAGAGTAGTCTGTTGACCCGAGATCGTCATAGAGTCTTGTGTGGTTCCCACTGTGCTTTGATTTCCACCTTACCATGTCCAAGAGGGCATGCAAAACGGTGGTTTTTGGGTACAGTCCCGAGTCACATGGAGGCAATGAGCGATAGGAGGGGATTCGTCTCTCCCGGTATAGGGAGTTGATGTTGCGCTGTGTTCGATTGGCTATAACCGGAAATCCCTGGCCAGGGTTGCTGAGATTTACTGGTAAGTGTTACCAGTAGTTTCTCGAACTGTTATAGACCTCATATCGACACGACTTATCGAGCTATTGGGGTTTGACGTTGACCACCCCTAGGCAAGATATGCGACATATCAGCCGACGAGACCGGACTGTACGGTAAGTGTTACTGGTTGGATTCACAGGAGTGTGAGCGGGCTTGTTCGTCGATCTTTTGATTGCTCATTACCCGGGTGGCCGTTACGTTTAGCAGACCGTTTACGGCTTGTGGGTGTTTGATATGATCATCATCTGCTGCCGGCGTATTGACGAGTCTTTAGAGTCCTACACAGAGGTTTCCTGGCTCAAGCGAAACGAAATAGGAGCGCATATGAGATATGTGTGGGACCGAAAATAATGCGTGTATGTGATACCGTATTCCATTCCCGCGATGAATGTATTGACTGGTTATATGCGATATAACCTACTTATCGAATCAAGGATTGATTCGATAAGCCGATATATTGGATATTAGTCGGTTATATGCGATATGACCGGATCGTTAAATCAAGTATTGATTTAACGATTTAATGCATAATTATATATTTGATATATTACTTTGTATTAACTAGTATTGGTTCACTTAAGATGGATTTTCTCACTCGGTTGTGCACATTGTATATACGATATAATTTTGTGCACTAGTTTGTATCATGTTTGATGATGCATGCAAAATTGGCTAAGTGTAAAGATTAAACCATGGTTGTGTAATGGTTAGGGTTTTGTTTTTACTTATTCATTTATTTATTTATCTATTCGTTTTTGAGAAATGGATAAAAGAAAAGCAAAATGGTTTCTTTCTTTGTTTTCTTTCATGAAGCTTGTTGAAGCTTCATGAAGCTTTGACCAAGTGACCATTTTGTCTTCTTCTTTTAACCCTAACCATTCACATAACCTTAGTTAATTCTCTACACTTGACCATGGTTAATTATATGATAAGTATTATTTTCTTTTCACTTATCATATTATTATCTTTATCTTCTTCTTCTTCTTCTTCTTCACTTGAAGAAAACCTTGCTTCATCAATGGTAACTTGATGTAAAGAGTGAGAAATCCAATTCTAAAGTGAACCCACCTCCTATTTCTTCATCCTCTACCTCTTGCCAAGTAGTATAGGGTGTTTTCTTCACAAGTTTCATGACTTGGTGAAGTGGGAGCTTGATCTTGTGATGCCTCGACGTAGATCATCTTCGGCATCGTTGTCGATGACCTAGCCCGCCCATTTCTCCGATGAAGCCGACGCTAAAGCCCGGGATTGGATTTGGACAGCAAGAGGACTTCATCATGGAGCTATGAAGATGGAGAACCGGATCTACAAAGGTTGTATTTCCGTTCACTTAGTTAAATAGTTAACTAGCTTCTTTTTGTCGCCTAAAATTTCTAGTTAACGATCCGTATTAGGGTTTCTCGGCACCCGTAAAATTTGAAATTGGCATAGTTGATGCCTTGTGAGACCTCGTTAGTGTGCCTAGGAACCCTACAGTGGTATCAGAGCCTAGCTAGAGCCTTAGGCGATGCGTAGACGGAGTTTGAAGTCTGATCGAACCGAAATCCCATTTCCAAAATGCTCTCTGGACTTTTTTCAAAAACTGGGGTTTTTCCAGATTAAAAATTCTTTAAAAATTCAGCAGGAAATTCTAAGAATTACGTTGCAAAATTTATCGAGTGATGCTGCTACAGTGCGGCGGAACCGCGGCAGAAGCTTGGCTTATGCGGCGGTTCCGCGGCCAATAAATGTGATCACTGTTTAATTTTTGCACAGTAACTCCTATATTTTGGTTCTGGATTTTCTGGGATTTTTTAATATTTATTCAAGAGTTGAATATTCCAGGGTGTTTTGGAGCTTAGTTGATTCGATCGGATTATCAGACTTTGTCTATGTGGCTTTCCGGGTAATGTTAGAATATGTTAAAAAGTTCGACCGGATATAAATACCCACCTTTTCCCCTTTCGGGAAATTTCCAAGTGTTGGATTTTTCCGAGGTTTAAAGATGTTCTATGTAGTGCAAGTAACGCGATGGTCCCTCTAGAAGACAACAAACCTTAACTCGATTATGTGACCGTCTTGAACTGCCCTTTGAACCTTCGGGTTTGGGGTAGTACGGCGTGCCACATGTGAGGCGTTGGCTTGACCCTTCTACGGCTGGACCGTTGGTACTGAGGCATGAAGTGAATGTATTTGAACCTATTTCATTTGTTGAACGGTTTCGGGAAAACTTGGGTGTTTGACTGTTCGATCGAAAAGTTTAACATTTTCTATTTATCTGGAATGGGATACAATAATTGGAATTCACAAAAAGTTATGAGATAACTGAATGAATGTTATAAACATAGCACTTTAGTCTCACTTGATCGGTTGCCACGGAATTTTGATGCGATCAAAAGTCCGTCACAATCACGTAGCGTACGCGGATACTCGCCGGGTAAACTTAACAGACGACCTCACTCCATAGCCCCGACCAGGTGACTGTAGGAGAACCCCGTCGCCGAAAGCATCCGTCTGGGTGCTCGCGGTAGCGGTGTTCCGCCTTGGTGCACTTCGTCGACGGGGGTGCGGCCGTCTACTAAAGTTTGAGACGAGTATTCGATCAAGATGTCGGGAATCTTGTTGAATTACCCGACTTGATATTGAAAAGTGTTTTCGATAATGAGACTAAAATGCGGGATTTATAATTGTTAGGCATGCGATGTCTAAAGAATTCATTTGATTAGGCATGCGATGTCTAAAGAGATTGCGGATTCCAACTGTTGTAGTTTTACACTTTCTTTTCTGTGACCGTAAGTGTAATATGTGATATCGTCGGTTTCGTTGCTATATGTCAACGACAATTGGGATGCGCATATTTACTTACGTTGATGACATGTGATGTTATGTGTTGCTGGATATGTTATATTGGATCGTCGTGTTTGAATAGCCGGGTTTTTTTTATGTGAGATGAGTGTTTTTCATTTTCATTCATGTAAAAACTTGTATGTAATATTCTTTTATTGGGGCACTTCCAGGTTGCGGAAGATGTCACCATTTGTATATTATTTACTTTTCCGCACTAGGATAGACCCAAGGAGGAGGGCACAAGTAACCGGGTTCTGGAGTCCAGTGGGAGACCAACTCGAGGAGTCGAGTCCGGGTCTCCTAACTCTAGAATTGGTAGGGTTGCTTGCCGCTCTCGTAGGGGTCTAGGGGTGTGGGTTTGGCTATTCATCGCGACCGTGGAATCCGTGTTTTATACTGGCTCGTATTGAAAACACGGACGTCCTAGTATATCCAATGTTTCATATGTTTCTTCTGCTGCGATATCTGTGATGTGATCATGTGATGTTCTGTGATAGATACTGTATATAATATATATGATATATTATATAGACGTTACTTATGTTTTACACCCGCGCTAGCCCTGCCCCGCTCTGCCGTTAGTTACCTAACCTAACAGTGCACGAGGGGACATCGAGGCGAATGCGGATGGCATAAGTGTACGTCGTATTTATCTGTGATGTTTAGGTACTTAAATGATGGGACTTCATTAATGAGATTAATGAAATAAAAGAAACCTAAGATGTTGTAGAATCGAATTTCAAAATAAAACAGGTAGCTACAGTTCTTGCTTTGCATAGTGGTATATATGATATATCCTGCACCTTATTCGATGAGGAAAGGACCGAGATCCCTTCACCGGGAGTGACTCCTTTAGCAATAACTGGCAGATGCTACACACTCGGTTTGTCTTTTGATTGCTTTTAAAAGTTCTGCTTTGCACAGTGATATATATGATATATCCCGCACCTCATTCGACGAGGAAAGGACCGACGATCCCTTCACCGGGAGTGACTCCTTTAGCAAAACTAGAAAAGCCTCAAAAACACTCCATTTTAAAATCATTTGATTCTACAACGATATCAAGTTCATTACGCAATAGGTTTTCAGAAAAATCTGTCGTAGCCCTCCGTCATTTCAGATAAGTACTAGTTAGTATTCGTGCTGCGGTAGTTTGGCATTCGTCAAGGCGTAGTGTACGGTAGCCAACTAGTATTTATCTGCTTATGCATATGATGCAGATTGGATTAAGGTATTCGTACGGCGTTGTTTGGCATTCGTCAAGGGTCGTGCGGGTGGGTTTAATTCAATCAAGAAATGTACGGGTTGAACTTGACTAGTGGACTGTGGGTTGTTTGGCATTCGTCAAGGTCATAGAACACTAGGGGTAAAATATTATCGGGAATTTCAAGAGTTGAAATTTGCAATGAGATTGCATACCTTCTATGAGATAGTTGGATTCCGATACCCGCTGTGAGTAATTGTTACTCCTAGGAGAGTTTTACACATTACAATTAGCCGATCAAGTAGGTGTCTAGAAAGGTGTCAACAGGGTTACGCCTCTGGGAAAACGAGGTTTACATTAATTAGGTTCGTGCGAAAGCACGGGGGACCTCCCTCAAAGTACCGACACTGGCCTGGCTGAAAGATTGGCGAACTTGTAGTGTGTAATTAATCCCGGCTAGTCTTTCCTTTTAGGGTTTGAAGGAAGATTTGATAAAAAGCAGTGGGAGCCATCCTGATTAGATAAAATAATAACCAATCTATTCTTGCAAGAGCGCACGCAGAGTGTTTTCTTCTCTCTCTCTCCAGCTAGCGACCATATCACACCTTAATCAAGATAATAATACGGATATTTGACCGAACCCGCTTGTCATACTGAGCTAAGGAACGTTGGTCCCGCTCCACCTTATAATTGTTATAAGACAGAGCAGGAAATTGGGGAATACCAGATTTCTCGTGCCGTCCAAACGAAAAGAGTGCATGCTAATGCATCATCTTCGGGTGTGTTCATTACAAAGAACTGTTTCTCAGTATCCTTTACGTCCTGGGTATGTAACACTGGATCAGGATCCCGCATATGTAATCTGTTACATGGGGCTACAGAAAGGTAGAGAACTGAGAATGGGTGATAAGTTTCATGAGGCAGAAAACGGGGCAAGTGTTGCAGCCAAGTCTGTTGGTCACTGTCACCCTGTATTATCAATACATTGATTCTGAACGAATGTTATTAGATACCGAACCTGATATACAAAATCATATCACTCTCTTTATTAGTAAAGAAATGATAAAATTTTGTATTGTTGGATAATGTTTTGAACATTTCCTATATCAAAAGTTGATCGGTTCAGGCACGTTATCTAAAAGCGTTGATGTTCTAAATCAAACTATAGTTCTTAGTATATGGAACACACATAAGAGGAAGAGTTCAGAAATGAACGAATTCTTCTTGAGGTATTGTAGACTAGGTCAGATCAATGTGACCCGACTAGCTAGAGTTACATAAAGATGCATATTTAAATTAGTTTGAATTTACATCTTGTGAAACTCGCTAGTCATGTCACAAAGATAAGATGACCATAGCTCCGTTTATTGGAAACAGAGAAAGAATTGGTAACTCTTGGGATGATACATGTTGATGTATAAAGGTCCCCTGTCTACACATGTCATGACCGGTTCTTTGTACTTCATTACATTCTCTGATAATCTCTCAAGATTCAGACATATGTTCCTGTTGAAACACAAGTCCGAACCCTTTGAGATATTCACAGAATATAAGTTAGAAGTAGAGAACCAAAATACGGGTATAAGTATTATGTCCTATGATGAGATCAGGGAGGAGAATACTTGAGCACGGAATTCCTGAACTATTCTAAAGGAGAATGAGATTCTCTCTCAGGATTACTCCTCCGTATACACCATAGCACGACGGTATATCGGGGCGGAGCAATCACACCCTATATGATAAGGTGTGCTCTATGATGAGTACTACTGAGTTACCTATTTCCTTTTTGGGAGTTATGCACTTAAGAAGCTGCATACCTATTGAATAGGGTTCAAATCAAATCAGTTGCCTACCACTTCATATGTGATATGGAAAGGGAAGAGCCCATATCTTAAGTTAGTTAAGATTTGGGGTTGTCCGGCCTATGTCTAAAAGCAAAATCCGGACAAGCTCGAGGCAAGGTCAGTTATGTAGAACTAGAAAGGTTCCAGCTATACAAACTACAGCAGATGATTTGGTACAACCAAAGGATTAAGTAGATACCAACGAACCTCAGCCTCTCCGCCGATCTAGTAAGGTTCCTCACCCACCTGAGAGCTAATTTTGTTTCTCTATGACAGTGGGAGCGAGGATTGCATCATGAGATGATGACCCAACTAGCTTCGAGCTGGCCATCAGGAGTAAGACTCTGTAAGAATGGCCGGATGCTTAGTGATCTGAGATGGAATCCATGTACATCAATAAAGTATGGACTTTGGTTGCTATATCTGAAGGGTTAAATCCTCATCAGGAGCAAGTATATCTTGAGAAGATTACTTGGTGTAGATGGAAAAGTTGAGACTTTCAAAGCTAGACTTGTTAAAGGTTTTCGTCATCGACCAAGCGTGGATAATGATGAAACCTTTTTCCAGTGGCTATGCTTAAGTCCATCCAGATTCTACTTGTAAGTGCACGGCGGCGCCCCGGCCGTCGATCCGACGCCGGAATGCGGAAGCGGTGAATAACTTTAAATTTTGCGGACTTAGCAAACCGGAACCACCGCGCACTAAACACCCGGATCGTAACCATTAACAAGTCTAAGCTAACTAGAAGATGGGTTAGAGATATACCGACGATCCAAGTCCTCCGGTCTTCTCGTCATGGTCCCGATCTCCTGCGGAAAAGTCCCGTCTCCTCCTCGTCGCCGGAAGTGCACCACATCGCCTTCTTCGTTTACGGGCTCCCACCTCTATGCCGAGGCAACTCGGGCACGAAGCCGGCTACTCGACGTGCCCAAGGTTCGTTGTAGAATATGTAGTGAGCTTGTGTCTCACTTTTGGGGTTGTGGAATTGCCATTTGAGGAGGGATTGAACTTGGAGCTTTTTAGATGGAACTTGTGGGATTTTTGCAACATGAAATGAAGCAAAATCCCACCTCAAAATATTTGGACAGCCCCTTCAAGAGGGAGGCCGGCCATGCTCTAGTGAGTGAGGGAGAGAATGAGATGGATCACCATGAGCGAGTGAGAGGCTTGAACAATAATGCAAGGCATCAAAAAACAATTATGAAAGAATATGATCACAACACCAAAACCACACTCAAACCACAACCATCACTAAACAAAGTCAAGCCATCATGATAGCTAGAAGTCAAGGTCAAAAGATGGTGCTATCATGATACAACAATAAGCAAATACCCCCTCCACAAATACTTATTTGCAACAATGCAAATAAACCCTCCTCCACCAATCTTCGGCCAATGAACGGAACAAAGGAAATTGGCCGAAACGGAAAGCAAACTGGCAACTCCAGAAAACTGGTCCCGTAATAAATTACGGGAAAACCCCAATACTGTGCATACACACCCGCATTTGTATTTCAACTGAAATACAAATGCAATGAGACAAAATCCACACTGTACTATACTAGGATCCGGCTTATACCAAAACCGGCTAGTAATAACTGTTCGATCCTGATCCGTGCAATACCGCACGTATCTGATCGAACCCTGCCATATACCCATACGGCCTATAGTACAAACTGTCCGATCCCGATCCGTGCAATACCGCACGTATTTGGTCGGACCTTGCCATATCTCCATACGGCCTCTACAACCTTTCGCCCGAAAGCTGAGTAACTGTAAATGTGGTGGACTCTAAAGACTCGTCAATACTATGGCTGTGGATTTAACCACTAGCACGTCAGAGGTATATGCCAATACGTGACGGGCCACCAGCTATTGACCAAAAGGGACGTCGATGAGGAAGCTCACCCCGACACCCAACTGAGCCTGTCAGTGACAATATCCGTGCAGTCCGGTCCGTTCGTCTATGAGCATCGCATGGCGGGCCCAGGGGGTTGGTAAAAGTCAGACCCCCAAAAGCGGTACAAGTCGTATCGGAGTGTAGCCCAGAACACCCTGAGATACTACTGGAATACCTACCAGTAAATCTCCTTGCCTTGGCCAAGGACTTTGTGTAATGGCTCTCCTAGACACAGCACGACCTCACCCCCAATACCGGGAGAGACGAACCCCTGAAGATACGCTCACTGCCTCCATGTGGCTCGGGACTGTACCCAACTAAAACCTGTTTGCACGACTCCTTTGAGCCGTGGTAGGGTAGTAATCAAAGTACAGTGGGAACTCACACGAGACAAATGACGATCCCCAGGTCGATGAACTAACCTGCACACATGTCACCAGGGAACTGCCATCTGACGTCTGGTATATGACCAACTAGCATGTTCCCGGCGAGTCCTGTCCGGTGTACTCATAACCCAATGAGCACCTGTATACATCTTAGGTGATCCAACTGACACCAGTGGCTTGTGAGACCGGCCACCGCCCCTCGTCGGGGTCTCGACTGTATACACTAGTCTACTAATGGAGTATCGATGCCCGGTCTCGAAACTCCCACGACTAGGGACCTTTTAAGGATAAGCTTATAGACTCCCAGCTCCCACTTATATGATCGCCCTCATACTGCTGGTGGTCAAGCAAGAATCCTAGGGGCTCTATCAACGTGTAATAGCGACGTGTCAGGTCACCTAAAACAGTACACGATGATAAAGGTAAACCAGATAGCATACTATCATCTCGAGTAAGACTGTCCTACCGGGATAGGTCCTCCCTCAATCATTGCAATCACGTACCTGTGATCCAATAATTGACTCTGAGGGCACTATCTCCAACAATCTCCCACTTGCACTCAAGGCTAATTATTGCGATGTCGCATACTCACAGCCCGTGTGATACCGAACACCCAACTCCTCTACTAGTCAGTCTCACAAAGCTCGTTTGCGAAACTATTGCGTTCGAGGAATAGCCTCAGTGAGTGGATCCGCTTAGTTGTCTCTTTCCATGTCTCTCTAAATCTCAAGTTCGCGGAGAAACCCATCTCCCGAAATGAGCAATACCTGTCTTAGAATGTGTCTGGATGTCTGATGGGACATAGCTCATAAATGAGCTCCAAATCCAAACTTCTTAGACTGTATCGTCAACTGAACTTAATCAGTATCCTGCGCCATGCCACCCTCAGTATTGCCTTGGACCACCTATCCAAAATACTGCCCCTCATCAGAAGGAAAACTATAGCTCTGACAACCTCCTTGTCGTCCATGTCACCTTGGAAGCCTGGAATGATAACTGTTTCCCGAATGAGGCTGTCGTTATCATATCCCTAGAACATCCACTTATGTTCTAAAACTGCTTCCGACTGTTTCTCCAGGATTGGATTAATGTCAACTTATTGCATCTAGTGCAAGAACAACATCTGGTGTGGTACTTGACATCTCATGATTGACTCAATTGCCTGAGCAAGTGATCTGCCAATCATGCACATCCCTCTCCCCTTTAGTCTGTAAGACACCTTTGGAGAGGGTGACTCCATTACCTGCAGGTACACTACCGTGCCAGGAGTCGTCCATCCTAAATACTCTTAGAATGCTGTCAAGTACCCTGATTGGGAAACCACCCAAATCTAGATCTAAAACCATAGATCTAGTAACCAGTATGTCAGATATAATGTCCAAGTCCATGTGGAGAAACCACTGTGTGACGACCAAAGTATAACCGATCGTAGTATAGGAGTTTCCTTTCCTACTTTGTGTATGTCATCCAAATACCAGGATATCACACCCTACTACCTTCTCAACAGATCCATCCCCTATTCTGATGAAGTCAAACCCATGACTGTCACGTCAGAAATAGATGATCTATCTCCGCTACTGGTGCTTCAGTCTGTAAATAGACATAAGCTACCTGTCCACCAATGCTTCCGCTGCTCCCACTGACTACGACAACCCTCTGGCAGAGTCATATAGACGTGCACTTCTAAAACTAGTTTAGAATGACGCTATACTCATCCTCCCGCCGGGTCTCGCAGCCTGGAACAACAGCAATGGTAATTGTGGGTAAACAAGAACTTCCCTGTCACCGTCCTTGAGGCTACCGTAGTACCTCTCGGGTGCCTGAAGTTACCCACCTTATCTGCGGAGTGGCCAATGGAATGTCAATTCAGATTGAATCTTAAGGTTCCTTATCAAATCTTCAGTAATCGTTTGTGGTTCTGGAATCACTTCCAGTTCTACCATACTCCCACTACTGTTTTCCTGAAAAAATCCATTTTTAATTTAAAACTGTGGCGAGTCAAGAACAATATTACTATTGATCTTCCAGATGGTAGAAAGTCAACCCGCGTCATAGCCTGGGTCAACCCACAAACAGCCATTACAGAAACGTGCCTTGAGTTGTCCAGTGTCTGGTTTTAATCATAAACCGGACAACTCCCCGTACCTTAACATCGTTAAGATATGAACTGTTCTATATCCAATATAGAAACAGAGGCACTGATTTAATTGAACCAGATTCAAATCATGCAGCTGTCCCCAGCGCATGTCAACTAAATGGAAGGAGGCCGATCAGCGTTACTCAATCTTAGGAATACTTCCAATTATGAGTAACCTGAAAGAGAAGCAAGATCTCTTTATCATTACTATCAACTGAATACCATACACAAGTATCTACATCTTCGATCTCTTTGAAGAATCCCGATACTTGCTACACCTGGTTCTCTACTCTATTCAAATACCTATAACTTCTCAAAATTCGGACCCTGTGTTTCCACGAAACACTTGTCTAAAAACTAGAGAAGTCATAAGTAAACCGAATATAGTACGAGGACCAACCCCTCTGTCCTAATGGACACTGGACAACATACAATACTCTGTATAAGTCCCTTGAGTCTGATAACTCATTTACTGTGTGTCGTAGGTTGAAAACTGTACTTATGGTTAAGAAGAATTACACCGCTGTTTAATGCTCCTTACCTAACCATCCACTGATATAGGTAAATGTCATAGACATAATTTCAAAAAGGTATATCTCACTCTATGAAAATAGACGTACAGATACATCGATTTGAAATTGGTGCATAACGGCGGATATTCAAAACCAAATACTTGCCGTCCGGCAAATAACCCAGGTGACTTCCTCAAATATCACCGATTACAACGAATCCCGATATAATGAGGACAATCACCTAATTCCCAATAGCTTACTCCCACTCATCATCTGTAAAACCATACAGATGTGAGAATCATACTTGGTAAATACATACCCTGGAGCAAGTGTCTAATCGGGAAATCAGTTTTCCTTTAACTGTACACAGTGAAACTGAAACATTGAAATGCTTCGATGGGATATCCCGGTATTCCTAGTAATGCCTCTTCCAGAATCACGACTGTAACCTTATAGTTCTTTGCCACCTCTCCAAATCCCTTCATATGTCTTTAGTCATTACCTTCTGCACACCCTTTTAGGCCAAATGGTTTTCTTCCTTCCCTACCGTTCGGCACCAGCCTATGGTTTGGAAGAAGACTATCCAATAAGCATAATGGGTGTACTGTCCCAATCCTAGGAACACTCGCAATGAGAGAGGGTGAAGATGAAAGACAACCGAATAAACCTTATTCCTATTTCTCCTGAACCAGAATCCATCCCCGAACTGGAACAAGTTCCATTCGAGTTCGTATATAACCATACGATGGAGTATCCAAATAAACTGTGGATCTTCGTAGCGATACGGAGTGTCCTGGAGAAATACAAAGGTGATTTAGGATTGGCGAACGAATAATTGGTTTGGTCGTGAATACCTGTTGCAATTTACTTTGCCCTCTTACTAATCCCTTTCTTTGTCTGAACTTAATACCTTCTGCACACCATCGTTATGCTAATTGGTTTTCTTCATTCCCTACCGGTCGGCACCAGCCTAAGGTTTGGAAGAAGACAATCCAATTTGCGTAATAGGTGTACTACCCCTAAACCAAGGAGTACTCGTAACCTGAGAGAGGGTAAAAGGAAAAGACAACTGAATAATCCCATCCGTTTTCTCCAGAACCGGAAACCATCCTCGAATAAATTCTTTCGAGTTCGTATCTAACCATACGATGGTTTTGTCCAATGGAAGTGGACGTTCGTAGTAATACGGGGTGTCCTGGAGAAAAGGGTAAAAGTAGGAGTGGCAATGAGGTTTGCAACTCTGACAATCCAAAAGCCGGTGTTTAAGAAGGTTCGGTCAACTTGGTCACTGAGTCAAAGTCTTAGGGTCGGGTCAATGGTCGCTGCCAAAGAGAGAGAGAAAAGAAACACTCAGCGTGCACTCTAACCTAGATCAGAATGGTTACCAATTTATCTAATCTGGAAATCTCCCACTGTACCTCAAATTCTCCTCCAAACCTGAAAGAAGAATTAGTCGGGGTCACCCGAGGAGTAAACCAACTCATCAGTGGAAATCGGGATCCAACTATCATTGCATGATAACGTGACGGAATCCGCTCACGCTATCACACTCCAGAAGGTATGCGCATATCTGGCAAGTTTCAGTTCTTTTGAAACTCCCGATGTGATTTCTGCCCCATGCTCTTATGACCTTGACTTTGGCCAACAAATCATAAGTCACATGTCAAGTTCTACCCGTCATTCTCCAGGTTGTTTTGAATCCACCCGTACATACCCTTGACTTTGGCCAACAAGGCAGTACGACTGTTCCAAACCAACGCATCTATCTATGCTGCATATGAATAACCAACAGCTACCAAACACTGTGCCTTGACTTTGGCCAACAAACACAGCTTGAATACTATTGACTACCCATATGAAACGACGGAGGGCTACGAATGGTTTCTGGCGAAAACCTTTAACGTAATGAACTTGATATCGTTGAAGGAACGGATAGCTTTTTGAAAATATAGTGACGAAAACCTTCGCTAAAGAGGTCACTCCCGGTGAAGGGATCTCGGCTCTTTCCCTGTAGAATGGGGTGCAGGATATTCCAACTGAATACCACGGTGCAAAGCAAAAGTAATCGGCTATAGTGAAGTTAATGCCCTGACGCAAACTTTTGTCCAAGGGGTCACTCCCGGTGAAGGGATCTCGGCCCTTGCCTCGTCGACTGAGGAGCAGGATATTCCAAATGAATACCACAATGCAAAACAAAAGTGAACGTCCTTGCAATAACAGCTTTTTGAAAAATGTTCCAACAACATCAGATAAGGTTTGTTTTTAACTTGCATTGATCCGAATCAACGCAGTCCCATCAATTGATCACACCACAAAGAACGAAAATATACTGATGTACGTATATGCCATCCGCATTCGCCACTGGGTCCCGTCATTACCCGTTAGGTTAGCTTACTAACGACAGAGCGGGGACTGGACTAGCGCGGATGCAAAACATATACAACATCTACTAATATATATACCAATATATTATATTTCGCTCAAGGCGTGAATAAAATGCAACATCACAGAAAATGAACAGCATCACAGAAACAATACAGATATCTGGGATCCCCGGGTTTCACAGAGCCGCTGAAACCCGACGTTCCCCTGGTCGTGTGGATAGCCTGTGCAATGAAATCCTAGACCCCTACGGGCGCGGCAAGTCACCCGCCAAAACCTGAAGCGAGGCAGCCCCCTTCAGCGCCGTGAATGGACCACCCAGCACTTCACGGAATCCGGCAACTTGGGCACCCCTCCTGGGTCAACCTGTACCCCCTACGAGTGCGGCGAATAGCCCGCCAATCCTAGAGTGAAGCCCCCTCCGTCTCAATGCCATGAGATGCGGGCTTGTTGCCCTCAAGAACCCGGCTATCCGTGCACCCCTCCGCGGGGCAATCCTAGTACAGAAAGTAAAATATACATACACCGGGTACATCGACCGCAACCAGGTCGTGCCCCAAAAGAATAATACAAACAGGCAGTGACGGCAGTCCACATGTCGGACGCTCGCCCCGCAATATCAAATGTACATAATACAACAAAACTGTACTAGCATTGCATCCAGGCTATCCCCCACGACCGATCCACAACATCACAGCATAAACATAGAACATCAACGTGAAAGTCACGTTCGCAAATCCGTCTAACCGGGCTATAGCAGTTAGACCGGATTTACCGATCGAGTGACATTCACGGTCGCAGATATAATGTAAATACTGTGAAAAATGTGTTTAAAATTTTCCGATTGATCAAACATTAACAAGTGGGCCCCCAAACAAAACTGTAGCAACCACAGAAAACCTGGGCCCAATTTTAATATTCCAGAAACCACAATTATCACACAGGAACATACTACAAAAATTTGGGAGCATGAACAGTTAAAAGCGCCGCGGAAGCGCGGCCCAAGCAGGGGTTTAGCCGCCCTTCCGCGGCGGAACAGTGAGATCATGGTACCAATTTTTTACAGAATGCTTATATTTCCCTGCACATCATTCTGCGACAACCTGAAAAATTTTTGGACTCAAAAAAAATTCGACAGAAACTGATGTGCTTGAAATACGTGTTTTCGGGATTTTGTTCGATCGGAAACGTTAAACACATTAAACAAAGCTAGACGAAGTTAATGGCGAGTCTCTGATACCACTGTAAGTGCACGGCGGCGCCCCGGCCGTCGATCCGACGCCGGAATGCGGAAGCGGTGAATAACTTTAAATTTTGCGGACTTAGCAAACCGGCACCACCGCGCACTAAACACCCGGATCGTAACCATTAACAAGTCTAAGCTAACTAGAAGATGGGTTAGAGATATACCGACGATCCAAGTCCTCCGGTCTTCTCGTCATGGTCCCGATCTCCTGCGGAAAAGTCCCGTCTCCTCCTCGTCGCCGGAAGTGCACCACATCGCCTTCTTCGTTTACGGGCTCCCACCTCTATGCCGAGGCAACTCGGGCACGAAGCCGGCTACTCGACGTGCCCAAGGTTCGTTGTAGAATATGTAGTGAGCTTGTGTCTCACTTTTGGGGTTGTGGAATTGCCATTTGAGGAGGGATTGAACTTGGAGCTTTTTAGATGGAACTTGTGGGATTTTTGCAACATGAAATGAAGCAAAATCCCACCTCAAAATATTTGGACAGCCCCTTCAAGAGGGAGGCCGGCCATGCTCTAGTGAGTGAGGGAGAGAATGAGATGGATCACCATGAGAGAGTGAGAGGCTTGAACAATAATGCAAGGCATCAAAAAACAATTATGAAAGAATATGATCACAACACCAAAACCACACTCAAACCACAACCATCACTAAACAAAGTCAAGCCATCATGATAGCTAGAAGTCAAGGTCAAAAGATGGTGCTATCATGATACAACAATAAGCAAATACCCCCTCCACAAATACTTATTTGCAACAATGCAAATAAACCCTCCTCCACCAATCTTCGGCCAATGAACGGAACAAAGGAAATTGGCCGAAACGGAAAGCAAACTGGCAACTCCAGAAAACTGGTCCCGTAATAAATTACGGGAAAACCCCAATACTGTGCATACACACCCGCATTTGTATTTCAACTGAAATACAAATGCAATGAGACAAAATCCACACTGTACTATACTAGGATCCGGCTTATACCAAAACCGGCTAGTAATAACTGTTCGATCCTGATCCGTGCAATACCGCACGTATCTGATCGAACCCTGCCATATACCCATACGGCCTATAGTACAAACTGTCCGATCCCGATCCGTGCAATACCGCACGTATTTGGTCGGACCTTGCCATATCTCCATACGGCCTCTACAACCTTTCGCCCGAAAGCTGAGTAACTGTAAATGTGGTGGACTCTAAAGACTCGTCAATACTATGGCTGTGGATTTAACCACTAGCACGTCAGAGGTATATGCCAATACGTGACGGGCCACCAGCTATTGACCAAAAGGGACGTCGATGAGGAAGCTCACCCCGACACCCAACTGAGCCTGTCAGTGACAATATCCGTGCAGTCCGGTCCGTTCGTCTATGAGCATCGCATGGCGGGCCCAGGGGGTTGGTAAAAGTCAGACCCCCAAAAGCGGTACAAGTCGTGTCGGAGTGTAGCCCAGAACACCCTGAGATACTACTGGAATACCTACCAGTAAATCTCCTTGCCTTGGCCAAGGACTTTGTGTAATGGCTCTCCTAGACACAGCACGACCTCACCCCCAATACCGGGAGAGACGAACCCCTGAAGATACGCTCACTGCCTCCATGTGGCTCGGGACTGTACCCAACTAAAACCTGTTTGCACGACTCCTTTGAGCCGTGGTAGGGTAGTAATCAAAGTACAGTGGGAACTCACACGAGACAAATGACGATCCCCAGGTCGATGAACTAACCTGCACACATGTCACCAGGGAACTGCCATCTGACGTCTGGTATATGACCAACTAGCATGTTCCCGGCGAGTCCTGTCCGGTGTACTCATAACCCAATGAGCACCTATATACATCTTAGGTGATCCAACTGACACCAGTGGCTTGTGAGACCGGCCACCGCCCCTCGTCGGGGTCTCGACTGTATACACTAGTCTACTAATGGAGTATCGATGCCCGGTCTCGAAACTCCCACGACTAGGGACCTTTTAAGGATAAGCTTATAGACTCCCAGCTCCCACTTATATGATCGCCCTCATACTGCTGGTGGTCAAGCAAGAATCCTAGGGGCTCTATCAACGTGTAATAGCGACGTGTCAGGTCACCTAAAACAGTACACGATGATAAAGGTAAACCAGATAGCATACTATCATCTCGAGTAAGACTGTCCTACCGGGATAGGTCCTCCCTCAATCATTGCAATCACGTACCTGTGATCCAATAATTGACTCTGAGGGCACTATCTCCAACAATCTCCCACTTGCACTCAAGGCTAATTATTGCGATGTCGCATACTCACAGCCCGTGTGATACCGAACACCCAACTCCTCTACTAGTCAGTCTCACAAAGCTCGTTTGCGAAACTATTGCGTTCGAGGAATAGCCTCAGTGAGTGGATCCGCTTAGTTGTCTCTTTCCATGTCTCTCTAAATCTCAAGTTCGTGGAGAAACCCATCTCCCGAAATGAGCAATACCTGTCTTAGAATGTGTCTGGATGTCTGATGGGACATAGCTCATAAATGAGCTCCAAATCCAAACTTCTTAGACTGTATCGTCAACTGAACTTAATCAGTATCCTGCGCCATGCCACCCTCAGTATTGCCTTGGACCACCTATCCAAAATACTGCCCCTCATCAGAAGGAAAACTATAGCTCTGACAACCTCCTTGTCGTCCATGTCACCTTGGAAGCCTGGAATGATAACTGTTTCCCGAATGAGGCTGTCGTTATCATATCCCTAGAACATCCACTTATGTTCTAAAACTGCTTCCGACTGTTTCTCCAGGATTGGATTAATGTCAACTTATTGCATCTAGTGCAAGAACAACATCTGGTGTGGTACTTGACATCTCATGATTGACTCAATTGCCTGAGCAAGTGATCTGCCAATCATGCACATCCCTCTCCCCTTTAGTCTGTAAGACACCTTTGGAGAGGGTGACTCCATTACCTGCAGGTACACTACCGTGCCAGGAGTCGTCCATCCTAAATACTCTTAGAATGCTGTCAAGTACCCTGATTGGGAAACCACCCAAATCTAGATCTAAAACCATAGATCTAGTAACCAGTATGTCAGATATAATGTCCAAGTCCATGTGGAGAAACCACTGTGTGACGACCAAAGTATAACCGATCGTAGTATAGGAGTTTCCTTTCCTACTTTGTGTATGTCATCCAAATACCAGGATATCACACCCTACTACCTTCTCAACAGATCCATCCCCTATTCTGATGAAGTCAAACCCATGACTGTCACGTCAGAAATAGATGATCTATCTCCGCTACTGGTGCTTCAGTCTGTAAATAGACATAAGCTACCTGTCCACCAATGCTTCCGCTGCTCCCACTGACTACGACAACCCTCTGGCAGAGTCATATAGACGTGCACTTCTAAAACTAGTTTAGAATGACGCTATACTCATCCTCCCGCCGGGTCTCGCAGCCTGGAACAACAGCAATGGTAATTGTGGGTAAACAAGAACTTCCCTGTCACCGTCCTTGAGGCTACCGTAGTACCTCTCGGGTGCCTGAAGTTACCCACCTTATCTGCGGAGTGGCCAATGGAATGTCAATTCAGATTGAATCTTAAGGTTCCTTATCAAATCTTCAGTAATCGTTTGTGGTTCTGGAATCACTTCCAGTTCTACCATACTCCCACTACTGTTTTCCTGAAAAAATCCATTTTTAATTTAAAACTGTGGCGAGTCAAGAACAATATTACTATTGATCTTCCAGATGGTAGAAAGTCAACCCGCGTCATAGCCTGGGTCAACCCACAAACAGCCATTACAGAAACGTGCCTTGAGTTGTCCAGTGTCTGGTTTTAATCATAAACCGGACAACTCCCCGTACCTTAACATCGTTAAGATATGAACTGTTCTATATCCAATATAGAAACAGAGGCACTGATTTAATTGAACCAGATTCAAATCATGCAGCTGTCCCCAGCGCATGTCAACTAAATGGAAGGAGGCCGATCAGCGTTACTCAATCTTAGGAATACTTCCAATTATGAGTAACCTGAAAGAGAAGCAAGATCTCTTTATCATTACTATCAACTGAATACCATACACAAGTATCTACATCTTCGATCTCTTTGAAGAATCCCGATACTTGCTACACCCGGTGTACTCATAACCCAATGAGCACCTGTATACATCTTAGGTGATCCAACTGACACCAGTGGCTTGTGAGACCGGCCACCGCCCCTCGTCGGGGTCTCGACTGTATACACTAGTCTACTAATGGAGTATCGATGCCCGGTCTCGAAACTCCCACGACTAGGGACCTTTTAAGGATAAGCTTATAGACCCCCAGCTCCCACTTATATGATCGCCCTCATACTGCTGGTGGTCAAGCAAGAATCCTAGGGGCTCTATCAACGTGTAATAGCGACGTGTCAGGTCACCTAAAACAGTACACGATGATAAAGGTAAACCAGATAGCATACTATCATCTCGAGTAAGACTGTCCTACCGGGATAGGTCCTCCCTCAATCATTGCAATCACGTACCTGTGATCCAATAATTGACTCTGAGGGCACTATCTCCAACACTACTTGCCACGGCTACATACCATGACTACGATATCTGGTGGTTGGGTGTCATGACAGCTTTTCTAAATGATGTTTTAGAAGAGGGAGTCTATAAGTACACAGCCAGAGGGCCTCGTAGACAGTGGGAGCAGCGGAAACGTGTGCAAGATGTTTTATTTGATAAAGCAGGCATCGCGGAGTTGGAACATCTGTTTTGATGGATTAGTCAAAGAGTTTGACATCATCAAAATGGTAGATGAACCTTGTATAAACAAAAAGGTAGTAGGGAGTATGGTGACGATCCTCGTAGAGTACGTAGATGACATACTCTTGATAGGGAAGGAGTTTCCTATGCTATGCTCGGTCAATCTCCGCTTATCACAATGATTCTCCATATAGGATCAAAATGTGTTACCTACTAAATCCTGGGTTTTGGATCTATGAGATAGATCTAAATGGATGTTAGGATACTCACTAACTGTAGTGAGATGGTATCAATTGATCCTGGGGAGAATCACTGGAAGGGTTCCAGGGTGATAAAGATGACTGAATGTCAGTCACAGGCATTGTCGTTACCCTCTATCGAGGGACGGTATGTTGGAAGAGTTCCAAGCTAGATACCGTGACATACTAGACGATAAAGACAAGATACATCGCTACTTAAGATGCTACCAAAGAGGATGTTTGGGTGTATATTGGTTCATGAGATGAACTAGGTCCCTACCATTGTGTGACAGTGGAACTGTGGCTTTGGCCCGGGGACCACGGTCCCATCAGTGACCCAGAAATAATCTATGGCAGTATCAACTGATCATGGAGATGTTTGATCTCCAGGATGATCGAGGTTAGGAGAACAGACCAGAGGACAACACGGCGGATCCACTCACGAAGGCCTTTTCCCAGAGAGAGACTGTTATGGGATGGTTGAGTATGAGATACTACAACCTCTGCTATCAGATGGCCCTAGTGCAAGTGGGAGATTGTTAGTTATATGTATGCCCTAGAGGCCATTACTGTATATTGGATGTATATTGTAGTGGATGCTGGGACATATATAGGAAGGACTTTCTTGCTCGACATGATAGTATGCTATCTGGTTGATCTTTACCTTAACGTGTACACTGATTGTCTCTCTGTTACATGTTGGTAAAGCCCTTAGGATGTGTACTTGACTATATGGACTATGATGCGGATCATACTAGTGGGGACATGGTAGTCCATAAGTACATCCTTCAAGGTCCCTAGTCGTGGGTATATCGAGACGGGGCATCGATATACCAGAGTAGACTAGCGTATACCTTCTCGACCCATACAGATAGGCGATGGATGATCCCATATCCATTGGTGTTTTACATCAGAGATGATATACGGGTGCTCAGTGGAGACTGGGTACACTGGACGGACTCGCCGAGAACTCCCAGATGGTATTATACCTTACGTCAGATGGCAGTTCTCTGGTGACACTGGTACAGAGTAGTCTGTTGACCCGAGATCGTCATAGAGTCTTGTGTGGTTCCCACTGTGCTTTGATTTCCACCTTACCACGTCCAAGAGGGCGTGCAAAACGGTGGTTTTTGGGTACAGTCCCGAGTCACATGGAGGCAATGAGCGATAGGAGGGGATTCGTCTCTCCGGTATAGGGAGTTGATGTTGCGCTGTGTTCGATTGGCTATAACCGGAAATCCCTGGCCAGGGTTGCTGAGATTTACTGGTAAGTGTTACCAGTAGTTTCTCAAACTGTTATAGACCTCATATCGACACGACTTATCGAGCTATTGGGGTCTGACGTTTACCACCCCTAGGCAAGATATGCGACATATCAGACGACGAGACCAGACTGTACGGTAAGTGTTACTGGTTGGATTCACAGGAGTGTGAGCGGGCTTGCTCGTCGATCTTCTGATCGCTCAATACCCGGGTGGCCATTACGTTTAGCAGACCGCTTGCGGCTTGTGGGTGTTTGATATGATCATCATCTGCTGCCGGCGTATTGACGAGTCTTTAGAGTCCTACACAGAGGTTTCCTGGCTTAAGCGAAATGAAATAGGAGCGCATATGAGATATGTGCGGGACCGAGAATAATGCGTGTATGTGATACCGTATTCCATTCTCGCGATGAATGTATCGACTGGTTATATGCGATATAACCTAGTTATCGAATCAAGGATTGATTCGATAAGCCGATACATTGGATATTAGTCGGTTATATGCGATATGACCGGATCGTTAAATCAAGTATTGATTTAACGATTTAATGCATAATTATATATTTGATATATTACTTTGCATTAACTAGTATTGGTTCACTTAAGATGGATTTTCTCACTCGGTTGTGCACATTGTATATACGATATAATTTTGTGCACTAGTTTGTATCATGTTTGATGATGCATGCAAAAGTGGCTAAGTGTAAAGATTAAACCATGGTTGTGTAATGGTTAGGGTTTTGTTTTTACTTATTCATTTATTTATTTATCTATTCGTTTTTGAGAAATGGATAAAAGAAAAGCAAAATGGTTTCTTTCTTTGTTTTCTTTCATGAAGCTTGTTGAAGCTTCATGAAGCTTTGACCAAGTGACCATTTTGTCTTCTTCTTTTAACCCTAACCATTCACATAACCTTAGTTAATTCTCTACACTTGACCATGGTTAATTATATGATAAGTATTATTTTCTTTTCACTTATCATATTATTATCTTTATCTTCTTCTTCTTCTTCACTTGAAGAAAACCTTGCTTCATCAATGGTAACTTGATGTAAAGAGTGAGAAATCCAATTCTAAAGTGAACCCACCTCCTATTTCTTCATCCTCTACCTCTTGCCAAGTAGTATAGGGTGTTTTCTTCACAAGTTTCATGACTTGGTGAAGTGGGAGCTTGATCTTGTGATGCCTCGACGTAGATCATCTTCGGCATCGTTGTCGATGACCTAGCCCGTCCATTTCTCCGATGAAGCCGACGCTAGAGCCCGGGATTGGATTTGGACAGCAAGAGGACTTCATCATGGAGCTATGGAGGTGGAGAACTGGATCTACAAAGGTTGTATTTCCGTTCACTTAGTTAAATAGTTAACTAGCTTCTTTTTGTCGCCTAAAATTTCTAGTTAACGATCCGTATTAGGGTTTCTCGGCACCCGTAAAATTTGAAATTGGCATGGTTGATGCCTTGTGAGACCTCGTTAGTGTGCCTGGGAACCCTACATGCGGGACCGAGAATAATACCAGTATGTGATACTGTATTCTATTCTCGCGATTTGTATCATCGGCAGGTTATATGTGATATAGCCGGGTTACCGAATCAAGTGTTGATTCGATACATTGATACTCTTGATATTAGTCAGTCATATGCGATATGACCGGATCGTTAAATCAAGTGTTGATTTAATGATTTAATGTATAATTATATATTTGCTATATTACTTTACATTAACTAGTATTGGTTCACTTAAGATTGATTATCTCACTTGAATGTGCACATTGTATATATGATATATTTTATTGTGCACTTGATTGTATCATATTTGATGATACATGCAAACTTGGGTGTATGCTTGCTTTAAACCATCTTTAGGTTAATGGTTAGGTTTTAATTTGATTTATTTATTTTCTTTATTCATTTTAGTTAAAATGAAATGGTGGCTTGCTTTGTATTTTTGTTGAAGCTTCATGAAGTTTTGATAAAGTAACCATTTTGTTTTATCTTTTAAACCTAACCATTACCTAAACTAGGGTTTGCTCTCTACATGAGTTAGCCTCACCAATGGTTGCATTATAACAACCATCACTTCATTTTTCTTTTTGGAATTAATTCATTATTCTTTTTCTTCTTCTTCATCTTCTTCTTCAAGTGAAGAAAAGAAAAGCTTTCTAGAAAAATGTCAAGTGATGAAATCAAGTGAGAAATCCAAATCCAAAGTGAACCCACTTCCTATTTCTTCATCCTCTACCACTTGCCATGTAGTATAGGGTGTTTTCTTCACAAGTTTCATGACTTGGTGAAGATGGAGCTCGAGTTAGAGTTGCCTCGACGTAGATCATCTTCGGCATCGAAGTCAACGACCTAGCCCGATCTTTTCTCCGATGAAACCACCGCGAGAGTCCAGGATTCCGATGGTTGCAGCGGAGGGACGTCATCACGGAGCCAAGGAAGTGGAAGACCGGATCTACAAAGGTTGTATTTCCATTCACTTAGCAATGAAGTTGTTTACTTGCATGTTTCGCCTTTGCCTCTAGTTAACGATCTAGCATTAGGGTTTCTCGGCACAAGAAAAATTTGATTTTGGCATGGTTGTGTTGGAGATAGTGCCCTCAGAGTCAATTATTGGATCACAGGTACGTGATTGCAATGATTGAGGGAGGACCTATCCCGGTAGGACAGTCTTACTCGAGATGATAGTATGCTATCTGGTTTACCTTTATCATCGTGTACTGCTTCAGGTGACCTTACAGGTCGCTATTACACGCTGATAGAGCCCCTAGGATTCTTGCTTGACTGCCGGTAGTATGATGGCGATCATATACGTGAGAGCTGGTGGTCTATAAGCACATCCTTAAAAGGTCCCTAGTCGTGGGAGTTTCGAGACAGGGCATCGATTCTCTAGAGTAGACTAGTGTATACAGTCGAGACCCCGACGAGGGACGGTGGCCGGTCTCACAAGCCACTGGTGTCAGTTGTTTCACCTAAGATGTATACAGGTGCTCATTGGGTTATGAGTACACCGGACAGGACTCGCCGGGAACATGCTAGTTGGTCTTATACCTGACGTCAGATAGCAGTTCCCTGGTGACATGTGTACAGGTTAGTTCATCGACCTGGGGATCGTCATTTGTCTCGTGTGAGTTCCCACTGTGCTTTGATTACTACCCTACCACGGCACAAAGGAGTCGTGCAAACAGGTTTTAGTTGGGTACAGTCCCGAGCCACATGGAGGCAGTGAGCGGATCTTCAGGGGTTCGTCTCTCCCGGTATTGGGGGTGAGGTCGCGCTGTGTCTAGGAGAGCCATTACGCAAAGCCCTCGGCCGAGGCAGGAGATTTACTGGTAGGTATTCCAGTAGTATCTCAGGGCGTTCTGGGCTACACTCCGACACGACTTGTACCGCTTTTGGGGGTCTGACTTTTACCAACCCCCTAGGCCCGACATGCGATACTCATAGACGAACGGACCGGACTGTACGGATATTGTCACTGACAGGCTCAGTAGGGTGTCAGGATGAGTTCGCTCATCGACGTCTCTTTTGGTCAATAGCTGGTGGCCCGTCACGTATTGGCTTATACCTCTGACGTGCTAGTGGTTAAATCCACAGCCATAGTATTGACGAGTCTTTAGAGTCCACCACACTTTCAGTTACTCAAGCTTTCGGGCGAAACGCTGTAGAGGCCGTATGGAGATATGGCAGGGTCCGATCAGATACGTGCGGTATTGCACGGATCAGGATTGGACGGTTTGTATTAATGGCCGTATGGATATATGGCAGAGTTCGATCTGATACGTGCGGTATTGCACGGATCAGGATCGGACGGATATTACTAGACGGCTTTGGTTTAAGCCGAATCCTAGTTTAGTACAGTGTAGATTTTGTCTCATTGCATTTGTATCCGATCGAAATACAGATGCGGGTGTGTATGCACAGTTTCGGGGTTTTCCTGTAATTTATTACGGGACCAGTTTTCTGGAGTTGCCAGTTTGCATTCCGTTCCGGCCGGTTTTTCCTTTGTTCTTTCCCGGCCGGACGTTTCCGATGGAGGGGGTTATTTGCAAGTTTGCAAATAACATTTGTGGAGGGGGTATCTTGCATATTGGTGACATCATGATAGTTTCTCATGATGAGATGCTTTCTTAGTCTTTTCTTTTGCTTTATGGTGATGAGAAAGGATTAGGATTGATTTGTGTTTTGGATGTGAGGTTTGCTTTTGATATGGTCACCTCTTGCTTTTCCTACACTCACCTCCCTCTTGTATTTGTTTCATTTCCCTCCACCATTCTCACTTGGAAAAGGCCGGCCATATTTGATGAGGGGAGGAAAAATGAGAGGGTTCATTTTTGTATGAGGGATTAATTCACATCTCTTTTTCCATGCTTGCCAAATTCTCAAAAACCCTCTCCAAAGTTCATGATTCTCTTCTCCCTCTATGGCAACTTCACCACCCCAAAAGAGACTATGATTCTACACTACATTCTACAGCAAACCTTGGGCACGTCGACTAGCCAGCTTCGTGCCCGAGTTGCCTCGGTATTGAGGTGGGAGCCCGTAAAAGATGCAGATGATGTGGTGCCCTTCCGGCAAGGAGGCGACGACCGGAGTTTCCGTGGGAGATCGGGACGACGACGAGAAGACCGGAGGATTCGGATCACTCGGTATATCTCTCACCCTTTCTCTTGATTGCTAGTATCGGTTAATGGTTTCGATCTGGGTATATTGTCCGCGGTAGCGCCAGTTTAAAGTTAAGAAAAATTTTGATTCCGCATTTTGGCCTCGGATAGACGGCCGGGGCGCTGCCGTGGCGCAACATGGTATCAGAGCCACGCCATTAACCTTGTCTAGCTTGTTCTAATGTGTTTTACTTATCCGATCGACCAAAATTCCAAAATCCGCGTTTTGCATGCATCAGTTTTCTGTCGTTTTTTTCCGGGCTCGAAATTTTTTTCAGTTTATAGAAAAGTGATGTACATGGAATTATAGGACATCTGTGAAAATTTGGACGAGTGTTACTGTAGAACCGCCGCGGAACCGCGGCCAAACCCCCCTTGGCGCCGCGGTTCCGCTGCAGTTCAGTGTGTTCACTGGACCAATTTTTCACAGTGATCTTTTTGCAGGGAAATAGGGGTTTTGGAACATTAATTTTGGGCCCAGAATTTCTTGATGTGCTACAGTAGTACTTGGGGGCCCACTTGTTAAAATTTAATCGATCGGATATTTTAAACACATTATTTCACAGTATTTATATTATATCTGCGACCGTGAATGTCACTTGATCGGTAAATCCTGTCTAACTGCTATAGCTCGGTTAGACGGATTTGCGAACGTGACTTTCACGTTGATGTTCTGTGTTTATGCTGTGATGTTGCGGATCGGTCGTGGGGATAGCCTGGTTGCAGTGGTAGTACAGTTTTGTTTTATATGTACATTTGATATTGCGGGGCGAGCGTCCGACATGTGGACTGCCGTCACTGCCTGTTTGTATTATTCTTTTGGGGCACGACCTGGTTGCGGTCGATGTACCCATTGTATGTATATTTTACTTTCTGTACTAGGATTACCCACGGAGGGGTGCACGGATAGCTGGGTTCTAGAGGGCAACGGGCCCGCATCTTATGGCATTGAGACGGAGGAGGCTTCACTCTAGGATTGGCGGGCTATTCGCCGCACTCGTTGGGGGTACAGGTTGACCCAGGAGGGGTGCCCAAGTTACCGGATTCCATGAAGTGCTGGGTGGTCCATTCACGGTGCTGAAGGGGGCTGCCTCGCTTCAGGTTTTGGCGGGTGACTTGCCGCGCCCGTAGGGGTCTAGGATTTCATTGCACAGGCTATCCACACGACCAGAGGAACGTCGGGTTTCAGCAGCGGCTCTGTGAAACCCGGGGCTTCCAGATATCTGTATTGTTCTGTGATGCTGTATATTTCTGTGATGTTGCTTTTATCACGCCTTGAGCGAATATAATATATTGGTATATATATTAGTAGATGTTGTATATGTTTTACATCCGCGCTAGTCCAGTCCTCGCTCTGTCGTTAGTTAGCTAACCTAACGGGTAATGACGGGACCCAGTGGCGAATGCGGATGGCATATACGTACATCAGTATATTTTCGTTCTTTATGGTGTGATCAATTGATGGGAATGCGTTGATTCGGATCAATGCAAGCTAAACAAACCTATTCTGATGTTGTTGGAACACTTTTCAAAAAGCTGTTATTGCAAGGACGTTCACTTTTGTTTTGCATCGTGGTATTCATTTGGAATATCCTGCTCCTCAGTCGACGAGGCAAGGGCCGAGATCCCTTCACCGGGAGTGACCCCTTGGACAGAAGTTTGCGTCAGGGCATTAACTTCACTATAACCGATTACTTTTGCTTTGCATCGTGGTATTCAGTTGGAATATCCTGCACCTCATTCTACGGGGAAAGTGCCGGGATCCCTTCACCGGGAGTGACCCCTTTAGCAAAGGTTTCCGTCACTATATTTTTATAAAAAGTCATGCAGTTCCTTCAACGATATCAAGTTCATTACGTTAAAGGTTTTTCGCCAAAAACCATTCGTAGCCCTCCGTCATTTCTTATGGGTATTATTTAGTATTCGTGCTGCGTTTGTTGACTCCGTCAAGGCGTAGTGTACGGTAGCTAAGTGGTGCTTGTTTGTTGCATATATGGGATTGGTTAGGACAGTCGTTCGGCCTTGTTGACTCCGTCAAGGGCATGTACGGGTGAGTTTAATGCAATCCAGATAATGACGGGTTGAACTTGACTAGGAATCTTTGATTTGTTGACTCCGTCAAGGTCACTTGAGTCCTAGGGGTAAAAACACACATCGGGAGTTTCAAAAGAACTGAAGCTTGCCAGGCATGCGCATACCTTCTGGAGTGTGGTGACTTGAGTGGATTCCGTCAGGTTATCATGCGATGATAGTTGGATCCCGATTCCCACTGATGAGTTAGTTTACTCCTCGGGTGACCCCGACTAATTCTTCTTTCAGGTTTGGAGGAGAATTTGAGGTACAGTAGGAGGTTTCCTGATTAGATAAATTGGTAACCATTCTGATCTAGGTTAGAGTGCACGCTGAGTGTTTCTTTTCTCTCTCTCTTTGGCCGCGACCATTGACCCAACCCTAGACTATGACTCAGTGACCAAGTTGACCGAACCTTCTTAACACTGGCTTTTGGATTGTCAGAGTTGCAAACTTCATTGCCACTCCTACTTTTACCCTTTTCTCCAGGACACCCCGTATTACTACGAACGTCCACTTCCATTGGACAAAACCATCGTATGGTTAGATACGAACTCGAAGGACTTCAAGGATGGTTTCTGGTTCTGGAGAAAACGAATAGGATTATTCAGTTGTCTTTTCCTTTTACCTTCTCTCAGGTTGCGAGTACTCCTTGGTTAGGAGATAGTACACCTATTACGCAAATTGGATAGTCTTCTTCCAAACCTTAGGCTGGTGCCGACCGGTAGGGAATGAAGAAAGCCAATTAGCATAACGATGGTGTGCAGAAGGTATTAAGTTAAGACAAAGTAAGGGATTAGTAAGAGGGCAAAGTAAATTGTGACTGCTATTCACGATCAAACCAAGTATTTCTGCGCCAATCCTAAATCACCTTTGTATTTCTCCAGGACACTCCGTATCACTACGAAGATCCACAGTTTATTGGATACTCTATCGTATGGTTATATACGAACTCGAAAGGAACTTGTTCCAGTTCGGGGATGGATTCTGGTCCAGGAGAAATAGGAATACGGTTTATTCGGTTGTCTTTTCTCTTCACCTTCTCTCGCATTGCGAGTGCTCCTAGGATTAGGACAGTACACCCATTATGCTTATTGGATAGTCTTCTTCCAAACCATAGGCTGGTGCCGAACGGTAGGGAAGGAAGAAAACCAATTGGCCTAAAGGGGTGTGCAGAAGGTAATGACTAAAGACATATAAAGGGATTTGGAGAGGTGGCAAAGAATTATATGGTTATAATTGTGAATCTGGATAATGGAAGAGGCATTACTAAGAATACCGGAATACCCCACCGAAACATTTCAATGTTTCAGTTTCACTGTGTAATGTTAAAAGAAAACTGATTTCCCGATTAGATACTTACTCCAGGGTATGTATTTACCAGGTATGATTCTCACATCTGTATTGTTTTTACAGATGATGAGTGGGAGTAAGTTATTGGGAATAGAGTGATCATCCTCATTATATCGGGATTCGTTGTAATCGGTGATATTTGACGAGATCACCTGGGCTGTTTGCCGGTCGGCAAATATTTGGTTTTGAATATCCGCTGTTGTGCACCAATTTCAAATTGATATATCTGTACGTCTATTTTCATAGAGTGAGATATACCTTTTGATATTATGTCGATGACATTTACCTATATCAGTGGATGGTTAGGTAAGGAGCATTAAACAGCGGTGTAATTCTTCTTAACCATAAGTACAGTTTTCAACCTACGACACACAGTGAAAGAGTTGTTAGACTCAGCGGACTTATACAGAGTAATGTATGTTGTCCAGTGTCCATTAGGACAGAGGGGTTGGTACTCATACTATATTCTGTTTACTTTTAACTTCTCTAGTTCTTAGACATGTGTTTCGTAGAAACACAGGGTCTAAATTTTTGAGGAGTTATAGGTATTTGAATAGAGTAGAGAACCAGGTGTAGCAAGTATCGGGATTCTTCGAAGTGATCGAAGATGTAGATACTTGTGTATGGTATTCGGTTGATAGTAAAGATAAAGAGAAATTGCTTCTCTTTCAGGTTACTCATAATTGGAAGCATTCCTAAGTTGAGTAACGCTGATCGGCCTCCTTCCATTTAGTTGACATGCACTGGAGATAGCTGCATGATTTGAATCTGGTTCAATTAAATCAGTGCCTCTAGTTCTATATTGGATATAGAACAGTTCATATCTTAACGATGTTAAGGTACGGGGAGTTGTCCAGCTTATGATTAAAACCAGATACTGGACAACTCAAGGCACGTTTCTGTAATGGCTGTTTGCGGGTTGACCCAGGCTATGACGAGGGTTGACTTTCTACCTTCTGGAAGATCAATAGAGATATTGTTCTTGACTCGCCATATTTTTAAAAGAAATGGATTTTTTCAGAAAACAGTAGTGGGAGTATGGTAGAACTGGAAGTGATTCCATAACCGCAAACGATTACTGAAGATTTGATAAGGAACCTAAAGATTCAATCTGGCTTGACATTCCATTGGCCACTCCTTAGATAAGATGGGTAACTTCAGGCACCCGAGAGGTGCTCCGGTAGCCTCAAGGACGGTGGCAGGGAAGTTCTTGTTTATCCACACTTGCCATTGTTGTTGTTCCAGGCTGCGAGACCCGGCAGGAGGATGAGTATAGCGTCGTTCTAAACTAGCTTTAGAAGTGCACGTCTATATGACTCTGCCAGAGGGTTGTCGTAGTCAGTGGGAGCAGCGGAAGCATTGGTGGACATCAGGCTTATGTCTATTTATAGACTAAAGTAAATATAGCGGAGATAGATCATCTATTTCTGATGTGACAGTCATAGGTTTGACGTCATCAGAATAGGGGATGGATCTGTTGAGAAGGTAGTAGGGTGTGATGTCCTGGTTTTGGATGACATACACAGAGTAGGAAAGGAAACTCCTATACTACGATCGGTCATACTTTGGTTGTCACACAGTGGTTTCTCCACACAGGACTTGGATATTATATCAGACATTCTGGTTACTAGATCTATGGTTTTAGATCTAGATTTGGGTGGTTTCCTAATCTGGGTACCTTGACAACATTCTATGAGTATTTAGAATGGACGACTCCTGGCATGGTAGTGTACCTGCAGGTGATGGAGTCACCCTCTCTAAAGGTGTCTTACAGACTAAAGGGGAGAGGGATACACATGATTGACAGATCACTTGCTTAGGCAATTGAGTCAATCATGAGATGTCAAGTTCCACACCAGATGTTGTTCTTGCAGTAGATACAATAAGTTGATATTAATCCAATCCTGGAGAAACAATCGGAAGCAGTTTTAGGACATAAGTGCGTGTTCTAGGGATGTGATAACGACAGCCTCTTTTAGGAGACGGTTATCATTCCAGGCTTCCAAGGTGACATGGATGGCAGAGTGGTTGTCAGAGTTATAGTTTCTCCTTCTGACGAGGGGCAGTATTTTGGACAGGTGGTCCAAGGCAATACAGAGGGAGGCATGGCGCCGGGTATTGATTAAGTTCAGTTATCGATACAGTCTAAGAAGTTTGGATTTGGAGTTTATTTATGAGCTAGGTCCCTTCAGATATCCAGACATACTCTTAGACATGTATTGCTCATTTCGGGAGATGGTTTTCTCTGCGAACTTGAGATATTGAGAGACATAGAAAGAAACATCACAGCGGATCCACTCACTGAGGCTATTCCTCGAACGCAATAGTTTCGCAAACGAGCTTTGTGAGACTGACTAGTAGAGGAGTTGGGTGTTCGGTATCACACGGGCTGTGAGTATGCGACATCGCAATAATTAGCCTTGAGTGCAAGTGGGAGATTGTTGGAGATAGTGCCCTCAGAGTCAATTATTGGATCACAGGCACGTGATTGCAATGATTGAGGGAGGACCTATCCCGGTAGGACAGTCTTACTCGAGATGATAGTATGCTATCTGGTTTAGCTTTATCATCGTGTACTGCTTCAGGTGACCTTATAGGTCACTATTGCACGCTGATAGAGCCCCTAGGATTCTTGCTTGACTGCCGGCAGTATGATGGCGATCATATACGTGAGAGCTGGTGGTCTATAAGCACATCCTTAAAAGGTCCCTAGTCGTGGGAGTTTCGAGACAGGGCATCGATTCTCCAGAGTAGACTAGTGTATACAGTCGAGATCCCGACGAGGGGCGGTGGCCGGTCTCACAAGCTACTGGTGTCAGTTGGTTCACCTAAGATGTATACAGGTGCTCATTGGGTTATGAGTACATCGGACAGGACTCGCCGGGAACATGCTAGTTGGTCTTATACCTGACGTCAGATAGCAGTTCCCTGGTGACATGTGTACAGGTTAGTTCATCGACCTGGGGATCGTCATTTGTCTCGTGTGAGTTCCCACTGTGCTTTGATTACTACCCTACCACGGCTCAAATGAGTCGTGCAAATAGGTTTTAGTTGGGTACAGTCCCGAGCCACATGGAGGCAGTGAGCGGATCTTCAGGGGTTCGTCTCTCCCGGTATTGGGGGTGAGGTCGCGCTGTGTCTAGGAGAGCCATTACGCAAAGCCCTCAGCCGAGGCAGGAGATTTACTGGTAGGTATTGCAGTAGTATCTCAGGGCGTTCTGGGCTACACTCCGACACGACTTGTACCGCTTTTGGGGGTCTGACTTTTACCAACCCCCTAGGCCCGACATGCGATACTCATAGACGAACGGACCGGACTGTACGGATATTATCACTGACAGGCTCAGTAGGGTGTCAGGATGAGTTCTCTCATCGACGTCCCTTTTGGTCAATAGCTGGTGGCCCGTCACGTATTGGCTTATACCTCTGACGTGCTAGTGGTTAAATCCACAACCATAGTATTGACGAGTCTTTAGAGTCCACCACACTTTCAGTTACTCAAGCTTTCGGGCGAAACGCTGTAGAGGCCGTATGGAGATATGGAAGGGTCCGATCAGATACATGCGGTATTGCACGGATCAGGATCGGACGGTTTGTACTAGTGGCCGTATGGATATATGGCAGGGTTCGATCTGATACGTGCGGTATTGCACGGATCAGGATCGGACGGATATTACTAGCCGGCTTTGGTTTAAGCCGGATCCTAGTTTAGTACAGTGTAGATTTTGTCTCATTGCATTTGTATCCGGTCGGAATATAGATGCGGGTGTGTATGCACAGTTTCGGGGTTTTCCTGTAATTTATTATGGGACCAGTTTTCTGGTGTTGCCAGTTTGCATTCCGTTCCGGCCGGTTTTTCCTTTGTTCTTTCCCGGCCGGACTTTTCCGATGGAGGGGGTTATTTGCAAGTTTGCAAATAACATTTGTGGAGGGGGTATCTTGCATATTGGTGGCATCATGATAGTTTCTCATGATGAGATGCTTTCTTAGTCTTTTCTTTTGCTTTATGGTGATGAGAAAGGATTAGGATTGATTTGTGTTTTGGATGTGAGGTTTGCTTTTGATATGGTCACCTCTTGCTTTTCCTACACTCACCTCCCTCTTGTATTTGTTTCATTTCCCTCCACCATTCTCACTTGGAGAAGGCCGGCCACATTTGATGAGGGGAGGAAAAATGAGAGGGTTCATTTTTGTATGAGGGATTAATTCACATCTCTTTTTCCATGCTTGCCAAATTCTCAAAAACCCTCTCCAAAGTTCATGATTCTCTTCTCCCTCCATGGCAACTTCACCACCCCAAAAGAGACTATGATTCTACACTACATTCTACAGCAAACCTTGGGCACGTCGACTAGCCAGCTTCGTGCCCGAGTTGCCTCGGTATTGAGGTGGGAGCCCGTAAAAGATGCAGACGATGTGGTGCCCTTCCGGCAAGGAGGCGACGACCGGAGTTTCCGCGGGAGATCGGGACGACGACGAGAAGACCGGAGGACTCGAATCACTCGATATATCTCTCACCCTTTCTCTTGATTGCTAGTATCGGTTAATGGTTACGATCCGGGTATATTGTCCGCGGTAGCGCCAGTTTAAAGTTAAGAAAAATTTTGATTCCGCATTTTGGCCTCGGATAGACGGCCGGGGTGCCGCCGTGGCGCAACAGGTTGATGCCTTGTGGAACCTCAATTGAGTGCCTAGGAACCCTACAGTGGTATCAGAGACTAGCTAGAGCCTTAGGCGATGTGTAGACGATGTTAGAAATCCGATCGAACCCGAAACCCTAATACAAAACCACTCTCTGGAAATTTTCTAGAATTTTGGATTTTTGTGAAATAAAAATTGCCAAAAAATTCAGCAGGGAATTGTAGGAGTTACTGTGAAGCACGTGACGCTAACTCGACCAAAGCGCCGCAGAACCGCGGCCCCACCCTGGCTTGCGCGTCGGTTCCGCTGCCATATTAGTGAGTTAGGCCACGTGGTTTGCACAGTAATTCTTTTCTGAAAGTGCTGTGTCTTTTGGGAATTGTTAAATTTTATTCAACAGTTGAATTTTCTGGGTTGTTTTGGGGATTCGATTATTCGATCGGTTTATTTAATTTTGTCTATGTGTTTTTCCGGATAATTTTAGAATATGTTAAAAAGTTCGACCGGATAAAAATACCCAATTTTTCCCCTGCCGGGAAATTTCCAATTGTTGGATTTTTCCGTAGTTTAATAACATTCTAAGTAGTGCAAGTAACACGATGGTCTCTCTAAAAGACAACAAACCTTAACTCGATTATGTGACCGTCTTGAACTGCTCTTTGAACCTTAGGGTTTGGGGCAGTACGGCGTACCACATGTGAGGTGTTAGCTTGGCCCTTCTACGGCTGGACCGTTGGTACTGAGGTATGAAGTGAATGTTTTTAAACTTATTTCATGTGTTGATCTGTTTCGGGAAAACTTGGGTGTTTGATTGTTCGATCGGAAAGTTTAACATTTTCTATTTATCTGGAATGTGATACAATAATTAGAATTCACAAGTAGTTATGAGATAACTGAATGAATGTTATAAATCTAGCGGTTTAGTCTCACTTAATCGGTTGCCACGGAATTTTGATGTGATCAAAAATCCGTCGCAATCACGTAGTGTAAGCAGATACTCGCCGGTAAACTTAATAGATAACCACGCCCCATAGCCCCGACCAAGTGACTGTAGGAGAACCCCGTCGCCAAAAAGCATCTGTTCGGGTGCTCGCGGCAGCAGTGTTCCGCCTTAGTGCACTTCGTCGACGGTATCGGGGGTGCGGCCGTCTACTAAAGTTTGCGACGAGCATTCGTTAAGGATGTCGGGAATCTTGTTGAATTGCCCGACTTGATATTGAAAAGTGTTTTCGATAATGAGACTAAATGCGGGGTTTATAATTGTTAGGCATGTGATGTCTAAGGAATTAATTTGATTAGGCATGTGATGTCTAAAGTAGTTGTGGATTCCAACTGTTGTAGTTTTATACTTTCTTTTCTGTGACCGTAAGTGTAATATATGATATCGCCGGTTTCGTTGCTATATGTCAACGACAATTGGGATACGCATGTTTACTTACGTTGATGACATGTGATGTTATGTGTTGCTGGATATGTTATATTGGATCGTCGTGTTTGAATAGCCGGGGGTTTTTATGTGAGATGAGTGTTTTTCATTTTCATTCATGTAAAAACTTGTATGTAATATTCTTTTATTGGGGCACTTCCAGGTTGCAGAAGATGTCACCCTTTGTATCTTATTTATTTTTCTGCACTAGGATAGACCCAAGGAGGGGAGCACAAGTAACCGGGTTCTAGGGTCCAGTGGGAGACCATCTCGAGGAGTCGAGTCCAGATCTCCTAACTCTAGAATTGGTAGGGTTGCTTGCCGCTCTCGTAGGGGTCTAGGGGTGTGGGTTTGGCTATTCATCGCGACCGTAGAATCCGTGTTTTATACTGGCTCGTATTAAAAACACGGACGTCCTAGTATATCCAATGTTTCATATGTTTCTTCTGCTGCGATATCTGTGATGTGATCATTTGATGTTCTGTGATAATTACTGTATATAGTATATATGATATATTATATAGACGTTACTTATGTTTTACACCCGCGCTAGCCCTGCCCCGCTCTGCCGTTAGTTACCTAACCTAACGGTGCACGAGGGGACATCGAGGCGAATGCGGATGGCATAAGTGTACGTCGTATTTATTTGTGATGTTTAGGTGACTTAAATGATGGGACTTCATTAATATGATTAAAGAAAGAAAAGAAACCTAAAAGATGTTGTGGAATCGAATTTTCAAAAACAGGTAGCTACAGTTCTTGTTTTGCATCGCGGTGTTCCTTGTAGAACATCCTACACCTTATTCGATAAGGAAAGGGCCGAGATCCCTTCACCGGGAGTGACCCCTTTAGCAATAACTGGCAGATGCTACAACCCTCGGTTTGTCTTTTGATTGCTTCTATAGTTTTTGCTTTGCACAGCGGTATATATGATATATCCTGCACCTTATTCGATGAGGAAAGGGCCGACGATCCTTCACCGGGAGTGACCCTTTAGCAAAACTAGAAAAGCCTCAAAAGCACTCCATTTTAAAATCATTTGATTCTACAACGATATCAAGTTCATTACGCAATAGGTTTTCAGAAAAACCTGTCGTAGCCCTCCGTCATTTCAGATAAGTTGTATATAGTATTCGTGCTACATTTATTGGCTTTCGTCAAGGTGTAGTGTGCGGTAGCTATATGCTGCTTATCTACTGCATATGATGCGATTGGATTAGGGTAGTCATGCGGCTTTGTTGGCTTTTGTCAAGGGTCGTGCGGGTGGGTTTAATTCAATCAGGAAATGACGGGTTGAACTTGACTAGCGAGCTATGGTTTGTTGGCTTTCGTCAAGGTCATAGCACGTTAGGGGCAAAATTATCGGGAATTTCAAGTGTTGAAATTTGCAATGAGATTGCATACCTTCTATGAGATAGTTGGATCCCGATACCCACTGCGAGTAATTGTTACTCCTGGGAGAATTTTACACATTACAATTAGCCGATCAAGTAGGTGTCTAGAAAGGTGTTAACGAGATTATGTCTCTGGGAAAACGAGGTTTACATTAATTAGGTTCGTGCAAAAGCACGAGGGACCTCCCTCAAAGTACCGACACTGGCCTGGCCGAAAGATTGTTTAACTTGTAGCGTGTAATTAATCCCGGCTAGTCTTTCCTTTTAGGGTTTGAAGGAAGATTTGATAAAAACAGTGGGAGCCATCCTGATTAGATAAAATAATAACCAATCTGATCTTGCAAGAGCATACGCTGAGTGTTTTCTTCTCTCTCTCTCCAGGTAGCGACCATATCACGCTTTAATCAAGATAATAATACGGATATTTTGACCGAACCCGCTTGTTATACTGAGCTGGGGAACGTTGGTCCCGCTCCAACTTATAATTGTTATAAGACAGAGTAGGAAATTAGGGAATACCATATTTCCCATGCCGCCCAAACGAAGAAAGTACATGATTATGCATCTTCTTCGGGTGTGTTCGTTACATAGAACTATTTCTCAGTATTCTTTACGTCCTGAGTATGTGATACCGGATCAGGATCCCAGATATGCAATCTGTTACATAGGGCTACTGAAAGGTAGAGAACTGAGAACGGGTGATAAGTTTCATGAGACAGAAAATGGTGCAAGTGTTGCAGCCAAGTCTGTTGGTCACTGTCACCCTGTATTACCAATACATTGATTCTGAACAAATCATATTAGATACCGAACCTGATATACAAAATCATATCAATCTCTTTATTTATTAAAGAAGGATACAATTTTGTATGGTTGGATAATGTTTTGAACATTTTCTATATCAATAGTTGATCGGTTCAGGCACGTTATCTAAAAGCATTGACGTTCTAAATCAAACTACAGTTCTTAGTGTACGGAACACACACAAGAAGAAGAGTTCAGAAATGAACGAATCCATCTTGAGGCATTATAGACTAGGTCATATCAATGCGACCCGACTAGCTGAAGTTACATTTAGATGTATATTTAAATTAGTTTGGATTTACATCTTGTGAAACTTGCCAGTCATGTCATAGAGATAAGATGACCATAGCTCTGTTTACTGGAAACAAAGAAAGAGTTAGTGAACTCTTGGGATGATACATGTTGATGTATGAAGGTCCCCTGTCTACACATCCAAGACCGGTTCTTTGTACTTCATTACATTCTCTGATGATCTCTTTAGATTCAGACATATGTTCCTATTGAAACATAAGTCCGAACCTTTTGAGATATTCACAGAATGTAAGTTAGAAGTAGAGAACCAAAACGGGTATAAGTATTATGTCCTTTGATGTGATCAAGGAGGAGAATACTTGAGCATGGAATTCATGGACTTTTCTAAAGGAGAATGAGATTCTCTCTCAGCATTACTCCTCCGTATACACCACAGCACGTCAGTGTATCGGGGCGAAGCAATAGCACCCTATGTGATATGGTGTGCTCTATGATGAGTACTACTGAGTTTCCTATTTCCTTTTGGGTGTTATGCACTTGAGAAGCTGCATACCTATTGAATAGGGTTCAAATCAAATCAGTTGCCTACCACTTCATATGTGATATGGAAAGGGAAGAGCCCATATCTTAAGTTGGTTAAGATTTGGGGTTATCCGGACTATGTCTAAAAGCAAAATCCGGATAAGCTCGAGGCAAGATCTGTTATGTAGAACTAGAAAGGTTCCATCTATACAAACTACAGCAGATGATTTGGTACAACCGAAGGATTCAATAGTAACCAACGAACCTCAGCCTCTCCCCCGATCTAGTAGGGTTCCTCACCCACCTGAGAGATACTTCTGTTTCTCTATGACAGTGGGAGCAAGGATTGCGTCATGAGATGATAACCCAACTAGTTTCGAGCTGGTCATCAGGAGTAGGGCTCTGTAAGAATGGCTGGATGCTTAGCGATCTGAGATGGAATCCTTATACACTAACAAAGTATGGACTTTGGTTGCTTTATCTGAAGGGTTAAATCCCCATCAGGAGAAAGTATATCTTGAGAAGATTACTTGGTGTACATGGAAAAGTTGAGACTTTCAAAGCTAGACTTGTTAAAGGTTTGCATCATAGACCAGTTGTGGTTAATGATTAAACCTTTTCTGGGGCCTATGCTTAAGTCCATCCAGATCCTACTTGCCACGGCTACATACCATGACTACGACATCTGGTGGTTGGGTGTCATGACTGCTTTTCTAAATGATGTTTTGCAAGAAAGCGTCTATAAGTACACAGCCAGAGGGCTTCGTAGACAGTGGGAGTAGTGGAAACGTGCGCAAGATGTTTTATCTGATAAAGCAGGCATCACGGAGATGGAACATCTGTTTTGATGTGTTAGTCAAAGAGTTTGACATCATCAAAATGGTAGATGAACCTTGTATATACAAAAAGGTAGTAGGGAGTATGGTGGTGATCCTCGTAGAGTACGTGGATGACATACTCTTGATAGGGAAGGAGTTTCCTATGCTACGTTCGGTCAATCTCCGCTTATCACTACGATTCTCCATAAAGGATCAAAGTGATACCTCCTAAATCCTGAGTTTTGATCTATGAGATAGATGTAATTGGATGTTAGGATTCTCATTAGCTGTAGTGAGATGGTATCAATTGATCCTGGGGAGAATCACCGGAAAGGTTCCAGGGTGATAAGGACGACTGAATGTCAGTCACATGCATTGTCTTTACCCTCAGTAAAGGGACGATATGTTGGAAGAGTTCCAAGCTAGATACCGTGGCATACTAGACGATAAAAGCTGGATACATCGCTACTTAAGATGCTACCAAAGAGGCAGTCTGGGTGTATATTAGTTCATGAGATGAACTTCGTTCCTCCCATTGTGTGACAATGGAGTTTTGGCTTATGCCAAGGAACGCCCGTCCCATCAGTGACCCAGACGTAATCTGAGGCAGCATCACCTGATCATGGAGATAGTTGATCTCCCGGGTGATCGAGGTTAGAAGAGTAGACTCAAAGGACAACACGGCGGATCCACTCACAAAGGCCTTTTCCCAAAGAGAGACTTTTATGGGATGGTTGACTATGAGATACTACAACCACTGCTACAGATGGCCCTAGTGCAAGTGGAAGATTGTTAGTTATATGTATGCCCTAGAGGCTATTACTGTATATAGGATGTATATTGTAGTGGATGCTGGGACATATATAGGGAGGACTTTCTTGCTCGACATGATAGTATGCTGTCTGGTTACTCTTTACCTTAACATGTATACTGATCATCTCTCTGTTTCATGTTGGTAAAGCCCTTAAGATGTGTACTTGACTACCTAGACTATGATGCGGATCATACTAGTGGGGACATGGTAGTCCATAAGTACATCCTTCAAGGTCCCTAGTCGTGGGTGTATCGAGACGGGGCATCGATATACCAGAGTAGACTAGCGTATACGTTCTCGACCCATACAGATGGGCGATGGATGATCCCATATCCATTGGTGTTTGACATCAGAGATGATATACGGGTGCTCAGTGGAGACTGGGTACACTGGATGGACTCGCCGAGAACTCCTAGATAGTATTATACCTTACGTCAGATGGCAGTTCTGTGGTGACACTGGTACAGGTTAGTCTGTAGACCCGCGATCGTCATAGAGCATTGTGTGATTCCCACTGTGCTTTGATTTCCACCTTACCACGTCTAAGAGGGCATGCAAAACGGTGGTTTTTAGGTACAGTTCCGAATCACATGGAGGCAATGAGCGATAGGAGGGGATTCGTCTCTCCCGGTATAGGGAGTTGATGTTGCGCTGTGTTCGATTGGCTATAACCGGAAATCCCTGGCCAGGGTTGCTGAGATTTACTGGTAAGTGTTACCAGTAGTTTCTCGAACTGTTATAGACCTCATATCGACACGACTTATCGAGCTACTGGAGTCTGACGTTTACCACTCCTAGGCGAGATATGCGACATATCAGACGATCAGACCGGACTGTACGGTAAGTGTTACTGGTTGGATTCACAGAAGTGTGAGCGGGCTTTCTCGTTGATCTTCTGATCGCTCAATACCCGGGTGGCCGTTACGTTTAGCAGACCGCTTGCGGCTTGTGGGTGTTTGATATGATCATCACTTGCTGCCGGTGTATTGACGAGTCTTTAGAGTCCTACACAGAGGTTTCCTGGCTCAAGCGAAACGAAATAGGAGCGCATATGAGATATGTGCGAGACTGAGAATAATACCAGTATGTGATACTGTATTCTATTCTCGCGATTTGTATCATCGGCAGGTTATATGTGATATAGCCGGGTTACCGAATCAAGTGTTGATTCGATACATTGATACACTTGATATTAGTCGGTCATATGCGATATGACCGAATCGTTAAATCAAGTGTTGATTTAATGATTTAATGATTTAATGTATAATTATATATTTGCTATATTACTTTACATTAACTAGTATTGGTTCACTTAAGATTGATTATCTCACTTGAATGTGCACATTGTATATATGATATATTTTATTGTGCACTTGATTGTATCATATTTGATGATACATGCAAACTTGGGTGTATGCTTGATTTAAACCATCTTTAGGTTAATGGTTAGGTTTTAATTTGATTTATTTATTTTCTTTATTCATTTTAGTTAAAATGAAATGGTGGCTTGCTTTGTATTTTTGTTGAAGCTTCATGAAGCTTTAATAAAGTAACCATTTTGTTTTATCTTTTAAACCTAACCATTACCTAAACTAGGGTTTGCTCTCTACATGAGTTAGCCTCACCAATGGTTGCATTATGACAACCATCACTTCATTTTTCTTTTTGGAATTAATTCATTATTCTTTTTCTTCTTCTTCATCTTCTTCTTCAAGTGAAGAAAAGAAAAGCTTTCTAGAAAAATGTCAAGTGATGAAATCAAGTGAGAAATCCAAATCCAAAGTGAACCCACTTCCTATTTCTTCATCCTCTACCACTTGCCATGTAGTATAGGGTGTTTTCTTCACAAGTTTCATGACTTGGTGAAGATGGAGCTCGAGTTAGAGTTGCCTCGACGTAGATCATCTTCGGCATCGAAGTCAACGACCTAGCCCGATCTTTTCTCCGATGAAACCACCGCGAGAGTCCAGGATTCCGATGGTTGCAGCGGAGGGACGTCATCACGGAGCCAAGGAAGTGGAGGACCGGATCTACAAAGGTTGTATTTCCATTCATTTAGCAATAAAGTTGTTTACTTGCATGTTTCTGCTTTGCCTCTAGTTAACGATCTAGCATTAGGGTTTCTCGGCACAAGAAAAATTTGATTTTGGCATGGTTGATGCCTTGTGGAACCTCAGTTGAGTGCCAAGGAACCCTACAACGTGAAGGAAAGAAAAAAGAGAGGAGGAAGAGAGAATTATATAGGGGGGAGAGAGAGAGAGAGAGACGGGGAGAGAGAGAGAGAGAAAGTTAGCGAGAGGAGAGAGAGAGGAGAGAGATAGAGAGAGGAGAGAGAAAATATAGGGGGAGAAGAAAATTGGATCGTAGCGTTTAGAGAAGAGAGAGAGAGAGAAAGTGGGGCCCACGGGGTGAAAGAAAGAAAAAGATTGGCTGAAAGATTTGTGGGGGTTAGGAAAAATTTAATAAAAGATTTAGGAATAGTAAAAAATTATATGGGTTAAATTTATATATACGACAGTTACAAAAAATTAGAAATTGGGATTTTGGCGCAAATGTAAAGTATTTCCAAATTGAGCCCGGGTCGGGTCCAAAAATTTGAAATTGAAATACGAAAATTTTAGGCGGGATCCAAAATTTAAAATGAAGTATTTTACAATCAAAAAGAATACCCCCAAAACGGACACACGTACGCGCGCGTAGCCGTCCAAACTCGCCTGTTTCACGGAACGGGACGAGAACACGATGCACGGATGCTACAACAGGGTTAGGGGTGTCAAGCAGGCTATGACCAGTGTTTTAATTTTATTTTAGATGCCTTAAATTGTTATATGCAGAATTGAATTGACGGGGTAAAATTACAATAAGTAAAAATCAAGCAAGATAAATGAAATAAAGACCACACTCCAATCATAAGGTAACAGAAATTAGTAGCATTGGGCTCGGTTGTTACTGGTTCAGGATGAGTTTTCTCGTCGGCCTCCCTTTCGCTCAATACCTGGGTAGCCATTACGTACAGCTAGTGCCGTTGACGTGTTTGTGGTTAAACCCACTGCCTGCGTATTGACGAGTCTTTAGAGTCCCACATAGAGGGTTTTCACGGTTCAGGCGATATGGTGTACATGGCGTATGTTGATACATACAGGTGTCCGATTAAATATGTGCATATTGTGCAGACTTTAATCGGACGATTGATAATACTAGTGGCTTAGGATTAAGCCGGATTATTAAATCGGGTTTTGATTTAATAATTTATATGTGTATTTGTATATACGTATTCTAGTATTATTGTTCATTATTCGTTTTCTCTCTCGGCTATTCGTATTTTCGTACGAATACGCGTATATGTATTTCGATACATGTACCGGGAAGTATTCCGTATTTTATACGGAATAGCTTCTAGAAGATGCCACATCATTTATATGATTTTCCATTTATGGAAATTCATTTGATTTATTAATGAGGTGGAAAAGGTGATATGACTTTAGGCATGGGTCAATGGCATGGAACAAAGTATGGTTGCTATTATTTTATTTGTAAAAAAGAAAATTAAGATTTTTATGATGGGGGAGAGAGGGAGGGCGGCCAATTAAGGGGATGGGGCTCAATTCATTTGGTTTTAATTTAACATTACACACTAACTCTCTCTCTCTCTCACTCTCTCATGCTTTAAAAAGACTTAGCAAAATTTCCTTTGTTCATGCCATAGTTTCTTCACCTCCATTCATCTTCTATGGTTGCTCTCATGAGCACAAAAGTTGAGAGAAAATTATAGTGACACTTTCATACACCCCCACTCTCCATCACTGGCGACTTTGGAGCGTCGGTTACCTCGTTCGACGAGGTTGGAGCTTGCGCCGTTTCCCTCGGGTGGATCATCGGAGATGAAGGAAGACCGGCAACCAAACCACATCAACGAGCTGCTAGGAGATTGGAATGAAGACCGAAGGACACGGATCAACTTGGTATAACGATTCCAACTCTTTGTTAGTTTGCTAGTTTAGGGTTTAAGGTCCATCCGGGATTCGGGTAGCGGTAGCGCCAGTTTCAGAAATTTTTGTTCCGCATTTTGGCCGCGTTTCGATGGCCGGGGCGCTGCCGGGACCTAACATGGTATCAGAGAAACCCTTTAAACCCCTTACTAGCTTGTTTAAATGTGCTTAAAAGATCGATCGACGGAAATTGCCAAAATCACGTTTTAATTTTTTGTTTGCTGTCGATTTTCAAAAGTGGTCAAAAAATTATTTCAGGCATCTTAAAAATCCGTGCAGGCGATTTTAAGGCTACACAAAAAATTTGGGCTCGTGATGCCTCTATATTGCCGTGGATCCGCCGCACTTACCCCCTATTGGCGGCGGTTCCGCGGCCATTTATTGGCGACGAGCCTTCAAATTTTCACTGTAGCTCATATACTTGGAAATGTGATTTTTGTGATATTTTGTTTTGGCCCAGTTTTATGTGCAGTGTTGTTTTTGCTATTGGGGCCAATTTGGAACTTAGTCGATCGATATTTTAAGCGTGCATTTGACAATACATACTTTATATTTTCGACCGTGAATGTCATTTGATCAGTAAACCCGTCTAACTGCTATATGTTCTTTTAGATGGGTTTGCGAAAGTGACATTCACGTTGATGTTCTGTGTTGTGCTGTGATGTTGGTTGGATCGTCGTAGTGGATAGCTGTGGTGCAATGTTAGTACAGTTTAATTTCATTTGTACATTTGATATTGCGGGGAGAGCGTCCGACATGTGGACTGCCGTCACTGCCAGTTTGTATATTATTCTTTTGGGGCACGACCGTGCTGAGGTCGATGTCACCTTTGTATATTATTTTATTTTCTGTACTAGGATTACCCCGAAGTGGATTGCACGAATAGACGGGTTCTAGAGGGCAACTGGTCCACATCTCAAGGCATTCAGACGGAGGGGACTTTACTCTAGAATTGGCGGGCTATTCGCCGCACTCGTAGGGGGTATAGGTTGACCCAGGAGGGGTGCTCAAGTTACCGGATTCCGTGAAGTGCTGGGTGGTCCATTCACGTTGCTGAAGGGGGCTGCCTCGCTTCTGGTTTTGGCGGGTAACTTGCCGTGCTCGTAGGGGTCTACGTTTCATTGCACAGGCTATCCACACGACAGGGAACGTCGGGTCTCACTTGCGGCTCAAGTGAAACCCGGGGCTTCAGATAATCCACCATTCTGTGTTGCTTCTGTGATGTTTCTGTGATATTGCTTTATATCATGCCTGGGACGAATGTTATATATATTTATATATACTGGTAGATGTTGTATATGTTTTGCACCCGCGCTAGCCCAGTCCCCGCTCTCTCGTTAGTTAAGTAACCTAACGGGTGATGACTGGACCCAGTGGCGAATGCGGATGGCATATACGTACATTTTATTTTCATTCTTTTCTGGTGTGATTAATTGATGGGACTGCATAGATTCTTATCAATGCAAGGATAAAACAAACCTATATTTGATGTTGTTGGAACCAAGTTTTTAAAATCTGACATTACAGACGTTCTCTTTTTCTTTGCATCGTGGTATTCTATTGGGAATATCCTGCACCTCATTCGACGAGGCAAGGGTCGAGATCCCTTCATCGGGAGTGACCCCTTGAGTAAAAGTTTGCGTCAACGTAATAACTTTACTATAGTCGATTATTTTGCTTTGCATCGTGGTATTCATTTTGGGATATCCTGCACCCCATTCGACGGGGAAAGAGCCGAGATCTCTTCACCGGGAGTGACCTCTTTAGCAAAAGTTTTCGCCACTATATATTTATAAAACCACTTGGATGCCTTCAACGATATCAAGTTCATTACGTTAAAGGTTTTTCGCCAAAAACCAGCCGTAACCCTTCGTCATTTCTTATAAGTACTATTTGGTATTCGTGCTATGTTTGTTGGCAAGCATCAAGACATAGTGTACGGTAGCTGAATAATACTTATTTGTAGCATGGATATGCGATTGATCGGGACAGTCGTATAGCGTTGTTGGCAAGCGTCAAGGGCTTGTGCGGGTGGGTTCAAGTTAATCCAGGACAATGACGGGTTGAACTTGACTAGTGGCCTATAACTTGTTGGCAAGCGTCAAGGTTATAGGTCGTTAGGGGTAAAAATCATATCGGGAGTTTCAAACATACAGGAAACTTGCCAGGATTGCGCATACCTTCTGGAGTGTGGTGACTTGAGTGGCTTCCATCAAGTTATCATGCGATGATAGTTGGATCCCGATTCCCACTGATGAGTAGGAATACTCCTCGGGCGATTCCGACTGATTCTCCTTTTAGGTTTGGAGGAGAATTCGAGGATACAGTGGGAGCCATCCAGATTAGATAAAATGATTAACCATTCTGATGTAGGTTAGAGTGCACGCTGAGTGTTTCTTTTCTCTCTCTCTCTCTCTCTCTCTCTCTGGCTGTGACTATGACCCGACCTTTGACTAAAACTCATGAAACCAAGTTAACCGAACCTTCTTAAAACACTTTGACTTTTGGAATGTCACGGTGTCGCATACATCATTGCCACTTCTATATCACCTTTGCTTTTCTCCAGAACACCCCGTATCACTGCGAGTATCCACTTCCATTGGATAAATCCATCGTATAGTTACATACGAACTCGAAGGAACTTTTTCGAGGATGGATTCTGGTTCTGGAGAGATTGAATAGGATTATTCGGTTGTCTTTTCTCTTTACCTTCTCTCAGGTTGTGAGGGCTCCTGAGATTAGGAGAGGGTACACCTATTGAGCTTATTGGATAGTCTTCCTTCAGACCATAGGCAGGTGCCGAATGGTAGGGAAGGAAGAAAACCAACAAGCTTAACTGTGGTGTGTAGAAGGTAATAAGTAAAGACATATAAAAGGATTAGAATAATGGCAAAGGAAATTGTGACCACCATTATTCACGACAAAGACCGTGTATATCCCTGCTACTCCTACATTCACTTTGTTTTTCTCTAGAACACTCCGTATCACTATGGATATCCACTTCCATTGGATAAATCCATCGTATAGTTACATATGAACTCGAAGGAACTTTTTCGAGGATGGATTCTGGTTCAGGAGAAAAAGAATAGGATTATTCAGATGTCTTTTCTCTTTACCTTCTCTCAGGTTGCGAGGGCTCCTAGGATTAGGAGAGTACACCTATTACGCTTATGTTGGTGATAGTGCCTTAAGAGTCAATTATTGGATCGCAGGTACATGATTGCAATGATTACGGAGGACCTATACCGGTAGAACAGTCTTACTCGAGATGATAGTATGCTATCTGGTTTGCCTTTATCAGTCGTGTACATGTTCAGGTGACTGATTACATGTTACACTTTGATAGAGCCCTTAGGATCTTGCTTTACTACCAACAGTGGCGATCATATACGTGAGAGTTGGGTAGTTTATATGCATATCCTTAATTGTGGTCCCTAGTCGTGGGAGTTTCGAGACAGGGCATCGATACTCCGGAGTAGACTAGTGTATACAGTCGAGACCCCGACGAGGGGCGGTGGCCGGTCTCATAAGCCACTGGTGTCAGTTGGATCACCTAAGATGTATACAGGTGCTCACTGGGTTATGAGTACACCGGACATGACTCGCCGGGAACCTGCTAGTTGGTATTATACATATCGTCATATAGCAGTTCCCTGGTGACATGTGTACAGGTTAGTTCATCGACCTGAGGTCGTCATTTGTCTCGTGTGAGTTCCCACTGTGCTTTGATTTCTACCCTACCACGGATCAAAGGAGTCGTGCAAACAGGTAGCTTTTGGGTACAGTCCCGAGCCATATGGAGGCACGTGAGCGGATCGGCAGGGGATTCGTCTCTCCCGGTATTGGGGGCGAGATCGTGCTGTGTCTAGGAGAGACATTACACAAAGCCCACGGCCGTGGCAGGAGATTTACTGGTAGGTACTCCAGTAGTATCTCAGGGTGTTATTGGGCTACACTCCGACACGACTTATACTGCTATTGGGGGTCTGACGTTACTAGCCCCCTAGGCGGATATGCGATACTCATAGACGAACGGACCGGACTGTATATACATTGTCACTGTTAGGCTCAGTAGGGTTTCCGGATGAGTTCGCTCATCGGCCCCCCTTGAGGTCAGTCCTGAAAGGTTAGCCTAGCACCCTATGAGGGGTTTGGAAGCATCACATGTACCAAAGATTGAATTTTTAGGGTGCTAAGTTAACATACAAAGGATCGATTCTAGAAAAATTTAGGTTTCAAAAACTATACTTCATCACATGAAAGAAATGCTAGGGTTTAGAGAGTACAACCTTTGTAGCTCCCTACGCTAGACTCCTCGGATACTTGGGGTTTGAAAGAACTCCGCTTGAACTCCTCTCGATCACCGATGATCCACCCGGAGTCCGCTTTGTCCAAGTTTGCAACTTTATTCGATCAAATGAACGAAATGAAGCTAACAATCTAAACAAGTGGGCTAGACTTGTGTAGAATGGTGTTGTGGTTCTTATTCTCACTTCAAAATCTAATCTTGTTATGTAATTTGCTCACTACAAAAGTCTAGAGAGCAAGTGAAGAAGGAGGAAGAAGATGATGGCTATTTTGGAAGAAGATAAGAATAAATCCTTAAAAGAAAAATAGAAATATATCAATATATATTTCTTATCTCTCATCTCAAAGCATGGTTGAATCATTATTGAACTTGAGTTAAAACCCAAAAGGAAAAGTAATCCATGGTTAAATGGTGGGTGAGTATGGTTAGGTCAAGAAGAGTGTAGAAAGCTTCCATGAATTATCCTTTCCTTTATCCATTTTGTTTTAACTAAAAATCAAATAATAATCCAAATATAAACCCATGGTGTGAGTCTTATATTGCCACCATTTCCTTATATAATCAACCATGATAGAATGATGTATGTATGCATGTGTGCATGCACATACATATGTGCATGAAACTAGAAAGGAAGAAAAACATACATGCATGCATACATCCATCCATCACAAGAAAGGATTTCTAGTGAGAAAAACATACACTTGATTTATCAATCCGGTCATTTCACATATGACCCAAACCAAAAGCAAGCCGCACGATCAATATACGGTATCCAATACGCGTATTTTAATCGGGTCCATGCGCATATCGCATACGCGCACCACAACGTTTCGCCTGGACTAGGAAACTCCATTGTGGGACTCTGAGACTCGTCAATACGCCGGCAGTGGGTGATGATCATATCAAGCACCCCCAAGCCGCAACCGGTCAGCTAAACGTAACGGCCACCCGGGTATTGAGCGATCAGAAGAGAACAAGCGAACCTGCTACAACTCCCGTCGAGCCAACCGGCAACACTTTCCGTACAGTCCGGTCTCCTGGTCTGATATGTCGCATATCAAGTCTAGGGGTGGTAAACGTCAGATCCCAATAATCGATAAGTCGTGCCGATGTGAGGCTCATAACTGGTCGAGAAACTACTGGTAACACTTACCAGCAAATGGATTTAAGCAGCTTGCACACATTTCCGCTGCTCCCACTATCTACGAAGCCCTCTGGCTGAGTCATGTACACGCACTCTTCTAAATCACCATTTAGAAAGGCGGTCTTAACATCCATTTGCCAGATTTCGTAATCATGATATGCAGCGATGGCAAGCATGATCCGGATGGATTTAAGCATAGCCGCTGGAGAAAAGGTCTCGTCATAGTCCACACCTGGTCTTTGAAGAAAACCCTTTGTTATAAGTCTAGCTTTGAAAGTCTCCACTTTCCCATCTACGCCAAGTTTTTTCTTGAAGATCCACTTGCTCCCAATGGGTTTTACCCCTTCAGGAGCATTTTCCAAAGTCCACACTTTGTTGGTGTACATGGATTCCATCTCGGACCGCATAGCATCCAGCCATTTCACTGAGTCCCTACTCATGATGGCCTGCTCGAAGCTAGTTGGGTCATCATCCTCCATGATCCAATCCTCGCTGCCACCATCCATGAGAAAACCGTAGTATCTCTCAGGTTGGCGAGGAACCCTACTAGATCGGCGGAGAGGCTGAGGTTCATTGGGAACTACTGAATCCTCTGGTTCAACCAAATCTTCTGTTGCAGTCTGTATTGCTGGAACCTCTTCCAGTTCTACCTCATTTCCACTAATCTCTTTGTCAAGAAATTCCTTTTCTAAAAAGGTGGCATGTCGAGAAACAAACACCATTTGTTCCTCGGTGTGGTAGAAGATATACCCGTGGGAATGTTTGGGATATCCAATAAACTTACACAGAATGGACCTTGCCGCGAGTTTGTCCGTATTTTGCATTTTTACATATGCCGGACAACCCCATATCTTAACATAATTAAGACATGGTCTTTTTCCTTTCCATATCTCATATGGAGTGGTTGGCACGGATTTGGTGGGAACCATATTCAATAGGTCTGCAGCTGTTTCCAGTGCATATCCCCAGAAGGAAATAGGTAACTCAGCTGTACTCATCATAGAGCGCACCATATCTAATAGGGTGCGGTTCCTCCGTTCTGATACACCGTTGTGCTGTGGTGTATATGGAGGAGTCGGCTGAGAGAGAATCCCATTCTCTTTTAGGAAGTCCAGGAATTCATTGCTCAAATATTCACCTCCTCGATCAGATCGAAGACTTTAATACTTTTTCCGGTTTGGTTCTCGACTTCTTGTTTACATTCTCTAAATTTCTCAAAAGCTTTTGATTTGTGTTTCATCAGGAACACATATCCGAATCTAGAGAGATCGTCAGTAAATGTAATGAAGTACGAAGAACCATCCCTGGCATGTGTAGACATTGGACCACATACATCACTATGCACTAGTCCCAAGAGTTCCGTAACTCTTTCTCCGTGTCCCGTAAACGGAGTTTTGGTCATCTTGCCTTTGAGACATGACTGGAAAGTGTCATAAGATGAAAATTCAAACGGATTTAAATATCCATCCTTATGCAACTTAGCTAGTCGTGTCGCATTGATGTGACCCGGTCTATAATGCCACAAGAAGGATTCATTCAGTTCAGAACTCTTCCTCTTGTGTGTGTTTGTTATACTTAGAACTGTTGATTGATTTAGAACATAAATGCCATTGCACAACGTGCCTGATCCAACCAACTTTTGGTTACGGAAAATGTTCATAACATTATCCTGTAATACAAAATTATATCCCTCTTTACTCAACAAAGAAACCGATATAATGTTGCATATCAGGTTCGGCATGTAATTGCATTCGTTCAGAACCAATGTATTGCCAGTTGCTAATGCAAGGTGATATTCCCCGACAGTCTTAGCTGCAACAATTGCACCATTTCCAACTCTTATGTCTTTATCACCTTCTCCAAGTTCTCTACCTTTCCTAAGCCCATGTAACTGATTACATATATGGGATCCTGACCCGGTATCTAATACCTAGGACGTAGGGCAAATGGAGAAACAGTTCTCTGTAACGAACACACCTGACGAAAATGCATCATCATGTACTTTCTTCATTCGGGTGGCATGGGAATCCTGGTATTCCCCTATGTCCTGTTCATTCCTATAACTCTTATAAGAAAGAACGGAACCAACGTTCCCCAACACAGTATAACATGCGGGTTCAGTCAATACATCCAGATTATTATCTTTATTAGGGCATGACATGGTCGCTACCTGGAGAGAGAGAGAGAGAGAGAAGAAAACACTTTAGCGTATGCTCTTGCAAGATCAGATTGGTTATTATCTTATCTAATCAGGATGGCTCCCACTGGTTTTTATCAAATCTTCCTTCAAACCCTAAAAGGAAAGACTAGCCGGGATTAATTACACCCTACAACTTCGCCAATTTTTCAGCCAGGCCAGTGTCGGTACTTTGAGGGAGGTTCCCCGTGCTTTCGCACGGACCTAATTAAAGTAAACCTCGTTTTCCCAGAGGCGTAACCCCGTTGACACCTTTCTAGACACCTACTTGATCGGCTAATTGTAATGTGTAAAACTCTCCCAGGAGTAACTCTTACTCGCAGTAGGTATCGGGATCCAACTATCTCATAGAAGGTATGCAATCTCATTGCAAATATCAACATTTGAAATTCCCGATAATATTTTGCCCCTAGCGTCCTATGACCTTGACGCAGGCCAACAAACCATAGTGAGCTAGTCAAGTTCAACCCGTCATTTCTTGATTGAATTAAACCCACCCGTACGACCCTTTACGCAGGCCAACAAAGTCGCACGACTACCCTAATCCAATCTGCATCACATGCATTAACAGATAAATACTAATTAGCTACCGCACACTACGCCTTGACGCAGACCAACAAACGTAGCACGAATACTAAGTTGGATTTATCTGAAATGATACGACAGGTTTTCCTGAAAACCTATTGCGTAATGAACTTGATATCATTGTAGAATCGAATGAATTTTGAAATGGAGTGTTCTTGAGGCTTTTCTAGATTTGCTAAGGGGGTCATTCCCGGTGAAGGGATCGTCGGCCCTTTCCTCGTCGAATGAGATGCGGGATATATCATATATATCACTGTGCAAAGCAGAAACTATAGAAGCAATCAAAAGACAAACCGAGTGTGTAGCATCTACCAGTTATTGCTAAAGGGGTCACTCCCGGTGAAGGGATCTCGGACCTTTCCTCATAGAATAAGGTGCAGGGTATATCATATATACCACTATGCAAAGCAAAACTGTAGCTACCCTTTTTATTTAAAATTTGATTCTACAACATCTTTTAGGTTTCTTTTCTTTCATTAATCACATTAATGAATTCCCATCATTTAAGTTACCTAAACATCACAGATAAATACAACGTACACTTATGCCATCCGCATTCGCCTCGATGTCCCCTCGTGCACCGTTAGGTTAGGTAACTAACGACAGAGCAGGGCAGGGCTAGTGCGGGTGTAAAACATAAGTAACGTCTATATAATATATCATATACACTATATACAGTATCCATCACAGAACATATTTAATGATCACATCACAGATATCGCAGCAGAAACATAGATATAATATGGGATATACTAGGACGTCCATATTTAGTATTTAGCCAAAATAGAAAATACGGATTCCACAGTCGCGATGAATAGCCAAGCCCACACCCTGGACCCCTACGAGAGCGGCAAGCGACCCTACCAATTCTGGAGTTTAGGAGACCCGGTCTCGACTCCTCGAGATGGCCGCCCACTGAACCCCAGAACCCGGTCACCCGTGCTCCCCTCCTTGGGTCCATCCTAATGCGGAAAAGTAAATAATATACAATACAGGTGGCATCGACCTCAACCCGGAAGTGCCCCAAATAAAAGAATATTACATTACATTTGAATTTACATGAATGAAAATATAAAACTCTCATCTCACATAAAAAAAACCCCAGCTATTCAATTGCGACAATCCTGCACATCATATCTCAGCAACACATAATATCTCATATCATCAACGTAAGTAAGTATGCATACACCTATTGTCGTCGACGTATAGCAACGACAATCGGTAAATACATACTACACTTACGGTCACAGAAAAGAAAGTGTAAAACTGCAATATCTGGAATCCACATTCTCTTTAGACATCGTAAATGCGAACTATCACATACCTCGTATTTCATGTTTTATAATATGAATTCCACACATTGCATCACATTCCAGATAATTAGACAGTATTAAAGTTTTCGAACGAACGATCAAATACCCAAGATTCACTAAAGTCAACACTTGAGCGGAGTTCAAAAACCCGGAGTGTGACACAGTGGTAGCGGTCCAGCCGTAGAAGGGTCAAGCCAACGCCTCACATGTGGCACGCCGTACTGCCCCAAACCCTAAGGTTCAAAGGGCAGTTCAAGACGGTCACATAATTGAGTTAAGGTTTGTTGTCTTCTAGAGGGTCCACCACAAACAAACTTGCACGTATTTCCGAAATCTTTTAAACCCCGTGAAAAGTAAGCAAATGATACTCGTTCAAACACTTCACTACTTTCTAATTTACCCGGAAAGGTCACGAAATCAAAATTCCGATCGAATCGACGAGTCCAAAACCATCTCCAGAATTTTTCAGAACTAAAAACAGATTAAAAATACCCTAAAAAATATACTAGCAGAAGTAAGCATTACAGCATAAAAATTTTATAGTGATTGAGGTATACGGCCGCGGAACCGCGGCCTAAGCAAGCTTAGGCCGCGTTTCCGCGGCAGATATTACTGTTCATCAAAATATTTTTATACCGTAATTCTTAGTTTTACTTTTTAATTCTGAAAATAACCGGATTTTGAAAAAAGTCCAGAGAGCACCCAAAAAGCCGTATTTTCGGTTCGATCGGAGTTTTAACTTCATAAAGGTGTCGCCTAATGTTCTAGGTCGGCTCTGATACCAATGAAAGGTTAGCCTAGCACCCTATGAGGGGTTTGGAAGCATCACATGTACCAAAAATTGAATTTTTAGGGTGCTAAGTTAACATACAAAGGATCGATCCTAGAAAAATTAAGGTTTCAAAAACTATACTTCATCACATGAAAGAAATGCTAGGGTTTAGAGAGTACAACCTTTGTAGCTCCCTACGCTAGACTCCTCGGCTACTTGGGGTTTGAAAGAACTCCTCTTGAACTCCTCTCGATCACCGATGATCCATCCGGAGTCCGCTTTGTCCAAGCTTGCAACTTTATTCGATCAAATGAACGAAATGAAGCTAACACTCTAAACAAGTGAGCTAGACTTGTGTAGAATGGTGTTGTGGTTCTTATTCTCACTTCAAAATCCAATCTTGTTATGTAATTTGCTCACTACAAAAGTCTAGAGATCAAGTGAAGAAGGAGGAAGAAGATGATGGCTATTTTGGAAGAAGATAAGAATAAATCCTTAAAAGAAAAATAGAAATATATCAATATATATTTCTTATCTCTCATCTCAAACCATGGTTGAATCATTATTTAACTTGAGTTAAAACCCAAAAGGAAAAGTAATCCATGGTTAAATGGTGGGTGAGCATGGTTAGGTCAAGAAGAGTGTAGAAAGCTTCCATGAATTATCCTTTCCTTTATCCATTTTGTTTTAACTAAAAATCAAATAATAATCCAAATATAAACCCATGGTGTGAGTCTTATGTTGCCACCATTTCCTTGTATAATCAACCATGATAGAATGATGTATGTATGCATGTGTGCATGCACATCCATATGTGCATGAAACTAGAAAGGAAGAAAAACATACATGCATGCATACATCCATCCATCACAAGAAAGGATTTCTAGTGAGAAAAACATACACTTGATTTATCAATCCGGTCATATCACATATGACCCAAACCAAAAGCAAGCCGCCCGATCAATATACGGTATCCAATACGCGTATTTTAATCGGGTCCATGCACATATCGCATACGCGCACCACAACGTTTCGCCTGGACTAGGAAACTCCATTGTGGGACTCTGAGACTCGTCAATACGCCGGCAGTGGGTGATGATCATATCAAGCACCCCCAAGCCGCAACCGGTCAGCTAAACGTAACGGCCACCCGGGTATTGAGCGATCAGAAGAGAACAAGCGAACCTGCTACAACTCCCGTCGAGCCAACCGGCAACACTTTCCGTACAGTCCGGTCTCCTCGTCTGATATGTCGCATATCAAGTCTAGGGGTGGTAAACGTCAGACCCCAATAATCGATAAGTCGTGCCGATGTGAGGCTCATAACGGGTCGAGAAACTACTGGTAACACTTACCAGCAAATCTCTGAAACAGTCCTGGCCAGGGACTTCCCTGTTACGGCCAATCGAGCACAGTACAACATCAACCCCCAATACCGGGAGAGACGAAACCCCTCCTACCGCTCATTGCCTCCATGTGACTCGGGACTGTACCCAAAAAACTACCGTTTTGCACGCCCTTATGGACGTGGTAAGATGGAGATCAAAGCACAGTGGGAATCACACAAGACTCTATGACGATCTCGGGTCTACAGACTAACCTGTACAAGTGTCACCTGAGAACTTCCATCTAACGTGAGGTATAATACCATCTGGGAGTTCTTGGCGAGTCCGTCCAGTATACCCAGTCTCCACTGAGCACCCGTATACCATCTCTGATGTCAAGCATAAATGGATATGGGATCATCCATTGCCCATCTCATGGGTCGAGAAGCGTATACGCTAGTCTACACTGGTATATCGATGCCCCGTCTCGATACACCTACGACTAGGGACCTTGAAGGATGTACTTATGGACTACCATGTCCCCACTAGTATGATCTGCATCATAGTCCAGGTAGTCAAGTACACATCCTAAGGGCTTTACCAACATGTAACTATAAGACAGTTTAAAGAGACTAGTATACATATTAAGATAAAGAGCAACCAGATAGCACACTATCATATCGAGCAAGAAAGTCATATCTATATATGTCCAAGCATCCAATATAATATACATCATCTGCACAATACTGGCCTCTAGGGCATAAATACAACTAACAAGTCCATGGGCAGCCGTTACGCATAGCTAGAGCCGCTGACGGTTTGTGGTTAAACCCACTGCCAGGGTACTGACGAGTCATTAGAGTCCCCAACAGACAGTTTCCCAAGTTCGGGCGAAACATTGTAGAGGCCGTATGGTTTTATGGCAGGGTTCGGAAAATGCACGTGCGTTTACGCACGTGTTATTTTTCGGGCAGTTGATACTGGTCGGCTTTGGTTTAAGCCGGATCCGAGTATTTTATTGAGTAGATATAATATCTTTGTCTCAGTTGTATTTTTATTCGGTCGTAATACAAATGCGGGTATATTTATACAGTTACGGGGTTATCCTGAAATTCGTTTCGGGATCACTTTTGGAAGTTGCCAGTTTCCAGTTTTCTATCAGCCGTCTTTTAACATTCGGTTAAAGACGGATTTATCTTTTCTTTGGAAGAGTGTGGATGCTTTTAGAAGGTTCTAGAAGCGGTGAGGTGTTATTGTTTCATTGGTTGCTTTCTTTGTGTTCACACTGTGTGTTCACATTAGATATTTATTTGTGTTCACACTAGATATTTATTTGTGTTCACACTAGATATTTATTTGTGTTCACACTAGATATTTTCTCTTGTGTTCACTCTCCTCTCTCCTACACTCACCCCCCATTCCTATAAGATGGCCGGCCCCCTCCTCTCTCTCTCTCACTTGATGGTTGTAAAAGATTATGATAGATTTTGGGGTGTATGGAAATTTCATTGCTCATTTGATTCCATCACCCGACTTATTGGCAACTTCATTAACCGTTCGTCCATAGTTTTGGACGGAACGAGACAAAGTCTTCCACTCATTCTCTACATCAATCTTGGTCGTCTCTTTTAACAAACTTGACGACCAAGTTGCCTCGAGTCAGAGGCGGGAGCCCGTTTAAAGAATCGTTGACGTGGTGCCACCTGGACGAGCAGATAGGAGATCGATGAGATCGGAGTAGCCGCAACGGAGCGTGGGATGATGGTTGAAGAACGAAGGACTCGGATCGTTCGGTATAACCTTTCAACACTCTTTACTGTTTGTTAGTTTAGCAATAATGGCAGATCCGGGTTAAAGTATACGATAGCGCCAGTTAAAAGTTTTTTTTTCCGCATTTGGCGTCTGTAGACGGCCGGGGCGCTACCGTAGACTTACAATGGTATCAGAGCCTCACCATTATGGTATACCAACTTGTGCTAACGCGTTTAAAATATCGATCGAACCGGAAATCAAAAACTGCAAAATTCAAGTTCACTGTTTCTGTCGATTTTAAATGGAGTCATAAAATTATTCTACATATTACAGAAATCTGTCCAGGGTTTTGTAAGCACACCGACCAAATTTGGGCAAGTGATTCGACTATACTGCCGCGGAATCGTAGCCAAACCTATGGTTTGGCCACGCATCCATGGCCATTATATTGAATCAATGCACCAAATTTGCATAGTGTCTTCTCTGTTGGAATTTGGGGTTTTTGGTATATATCTTTTGGGCCCAGATTTTGTTACTGTTCAACAGATGTTCGTGGGGCCCACTTCGTGATATTTTGTCGATCGAAATTTAAACACGTTAGTTTACAGTGCTTACATTATATCTCCGACCGGGAATGTCATTTGATCGGTAAACCGCGTCTGATTGCTATAGTTCTTTTAGACGGGTTTGCGAACGTGGCATTCGCGTTGATGTTCTGTGTTGTGCTGTGATGTTGCGGATTTGTCGTGGTGGATAGCAGTGTGCAATGGTAGTGCAGTTTGGTTTATTTATACATTTGATATTGCGGGGCGAGCGTCCAACATGTGGACTGCCGTCACTGCCTGTTGTATAATATTCTTTTGGGGCACGACCAGGTTGCGGTCGATGTACCTGTTGTACTATTTTTCATTTCTGTACTAGTTTTACCCCGCGACGGAGTGCACGGATAGCCGGGTTCTGGAGGGCAACGGGTCCGCATCTTATGGCTTTGAGAGGCAGAGGGGCCTCACTCTAGAATTGACAGACTATTCGCCGCACTCGTAGGGGGTACAGGTTGACCCAAGGAGGGGTGCCCAAGATTACCGGATTCCGTGAAGTGCTGGGTGGTCCATTCACTTTGCTGTAGGGGGCTGCCTCGCTTCAGGTTTTGGCGGGTAACTTGCCGCACCCATAGGGGTCTAGGTTTCATTGCACAGGCTATCCACACGACAGGGGAACGTCGGGTTTCAGCAGCGGCTCTGTGAAACCCAGGGATCCCAGATTATCTGTATTGTTCTGTGATGCTTATTTCTTTTCTGTAATGTTGCATATTATCACGCCTGGAGCGATTATTGTATATTGGTATATATACTATTAGATATTGTATATGTTTTACACCCGCGCTAGTCCAGTCCCCGCTCTGTCGTTAGTTAAGTAACCTAACGGGTGATGACGGGACCCAGTGACGAATGAGGATGGTATATACGTATATTTTATTTTTGTTCTTTTCTGGTGTGATTAATTGATGGGACTGCGTTGATTCTGATCAATGCAAAGTAAAACAAACCTGTTTGCAGTTGTTGGAACAAATTTAAAAGTGTTATTGCAAAGACGTTTCCTTTTGTTATGCATAGCGGTATTCAGTGGAATATCCTGCACCTCATTCGACGGGGCAAGGGTCGATATCCCTTCACCGGGACTGACCCCTTAGACAGAAGTTTACGTCAGGGTAATAACTTCACTATAGTCGATTACATGTTGCTTTGCATCGCGGTATTCAGTGGAATATCCTGCACCTCATTCCATGAGGAATGAGCCGAGATCCCTTCGCCGGGAATGACCTCTTTAGCAAAAGGTTTTCGCCACTGTATTTTAAAAAAGCTATCAGGTTCCTTCAGCGATATCAAGTTCGTTACGTTAAAGGTTTTTCGCCAAAAACCAGCCGTAGCCCTCCGTCACTTCTTTTGGGTATTCAGTAGTATTCAAGCTATGCATTTTAGCCAAAGTTAAGGCATAGTGTTTGGTAGCTGCTGGGTATTCATTTGTTGCATAGATAGATGAGTTGGTTTGGGACAGTCGTTCTGCTATTTGGCCAAAGCCAGGGGCATGTGCGGGTGGGTTCAAATTGACAAGATAGTGACGGGTAGAACTTGGCATGTGACTTATGACATTTTGACCAAAACTAAGGTTATAAGAGCATGGGGCAAAAATCATATCGGGAGTTTCTAAAGAAACTGAAACTTGCCAAGTATGCGCATACCTCCTGGAGTATGAGTAACGTTGTAACACCTTAGAATGTGTTTTGGTAGCTAATTATATTATAATGTGTGGTTTTAATAAAAAGTTTACCAAATTGGTTTTTATATATTTTATCCTAATTATTGTGTATTTTATTAGAATTTTATTAGGCACACACACACTTGTGCATGATAACTAGGGTTATTTTGGGGTTAGCCATTTCTCTAATCTAGTGTTAAGTTTGTTTAAGAGTTATGGTTGTCAATAGTATGGGTTTTAAGCATGATGGTTTTCTTTTTTTTGAATGTAAATGAATTTTAAAGGGGTTTTATTTTCTTATTGTTAATGTGTTGACTTTGAGAGAGGGAGAGAAAGAGAGAGAGAGCATGGGGCATCATGGCTTTGCCCATGCCCTCATTAATGAAGTGAGAGAGAGTGAGAAGGGGGGTTCTTGTGTGTGCTCATTCTCCATCTCATTTCTTTTCTTCTCTCATTATCTCACTCACACACACACACTCACCTGAGAGAGAGAGAGAGCTCCAGCAGCAGCAGCAGCTAGCACCACCAACAACATCAGCAACATCAGTAGCAGCAACAACAACAAAGACTACAACAGCAACAGAGAGAGGGCAGCAGCAACAACAGAGAGAGAGAGAGGCAGCAGCAGCAGCTGGGGGCAGCAGCAACATCATCATCATCATCATCATCATCAACAACACAACAACAACAACAACAACAACACAACAACAGCAACAACAACAGCAACAGCAGCAACAGCAACAGGGGGCAGCAGCAACAGCAACAGGGACCCCAGCTCTCGCAGGAGCTCTTCTCCACACCTTCACCTGCCTTCTAGGGTTCTGTGGGTATATTTCCTTAACCCCATTTCATGGTTTGCTTAGTTGTGCATCGATTGATTCGATTAGTGCTAAATTAGCTAGTTTAGTGCTAGTTTTGGGTTTTGTGAGATATTGTGGTAATTTGTTGAATTGGTTAGCTACCTTAGGTTAGTTTAGTGTTAGTAAGGCCACTTCAACTGAAGAATAGCCAGATTACACTAAAATACCATAAGTTTTCCTATTTGTGCAAAATTGGTGACTTTTAAGCGATATTGTGATATCTGGAACCTGCTGTGATCCTAGATGTGTACTGGAAAATTAAGCAGTGTGGTATTGTTGTACTAGAGACCCTGGAGCACCACCTGAGAGACGGCACCCATGCCACCGGCCAGGGCCGGCGACGGCTGAAGTAGGGGCCGGCGACGCCGGCCATCCTGATGAGTTGGGTTTGGGTTTTTGGTCTGTAGGTTTATGCTATGGTTAGGGTTCCTCTAGTCTTGTTTATTTGATTAGTTTTCATGGTAGGCAAAATCTGGGATCTTATATCGCTTTTGTGTTTCGTTGTGTTTGCGCGATACGCGCGATACGTGAGTGGGTTATGTGATCCAGCGTATCGCGGCGTGTCGCGATGGTTTTAGACGCGTACACACACGTTTCAGCGTATCGTGCACACGCGCGTTTAGTTCGCGACGCGAGTTTCTCGTTTTGGTCCAATATCGCGTTTCGCAGGATATTTGGCTTATATGTGATTCCATGTCTTAATTGCAGGTTTGCAGGCAGGAGCTACAGACACCACTACAGAGGGAGCAGACGGTAGGATTCACCCAGCGTGGAGTGTAGGTGAGTAGATATAACATCTACAGGGGAATTGTTGCGCCACGGCAGCGCCCCGGCCTCTTGCTCGAGGCCAAAATGCGGAATAAAAATTTTCCTTACTCGGAAACCGGCGCTACCGCGGACAAAGAAAACCCGGATCGTTTACCATTAACCTAAAGCTAGCAATCAAGAGATAGGGTAAGAAGTATACCGAGTGATCCGAGTCCTCCGGTCTTCTCGTCATCGTCCCGATCTCTCGCGGAAAGTCTTGCCTCCACATCGTCGCCTCCTCGCCGGAAAGGGCACCACAACGCCTGCGTCTTTTACGGGCTCCCGCCTCAATACCGAGGCAACTCGAGCATGAAGCCGGCAACTCGACATGCTCAAGATTTGCTGTAGAATGTGTAGTGTAGTGTCTCAGTTGGGGTTTGTTGCCATTTGAAGATGATGGAGGAATGGGATTAGGAAAAATGGTGCTTTCATTTTTCCAAAACAAGAAGAAGAAGGAGATGAAGAATTCCTCCCAAAACTAAGATGAAGTCTCTCATTCTTTTTCTTTCTTTCTTTTCTTTTTCTTCTTCTCTCTTTTCTTTTTCTCAACCATGAATAAATTATCTCTCTCTCTCTTTAGAAATGGTGGAGGATAGATTATGAAGCATGAAGGGAGGTGATGGTAGGAGCAAAAGAAAGGTGACCACATCCAAGACATAATCATCACTAAAACTCAAATCCAAATCAAATCCATTCTTATCATAATAAATGCATGAAAAGCAAAGATACTTATCATGTCAATCTTTATGCAAATAAGACCTCCACAATGTGTTATTTGCAAACTTGCAAATAACACCCTCCATCGGAAAAGTCCGGCCGGGAAAGAACAAAGAAAAACCGGCCGGAACGGAATGCAAACTGGCAACTCCAGAAAACTGGTCCCGTAATAAATTACAGGAAAACCCCGATACTGTGCATACACACCCGCATCTGTATTCCGACCGGATACAAATGCAATGAGACAAAATCTACACTGTACTAAACTAGTACCGGCTTAAACCAAAGCCGGCTAGTAAAAACCGTTCGATCCTGATCCGTGCAATACCGCACGTATCAGATCAAACCCTGCCATATAACTATACGGCCACTAGTACAAAACTGTCCGATCCTGATCCGTGCAATACCGCACGTATCTGATCGGACCCTGCCATATCTCCATACGGCCTCTACAGCGTTTCGCCCGAAAGCTTGAGTAACTGTAAGTGTGGTGGACTCTAAAGACTCGTCAATACTATGGCTGTGGATTTAACCACTAGCACGTCAGAGGTATCAGCCAATACGTGACGGGCCACCAGCTATTGACCAAAAGGGACGTCGATGAGCGAACTCATCCTGACACCCTACTGAGCCTGTCAGTGACAATATCCGTACAGTCCGGTCCGTTCGTCTATGAGTATCGCATGGCGGGCCTAGGGGGTTGGTAAAAGTCAGACCCCCAAAAGCGGTACAAGTCGTGTCGGAGTGTAGCCCAGAACGCCCTGAGATACTACTGGAATACCTACCAGTAAATCTCCTGCCTCGGCCGAGGGCTTTGCGTAATGGCTCTCCTAGACACAGCGTGACCTCACCCCCAATACCGGGAGAGACGAACCCCTGAAGATCCGCTCACTGCCTCCATGTGGCTCGGGACTGTACCCAACTAAAACCTGTTTGCACGACTCCTTTGAGCCGTGGTAGGGTAGTAATCAAAGCACAGTGGGAACTCACACGAGACAAATGACGATCCTCAGGTCGATGAACTAACCTGTACACATGTCACCAGGGAACTGCTATCTGACGTCTGGTATAAGACCAACTAGCAGGTTCCCGGCGAGTCCTGTCCGGTGTACTCATAACCCAATGAGCACCTGTATACATCTTAGGTGAACCAACTGACACCAGTGGCTTGTGAGACCGGCCACCGCCCCTCGTCGGGGTCTCGACTGTATACACTAGTCTACTAATGGAGTATCGATGCCCTGTCTCGAAACTCCTACGACTAGGGACCTTTCAAGGATGTGCTTATAGACTACCAGCTCCCACGTATATGATCGCCATCATACTGCTAGCAGTCAAGAAGGAATCCTAGGGGCTCTATCAACGTGTAATAGCGACATGTCAGGTCACCTAAAGCAGTACACGATGATAAAGATAAACCAGATAGCATACTATCATCTCGAGTAAGACTGTCCTACCGGGATAGGTCCTCCCTCAATCATTGCAATCACGTGCCTGTGATCCAATAATTGACTCTGAGGGCACTATCTCCAACAGGAATCGCCCGCATGGCGTTATGCGTCTGGGCTAGGATTCAATTACCTGTCGCACATTCTACGTCATTGTAGAATTGCGCCTTACTGCATTTCCTAGATATAGTTATATACTGTGACTAGCAGCCGTAGGACACTGCACACATTATTGACGGTTCATGTTGCACGAGCACGGATTGTATGCTACACACACACCGTCAATAATTGCCATGTCACACACTACCCCTTATAGCTACCATTGCTTGCCACACTTGACATCTAGCTTTATCGGTATACCTATAGTGTATCATACATTTAGTGATAGGTATATTTTCACTTTGCGATACAGCTACAGGTATACCTCCTACATATTTTACCTATACCGGGAGGGATTTCCTACATATGTTACTTATACCCAGGGGGGTATACGACATCAGTTCCTATAGGTAGCTACCTATACATTGCTACACCTGTATGTTAGATACATATTCAGTTGTTGTCGCTTATTCATATTTACTGATGTTACTTAGCTGTACGTTATCATGATTTCGCATACATCTGGTTCGGCTATATACTTGTGTTTACCTGCTTGCATTCAGATATATCGCATACATTTATTCCTGGATTGCGCATTGTTTATCTGGATTTTACATGATGTTTTCGGGATTTGGGAACCGCGGGAGTTCATGAAATTATGCATACGTGTAACAACCCGGTTTCCTTGATATGATATTTGAGCGTCCCCCATGAGTTTTATCGGTGCTGATTTTATGCTCCATACGATGTGTGGATGCCGTATGAGAGTACATGGTGGGGCCCGGTATGGTTCCCCTCGGCAAGAAGATCGATGGGTTTGCCGATTGAGCCTGGAGGCGGGCGAGTACCTACCGGTGATTGATTTGACCTGGCAGTTGTCCGGAGGCTACTGGCCAGAGTAGAGAGATGGATACGGGATGACCTGTACTGTCGGGGCCGAGGGCCGACACTGCAGACGGACCCCGTGGGCTGATCCGGACTGACGTAGCCCAATATACGAGGATTTCTGTGTCGATGCTTGGCACACGGTTTCATGATATTTCTTTAACCCCTTTTGTATATATAACAGGGGATTTAGCCGTTGTTATATATACCCTTACACCAATATTAGTGGTATGGGACGCTAATATATGTGTATTGCCCCATCATATTTATTTCTGTATATATATTTACCTTTAGGATGCTAGAAACTTGCTTGAGATTGGACTTGGGATATTAGGTGATTCATTGGGATTGGACATTGGATATACCTATGTGGTTTGTGATTTGTACATTCGGGATATAGGAGATTACTCGATATTGTACATTGAGGAGATGTGAGACTTATGGGATGTGAGTGCCCAATGTGGGGGCTGAATTGAGGATTCGGGATTGGAGTATCTTGTTGGATTGTGATCCTGCCACGACGTCAGGTTTCCGTGGAAAACGACATATTCCACCCTATACCTCACCCTTACCTACCTTTTGCACAGATTCATATATTGGTAGTACTTGTAGTGTACCCTTATGATAGTTGCATATTTGCTTTCTCATATCTCTATTGCATAGTCATTGCATACTACTATCATGCCATCATTGCTTCACATTTTGATTGTACCTGCTAGTGTACTCTCCCTATTTCAGCATTTGCATGGCATATTATTACTGTAATCGCATATCTTAGATTCATGCTGTACGTACATTCCTGCGATTACCTGCTATGTTTTATACTATTCACGAGTTGGCAACTCACCCCCGTTGTGCCACAGGTGTTTCAGGTTTTTCCCCCGAGTAGTCGAGGCAGGCTATTCCTTTATCCAGCTACCACCTTTTGCTACAGATACCGCATCAGCTCACAGTACCATTTTGCTTAGGTGGGTTAGACGGTTATCTGTAATTCATATTTGTACCTTCGTTGTATATTGTACTCTCTCTCCATCTACTATTGTATTATTGACATAGAGACTTGGTGAGGACGTTATGTGTATTAGTGTGGATTTGATGTCTTTTATATACAGCTTCTCTCTACTGTCTTTATTTCTTCGCTACGGCGTCGTATATTTGTATTGTATTCATCTTGGCTGGTTTTTACAAAAGGGGTGTTGCTAAAATTTTAAAGAAGGAAAATAAGACTTTTTAAAGAATTTGGGTTGCGATTTCAATGGTTTCAAAACTTATATTATCTTTTCCGTATTTCTCATGGTTTAGATTTCTGGGTTTGGCTTTCTTTTACTACGTTGCGTCTTTAGGCGTTGCGTAGTATTAGGGCCGTCACGGGCCAATTCTGGGTCGTGACAAACGTGCATGCATTCCATCACGTTATCATGCGATGAGAGTTGGATCCCGATTCCCACTGATGAGTTGGTTTACTCTTCGGGTGATCCCGATTGATTCTTCTTTCAGGTTTGGAGGAGAATTCGACAGGACAGTGGGAGATTTCCGGATTAGATAAAGTGATAACTATTCTGATCTTGGTTAGAGTGCACGCAGAGTGTTTATTTTCTCTCTCTCTTTGGCAGCGACCTTTGACCGACCCTAGACTATGACTCAGTGACCAAGTTGACCGAACCTTCTTAAATTACTGGCTTTTGGATTGTCTGAGTTGTATAAGTCATTGCCACTCCTTCTTTTACCCTTTGAATTTCTCAGAACACCCGTATTACTACAGATATCCACTTCCATTGGATAGATCCATCGTATGGTTATATACGAACTCGAAGGGACTTCTTCGAGGATGGATCCAGGTTCAGGAGAAATAGAATTGGTTTATTCGGTTGTCTTTTATTATCACCTTCTCTCAGGTTGCGTGGGCTCCTTGGTTTAGGAGAGTACACCTATTACGCTTATTGGATAGTCTTATTCCAAACCATAGGCAGGTGCCGAAAGGTAGGGAATGAAGAAAACCAATTAGCCTAAGTAGGGTGTGCAGAAGGTAATATGTAAAGACAAAATAAAGGGATTAGAAAGAGGGCAAAGTAAATTGTGACTGTTATCATTCACGACCAAAACCGCGTACTTCATCGCCACTCCTATTTCACCTTTAAAGGAATAAGGTATTATTCAGTTGTCTTTTATCATCACCTTCTCTCAAGATGTGAGTACTCCTTGGTTTAGGAGGGTACACCTATTATACTTAATGGATAGTCTTCTTCCAAACCATAGGCTGGTGCCGAACGGTAGGGAAGGAAGAAAACCATTTAGCCTAACCATGGTGTACAGAAGGTAATGACTAAAGACAAATAAAGGGACATGGAGAGATGGCAGTGAAATATACGGTTATGGTCATGAGTTGGATTATGGAAGAGGCATTGCTATGAATACCAGGATACCCCTACGAAACATTTTCATGTTTCGGTGCATTGTTAAAGAAAAACTGTTTTCCCGATTAGATACTTACTCCAAGGGTATGTATTTACCAGGTTTCATTCTCATATCTGTATGGTTTTACAGATGATGAGTGGGAGTAAGTTATTGGGAATTAGGTGATCATCCTCATTATATCGGAATTCGTTGTAATTGGTGATATTTGAGGAAATCGCCAGGGTACAGTTTTCAACCTACGACGCACAGGTTATGAGTTGCTTAACTCAGCGGACTTATACAGAGTATTATATGTTGTCCAAGTGTCCATCAGGACAAAGGGGTAGGTCCTCGTACTATGTTCTGTTAACTTATGACTTCTCTAGTATTTAGACAAGTGTTTCGTAGAAATACAAGGTCTAAGTTTTGAGAAGTTGTAGGTATAAGAATAAAGTAGAGAACCAGGTGTCACAAGTATCGGGATTCTTCAAAGAGATCGAAGATGTAGATTCTTGTGATTGGTATTCAGATGATAGTAATGGTTTTGAGAAACGTGTTTCTCTTTCAGGTTACTCATAATTGGATGGATTCCTAAGTTGAGTAATGCTGATTAGCCTCTTTCCATTAAGTTGATATGCACTGGAGACAGCTGCATGATTTGAATCTGGTTCCAATTAAATAAGTGCCAAAGTTTCTATATTGGATATAGAATGGTTCATACCTTAAAAGATATTAAGGTACGGGGAGTTGTCCAGCTTATGCTTAAAACCAGATTCTGGATAACTCAGGGCACGTTTCTGTAATAGCTGTTTGTGGGTTGACCCTGGCTATGATGAGGGTTGATATTCTACCATTTGGAAGATCAATAGTGATATTGTTCTTGACTCGCCACAGTTTTAGTAAAATGGATCTTTTTCAGAAAACAGTAGTGGGGGTATGGTAGAACTGGAAGTGATTCCAGAACCGCAAACGATTACGGAAAATTTAATAGGACCTATATATTCAATCAGGTTTGACATTCCATTAGCCACTCCGCAGATATGGTGGGTAACCTCAGACACCCGAGAGGTACTCCGGTAGGCTCAAGGACGGTGACAAGGAGGTTCTTGCTTACCCAGACTTGACACTACTGTTGTTCCAGGCTATGAGACCCGGTAGGAGGGTTGTCGTAGTCAGTGGGAGCAACAGAAGCTTAGTGGGCAAGTATCTTATGTCTATTTATAGACTAGAGAAGATATAGCGGAGATAGATCATCTAATTTTGATGTGACTGTCATGGGTTTGACTTCAATCATAATAGAGGATGGATCTGTTAAGAAGGTAGTAGGGTGTGATGTCATGGTATTTGGATGACATACACAGAGTAGGAAGTAAAATTCCTATACTATGATCGGTTGTACTGTGGTCGTCACACAGTTGTTTCTCCAGACAGGATATGGATATAATATTTGACATTCTGGTTTCTAGATCTATGGTTTTAGATCTGGATTTGGGTAGTTTCCCAATGTGGGTACTTTGACAGTATTCTAATGGTTTTTAGAATAGATGACTCCTAGCATGGTGGTGTACCTGCAGGTGATGGAGTCACCCTCTCTAAAGGTGTCTTACAGACTAAAGGGGAGAGAGATGTGCATGATTGGCAGATCACTTGCTTAGGCAATTGAATCAATCATGAGATGTCAAGTACCACACCAAATGTTGTTTTTGCACTAGATGCAATAAGTTTGTATTAATCCAATCCTGGAGAAACATAAGGAAGCAGTTTTAGAACATAAGTACATGTTCTACGGATTTGATGATGGAAGCCTCCTTCGGCAGACGGTTATCACTCCAGGCTTCAAAGGTGACATGGTTGACAGAGAGATTGTCAGAGTTATAGTTTTTCCTCTGACGAGGGACAGTATTATGGACAGGTGGTCCAAGAGCATACTGTGGGAGGCATGGTGCAGGATACTGATTAGGTTCAGTGATCAATAAACTCTAAGAAGTTTGGATTTGGAGTTCATTTATGAACTAGGTCCCATCAGATATCCAGACATATTTTAAGACAGGTATTACTCTGTTAGTTATATGTATGCCCTAGAGGCCATTATTGTACATACGATGTATATTGTAGTGGATGCTAGGACATATATAGGGAGGACTTTCTTGCTCGACATGATAGTATGCTATCTGGTTGTACTTTATCTTAACATGTACTCTGATTGTCTCTATATTACATGTTGATAAAGCCCTTAGGATATGTACTCGACTACTGGGACTATGATGAGATCATACTAGGGGGGCCACGGTAGTCGACGAGTACATCCTATAACTGTTCCTAGTCGAGGGTGTATCGAGACAGGGCATCGATACACCAGAGTAGACTAGCGTATACGCATCTTGACCCATATGATGGGCGATGGATGATCCCATATCCATCGGTGTTTGACATCAAGGATGGTGTACGGGTGCTCAGTGGAGACTGGGTACACTGGACGGACTCGCCGAGAACTCCCAGATGGTATTATACCTCACGTCAGATGGCAGTTCTCCGGTGACACTGGTACAGAGTAGTCTGTTGACCCGAGATCGTCATAGAGTCTTGTGTGATTCCCACTGTGCTTTGATTTCCATCATACCACGTCCAAGAGGGCGTGCAAAAAGGTGGCTTTTGGGTACAGTCCGGAATCACATGGAGGCAATGAGCGAAAGGAGGGGATTCGTCTCTCCCGGTATAGGGAGTTGATGTTGTGCTGTGTTCGATTGGCTATAACCGGAAATCCCTGGCCAGGGTTGCTGAGATTTACTGGTAAGTGTTATCAGTAGTTTCTCGAATTGTTATAGACCTCATATCGACACGAATTATCGAGCTACTGGGGTCTGACGTTTACCACCCTTAGGCGAGATATGCAACATATCAGACGACGAGACCGGATTGTACGGGAGTGTTACTGTTTGGATTCATAGAAGAATGTACAGGCTTGCTTGTTGATCTTCTGAGCGCTCAATACCTGGGTAGCTGTTACGTTTAGCTGACCGCTTGCAGCTTGTGGGTGATTGATATGATCATCACCTACTGCCGGCGTATTGACGATTCTTTAGAGTCCTACACAGAGGTTTCTTGACTCAGGCAAAACGGAGTAGGAGAACATATGTGATATGTGCGGGACCGAGGATAATGCGATATGTGATACCGTATTATATTCTCGCGATATTTGATATCAGCCGGGTCATCGGATCAAGTGTTGATTCGATGAATCGGTACGGATAAATATTAGTCGGTTATATGAGATATAGCCGGATTGTCGGATCAATTGTTGATTCGATAATTTAATGTATAATAATATATATGATATATTAAATTACATTAACTAATATTTGCTCACTAAAAGTTTCTTTTTCTCACTCGGGTAATACATTGATATATATGCGATATATGTTAAATGTATTATTTTATTTTGTTACGATAAATATTATATATGTGATATATAATATTGTAACATGATATGATAACTAATGCAACTTGTTTAGTGGAGTTTAAACATGATTAGGGTTTGGATTAGGGTTAAGCTTTCTAGATGTTTCTAGAAGGTTTTGGTTTTGTTTTGTGAAAGATATTTGTAAGTGACTCATGCTTTAACCCAACCCAAACCCTAACCCTAGTCAATTCTCTACAATGGTTAAGTCAACCATGGTTGCATTATTCTTCATATTAATCCTTTCATTATTCATCACAAAAGGAAATGGATCACTATTCTTCTTCTTCCTTCATTCTTTCATGAAAAAGCTTGCTAGATTTTTCCAAAGTGATGAATAAATATGAGAAAAAGATAAATAAAGAGAGCAAAAATCCTACTTCATCATCCTCATCTTCCCTTGCCATTTAGATGAGGGTGTTCACATCATTTCATGAGTGTTAGCTTGTGTTAAAGAAACTTCAAGGTAGATCATCTTAGTATCGAAGATCGGAAGCAAAGGTTGCATCTTTCCCTTCGTGGAACCTCTCGAGAGTCCAGAACCCGATGATCGCAGCGAAGGGACCACAACGCGGAGCATATGAAGAGATGGACCGGATCTACAAAGGTTGTAATCCCTCTCACTTAGTATTAAAGTGCTTAGCATGCTAGTTTTCGCTTAATCTCTAGTTTAAAGATCCGTATTCGGGTTGTTCGGCACGGCTAAATTTTTAATCGGGCATGGTTGATGCCTCGTAGACCCTTGTGCGCGTGCCTAGAAACCCTACAGTGGTATCAGAGCCAAGCTAGAGCTTTAGGCGAAGTCTAGACGAAATTTAAAGTCCGATCGAAACCCGAAACCCCGATTTAACCCCTCTCTGGACTTTTTTCAAAAATATGGTTTTTTCTGAATTAAAAATTCTCAGAAAACAAGCAGGAAAAACTAAGAATTACTGTGAAGTAAAGACTTCTAATTCGCCAAAATGACCGCGGAACAGCGGTGAAAGCATGGGTTTTGCGGCGGTTCCGCGGCAACAATTTCGAGTTAGTCCCTGAAATTTCTTGTATTTATTCTTAAGTCCTTTCTTGGCAATTTTTTCTATGAATATTTTTATTCCACTCAAGTGTTGAGTTTTCAAGGGTTGTATTGGGGACTCGATGTTTCGATCGAATAATTTAACTTCGTTTAGTTTTGTCCGGATAACTTTTAGAAACTGTTAAAAAGTTCGAACGGATATCAATAACTCACTTTTTCCCCTGTCGGAAATTTTTTCAAAAGTTGGATTTTTTTCTCGTGTTTAAGAATGTTCTAAGTCGTGCAAGTAACTCGGTGGACCCTCTAGAAGACAACAAAGCTTAACTCGATTATGTGACCGTCTTGAACTGCCATTTGAACCTTAGGGTTTGGGGAAGTACGGCGTGCCACATGTGAGGCGTTGGCTTGACCCTTCTACGGCTGGACCATTGGTACTGTGGCATGTGATGGATGTTTTTAAACTGATTTCAAGTGTTGAGATATATTGGGGAAATCTTGGGTGTTTGATGATTCGATCGGAAAGTTTAACTTTGTCTATTTATCTGGAATATGATACAATATTTGGAATCCACAGGTAGTTATGAGATAACTAATTTGAATATTATAAACATAGCAGTTTAGTCTCAGATGATCGTTTGCCACGGAATTTTGATGTGATCAAAAGTCCGTCGCAATCACGTAGCATACGCGGATACTCGCCGGGTAAACTTAATAGACAGCTACGCCCCATAGCCCCGACCAAGTGACTGTAGGAGAACCCCGTCACCGAAAGCATACGTTCGGGTGCTCGCGGCAGCGGTGTTCCGCCTTAGTGCACTTCGTCGACGGCATCTGGGGGTGCGGCCGTTTACTGAAGTTTGCGACAAGCATTCGATCAGGACAATCGGAAATCTTGTTGAATTGCCCGACTTGATATTGAAAAGAGTTTTCGATAATGAGACTGAAATGCGGGGTTTATAATAGTTAGGCATGCGATGTCTAAGGAATTCATTTGGTTAGGCATGCGATGTCTAAAGAGGTTGCGGATTCCAACTGTTGTAGTTTTACACTTTCTTTTCTGTGACCGTAAGCGTAGTATGTGGTGTATCGCCGGCTTCGTTGCTATACATCAACGACAATCGGGATACGCATACTTTCTTACGTTGATGATATGAGATATTATGTGTTGCTCTGATATGTTGAATAGCCGGGGGTTTTATGTGAGATGAGAGTTTTTCTTTTTCATTCATGTAAAATTCATTTGTATGTAATATTCTTTTATTGGGGCACTTCCAGGTAGCGGAAGATGTCACCGTTGTATATTATTTACTTTTCCGCATTAGGGTAGACCCAAGGCGGGGAGCACAAGTAACCGGGTTCTAGGGTCCAGTGGGAGACCATCTCGAGGAGTCGAGACCGGGTCTCCTAACCCTAGAATTGGCAGTGTTACTTGCCGCTCTCGTAGGGGTCTAGGGATGTGGGTTTGGCTATTCATCGCGACCGTGGAATCCATGTTTTATACAGGCTCGTATTGAAAACACGGACGTCCTAGTATATCCAATATTTCATATATGTTCTTCTGCTGCAATGTTCTGTGATGAGATCATATTACTGCCTGAGACGAATGTTTATATTATATATATGAGATATATGTTATATTGCAGATTTCGTTTCAAAAGAGATTCTTGTGAAGCATAATAAAATGGGACTTCATTAATGAGATTAATGAAATAAAAGAAACCTAAGATGTTGTAGAAACTTGTTTATAAAAACTGGTAGCTTTAGTTCTTGCTTTGCATAGCGGTGTTCCTTGTAGAACATCCAGCACCTTATTCGATAAGGAAAGGACCGAGATCCCTTCACCGGGAGTGACTCCTTTAGCAATAATTGGCAGATGCTACAAACTTGGTTTGTCTTTTGATTGCTTCTATAATTCTTGCTTTGCACAGCGGTATATATGATATATCCTGCACCTTATTCGATGAGGAAAGGGCCGACGATCCCTTCACCGGGAGTGACCCCTTTAGCAAAACTAGAAAAGCCTAAAAAACACTCCATTTAAAATCACTCGATTCTACGACGATACCAAGTTCATTACGCAATAGGTTTTCTTAAAAACCTGTCGTAACCCTCCGCCATTTTAGGAAGTAGAGTACTTAGTATTCGTGTTGTGTTTGTTGACCATAGTTAAGGCACAGTGTACGGTAGCTAAGTGATGTCTTCCTATATAGCATATGATGCGATTAGTTAGGACAGTCATATGACTTTGTTGACCTTAGTTAAGGGTCATGTGGGTGGGTCTAATTAATCAAGAAATGACGGGTAGAACTTGACTAGTGCTTATGATTTGCTGACCATAGTTAAGGTCATAAGTCACTAGGGGCAAAATATTATTGGGAATTTCAAGTGTTGAAATTTGCAATAAGATTGCATACCTTCTATTAGATAGTTGGATCCCGATACCCGCTGCGAGTAAGAGTTACTCCTGGGAGAGTTTTACACATTACAATTAGCCGATCAAGTAGGTGTCTAGAAAGGTGTTAACGGGGTTACGCCTCTGAGAAAATGAGGTTTACTTAATTAGGTTCGTGCGAAAGCACGGGGGACCTCCCTCAAAGTACCGACACTGGCCTGGCTGAAAGATTGGTGAACTTGTAGCGTGTAATTAATCCCGGCTAGTCTTTCTTTTTAGGGTTTGAAGGAAGATTTGATTAAAACAGTGGGAAACATCCTGATTAGATATATTAGATAACCAATCTAATCTTGCAAGAGCAAACGCAGAGTGTTTTCTTCTCTCTCTCTCCAGGTAGCGACCATATCACGCCACCGAACCCGCTTGTTATACTGAGCCGGGGAACGTTGGTCCCGCTCCAACTTATAATTGTTATAAGACAGAGCAGGAAATTGAGGAATACCAGATTTCCCGTGCCGCCCAAACGAAGAAAGTGCATGTTGATGCATCATCTTCGGGTGTGTTCATTACACAGAACTGTTTCTCAGTATCCTTTACGTCCTGGGTATGTGATACCGGATCAGGATCCCGCATATGTAATCTATTACATGGGCTACAGATAGGTACAGAACTGAGAACGGGTGATAAGTTTCATGAGATAGAAAACGGTACAAGTGTTGCAGCCAAGTCTGTTGGTCACTGTCACCCTGTATTACCAGAATACATTGATTCTGAACCAATGTTATTAGATACCGAACCTGATATACAAAATCATATCAGTCTCTTTATTTGTAAAGAAAGGATATAATTTTGTATTGTTGGATAATGTTTTGAACATTTCCTATATCAAGAGTTGATCGGTTCAGGCACGTTATCTAAAAGCATTGACGTTCTAAATCAAACTACAGTTCTTAGTATAAGGAACACACACAAGAGGAAGAGTTCAGAAATGAATGAATCCTTCTTGAGGTATTGTAGACTAGGTCATATCAATGCGACCCGACTGGCTGAAGTTACATATAGATGCATATTTAAATTAGTTTGAATTTACATCTTGTGAAACTTTCCGGTCATGTCACAAAGATAAGATGACCAAAGCTCTGTTTATGGGAAACAGAGAAAGAGTTAGTGAACCCTTGGGATTGATACATGTTGATGTATGAAAGGTCCCCTGTCTACACATGCCAAGACCGGTTCTTTGTACTTCATTACATTCTCTGATAATCTCTCAAGATTCAGACATATGTTTCTGTTAAAACACAGGTCCGAACCTTTTGAGATATTCACAGAATATAAATTAGAAGTAGAGAACCAAAATACGGGTATAAGTATTATGTCCTTTTATGAGATCAAGGAGGAGAATACTTGAGCACGGAATTCCTGGACTATTCTAAAGGAGAATGAGATTCTCTCTCGGCATTACTCCTCCGTATACACCACAGCACCTCGGTGTATCGGGGCAGAGCAATAGCACCCTATTTGATATGGTGTGCTCTATGATGAGTACTGCTGAGTTTCCTATTTCCTTTTGGGAGTTATGCACTTGAGAAGCTGCATACCTATTGAATAGGGTTCAAATCAAATCAGTTGCCTACCACCTCATATATGATATGGAAAGGGAAGAGCCCATATCTTAAGCTTGTTAAGATTTGGGGTTGTCCGGCCTATGTCTAAAAGCAAAATCCGGACAAGCTCGAGGCATGGTCTGTTATGTAGAACTGGAAATGTTCCAGCCATACAAACTACAGCTGATGATTTGGTAGAACCAAAGGATACAATAGTTTCCAACGAACCTCAGCCTCTCCGCCGATCTAGTAGGGTTCCTCACACACCTGAGAGATACTCCGGTTTCTCTATGACAGTGGGAGCGAGATTTGCATCATGAGATGATGACCCAACTAGTTTCGAGCTGGCCATCAGGAGTGGGACTCTGTAAGAATGGCTGGGTGCTTATCGATCTGAGATGGAATCCTTATACACCAACAAAGTATGGACTTTGGTTGCTTTATCTGAAGGGTTAAATCCCCATCAGGAGCAAGTATATCTTGAGAAGATTACTTGGTGTACATGGAAAAGTTGAGACTTTCAAAGCTATGCTTAAGTCCATCCAGATCCTACTTACCACGGCTACATACCATGACTACGATATCTGGTGGTTGGGTGTCATGACTGCTTTTCTACGTGATGTTTTAGAAGAGAACGTCTATAAGTACACAGCCAGAGGGCTTCGTAGACAGTGGGAGCAGCGGAAACGTGTGCAAGATGTTTTATATGATAAAACAGGTATCGCGGAGTTGGAACATCTGTTTTGATGTGGTAGTCAAAGAGTATGACTTCATCAAAATGGAAGATGAACCTTGTATATACAAAAAGGTAGTAGAGAGTATGGTGGAGATCCTCGTAGAGTACGTGGATGACATACTCTTGATAGGGGAGGAGTTTCCTATGCTACGCTCGGTTAATCTCCGCTTATCACAAGGATTCTCCATATTGGATCAAAGTGATACCTCCTAAATCCTGGGTTTTTGGATCTATGAGATAGATCTAATTGGATGTTAGGATACTCACTAGTTGTAGTGAGATGGTATCAATCGATCCTGGGGAGAATCACTGGAAAGGTTCCAGGCTGATAAGGACGACTGAATGTCAGTTGCAGGCTTGTCTATACCCTCAGTGGAGGGACGGTATGTTGGAAGAGTTCCAAGCTAGATACCGTGACATACTAGACGATTAAAGGAAAGATACATCGTTACCAAGGATACTACCAAAGAGGCAGTCTGGATATTTATAAGTTCATGAGATGAACTTCGTTCCTACCATTGTGTGACAATGGAGTTGTGGCTTTAGCCAAGGAACTACCGTCCCATCAGAAATCCAGATATAATTCTTAGGCAGTATCACTTGATCATGGAGATGGTTGATCTCCAGGGAGATCGAGGTTACGAGAGTAGACACAGAGGACAACAGCGCGAATCCACTCACAAAGGCCTTTTTCCCAGTAGAGACTTTTATGGGATGGTTGAGTATGAGATACTTCAACCGCAGCTAATTGTTGGGTATGCGATACCATAACAGATGGCCCTAGTGCAAGTGGGAGATTGTTAGTTATATGTATGCCCTAGAGGCCATTACTGTACATACGATGTATATTGTTGTGGATGCTAGGACATATATAGAGAGGACTTTCTTGCTCGACATGATAGTATGCTATCTGGTTGTACTTTATCTTAACATGTACTCTGATTGTTTCTATATTACATGTTGATAAAGCCCTTAGGATATATACTCGACTACTGGGACTATGATGAGATCATACTAGTGGGGCCACGGTAGTCGACGAGTACATCCTATAACTGTTCCTAGTCGAGGGTGTATCTAGACAGGGCATCGATACACCAGAGTAGACTAGCGTATACGCATCTTGACCCATATGATGGGCGATGGATGATCCCATATCCATCGGTGTTTGACATCAAGGATGGTGTATGGGTGCTCAGTGGAGACTGGGTACACTGGACGGACTCGCCGAGAACTCCCAGATGGTATTATACCTCACGTCAGATGGCAGTTCTCCGGTGACACTGGTACAGAGTAGTCTGTTGACCCGAGATCGTCATAGAGTCTTGTGGGATTCCTACTGTGCTTTGATTTCCATCATACCACGTCCAAGAGGGCATGCAAAAAGGTGGCTTTTGGGTACAGTCCCGAATCACATGGAGGCAATGAGCGATAGGAGGGGATTCGTCTCTCCCGGTATAGGGAGTTGATGTTGTGCTGTGTTCGATTGGCTATAACCGGAAATCCCTGGCCACGGTTGCTGAGATTTACTGGTAAGTGTTATCAGTAGTTTCTCGAACTGTTATAGACCTCATATCGACATGACTTATCGAGCTACTGGGGTCTGACGTTTACCACCCCTAGGCGAGATATGCAACATATCAGACGACGAGACCGGACTGTATGAGAGTGTTACTGATTGGATTCACAGGAGAATGTACAGGCTTGCTTGTTGATCTTCTGAGCGCTCAATACCTGGGTAGCTGTTACGTTTAGCTGACCGCTTGCAGCTTGTGGGTGATTGATATGATCATCACCTACTGCCGGCGTATTGACGATTCTTTAGAGTCCTACACAGAGGTTTCTTGACTCAGGCAAAACGGAGTAGGAGCACATATGTGATATGTGCGAGACCGAGGATAATGCGATATGTGATACCGTATTATATTCTCGCGATATTTGATATCAGCCGGGTCATCGGATCAAGTGTTGATTCGATGAATCGGTACGGATAAATATTAGTCGGTTATATGCGATATAGCCGGATTGTCGGATTAAGTGTTGATTCGATAATTTAATGTATAATAATATATATGATATATTAAATTACATTAACTAATATTTTCTCACTAAAAGTTTCGTTTTCTTACTCGGGTAATACATTGATATATATGCGATATATGTTAAATGTATTATTTTATTTTGTTACGATAAATATTATATATGTGATATATAATATTGTAACATGATATGATAACTAATGCAACTTGTTTAGTGGAGTTTAAACATGATTAGGGTTTGGATTAGGGTTAAGCTTTCTAGATATTTCTAGAAGGTTTTGGTTTTGTTTTGTGAAAGATATTTGTAAGTGACTCATGCTTTAACCCAACCCAAACCCTAACCCTAGTCAATTCTCTACAATGGTTAAGTCAACCATAGTTGCATTATTCTTCATATTAATCCTTTCATTATTCATCACAAAAGGAAATGGATCACTATTCTTCTTCTTCCTTCATTCTTTCATGAAAAAGCTTGCTAGATTTTTCCAAAGTGATGAATAAATATGAGAAAAAGATAAATAAAGAGAGCAAAAATCCTACTTCATCATCCTCATCTTCCCTTGCCATTTAGATGAGGGTGTTCACATCATTTCATGAGTGTTAGCTTGTGTTAAAGAAACTTCAAGGTAGATCATCTTAGTATCGAAAATCGGAAGCAAAGGTTGCATCATTCTCTTCGTGGAACCTCTCGAGAGTCCAGAACCCGATGATCGCAGCGAAGGGACCACAACACGGAGCATATGAAGTGAAGGACCGGATCTACAAAGGTTGTAATCCCTCTCACTTAGTGTTAAAGTGTTTAGCATGCTAGTTTTCGCCTAATCTCTAGTTTAAAGATCCGTATTCGGGTTGTTCGGCACGGCTAAATTTTTAATCGGGCATTGTTGATGCCTCGTAAACCCTTGTGCGCGTACCTACCAACCCCACATACTCGATTTGGGAGATGGCTTTCTCCGCGAACTTGAGATTAAGAGAGATATAGAAAGAAACTTCTAGGCGGATCCACTCACTGAGACTATTTCTCGAACACAATAGTTTTACAAACGGGCTTTGTGAAACTGATTAGTAGAGGAGTTGGATGTTCGGTTTCACACGGGCTGTGAGTAGTCGACATTGCACTAATTAGCCTTAAGTGCAAGTGGGAAATTGTTGGTGATAGTGCCTTCAGAGTCAATTATTGGATCGCAGGTACGTGATTGCAATGATTGCGGATGACCTATACCGGTAGGACAGTCTTACTCGAGATGATAGTATGCTATCTGGTTTGCCTTTATCAGTCATGTATATGTTCAGGTGACTGATTACATGTTACACTTTGATAGAGCCCTTAGGATCTTACTTTACTACCAACAGTATGATGGCGATCATATACGTGAGAGTTGGGTAGTTTATATGCATATCCTTAATTGTGGTCCCTAGTCGTGGGAGTTTCGAGACAGGGCATCGATACTCCGGAGTAGACTAGTGTATACAGTCGAGACACCGACGAGGGTCGGTGGCCGGTCTCACAAGCCACTGGTGTCAGTTGGATCACCTAAGATGTATACAGGTGCTCATTGGGTTATGAGTACACCGGACAGGACTCGCCGGGAACCTGCTGGTTGGTATTATACATATCGTCAGATAGCAGTTCCCTGGTGATATGTGTACAGGTTAGTTCATCGACCTGAGGTCGTCATTTGTCTCGTGTGAGTTCCCACTGTGCTTTGATTTCTATCCTACCACGGCTCAAAGGAGTCGTGCAAACAGGTAGTTTTTGGGTACAGTCCCGAGCCACATGGAGGCACGTGAGCCGATCGGCAGGGGATTCGTCTCTCCCGGTATTAGGGGCGAGATCGTGCTGTGTCTAGGAGAGCCATTACACAAAGCCCACGGCCGTGGCAAGAGATTTACTGGTAAGTACTCCAGTAGTATCTCAGGGTGTTATTGGGCTACACTCCGACATGACTTATACTGCTATTGGGGTCTGACGTTACTAGCCCCCTAGGCAGATATGCGATACTCATAGACGAACGGACCGGACTGTATATACATTGTCACTGTTAGGCTCAGTAGGGTTTCCAGATGAGTTCGCTCATCGGCCTCCCTTGATGTCAGTCCATGGGCAGCCGTTACGCATAGCTAGTGCCGCTGACGGTTTGTGGTTAAACCCACTGCCAGGGTACTGACGAGTCATTAAAGTCCCCCACAGACAGTTTCCCAAGTTCGGGCGAAACGTTGTAGAGGCCGTATGGTTTTATGGCAGGGTTCGGAAAATGCACGTGCGTTTACGCACATGTTATTTTTCGGGCAGTTGATACTGGTCGGCTTTGGTTTAAGCTGGATCCGAGTATTTTATTGAGTAGATATAATATCTTTGTCTCAGTTGCATTTGTATTTGGTCGTAATACAAATGCGGGTATATTTATACAGTTACGGGGTTATCCTGAAATTCGTTTCGGGATCACTTTTGGAAGTTGCCAGTTTCCAGTTTCTATCAGCCGTCTTAAAACATTCGGTTAAAGACGGATTTATCTTTTCTTTGGAAGAGTGTGGATGCTTCTAGAAGGTTCTAGAAGCGGTGAGGTGTTATTGTTTCATTGGTTGCTTTCTTTGTGTTCACACTGTGTGTTCACACTAGATATTTATTTGTGTTCACACTAGATATTTATTTGTGTTCACACTAGATATTTTCTCTTGTGGTCACTCTCCTCTCTCCTACACCCATCCCTCATTCCTATAAGATGGCCGGCCCCCTCCTCTCTCTCTCTCACTTGATGGTTGTAAAAGATTATGATAGATTTTGGGGTGTATGGAAATTTCATTGCTCATTTCATTCCATCACCCGACTTATTGGCAACTTCATTAACCGTTCGTCCATAGCTTTGGACGGAACGAGACAAAGTCTTCCACTCATTCTCTACATCAATCTTGGTCGTCTCTTTTAGCAAACTTGACGACCGAGTTGCCTCGAGTCAGAGGCGGGAGCCCGTTTAAAGAATCGTTGACGTGGTGCCACCTGGACGAGTAGATCGGAGATCGACGAGATCGGAGTAGCCACAACGGAGCGTGGGATGATGGTTGAAGAATGAAGGACTCGGATCGTTCGGTATAACCTTTCTACACTCTTTACTATTTGTTAGTTTAGCAATAATGGCAGATCCGGGTTAAAGTATACGATAGCGCCAGTTAAAAGTTTTTTTGTTCCGTATTTGGCATCTGTAGACGGCCGGGGCGCTACCGTAGACTTACAGCTTATTAGATAGTCTTCTTCCAAACCTTAGGCTGGTGCCGAAGGGTAGGGAATGAAGAAAACCAATTAGCGTAAAAGAGGTGTACAGAAGGTAATAAGTAAAGACATAATAAAGGGATTGCAGAGAGGACAGGCAAGTATATGGTTACTGTCGTGAATCAGGATAGTGGAAGAGACGTTACTAGGAATACCAGTTAACCCCTTTTGAAACATTTTCATGTTTCAGTTTCATTGTGCGATATTAATTGAAAAACTGTTTTCCCAATTGGAATCTAACTCCAGGGTATGTATTTACCAGATCAATTTCTCACATCTACATGTTATTACGGATGGTGAGTGGGAGTAAGATATTGGGAATTGGGTGATTAGATCCTCATTATATCGGAATTCGTTGTAATTGGTGATATTTGAGAAAATCATCTGGATTTTGCCGGATGGAAAATATTTGGTTTTGAATATCCGTTGTTATGCACCAATTTCAAACTGATATATCTGTACATTTATTTTATAAAGTGAGATATAACTTTTTGATATTGTGTCTATGATATTTACCTATATCAGTTGGTGATTAGGTAAGGTGCATTCAAACAGCGGTGTAATTCTTCTTAACCATAGTACAGTTTTTTCAACCTACGATGCACAGGGTTTGAGTTATTGAACTCAGTGGACTTGTACAAAGTATTGTATGTTGTCCAGTGTCGATTGTGACAATGGGGATGGTACTCGTACTATATTCTGTTTACTTGTGACTTCTCCAGTTCTGAACAAGTATTTCGTTGAAATGCAAGGTCCAGATATTCAGAAGTTATAGGTATAAGAATAAAGTAGAGAACCATTTGTTGTAAGTATCAGGATTCTTCGAGGAAGTCGAAGATGTAGATACTTGTGTTTGGTATTCAGTTAATAATAATGGTTTTGAGAACTTGCTTCTTTTTCAGGTTACTCATATATAGATGCACTCCTAGATGAGTAATGCTGATTGCCCTCTTTTCATTTGGTTGATATGCACTGGAGACAGTTGCATGATTTTGAATCTGGTTCAAATTAGATTAGTGCTTTTGTTTCTATATTAGATTTATATAGAATCAATTTATATCTTAACGATGTTAAGGTATAGGGAGTTGTCCGGCTGATGCTTAAAACCAGAATCCGGATAAATTCAAGGCACGTTTCAGTAATGGTTGTTTGTGGGTTATCCCGGGTTTTGACGAGGGTTAACTTTCTACCATCAGGAAGATCAATATTTATATTGTTCTTGACTCGCCACAGTTTTAATAAAATGATTTTTTTCAGAAAAATAAAAGTGGGAGTATGGTAGAACTGGAAGTTATTCCAGAACCACAAATGATTGCTGGAAATTTAATAGAACCTAAGGATTCAATTGGATTTGATGTTCCATTAGCCACTCCGCAGATTTGGTAGGTAACCTCAGGCACTCGAGAGGTACTTCGGTCTTCTCAGAGACAGCGACAGGGAGGTTCATGTGTACCCAGACTTACCATTGCTGTTGTTCTAGACTATAAGACCCGGCAAGAGGATGAGTATAGCGTCGTTCTAAACTAGCTTTAGAAGTGCACGTGCATATGACTCTGCCAGAGGGTTGTTGTAGTCAGTGGGAGCAGCGGAAGCATAGTAGGCAAGTAGCTTATGTCTATTTATAGACTAAAGCAGGTATAGCAGAAATAGTTCATCTATTTTTGATGTGACAGTCATAGGTCTTGACCTCATCAGAATAGGAGATGGATCTGGTAAGAAGGTAGTAGAGAGTGATGTCCAGGTATTGGGATGACATGCACTTGATAGGAAAGGATATTCCTATACTACGATCGGTTATACTTTGGTTGTCACACAGTTGTTTTCTCTACGTAGGATATGGATATAATATCACAGTTTCTGGTTACTAGATCTATAGTTTTAGATCTAGATTTGGGAAGTATCCTAATCTGGGTACTTTGACATTAAATGGACGACTCCTGGCATGGTGGTGTACCTGCAGGTGATGGAGACACCCTCTCTAAAGGTGTCTTACAGACTAAAGGAGAGAGGGGTCTGCATGATTAGCACATCACTTGCTTATGCAATTGAGTTAATCATGAAATGTCAAGTACCACACCAGATATTGCTTTTGCACTAGATACAATAAGCAGATATATTAATCCAATCCTGGAGAAACATTGGGAAGCAGTTATAGAACATAAGTGAATGTTCTTGGGAAATGATTACGGCAGCCTCCTTCGGGAGACGGTTATCATTTCAGGCTTCCAAGGTGACCTGAATGACAGAGTGACTGTCAGAGTTATAGTTTTCCCTCTTTTGAGGGAGAGTATGTTGAACGAGTGGTCCAAGCGAATACTGAGGAAAGGCATGGCGCATGATACTGATTAAATTTAGTGGACGATACAGTCTGAGAAGTTTACTGGATTTGGAGTTCATTTGTGAACTGGGTCCCATCAGATATCCAGACAAATTCTAAGACAGGAATTGCTCATTTTGGGAGATAGCTTTCTCCGCGAAGTTGGTATACAGAGAGATATAGAAAGAAACATTGGAGCGGATCCACTCATTGAGGCTATTTCTCGAACGCAATCATCTTCGCAAACGGTTTTGCGAAACTGATTAGTACAGAAGTTGGGTGTTCGGTATCACACGGGCTGTGAGTATGCGACATCGCAATAATTAGCCTTAAGTGCAAGTGGGAGATTGTTGGCTATAGTGCCCTCAAGGCAATTATCATAGTCGCGGACTTGTGATTATGATGATTGAGGCATGACATATACCGATAAAACAGTCTTACTCAAGATGATAGTATGCTATCTGATTTGTCTTTATCATCATGTACATGTTGATAGAGCCCATAAGATTCTTGCTTGACTGCCAGCATTATGATGGCGATCATATATGTGGGAGCTGGGGTCTATAAGCACATCCTTAAATGTCCTTAGTCGTAGGAGTATCGAGAACGGGTATCGATACTCCAGTGTAGACTAGTGTATACTGATCGAGACCCCGACGAGGGGCGATGGACAGGTCTCACAAGATATTGGTGTTAGTTTGTTCACCTAAGATAGTATGCAGATGCTCATTGGGTTATGAGTACACTGGACGGACTCGCCGGGAACCTGCTAGTTGGTATTATACCTAATGTCAGATAGCAGTTCCCAGGTGACATGTGTACAGGTTAGTCTGTCGACCTGAGATCGTCATTTATCTCGTGTGAGTTCCCACTGTACTTTGATTACTACCCTACCACGTCTCAAAGGAGTCGTGCAAACAGGTTTTAGTTGGGTACAGTCCCGAGCCACATAGAGGCAGTGATCGGATCGTCGGGGATTCGTCTCTCCCGGTATTGGGGGTTGATGTCGCATTGTGTACGGGTGTCCATCACCACAAATCCATGGTCATGGTAGACGAGGATTACCGATCCAGGATCGATAGTTTCTCAGAAGGTGATGGGTATCATGCCGACACTAAATATCGCGTTATTAGGGGTCTGACTTTATCCACCCCCCTAAACTCGATATGCGATACTCTTAGACGAACAGACCGGACGGTACGAATATTGTCACTGTCAGGCTCAGTAGGGGTTCAGGATGAGTTTTCTCGTCGGCCTCCCTTTCGCTCAATACCTGGGTAGCCGTTACGTACAGCTAGTGCCGCTGACGTGCTTATGGTTAAACCCACTGCCAGCGTATTGACGAGTCTTTAGAGTCCCACACAGAGGGTTTTCACGGTTCAGACGATATGGTGTACATGGCGTATGTTGATACTGTAAGGTTTCTAGGCACACACATGAGGTCCCACAACAGATCAAACATGCCAAAATCAAAATTTTTCTATGTGCCAAAGAACCCTAAGCAAGATCGTAACTAAAGGATAGGCGAAAACGATATAAGTTAACAACTTAACTAAGAGTGAACGGAAAATACAACCTTTGTAGATCCGGTCCACCACCTCCATAGCTCCGTGACGATGTCCCTTCGCTGCGATCATCGGATCCTGGAATCTAGCGTTGATTTCATCGGAAAAATGGTCGGGCTAGGTCGTTGACTTCGATGCCGAATATGATCTACGTCGAGGCAACTCAAGATCAAGCTCCACCTTCATTAGGTCATGAAACTTGTGAAGATAACACACTCTACTACATGGCAAGTGGTAGAGGATGAAGAAATAGGAAGTGGGTTAACTTTGGATTTGGATTTCTCACTCTTTTGATCATGGCACCATTGAAGGTAGCAAGGGTTTCTTCTTCTTGAAGAAGAAGAAGAAGAAGGAAAAGGAATATGTTGATAATAATAAAATCAATTAATTTTATCATAATGCAACCTTGGGTTAGTTTAACTCATGTAGAGAGCAAACCCTAGTTTAGCTAATGGTTAGGTTTAAAGATAAAACAAAATGGTTACTTATTCAATGATTCATGAAGCTTCAACAAAACAACAAATCAAGCCACCATTTCATTTATCTTTCCAAAAATGAATTAAAGAAAATAAATAAAACAAATATAAAACCTAACCATTAACCTAAACATGGTTTAAAATAAACACACACCCAAGTTTCCATGTATCATCAAACATGATACAAACTAGTGCACAAAACTATATCATATATACAATGTGCACATCAAGTGAGACAATCTATCTTAAGTGAACCAATACTAGTTAATGCAAAGTAATATATCAAATATATAAATATACATTAAATCGTTAAATCAACATTTGATTTAACGATCCGGTCATATCGCATATGACCGACTAATATTCAATGTATCGACTTATCGAATCAATCCTCGATTCGATAACTAGGTCATATCGCATACAACTAATCGATACATTCATCACGAGAATAGAATACGGTATCACATACACGCATTATTCTTGGTCCCGCACATATCTCATATGCGCTCCTATTTCGTTTTTCTTGAGCCAGGAAACCTCTGTGTAGGACTCTAAAGACTCGTCAATACGCCGGCAGCAGGTGATGATCATATCAAACACCCACAAGCCGCAAGCGGTCTGCTAAACGTAATGGCCACCCGGGTATTGAGCGATCAGAAGATCAACGAGCAAGCCCGCTCACACTCCTGTGAATCTAACCAGCAACACTTACCGTACAGTCCGGTCTGTTCGTCTGATATGTCGCATATCTCGCCTAGGGGTGGTAAACGTCAGACCCCAATAGCTCGATAAGTCATGCCGATGCAAGGTCCATAACAATCGTAAAACTACTGATAACTCTTACCAGTATATCACAGCAACCCTGGCCAGGGATTTCCAGTTATGGCCAGTCGAGTATAGCGCAACATCAACCCCCAATACCGGGAGAGACGAATCCCCTCCTATCGCTCATTGCCTCCATCTGAATCGGGACTGTACCCAAAAACCACCTGTTTGTATGACTCAGTGGAGCCATGGTAGGGTGGAAATCAAAGCACGGTGGGAGACACACAAGACTCTATGACGATCTCAGGTCAACAGACTAAGCTGCACCAGTGTCACCAGAGAACTGCCATCTGACGTGAGGTATAATACCATCTGGAAGTTCTCGGCGAGTCCGTTCAGTGTACCCAGTCTCCACTGAGCACCCGCATACCATCTCTGATGTCAAACACCAATGGATATGGGATCATCCATCGCCCATCACATGGGTCGAGAAGATATACGCTAGTCTATACTGGAATATCGATGCCCCGTCTCGATATTCCCATGACTAGGAACATTGAAGGATGTACTCATGGACTACCCAGTCTCCACTAATATGATCTTCATCATAGTCCTGGAAGTCGAGTACACATCCTAAGGGCTTTATCAACATGTAACAGAGAGACAGAAAGTATACATGTTAAGATAAAGAGCAACCAGACAGCGTACTATCATGTCGAGCAAGAAAGTCCTACCTATATACGTCCCAGCATCCACTACAATATACATCCAATGTACAGTAATGGCCTCTAGGGCATACATATAGCTAACAATCTCCCACTTGCACTAGGGCCATCTGTAGCAGTGGTTGCAGTATCTAATACTCAACCATCCCATATAAGTCTCTCTCTGGGAAAATGCCTTTGTGAGTAGATCCGCCGTGTTATCCTCTGAGACTACTCTCCTAACCTCGATCACCCTGGAGATCAACTATCTCCATGATCAGGTGATGCTGCCTCAGAATATGTCTGGGTCACTGATGGGACCAGGGCTCCTGGGCCAAAGCCACACTTCCATTGTCACACAATGGTAGGAACCTAGTTCATCTCATGAACCAATATACATCCAAACTTCCTCTTTGGTAGTATCTTTAATAGCGATCTTACCGGCCTTTATCGTCTAGTTTTCCACCGTATCTTGCTTGGAACTCTTCCAACATACCGTCCCTTTACTGAGGGTAAAGACAATGCCTGCGACTGACACTCAATCGTCCTTATCACCCTGGAACCTTTCCTGTGATTCTCCCCAGGATCAACTGATACCATCTCACTACAGCTAGTGAGAATCCTAACATCCATTTAGATAGATCCAAAACCCAGGATTTAGGAGGTATCACTTTGATCCTATTGGAGAATCCTTGTGATACGAGGAGATTGACCGTGCGTAGTATAGGAAACTCTTTTCCTATCAAGAGTATGTTGTCCACGTACAATACGAGGATGACCACCTTACTCTCTACTACCGTTTTGTATATACAAGGTTCATCTACCATTTTGATGAAGTCAAACTCTTTGACTACCACATCAAACCAGATGTTCCAACTCCGCGATGCCTACTTTATCCTGTAAAGCAACTTGCATACGTTTCCGCTGCTCCCACTGTTTACGAAGCCCTCTGGCTGTGTACTTATAGACGTTCTCTTCTAAATCATTATTTAGAAAAGCAGTCATGGCACCCAACCACCAGATATCGTAGTCATGGTATGCAGCAATGGTAAGTAGGATCCGGATGGACTTAAGCATAGCCACTGGAAAAGGTTTCATCATTATCCACGCCTGGTCGATGACGAAAACATTTAACAAGTCTAGCTTTGAAAGTCTCAACTTTTCTATCTACACCAAGTAATCTTCTCAAGATATACTTGCTCCTGATGGGGATTTAACCCTTCAGATATAGCAACCAAAGTCCATACTTTGTTGGTGTACATGGATTCCATCTCAGATCGCTAAGCATCCAGCCATTCTTACAGAGTCCTTACTCTCGATGGCCTGCTCGAAACTAGTTGGGTCAACATCTCATGATGCATTCCTCGCTCCCACTTTCATCGAGAAACCGAAGTATCTCTCTGGCGGATGAGGAACCCTACCAGATCGGCGGAGAGGCTGAGGTTCGTCGGGGACTATTGAATCCTCTGGTTCTGTCAAATCATTAGCTGTAGTTTCTATAGCTGGAACTTTTCCAGTTCTACAGAACTGACCTTGCCTCGATCTTGTCCGGATTTTTCTTTTAGACATAGGCCGGACAACCCCAAATCTTAACTAACTTAAGATATGGGCTCTTCCCTTTCCATATCACATATGAAGTGGTAGGCAACTGATTTGATTTGAACCCTATTCAATAGGTATGCAGCTTCTCAAGTGCATATCCCCCAAAAGGAAATAGGTAACTCAGTAGTACTCATCATAGAGCACACCATATCTAATACGGTGTGATTGCTCCACCCTGATACACCGTTGTGCTGTGGTGTATTCAGAGGAATAATACTGAGAGAGAATCTCATTTTCCTTTAGAATAGTCCAAGAATTCCATGCACAAGTATGCTCCTCCTTGATCTTATCATAGGACATAATACTTATACCCGGTTTTTGGTTCTCTACTTCTAACTTATATTCTGTGAATATCTCAAAAGCTTCGAACTTATGTTTCAACAGGAACATATGGCTGAATCTTGAGAGATTATCAGATAATGTAATGAAATACAAAGAACCGGTCTTGGGATATGTAGATAGGGGACATTGCATACATCACTATGTATCAGTCCCAAGAGTTTAACAACTCTTTCTCTTTTTCCAATAAACAGAGCTATGGTCATCTATTCTTTATGACATGACTGGCAAGTTTCATAAGATGTAAATTCAAACTAATTTAAATATGCATCTAAATGTAACTTCAGCCAGTCAGGTCGCATTGATATGACCTAGTCTGCAATGCCTCAAGAAGGATTCGTTCATTTCTAAACTCTTCCTCTTGTGTGTGTTCTGTATACTAGGAACTGTAGTTTGATTTAGAACGTCAATGCTTTTAGATAACGTGCCTGAACCGATCAAATTTTGAAATGTTCGAAACAATGTTCAACAATACAAAATTATATCCTTCTTTAATAAATAAAGAGATTGATATGATTTTGTATATCAGGTTCGGTATCTAATAGCATTTGTTCAGAATCAATGTATCTGTAATACAGGGTGACAGTGACCAGCAGACTTGGCTGCAACACTTGCCCCGTTTTCTGTCTCATGAAACTTATCACCCGTTTTCAGTTCTCTGCCTTTCTGTAGCCCTATGTAACAGATTACATATCTGGGATCCTGATCCGGTATCAAATACCCAGGATGCATAGGATACAGAGAAACAGTTCTTTGTAATGAACACACCCGAAGGAGATGCATCTCATGCACTTTCTTCTTTTGGGTGGCATGGGAATCCTGGTATTCCCCTATTCCTGCTCGGTCTTATAACAATTATAAGTTGGAGCGGGACCAACGTTCCCCAGCTCAGTATAACAAGCGGGTCCGGTCAATTCATCCATATTATTATCTTGATTAAGACATGATATGGTCGCTACCTGGAGAGAGAGAGAAGAAAACACTCTGCGTGCGCTCTTGCAAGATTAGATTGGTTATTTATTTTATCTAATCAGGATGGCTCCCACTGTTTTTATCAAATCTTCCTTCAAACCCTAAAAGGAAAGACTAGCCGGGATTAATTACACTCTACAAGTTCGCCAATCTTTCAGCCAGGCCAGTGTCAGTACTTTGAGGGAGGTTCCCCGTGCTTTCGCACGGACCTAATTACAGTAAACCTCGTTTTCCCAGGGGCGTAACCCCGTTGACACCTTTCTAGACACCTACTTGATCGGTTAATTGTAAAGCGCAAAACTCTCCCAGGAGTAACAATTACTCGCAGTGGGTATCGGGATCCAACTATCATATAGAAGGTATGCAATCTCATTGCAAATTTCAACACTTGAAACTCCCGATAATGGCTTTTACCCCTAGCACCTATGACCTTGGCTAAGGTCAACAAATCATAAGCACTAGTCAAGTTCTACCCGTCATTTCATGATTAATTAGACCCACCCACATGACCCTTAGCTAAGGTCAACAAAGCCACATGACTGTCCTAACTAATAACATCATATGCGGTGTAGGAAGACATCACTTAGCTACCGTACACTACGCCTTGGATATGGTTGACAAACATAGCATGAATACTAAGTACTTTACTTCCTAAAATGACGTAGGGTTGCGGATGGTTTTTAAGAAAACTTTTAACGCTTTGAACTTGATCTCGTTGCGGAATCAAATGGTTTTTAAATGGAGTGTTTTTGAGGCTTTTCTAGTTTTGCTAAAGGGGTCACTCCCGGTGAAGGGATCGTTGGCCCTTTCCTCATCGAATGAGGTGCGGGATATATCATATATATCACAGTGCAAAGCAGAAACTATAGAAGCGATCAAAAGACAAACCGAGTGTGTAGAACATCTTGCACCTTATTCGATGAGGAAAGGGCCGAGATCCCTTCACCGGGAGTGACCCCTTTAGAGCTAGGCTCTGCGTAGACGATGTTAGAAGTCCGATCGAAACACGAAACTTTAATCCGACCCCTTCTCTGTACATTTTTCAAAACTGTGCATTTTTCCAAATTAAAAATATGCAGAAAAATCAGCAGGCATTTCTAAGAAATATTGTGCAAAACGAAACTGTAAGGTTTCTAGGCACACACATGAGGTCCCACAACAGATCAAACATGCCAAAATCAAAAAATTTCTATGTTCCAAAGAACCCTAAGCAAGATCGTAACTAGAGGATAGGCGAAAACGATATAAGTTACCAACTTAACTAAGAGTGAACGGAAAATACAACCTTTGTAGATCCGGTCCACCACCTCCATAGCTCCGTGACGATGTCCCTTCGCTGCGATCATCGGATCCCGGACTCTAGCGTTGATTTCATCAGAAAAATGGTCGGGCTAGGTCGTTGACTTCGATGCCGAAGATGATCTACATCGAGGCAACTCAAGATCAAGCTCCACCTTCATTAGGTCATGAAACTTGTGAAGATAACACACTCTACTACATGGCAAGTGGTAGAGGATGAAGAAATAGGAAGTGGGTTAACTTTGGATTTAGATTTCTCACTCTTTTGATCATGGCACCATTGAAGGTAGCAAGGGTTTCTTCTTCTTGAAGAAGAAGAAGAAAAAGGAAAAGGAATATGTTGATAATAATAAAATCAATTGATTTTATCATAATGCAACCTTGGGTTAGTTTAACTCATGTAGAGAGCAAACCCTAGTTTAGCTAATGGTTAGGTTTAAAGATAAAACAAAATGGTTACTTATTCAAAGCTTCATGAAGCTTCAACAAAACAACAAATCAAGCCACCATTTCATTTATCTTTCCAAAAATGAATTAAAGAAAATAAATAAAACAAATATAAAACCTAACCATTAACCTAAACATGGTTTAAAATAAACACACACCCAAGTTTCCATGTATCATCAAACATGATACAAACTAGTGCACAAAACTATATCATATATACAACGTGCACATCAAGTGAGAAAATCTATCTTAAGTGAACCAATACTAGTTAATTCAAAGTAATATATCAAATATATAGTTATACATTAAATAATTAAATCAACATTTGATTTAACGATCCGGTCATATCCCATATGACCGACTAATATTCAATGTATCAACTTATCGAATCAATCCTCGATTCGATAACTAGGTCATATCGCATACAACCAATCGATACATTCATCGCGAGAATAGAATACGGTATCACATACACGCATTATTCTCGGTCCCGCATATATCTCATATGCGCTCCTATTTCGTTTTGCTTGAGCCAGGAAACCTCTGTGTATGACTCTAAAGACTCGTCAATACGCCGGCAGCAGGTGATGATCATATCAAACACCCACAAGCCGCAAGCGGTCTGCTAAACGTAACGGCCACCCGGGTATTGAGCGATCAGAAGATCAACGAGCAAGCCCGCTCACACTCCTGTGAATCCAACCAGCAACACTTACCGTACAGTCCGGTATGTTCGTCTGATATGTCGCATATCTCGCCTAGGGGCGGTAAACGTCAGACCCCAATAGCTCGATAAGTCATGCCGATGCAAGGTCCATAACAATCGTGAAACTACTGATAACTCTTACCAGTATATCACAGCAACCTGATTGTTAGGATATGTGCGTGTTCAAGTTCTAGTTTAAATACCGCAATCAAGACGGTTTCGCTTGTTGCTAGCCGGTTGAGTACGGGTCGTCCGCAGGGAGATGGGAGTCTTTTTCAAAGTGTTTTAACGAGTTAAGTCCTGTTTTCAGATTTTGTTGGATAATCTAAGTGTTGAGTTGATATTTAAAGAGAGCTTGTTAGGGTTAGGATTAGGTTAGTTTGAGTTAGGAGTCTCCACATCTTTCGTTGCCCCTCTTAATATCGGTGTTACGGTAATCGGCAACAACGGGGATTAGCACGACTAGGAAGGAACTTGCGAGTATAAGCTAGGCTTTCCAACGCATAGTCCTTCCTTTTGGTGCTTGTCCGTCCGTTCTTGGCTCTTATCCATAACCTCCGGTTAATTCAACCACAACCGGTCTCACTACGGAATCACCGCTATCATGTAGGATAGGGTGCCGTAAGGAGCGGATTGTGGTTCAATTAACGGGAGTCGATTTAAGCTGTTGGGTAAGGAAAGAGTGAGATAGATTTCCTTCTCTCAAACTTCCCTTATCCTACCCTAACAAGTATTAACTACTCATACTTCATGATAAGGAAAAACAAAACAAAACAAAAGAGGAAGATAGAAAGAAGGAGATTAGAAGAATACGAATAACTATTTGCGACCTCACCTTGGCGAGGATCGAGCGTAAGTATCATTGTCGTATGAATGATAAAGAAAAAGAGAGAAGAAAGAAACAACAAGGAAATAACAACAACTACTTAACAATTAAAATTACAACAAGTAAAGAAAGAGCATGACAAGCATGATAATAAAATGATCTTCTTTATTTACCATTCCTCTCTCACAAAGCTCACTACAAGTTTAATAGAGAAGAGATGAGAAGAAGAAGAACATGTGAACTAAAACCTAGAAAAAGAAAATACAAGAATGGACCCTTTCCTTCACAAAGTTCTGGGCTATTTATAGGCCAAAAGATGAAAACCTAGGGCAACCACCAGAACCCAAACGAAATGACCAAAATAACCCCCAAAGCCCTGCAGACTTGGCGCCAGAACGGCCGCTGATCCGCGGCCTGGACCCCACTTTGGCCGCGGATCCGCGGCCCTATAGTTGAATTGGGCTTTCCTATTTTTTGGGCTTCCCTGGTTTTCTGTCTCCTTTATTCTGGTATGTGTATTTTCTCAATTTGACTCCACGATTTTTCCAGAATTTCTGTTGAGGGAAAGGTGGACTTTTTGTCAAGATTTTGTCATGATTGCCTCGAGCTCCGCGTAGATCTCTTGGATTTTGTGCTACCATTGAGCCTTGTGCATGAGGGTGACATTGATTTGACATTTTGTCTTCCTAAACTGGTATCTGGCAACATACGGATGACGAGCGGAGACCGTGTTTTCTCAGTGGTTGGCAGGAACCCGGATTTTGTTGTGTTTTCCATGAATTTCACCGTTTCAGAACCGAGAACCTGTATCCTGCAATTGACTAACAAACACGGCTCAAGAGTATCTACCGATATGCAATGTGACAAAAATTGGGCGGTATGAAAATGCAAAAATCTGATATGAACACAACCCTGGCCAGGGATTTCCAGTTATGGCCAGTCGAGTATAGCGCAACATCAACCCCCAATACCGGGAGAGACGAATTCCCTCCTATCGCTCATTCCCTCCATGTGAATCGGGACTGTACCCAAAAACCACCTGTTTGCACGACTCAGTAGAGCCGTGGTAGGGTGGAAATCAAAGCACAGTGGGAGACACACAAGACTCTATGACGATCTCGGGTTAACAGACTAAGCTGCACCAGTGTCACCAGAGAACTGCCATCTGACGTGAGGTATAATACCATCTGGGAGTTCTCGGCGAGTCCGTTCAGTGTACCCAGTCTCCACTGAGCACCCGCATACCATCTCTAATGTCAAACACCAATGGATATGGGATCATCCATCGCCCATCACATGGGTCGAGAAGATATACGCTAGTCTACACTAGAATATCGATGCCCCGTCTCGATATTCCCATGATTAGGAACATTGAAGGATGTACTCATGGACTACCCAGGCCCCACTAGTATGATCTTCATCATAGTCCTGAAAGTCGAGTACACATCCTAAGGGCTTTATCAACATGTAACAGAGAGACAGAAAGTATACATGTTAAGATAAAGAGCAACCAGACAGCGTACTATCATGTCGAGCAAGAAAGTCATACCTATATACGTCCCAGCATCCACTACAATATACATCCAATGTACAGTAATGGCCTCTAGGGCATACATATAACTAACAGATACATACAGGTGTCCGATTAAATATGTGCATGTTGTGTAGACTTTAATCGGACGATTGATAATACTAGCGGCTTAGGATTAAGCCGGATTATTAAATCGGGTTTTGATTTAATAATTTATATGTGTATTTGTATATACGTATTCTAGTATTATTGTTCACTATTCGTTTTCTTTCTCGGCTATTTGTATTTTCGTACGAATACGCGTATATGTATTTCGATACATGTACCGGGAAGTATTCCGTATTTTATACGAAATAGCTTCTAGAAGATGCCACCTCATTTATATGATTTTCCATTTATGGAAATTCATTTGATTTATTAATGAGGTGGAAAAGGTGATATGACTTTAGGCATGGGTCAATGGCTTGGAACAAAGTATGGTTGCTATTATTTTATTTGTAAAAAAGAAAATTGAGTTTTTTATGATGGGGGAGAGAGAGGGGGCCGGCCAATTAAGGGGATGGGGCTCAATTCATTTGGTTTTAATTTAACATTACACACTAGCTCTCTCTCTCTCTCACTCTCTCATGCTTTAAAAAGACTTAGCAAAATTTCCTTTGTTCATGCCATAGTTTCTTCACCTCCATTCATCTTCTATGGTTGCTCTCATGAGCATAAAAGTTGAGAGAAAATTATAGTGACGCTTTCATACACCCCCACTCTCCATCACTGGCGACTTTGGAGCGTCGGTTACCTCGTTCGACGAGGTTGGAGCTTGCGCCGTTTCCCTCGGGTGGATCATCGGAGACGAAGGAAGACCGGTAACCAAACCACATCAACGAGCCGCTAGGAGCTTGGAATGAAGACCGAGGACACGGATCAACTCGGTATAACGATTCTAGCTCTTAGTTAGTTTGCTAGTTTAGGGTGTAAGATCGATCTGGGATTTGGGTAGCGGTAGCGCCAGTTTCAGAAATTTTTGTTCCGCATTTTGGCCGCGTTTCGATGACCGGGGCGCTGCCGGGACCCAACAATAAATACCCGCATTTATATTCCGACCTAATACAAATGCAATGAGACAAAATCTATACAGTATAATACTAGGATCCGGCTTAAACCAAAGCCCTCTAGTATTATCCATCCGAACTATGACTCATGCACAAGTGCACGCGTATGTTCGAACCTTGCCATAAATCCATACGGCCTCTACAACGTTTCGCCCAAAACTTGAGAAACTGTCTGTGGGGGACTCTAAAGACTCGTCAATACTTTGGCCGTGGATTTAACCACTAGCACGTCGGTGGTACTAGCCGTACGTAACGGGGTACCAGGTATTGACCATAAGGAAGGTCGATGAGCGAAATCATCCTGACACCCTATTGAGCCTGTCAGTGACAATATCCGTACAGTCCGATCCGTTCGTCTATGAGTATCGCATGTCAGGCTTAGGGGGTTGGTAAAAGTCAGACCCCCAAAAGCGGTACAAGTCGTGTCGGAGTGTAGCCCAGAACACCCTAAGATACTACAGGAATACCTACTAGTAAATCTCCTGCCTTGGCCACGGACTTCGTGTAATGGCTCTCCTAGACACAGCGCGATCTCACCCCCAATACCGGGAGAGACGAAACCGTTGCCGATCCGCTCACTGCCTCCATGTGGCTCGGGACTGTACCCAACTAAAACCTGTTTGCACGACTCCTTTGAGCCGTGGTAGGGTAGTAATCAAAGCACAGTGGGAACTCACACGAGACAAATGATGATCTCAGGTCGATGAACTAACCTGTACATATGTCACCAGGGAACTGCTATCTGACGTCAGGTATAATACCAACTAGCATGTTCCCGGAGAGTCCTGTTCGGTGTACTCATAACCCAATGAGCTCCTGTATACATCTTAGGTGAACCAACTGACACCAATGGCTTGTAAGACCGGCCACCGCCCCTCGTCGTGGTCTCGACTGTATACACTAGTCTACTCTGGAGTATCGATGCCCTGTCTCGAAACTCCCTCGACTAGGGACCTTTTAAGGATGTGCTTATAGACCCCAGCTCCCACATATATGATCGCCATCATACTGCTGGCAGTCAAGCAAGAATCCTAAGGGCACTATCAATGCGCTATAGTGATCTGTAACATCACCTAAAGCATGTACACGATGATAAAGATAAACCAGATAGCATACTATCATCTTGAGTAAGACTGTCCTACCGGCATAGGTCCTCCCTCAATCATTGCAATCACGTGCCTGCGATCCAATAATTGACTTTGAGGGCACTGTATCCAACAATCTCCCACTTGCACTCAAGGCTAATTATTGCGATGTCGCATACTCACAGACCGTGTGATACCAAACACCCAACTCCTCTACTGACCAGTCTCACAAAGCATATTTGCGAAACTATTGCGTTCAAGGAATAGCCTCAGTGAGTGATCCACCCTGATGTTTCTTTCTATGTCTCTCTTTATCTCAAGTTCGCGGAGATAGCCATCTCCCAAAATGAACAATACCTGTCTTAGAATATGTCTGGATATCTGATGGGACATAGTTCATAAATGAACTCCAAATCCAAAATTCTTAGACTGTATCATCAACTGAACTTAATCAGTATCCTGCACCATGCCTCCCTCAGTATCCGCTTGGACCTCCTGTCCAAACAACTGCCCCTCGTCAGAGGGAAAACTATAACTCTGACAGTCACTCTGTCATCCAGGTCACCTTGGAAGCCTAGAATGATAACCATCTCCCGAAAGAGGCTGTCGTTATCATATCCCTAGAATATCCACTTATGTTCTAAAACTGCTTCCGAACGTTTCTCCAGGATTGGATTAATATCAACTTATTCATCTCGTGCAAAAATAACATCCGGTGTGGTACTTAACATCACATGATTGACTCAATTGCCTAAGCAAGTGATATGTCAATCATGCACATCCTTCTCCCCTTTAGTCTGTAAGACACCTTTAGAGAGGGCGACTCCATCACGTGCAGGTATACTACCATTCCAGGAGTCGTCCATTCTAAAACACCTTTAGAATACTGTCTAAATACCCAGATTGGGAAACTACCCAAATCTAGATCTAAAACCATAGATCTAGTAACCAAAATGTCTGATATTATATCTATATCCTATGTGGAGAAACCACTGTATGACAACCAAAGTATAACCGATCGTAGTATAGGAATTTCACTTCTTACTATGTGTATGTCATCCAAATATCAGGTCATCACACCCTACTACCTTCTTAACAGATCCATCCCCTATTCTGATGAAGTCAAACCTATAACTATCACATCAGAAATAGATGATCTATCTCCGCTATATCTGCTTTAGTCTATAAATAGACATGAGCTACGTGTCCACTATACTTCCGCTACTCCCACTGACTACGACAACCCTCTGGCAGAGTCATATACACGTGCACTTCTAAAGCTAGTTTAGAACGATACCATACTCATCCTCCTACCAGGTCTCATAGCCTGGAACAACAGTAGTGTCAAATCTGGGTAAACAAGAACCTCACTGTCACCGTCCTTAAGGATACCGGAGTACCTCTCGAGTGCTTGGGGTTACCCTACATATCTGCGGAGTGGCCAATGGAATGTCAAACCTGATTGAACCTTTAGGTCCTATTAAACTTTCAGTAATCGTTTGCGGTTCTGGAATCACTTCCAGTTCTACCATACTCCCACTACTGTTTTCTGAAAAAATCCATTTTTATCAAAACTGTGGCGAGTCTAGAACAATATCACTCTTGATCTTCCAGATGGTAGAAAGTCAACCCTCGTCATAGCCCGGGTCAACACACATACAGCCATTACAGAAACATGCCTTGAGTTATCCAGAGTCTGGTTTTAAGTATAAGCCGGACAACTCCATATACCTTAATATCGTTAAGATATGATCCATTCTATATACAATATAGAAACAGAGGCACTGATTTAATTGGAACCAGATTCAAATCATGCAGCTGTCTCCAGTGCATGTCAACTAAATGGAGAGAGGTCGATCAACATTACTCAACTTAGGAATGCATCCAGATATGAGTAACCTGAAAGAGAAGCAAGTTCTCAAAACCATTACTATCAACTGAATACCATACACAAGTATCTACATCTTCGATCACCTTGAAGAATCCTGATACTTGCAATACCTGGTTCTCTACTTGATTCATATACCTATAACTTCTCAAAACTTGGATCTTGTATTTCTATGAAACACATGTCTAAGAACTAGAGAAGTCACAAGTAAACAGAATATAGTACGAGTACCAACCCCTCTGTCCTAATGGACACAGGACAATATACAATACTTTGTATAATTCCGCTGAGTTGAATAACTCAAACCCTGTGCGTCGCAGGTTGAAAACTGTACTATGGTTATGAAGAATTACACCACTGTTGAATGCTCCTTACTCAACTTATATAAGTAAATGTCATGGACATAATTTCAAAAGGTTATATCTTACTTTATAAAAATAAACGTACAGATATATCGATTTGAAATTGGTGCATAACAATGGATATTCAAAACCAAATATTTGCCGTCCGGCAAACACCCGGGCGATTTCCTCAAATGTCACCAATTACAACGAATCCCGATATAATGAAGATGATCACCCAATTCCCAATAACTTACTTCCACTCATCATCTGTAAAACCATACAGATGTGAGAATCATACCTGGTAAATACATACCCTGGAGTAAGGGCTTATAGGGAAATCAGTTTTCTTTTAATAATACACAGTGAGACCGAAACATGAAAATGTTTCGAAGGGGTATCCGGGTATTCCAAGTAATGCCTCTTCCATTATCAGATTCACAACTGTAACCGTATATTTCTTTGCCATCTCTCCAAATCCCTTTATTTGTCTTTACTCATTACCTTATGTACACCCTCTTAGGCTTAATGGTTTTCTTCCTTCCCTACCGTTCGGCACCAGCCTATGGTTTGGAAGAAGACTATCCAATAAGCGTAATAGGTGTACTGTCCTAATCCTAGGAGCACTCGCAACCCAAGAGAAGGTAAAGATAAAAGACAACCGAATAAACCTCATTCCTATTTCTCCTGAACCAGAATCCATCCCCGAACTGGAACAAGTCCCTTCGAGTTCGTATATAACCATACGATGGAGTATCCAATAAACTGTGGATCTTCGTAGTGATACGGAGTGTTCTGGATGTAGGGTTCGTAGGCACTCTAGTGAAGTTTCACAAGTGATCAAACATGCACAAATCAAATTTTACAGGTGCCTACAAACCCGACTACGGATCGTTTACTAGATATTTAGGCAAAACAAGCAAACTAGTTAACATTTTAACTAAGGGAACGGACATACAACCTTTGTAGATCCGGTCCACCACCTCCACGGCTCCGCAATGAAGTCCCCTCGCTGTCCAAATCATGTCTTGGGCTCTAGCGTCAGCATCATCGAAGAATGGGCGGGCTTGATCGTCGGTTCGATGCCGAAGATGATCTACGTCGAGGCATCGCTAGAACAAGCTCCAACTTCACCAAGTCGGAAAAACTTGTGAAGGAAACACCCTATACTACTTGGCAAGAGGTAGAGGATGAAGAAATAGGAGTTGGGTTGACTTTAGATTTGGATTTCACACACATTTTCATCAATCACCATTGATGTAGCAAGCTTTTTTCATGGAGAAAGAAGATGAAGAAGAAGAAGATGATATGATAACTTTTTTAAAAAGAAAAGAAAATATAATACTTATCATATCATTAACCTTAGTTAGGTGTAGAGAATTGACTAAGGTTAATTTGAAGAGTTAGGGTTAAGAAAGAAGACAAAATGGTTACTTAGTCAAAGTTTCAAGAAACTTCAACTACAAACAAAATAAGCCACCATTTCATTTTCTTTATCATTTTCTTTTTCCAAAATAAATAAATTAATAAATAAGAAAAAGAAAACCCTAATCTTAATCTTAGCCATGGTCAAATTCTTTACACTAACCCTAGCTTGCATCTATCATCAAACATGATACAATCATGTGCACAAAATATATCACATATGCAATGTGCACAAACTAAGTGAGTGAATCCATTTAAAGTGAACCAATACTAGTTAATGCAAAGCAATATATCAAATATATAATTATACATTAAATCATTAAATCAACACTTGATTCAATGATCCGGTCATGTCGAATATAACCGGCTAGTATCCAATGTATCGGCTTATCGAATCAATCCTTGATTCGATAACTAGGTTATATCGCATATAACCAATCGATACATTCGTCGCGAGAATGAAATACGGTATCACATACATGAATTATTCTCGCTCCCGCACATATCTCATATGCGCTCCTATTTCGTTTCGCTTGAACTAGGAAACCTCTGTGTAGGACTCTAAAGACTCGTCAATACGCCGGCAGCAGATGATGATCATATCAAACACCCACAAGCCGCAAGCGGTCTGCTAAACGTAACGGCCACCCGGGTATTGAGCGATCAGAAGATCGACGAGCAAGCCCGCTCACACTCCTGCGAATCCGACCAGTAACACTACCGTATAGTCCGGTCTGTTCGTCTGATATGTCGCATATCTCGCCTAGGGGTGGTAAACGTCAGACCCCAATAGCTCGATAAGTTATGCCGACTTGAGGTCCATAACATTCGTGAAACTACTGATAACTCTTACCAGTATATCACAGCAACCCTGGCCAGGGATTTCCTGTTATGGCCAGTCGAGCATAGCACAACATCAACCCCCAATACCGGGAGAGACGAATCCCCTCCTATCGCTCATTGCCTCCATGTGAATCGGGACTGTACCCAAAAACCACCTGTTTGCACAACTCAGTAGAGCCGTGGTAGGGTGGAAATCAAAGCACAGTGGGAGACACACAAGACTCTATGACGATCTCGGGTCAACAGACTAAGCTGTACCAGTGTCACCAGAGAACTGCCATCTGACGTGAGGTATAATACCATCTGGGAGTTCTCGGCGAGTCCGTTCAGTGTACCCAGTCTCCACTGAGCACCCGCATACCATCTTCGATGTCAAACACCAATGGATATGGGATCATCCATCGCCCATCTCATGGGTCGAGAAGATATGCGCTAGTCTACTCTGGAATATCGATGCCCCGTCTCGATATTCCCTCGACTAGGAACATTTCAAGGATGCACTCATGGACTACCCAGGCCCCACTAGTATGATCTACATCATAGTCCTGGAAGTCGAGTACATATCCTAAGGGCTTTATCAACATGTAATCAGAGAGACAGAAAGTATACATGTTAAGATAAAGTGCAACCAGATAGCGTACTATCATGTCGAGCAAGAAAGTCCTTCCTATATATGTCCCAGCATCCACTACAATATACATCCAATGTACAGTAATGGCCTCTAGGGCATACATATAACTAACAATCTCCCACTTGCACTAGGGCCATCTGTAGCAGTGGTTGCAGTATCACATACTCAACCATCCCCTAAATTGTCTCTTTTTGGGAAAAAGGCCTTCGTGGGTGGATCCGCCGTGTTGTCCTCTGAGTCTTCTCTCCTAACCTCGATCACCCTGGAGATCAACTATCTCTATGATCAGGTGATGCTGCCTCAGAATTTGTCTGGGTCACTGATGGGACCAGGGTTCCAGGGCCCAAGCCATACTTCCATTGTCATACAATGGCAGGAACCTAGTTCATCTTATGAACCAATATACACCCAAACTTCCTCTTTGGTAGTATCTTCAATAGCGATGTTACCAGCCTTAATCGTCTAGTTTGCCACGGTATCTAGCTTGGAACTTTTCCAACATACCGTCCCTTTACTGAGGGTAAAGACAATGCCCGTGACTGACATTCAGTCGTCTTTATCACCCTGGAACTCTTCCAGTGATTCTCCCCATGATCGATTGATACCATCTCACTACATCTAGTGAGAATCCTAGCATCCAATTACATCTATCTCATAGATGAAAACTCACGATTTAGAAGGTATCACTTTGATCCTATTTGGAGAATCCTAGTGATAATAGGAGACTGACCGATCGTAGTATAGGAAACTCTTTTCCTATCAAGAGTATGTTGTCTATGTACAATACGAAGATGACCACCTTACTCTCTACTACCCTTTTGTATATACAAGGTTCGTCTACCATTTTGATGAAGTCAAACACTTTGACTATCACATCAAAACAGACGTTCCAACTCCGCGATGCCTGCTTCATTATGTAAAGCAACTTGCACACGTTTCCGCTGCTCCCACTGTTTACGAAGACCTCTGGCTGTGTTCTTATAGACGTTCTCTTCTAAATCAGTATTTAGAAAAGCAGTCATGGCACCCAACCACCAGATATCGTAGTCATGGTATGTAGCCGTGGTAAGTAGGATCTGGATAGACTTAAGCATAGCTACTGGAAAAAACTTTCATCATTATCCACGCCTGGTCGATGACGAAAACCTTTAACAAGTCTAGTTTTGAAAGTCTCAACTTTTCCATCTATACCAAGTAATCTTCTCAAGATATACTTGCTCCTGATGGGGATTTAACCCTTCAGATATAGCAGCTAAAGTCCATACTTTGCTGGTGTACATGGATTCCATCTCAGATCGCTAAGCATCCAGCCATTCTTACAGAGTCCCTACTCTCGATGGCCTGCTCGAAACTAGTTGGGTCATCATCTCATGATGCAATCCTTGCTCCCACTGTCATCGAGAAACCGAGGTATCTCTCAGGCGGATGAGGAACCCTACTAGATCGGCGGAGAGGCTGAGGTTCGTCGGGAACTATAGAATCTTATGGTTCTACCAAATTATCTGCAGTTTTGTACAGCTGGAACCTTTCCAGTTCTACAGAACTGATCTTGCCTCGATCTTGTCCGGATTTTGCTTTTGACATAGGCCGGACAAACCCAAATCTTAACTTACTTAAGAGATAGGCTCTTCCCATACCATATCTCATATGGAATGGTAGGCACTGATTTGATTCGAACCTAATTCAATAGGTATGCAGCTTCTCAAGTGCATAACCTCAAAAGGAAATAGGTAACTCAGTAATACTCATCATAGAGCACACCATATCTAATATTGTGCAATTGCTCCGCCCTGATACACCGTTGTGCTGTGGTGTATTCAGAGGAGTAACATTGAGAGAAAATCTCATTCTCCTTTAGAATAGTCCAGGAATTCTATGCACAAGTATTCTCCTCCCTGATCTTATCATAGGACATAATACTTATACCTGTATTTTGGTTCTCTACTTCTAACTTATATTCTGTGAATATCTCAAAAGGTTCGGACTTATGTTTCAACAGGAACATATGACTGAATCTTGAGAGATTATCAGAGAATATAATGAAGTATGAAGAACCAGTCCTGGCATGTGTAGACAGGAGACTTTACATACATCATCATGTATCAGTCCCAAGAGTTCACTAACTCTTTCTCTGTTTCCAATAAACAGAGCTAGTGTCATTATATCTTTGTGACATGACTGGCAAGTTTCACAAGATGTAGATTCAAACTGATTTAAATATGCATCTACATGTAACTTCAGCTAGTCGGGTCACATTGATCTGACCTAGTCTACAATACCTTAAGAAGGATCCGTTCATTTCTGAACTCTTCCTGTTATGTGTGTTCCATATACTAAGAACTGTAGTTTGATTTAGAACATCAATGCTTTTAGATAACGTGCCTGAACCGATCAACTTTTGATATAGGAAATGTTCAAAACATTATACATCAATACAAAATTATATCCTTTCTTTACTAATAAAGATACTGATATAATTTTGTATATCAGGTTCGGTATCTAATAGCATTTGTTCAGAATCAATGTATTCGTAATACAGGGTGACAGTGACCAACAGACTTGGCTGCAACACTTGCCCCGTTTTCTGTCTCATGAAACTTATCACCCGTTCTCAGTTTTTCTACCTTTCTGTAGCCCTATGTAACAGATTACATATCTGGGATCCTGATCTGGTATCACATACCCAGGACGTAAAGAATACTGAGAAACAGTTCTATATAATGAACACACCCGAAGATGATGCATCAACATGCACTCTCTTCGTTTGGGCGGCATAGGAAATCTGGTATTCCCCTATTTCCTGCTCTGTCTTATAACAATTATAAGTTGGAGCGGGACCAACGTTCCCCAGCTCAGTATAACAAGCGGGTTCGGTCAATTCATCCATATTATTATCTTGATTAAGGCGTGATATGGTCGCTACCTGGAGAGAGAGAGAAGAAAACACTCTGCGTGCGCTCTTGCAAGATCAGATTGGTTATATATTTTATCTAATCAGGATGGCACCCACTTTTTTTATCAAATCTTCCTTCAAACCTTAAAAGGAAAGACTAGCCGGGATTAATTACACTCTACAAGTTCGCCAATCTTTCAGCCAGGCCAGTGTCGGTACTTTGAGGGAGGTTCCCCGTGCTTTCGCACGGACCTAATTACTGTAAACCTCGTTTTCCCAGAGGCGTAACCCCGTTGACACCTTTCTAGACACCTACTTGATCGGCTAATTGTAAAGTGCAAAACTCTCCCAGGAGTAACAATTACTCGCAGTGGGTATCGGGATCCAACTATCACATAGAAGGTATGCAATCTCATTGCAAATTTCAACACTTGAAACTCCCGATAATGGTTTTTACCCCTAGCACCTATGACCTTGGCTAAGGTCAACAAATCATAGGTACTAGTCAAGTTCTACCCGTCATTTCGTGATTAATTAGACCCACCCACATAACCCTTGGCTAAGGTCAACAAAGCCACATGACTGTCCTAACTAATCGCATCATATGCTGTGTAGGAAGACATCACTTAGCTACCGTACACTGTGCCTTGACTATGGTCAACAAACACAGCACGAATACTAAGTACTCTACTTCCTAAAATGACGGAGGGTTGCGAATGGTTTTTGTGAAAACCTTTAACACTTTGAACTTGATCTCGTTGCGGAATCAAATGGTTTTTAAATGGAATGTTTTTGAAGCTTTTCTAGTTTTGCTAAAGGGGTCACTCCCGGTGAAGGGATCGTCGGCCCTTTCCTCGTCGAATGAGGTGCGGGATATATCATATATATCACTGTGCAAAGCAAAAACTATAGAAGCGATCAAATAACAAACCGAGGGTTGTAGCATCTGCCAGTTATTGCTAAAGGAGTCACTCCCGGTGAAGGGATCTCGGTCCTTTCCTCATCGAATAAGGTGCAGGATGTTCTATAATGAACACCGCGATGCAAAGCAAGAACTGTAGCTACCTGTTTTATTTTGAAATTCGAGTCCACAACATCAATTAGGTTTATTTTCTTTCATTAATCTCATTAATGAATATCCCATCATTTAAGTCCACCTAACCATCACAGATAAATATAACGTACGCTTATGCCATCCGCATTCGCCTCGATGTCCCGTCTGCACCGTTAGGTTAGGTAACTAATGCCAGAGCGAGGCAGGGCTAGCGCGGGTGTAAAACATAAGCAACGTCTATATAATATATCATATATACTATATATAATATCTGTCACAGAACATCACATGATCACAGATAAATCACAGCAGAAGAAACATATGAAATATTGGATATACTAGGACGTCCGTGTTTTCAATACGAGCCAGTATAAAACACGGATTTCACGGTCGTGATGAATAGCCAATCCCACACCCCTAGACCCCTACGAGAGCGGCAAGCAACCCTACCAATTCTAGGGTTAGGAGACCCGGACTCGACTCCTCGAGTTGGTCTCCCACTGGACCCCAGAACCCGGTTACTTGTGCTCCCCTCCTTGGGTCTATCCTAGTGCAGAAAAGTAAATAATATACAAACGGTGACTACTTCCGCAACCTGGAAGTGCCCCAATAAAAGAATATTACATACAAGTTTTTACATGAATGAAAATGAAAAACACTCATCTCACATAAAAACCCCCCGGCTATTCAAACACGACGATCCAATATAACATATCCAGCAACACATAACATCACATGTCATCAACGTAAGTAAATATGTGCATCCCAATTGTCGTTGACATATAGCAACGAAACCGGCGATATCACATATTACACTTACGGTCACAGAAAAGAAAGTGTAAAACTACAACAGTTGGAATCCGCAACCACCTCAGACATCGCATGCCTGACTAAATGAATTACTTAGACATCACATGCCTAACAATTATAAACCCCGCATTTTAGTCTCATTATCGAAAACTCTTTTCAATATCAAGTCGGGAAATTCAACAAGATTCCCGACATCCTGATCGAATGCTCGTCGCAAACTTTAGTAGGCGGCCGCACCCCCGATGCCGTCGACGAAGTGCACCAAGGCGGAACACCGCTGCCGCGAGCACCCGAACGGATGCTTTCGGCGACGGGGTTCTCCTGCAGTCACTTGGTCGGGGCTATGGAGTGAGGCTGTCTATTAAGTTTACCGGCGAGTATCCGCGTTCACAACGTGATTGCAACGGACTTTTGATCACATCAAAATTCCGTGGCAACCGATCAAGTGAGACTAAACTTGTATGTTTATAATATTCATTCCGTTATCTCATAACTATTTGTGAATTCCAATTATTGTATCACATTCCGGATAAATAGAAAATGCTAAACTTTTCGATCGAACAATCGAACACCCAAGTTTTCCCGATACAGATCAACACATGAAACAAGTCTAAAAACATTCAGTTCGTGCCTCAGTACCAACGGTCCAGCCGTAGAAGGGTTAAGCCAACGCCTCACATGTGGCACGCCGTACTGCCCCAAACCCGAAGGTTCAAAGGGTAGTTCAAGACGGTCACATAATCGAGTTAAGGTTTGTTGTCTTCTAGAGGGACCATCGTGTTACTTGCACTACTTAGAACGTGATTAAACTACAGAAATATCCAACACTTGGAAATTTCCCGACAGGGGAAAAATTGGGTATTTATATCCGGTTGAACTTTTTAACATATTCAAAAAATTATCCGGAACGACACATAGACAAAGTTTGACAATCCGATCGAATGTATGAACTCCCAATACAACCCAAAATACTCAACTCTTGATTTCAGATTAAAAATTCCCAGGAAAACCAGCACTGAAAAATAGGAGTTACTGTGCAAAATTCAATGGCAGATAAGACAAAAGTGCGGCGGAAGGGCCGCATTAGCACGCTAATGCCGCGTTTCCGCCGCACTTTAGAAAGATCATTAGGTAATTTTTGCATCGTAATTCTTAGATTTACCTGCTTGTTTTTCTGCATATTTTTAATTTGCAAAAATCCACATTTTACAAAAATGTCCAGAGAGCATTTTAAAGTCGGGGTTTCGGGTCGATCGGACTTCTAACTCCGTCTACGCATCGCCTAAGGCTCTAGCTAGGCTCTGATACCACTGTAGGGTTCGTAGGCACTCTAGTGAAGTTTCACAAGTGATCAAACATGCACAAATCAAATTTTACGGGTGCCTACAAACCCGACTACGGATCGTTTACTAGATATTTAGGCAAAACAAGCAAACTAGTTAACATTTTAACTAAGGGAACGGACATACAACCTTTGTAGATCCGGTCCACCACCTCCACGGCTCCGCAATGAAGTCCCCTCGCTGTCCAAATCATGTCTTGGGCTCTAGCGTCGGCATCATCGAAGAATGGGCGGGCTTGATCGTCGGTTCGATGCCGAAGATGATCTACGTCGAGGCATCGCTAGAACAAGCTCCAACTTCACCAAGTCGGAAAAACTTGTGAAGGAAACACCCTATACTACTTGGCAAGAGGTAGAGGATGAAGAAATAGGAGTTGGGTTGACTTTAGATTTGGATTTCACACACATTTTCATCAATCACCATTGATGTAGCAAGCTTTTTTCATGGAGAAAGAAGATGAAGAAGAAGAAGATGATATGATAACTTTTTTAAAAAGAAAAGAAAATATAATACTTATCATATCATTAACCTTAGTTAGGTGTAGAGAATTGACTAAGGTTAATTTGAAAAGTTAGGGTTAAGAAAGAAGACAAAATGGTTACTTAGTCAAAGTTTCAAGAAACTTCAACTACAAACAAAATAAGCCACCATTTCATTTTCTTTATCATTTTCTTTTTCCAAAATAAATAAATTAATAAATAAGAAAAAGAAAACCCTAATCTTAATCTTAGCCATGGTCAAATTCTTTACACTAACCCTAGCTTGCATCTATCATCAAACATGATACAATCATGTGCACAAAATATATCACATATGCAATGTGCACAAACTAAGTGAGTGAATCCATTTAAAGTGAACCAATACTAGTTAATGCAAAGCAATATATCAAATATATAATTATACATTAAATCATTAAATCAACACTTGATTCAATGATCCGGTCATGTCGAATATAACCGGCTAGTATCCAATGTATCGGCTTATCGAATCAATCCTTGATTCGATAACTAGGTTATATCGCATATAACCAATCGATACATTCGTCGCGAGAATGAAATACGGTATCACATACATGAATTATTCTCGCTCCCGCACATATCTCATATGCGCTCCTATTTCGTTTCGCTTGAACTAGGAAACCTCTGTGTAGGACTCTAAAGACTCGTCAATACGCCGGCAGCAGATGATGATCATATCAAACACCCACAAGCCGCAAGCGGTCTGCTAAACGTAACGGCCACCCGGGTATTGAGCGATCAGAAGATCGACGAGCAAGCCCGCTCACACTCCTGTGAATCCGACCAGTAACACTACCGTATAGTCCGGTCTGTTCGTCTGATATGTCGCATATCTCGCCTAGGGGTGGTAAACGTCAGACCCCAATAGCTCGATAAGTTATGCCGACTTGAGGTCCATAACATTCGTGAAACTACTGATAACTCTTACCAGTATATCACAGCAACCCTGGCCAGGGATTTCCTGTTATGGCCAGTCGAGCATAGCACAACATCAACCCCCAATACCGGGAGAGACGAATCCCCTCCTATCGCTCATTGCCTCCATGTGAATCGGGACTGTACCCAAAAACCACCTGTTTGCACAACTCAGTAGAGCCATGGTAGGGTGGAAATCAAAGCACAGTGGGAGACACACAAGACTCTATGACGATCTCGGGTCAACAGACTAAGCTGTACCAGTGTCACCAGAGAACTGCCATCTGACGTGAGGTATAATACCATCTGGGAGTTCTCGGCGAGTCCGTTCAGTGTACCCAGTCTCCACTGAGCACCCGCATACCATCTTCGATGTCAAACACCAATGGATATGGGATCATCCATCGCCCATCTCATGGGTCGAGAAGATATGCGCTAGTCTACTCTGGAATATCGATGCCCCGTCTCGATATTCCCTCGACTAGGAACATTTCAAGGATGCACTCATGGACTACCCAGGCCCCACTAGTATGATCTACATCATAGTCCTGGAAGTCGAGTACATATCCTAAGGGCTTTATCAACATGTAATCAGAGAGACAGAAAGTATACATGTTAAGATAAAGTGCAACCAGATAGCGTACTATCATGTCGAGCAAGAAAGTCCTTCCTATATATGTCCCAGCATCCACTACAATATACATCCAATGTACAGTAATGGCCTCTAGGGCATACATATAACTAACACTGGAGAAATACAAAAGTGAAGTAGGAGTGGTAATGAAATACTTGATTTAGTCGTGAATAGCAGTCGCAGTTTACTTTGCTCTCTTTCTAATCCCTTTATTTGTCTTAACTTATTACCTTCTGTACACCATCGTTAGGCTAATTGGTTTTCTTTATTCCCCACCGTTCGGCACCTGCCTATGGTTTAGAAGAAGACTATCCAATTAGCGTAATAGGTGTACCGTCCTAATCCAAGGAGCACTCGCAATCTGAGAGAAGGTAAAAGGAAAAGACAACTGAATTGTCCTATTCATTTTCTCCAGAGCCGGAAACCATCCTCGAATCTGGAACAAGTTCCTTTGAGTTCGTATATAACCATACGATGGATTTATCCAATGGAAGTGGATGTTCGTAGTAATACGGGGTGTTCTGGAGAAAAGAGTAAAAGTAGGAGTGGCAATAAGGTATGCAACTTAGACAATCCAAAAGCCAGTGTTTTAAGAAGGTTCGGTTAACTTGGTCACTGAGTCATAGTCTAGGGTCGGGCCATGGTCGCTGCCAAAGAGAGAGAGAAAAGAAACACTCTGCGTGCACTCTAACCTAGATCAGAATGGTTATCAATTTATCTAATCAAGAAACTTCCCACTGTAACCTCAAATTCTCCTCTAAACCTGAAAGAAGAATTAGTCGGGATCACCCGAGGAGTAAACAAACTCATCAGTGGAAATCGGGATCCAACTATCATCGCATGATAATGTGATGGAATCCACTCACGTTATCACACTCTAGAAGGTATGTGCATGCCTGGCAAGTTTCAGTTTCTTTAGAAACTCCCGATGTGATTTTTACCCCATGCTTTTATGACCTTGACTTTTGCCACCAAATCATAAGTCACATGTCAAGTTCTACCTGTCATTATCCAGGTTAATTTGAACCCATCTGTACCTACCCTTGACTTTGTCCAACAAAGCAGTACGACTGTTCCAAACCAACGCATCTATCTATGCAACAGAAAGGTAACAAATAGCTACCATACACTATGCCTTGACTTTGGCCAACAAACATAGCATGAATACTAAGTGCTACCCGTCTGAAATGACGGAGGGCTACGAATGGTTTTTGGCGAAAAACCTTTAACTTAATAAACTTGATATCGTTGAAGGAACCAGGTAGATTTTTATAAATATAGTGGCGAAAACCTTTGCTAAAGAGGTCACTCCCGGTGAAGGGATCTCGGCTCTTTCCCCATAGAATGAGGTGTGGGATATTCCAACTGAATACCACGACGCAAAGCAAAAAGGCAATCGGCTATAGTGAAGTTATTACCCTGACGCAAACTTCTGTCCAAGGGGCCACTCCCGGTGAAGGGATCTCGGCCCTTTCCTCGTCGACTGAGGTGCTGGATATTCCTAACCGAATACCACTGTGCAAAACAAAAGAAAACGTCCTTGCAATAACAGCCTTTTGAAAAATGTTCCAACAACATCAGAATAGGTTTGTTTAGCTTGCATTGATCCAAATCAATGCAGTCGCATCAATTGATCACACCAATAAAGAACGAAAATATGATATACGTATATGCCATCCGCATTCGCCACTGGGTCCCGTCATCACCCATTAGGTTACTTAACTAACGACAGAGTGGGGACTGGACTAGCGCGGGTGTAAAACATATACAACATCTACTAGTATATATATCAATATATAATAATCGTTCCAGGCGTAATAAATACAACATCACAGAAATGTAATAAGCATCACAGAACAATACAGATAATCTGCCCGGGTTTCCTTTGAGCCGCAACTGAAACCCGACGTTCCTCTGGTCGTGTGGATAGCCTGTGCAATGAAATCCTAGACCTCTACGGGCGCGACAAGTTTCCCTCCAAAACCAGAAGAGAGGCAGCCCCCTTCAACAAAGTGAATGGGCCACCCAGCACTTCACAGAATCCGGTAACTTGAGCACCCCTCCTTGGGTCAACCGATACCCCCTACGAGTGCGGCGAATAGCCCGCCAATTCTAGAGTAAAGCCCCCTCCGTCTCAAAGCCATGAGATGCGGGCTCGTTGCCCTCTAGAACCCGGCTATCCGTGCACCCCACCACGGGGTAATCCTAGTACAGAAAGTAAAATATATACAACGAGTACATCGACCTCAGCCCGGTCGTGCCCCAAAAGAATAATATACAATCAGGCAGTGACGGCAGTCCACATGCCAGACGCTCGCCCCGCAATATCAAATGTACAAATATAACCAAACTGTACTACCATTGCATCCAGTCTATCCACCACGACAAATCCGCAACATCACAGCATAACACAGAACATCAATGTGAATGTCACGTTCGCAAATCCGTCTGAAAGAGTTATAGCAATTAGACAAGATTTACCGATCAAATGACATTCACGGTCACAGATAGTAATGTAAGTACTGCGAACTAACTTATTTAAAATTTCGATCGACAAAATTTTCCAAAGTGGGCCCCAAGTACAATTCCAGCACTCAAAATAATCTGGGCCAAAAATAAAAATTCCAGAAACCACATTTCCACACAAAAGACCAGCACAGGAAAAATGGTGCACTGAAGCCACATAACAGCGACAGATCCGCGGCCATAATGTGGTTATTGCCGCGGTTCCGTGGCGTCACTATGGATTGTAAGTCCGTGTTGCCCACCCCGGTGCTTACGGGGAGGCGGAAAACATAATAAAAATCGGATTTTTAATGACTTAGGCAACATGGACTATGCTTGTGAGGATCTTTGCTAAACATAAACTAGCTAACCCTAACTACAAAGTAGCTAAGTGAAGAAAGGTTATACCTTTGGTCTTTAGTCCTTCTCTCCTTGCTCCTAGGTATGGTAGAAAGAGTTCACCTTGCTTGTCTTCTCCCGTCAAAGAAGGATCCACTTGAAAGCCACCACCTTTAGCTTCAACTCCAAGCTAGGAGTAACTAGAGTGCAAGAAATGCTAAGACTTGAACCCTAGAAGTGAGAAGAGGAGATCAAGAGAGGGTTTTTCTCAAGCTTTTTGTTTCTCAACACATGAGAGGGAGAGAGCTTGAGGGAGAGGATGAGCAAGAGAGAGAAAAGATATGATAGAATGAGAATAATAGTGAGCCATTCTCACTAATATGTGAGGATAATTCTAATTAGATAATTAGCTTGAAAATTGTCATGATAAATCATGAATTGACCATTATCATTTCATTTTTGCAAAGATCAAAGAGCATATTCCAAATGAAATGATTATGGTCAAGTTGTCAACATGGTCAACAAGTCAATGAAGTCAAATTGTCAACAACAACCATGCACAATAATTAAGCTAATTATCAATTAACAATAATCCACACAAAAACAATAGGGTTAATAAAATGACAAATGCCATTAACCCAAAACAAGGTCCTCTCCCCCAATCTCAAGCAACTGTGCATACGCACCCGCATTCGTGATCCGAGGAACACGAATACCCTGAGAAAAACCAATCTCAAATCATATACTAGGATCCGGCTTAAACCAAAGCCCGCTAGTATAAACTGTCCGGACAGCAAACGTGCACAAGTGCGCGGATGCGAACGAACCCTGTCGCAAAACCATGCGACCTCTACTCGTTTTGCCTAAAGGCGAATAGCTCTATGTGTGGGACTCTAAAGACTCGACACTACGCTGGCAGTGGGTTTAACCACAGACCGCAAGCGGCACTAGCTGTACGTAACGGTCCCCAGGTAGATGTCGATAAGAAGACTGACGAGGTGAACCCCATCTGCACTCCTACTGAGCCTGTATGTGACAGTCTCCGTACAGTCCGGTCTGTTCGTCTGATACATCGCATGGCGGGCCTAGGGGGGCGGTGAACGTCAGTCCCCTAATAGCGGTACAAGTCGTGTCGGAGTGTAGCCCAGAACACCCTGAGATAACACTGGAAACCTACCAGTATATCTCGCTTGCCCTGGCCAGGGACTACTCGTGTAATGGCTCTCCTAGACACAGCGCGATGTCAACCCCCAATACCGGGAGAGACGAATCCTGTCTAACCGTCACTGCCTCCAAGTGCTTCGGGACTGCACCCAAAAACTACCTGTTTGCACAGCTCCTTTGAGCCGTGGTAGGGTAGTAATCAAAGTGCAGTGGGAACACACTCGAGGCGAAGTGACAGTGTCAAGTCAGCGGACTAAGCTGTACTCATGTCACCTGGGAACTGATAACTGACGATAGGTATATTACCAACCAACAGTTCCCTACGAGTCCTGTCCAGTGTACTCGTAACCTAACGAGCACCCGCATACTATCCCAAGTACGACGTACTAACGGCTGTGGGACAGACCGTCTCCCACACTGGGATGAGAAGCGCATACGCTAGTCTACTCCGGAGTATCGATGCCCTGTCTCGATAGTCCAACGACCAGGGACCTGTATAAGGATGTGCTTATAGATTACCCAGCTCCCACGAGTGCGAGCGCCATCACAACGCTGGTAATCAAGCAAAGATCCTAAGGGCTCTACTAATATGTATACCAGCAATATGCTAAAAGAAACACATGCACATATTAAAGCAGAGACAAACCAAGTAGCATACTACCATTTCGAGCAAGATTGTATATACAACTGTGAATATCCCAAGCTTCCATTAAGTAATATACAAGCTAGTATGATACAGTAATGGCCTCTAGGGCATATACACTAACAATCTCCCACTTGCACTAAGGCCATGTACTGGCGTATCGAAGACCTATCATCTCGATCAGCCGCTCGAACTGAGTCTGGGGTAGGGCCTTCGTGAATGGATCTGCTGTGTTATCCTCTGATGCAACTCTCCGGACCTCGATCTCCTGGCGATCTACGATCTTCCTGATCAGGTGATACCGCCTTAAGATGTGTCTGGATTTCTGATGGGACCTGGGTTCCTTCGCTAAAGCTATAGCCCCGTTGTTGTCGCAATACAGAGGTATTGGGTCAACAATGGACGGAACCACCTGAAGTTCTTTCAAGAACTTCCTTATCCAGACAGCTTCTTTTGCGGCATCAGATGCAGCGATGTATTCCGCTTCCATAGTCGAGTCAGCAACGGTTTCCTGTTTGGAGCTCTTCCAACATACCGCCCCTCCATTGAGGGTAAAGACAAAACCCGACATGGACTTGGAATCATCCTTGTCACTCTGGAAGCTGGAGTCAGCAAAGGCCTCAACCTGCAGGTCTTTTCCGCCATACACCAAGAACATCTCCTTAGTCCTTCTCAGGTACTTGAGAATGTTCTTTACTGCTATCCAATGTTTCTCCCCTGGGTTTGACTGATACCTGCTTACCACACTCAGTGCATAAGCCACATCCGGTCTGGTACATAACATCGCATACATTATAGAGCCTACCGCAGAAGCGTAGGGTATAATAGACATGCGATCCCTCTCCAAATCAGTCTTGGGAGACATCTCTTTGGAGAGGGTGATCCCGTGACAAGCCGGTAGATTACCGCGCTTGGAATCTTCCATACTGAATCTCTTCAGTATGGTGTCGATGTACCTGGACTGCGAGAGTCCTAATATCCTCTTGGATCTGTCACGGTAGATCCGGATACCCAGAATGTAGGAGGCATCACCCAGGTCTTTCATGGAGAACCTGTGTGACAAGAACCCCTTGACAGATTGTAGCATAGGAATGTCATTTCCTATTAAGAGAATGTCATCCACGTATAAAACGAGGAATACTACAGTTCTCGCTACAAATCTACAATAGATGCATGGTTCATCTGGATTTTTGATAAAGCCAAATTCTTTGACCGTCTCATCAAAACAGATGTTCCAACTCCGCGATGCCTGCTTGAGTCCATAAATGGACTTGAGCAACTTGCACACCTTTCCGCTGCTCCCACCCTGAATGAAACCCTCTGGCTGGTCCATATAGACACACTCCTCTAAATGACCATTTAGAAAAGCTGTCTTTACGTCCATCTGCCAAATCTCATAATCGTGGAAAGCAGCGATGGCAAGAAGGATCCGAATGGATTTCAGCATAGCTACTGGAGAAAAGGTTTCGTCATAGTCCAAACCAGGTCGCTGACGAAAACCCTTTGCTACCAGTCTAGCTTTATAGGTCTCAACCTGTCCATCTACACCAATCTTCCTTTTGAAGATCCACTTGCATCCTACGGGTTTTACCCCGTCTGGAGCAATGTCCAACGTCCATACTTTGTTGGTGTACATGGACTCCATCTCGGTCCGCATTGCATCCAGCCATTTTACCGAGTCGACGCTCTGAATGGCTTGCTGGAAGCTAGTAGGCTCATCACAATCTAGGATGCAGTCCTCTCTATCCCCGTCAATGAGAAAACCGTAGTACCTCTCGGGCGGATGAGACTGCCTACTACTCCTGCGGAGTGGCAGGGGAATGTCCTGTTCTTTTGAACCTTCTGGTTCCACTAAACTTTCAGTAATAGTTTGTGGTTCTGGAATTTCTTCCAGTTCTATTGCGCTCCCACTTATTTCTTTTTCTAAAAACTGATGTTCCAGAAAGTGGGCATTGCGAGAAACAAGGACTTTTTGTTCCTCTGCGTAATAGAAAAGATACCCCCTGGAGTTCTTTGGGTATCCCACAAACTTGCACAGTACTGAGCGTGCCTCGATCTTGTCCGTATGCTGCTTTTTGACATAAGCTGGACATCCCCAAATCTTCAAGTATTGAAGATAGGGTTTCTTCCCACTCCATAACTCATATGGTGTGGTAGGCACAGTCTTAGTGGGAACACGGTTCAAAAGATATGCAGCTGTTTCTAGCGCATATCCCCAGAAAGATCGCGGTAACTCAGCATTACTCATCATGGACCGTACCATATCCAATAGGGTTCGGTTCCGTCTCTCCGATACACCGTTATGTTGCGGGGTGTATGGAGGAGTAAGCTGAGAGAGAATTCCATTCTCTTTTAAGTAATTCAGGAATTCGGCACTTAAGTATTCTCCTCCTCGATCCGATCTTAGGATCTTGATACTTTTGCCGGTCTGTTTTTCTACTTCATTTTTATATTCCTGGAACTTATCAAAAGCTTCGGATTTATGCTTCATTAAGAAGACATGTCCGAATCTTGAGAAATCATCCGTAAAAGTTATGAAGTAAGAAAAACCGCTTCGCGCATGTGTAGACATTGGACCGCACACGTCACTGTGTACGAGTCCCAAGAGCTCGCTCGCTCTTTCTCCGTGTCCAGAAAACGGAGCCTTTGTCATCTTTCCTTTGAGACAGGATTGACAAGTTGTATACGATTGATATTCGAACGAATCTAAATATCCTTCAGTATGTAACTTAGTCAATCTTCTCTCGTTGATGTGACCCAGTCTACAATGCCATAAGAAAGTTTTATTAATTTCTGGAGACTTTCTTTTGTGTGTATTCTGGATATTGAAAACCTGTGGTTGGTTTAAAACGTAAATACCGTTGTTCAATGTACCTGACCCAATCAACACTTGATTAAGGTGAATGTTCACTACATTACTTACAAATGCAAATTCATAACCTTCTTTAGATAATAAAGATACAGAAATGATATTACAGGTTGCATTTGGTACATAATAACAACTACGCAAAACCAAAAAGTGTCCATCTGATAATCCCAGGTGATAGTCCCCCACGGCCTCTGCATCCATGCTAGCACCGTTCGCAACTCTGAGGGTCATGTCACCTGCCTTCAAAACTCTACGCTTTCTCAACGCCTGCAAAGAATTACAGATATGAGATCCTGATCCGGTATCCAATACCCAGGATGTAGAGTTTATTGATAGACAATTTTCAATAACATACACACCTGAAGCTGAAGCTGCAACTCGCTTCAAATCCTGTGTTCTGGCTTTCCAAGCCTTGCAATCTTGTTTCCAGTGGCCACTTTTGTGACAATAGAAGCATTCTTCCTTCCCCACCAGCTTCCCCGCTACCTTTGTTGCTTTACCCTTTCCCTTCGTATCCACTTTACCGACACCGCCTCTTGGTTTGGCGGGGGCTTTCTTCTTCTTGCCCTTGGCTTTCGCCCTGGACCTAGAAGAGGAAGATCCTCCTACAAACAAAGTGGATGTCTCCCTACCCTTCTGTAGGGTGCCCTCAGCAGTCCTCAACATGTTCAGAAGCTCGGCAAGTTCAACCTCCTTTCCTTGCATGTTGAAGTTAAGAATGAACTGGGCGTAAGTGGAAGGAAGGGACTGGAGAATCAGATCAGTATAGAGTTCATTCTCCAACGTGGTCCCAAGGTCTGCGAGCTCCTCTATGTAGCCGATCATCTTAAGCACGTGGTCCGCTACCGATGATCCGACGGCCAACCTTGCCGAAAAGAGCTTCTTCGACACTTCGTATCTTGCGATACGAGACTGCTCTCCATACAGTTCTTTTGTATGGAGAAATATGGACTCTAGGTCCATATTCTCGTGCCTCCTCTGATGGTCATTGTCCATCGAGGCTAGTACGAGGCATTTGGCCCTCGCGCAATCTATCTCCCATGTCTTGCGGATTTCTACATCCGCGACGCTGGAGGTGGGACCTGGGACGGGGGGAGCTTTGGTGGTAAGTATATACCCCAGCTTGTCATAAGTGATAGCCATCTTGACATTCCTGAGCCAATCTTTGTAGTTTGGCCCTGTCAATATGTTTTTATCTAATAGTAACTTAAGTCCGGTCATCTTGAATGGTCGCTGCAATTAGGAGAGAGAAAAGAAACACTTTAGCATGATGCTCTTGCAAGTTTAGAGTGGTTTTTAGTTTGTCTAAACTGGATGGCTCCCACTGTCTCTCGAATCCCTTCTCAAACCATAAAGAAAAGGATTAGCCGGGATCATTCTCACCGTACAATACTTGCTTAACCGTTCAGCCAGGCCAGTGTCGGTACTTCGAGGGAGGTTTTCCAACGCTTTCGCGAAGTTCCTTAATTAAGTAACCTCTTTTCCCTGTGGGCGTAGCCCCGCTAACACCTTTCTAGGCACCTACTAGGTTTATAGCATTGATCGTTAAGTGAGAGTTTTCCCGAGGAGTAGCATATACTCACAGTAGGATCGGGATCCAAATATCATCGCGTGATAAAACCGAAGGAATCCTACCAGAATTATCACATTCCAAATGGTATGCAACGCTAGCAAGTTTCAGTACTTATGAAACTCCCGATGTGGATTTTTGCCCCATGCTCTTATGACCTTGGCGTGAGGTCAAAATGTCATAAGTCACATGTCAAGTTCTTCCCATCATTATCCTGGTTAATTTGAACCCACCCGTACCTACCCTTGACGTAGGCCAAAACGGCAGTACGACTGTCTCAAATCAACGCATTCTATCTATGCAACGGATAAATATCCGGCAGCTACCAATCACTATGCCTTGGCGTGAGGTCAAAATACATAGCTTGAATACTACCGAATATTTAACCGAAATGATGGAGGGCTACGGATGGTTTTGGCGAAACCGTGAACGTAGTGAACTTGATATAATCGATGGAACGAGATAGCTTTTAAAAGGAGTGGTTCAAGCTCCGCGTTTAAAAGTTTTAGTTTTGAAAAGAACCGAGTGGTTTTCAAAGTGTTCCATTCGACTTTTACTTGGTTTATTTCTTGCATTAGTTCTTTTAATGCGTCCCATCATTTAATCCTACCATTGCAGAAAACAACCAAAATATGACGTACGCTTATGCCATTCGCATTCGCCACGGGGCCCCGTCATCACCCGTTAGGTTACTTAACTAACGACAGAGCGGGGGCTGGGCTAGCGCGGCTGTAAAACATAAGCAACGCCTAAATAGTTATTATATATAAATATATAGCAATGATAGACATTACAGATCACAGATGAATACATTGGATATACTAGGAATCCGCAATGCGTTCGAGCCTGCAACGCAAAGCGGATTACACGGTCGCGGTGAATAGCTAATACCCCACCCAAGACCCCTACGGGTGCGGCAAACTACCCGCCAAGCACCCGAAGCGAAGCAACCTCCCTCACCACCGTGAGTAGGCCACTCGGCACTTCGAGATACCCGGTAGTTTGTGCACCCCCTCCATGGGTCTATCCTAGGAGCAAAAACAGTAAAAAGAATTATACAATGACGGCTACAACCCCGACCCGGTTGTGCGGCCATACAAAGAATATTATTACATCAATTTACATGTTACAAATGAATGAAAGAAAATAACGCTCATCTCACATCCAACCCGGCTATTCACCCGCGACAATCCAATCCATTCATATCCACAAACCAACAATCACAGATCACAGAGATGTATAACCCCGACTAATCGACTTATAGCGATTAGCCGACGTTCAATACATACAAGCATCACAGATATAACCGATATAGTTAAAGTGTAGTGAAGTTCCGAAAAATACGGATTTATAGGCCCCCAAAAGTAAATTTTAGTTCTGGAAAATCTGGGCACATATAACATATCCTAAAAATCCTAAAACCAACTCAGAAACAAACTGCAGCAAAAACGATACAGAGAGTTGACAAGACGGCCGCGCTTCCGCGGCAAGAGCTTCCTTATGCCGCGGAACCGCGGTCCTCTTGGCTCCTCTCTGGTTCGTATTTGGTGGTGTTTCACACAAAACCCTGAGACAATTTTACAAGTATACAGTTTTTCATTTTAACCAGGAAAAATTTTAACAGAAAGTTGGATTTTGAAAAAGTTTGGTTTTAGGGTTTTTTCGGTTTCGAAACTTCGTTACACTTAACTACTTAGCTAGTTTGAGTTTAGTTAGGCTCTGATACCACTGTAAGTCCGTGTTGCCCACCCCGGTGCTTACGGGGAGGCGGAAAACATAATAAAAATCGGATTTTTAATGACTTAGGCAACATGGACTATGCTTGTGAGGATCTTTGCTAAACATAAACTAGCTAACCCTAACTACAAAGTAGCTAAGTGAAGAAAGGTTATACCTTTGGTCTTTAGTCCTTCTCTCCTTGCTCCTAGGTATGGTAGAAAGAGTTCACCTTGCTTGTCTTCTCCCGTCAAAGAAGGATCCACTTGAAAGCCACCACCTTTAGCTTCAACTCCAAGCTAGGAGTAACTAGAGTGCAAGAAATGCTAAGACTTGAACCCTAGAAGTGAGAAGAGGAGATCAAGAGAGGGTTTTTCTCAAGCTTTTTGTTTCTCAACACATGAGAGGGAGAGAGCTTGAGGGAGAGGATGAGCAAGAGAGAGAAAAGATATGATAGAATGAGAATAATAGTGAGCCATTCTCACTAATATGTGAGGATAATTCTAATTAGATAATTAGCTTGAAAATTGTCATGATAAATCATGAATTGACCATTATCATTTCATTTTTGCAAAGATCAAAGAGCATATTCCAAATGAAATGATTATGGTCAAGTTGTCAACATGGTCAACAAGTCAATGAAGTCAAATTGTCAACAACAACCATGCACAATAATTAAGCTAATTATCAATTAACAATAATCCACACAAAAACAATAGGGTTAATAAAATGACAAATGCCATTAACCCAAAACAAGGTCCTCTCCCCCAATCTCAAGCAACTGTGCATACGCACCCGCATTCGTGATCCGAGGAACACGAATACCCTGAGAAAAACCAATCTCAAATCATATACTAGGATCCGGCTTAAACCAAAGCCCGCTAGTATAAACTGTCCGGACAGCAAACGTGCACAAGTGCGCGGATGCGAACGAACCCTGTCGCAAAACCATGCGACCTCTACTCGTTTTGCCTAAAGGCGAATAGCTCTCTGTGTGGGACTCTAAAGACTCGACACTACGCTGGCAGTGGGTTTAACCACAGACCGCAAGCGGCACTAGCTGTACGTAACGGTCCCCAGGTAGATGTCGATAAGAAGACTGACGAGGTGAACCCCATCTGCACTCCTACTGAGCCTGTATGTGACAGTCTCCGTACAGTCCGGTCTGTTCGTCTGATACATCGCATGGCGGGCCTAGGGGGGCGGTGAACGTCAGTCCCCTAATAGCGGTACAAGTCGTGTCGGAGTGTAGCCCAGAACACCCTGAGATAACACTGGAAACCTACCAGTATATCTCGCTTGCCCTGGCCAGGGACTACTCGTGTAATGGCTCTCCTAGACACAGCGCGATGTCAACCCCCAATACCGGGAGAGACGAATCCTGTCTAACCGTCACTGCCTCCAAGTGCTTCGGGACTGCACCCAAAAACTACCTGTTTGCACAGCTCCTTTGAGCCGTGGTAGGGTAGTAATCAAAGTGCAGTGGGAACACACTCGAGGCGAAGTGACAGTGTCAAGTCAGCGGACTAAGCTGTACTCATGTCACCTGGGAACTGATAACTGACGATAGGTATATTACCAACCAACAGTTCCCTACGAGTCCTGTCCAGTGTACTCGTAACCTAACGAGCACCCGCATACTATCCCAAGTACGACGTACTAACGGCTGTGGGACAGACCGTCTCCCACACTGGGATGAGAAGCGCATACGCTAGTCTACTCCGGAGTATCGATGCCCTGTCTCGATAGTCCAACGACCAGGGACCTGTATAAGGATGTGCTTATAGATTACCCAGCTCCCACGAGTGCGAGCGCCATCACAACGCTGGTAATCAAGCAAAGATCCTAAGGGCTCTACTAATATGTATACCAGCAATATGCTAAAAGAAACACATGCACATATTAAAGCAGAGACAAACCAAGTAGCATACTACCATTTCGAGCAAGATTGTATATACAACTGTGAATATCCCAAGCTTCCATTAAGTAATATACAAGCTAGTATGATACAGTAATGGCCTCTAGGGCATATACACTAACATGGATTCACGATACCAAATTTCTACAGATGTCTTAAAAAAGCCTGCTTGATTTTCTAACATACCCAAAAAAAAATTTCGACCACAAAAAAATTTCGACAGAAACTCAGAAAATGGAAATGCAGTTTTGGAAATTTTGATCGATCAATATTTTAAACACGTTAGAATAAGCTAGTAAAGGTCAATGACGTGGCTCTGATACCATATAAGTCTACGGTAGCGCCCTGGCCGTCAATCTGAGGCCAAAATGCGGAAACAAAAGCTTTTTCATAAACTTGAAACTGGCGCTATCGTAAACTTTCACCCGGATCGAACCATTAACACAAACTAGCTAACTAGAGAAGGGTTAGAAAGTCTATACCGATCGATCCGTGTCCTTCGGTCTTTGGCCACCATCCCAAGCTCCTCACGGTATCTCCGGTCTTCGGTCTCCTCGTCGGAAGGGCACCACATCAAGAAGTCTTTTTACGGGCTCCCGCCTCTGAACCGAGGCAACTCAGACACAAAGTTTGCTAGCCGACGTATCTAAGATTGCTGTAGAATATACGTAGAACACTTTGTCTCAAAGGTTAATCGAAGTTGCCCTTTTGAAGGTGAAGGTGAAAATGAGCTTTTGGAAATGGAGCTTAGGAATTTTTGCTAATGATATGAGATCAAATAATCTCACACCAAAATGGGGGCAGCCCCAAAAAAATGGCTCGGCCATTTCCAGTGAAGGGAGAAGAGAGAGCAAAAACAAGGAAGTAGTGAGCCAATAAAAATATCCTCACAAATATCCTTTTCAATCTAATCACAATTAATGCAAACAAATGAGTCAAGCTCATCTAGAAACCTCATGAAGTCTCCACAAGCTGCTGGAGAGCCAGCCACCACAGAAAAGCCCCTCCTTTACAAAATCCCGCATTTGTAAATAAACCCCTCACATGCAAGAATTTCAGCCAAGAAGGAAAGAAAGAAAAATGGCCGAAATGGAATGCAAACTGGCAACATCAAAAAGTGATCCCGTAATAAATTATAGGATAACCCCGCGGCTGTATATAAATACCCACATTTGTATTCCGACCGAATACAAATGCAATGAGACAAAATCTACACAGTATAATACTAGGATCCGGCTTAAACCAAAGCCCGCTAGTATTATCCGTCCGAACCATGACTCGTGCACAAGTGCACGCGTATGTTCGAACCCTGCCATAAATCCATACGGCCTCTACAATATTTCGCCCGAAACTTGAGAAACTGTCTGTGGGGGACTCTAAAGACTCGTCAATAATTTGGCTGTGGATTTAACCACTAGCACGTCAATGGTACTAGCCGTACGTAACGGGCTACCAGGTATTGTCCACAAGGGAGGTCGATGAGCGAACTCATCCTGACACCCTACTGAGCCTGTCAATGACAATATCCGTACAGTCCGGTCCTTTCGTCTATGAGTATCGCATGTCAGGCCTAGGGGGTTGGTAAAAGTCAGACCCCAAAAAGCTGTACAAGTCGTGTCGGAGTGTAGCCCAGAACACCCTGAGATACTACTGGAGTACCTACCAGTAAATCTCATGTCTTGGCCAAGGACTTCGTGTAATGGCTCTCCTAGACACAACGCGATCTTACCCCCAATACCGGGAGAGACGAAACCCCTGCCGATCCAATCACTGCCTCCATGTGGCTCGGGACTGTGCCCAACTAAAACCTGTTTGCACGACTCCTTTGAGCCGTGGTAGGGTAGTAATCAAAGCACAGTGGGAACTCACACGAGACAAATGACGATCTGAGGTCAATGAACTAACCTGTACACATGTCACCAGGGAACTGCTATCTGACGTCAGGTATAATACCAACTAGCATGTTCCCGGCGGGTCCTGTCCGGTGTACTCATAACCCAATGAGCACCTGTATACATCTTAGGTGAACCAACTGACACCAATGGCTTGTGAGACCGGCCACGGCCCCTCGTCGGGGTCTCTACTGTATACACTAGTCTACTCTGGAGTATCGATGCCCTGTCTCGAAACTCCCTCGACTAGGGACCCTTTAAGGATGTGCTTATAGACCTCAGCTCCCACGTATATGATCGCCATCATACTGCTGGCAGTCAAGCAAGAATTCTAAGGGCTCTATCAACGTGCTATAGTGATCTGTAACATCACCTAAAGTATGTACACGATAATAAAGATAAACCAGATAGCATACTATCATCTTGAGTAAAACTGTCCTACAGCCATAGGTCCTCCCTCAATCATTGTAATCACGTGCCTGCGATCCAATAATTGACTTTGAGGGCACTATATCCAACAGATGGGCCCCATACCCCTAAATATTTCAGCGGTTTGTGGTGATTTTACACACAATCCGCCGAATTATCAAAGCCGTTCAAGATGATCTTTGACGACAATGATCCTACTGCTACGATCTATTTGATTTTTAGACTAGGTTATATATATCATATTTCCATAGGGCAGAAAGGCTCTCGCACATATCTCTCTTTTAACTTTGGATTTAGGGTTTTTATTTTGAAAGATCGAGATAATTTGTAAGTACACTATTTTAAAATGCAGATTGATTATTTAAATTTGTTTGCTTTTATAATGCGTGGCTAATTATTTTTTTAGGACCAGAATTACTCTTTTCTATTATAGTTGGATGAATTAAGTTCTCTATTTTTTTCTTTGATTTTATTGTAAGTTTCTTTTGATTAAAAATTCCTCTTTTTGTTATCATTCTAATAAACTAGATTTTATGATGATGGATTGAAGCCTTTGAATAAGTTTAAGGAAAGGTGATGACACTGATATTCTAATTAGTTAATAATAGCATGACGAACTGGAAAACTAATTAGGGAAGTTAAGATGGTATTTTGATCATGGAAATTCAACCTAATTAATTAGGGTAATCTAGGCTACGCTGCTAAATATAATTTAAGTCGTAAATTGACAACTTAGGGGTTATTTTATAGAAGGGTAAATTTATGTTACTTATGATTAATTAGAATAACTTGGTTTTAATTACTTTTCAACATGATTTTATATGACTGATAGGGTATATCTATATTGTATGAAGTATACTTACTTATTCGTTTGATATTTCATTGCTAAATTATTTTATTTTATGCTTTTATATAATTAATAGTTAATTAATTAAAACAACGGAGATAGAAAAGAAATAAAATCATATAAACCAATCATGATAGTTAATGTAATTCGACACCCTAGGCTTGCTTTAATATTTAAACTCGATTTTAATTTACATGCACTTTTATTTATTTGCAATTTAATTTTAGCTTTAAATCAACCCTTTAATATGTAAGTCGATGTCACACATCCCATATGGTTTGTGGGGAGGCGGAATTTACAAAAAAAACGATTTTAAAACAAGTAATGTCGACTATACTTCCAAGATCGTTCAGAAACCCTAACTAGCAAAAACACATATAGGTTCTAAACTATTGTGATAGAGTTTTATACTTCTAAGTTACTCCTTCAGGTCTTCTTCTCCTCTTCTTGAGCTCCAAGAAGGTACGGATCAGGTTCGGTCGTCGGTCTTTGTCACGCCTCGCTTCCCAGAGTATGCAAAGATAGGCACGTGACAGAGCCAACCATGCTACCCGTGGATAGGAAATACCCCTCCACAGTCACATTACGGCTGTAGAGATATCAAGAACAATCATAAACAACTATCTAATACATGTCCATGAGCCAGAATAAACGAGTCAAGAATAAAATAATGCGGAAGCAAAAAGATCCAATACAAGAATAAACTGGAATGTACGTCCCATAATGCGGGCTCACATCAGGAATGAAAATGCATAAATAAAACTAAAACACTAACAGGTCCTCACTGCTCGGCCTGCAGCAAAGGTAAAAAATCTGGGCCATGCAAAACCCAGACGTCAGTGCGTCATAATATCAAGCAATAATACATCAAGGAGTAGCAAGTCATGCAAGTATGAGTATGAACGGTAAAACAGGTATAACAGTAACATAAATAAGGACAGTGAAGGGTAAGGCATAGGTGATGTGCAGTGAGTAATCTAGACTGGTCCACTGGGTTAACTACTCTCAAGTTTTGAAATCAATTTGATGAATCATCGATGTAACTCAATAGTATCCCGTACATGCCCGGGACCACGGTCAAGATTCTTGGGCTGAATCCGAGATGTGCCGCTAGGCAGTAAAAGGTAGTATGTAACGATGAATGATGTCAGCAGCAGCATCCCGGGGCTGGCCTAGCCCGTAAGACTGATCAGTAAAGGCATCGAACTGTCGAGTTACAAATCAGGTTTCATCATTGATTTCCCCATACCCCCAAGTTATGTGTTCAAGTCAGGTATTGATAAATCTGGAGCTAATGCCAACACAGGATCAAGCAAGTACAGGTTTGTCTGTATAGACAACAGGATATGTCTGTATGGACTACAGGTCAAGATTGTTGGAATTAGTAACAAGATCAGGTAATGTGTCAAGCTGTGGTACATCAGGTCATGTCAGGTAGTGTACATGGATCCAATCATGTCAAGTAGTGCACATGTATCGAGTCGTGTCAAGTATTAGTGTATCAAGTCATGTCAGGGGTGTACAAGTATCACGTGGGTGCTCATAATCAAACTGTAATAAGTATGGGTACACAAAAACAAGTATGGGGTACCGGTATGACAATAAAATGGAATAATGTGATGTGGTATGCCAATAGATATAAATTCAAAGATATGGATGCACCATTATCAACTAGGGTTACATTTATAGTTCCAATACTAATTAGAATGCAGTTTATTAAACATGGAGTGTTAATATCACAGTATTATGTATTAATATGATCTATGGATGCGGTTCTATATATTTTAAATGAGATAGATGCAAACGGGTATCCGTAATCAGTAAAGCAGTAAAATGGTAATGTGGGATGCACAATTAAGCAATATGTGATGTAAATATTGATATGGATGCAGTACAATGTAATCTAGTATGCAACAAGATTATTTTTCATGATCTAGATTTAAAATGATATAAACGGATGCAAACAGAACATCGACATGTTATAAAACTAAACATGGGATACAAGATTTAAACTACAGATATAATATTTAATTAAATAAATATATAATGAATTATATAGCATGTAGCAAGTTTAACTTGCCTCGATCGGATCACAATACGGGATGCGTACGCAGCGTCCAATGTCGGTAAAAGTCTCGATGCACACGCGGACGTATAGAACTGAACCAAGCAAAGCAAGGGTGTGACCGCGCAAGCAGGGGATGTCCAAAGGGTTGCTCGGATCATCGGCGACGGCACGGATCTGGCGATCACCGGGAAAACCAAGAATGTAGAAAGAAAAGAGAAGAAGAAGTTGTAGGAGAAGAAGAAGAAGAGGAGGAGGAGAGTTGCTGCTCTGGGGTTGGTGTGTGGGGACAGAGGCAAGGCACGGGAGATGAAGGCTACGATATTTGGTTTTCGGCGATGGGGTTTGCCGGCAAGATTTCAAGGAAAAGGCAGTGGGGTTTCAAGATTGTCGAGGATCGGGGTGTGTAGGGTTTTTGGTACTCAGCTGAGGAGAGGAGAGGTGATAGTGGTGATGAACTGGTGATGAGGCGGGGATACGATGACGAGGTCGGAGCTCCGGCGATGGGGTGCATGCGAGGTCATGTATGTGCAGGGATGGTGCTCGGGTTCATGGGTTGTCGGGATGTGCAGGGAGTTCGGCATAGGAAGAAGAGGGAGTGGAAGAGGAGAGGGCCGGTGGCTACGACGACGAATCGCCGGCTAGGAGAGAGGTGACGACGCGGTGATAGGTGTTGGGTTCTCTTGGATCGTCGCTGTGTTAGGAGACGAGGAGGGGATGATGTTGAGGAGGTCGGGGAGGTGAGAGGAGGAGGTCGACGACGTGGGTTAGGCGGCGACTGCGTGAGGAGGCGAGGGACGAGCGCGACGCGCGGCGTGGGTCGCAGGCAAAGGGTCCATGTCGGGAAAGGAGAGTGGGGGAGGAGGAAGAAGAGAAGGAGGTGTAGGCGGTGCTGGCGGCGACGTGGAGGTCGATGGCGATGAGAACGGACGTCGGCGGGGTCAGGGGTGTGGGTTCGAGCGCGGCTACAAGGAAGGAAGACGAAAGCGGGAGAAAAGAAAGGAGAAAGAAGAAGAGAGAGATGAGAGAGTATAGGGTTTTAATAATAAAATATATAAAGAATTATATATATATATATATATATATAAAGAGAGAAAGAAAGAGAGAGAGCGGGCGAGAGGAGAGAGGGAGAAATCGAGAGGAGAGAGATAGAGAGAAGAGAGAGATCGAGAGGAGAGAGAGGTAAGGAATAGTGAGGTGAAAGAAAATTAGAAGGTAGCGGGGGAGAGAGAAAGAGAGAAAGAAAGAGAGAAGAGAGAGAAAGAGAAAAAGAAAGAGGGAGTGAGAAAAGGTGGGGGCCACGGATCAGAGGAAGAGAGCTGGGGTTGCGCTGGAAATGTAATTTGTTTTGATTTAAATATTTAAAAGATTTTATTCTGTTAGAATAAGTTAGGATTTTAATTTGATAGTATATTTAGTTAGAAATTTAAGCTGTCGAAAAAATTAAATTAATTAATTTGAATTTTGGCGGTATACAAAATATTCCAAAACGCGCCCGGGTCGGGTCTAAAAATTCAGATTTAAAATACGAAAAATATATGCGACTTTCAAAATTCAAAACGAATGTTCAGGTAACGAAAAAGTATACCCCTAAGAACGGATGCACGTACGAGCGCGTAGCCATCCAAACATGTGCGTTTCACTGAACGGGACGAGAACAAGATGCGCGGATGCTACCACGGGGTTAGGGGTATCATGCAAGCTATGTTATGTAATTTTAAAATATTTTACGTGACCTAAAATGTTATATGGTAAAAGGTGCAATGCCAGATAAAATGCCATTATGCAGTATACATGAGATGCATGTGTCTATGTAACAAGTCAAGGTAATTCATAAATATGAATCAAACCGGTTCAAGCAAGCGGGTCGGGTCGAATGCAATGTAAAATGTAAAATACCATTCACACCCAAAACACAATAAATCAAGAAAATACCACAGATAAGTAAATACGGGAACTGGAATTGGTATAAATGAACTAGGTTGTTACATTATACCGAACTACAAAAAGAATTTCGTCCTCGAAATTCCAAAAACAAGAAAGGATAAACAATCAAGAAATACAAGAATAGATGTAGAAACTTCTGCCGGATTTCATCTTCTCATTCCCAAGTTGATTCCCCATGCGAGCGATTACCCCAAGAAACAAGTACAAGAGGGATAATCTTGTTCTTAAGAACATTTTCTCTTCGATCCACAATCGACATCGGTCGTTCCTCAAAGGTCAAATCTTCTCGTACAGTTAACTCCGAATGATCCAGCATGTGTGTTTCATCTCGAACATACTTACGGAGTTGAGAGACATGAAACATGTCATGAACATTCTCCAAAGATTGCGGTAAAGCCAATCGATACGCCACTTCTCCAACACGCTCCAAAATCTCGAAAGGCCCAACGAATCAAGGACTAAGCTTTCCTCGACTTCCGAAATGAATAATTCCTCTAGTCGGTGATATCTTCAAGAACACCAAATCACCAACCGTGAACTTTAGAGGTCTTCTCGATGTATCTGCCCAACTCTTTTGTCGATCTTGTGCTGCTTTCATATGATTCCGGATAGTGTTAACTTTCTCAACTGTTTGCACGATCAAATCCGGTCTCAATAATCTTCGTTCTCCAACATCGTCCCAACAAACGGGTGAACGACACTCGCGACCATATAACGCTTCAAATGGAGCCATCTGAATAGTCGCCTGAAAACTGTTATTGTAAGAATACTCCACCAAGTGTAGATGATCCTCCTATGAACCCTTGAAGTCTAACATGAAAGTTCTCAACATGTCTTCAAGAGTTTGGATCGTTCTCTCCGACTGGCCATCTGTCTGAGGATGATTAGCTGTACTAAACTTCAATCGAGTCCCCAAACTTTCCTGTAAGCTTCTCCAGAAGTGTGACAAGAAACGGGTGTCACGGTCGGACACGATGCTCACCGGTTCTCCATCCAATCTTACAATCTCCTGCATGTATCGTGCTGCCAATGCTTCTGTTGATTGGCCAACTCGAAATGGGATGAAATGTGCCGCCTTGGTCAATCGATCCACAATCACCCAAACTGCATTGTTGCCCTTTGGACTCCGCGATAAAGCTGTCACGAAATCCATGGCTATATGTTCCCACTTCCATTGAGGAATCGGAAGTGGTTGCAATAAACTAGCAACCCTTTGATGTTCAGCCTTAACTTGCTGACACACCAAGCACTTTGCTACAAAGCGGGCAATCTCTCGTTTCATGCCTTCCCACCAGAAATGCTGTCGTAGAACTTGGTATATCCTCGTGCCTCCTGGATATACGGAATATGTAGAATTGTGTGTCTCCTTCATAACTGCTTCGCGAATTTCTCCCTTTGGCACACACAAACGACTACCATATCGCAACGAACTATCTTCATGAATCAACAAGTCCGTTCGAAGTCCAGCTTCAACCTGTTCTTGAAACTTCTGCAATCTTGGGTCCTGCAATTGCGCTGCTTTAATACTTTCGATCAACGACGATTGTACTTGCAGCTGCATCAACTGTCCCGAAGAATGCGGTAGCACAATCTCTAAATCGAACCTCCGAAAGTCTTCAATAAGTTCCTTTTGTGCAGTTAACATCTGAATTGCTGGCAACCGACTAAGCGCATCCGGCACAACATTAACTTTTCCCGGATGGTATTTAAGATCAAGATCGTAGTCATCCATCAGCTCCAACCATCTACGCTGCCTCATTTTAAGCTTCTTCTGTGTGAACACATACTTCAGGTTTTTGTGATCGGTAAATACTTTGACCCTTTCGCCAAATAAATAGTGTCTCCAAATTTTCAAAGCGAAAATCACAGCTGCTAGCTCCAAGTCATGAGTTGGGTAATTCTTCTCATGGGTCTTCAATTGTCTCGATGCGTAAGCTATAATCTTCCCAAGCTGCATCAAAACACATCCCAATCCTTTCCCAGATGCGTCGCTGAGAATCACCAATCCTCCGGAACTGTCTAGTACGGTCAAAATAGGAGCGGTTATCAATCTCTGCTTCAACGCCTCAAAAGCTGATGCACACTTAACCGTCCACACGAATGGTACTTCCTTGCGCGTAAGCTTGGTCAAAAGCTCAGCCAAACGAGCAAAATTCTCCACGAACCTTCTATAATACTCGGCAAGTCCAAGAAAGCTCCTGATCTCTGCAGCGTTCTTCGGAATCAGCCAATCTCGAACTGCTGCAATCTTTTCGGGATCAACGGCGATTCCATCTCTGGACACGACATGACCCAAAAACTTCACTTCTTCAAGCCAAAACTCGCACTTGCTCATCTTTGCATACAATCTTTCTTGCCTCAATGTCTGCAGTGCGATCTTCAAGTGTTCTACATGCTCTTCTATACTCTTCGAGTAAACCAGAATATCATCAATGAACACTACTATAAACTGGTCCAAGAATGGTGAAAAGATTCGGTTCATCAAGTCTTGCAAATATCTTCTGATTTAACTCGAACCTGGTGATAACCGGATCGCAAATCCAGCTTCGAGAATGCCCTTGCGCCACTAAGCTGCTCAAATAATTCGCCAATTTGAGGGATTGGGTACTTGTTCTTAATAGTCACCCGGTTTAACTCTCGATAATCGATGCACATCGTCCTTGTGCCATCTTTCTTCTTGACTAGAAGAACTGGAGCTCCCCAAGGTGAGTTACTGTTGCGAATCCAACCTTTCTCAAGTAATTCAGCAACCTGCTTCTTGACTTCTTCCAACTCCACTGGTGCCATTGGATAGTACACCTTAGAAATCGGCGCTGCACCAGGAATAAGATCGATCGCGAACTCTACATTTTGTTTTGGAGGTAAACCCGAGATGTCTTCGAACACGTCCATGAAATCTCGAACTACCGCTGGCGCTTCTTCCTTATCAACTTCCATCGACGAAAGAACATTATTTGTCGGCCTAACCCTAAACTCGACTGGCCCGACAAATCTGCTACATCCAGCAAAACAAACTCCGGATGTCCGGGAATCTGGAAAATCACTTTCTTTTCCCTACAATCAATGTGAGCGTGGAAAGTGCCGAGAAAATCCATTCCCAAGACAACTTCATAACTGCCGGTATAGGTCACCAAGAAATCTGCAAAACATGAACTGGTAAGCAATGAAATTGAGAGAACCAAGGTAATAGAACAACCATGAAACAAGGAAATAAAACAAGACCAGTACTCCAAGTTACTTAAATAGAGTACCGCATTGTAACCATGCTGCAGTTCATAGTTACAATCACGTAACTCCACTCAAGTCGCCCAAATCCTAGTATCAGAATCAAGGAACAGGGAGAAACAATAGGGAACCAAAAGATTTCAAGTCGAGATGCAAAGTGGTTTGCATATCGTCAAGGCAAAGGATAAAGAGAAAGATATGATTCAAGAATCTTGATAACAATGTGGCAGGACATGTTCCTAATTACGGAATTTCCGATTCGTGTATTGGGTCCAATACCCAACTACAAAAGAATCAAACCCGATTAACCTAGATCCTATGGCTCTGATACTAAACAAGCCCTGTCATGCCCCACTTCCCAGAGTACGCTAAGATAGGCATGTGACAGAGCCAACCATGCTACCTGTGGATAGGAAATATCCCTCCACAGTCACATTACGGTTGTAGAGATATCAAGAACAATCATAAACAACTATCTAATACATGTCTATGAGCCAAAATAAACGAGTCAAGAATAAAATAATGTGGAAGCAAAAAGATCCAATACAAGAATAAACTGGAATGTACGTCCCATAATGCGAGCTCACATCAGGAATGAAAATGCATAAATAAAACTAAAACACTAACAGGTCCTCACTGCTCGGCCTGCTGACTGAAATACTCCTGCTCGGCCTGCAGCAAAGGTAAAGAATCTGGGCCATGCAAAACCCAGACGTAAGTGCGTCATAATATCAAGCAATGATACATCAAGGAGTAGCAAGTCATGCAAGTATGAGTATGAACGGTAAAACAGGTATAACAGTAACATAAATAAGGACAGTGAAGGGTAAGGCATAGGTGATGTGCAGTGAGTAATCTAGACTGGTCTACTGGGTTAACTACTCTCAAATCTTGAAATCAATTTGATGAATTATCGATGTAACTCAATAGTGTCCGGTGCATGCCCGGGACCACGGTCAAGATTCTCGGGCTGAATCTGAGACGTGCCGCTAGGCAGTAAAAGGTAGTATGTAACGATGAATGATGTCAGCAGCATCATCCCGGGGCTGGCCTAGCCCGTAAGACTGATCAGTAAAGGCATCAAACTGTCGAGTTACAAGTCAGGTTTCATCATTGATTTCCCCATACCCCCAAGTTATGTGTTCAAGTCAGGTATTGATAAATATGGAGCTAATACCAACACAGGATCGAGCGAGTACAGATTTTTCTGTATAGACAACAGAATATGTCCGTAGGGACTACAGGTCAAGATTGTTGGCATTAGTAACAAGATCAGGTAATGTGTCAAGCTGTGGTACATCAGGTCATTTCAGGTAGTGTACATGGATCCAATCATGTCAAGTAGTGCACATGTATCGAGTCGTGTCAAGTATTAGTGTATCAAGTCATTTCAGGGGTGCACAAGTATCACGTGGGTGCTCATAATCAAAATGTAATAAGCATGGGTACACAAAAACAAGTATGGGGCACCGGTATGACAATAAAATGGAATAATGTGATGTGGTATGCCAATAGATATAAATTCAAAGATATGGATGCACCATTATCAACTAGGGTTACATTTATAGTTCCAATACTAATTAGGATGCAGTTTATTAAACATGAGTGTTAATATCATAGTGTTATGTATTAATATTATCTATGGATGCAGTTCTATATATTTCAAATGAGATGGATGCAAACGGGTATCCGTAATCAGTAAAGCTGTAAAATGGTAATGTGGGATGCACAATTAAGCAATATGTGTTGTAAATATTGATATGGATGCAGTACAATGTAATCTAGTATGCAACAAGATTAGTTTTCATGATCTAGGTTTTAAATGATATAAACGGATGCAAATGGAACATCGACATGTTATAAAACTAAACATGGGATACTAGATTTAAACTACAGATATAATATTTAATTAAATAAATATATAATGAATTATATAGCATGTAGCAAGTTTAGCTTGCCTCGATCGGATCACAATACGGGATGCGTACGCAGTGTCCAATGTCGGTAAAAGTCTCGATACACATGCGGACGTATAGAACTGAATAAAGCAAAGCAAGGGTGTGACCTCCCAAGCAGGGGATGTCCACAGGGTTGCTCGGATCATCGGCGATGGCACGGATCCGGCGATCACCGGGAAAACCAAGAATGTAGAAAGAAAAGAGAAGAAGAAGTTGTAGGAGAAGAAGAAGAAGAAGAGAGAGTTGCTGCTCTGGGGTTGGTGTGTGGGGACAGAGGCGAGGCACGGGAGATGAAGGCTACGATGTTGGGTTTCCGGCGATGGGGTTTGCCGGCAAGATTTCAAGGAAAAGGCAGTGGGGTTTCAAGATTGTCGGGGATCGGGGTGTATAGGGTTTTTGGTACTCAGGTGAGGAGAGGAGAGGTGATAGTGGTGATGAGGTGGGGATACGACGATGAGGTCGGAGCTCCAGCGATGGGATGCATGCGAGGTCGTGGATGTGCAGGGATGGTGCTCGGGTTCATGGGCTTTCGGGATGTGCAGGGAGTTCAGCATAGGAAGAAGAGGGAGTGGAAGAGGAGAGGGCCAGTGGCTACATGCGAGGTCGTGGATGTGCAGGGATGGTGCTCGGGTTCATGGGCTTTCGGGATGTGCAGGGAGTTCGGCATAGGAAGAAGAGGGAGTGGAAGAGGAGAGGGCCAGTGGCTACGACAACGAATCGCCGCGAGGAGAGAGGTGATGACGCGGTGATAGGTGTTGGGTTCTCTTGGATCGTCGCAGTGTTAGGAGAGGGGGAGGGGATGATGTTGAGGAGGTCGGGGAAGTGAGAGGAGGAGGTCGACGATGTGGGATAGGCGGCGACTGCGTGAGGCGGCGAGGGATGGGCGCGACGCACGGCGTGGGTCGCAGGCAAAGGGTCCATGTCGGGAAAGGAGATTGGGGGAGGAGGAAGAAGAGGAGGAGGTGTAGGCGGTGCTGGCGGCGATGTGGAGGTCGATGGCGACGAGAACGGACGTCGGCGGGGTCAGGGGCGTGGGTTCGGGCGCGGCTACGAGGAAGGAAGACGAAGGCGGGAGAAAAGAAAGGAGAAAGAAGAAGAGAAAGATATGAGAGAGTATAGGGTTTTAATAATAAAATATATAAAGAATTATATATATATATATAAAGAAAGAGAGAGAGAATTGTGAGAGAGAGAGAAAGAGAGAGAGCAGGCGAGAGGAGAGAGGGAGAAATCGAGAGGAGAGAGATAGAGAGAGGAGAGAGAGAGAGGTAAGGAATAGTGAGGAGAAAGAAAATTAGAAGGTAGCGGGGGAGAGAGAAAGAAAGAGAGAAGAGAGAGAAAGAGAAAAAGAAAGAAAGAGGCTGGGAGAGGGAGTGAGAGAAAGTTGGGGGCCACGGATCAGAGGAAGAGAGCTGGGGTTGCACTGGAAATGTAATTTGTTTGGATTTAAATATTTAAAAGATTTTATTCTGTTAGAATGAGTTAGGATTTTAATTTGATAGTATATTTAGTTAGAAATTTAAGCTGTCGAAAAAATTAAATTAATTAATTTGAATTTTGGCGGGATACAAAATATTCCAAAACGCGTCCGGGTCGGGTCTAAAAATTCAGATTTAAAATACGAAAAATATATGCGACTTTCAAAATTCAAAACGAATGTTCAGGTAACGAAAAAGCATACCCCCAAGAACGGATGCACTTACGTGCGCGTAGCCATCCAAACACGTTCGTTTCACTGAACGGGACGAGAACAAGATGCGCGGATGCTACCACGGGGTTAAATGTATCATGTAAGCCATGTTATGTAATTTTAAAATATTTTACATGACCTAAAATGTTATATGGTAAAAGGTGCAATGCCAGATAAAATGCCAGTATGCAGTATACATGAGATGCACGTGTCTATGTAACAAGTCAAGGTAATTCATAAATATGAATCAAACCGGTTCAAGCAAGTGGGTCGGGTCGAATGCAATGTAAAATATAAAATACCATTCGCACCCAAAACACGATAAATCAAGAAAATACCACAGATAAGTAAATACGGGAACTGGAATTGGTATAAATGAACTAGGTTGTTACATTCTTCTCATGTCGAAGATGATCCACCCGAGAGTCTATGGTTCAAGCTCCAACCTCAAGAATGAGGCAACTAAAGTACTCGGTTTTGTTAATCTAGGTACCTTAGGAGATGTAGAGATTTAATTGGACTATTTTATCTCAAGGAACCTTAGGATTCACAATACATGTGAGGGTTAGGGTTTGAGGAAGAATAAGGAAAGAAAAAATGGAGAGAGAATGTGCAAGTGAAGAATGGCTAACTCTTTTCGAATAATCAAGCATGCAATATTTTTCCATAGAAAAATACAACCATGCTTGAATAGTAAAGTCAAATAAATAAACAAAAGAATTAGTCATGCTTCAACAATGCCACAAATATCTCCATTTTCCACCTCATTATCTATTTACCAATAAATAGATAACCAAAAAATGAGGTGTCCCCTTCTAGAAGAATCTCTTGTAAAATTACAAGAATGACCTCACCGTATATACATACCCATATTCGTACTGCAAAAAATATGAATACCAAGAGATAAAAATAATCCAATAATATAATACTAGAATCCGGCTTAATCCTAAACCCGCTAGTATTATCCGTCTGAACAACATCCGTGTAGCCAGTACACGTATATGATCGGAACCCTGCACGTAAAACCATACGGTCTCTACATCGTTTCGCCTGAACCAGGGAAATCATCTGTGTAGGACTCTAAAGACTCGATAGTACGCTGATAGTGGGTTTAACCACAAGTCCATCAGTGGCTCTAGCTGTACGTAACGGTGACCCGGGTACCTGTCGAAAAGATGGCCGACGAGCGAACTCATCCGAACCCCTACTGAGCCTATACGTAACAATCTCCATACAGTTCGGTCTGTTCGTCTAAGAGTATCGCATATTAGTCAGACCCTTAATAGCGCAATAAGTCGTGTCGGTGTAGAGCCCAATACACCCTGAGAAACTACTGGTGTACCTACCAGTAAATCTCACTTGCCCTGGTCAGGGACTTTGTGTATTGGCTAACCGTACACAGCACGATATCAACTCTCAATACAGGGAGAGACGAGTCCCTTCTAACCCCTACTGCCTCCAAGTGCCTCGGGACTGCACCCAACTACTACCTGTTTGCACTACTCATTTGAACCGTGGTAGGGTAGTAATCTAACTACAGTGGGAACACACTATAGATGAATAGTGATGTCAAGTCAACGGACTAACCTGTACTCATGTCACTGGGGAACTGCTAACTGACGATAGGTATAATACCATCCAGCAGTTCCCAGCGAGTCCGTCCAGTGTAACTCATAACCCAATGAGCACCTATATACTATCTCTGGTACTGTTAGTTATATGTATGCCCTAGAGGCCATTACTGTACATACGATGTATATTGTAGTGGATGCTTGGACATATATAGGGAGGACTTTGCTCGACATGATAGTATGCTATCCAGTTGCTCTTTATCTTAACATGTACACTGATTGTCTCTATATTACATGTTGATAAAGCCCTTAGGATGAGTACTTGACTACCAGGATTATGATGCAGATCATACTAGTAGGGATAAAGTAGTCGATAAGTGCATCCTTCAAATGTTCCTAGTCGTAGGTGTATCGAGACAGGGCATCGATATACCAGAGTAGACTAGCGTGTAGCTTCTCAACCCATGTAGATGGGCGATGGATGATCCTATATCCATTGGTGTTTGACATCAGAGTTGGTGTATGGGTGCTTAGTGGAGACTGGGTATACTGAACGGACTCGCCGAGAACTCCTAGATGGTATTATACCTATCGTCAGATAGTAGTTCTCCGGTGACACTGGTACAGGTTAGTCTGTAGACCCGAGATCGTCATAGAGTCTTGTGTGATTCCCACTGTGATTTGATTTCCACCTTACCATATTCAAGAGAACGTGCAAACCGGTGGCTTTTGGGTACAGTCCCGAATCACATGGAGGCAATGAGCGATAGGAGGGGTTTCATCTCTCCCGGTATTGGGAATTGATGTTGCGGTGTGCTCGATTGGCTATAACAGGAAGTCCCTGGCCAGGGCTGCTTTAGAGATATACTGGTAAGTGTTATCAGTAGTTTCTCGACCCGTTATGAGCCTCACATCAGCACTACTTATCGAGTTACTGTGGTCTGACGTTTACCACCCCTAGACGAGATCTGCGACATATCAGACGAAGAGACCGGACTGTATGGTAGTGTTACTGATTGGATTCGCAGGAGTATAAGCAGGCATGCTTGTTGATCTTCTGACTACTCAATACCCAGGTGGCCGTTACGTTTAGCAGACCGCTTATGGCTTGTGGGTGTTTGATATGATCATCACCTACTGCCGACGTATTGACGAGTCTTTAGAGTCCTACACAGAGGTTTCCTGGCTCAGGCGAAACAGAGTAGGAGCACATATGTGATATGTGCGGATTGAGATTAATACGATATGTGATACTGTATTCTATTCTCGCGACTTGTTACATCAGTCGGTTATATGTGATATAGCCGGGTTATCGAATCAAGTGTTGATTCGATAAGTTGTTGCATTTGATAATAGTCGGTTATATTTGATATAGCCGGATTATTAAGTTAAGTGTTGATTTAATAATCTAATGTATAATTATATATTTGATATATTAATTTACATTAACTAGTATTAGCTCACTTAAGATTTCTTTTCTCACTTTGTTTGTGCACATTGTATATATGTGATATATGCAAGTGTACATTATTTTGGGTCATGCTTGATGATACATGCAACTTGGGTGTGTGTATGACTTACACCATGCTTGGTTTAATACTAGGGTTTTTAATGGATCAAGTAATTCAAAAACTAAATGATTTTGCATGGCTCATAATCTTGTAGAAGCTTGTAGATTCTTGACCAAGTCCACTTGTTTTGTTTTACTTAAAGATATTTAAAAACCCAACCATTAAACCTAGCCATGGTTAACTCTCTACAAAGGTTATGTATATGATGCTTAACTCATCCATGGTTGCCATTATCCTTTAGATAATTATCATGAGAGTTTTCTTCTTCTTCTTCTTCCTCTCAAGCTTTCTAGCTTCAATAGAAAATGGAGAAAATATGTGAGAAAATCATTTCTAATGTGAGCAAAATTCCTACTTCATCATCCTATACTACTTGCCATTTAGTATAGGGTGTTTGTTTCACTAATTCCACAATTAGTGAAGAGATAGCTTAAGTTAGTGTCTCCTCGACGTAGATCATTTTCGGCCTCGAAGACTTCGATGCAAGCATGTTCATTTCTTCATGGGAGCCTCTCTAGAGACTGGGAGTTTATGATCGCAGCGAAGGGACTACTACACGGAGCTAATGAAGTGAAGGACCGGTCTACAAAGGTTGCATTCCTTGTTCACTTTAGTTGCAAAGTTGTTTGCTTTTCAATTCGTCGCTTTTTCTAGTAAATGATTCTATGTTAGGGTTAGCTAGAATGGCTAAAATTTTAATATGGCATGAAAGATGCCTCCCGAAACCTTGAAGCCGTGCTAGGAAACCCTGCAGTGGTATCATAGCCATGCTAGAAAATTAGATGGATTTTGTTAGGATTACGAAACCGAAACAACTCCAAAACCCCCGATATTCTGACCAAGTTTTTGTCTAAATTTTAAAAAAGCCAAATTTTTTTTATACAGTTGCAGAATGTTGTATGAGATGCAACATGAACACAGTGAAAAATTTAGCCCATTCCACTCAAAAAAAAAACCGGCCACTTCCCTATTAAAACCGGCCACCTCGGGTGAGCAGTCATTTTTTAGGCTGAATTTTTTGGTGTGCTCCAGTATCTGTGTTTTGGTGTTTCAGGTGTTGTTTGTTTTTCCATATTTTGCATGTGATGTCAATTATCTGTAAAGGCAATTCGGAGTGTTTCGTATTCGTAATTCTAACATGTTTCGGGTTTTCACATATTGTCTACGCGAAGTTAGAAAGTTTGATCGAATGTCAAAAACCTATTTTTCCAAGTTTAGGGTATTCGGAAAATCATGCAAGTAATTCTGTGAACCCTCTAGAAGAATGAAACCCTAACTCGACATAATGACCATGAAACGCTTTCGAACCTTAGGGTTTGCGGCAGTTCTGCGGTGCCATTAATGAGGCTTAGGTCTGCCCTTCTACGGCTGGTGCATAGGTACCGTGGTATGTTATGGGTATTATTAAACTGTACTCAAGTGTTGAGCTCTTGGGGAATTGTGGGACTTTAATGATTCGATCGAAAAGTTTAACGTCGTCCGGGTATCATGTAATTGGATACAATACTTGGAATCAAAACTAATTTGAGTTTTATAAATCTAACACTTTAGTCTCATTTGATCGGTTGCCATGGGATTTTGATGTGATCAAAAGTCCGTCGCAATCACGTAGCGTAAGCGGATACTCGCCGGGTAACCTTATTAGATAGTCACGCCCCATAGCCCCGACCAAGTGACTGTAGGAGAACCCTGTCGCCAAAAATATCCGTTCGGGTGCTCATGGCAGCGGTGTTCCGCCTTAGTGCACTTCGTCGACGGCATCAGGGGGTGCGGCCATCTACTAAAGTTTCCGACGAGCATTCGATCAGGATGTCGGGAATCTTGTTGAATTGCCCGACTTGATATTGAAAAGTGTTTTCGAGATCGAGACTAAAATGCGGGGTTTATAATCGTTAGGCATGCGATGTCTAAGGAATTCATATAGTTAGGCATGAAATCCAAAGTATGTGATGCATTGGGTTTATGATATCTAAGATGGTTGCGGATTCCAACTGTTGTAGTTTTTCACTTTCTTTTCTGCGACCGTAAGTGTAATATGTGGTGTATCGCCGCTTTCGTTGCTATACGTCAACGACAATTGGGATACACATATTTACTTACGCTGATGACATGTGATGTTATGTGTTGCTGGGATATGTTATATTAGATCGTCATGTTTGAATAGCCGGGTTTTTTATGTGAGATGAGAGTTTTTATTTTCATTCATGTAAAATTCATTGTATGTAATATTCTTTTATTGAGACACTTCCGGGTTGAAGATGATGTCACCATTGATGTATATTATTTACTTTTCCGCATTAGGATAGACCCAAGGAGGGGAGCACAAGTAGCTGGGTTCTAGGGTCCAGTGGAAGACCATCTCGAGGAGTCGAGACCGGGTCTCCTAACTTTAGAATTGGTAGGGTTGCTTGCCACTCTCGTAGGGGTCTAGGGATGTGGGATTGGTTATTCATCACGATCGTGGAATCCATGTTTTATACAGGCTTAATCTAAAACACGGAAATCCTAGTATATCCAATATTTCATATGTTGTTTTCTGCTGCGATATTCTGTGATGTGATCACTGTATATGATGAGATAGATACTGTATATAGTATATGCGATATATTATATAGACGTTGCTTATGTTTTACACCCGCGCTAGTGTAACATTTTAGAAAATATAAAATATTGTTTTTGGAATTTAATATTAAAATAATATATTTCGCGAAAACTACCCGATTTGCGAAATTGGGGTTTTCGTAAAATGGTATAAATATATACCAATATTTATGAAATAATTTGAGATTAAAATGATTTATTCATTTAAAAATATATTTATTAGATTTGGCATTTTTATAATTAATTATATGCAGTTTAAATAAAAAGTGATTAGTGCACTACTAATCGCGATTAAGCCAAATCCGTGTTTCTACAGTTTTCCATGGCCGGTGCACCATGTCATGTTGCATTTTGATTACATGTTGCTTTCTTGTGTTGTTTTTGGGGTATTATGTGGCTTGGTTTTAAAAAGAAATGAAAAAGAGAAAAGGGTAAAAGAGAGAATGATTGGAGAGAGAGAGTGAGAAATGAGTTGAAGAGAGTGAGAATAAGAAGGAGAGAGAGAGAGGGCAGCCATCATCCTTCCCTATTTGTTTTTCCTTCATCTTCCTCAACTCATCTCCCTCCACCTCCATCCCCAATTATCATCTCCAAATCTTCATCAAAAACCTACACCCTCTTCAGTAAAAATGATCCCCACCTCATCCTTAACATATTGGACCAAGAAAAGTTAGATTTTGAAGACTTTGAGAAACTAGGGTTTTTCTTGAGTTGCTCAAATGATGTATATCTTCTTCCATTTAGTTAGTTTGAGTTTTCTTGTATTCTAGTTTAGTTTAGAATGTGATTGGGTTAGGGTTTGTGAAGTTAGAAATTCCTAGAGAAGGGTTGAGTGATTGTGTGGACATGCGGTGATGTTTAGTGGCTGTTTAAGAGACATTAGAGATGATTCTTGACCTGGACCAGAGAATAGAAACCAAAAACACGAAGTTAGAATTTCCCGATATCGATTATTTGACAGTTTGTGAGTGTAATTAGGAATCTGGGATGACCCGATAGACCCATAAATTAAGTTCCCATGACGGTGAGATGTGCAGGCAACTATGAAGCAACACTTGAAACCCTAGCCCCTATTGAGCTTTTTTGGCCGCAAATTTAAGGGATTTGGCCGCAAATTGCGGCCAAGTCGTGGTGGTTTCGTGTGATTTTTGGACCATAGCTTTCTTATCTGATATCTAGAGCAACCCAATATGCAAAATGTTTTAGTTTGGCCTAGGGTGAAATCGGGGAGTGGTTTTCCTAGGTTGTTGTTTTCGTGTTTTGCGATTCTGAAACTTGGGTTTTGGTATTTGATATTGTATTTGGTCGTTGGATATTTGTACGTCAACGACGAGAGATAATTGGTTGTTTTTGCATGTGTGGGCTATAGGTTCTAACCTATGAGCGCACCGTGTGCCGTATTGGTTTTCCGGACTTGATTTTTATAGCATTGCGACTATGTATTTATTGTAGGTACCTTCGCGTGGATTCCAAGATGACGGAGCATGGCGTCATCGACTTCGGCAGGTAAGGATCAATGTGAGTAAATCTATATCTATGGGGAAAATCGGGTGGATGGCGTATAGCACCCCTGCAAATTATAAATGGAAACCGATCTATAGGATACAGTCATAGAAACCTATATTAAAAACTAGGGACATGGTTAAAAGATAGTTAGAGATGATATGAATGATTGAATATGTGTATTGAGATATGAGATGGAAGCTATAAGGATATGAAAAGTAAATGTGAATCACGACTTATAGATATGTAGTTACACTAGAATAGTATGAGATTTAAAGTAACATGACACATGTTTGATAAGGTAGAATGTATATATAAATTGACTTGATGTAAGATGACTTAATGTGATGAAAAGAATATACGATGTGATATGATGACTGGATTGATATGTCGGTATACGGATGCGAGTCGATATGTGATAATTGATACCTTTGCCGGTCCCATGATATGAGATTGATACGGATGTAACCTGGGATATAGGTATATATATATATATATATATATATATATATATATATATAAGTTGTGAATCACGAGTGATATGCCGTACGGGACATTAAGTTCGTATCCTCATTGTCATATAGGTTGATAGGATCCCTAATTGATTAATGTCGTCGTACGATGGATTACCGTACGTAATGAGTGTATCTGATGATTGATCCGTACTCTTGACTAGAGGATGTCGTACGATAGATTAAACCGTACGTGATGTTGTAAGGCTGGATGCCGATTGATAGATTCACTGACTCGGTCATGTTAGATACGTATACCTTATAGCATTTAGCTGACGATTTACTTATGCTACGTTCATGTCATTTTCATTGCATTCCATATACATGTGCTAGTACACCTACACCATTATCGATGATGCGTATGTTACACTTACACAGATTGGCCGGCTCACACACTTCATCATCGATAATTACTATGTCACTTACACAGTAGAATTGCTACATCATGCTATTATATTGCTATGCTCACATTATGATGATATGCCTATGTTCACATCACTGTTCCATGTTGCATAATATACGGATATGCTTACATTCTGTTATATGTCGCATACATCATGCTTTACGATTATACGCATTGACATATGCTGTTTTCATGAGATTTCTGGATTTGAGAACCGTGATTATTTCAAAGGAAAGTATGTATTGTTTTAAAAACCCAGTTTCTCTTGATATGGTATTTCAGTGCGTCCACCATGTGTTTTCTCGGTTTTGAGATTGGGATGTGAAACCCAATTCGAGGAGCGGTAGGCACCGTCTAGGGGTACATGGTGGACCCGCTGAGGTACCCCGGGGCAAGAAGACTCGTATTGTTAGGCGGTGAGCCTGGCAGGGGAGCACTACCTACCGGTGATAGTATTTGGGCTCGGTGGTTATCCGGAGGATACCGACCGGAGTCGTGAGATGATATGGGGCTCGATCCGACTGACGGAGCCCGTGGGCCGATCCGGACTGACGGAGCTCGAGATATGAGGATTTACGTGTCGATATTGGACATGGGTTTCATGATGTTTCGAGTGTCGATACTGGACACTCAGGTTCCATGATTTTGATGTGTCGCGAGGGACACACGTTGATTTATATCCTCATACTTTCATTCATATGCTTTTATAATATTTACATGCATGACGTTGTTGTGTCATTGATGGACACGTGGATGATATCCACATGCGGATAGGCATTGAGTATATTGTTGGCACATATGCAGATACTGTCACCCTAGTTATCATAGTATTACCTTTATGATATAGTTGACCTAGGAATCGTTGTTTATTCGATTTCTACCAGATGATGTTTCCTACTCACGAGTTAGGAACCCATCCCCGTTGTGCCACAGTTCTTACAGGTTGACCACATAGATCAGTAGCGGCATCGCTGGCACACAGCTTGCATTCGGGTGATTTGCTTTGGTGGGTGGTACATGTTGGATCGTACCCCTCTTGTTTTTATTATTCCTGTTGTATCTAGTTAACTCCATCAAATCAGAAACTAGTATTTGTATATGTAGTAAGACTTAGCAAGACTTGTAGTTGCGAGACTTAGAGTGAGGGTTTATGTTCGCTTGATGGGTTTGATGTCTTGCTTTACATTATCTTTTTGGTGTTGGTCATCGCCGTTGGGCATCGTATACTATATTGTGACTTGCGTGGTTGTGAATCCACCGCTTGGCGAAGAACTAGCTCCCTCTTAGGGATGCTTTTATATTATCATGTATTTGTGGTTTTGGATCAAAATATACAAAGGTGGTGCTGTCCAAATTTTTAAAAAGATGAAACATGTTTTTCAATTAATATAATCCACTTGAATTTTTCATGTTCCTTTATCTATGCATTAAGAAAACATTTAATTTCATTATACCTTTATTTCAAAACTTCACCTCTTTATTTTCTAAAGAAAAGGTTTAGATTTCTGGGCTTCGCTTACTTGATTTACGTTACGCCTTTAGAAGTAGGGTGATTTAAGTGCCGGCCACGAACTAAATTTTGGGTCGTGATAAAGTTGGTATCAGAGCGCTAGGTTTAACCTTGGTTCTAGTCTTTGTTTGACTATGCGGAGTCTAGGGCGTATAAATATTTCGGAACCTAGGCTTGAATTTACGGAACTTAGACTTGAACAGGGGGGTATTAGACCCGAACTTTCGTTTCATAGGTTGACCCTGATTGATGGAGTAGGTAGCTTGAGTAGACTTTCGTACCATACGTATGTTCCGCGATATATTTACAATATTTTATTACGACCCGAAATTGTTTAAATTAATTATACTGAATTACTTCTCCCACTGCTATATTGAATTACAGAAACAGAGGAAGTGTTATTGTAGGCTTTGGCTTCTCCTGCTTGTGAATGTCACTTTAACTCAACAAAAAGTATATCGTGATTATCATTATGCAAAATTTCTATTAGCTAGTTGGTATATAACTCAACATACATCACATGTGCAAAAAGAGTTTAGTCTCATATCGTGATCCAGAGGAGTATATCTCCTACTCATGATAGACTTTTTGCACACTTGGTACCTCTACTTTTGACACACTTGGTACCTCTATGATAGAAACTCCCTGTCACCATCTTTGAACATATACTTATGTTTATAAACTGCATCCGAACGTTTCTCCATGATTGGATTATTATATAAACTTATTGCATCTAGTGCAAAAACAACATCTGGTGTGGTACTTGACATCTCATGATTGACTCAATTGCCTAAGCAAGTGATATGCTAATCATGCACATCCCTCTCCACTTTAGTCTGTAAGACACCTTTAGAGAGGGTGACTCCATCACCTGCAGATACACCACCATGCCAGGAGTCGTCCATTCTAAAAATACCTTTAGAATACTGTCTAAGTACCCAGATTGGGAAACTACCCAAATCTAGATCTAAAACCATAGATCTAGTAACCAGAATGCTAGATATAATATCCATATCCTATATGGAGAAACCACTGTGTGACAACCACAGTATAACCGATCGTAGTGTAGGAATTTCACTTCCTATAAAGTGTATGTCATCCAATACCAGGACATCACACCCTATTACCTTCTTAGTAGATCCATCTCCTATTCTGATGAAGTCAAAGCCTTTGACTGTCACATCAAAATTAGATGATCTATCTCCGCTATACCTGTTTTAGTCTATAAATAGACATAAGCTACTTGTCCACCATACTTCCGCTGCTCCTACTGACTATAACAACCCTCTGGCAGAGTCATATACACGTGCACTTATAAAGCTAGTTTAGAATGACGCTATACTCATCCTCCTGCCGGGTTTTATAGTCTAGAACAACAGTAATGGCAAGTCTGGGTAAACAAGAACCTCCCTGTCACCGTCTTTGAGGATACCGAAGTACCTCTCGGGTGCCTGAGCTTACCCACCATATCTGCGGAGTGGCTAATGGAATGTCAAACCCGATTGAATCTTTAGGTTCTATTAATTTTCAATAATCGTTTGTGGTTCTGGAATCACTTCCAGTTCTACCATACTCCCACTACTGTTTTCTGAAAAAGTCCATTTTACTAAAACTGTGGCGAGTCAAGAACAATATCACAATTGATCTTCTAGATAGTAGAAAGTTAACCCTCGTCATAGCCCGGGATAACCCACAAACTGCCATTACTGAAACGTACTTTGAGTTATCCAGAGTCTGGTTTTAAGCATAAGCCGGACAACTCCATATACCTTAGTCTTTTCGTTTTGAGCACTGATAGGGAAATTTCGTGGGGATATTGCTGGCTAATAAAAATTTCCCTATCACGAAATTTTTTATTTAGATGTTGCTTAAAACTCAAATAAGCTAATAGAAATTTCCCTATGAGTGCCTTGAGTTATACTAGACTAATAAGTATGATATTGTATTACCTTTATGATGGAAACTTAGACTTTTGCACATGTGATGTATGATGAGTTAAAATAGAGGAAGTGAAATTTTTACAATATTTACCATCTGATGCTTTAGTGTTGTCTGATGCTAAAGCATGTGCATGAAAGTATGTTCTAGGGATTTTAGTCTAGTATAACTCAAGGCATTCATTAAATAAACAGAGGAAGTGAAATTTTTACAATATATAAAACATCCCTCAAAGTACCTATCACAGTTATAAAACATCCCTCAAAGTACCTTTATGATGAAAAGACTCTATGACGAAATGATTAATGTCTTTTTGCATACACTCCATATACTTGAGAATTTTTTATGCTAGACTAAACTCTCACTAGTTAAATAAGCAGTTTCGATAAAAACCCGATTAGTGCACTGCTAATAGTGATTAGGCCAAATCCGTGTTTCTACAGTTTTCATGGTTAGTGCACCATGACATGTTACATGTTATTTAAATTGTGTTGTTTCATTTGGGTGTATGTGTTTTTGGTGAGAAAAGAAGGGAAAAAGGTGTAATGATGAGTTGGAGAGAGAGGGGGGACATAATGATGACTTGGAAAGTGAGGGGGTGAGAATAAAGGGGGGGGAGAGAGGGGCAGCCACATATTCCCTCCACCGTTATTCATTTTCTTCTCCTTCTTCATCTTCCTCCAACCTCACATCCCTCCACTTCTAACCCTACATCCATCTCCAAATAATCCCCAAAACCTTATACTTCTTTCACAAAAGATTAATCCCTATCTCTTCCTCTACACATTGAACCAAGAAAAATGGGATTTTGACAACTTTAGGACTTCTAGGGTTTGCTTAAGTAACATCCATGAGGTATAATTTCTTCCATTAGTTTAGTTTCAAGTTTTCCTAGCTTGTTGTTTAAGTTAGAGTTCGTTTAGTGATGGATTGGTGATACTTAGAAATCCTAGTGAGGGTTTGAGTGAAATTGTGGATTGGTGATGCTTGAGTGGCTGTTGAGTGGCTGTTTTAGACTTGGGAATGAGTATGGGAAACCAAAATGCGGATTTAGGATTTAGTTCATGTAAGTGCACGGCGGCGCCCCGGCCGTCAATCCGACGCCGGAATGCGGAAGCGGTGATTTACTTTAATTTTCAAACCGGCACCACCGCGCACTAAAACCCGGATCGTGCCATTAAACTAGTCCTAGCTAACTACAAGATGGGGAAGAGAGATATACCGAGCGATCTGTGTCCTCCGGTCTTCTCGCCGTCGTCCCGATCTCCCGCGGAATGTCCAGTCTCCACCTCCTCGCCGGAAGGGCACCACGTCGCCTGCTTCTTTTACGGGCTCCCACCTCTATACCGAGGCAACTCAGGCATGAAGTTGGCGAGTCGACGTGCCCAAGATTTGCTGTAGAATGTAGTGTAGAACCATGTCTCATTTTGGGGTTCATGGAGGTTGCCTTTTGAGATGGTGGAGGAATAGACTTTTGAGATGAACTAGAGAGCTTTTTTCTTAGCACAATTAGAAAACAAAATGCCACACATCAAAATGAATCCCACATCCACCACAATAGTGGCCGGCCCCTCTTCTTTTGTGTGAGTGGAGAGAGAGAGCAAAGTCAAGGGGTGGGTGGAATGCAATGATACAAGAGAGAGAGAAAAAAGTGATGATGAGAAACAATGATCACATCACAAGTCCTACACTCCATCAACTATCATAAAACAAAGGTCAAGCCATCATCAACAAAAGAAAGTCAAGGGATGGTCCTCCATCATGATCCAATAATATGCAAAGACCCCCTTCCAAATTGCTTATTTGCACAAATGCAAATAAGCCCTCCTCCACCAATCTTCGGCCAATGAAGGATACAAAGAAATATGGCCGAAACGGAAAGCAAACTGCAACTCTAGAAAACTGATCCCGTAATAAATTACAGGAAAACCCCGATACTGTGCATACACACCCGCATTTGTATTCCGACTGAATACAAATGCAATGAGACAAAATCTACACTGTACTATACTAGGATCCGGCTTAAACAAAAGCTGGCTAGTATAATCCGTCCGATCCTGATCCGTGCAATACCGCACGTATCTGATCGAACCCTGCCGTATATCCATACGGCCTCTAGTACTAACCGTCCGATCCTGATCCGTGCAATACCGCACGTATCTGATCGGACCCTGCCATATCTCCATACGGCCTCTACAGCGTTTCGCCCGAAAACTTGAGCAACTGAATGTGGGGGACTCTAAAGACTCGTCAATACTATGGCTGTGGATTTAACCACTAGCACGTCAGAGGTATTAGCCATACGTGACGGGCTACCAGTTATTGACCAAAAGGGATGTCGATGAGCGAACTCATCCTGACACCCTACTGAGCCTGTCAGTGACAATATCCGTACAGTCCGGTCCGTTCGTCTATGAGCATCGCATGGCGGGCCTAGGGGGTTGGTAAAAGTCAGACCCCCAAAAGCGGTACAAGTCGTGTCAGAGATCAGCCCAGAACACCCTGAGATACTACTGGAATACCTACCAGTAAATCTCCTGCCTTGGCCAAGGACTTTTCATGTTCTGGCTCTCCTAGACACAGCGCGACCTCTCCCCCAATACCGGGAGAGACGAACCCCCGAAGATCCGCTTACTGCCTCCATGTGGCTCAGGACTGTACCCAACTAAAACCTGTTTGCACGTCTCCTTTGAGCGTGGTAGGGTAGTAATCAAAGTACAGTGGGAACTCACACGAGACAAATGACGATCCTCAGGTCGATGAATTAACCTGTACACATGTAACCAGGGAACTGCTATCTGACGTCAGGTATAAGACAACTAGCATGTTCCCGGCGAGTCCTGTCCGGTGTACTCATAACCCAATGAGCACATATATACATCTTAGGTGATCCAACTGAAACCTGTGGCTTGTGAGACCGGCCACCGCCCCTCGTCGGGGTCTCGAATGTATACACTAGTCTACTCTGGAGTATCGATGCCCTGTCTCGAAACTCCCACGACTAGGGACCTTTTAAGGATGTGCTTATAGACTACCAGCTCTCACGTATATGATCGCCCTCATACTGCTGGCGGTCAAGCAAGAATCCTAGGGGCTCTATCAACGTGTAATAGCGACATGTCAGGTCACCTAAAGCAGTACACGATGATAAAGATAAACCAGATAGCATACTATCATCTTGAGTAAGACTGTCCCACCGAGATAGGTCATCCCTCAATCATTGCAATCACGTGCCTATGATCCAATAATTGACTCTGAGGGCACTATCTCCAACAGTTCATGTCGGTTTTGTGAGGATATAGGTGTTGGATATATATGCCCTAGAGGCCTTCATTGTATAGATTGCTAGGGATATGTATGTACATGACAGTCTTGCTTAATATGATAGTACGCTATTTGGTTTGTCTTTATCTTAACATATGATATATTTTTTGTTGTATTCATATGTGTGTATATATATATATATATATATATATATATATATATAAATGTTGGTAAAGCCCATAGGGTGTTTGCCTGACTACTGGCGTTGTGATGGTAGTCATACTTATGGGAGCTGGATAGTCAATAGGCACACCCTTAGATGTCCCTGGTCGCGGGAGTATCGAGACTGGGCATCGATACTCCGAAGTAGACTAGTGTATACATATCTAGACCCTGACGAAGGGCGATGGATTGGTCCCACAGCCATTGGTGGTGTGCACCTAAGATTGTATAAAGATGATCACTAGGTGTGAGTACACCGGACAGGACTCGCCGAGAACTGAATGGATGGTATTATACCTAACGTCAGATAATAGTTCTCAGGTAACATGTGTGCAGGTAGTCTGTTGACTTAAATTCATCATTTGTCTCGTGTGAGTTCCCACTGTGCTTTGATTATTACCCTACTACGGTTCAAAGGAGAATTGCAAACAGGTTTTAGTTGGGCACAGTCCCGAGCCACGTGGAGGCAGTGAGCGACTGTTAGGGATTCGTCTCTCCCGGTATAGGGAGTTGATATCGCACTGTGATCGGTTGGTCATTACCATAAGTCCCTGGCCAGGGCTGATTGAGAATTACTGATGGACTGATCAGTAGATTCTCGGATGGTCTTGAGCCATGCCGACACGACTTATACGGTTATTAAGGTTCTGACGTCCACCACCTCCGTAGACCATACATGCGATACTCTTAGACGAACAGACCGGACTACGCGGATATTGTCACGGACAGGCTCAGTAGGATTTCGGATGGGTTTCCTCATCGGCTTTCTTATCGACAACTACCTGGGGACCGTTACGTATAGCTAGTGCCGCTTGCGGTCTGTGGTTAAACCCACTGCCAGCGTAGTAGTCGAGTCTTTAGAGTCCCACACAGAGATTTCCCAACTCCAGCCGAAACCATATAGAGGTCGTACGGTTTTACGACAAGGGCTCGGACGCGCACGTGTGTTTACACACATACGTCGTTCGGACAGTTTTTACTAGCCGGCTTTGGTTTAAGCCAGATTCTAGTATCAGGTTATTGGATTTATACAGTTTAAAGTTTTTCTGTGTTTTCATGGATAGGAAGGGCATTCTCGTAATTTTCCGGGAAGCTTCTAGAAGCATGTGACTTGGGGGTGAGGTGGCATTGTCATTTAATGATTTTGTGACTCATTATGAGTGATTCATTATATCATTAATGCATTATTAAATGCTTAATGACTCACATAATGAATCACTCAAATGCATTTATGTAGCATGATGAATAATCTCATATTATTCATTTATTCATTATTTCATTATGCTTCATATAGCAAGTGAGAAAAAAATATCATTAGATATTATTATCATTATCATCTTCTCCTTCTCTCTCCTCAAGCTCACTCTCTTCTTCAAACCCTAATCCTACCATTCATGAGTTGAGTACAAGGATTAGAAAAGACTAAACACTCCATAACCTAACTCTATATGACCTAAGTTACTTTGATTAGCAACTAGAGAAACTTAGTTACCTCAAGTTTAGAGGTAAAGCTTGGATTAGAGTTCTCGGGTGGATCGTCTATCACAGAAAGGAAGCCGAGGAGGACGTGGAGATCTAAGGAGGCCGTAGAGATCGTAAAGACGAAGGACATGAATCATTAGGTATAATCTCTTTGCATAGTAGCTTAGAACTTCTATGGTTGTAGTTAATTATCGTTTAGTAAAGATCTTCGGTTTGTCGATGTTTGCTTAATAAACGAGATCGTTTTTCAAATTTCTGCCTCCCCGCAACTTGTGGGGTGTTGCACATCGACTTACAGTGGTATCAGAGCCTCACTAAACCATAATTAACTCTTTTGGAAAGTCGTATGAATTTCGAACACAAAACAAACCGGTAAATACACCGATATTGCATAGTTTCTGTCGATTTAAAAATGAGGTCTAAAAAATTTTCAGGGACCTCCAGAATGACCAGCATGAAAATATAAGAACACAGAAGAAAAATGGGCTCCTGAATCGGCCACTGAGCCGCAGAACCGCGGCCGATCCCACCGATCCGCTGCGGATCCACGGCCGAGTTGGGGCCGATTCAGCCCAGTTTTCCTCTGTGCATCTTTTGTGATATTTTGTATTTTCTGGTATTGTTTATTTTCTGCTCAGGTTTCAGATTTACAGAAAAGATTTGGAGTAGAATTTAATGTGTTTAATCGATCGAAATTATATGATGTTTGCTTGTTTGATTATATCTGTGATCTGTATTATTTGATCGTAAACCTCCCATAACTGCTAGTATGTCGGTTGGCAGGGGGTTGCACATATCTGTGATGTTGTTTTTAACTGTTTGTGTATATAAACTGTATTAGATTGTTATGATGATTAGCCGGGTTTTGTGATGGGTTATTGTATTAATTCATTCGATGTAATTGTAATAAGTTGTAATATTATTTTGCGGGGCATATCCAGGTTGCGGTTGTAGCCACCGTTGTATTATTTCTTTTTACTATTTTTGCTCCTAGGATAGACCTAAGGTGGGGTGCACAAACTACCGGGTATTTTGAAGTGCTGAGGAAGACCACTTCACTTCTGGTACTTGGAGGGTAGTTTGTCGTATCCATAGGGGTCTGGGGTGGGGTAATGGCTATTCATCACAACTGTGTAATCCGTCTTTCGTTGCAGGCTCAAAAGAAACGCGGATTGCTTGCATATCCAATAAAGTTTATCTGTGATCTGGAATGCCTATTATTGCGTCTGACAAGTGTACAATATCCATATATGATAGCTATTTAGACGTCACTTATGTTTTACACCCGCGCTAGCCCAGCCCCCGCTCTGCCGTTAGTTAAGTAACCTAACGGGTGATGACGGGACCCCGTGGCGAATGCGGATGGCATAAGAGGACGTATTTTCGTTGTTATCTGTAATGATACGTTAATGATGGGATGCATTATTTTTTAATGCAAAGAAAAATAAAACCTAAACTGAATCGTTGGAACAATTTCAAAACCACTCGGTTTTCTTCAAAAAGAAATTTTTTAATGCGGAGCTTAAACCACTCCTTTTAAATAAAAGCTATCATGGTTCCTTCGATTATATCAAGTTCACTACGTTAACGGTTTTTTGCCAAAAACCAGCCGTAATCCACCGTCGTTTCAAATAGACAGCACATCGTATTCATGCTATGCTTGTTGGCCTACGTCAAGGCATAGTGTATGGTAGCAGTGTGTTTGCCTATTTGTTGCATAGATAGATGCATTAGTTTAAGACAGACGTACACCTTGTTGGCCTACGTCAAGGGCATGTACGATGTACTTAAATTGATTAGGACAACGACGGGTAGAACTTGACTTGCGTCTTATGATTTGTTGGCCTACGTCAAGGTCATAAGAGCTTGGGGTAAAAATCACATTGGGAGTTTCAAACATAAAGGAAACTTGCAGATTTAGCATACCTTCTGGAGTGTAGTGACTAGAGTGGCTTCCATCTAGGGCATCATGCAATGATAGTTGGATCCCGATCCCACTGATGAGTAGGATTACTCTCGGGAAACATTCTCACTTAATAATCAATGCTATAAACCAAGTAGGTGTCCAGAAAGGTGTTAGAGAGGCTACGCCTCCAGGGAAAAGAGGTTATTTAATTAAGGAACTTCGCGAAAGCGTTGGAAAACCTCCCTCGAAGTACCAACACCGGCCTGGCTGAAAGGTTAAGCAAGTATTGTGATGTGTGATTAAATCCTGACTAGTTCTTCTTTTAGGTTTTGAAGAAGGATTTGAGGGAACAGTGGGAGCCATCCTGTTTAGATAAATTAAAAACCAATCTAAACTTGCAAGAGCATATGCTGAGTGTTTTCTTTTCTCTCTCTCTGGCAGCTACCATGACAGGACTTAAACTATTACTTGAAAAAAATATACTGACCGGGAAGAACTATAAAGATTGGCTAAGGAACGTCAATATTGCGCTGACTTATGACAAAATGGAATATGTTACCACCGATGTTCCTCCCCTTATCCCAGGACCAGATTCCTCAGTTGCGGACAAGGAAGTTCGCAAAACTTGGGATCTAGACTGTGAGCGGGCTAAATGTATCGTGCTGGCGTCCATGAACAATGAACTCCAAAAACAGCACGAGAGTATGGATGTTACATCCATCTTTCTCCATTGCAAGGATTTGTATGGAGAGCACTCCCGTATTGCGAGGTACGAGACCACAAGGAAACTCTTCCAGATGAGGTTAGCTCCAGGATCACCTGTTGGAGAGCACGTCCTAAAAATGATCACCCTCATTGAGAAACTCACAAACCTAGGATGTGTGCTAGAGAATGATTTGTGCATCGACTTGATTTTGCAGTCCCTTCCCCACACCTTCTCTCAGTTCGTGCTGAACTTCAATATGTACGAGATGGAAGCTGATCTTCCAAAGCTCCTCAACATGTTGAGGGTCGTAGAGACCTCCTTGAAAAAGGAGAAGACCCCTGTTCTGTATGCCGGCCAATCATCCTCTTCTAAATCTAATGCGAAAGCTAAAGGGAAGAAGAAGATGAAAGCCACCAAACCGAAGGGTGGGGTCAAGAAGGTGCCGGGAACGAACAAGGCAGGAAGGGTGAAGGCAGATAAGAACGAATGCTTTTATTGTCACAAGCAAGGGCACTGGAAGAAGGATTGTTTGGCCTTTAAAGCCAAGGACAAGAAGCAAGCTGTTGCTTCTGCTTCAGGTGTGTTCGTAATCGAAAATTGTCTTCCAGTAAACTCTACTTCATGGGTACTTGATACCGGTTCTGGTTCTCACATTTGTAATTCTTTGCAGGATCTGAGAAATAGTAGAGTACTGGGAACATGTGATATGACTCTCCGGATGGGCAATGGAATGCATGTAGATACTGTTGCAATAGGGGAATATCACCTAGGGTTGACTAGTGGGCACATTTTGGTGTTGTACAGCTGTTTTTGTATTCCCAGTATGTTGTGTAATATTATATCAGTATCTTTGTTATCTAATGAAGGATATAATTTTGCGCTTGAAAGAAATGTAATGAACATTTCCTAATTCAAGAACTGATTGGGTTTGGCACAATGGAAAATGGCATATACATACTTAATCAACCTCAAATTTTCAATATTCAAAACACGCGTAAAAGAAAGGCTCCAGATTCAAATTAAGCCTTCCTATGGCATTGTAGACTTAGTCATATAAATAAAACAAGGTTGACTAAGTTACATAAAGATGGATATCTAGATCCGTTTGAATATTCATCATATGCAACTTGTCAATCATGTATCAAAGGAAAAATGACCAAATCTCCGTTCACCGAACATAGAGAAAGAGCCACAGAACTCTTGGGACTTATACACAGTGATGTATGTGGTCCAATGTCTACACATGCACGAAGCGGTCACTCCTACTTCATAACTTTTACTGATGACTTCTCTGGGTTTGGACATGTGTTCTTAATGAAACATAAATCCTAGGCTTTTGAGAAGTTTAAGGAGTATAAAAATGAAGTAGAGAAACAGACTGGTATAAGCATCAAGACACTTCGATCTGATCGAGGTGGAGAATACTTAAGTACCAGTTTCCTTGAATACTTAAAAGAGAACGGAATTCTCTCTCAGCTTACTCCACCTTATACACCTCAGCATAATGGTGTATCAGAAAGGAGGAATCGCACTCTGTTAGACATGGTGCGTTCAATGATGAGTAGTGCTGAGTTGCCACTTTCCTTCTGGGGATTTGCTCTAGAATCAGCAGCATACCTATTGTATAGAGTTTTGACTAAGTCTGTGCCTACCACTCCATATGAAATATGGAGTGGGAAGAGACCATATCTCAAGTATATCAAGATATGGGGGTGTCCGATATATGTTAAAAAGCATAATCCGGAAAAGCTCGAGGCACGATCGGTTTTATGCAAGTTTGTAGGATACCCCAAGCATTCAAGGGGGTATATGGTCTACCACACTGAAAAACAAAAGGTGTTTGTCGCTCGCCACATTGTCTTCTTAGAAAGCGAATTTCTTGCAAAAGAAATTAGTGGGAGCGCGGTAGAGCTGGAAGAAATTCCAGATCCTCAAACTGCTACCGAGGACTTAGTAGAACCTCAGATTTCAATAGAACATGACGAACCAACGCCACTCCACAGATCTAGTGGGCTTTCTCATCCTCCTGAAAGATACTATGGTTTTCTTCTTGATGGAGATCGAGAGGATTGCATCATCGATGATGATGAGCCTACTAGTTTTCAGCAGGCTATCACGAGTAGCGACTCGGTGAAGTGGCTGGATGCTATGAGATCCGAAATGGAATCCATGTACACCAATAAAGTATGGACTTTAGAAGTTTCTCCTCCTGGGGTAAAACCAGCTGGTTGTAAATGGATCTTCAAAAAGAAGATTGGTGCATTTGGACAAGTGGAAACCTATAAAGCTAGACTCGTTGCAAAAGGTTTTCGTCAAAGACCAGGATTGGACTATGATGAAACCTTTTCACCTGTAGCTATGCTTAAATCCATTCGGATCATGCTAGCGATTGCTGCCTTCCATGACTATGAAATCTGGCAGATGGATGTAAAAACAGATTTTCTAAATGGACATTTAGAAGAGAGTGTTTACATGGATCAACCAGAAGGTTTCTTAGACAGTGGGAGCAGCGGAAGAGTATGCAAGTTACTTAAATCCATTTATGGATTAAAGCAAACATCGCAGAGTTGGAACATATGCTTTGATGAGACAGTCAAGGAATTTGACTTTATCAAAAATGTAGATGAACCATGTATTTATAGGAAGATTATAGAAGGAGCAGTAGTCTTCCTCGTTTTGTACGTCGACGACATACTACTGATAGGGAATGATTTTCCTATGCTACAATCAGTAAAGCTCTTCTTGTTACAGAAATTCTCCATGAAAGACTTGGGTGATGCAACCTACATTTTGGGCATTAAGATCTATCGTGATAGATCTAATAGAATGTTGGGACTTTCACGGTCCAGGTATATTGACACTATACTAAAGAGATTTAGTATGGAAGATTCCAAGCGCGGTAATATGCCCGCTTGTCACGGGATCACCCTCTCCAAAGAGATGTCTCCAAAGACTGATGAAGAGAGGGCTCGCATGGGCATTATACCCTATACTTCGGCAGTAGGATCTATAATGTATGCGATGTTATATACAAGACCAGATGTAGCTTACGCACTTGGTGTGGTAAGAAGGTATCAGTCTGACCCAGGTGAGAAGCATTGGATAACGGTAAAGAACATTCTCAAGTGCCTGAGAAGGACTAAGGAGATGTTCTTAGTTTACGGTAATGGGGACCTCCAGGTAGAGGCTTTTACCGACTCTGGCTTCCAAAGTGACAAAGATGATTCTAAATCCATTTCGGGTTTTGTGTTTACCCTCAATGAAGGGGCGGTATGTTGGAGGAGTTCCAAACAGGATACCGTCGCAGACTCAACTATGGAGGCTGAGTATATAGCTGCTAGTGAAGTCGCAAAAGAGGCTGTCTGGATAAGAAAGTTCATTTCTGAACTTCAAGTGGTTCCGTCCATTGCCAATCCAATACCTTTGTATTGTGATAATAATGGGACTATAGCATTAGCGAAGGAACCAAGGTCCCATCAGAAATCCAGGCATATCTTAAGGCGGTTTCACCTGATCAGGGAGATGGTGGATCATCGGGAGATCGAGATACGGAGAGTAGATACAAAAGACAACACAACAGATCCATTCACCAAGGCCATCCCTCAAGTCCAGTTCGAGAGGCTGTTTAAGATGTTGGGCATGTGGTACGCCAACAACTGGATCTAGTGCAGACAGTGGGTACTCATAGCGCCAATTATAGGCCTTAGTGCCAGTGGGAGATTGTTGGATATATATGCCCTAGAGGCCTTCATTATATAGGATGCTAGGGATATGTATGTACATGACAGTCTTGCTTAATATGATAGTACGCTATTTGGTTTGTCTTTATCTTAAAATATGATATATTTTGTGTTGTATTCATATATATAAATAAATGTTGGTAAAGCCCATAGGGTGTTTGCCTGACTACCGGCGTTGTGATGGCAGTCATACTTGTGGGAGCTGGATAGTCAATAGGCACATCCTTAGATGTCCCTGGTCGCAGGAGTATAGAGACTGGGCATCGATACTCCGGAGTAGACTAGTGTATACATATCTAGACCCTGACGAGGGGCGATGGATTGGTCCCGCAGCCATTGGTGGTGTGCATCTAAGATTGTATACAGATGCTCACTGGGTGTGAGTACATCGGACAGAACTCGCCGAGAACTGACTGGATGGTATTATACCTAACGTCAGATAGCAATTCTCAGGTGACATGTGTGCAGGTAGTCTGTTGACTTAAAGTCATCATTTATCTCGTATGAGTTCCCACTGTGCTTTGATTATTACCATACCACGGTTCAAAGGAGTCGTGCAAACAGATTTTAGTTGGGCACAGTCCCGAGCCACGTGGAGGCAGTGAGCGACTGTTAAGGATTCGTCTCTCCCGGTATAGGGAGTTGATATCGCACTGTGATCGGTTGGTCATTACCATAAGTCCCTGGCCAGTGCTGATTGAGAATTACTGATGGACTGATCAGTAGATTCTCAGATGGTCTTGAGCCATCCCGACACGACTTATACGGTTATTAGGGGTCTGACGTCCACCACCTCCGTAGACCATACATGCAATACTCTTAGACGAACAGACCGGACTACGCGGATATTGTCACGGACAGGCTCAGTAGGATTTCGGATGGGTTTCCTCATCGGCTTTCTTATCGACAACTACCTGGGGACCATTACGTACAGCTAGTGCCTCTTGCGGTCTGTGGTTAAACCCACTGCCAGCGTAGTAGTCAATTCTTAGAGTCCCACACAGAGATTTCCCAACTCCAGGCGAAACCATATAGAGGTCGTACGGTTTTACGACAAGGGTTCGGACGCGCACGTGTGTTTAAACACATACGTCGTTCGGACAGTTTTTACTAGCCGGCTTTGGTTTAAGCCAGATTCTAGTATCAGGTTATTGGATTTATACAGTCTAAAGTTTTTCCGTGTTTTCACGGATAGGAAGGGCATTCTCGTAATTTTCCGGGAAGCTTCTAGAAGCATGTGACTTGGGGGGTGAGGTGGCATTATCATTTAATGATTTTGTGACTCATTATGAGTGATTCATCATGTCATTAATGCATTATTAAATGCTTAATGACTCACATAATGAATCACTCAAATGCATTTATGTAGAATGATGAATAATCTCATATTATTCATTTATTCATTATTTCATTATGCTTCATATATCAAGTGAGAAAAAAATATCATTAGATATTATTATCATTATCATCTTCTCCTTCTCTCTCCTCAAGCTCACTCTCTTCTTCAAACCCTAATCCTACCACTCATGAGTTGAGTACAAGGATTAGAAAAGACTAAACACTCCATAACCTAACTCTATATGACCTAAGTTACTTTGATTAGCAACTAGAGAAATTTAGTTACCTCAAGTTTAGAGGTAAAGCTTGGATTAGGGTTCTCGGGTGGATCGTCTATCACGGAAAGGAAGCCGAGGAGGCCGTGGAGATCCAAGGAGGCCGTAGAGATCGTAAAGATGAAGGACACGAATCATTAGGTATAATCTCTTTGCATAATAGCTTAGAACTTCTATGGTTGTAGTTAATTATCGTTTAGTAAAGATCTTCGGTTAGTCGATGTTTGCTTAATAAACGAGATTGTTTTTTAAATTTCTGCCTCCCCGCTGTAAGTCCATGCTACCTCTCCCGGTACTTTCGGGTATGCGGAATTTGATGAAAAACAATTTTCTAGAGGCAATAACTGTTAGTGTATATGCCCTAGAGGCCATTACTGTATCATATTAGTTTGTATATTACTTGATGGAAGCTTGGGATATTCACCTTGTATAAACAATCTTGCTCAATATAGTAGTATGCTACTTGGTTTGTTTCTACTTCAATGTGTACTTGTGTTTATTTCAGTATATCACTTATACGCATTAGTGGAGCCCTTAGGATCTTTGCTTGATTACCAGCGTTGTGATGGCAGTCACACTAGTGGGGGCTGGGTAATCTATAGGCACATCCTTATACAGGTCCCTAGTCGTAGGACTATCGAGACAGGGCATCGATACTCCGGAGTAGACTAGCGTATGCGCTTCTCATCCCAGTGTGGGAGATGGTCTGTCCCACAGCCATCAGTACGTCGTACTGGAGATAGTATACGGGTGCTCGTTGGGTTACGAGTACACTGGACAGGACTCGTCGGGAACTGACAGGTTGGTATTATACCTATCGTCAGTTATCAGTTCCCAGGTGACATGAGTACAGCTTAGTCCGCTGACTTGACACTGACACTTCGCCTCGAGTGTGTTCCCACTGCACTTTGATCACTACCCTACCACGGCTCAAAGGAGTCGTGCAAACAGGTGGTGGTTGGGTGCAGTCCCGAAGCACTTGGAGGCAGTGACGGTTAGACAGGATTCGTCTCTCCCGGTATTGGGGGTTGACATCGCGCTGTGTCTAGGAGAGCCATTACACGAGTAGTCCCTGGCCAGGGCAAGCGAGATATACTGGTAGGTTTCCAGTGTTATCTCAGGGTGTTTTGGGCTTCACTCCGACACGACTTGTACCGCTATTGGGGGACTGACGTTTTACCGCCCCCTAGGCCCGCCATGCGATGTATCAGACGAACAGACCGGACTGTACGGAGAATGTCACATTCAGACTCAGTAGGAGTTCAGATGGGGTTTCACCTCGTCAGCCTTCTTGTCGGCATCTACCTGGGGACCGTTACGCACAGCTAGTGCCGCTTGCGGTCTGTGGTTAAACCCACTGCCAGCGTAGTGTCGAGTCTTTAGAGTCCCACACAGAGGGTATTCGCCTCTGGGCAAAACAGAGTAGAGGTCGCATGGTTTTGCGACAGGGTTCGTTCTCATCCGCGCACTTGTGCACGTTTGGAGTCCGGACGGATTATACTGGCAGGCTCTGGTTTGAGCCAGATACTGGTATATGTTTTGGGGGTTGCTTTTATATCTTGGTATTCTTGTTCCTCGGAACGAGAATGCAGGTGTGTATGCACAGTTGCTTGAGGCGGAGAATGAGGTTTTTCATTAGGGTTTCGGATCGGGTGCGTATGCACAGTTGACAGTCTTCATTTTCCAAACCCTAATGGATTTATATATTATCTATTAATAATAGTAATTAAATAAGAATTATGTTATGGTTGATTTTTTTGTTGACTTGTTGACCTTGGTTGACTTGTTGACCATTGACCACCATCATGTCTTGAAAGTCTTCCTTGATTCATGCTTACACTTCATTTAAAGAAGTATGATAGTGGTCATTCCATATTTACCATCAACTATTCTTATTTCAATTATTATCATTTAGATAATACTTTTCTTTTGCATTATGGTTGCAAGAAAGAGAAAAGATTGCTCATTCTATCATAACCTCTCTCTCTCCTCATTTCATCTTCTTCTTCCTCTAGCAAAGAGAAACCTTCTCATGTGTTGAGAATCATTCTCTTTAAAAGGAAAAGCAAACCCTAATCACTCTCTACTCATTCTAGGATGAAGGTTTAGCAAGCCGGAAACCCTAGTTCACTCAAAGATCGAGGAAGAGCCCAAAGTCGAACCTTCGAGGTGGATCCATCTTCGACGGGAGAAGGCGACGAAAAGAGAACCATCAACCTCTACAAGGTTTGAAGAAGAAGGAGTTCAAGTTTAGGTATAACCATCTTCCATAGTAGCTAACTCTCTTTAGCTAGAATACTAGTTTTAGTTTAGACAACGATCCCGACCTTGTTTAGTCCATGTTGCCTCTTGCGATAAAAATTCGTTTTTTATACCGTTTCCGCCTCCCCGTAAGCACCGGGGGTCGCAATATGGACTTACAGTGGTATCAGAGCCTAACTAAACTTAAACTAGCTTGGTAGTAAGGTGTAACGAAGTTCGGAACCGAAAAATCGCAAAACCGGAAAAACAAAACCCTAAGTTTCTGTTGATTTTTTTTCTGCTCAAAATGAAAAACTTTATACTTGTAAAATCGTCTCAGGGTTTTCTAAGAACACCCACCAAAAACGATAGCATGTTTCCTCCAAACCGCCGCCCTTCCGCGGCCTCACCTATTCATCTGGCCGCGGAACCGCCGCAGGTTATTTTCATCTTTGCATCGTTTTTCGTGCAGTGTTCTTCTGTGTTGGTTTTGGGATTTTTCATATATATTATATGTACCCAGATTTTCCAGAACAGAAATTCACTTTTGGGGTCCTATAATTCCGTATTTTTTTCCGAACTTCACTGCACTTTGGCTATGTTGGTTATATCTGTGATGTTTGCATGTATTGAACGTCGGCTAATCGCTATAAGTCGATTAGTCGGGGTTATACATGATCTGTAATGTGCTGGAATGTGTATATGAATGTGTTGGACTGTCGCGGGTGAATAGCCGGGGTGGATGTGAAATGAGCTTTTGTTTTTCTTTCATTCATTTGTAAATGTAAATTGATGTAATTATATTATTTGTTTGGCCGCACAACCGGGTCGGGGTTGTAGCCGTCATTGTATAATTCTTTTTACTGTTTATGCTCCTAGGATAGACCCATGGAGGGGTGCACAAACTGCCGAGTACTTGGCGGGTAGTTTGCCGCACCCGTAGGGGTCTTGGGTGGGGTATTTGGCTATTCACCGCGACCGTGTTATCCGCTTTTCGTTTCAGGCTCGAAAGGATTGCGGATTGCTAGTATATCCAATGTATTCATCTGTGATCTGTAATGTCTATCATTGCTTTCTATTTAGGCGTTGCTTATGTTTTACAGCCGCGCTAGCCCAGCCCCCGCTCTGTCGTTAGTTAAGTAACCTAACGAGTGATGACGGGACCCCGTGGCGAATGCGAATGGCATAAGCGTACGTCATATTTTGGTTGTTTTCTGCAATGGTAGGATTAAATGATGGGACGCATTAAAAGAACTAATGCAAGAATTTCACGCATTAAAAGAACTAATGCAAGATAATAAACCAAGTTTAAGTCGATGGAACACTTTCGAAAAACCACTCGGTTCTTTTCAAAAACTAACTTTTAAATGCGGAGCTTGAGCCACTCCTTCTAAAAGCTATCTCGTTCCATCGATTATATCAAGTTCACTACGTTCACGGTTTTTACCAAAACCATTCGTAGCCCTCCGTCGTTTCACATAAATAGTCAATAGTATTCAAGCTGTGTTTGTTGGCCAAAGTCAAGGCATAGTGATTGGTAGCTATTGGATATTCATGTGCAGCATAGATAGATGCGTTGATTTGGAACAGTCGTACTGCCTTGTTGGCCAAAGTCAAGGGTATGTACGGGTGGATTCAAATTAACCTGGAGAACGACGGGAAGAACTTGACATGTGACTTATGATTTGTTGGCCAAAGTCAAGGTCATAAGAGCATGGGGCAAAAATCCACATCGGGAGTTTCATAAGTACTGAAACTTGCTAGATTTGCATACCATTTGGAGTGTGATGATTATGGTAGGATTCCTTCATTTTCGTCACGCGATGATATTTGGATCCCGATCCTACTGTGAGTATATGCTACTCCTCGGGAAATTTCTCACTAAACGATCAATGCTATAAACCTAGTAGGTGCCTAGAAAGGTGTTAGCGGGGCTACGCCCCCAGGGAAAAGAGGTTCTTAAATTAAGGAACTTCGCGAAAGCGTTGGAAAACCTCCCTCGAAGTACCGACACTGGCCTGGTTGAACGGTTAAGCAAGTATTGTACGGTGGGATTGATCCCGGCTAATTCTTCCTTTGTGGTTTGAGGAGGGATTCGAGAGACAGTGGGAGCCATCCTGTTTAGACAAATTAAAAACCATTCTAAACTTGCAAGAGCATCGTGCTAAGTGTTTCTTCTCTCCCCCTGCAGCGACCAAATCGAAATGACTGGACTTAAGTTACTTCTAGATAAAAACATATTGACAGGGCCAAACTACAAAGATTGGCTCAGGAATGTCAAATTGGCAATCTCTTACGACAAGCTGGGGTATCTTCTTACCACCAAAGCTCCCCCCGTCCCAGGTCCCACCTCCAGCGTCGCGGATAAGGAAATCCGTAAGACTTGGGAGATTGACAGCGCGAAGGCCAGATGCCTCGTACTTGCCTCGATGGACAACGACCATCAGAAGAGGCACGAGAATATGGATTTGGAATCCATATTTCTTCATACAAAAGAACTGTATGGAGAGCAGTCTCGTATCGCAAGATACGAAGTGTCGAAGAAGTTATTTTCGACAAAGTTGGCCGTCGGATCATCGGTAGCGGACCACGTGCTTAAGATGATTGGCTACACTGAGGAGCTCGCGGAACTTGGGACCACGTTGGACAGTGAACTTTATACAGATATAATTCTCCAGTCCCTTCCATCCACTTACGCCCAGTTCATACTGAATTTCAACTTGCAAGAAAAGGAAGTTGAACTTTCAGAACTCCTCAACCTGCTGAGGAGCGCAGAGGGCACCCTACAGAAGGGTAGGGATACATCCACTTTGTTTGTAGGAGGATCTTCTTCTTCTAGGTCCAAGGCGAAAGCCAAGGGAAAGAAGAAGAAAGACCCCGCCAAACCAAGAGGCGGTGTTAGTAAAGTGGGTGCGAAGGGAAAGGAAAAGGCAACAAAGATAGCGGGGAAGCTTGTTGGTAAAGAGGAATGCTTCTATTGTCACAAGAGTGGACACTGGAAGAAAGATTGCAGGGCTTGGAAAGCCAGGACACAGGAACTGAAGCAGGTTGCGGCTTCAGCTTCAGGTGTGTATGTTATTGAAAACTGTCTTTCTATAAACTCTACTTCCTGGGTATTGGATACCGGATCAGGATCTCATATCTGTAATTCTTTGCAGGCGTTGAGAAACCGTAGGGTTTTGAAGGCAGGTGACATGACCCTCAGAGTTGCGAACGGAGCTAGCATGGATGCTAAAGCCGTGGGGGACTATCACCTGGGAATGTCAGATGGGCATGTTTTGGTTTTGCGTAATTGCTTTTTTGTACCCAACGCAACTTGTAATATCATTTCTGTATCTTTGGTTTCTAAAGAAGGTTATGAATTTGCGTTTGTAAGTAATGTTGTTAACATTCACCTTAATCAAGTTCTGATTGGGTCAGGTACATTGAGCAATGGTATATACGTATTAAACCAACCACAGATTTTCAATGTCCAGAATACACACAAAAGAAAGTCACCAGATATTAATCAGACTTTCTTATGGCATTGTAGACTGGGTCACATCAATGAGAGAAGGTTGACTAAGTTACATACAGAAGGATATTTGGATCCGTTCGAATATCAATCGTATGCCACTTGTCAATCCTGTCTCAAAGGAAAGATGACAAAGACTCCGTTCACTGGATACGGAGTAAGAGCGAGCGAGCTCTTGGGACTCGTACACAGCGACGTGTGCGGTCCAATGTCTACACATGCGCGAAGCGGTTATTCTTACTTCATTACTTTTACGGATGATTTTTCAAGATACGGTTATATCTTCTTAATGAAACATAAGTCCGAAGCTTTTGAAAAATTCCAGGAATTTAAGAATGAAGTAGAAAAACAAACCGGCAAAAGTATCAAGATTCTAAGATCGGATCAAGGTGGAGAATACTTAAGTGCCGAGTTCCTGAATTATTTAAAAGAGAATGGGATTCTCTCTCAGCTTACTCCTCCATACACTCCGCAGCACAACGGTGTATCGGAGAGACGGAACCGAACCCTATTGGATATGGTACGGTCCATGATGAGTAACGCTGAGTTACCGCGATCATTCTGGGGGTATGCGCTAGAATCAGCTGCGTACCTTTTGAACCGAGTTCCTACTAAGACTGTGCCTACTACACCATATGAGATGTGGTGTGGGAAGAGACCCCATCTCAGTCACATCAAGACTTGGGGATGTCCAGCTTTTGTTAAAAAGCAGTATGTGGACAAGCTCGAGGCACGCTCAGTACAGTGTAAGTTCGTGGGATATCCAAAGAACTCTAAGGGATATTTCTTCTACTGTGAAAAGGAACAAAAAGTTCTTGTTTCTCGTCATGCCTACTTCTTGGAAACTGAGTTTTTGGAAAACCAGATAAGTGGGAGCACAGTAGAACTGGAAGAAATTCTAGAACCACGGACTATTACTGAAAGCTTAGTGGAACCAGAAGGTTCAAATGAACAGGACATTCCTACGCCGCTCCGCAGGAGTAGTAGGCAGTCTCATCCGCCCGAGAGATACTACGGTTTTCTCATAGACGGGGATCGAGAGGATTGCATCATAGACTATGATGAGCCTACTAGCTTCCAGCAGGCCGTTCAGAGCGTTGACTCGGTAAAATGGCTGGATGCAATGCGGACCGAAATGGAGTCCATGTACACCAACAAAGTATGGACGTTGGACATTGCTCCAGACGGGGTAAAACCCGTAGGATGCAAGTGGATCTTCAAAAGGAAGATTGGTGTAGATGGACAGGTTGAGACCTATAAAGCTAGACTTGTAGCAAAGGGTTTCCGTCAAAGACCTGGCTTGGACTACGACGAAACCTTTTCTCCAGTGGCTATGCTGAAATCCATTCGGATCCTTCTTGCCATTGCTGCCTTCCACGATTATGAGATTTGGCAGATGGACGTAAAAACCGCTTTTCTAAATGGAAATTTAGAGGAGTGTGTCTATATGGATCAGCCAGAGGGTTTCATTCAGAGTGGGAGCAGCGGAAAGGTGTGCAAGTTGCTTAAGTCCATCTATGGACTAAAGCAGGCATCGCGGAGTTGGAACATCTGTTTTGATGAGACGGTCAAGGAATTTGACTTTATCAAAAATCCAGATGAACCGTGCATCTATAGTAGATTTGTAGCGAGAACTGTGGTATTCCTTGTTTTATACGTGGATGACATTCTCTTAATAGGAAATGACATTCCTATGCTACAATCTGTCAAGGGTTTCTTGTCACACAGGTTCTTCATGAAAGACCTGGGTGATGCCTCTTACATCCTGGGGATCCGGATCCATCGTGATAGATCCAAGAGGATATTAGGACTTTCACAGTCCAGGTACATCGACACCGTACTGAAAAGATTCAGTATGGAAGATTCCAAGCGCGGTAACTTACCGGCTTGTCACGGGATCACCCTCTCTAAAGAGATGTCTCCCAAGACTGATTTGGAGAGGGATCGCATGTCTATTATACCCTACGCTTCTGCGGTAGGCTCTATAATGTATGCGATGTTGTGTACCAGACCGGATGTAGCTTATGCACTGAGTGTAGTAAGCCGGTATCAGTCAAACCCTGGGGAGAAACATTGGATAGCGGTAAAGAACATTCTCAAGTACCTGAGGAGGACTAAGGAGATGTTCTTGGTGTATGGCGGAAAAGACCTCCAGATTGAGGCCTTTGCTGACTCCAGCTTCCAGAGTGACAAGGATGATTCCAAGTCCATGTCGGGTTTTGTCTTTACCCTCAATGGAGGGGCGGTGTGTTGGAAGAGTTCCAAACAGGAAACCGTTGCAGACTCGACTATGGAAGCGGAATACATCGCTGCATCTGATGCCGCAAAAGAAGCTGTCTGGATAAGGAAGTTCTTAAAAGAACTTCAGGTGGTTCCGTCCATTGTTGACCCAGTACCTCTGTATTGCGACAACAACGGGGCTATAGCTTTAGCAAAGGAACCCAGGTCCCATCAGAGATCCAGGCACATCTTGAGGCGGTATCACCTGATCAGGGAGATCGTGGATCGCAAGGAGATCGAGGTTCGGAGGGTTGCTTCAGAAGAGAACACTGCAGATCCATTCACCAAGGCCCTACCCCAGACTCAGTTCGAGCGGCTGATCGAGATGATAGGTCTTCGATACGCCAGTACATGGCCTTAGTGCAAGTGGGAGATTGTTAGTGTATATGCCCTAGAGGCCATTACTGTATCATACTAGTTTGTATATTACTTGATGGAAGCTTGGGATATTCACCTTGTATAAACAATCTTGCTCAATATAGTAGTATGCTACTTGGTTTGTTTCTACTTCAATGTGTACTTGTGTTTATTTCAGTATATCACTTATACGCATTAGTGGAGCCCTTAGGATCTTTGCTTGATTACCAGCGTTGTGATGGCAGTCACACTAGTGGGGGCTGGGTAATCTATAGGCACATCCTTATACAGGTCCCTAGTCGTAGGACTATCGAGACAGGGCATCGATACTCCGGAGTAGACTAGCGTATGCGCTTCTCATCCCAGTGTGGGAGATGGTCTATCCCACAGCCATCAGTACGTCGTACTGGAGATAGTATACGGGTGCTCGTTGGGTTACGAGTACACTAGACAGGACTCGTCTGGAACTGACAGGTTGGTATTATACCTATCGTCAGTTATCAGTTCCCAGGTGACATGAGTACAGCTTAGTCCGCTGACTTGACACTGACACTTCGCCTCGAGTGTGTTCCCACTGCACTTTGATCACTACCCTACCACGGCTCAAAGGAGTCGTGCAAACAGGTGGTGGTTGGGTGCAGTCCCGAAGCACTTGGAGGCAGTGACGGTTAGACAGGATTCGTCTCTCCCGGTATTGGGGGTTGACATCGCGCTGTGTCTAGGAGAGCCATTACACGAGTAGTCCCTGGCCAGGGCAAGCGAGATATACTGGTAGGTTTCCAGTGTTATCTCAGGGTGTTTTGGGCTTCACTCCGACACGACTTGTACCGCTATTGGGGGACTGACGTTTTACCGCCCCCTAGGCCCGCCATGCGATGTATCAGACGAACAGACCGGACTGTACGGAGAATGTCACATTCAGACTCAGTAGGAGTTCAGATGGGGTTTCACCTCGTCAGCCTTCTTGTCGGCATCTACCTGGGGACCGTTACGCACAGCTAGTGCCGCTTGCGGTCTGTGGTTAAACCCACTGCCAGCGTAGTGTCGAGTCTTTAGAGTCCCACACAGAGGGTATTCGCCTCTGGGCAAAACAGAGTAGAGGTCGCATGGTTTTGCGACAGGGTTCGTTCTCATCCGCGCACTTGTGCACGTTTGGAGTCCGGACGGATTATACTGGCAGGCTCTGGTTTGAGCCAGATACTGGTATATGTTTTGGGGGTTGCTTTTATATCTTGGTATTCTTGTTCCTCGGAACGAGAATGCAGGTGTGTATGCACAGTTGCTTGAGGCGGAGAATGAGGTTTTTCATTAGGGTTTCGGATCGGGTGCGTATGCACAGTTGACAGTCTTCATTTTCCAAACCCTAATGGATTTATATATTATCTATTAATAATAGTAATTAAATAAGAATTATGTTATGGTTGATTTTTTTGTTGACTTGTTGACCTTGGTTGACTTGTTGACCATTGACCACCATCATGCCTTGAAAGTCTTCCTTGATTCATGCTTACACTTCATTTAAAGAAGTATGATAGTGGTCATTCCATATTTACCATCAACTATTCTTATTTCAATTATTATCATTTAGATAATACTTTTCTTTTGCATTATGGTTGCAAGAAAGAGAAAAGATTGCTCATTCTATCATAACCTCTCTCTCTCCTCATTTCATCTTCTTCTTCCTCTAGCAAAGAGAAACCTTCTCATGTGTTGAGAATCATTCTCTTTAAAAGGAAAAGCAAACCCTAATCACTCTCTACTCATTCTAGGATGAAGGTTTAGCAAGCCGGAAACCCTAGTTCACTCAAAGATCGAGGAAGAGCCCAAAGTCGAACCTTCGAGGTGGATCCATCTTCGACGGGAGAAGGCGACGAAAAGAGAACCATCAACCTCTACAAGGTTTGAAGAAGAAGGAGTTCAAGTTTAGGTATAACCATCTTCCATAGTAGCTAACTCTCTTTAGCTAGAATACTAGTTTTAGTTTAGACAACGATCCCGACCTTGTTTAGTCCATGTTGCCTCTTGCGATAAAAATTCGTTTTTTATACCGTTTCCGCCTCCCCGTAAGCACCGGGGGTCGCAATATGGACTTACAATAACATGGACTCAAAACCGGATCTTTGTTAAACATCTAACTAACAACCTAACTAGGAGTCGTTAACTACTCGGTTAGGGGGTTATACCTTTCTTTCTTGAACTCCTTCGTCTTCAAACCTCGATGGTTATCCGGATCGGCTTCACCCCGTCGTTTCCTTGCGCCGAAGATCGATCCACCTAAAAGCTTCTACCTTTGGCTTCTTCATCGAGCTTTGAAGAAACTAGTTCACTCGGTTTGCTAAACCTTATGAACTAGAGTGGGTAGAGGAGAGTGTGTTGGGATTTTTCTCTATGGTTCTTGGTTCTCAACACATGAGACAAGTGAACCATAGACTGAAGAGAGGGAGAGCAAGAAGAAGAAGATGAGAGCTCAAGAACATAAGAGAGAGAAAGGAAATGAAAGAATGAGCAAGACTTTTCTCTCTTGGCTCTCATAATCCAAAACCATCATAACCAATAATAGCAATCAAGTATTAGTGATGATTTAAGCTACAATAGCCATATCATTTCATGCACTCATTTTGCACAAGAGAACAAGCAAGCAAAAGTCTTTGCCATGAAATGATAGCCATTGTCATCATGATGGTCAACTAGTCCAACCTAGTCAACCGGTCAACAAAGTCAACAAGTCAACAAAGTCAACCCCTCAACAACCATGTCACTATAATACTTAATTAATATTATTGTTAATTACATATCATATTCTCATTAGGGTTGAGCAAAAAGTCAATAGTCAACAGTCAACGGTCAACAATCCTAATGAGAATCCTCTGCCTCTGTCTCTCCATCAACTGTGCATACACACCCGCATCCGCGTTCCGAAGAACACGAATACATACTAGATAAAACCAATCCCAAAACGTACACTAGGATCTGGCTTAAACCAAAGCCCGCTAGTGTTAACTGTCCGGACACTGTACGTGCACAAGTGCACGGATGTGACCGGACCCTATCGCAAAACCATGCGACCTGTCGCAAAACCATGCGACCTCTACTCTTTTGCCTAAAGGCGAATAGCTTTCTGTGTGGGACTCTAAAGACTCGACACTACGCTGGCAGTGGGTTTAACCACAGACCGCAAGCGGCACTAACTGTGCGTAACGGTCCCCCGGTAGATGCCGACAAGAAGACTGACGAGGTGAAACCCATCTGAACTCCTACTGAGCCTGAATATGACAGTCTCCGTACAGTCCGGTCTGTTCGTCTGATACATCACATGGCGGGCCTAAGGGGGCGGTAAACGTCAGTCCGCTAATAGCGGTACAAGTCGTGTCGGAGTGAAGCCCAAAACACCCTGAGATAACACTGGAAGCCTACCAGTATATCTCGATTGCCCTGGCCAGTGACTACTCGTGTAATGGCTCTCCTAGACACAGCGCGATGTCAACCCCCAATACCGGGAGAGACGAATCCTGTCTAACCGTCACTGCCTCCAAGTGCTTCGGGACTGTACCCAACCACTACCTGTTTGCACGACTCCTTTGAGCCGTGGTAGGGTAGTAATCAAAGTACAGTGGGAACACACTCGAGGCGAAGTGACAGTGTCAAGTCAGCGGACTAAGCTGTACTCATGTCACCTGGGAACTGATAACTGACGATAGGTATAATACCAACCGGTCGGTTCCCGACGAGTCCTGTCCAGTGTACTCATAACCTAACGAGCATCCGTATACTATCTCCAGTACGACGTACTGATGGCTGTGGGACAGACCATCTCCCACACTGGGATGAGAAGCGCATACGCTAGTCTACTCCGGAGTATCGATGCCCTGTCTCGATAGTCCTGCGACTAGGGACCTGTATAAGGATGTGCTTATAGATTACCCAGCCCCCACTAGTGTGACTGTCATCACAACGCTGGTAATCAAGCAAAGATCCTAAGGGCTCCACTAATGTGTATAGGTGATATACTAAAATAAACACATGTACACATTGAAGTAGAAACAAACCAAGTAGCATACTACTATATTGAGCAAGATTGTTTATACAAGGTGAATATCCCAAGCTTCCATTAAGTAATATGCAAACTAGTATGATACAGTAATGGCCTCTAGGGCATATACACTAACACCCGCAACTCGTGGGGTGTTGCACATCGACTTACAATAGGGTATGCAGGGAAATCTGGAGCAACCCGGAGGATTTTTGAGAGTGGAAAACAATACCAGGGACCAAATTTGACCAATAGGAGACCACCTTGACGAGATGGACCCAATCTGAGCAGGAGGACCCGAGGAGGCCGGATTTTTTGAGGAAGTGGCCGGCCACTTGGTGGGTAGGTGTGTCCAGGTTGTTTCCATAGTTCATATACATCATATACAGCACCCTAGACTTTTTTGTGCAACTCTTTTTGGCCTGAGTCGAAATCTGGGAACACATTAGTGTGATTTTTGGATATGTTTTCCGTATTTTGAATGTTTAGTTTTAATATTTGGATTTGTATTTGGTTGTTGAATGTCTGTACATCAACGACTAGGGGTAAGTTGTTGGTTTTGCATACGTGGGCTATAGGTTCTAATCTATAGGCGCGCCGTGTGCCGTATCGGTTTTCCGGATTCGATTTTAATAGCGATTGAGATTGTGTATGATTGTAGGTACCTTCGCATGGATTCCGAGGCGACGGTGCATGGCGTCATCAACTTCGGCAAGCGAAGACTAAGGTGAGTTGATCTATATCCACGGGGAATGTCGGGTGGATGGCGTATAGCACCCCCGCACACTTTGATGGAAATCGATTTATATATAGATTATGGTTAATGAAACCTTTAATAGAAAACTATAGATAGAGTTAAAAGGTAGTTAAAGAACTATATTAGAAAATAAGGATAGTTGGAAGTGATATGATACGGCTAATATGTGATGATGGGACTTGAGGATGAGATTTGATGATATTGCCGTTTAGGGTACTATAGGACTAGATAGTCGACGTAGATGTGTCATCTGAACCATACATATTTCCAAACTAAATAATCGTGTGCATATTTTAAAAAGATACCTTGAGAGACATTATGGATTTTCAAATGATATCTTTTCTTTAAAAATACCGTAACCCCTACTTTCAAAACTACGATTCGCATCTTTCAAAAACTGTTTGTATGGTTCGGGTGTGTATGTTAGATTAGATACTTATGCTTATAGTAAAGGTAGAATGTATTTATAAAATTGACTTAATGAGGGATATAAATGCGATGAAAAGGATATATGACGCGATATGATGATTTGGTGAGAAAACACATGGTCACTCATAACATAGATATCGGGAACCATACAAGACTCTATGACGATCTCGGAAAATCATCGTCATAGAGTTAAAGTGAGTTACTATGGACTAGTAACCCTGCCAATTCTAGAGTTAATCAAAAAGTAATTCAGTATAATTAATTTAAACATTGTTTGAGTATGGTTTTATATTTAAACACTGCTATATCCATACTCAAATAAGCATTCTATGATAATTTTTGGGAGTGAGTTATAACCATACCATTAGTCGGTATAATTAATCATTTTTGGTCGCTTGCCATGATGTCATATATCTCACATCTTTGTAGTATATCGTGATTATCATTATGCAAAAAGACGAATTGGCAAATCACCATGGTCATAGGTCATTTATGCGGAAAGACGAATTTGACCAAAAATGAGAAGATTGTCATAATGATAATCACGATATACTTCCTCTGTTTAATATTACTTAAAGTCTTGTGTGCACTCCAAGTCCATATCATGATGCCCTATATTTCTATTAAACACTGAAATAGTGGATGCTTGGACATACATAACTCGATTTCTTAGGTATATAACTCAACTATCACGTTGTAATTACTATCTGAATAACCGGATTATATGTTACTCAACAAACTCTTGTTCTAGATTTTAGTGGCAGACTGAATTACAGAAACAGAGGAAGTGTTATACTGAATAACCGGATTATATGCGTATTATTGTAGGTCACGGTATTATGCGTATTAATGCACTCCAAGTCCATGTCGGGTTATGTCTTTACCCTCAAAGTGGGAGAAGTAATTCGGTATAATTATATGGTTTTATGACAGGGATTGTTGAGTAACAGTGGGAGCCACATAAGACTCTATGACGATTTCGGGTCTACAGACTAACCTGTACCAGTGTCACCAAAGGACTGCTATGTGACGATAGGTATAATACCAACTAGGAGTCCTCGGTGAGTCTGTTCGGTGTACCCATTCTCTATTGAGCACCTGTGTACAATCTTTGATGTCACACACCAATAGCTGAAGGATCAGCCATCGCCCTCTAAGGGACAAGAAACGTACACACTAGTCTACTCTGGAATATTGATGCCCTAGTCTCGATATCCGCTCGACTAGGAACAGTTAAAGGATGTACTTTTGGACTACCCTGGCCCCACTAGTATGATCTCATCATAATCCTGGTAGTCAAGTACATATCCTAAGGGCTTTTTCAACATGTAAGAGACAGACAGTATAAAGATACCAGTCTACATGTTAAGATAAATGTAACCAGATAGCATACTATCATGTCGAGCAAGAAAGTCCTATATATATGTGTGTGTCCAAGCATCCACTATATCAACAATAATAGCCTCTAGGGCATACATTTCCTAACAAGAATGACTACCGGCTGCTCGGTGAAGGAAAGATCGCGCTCCAGCTGGATCGTCTGGTGCTGAATTGCGTGAGAGAGGTTATGAAGGTACTTGCGGAGCAATGATACGTGAAACACGGGGTGAACATCTGGAAAGTTAGGTGGAAGAGCCAAACCATAAGCAACTACGCCGACTCGCTCGAGAATCTCGAAGGGACCCACATATCTGGGACTAAGCTTCCCCTTCTTTCCGAATCTCATCACGCCCTTCATTGGAGAAACCATTAAGAAAACATGATCGCCTACAGCGAACTCCAGCCTGCGACGACGTCTATCCGCATAAGATTTCTTCCTGCTCTGGGCTGCTCTCATCCTATCCTGAATCAACTGGATCTTCTCGGTTGTCTCTTGCACAATCTACAGTCCTAAAATACTGCTCTTATTGAGCTCTGTCTAATAGACTGGTGATCGACATCTCCTCCTATAAAAAACCTCGAAGGGTGCCATCTAAATTGTCTCCTGGAAGCTGTTATTGTAGGAGAACTCTATCAAGGGCAAGTGACGATCCCAATTGCCACCGAAATCTAGAACGCAAGCTTGGAGCATGTCCTCGAGAGTTTGTATGGTCTGCTCTGACTGACCGTCAGTCTGTGGATGGAAAGCTGTATTGAAACTCAATTAGGTGCCCAAAGCCTCTTGAAGTTTCTGCCAAAGGCGGCTGGTGAACTGAGTGCCTGTCACGACCCGAATATGTGGAACGTGACTGGCACTTAAATTACACAATGTCTAGAAACGTAACGTAATCTAATTAAGCTAAAGCCCAGAAATCTAAACCATTTAAAGAAAATAGAGTGAAGGAAAACTTGTTTAAACGTTAATCATAGAAAATCACTTTGAAAGTCTTTATAATAAGCTCAAGTTTTTAAAAAAAATTTCGGCAGAGTTTCCCTTGTAAATACTGGCCCCAAACGGGTACAAACATGTATATATACAAGTAATGAACAAAGGCATCCCCAAGCGGGAGCTAGCTCTTCGCCGAATGGCGGAATCACAACCACATGTAAGATATATCATCCAAGAATGGAACCAACATTTAATAGCAAGAAAATGGAAACCAAATATAATTCGGCTCACACGAGCTCGACACCATATACCAAAAATACAAGTCCCGCGGTCTCATTGTCTAGTCCAATATACAAAGGTAGATGGAGTATACTAGATACGAAATAAATATACATGGTGGAATCAAAGAATATCCTCATAACCCACCTACAAGCAAGTCGATGCAGAGGAAGCATAAGAAGAAATATGCCCACCGCTACTATGCTGACGGGTCGGACCTGCGAGATACTATGGTACAACAGGGGTGAGTTTCCGACTCGTGAGTAGTAAGTAACATCTAATAAGGCTATCGTAAGCATGCACGCAATGCGTCACAACCTACATATACAATTTTGATGCGATGCACTGGTATGAATTCAACATGAATGAATAATCAACACGAAAACCTGGATATATCTGGTATGAGAAAATCTGTATCCTTATTTTAATAAAATTTTGTATAATAATAATACTGGAGTATCATTTATGAAATCGACAGAAAATCCGTGTCAAGAATCGACATAATATATGTATATCTCAATATCTTAATGTCTCAATATCTCAATAGCCGTCTCTCAGATCGGTTCCCAATTCTATCACATCTCACGACTCCGGTCGGTATCCTCCGGATAACCATCAAGTCAAAAATAACCGGTAGGTAATGCTCCCCTGCCGGGATCAACACCTTCTCAATACGTCTATCTTGCCCCTGGGTACCTCACCGGGTCCACCATGTACCCGCAGACGTTGCATCCCCCCTCCTCGAATCAGGTATATGATACAGCTCAAGAACTGAGAAAACTCATGGTGGACGCTACACACATCATATCACGAGAAAACCGTAAATTTCTACTTTAAAATAATAATAGGTTTATAAAATCCTTGCGGTTTCCCCCAAAATCCAGAAATCTAATCAATACTGAAATCTCTAAGAAGAATCACAATATACGAACATGTCGGTAACGACGGACGTCTATGATATCAATAATATGTTATGCAATGTATGACTAGAAAACTATGTATGAATGATGATACAAGGAGGTAAATATATATATATTTATATATGACTAGCAATCCTACGTATCCATCCTGATGAAATGAATATACAACTATAAGTTACATATCGTAGATGATGCAAATGCTCAGATACTGATTTAAGCAAGTTCTATAGTGTTCGTGACATAGCAATTACCAATGGCGTGTGTGTTCGCATAAATAGTGCATGTGCGGCATGAACCAATGGTAATGGTGCAAGTGTCCTAAGTAATAATATCATGTGTAAGAAGATGCAATGCCATGCTATGAAATGCTTTGAGACTACGCATATAGATGCAAGAACTACTAAAAATCTTAACTATCGGGCGCCTTGCGCCATCCAGACGATCCCTCCATAGATGTGTACATCTACTCACCGGGACGCCTCAGCTAATCTGGCCCAATCACAGCCTTTCCTTTCCTTGTCGCGTCCAACGTCTCTGCAACCGATCCTAGAATCGCACAAACAGTATATAAGAGGATAGACATTTAAATAGACGCGGACACACAACGATACAAGATAACCAACGCGCACAAGCAAGACACGCAAGCACTTAGTGCACAAAACACGTGCGCAACATCGTCACAAACCATAACTAGGGGTTGCTATGCATAGCAAACACCAATCCTAGAATTTAGGATATGATGATAAGGATACCAGAAGGATAATGAGATTTAATACGGACTTAAAGGGCTCTAATACCAATCTAGATTGGGTGGGGATTTCATCACCCTTCCTAAGACCCTGGAAATCACTAATTGCATAAGTGTCACCTCAAACTTAATAAAAAATATCTAGACTCGGCCAACTAAGGACTTGTCGCGCTCAATAGGACAAAGGAAGATTGTGGGCATTCAGTCGTTTATCTAAACATGACTCTTGTGGTACCTAGGCTAGACAAGTGAGGAGGTAATTTTAAAAGGCTCGTCTCATGGTAATTCGTGAGCGGAACCCTCCTTCCTCACTTGTGCTTACCTGGCCACAACTGGCTGTGAAGAGGAGATTTGAGGGTTTTCTCACAGTTTGTCGCTTTGGAACAGTTAGGAGCAGGTCTAGTAGACTTAGAGGACCCTAGTCTAGGTGTTGATTGTGCATTTGTGACTGTGCATTTGTGATTGTGTTTGTTGAACTGTCTTGTCATTTTCCCATTCTTTTGGAACAAACACAAATCTGCCATTTTTACCACCATCGCCCAATTTTTATCCACTTTCGTTTTCTTACCCTCACATTCTACGCTTTGACTACACTAAACTCATTTAGTGTATGTCCGCTTGGACTAGGGACCCTAGTGCCCGTTTAGTCCGCGTTTCGTTAGTCCCTACGAACTACACGATCGACACCGCAGTCGAAACTCCCTCCACCCCTTTATCACCTTTACCTTTGTCGGCCAACTCCGACGTTGACCGAGAATCTGTTCATACATCTTCACCTTCACCATCACCAAATTCTTCTTCTGAGATGTCAGGATTTCCTCCTAACTGTAAGGTTACTAGGCACTATCATAAGGGTCTATAAGGCATCAACCATGTCGAATTTTAATTTTTTCAAGTGCCGAACAACCTAAAGCGAGGATCTTTGCTAGATAATTAGGTTTAACAAAGCATGTAAACAACTTTACATTTAAGAGAGAGGGATTACAACCTTTGTAGTCTGTTCCTTCGCTTCATAAGCTCTGAGTAGAAGTCCCTTCACCGCGATCCATGATCTCCCGGACTCAAGAGAGGCTCCACAAGTCGAATGATCCATTCTTGCTTGAAGTCTTCCTTTTTGAAGATGATCTACCTTGAAGAATCTCAAACTCAAGCTATCACTTCTCTAATCAAGTATTAGAGAAGTGAACACCCTAATCTAACTGGCTAAAATAGATGAGAATGATGAAGTAAAAATTTAGCTCTCTTTTGTTTTCAATTTCTCACACTAAATCATCACATATAAAAAGCTAGCAAGCTTTTTCAAGGAAGAAGAAGAAAAGATTTTGTGATGAATAATGAATAATTGTTATGGTTACAAATCCAACCATGGGTTAAGTATCAAGGCTTAACCCTTGTAGAGAATTAACTAGGGTAAAGGGTTTGGGTTGGGTTAAGAAATATCTACACAAAATATCAATACAAAATATCTAAGCTTAAAACAAAATAAAGCTTCTAGAAGCTTAACCCAAATGCTAACCCAAATCAAACTCTAACTTGTTTAATCTCCATAAATCATGTTGTATTTGTAATCACAACTTGTTACAATACTATATATCATATATATAATATATTTTGCAACAAAAGAAAATAATACAATTAATATATATCGCATATATATCAATGTATTATCCAGTGAGAAAATGAATCAATAAAGCGAGCTTATATTAGTTAACGTAATGTAATATATCACATATATAATTATACATTAAATTATCGAATCAACACTTGATCCGACAATCCGGCTATATAGCATATAACCGACTAATATAACATGTACCAATTTATCGAATCAACACTTGATCCGATGACCTGGCCATATCAAATATACCTGGCCGATATCTCATATCGCGAGAATAGAATACGGTATCTCATATCGTATTATTCTCGGTCCCGCACATATCACATATGTGCTCCTACTCCGTTTTGCCTAAGCCAGGAAACCTCTGTGTAGGACTCTAAAGAATCGTCAATACGCCGGCAGTAGGTGATGATCACATCAAACACCCACAAGCTGCAAGCGGTCAGCTAAACGTAACAGCCACCCGTGTATTGAGCAATCAAAAGATCAACAAGCAAGCCTGTACATTCTCCTGCAAATCCAATCAGTAAACACTGCCGTACAGTCCGATCTCTTCGTCTGATATGTTGCATATCTAGTCTAAGGGTGGTAAAACGTCAGACCCCAGTAACCGATAAGTCGTGTCGATGTAAGGCTCATAACGGGTCGAGAAACAACTGATAACTCTTACCAGTAAATCTCCATATCAGCCCTGGCCAGGGACTTCCAGTTATAGCCAATCGAACACAGCACAACATCAACTCCCTATACCGAGAGAGACGAAACCCCTCCTATCGCTCATTGCCTCTATGTGATTCGGGACTAAACCCAAAAGCCACCATTTTGCACGCCCTCTTGGACGTGGTAAGGTGGAAATCAAAGCACAGTGGGAATCACACAAGACTCTATGACGATCTTGGGTCTACAGACTAACATGTACCAGTGTCACCGGAGAACTGCTATCTGACGATAGGTATAATACCGACCAGGAGTTCTCGGCGAGTCCGTTCAGTGTACCCAGTCTCCACTGAGCACCCATACACCATCTTTGATGTCCAACATGTAGGGTTACTAGGCACACGCACAAGAGTCTATAAGGCATCAACCATACCCGATTTAAAATTTAGCCGTGCCGAACAACCCTAAACCAAGATCTTAGACTAGAGATTAGGCGAAACAAAGCATATTAAACACTTTAACACTAAGAGTTTGGGATTACAACCTTTTTAGTCCGGTCCTTCACTTCTAAAACTCCATGTTGAGGTCCCTTCGCTGCGATCATCAAGTTCCGGACTCTTGAGAGGCTCCACGAAGAGAAAGATGCAAGCTTGCTTCCGATCTTCGATAACAAAGATGATCTACCTTGAAGTTTCATTAACACAAGCTCTCACTCACTAAATAAAGTGAACACCCTAATCTAAATGGCTAGGATAGATTAGGATGATGAAGTAGGATTTTAGCTCTCATTTGTTTTCTTGATCTCACTCATTTTCATCATCAAAGAAAAAGCTAGAAAGCTTTTCTTCAAGAACTCAAGGAAAAAGAAGAAAGAATCCTTTTGTGTTCAATAATGAATTGTGTTGATAATTACTTATGCAACCATTGTTAAAGATGATAGGCTAACCATTGTAGAGACTTAATTAGGGTTAAAGGGTGTGGGTTGGGTTTGGAAATATCTTGCAAAATATCTTTGCAAAAACAAAAAGAAAGCTTCTAGAAACTTCTAGAAAAGCTTAACCCAAATCAAACCCTAACCTCGTTTAATCTCCACTAATCATGTTGCATTAGTAATTATAACATGTTACAATATTATATATCACATATATAATATATTTTTGTAACAAAAGAAAATAATACAATTAACATATATCGCATATATATCAATGTATTACCCGAGTGAGAAAAAGAATCTTTTATTGAGCTTATATCAGTTAATGTAATTTAATATATCAAATATATAATTATACATTAAATTATAGAATCAACCCTTGATCCGATAATCCGGCTATTTCATAAATAACCGACTAATATAATCTGTATCAGTTCATCGAATCAACACTTGATCCGATGACCCTGCTATATCTCATATACCCGGCCGATATCTCAAATCGTGAGAATCTAATACGGTATCATATACACGTATTGTTCTCGGTCCCGCACATATCATATATGTGCTCCTACTCCGTTTTGCCTGAGTCAAAAAACCTCTGTGTAGGACTCTAAAGAATCGTCAATACGCCGGCAGTAGGTGATGATCATATCAAACACCCACAAGCTGCAAGCGGTCAGCTAAACGTAACAGCCACCCAGGTATTGAGTGATCAGAAGATCAACAAGTAAGCCTGTACATTCTCCTGTGAATCCAACCAGTAACACCCCCGTACAGTCCGGTCTCTTCGTCTGATATGTCGCATATCTCGCCTAGGGGTAGTAAACGTCTGACCCCAGTAGCTTGATAAGTCATGTCAATATGAGGTCTATAACAGTTCGAGAAACTACTGATAACACTTACCAGTAAATCTCAGCAACCCTGGCCAGGGATTTCCAGTTATAGCAAATCGAACACAGCGCAACATCAACTCCCTATACCGGGAGAGACGAATCCCCTCCTATCGCTCATTGCCTCCATGTGATTCGGGACTATACCCAAAAGCCACCTTTTTGCACCCCCTCTTGGACGTGGTATGATGGAAATCAAAGCACATTGGGAATCACACAAGACTCTATGACGATCTCGGGTCTACAAACTAACATGTACCAATGTCACCAGAGAACTGCCATCTGACGTGAGGTATAATACCATCTTGGAGTTCTCGGCGAGTCTGTCCAGTGTACCCAGTCTCTACTGAGCACCCGTACACCATCCTTGATGTCAAACACCGATGGATATGGGATCATCCATCGCCCATCATATGGGTCAAAATGCGTATACGCTAGTCTACTCTGGAGTATCGATGCCCTGTCTCGGTACTCCCACGACTAGGAACAATTGAAGGATGTACTTGGCGACTACACAGTTCCCACTAGTATGATCCGCATCATAGTCCTGGTAGTCAAGTACTCATCCTAAGGGCTTTATCAACATGTAACATAGAGACAATCAGAGTACATGTTAAGATAAAAAGCAACCAGATAACGTAGTATCATGTCGAGCAAGAAAGTCCTCCCTATATATGTCCTAGCATCCACTACAATATACATCGTATGTACAGTAATGGCCTTTAGGGCATACATATAACTAACAATCTCCCACTTGCACTAGAGTCATCTGTTGTGGTATCGCATAACTAACAATTAGCTGTGGTTGAAGTATCTCATACTCAACCATCCCATAAAAGTCCTACTGGGAAAAAGGCCTTTGTGAGTGGATCCGCATGTTGTCCTCTGTGTCTACTCTCCTAACCTCGATCTCCCTGGAGATCAACCATCTCCATGATCATGTGATACTGCCTAAGAATTATATCTGGATTTCTGATGGGACAAAGGTTCCTTGGCATAAGCCACAACTCCATTGTCACACAATGGTAGGAACGAAGTTCATCTCATGAACTTATATATATCCAGACTGCCTCTTTGGTAGCATCCTTGGTAATGATGTATCTTGCCTTTAATCGTCTAGTAAGTCACGGTATCTAGCTTGGAACTCTTCCAACAAACCGTCCCTCTACTGAGGGTATAGACAATGCCTGCGACTGACATTCAGTCGTCCTTATCACCCTGGAACCTTTCCAGTGATTCTCTCCAGGATCGATTGATACCATCTCACTACAACTAGTGAGTATCCTAACATCCAATCAGATCTATCTCATAGATCCAAAACCCAGGATTTAGGAGGCATCATTTTGATCCTATATGGAGAATCCTTGTGATAAGCGGAGATTGACCGAGCGTAGCATAGGAAACTCCTTCCCTATCAAGAGTATGTCATCCACGTACTCTACGAGGATTACCACCATACTCCTTACTATCTTTTTGTATATACAAGGTTCATCTACCATTTTGATGAAGTCAAACTCTTTGACTACCACATCAAAACAGACGTTCCATCTCCGCGATGCATGCTTTATCCTATAAAGAATCTTGCACACATTTCCGCTGCTCCCACTGTCTACGAAGCCCTCTGGCTGTGTACTTATAGACGCTCTCTTCTAAATCATCATTTCGAAAAGCAGTCATGACACCCAACCGCCAGATATCGTAGTTATGGTATGTAGCTGTGGCAAGTAGGATCTGGATGGACTTAAGCATAGCTTTGAAAGTCTTAAATTTTCCATGTACACCAAGTAATCTTCTCAGGATATACTTGCTCCTGATGGGGATTTAACCCTTCAGATAAAGCAACCAAAGTCCATACTTTATTGGTGTATAAGGATTCCATCTCAGATCACTAAGCATCCAGCCATTCTTACAGAGTCCCACTCCTGATGGCCTGCTCGAAACTAGTTGGGTTATCATCTCGTGATGCAATCCTCACTCCCACTGTCATAGAGAAACCGAAGTATCTCTCAGGTGGGTGAGGAACCCTACTAGATCGGTGGAGAGGTTGAGGTTCGTTGGAATCTATTGAATCCTTTGGGTTTATCAAATCATCAGCTGCAGTTTATATAGCTGGAACTCCTTCTAGTTCTACCTCATGACCACTAATTTCTTCACAAGAAATTCCCTTTCACAAAGGTGGCATGCTGAGAAACAAAACATCTTTTGTTCCTCGGTTAGGTAGAAGATATTCCCTTGCGTATACTTGGGATATCCAACAAACATCCACAGATCTGACTTTGCCTCGAGCTTGTCCGGATTTTGCTTTTTATACATAGGCCGGACAACCCTAAATCTTAATAAACTTAAGATATGGGCTCTTCCCTTTCCATATCACATATAAAGTGGTAGGCATCTGATTTGATTTGAACCCTATTCAATAGGTATGCAGCTTCTCAAGTGCATAACTCCTAAAAGGAAATAGGAAACTCAGTAGTACTCATCATAGAGCACACCATATCACATAGGATGCTATTGCTCCGTCCCGATATACCATCGTGCTATGGTGTATACGGAGGAGTAATGCTGAGAGAGAATCTCATTCTCCTTTAGAATAGTCCAGGAATTCTGTGCTCAAGTATTCTCCTCCTTGATCTCATCAAAGGACATAATACTTATACCCGTTTTTGGTTCTCTACTTCTAACTTATATTCTGTGATTATCTCAAAAGTTTCGGACTTGTGTTTCAACAGAAACATATGTCTGAATCTTGAGAGATCATCAGTGAATGTAATGAAGTACAAAGAACCGGTCTTGGCATGTGTAGACAGGGGACCTTCATACATCAGCATGTATCAATCCCAATAGTTCACTAACTCTTTCTCTGTTTCCAATAAACAGAGCTATGGTCATCATATCTTAGTGACATGACTGGCAAGTTTCACAAGATGTAAATTCAAACTAATTTAAATATGCATCTAAATGTAACTTAGCTAGTCGGGTCGCATTGATATGACATAGTCTACAATGCCTCAAGAAGGATTCGTTCATTTCTGAACTCTTCCTCTTGTGTGTGTTCTGTACACGAAAAAATATGGTTTGATTTAGAACGTCTATGCTTTTAGATAACATGCCTGAACCGATCAACTCTTGATATAGGAAATGTTCAAAACATTATCCAATAATACAAAATTATATCCTTCTTTACTAATAAAGAGACTGATATGATGTTGTATATCAGGTTCGGTATCTAATAACATTCGTTCAGAATCAATGTATTTGTTAATACAGGGTGATAACTACCAACAGACATGGCTGCAACACTTGCACCGTTTCTATCTCATGAAACTTATCACCCGTTCTCAGTTCTCTACCTATCTGTAGCCCATGTAACAAATTACATATAAGGGATCCCGATCCGGTATCACATACCCAGGACGTAAAGGATACTGAGAAACGGTTCTCTGTAATGAACACACCCGAAGAAGATGCATCAGCATGCACTTTCTTCGTTTGGGCGGCACGGGAATTCTGGTAATTCCATATTTCCTGCTCTGTCTTATAACAATTATAAGTTGGAGCGGGACCAACATTCCCTAGCGCAATATAACAAACGGGTTCGGTCAATACATCCGTATTATTATCTTGATTAAGGCGTGACATGGTCGCTACCTGGAGTGAGAGAGAGAAGAAAACACTCAGCGTGCGCTTTTACAAGATTAGATTGGTTATCAATTTATCTAATCAGGATGTCTCCCACTGTTTTAGTCAAATTTTCCTTCAAACCCTAAAAGGAAAGACTAGCCGGGATTAATTACACCCTACAAGTTCGCCAATCTTTCAGCCAGGCCAGTGCCGGTACTTTGAGGGAGGTTCCCCGTGCTTTCGCACGGACCTAATTAAAATAAACCTCATTTTTCCCAGGGGCGTAACCCCATTAACACCTTTCTAGAAACCTACTTGATCGGCTAATTGTAATGTGTAAAACTCTCCCAAGGGTAACTCTTACTCGCAGCGGTTATCGGGATCCAACTATCTCATAGAAGGTATGCAATCTCATTGCAAATTTCAACACTTAAAATTCCTAATAATATTTTTCCCCTAGCGTGCTATGACCTTGACGCATGCCAAACAACCCATAGTCCGCTAGTCAAGTTCAACCCGTACATTTCCTGATTGAATTAAACCCACCCGTACGACCCTTGACGCATGCCAAACAACGCCGTACGAATACCCTAATCCAATCGCATCGTATGCTAGCAGATAAACACTAGTTAGCTACCGTACACTACGCCTTGACGCATGCCAAACTACCGCAGCACGAATACTAAGTAGTACTTATCTGAAATGACGGAGGGCTACGACAGGTTTTTAAGAAAACCCTTTGCGTAATGAACTTGATATCGTTGTAGAATCGAGTGATTTTTAAAAGGAATGTTTTTTAGGCCTTTTCTAGTTCTGCTAAAGAGGTCACTCCCGGTGAAGGGATCGTCGGCTCTTTCCTTATTGAATAAGGTGCAGGATATTTCACAAATACCACTATGCAAAGCAAAAACTATAAAAACAATCAAAAGACAAACCAGATTTGTAGCATCTGCTAGTTTCCCTAAAGAGTTCACTCCCGGTGAAGGGATCTCGGCTCTTTCCTTATCGAATAAGGTGCTGGATATTCTACAAGGAACACCGCTATGCAAAGCAAGAACTAGAGCTACCAGTTTTTAAACAAGTTTCTACAACATCTTAATGTTTCTTTTAGTTTCATTAATCTCATTAATAAAGTCCCATTTTATTATGCTTCACAAGCATCACTTTTGAAACGAAATCTGCAATATAATATATATCTCATATATATGAGTTGGCAATTCTAGATTGTTTTCTTTTTCATGATGTTTGAGTGAAAACTCCGCTTGTGGAGGAATCGAGAAAATAGATAGATGATGATGATTAAATTCTTGAACGATTCTTAAGTCTTATGAGTTTTGTAAACTCTAGGAAATTGAATCATCGACAACCTAATTTGAGCGAGATACTTTCTTGAATGATTTCGCTCCAAATTAGAGATCAACGATCGATGATTGAATTTCCTAAAGACTAGAATTTGAATGCTAATCAATGAAAGGACAAGGGATGATGATGGAGAAACCCTAGTTTCTTCAATATATCCCTAGAGCTCGTTGATCGCCATCGATCTAGCAACAAATCTTCAATAGATAATAATTTGCAATCATAAGTATTCATCGTCACTATCGATTGGATCGATTCCTACAAGCCTCTTTAAAAATCTTGATAATTCGAACAATTTGGGAACATTTCTTGATTCTTGATTTTAGATCTTTACTTTCTTTAAGTTTCTTGAAAATAAAAACTCATAAATCTTGAATCAATCTTCATTTATTCTTTTAATTTTCAACTCAACTAAAACAAGATCGATCAAATCTCACTTTTCCTGTGGACGATCCGCATTCACCGAAGAACCTACAACAGACACCGTTATTGATTGCGGTTTACAAATTTCTTTGGTTGTGATATTTACACTTTTCAAAACAAGACATCGAAAATGATCAATCAAATGGCACCGTTGCCGGGGATAGTGTGCTAATTTGTTCGTTTTTGAAATTTGAGTTGAAAAATTTATTATTCCATCAGAATTTTTAGATCAAAATTCGCACAAACGCTTAACGATTTGTTGTGATTTGTTGCAAGGAGATCTGGAATCTGTGGAGTAAGAGGAAAAATTTTCTGAATATTCCAGAGAGTTCAGTAAGTGAACAGGAGCATCTGCAAGAAATTTTGTGCAGAGATCTCACTTTCAGACCGCGCTTTCGCGGCCAAAGAAGCCATCTCGCGGCGGTTCCGCGGAGAGATAGCGGCTTCACTGCTTCAAATTTTGTTGGTGAATTTCTGACTTTCTTATCTCCTCCCTGCTCTGCTCCATTAACCAATTTCTGCAGCTTTCTTTGCAAAAATTTGCAGCGCCGCAAAAAGAAAAATTGTTGCGTGTTTGATCTTGGTTGTTTGCATTTTTAATACGGAAATTAAGGGGCAAAGACCAAATTCAGATTAGGTGGGGAGTTCATTACCCTTCCTAAGCCCCAAAAATCATAAAATTGCATCCGCATCACCCTCATTAACTAAAAAATATCTAGACATGACTCTAAAGACCGTCGCACTCACTTAGGACAGAAAGAGGTCGTGGGTAATCTATTGCTTATCCACGTTTCTTTTGTGGTGTCTATGGCAAGTGTGTCTAAGGCAAATGGTTACTTAATTAGGCCCACTACTTACGTAGTGGAAAAGCTCCCACTTACCTGGCACTTACCTGGCCACAGGAGGGGCAAAGAGGCAGTAGAGGATTTATCTTGCGACTTGTCTTTTGGAAGTCTAGGAGCGGTCTAGAGACTTGACCTAGGTGACCATTAGAATTAGGGTTGCTTGTGCATGTTTGTGATTTGATTTTTCAAAAAAAAAATCCGTATCTTTCAAAACAAACACCAACTCATCTTTTCCTTAATTATCATAACGCTGCCACTTGTGCTAAACCATTTAGTGCATGCTCGGCTGGACACGGGATTCTAGTGTCCGTCTTGTCCGCGTTCCTCCTATCGACTCCGAAGTCGGTAATTCTACGTCTACTTTTTCTTCACCCACCACCACACCCACTTCGATGGACGATTCTCCATCGAACTTCTTTAACACTACTCTGCCACCGTCCACAGGTGCGCAGAATCTACCCCGCATCTCTCTCTAAGAGAGATGTTACCCTATGCGAGGTCCTCTTTCGACCTGTCTCACCATTCCACCAGCCAATGGGGATAATTTTGAAATAAAACCCCAATACATCAATCTTCTACCAAAATATCACGGTCTCGATTCTGAAAACGCATATGTCTTTATTACCAAATTTGAAAATGTATGCGCTATGATGGATACTTCACAGCTTTCTGTGGATGCTATGCGTCTACGTTTTCTCCCATTTACTTTGTACGATATAGCCAAGAAGTAGCTTTATAACACAGCCGCACATTCTATTTCAAACTGGGGAGAATTCGTAACAGCATTCCTTAAGAATTCTACCCCAATCATAAAACAGCTCGTGTCCGTAGCGAAATAAATCAATTTACCCAGCTTCCAAATGAACCATTCTCAAAGTGTTTTGAACGCTTCAAGGATCTGTTAGTTCAATGTCCACATCACGGAATTCCTAGATGGGATCTGTGCAGAATCATATATGAGGGCATTAATCCTACTACAAAACAGACCCTTGAATCCATATGTCAAGGCACCTTCATGACTAAAGATGATGGTGAAGCTTGGAGATTTTTAGAAGATTTCGCTGAAAATCTTTACAGCGGGAGAGTGTTAACCAATCAGCGTCTAGGGGTGGTAATCACCAATCTGATGTTTCCATAGGAGTTAGAGCTAAAATGTTAGTAATGCAAAAGAAACTCAAAACTATGGAAAATAAATTTTTAGCAGCCGCCCTATATCAAATGTCACTCTCCAAAACTGTCTGTGGATGATGTTCCGATCCATCACATCTTACGGAAGAATGTCCATTGAATTCTCCGTTTCAAGGTCAAGAGCATACAAATGCTGCTTTCCAACAGAGACCTAGAAACGATCCGTATTCTTCCACTTATAATCAGGGTTGGAGGAATCACCCTAAGTTTGCTTGGAACCAACAACAAAATCAAAACACGGTTCCAAATTAAAACAATTTCCAAAGGGCTCCTCCACTACAACAGCAACCACCTCAACTGAGTCAGCACCCCTACCAATCACAAAACTATCAAAATCCGATCAACACATCTGCACCGTATAATCCTTTACAGTTGACCGGTACTGATAACTCCTGTTCACTCGAACAAACCATGAATTTGCTTCTGACAAATTTCATGCAAATGTCGGCTGAATTTAGGTCTTCCTTCGATAAATTCCAGAAAAACTCTGACTCCCAGAGTGAGAATATTAAATCGATGGAAGCACAAATTGCCCGTATAAATGCCGAATTGAGTGTTAGAGAAAAAGGGAAACTTCCAGCTCAACCTTTACCAAATACTGGCTATTCACATCATGTGAACGCTATCACCACGTTGAGATCTGGAAGAGTGCTTGACAACCATATTGGTGAAGAGATTGATAATAATGAAGAATCAATCGATGATACCCCGGATGAGACTTTTCCTTCCACTTCTGCTTCTACTTCTGACCCCAGTTCGTCTACCCCACCATTTTCTTCCGACCCTATTCTCCGTTTTCCCTTAGGCTCGACCCCTCAACACATTTCTTCTAGTCCACCAAAGACGATCCCCACTCCTATTCTTAGATCATTCTTACCCACACGATCTTCTCCAATGTTGGACCCCGCTCTTATTGCTAAAGCTCCTTATCCGAATCGGTTAAAGGGAAACAGACCAAGTCCACAAATGGAGAAGATCACTGAAATCTTTAAACAGGTTAACATCAACATCCCTCTTCTAGATGCAATACAACAAGTCCCCGCTTATGCGAAAATTCTCAAAGAATTGTGCACTAGGAAGAGGAAGACTCAAGTGCCAAAGAAGGTATTCATGTCAAAGACTGTAGACACAGCTTTTCCCCAACAATTACCTAGGAAACGTAAGGATCCTGACTATCCTACTATTTCTGTTTCTATTGGGGATAAACACATTAACCGTACTCTACTTGATCTTGGCGCAAGTGTTAACCTTCTTTCTTTCTCGGTTTATAAGCAGTTAGGGATCGGAGAGTTGAAACCAGCTCACTGCACTCTCCAGATGGTCGGCCGATCAATCACCAAACCTAGGGGTGAACTAGAGGATGTGTTAATAAAAATCGGGGAATTCCTATTCCCTGTGGACTTTATTGTACTTGATACACAGCCTGTAGCAAACCCACGGAATCAAATTCCGGTGATTCTTTGTCACCCCTTTTTGGCCACTTCCAATGCTATAATCAACTGTCGTAATGGCTCTATGACCCTATCCTTCGAGAAGATGTTAATTGATCTGAACATTTACAAGTTGGGAAGTGTACCCTCCGAACCTTCTGCTCAGGCTTGTTCTGTCAAATTAATGGATGTCGACAACAGCGAATTTGACGAGCCTCATGATACTGATCTTGACTCTTTTAATATGTTGTTGTTTGACCTAACTATGTATCATACACATACGTATTCTTCCACCGAGTTGTCCGGGTCAACAACTAACACTGATTATGAACCGTTTCTGGAGTTTGAAGATCACCCCGTGCTTTTTGATGACATTATTCTTCGGGGTATTGATGAAAGCTTTGAGGAGATTTTCGCTGATGAGCTCGCATTTTTAGCAAACACGGGTGTTGAGATGAATCATCTCCCAAACAATGAAATTGAACCTCCACCCCTTCTTCTGGACTATAAAGAGAATGCGAGTAATCCATCACAATCACTGTGTCGTCTCTCCAAAACGAGGCGCAAACACATTCTTTCACATCACTTATCTTTTCCCCACTTCTTCTTGGCTCTTTTCAACTTGTTCTTCCACCAACCGATGCACTACACTGATAAAATCTTCGAATGGTTGGTGTTGACTTTCGGTCTTTGCAAAGCTTGGCATTGACCAGTAATTTTTTACCCCCTCTTGTGATTTTCAAAGCTTAACATTATTTAACTCAAGTTTGGGGGGGTATAATCTGGCTCTTGAAAAGAAAATTTTTACACAAAATTGTGAGCCAAAAGAATAAGTTTGGGGGAGGATTTTCACGATCATATTTATTGCCCCCGTTAATAAATTTCCTCCCAAGCTTACAGGTTTTTGAGATCTAGCGGATGACAACAGTGACGACACTGTTGTAACCAAGTTTGGGGGAGGTTTGTGCTTATTTTCGCATCATTTTGCATCATACGTTGCATAAGCACAAAGTATATAAAACATATAAAAAAATGAAATGAAAAAAAAAATTGTACATAAATAAGATAATAAAAGATTAGATAGTGAAAAATTACATCCAAAAGATTAGAAAAATTTAAGAAAACCAAGAAAATTAGAAGTTTTCTTAAACGAAACTGGTAATAAGTAGTTATGAGCCGTTGTCCCAAGGGTTAGTAAGAAGAAGGAAGTCACTAATCTGAGGATAAAAATAAGTCTGAAAAATAGTTCCTATTCTGTAAGCCAAACATTGAACGTTGATACCCTACTATACGCACTTACACACGTCTTGAAACTCGGGATAGTAGAGGATACCTTGAAATGCTCTTGTCTAAAAGCCAAAGTATGAAGGAAATATTAAATGAAGAAAATATAAAATGATGAATAAAAATGGACACTGGTTTTGTTATCGCCAAGGCATCAATAAAAAAATCTAGCGAGGGTGATTCATCACTTAGTGCCTTAGACCAACTGGTCTGGGAGTCACTGCTAAACCTTAGGTGGTGCAAGACGAGAAAAATACTAAGACACCTAATAAGCAAGCACATGAGTAATTGGTCGGTTAGTACCTCAAGAAGTATTAACGGTCTCATGAAAAATGTGTGAGCAAATCCATCTAAATATTCATGAAATTAAAAAGTATTGAGGCAGATGGACAAGAGTAAGATAGCTTGAATTGAATTCTCCGAGTGTAGGGATGTTCTTTACACACACGTAGGGGTATATGACCGATGTTTGGAAGAAAGATAGGAATGAAGAATAAAGACAATGTTTTATTGAGAGATGATATGATTTCTAACATCTTTTCATGACTATTAAGATAGGGCTCATGACAACCGAAAAGATAGTATTAGTTGGAAACTCTAATTTTCAAAGTCTTTCTTTTATAATTCTTATCTTTACATGTAACTTTCACGGTCTTCCTTTTATTATGGGATTTTGTGGGTGCAATCCGCTGAAACCCCTCAGGAGACAACACTCCTCCTACTAGGGACACCTAGAGGTTTAAAGGCTTGTTGCACGTGCTCAGTACAATCGTGTTGCCTACGAAAGTGTGCTAGTTAGTTTTCTTTTTCTTATATTTTCTCCTTCTTTCTAATAAAACAAGTTTGCTCGAGACGACCAAAATTAAGTTTGGGGGAATTTGATCAGTCGAAAATATTGCATTTTTAACACATCAATTTCGCTACTATTTGCAATCATCTAAAGGTGTTCGGTATGAATATAACACATATTAGCAATTTGTCTGTAAAATATCAAATAACATGTGTTATACATTATAACCGGCATTTTGAGGGAAATTGTGTGTTTATTATTGCACGCATGATCTTTGTATATAGCAATACTTGTCTCGAGATTGTGTGCAGGAAATTCCAGGTAAAAGAGCCGGAACTGCTTAAAGTGCTGATAAAAATACGCCAAGTCCAAGACTTGTAATCTGGCAGTGAACAAGAGAGTATAAAAATATTCCAGATATAAAATAAGTCCCCAAGAATCAGCACTAATTCAGCCTGGAAGTTTCACACAAAGATGGCACCAAACAGCCGTGGATCCGCGGCTGAATGGGCCGATCCGCCGCGGATCCGCGGCCATATTGACACGTCATGGGCAGATTACATTCTCAGAGTTCTCCTTTCAGTAGCCAAACTTCTTCAAGACACTTCAGTCTCCAGAGATCTCCAGAAGCTTCTCCTATAACAGCCAAGCTTCTTGTACAAGCGTAATACCTACCAAGCTTCTCAAGCAAGCTAGCTAACTACCTTAATTTAGAAGCTACTACTTAACTACCAAGCTTACAAAGGAAGTTAAACCTAGCTTAGCTTCTAAAGGAAGCTAGATCAAGCTTCTAGGGGAAGCTAAAGGAGAAGACTATATAAAGGGACACATGGCTTCATTACAAAGGTTGTTGTTGGGTTGTTGAAAATTGAGCCAAAATTCCGCAAGTTGAGTGACACAACTTGCAACTCAAAACCCTAGTCCGAATCCAATTCAAAATCCAAATCAAGATCATTGAGTACCAAATCAAGCAAGCATCCAACAAGCCTTTTTGAAGCAATGCCGATCTTCATCCGAGCAAGTGATCCATGACGATCCGTGACTCAAGAAGACGATGCTAAGCTAGTTCGATGATCGAGTTCTCTCCTCAATTCTTGTAGTCTTTGAGTGTATTGTAACGAAATATTGAATAATAAAAGGTGAAAATTCTTGATCTTGCTTTTCTTTACATTTGAGCATTATGATGAGTTGTCAATTCTTAATTGTTTTCTTTTTCATGATGTTTGAGTGAAAACTCCGCTTGTGGAGGAATCGAGAAAATAGATAGATGATGATGATTAAATTCTTGAACGATTCTTAAGTCTTATGAGTTTTGTAAACTCTAGGAAATTGAATCATCGACAACCTAATTTGAGCAAGATGCTTTCTTGAATGATTTCGCTCCAAATTAGAGATCAACGATCGATGATTGAGTTTCCTAGAGGCTAGAATTTGAATGCTAATCAACGAAAGGACAAGGGATGATGATGGAGAAACACTAGTTTCTTTAATAGATCCCTAAACCTCGTTGATCGTCATTGATCTAGCAACAAATCTTCAATAGATAATAATTTGTAATCATAAGTATTCATCATCACTATCGATTGGATCGATACCTACAAGCCTCTTTAAAAATCTTGATAATTCAAACAATTTAGGAACATTTCTTGATTCTTGATTTTAGATCTTTACTTTCTTTAAGTTTCTTGAAAATAAAAACTCATAAATCTTGAATCAATCTTCCTTTATTCTTTTAATTTTCAACTCAACTAAAACAAGATCGATCAAATCTCACTTTCCCTGTGGACGATCCGCATTCATCGACGAACCTACAATAAACACCGTTATTGATTGCGGTTTACAAATTTCTTTGGTTGTGATCTTTACACTTTTCAAAACACGACATCGAAAATGATCAATCAACCACTTTAGCAAAAGTTTGTGCCACTATATATTTGCAAAACCACTTGGATTCCTTCAACGATATCAAGTTCATTACGTTAATCAAGTTCATTACGTTAAAGGTTTTTCGCCAAAAAACCAGCCGTAGCCCTCCGTCATTTCAGATTAGTATTGCTTAGTATTCGTGCCGCGTTTGTTGACCTTGTCAATGCTTAGTGTGCGGTAGCTCTGTAATAATTTTCTGTCGTATGGATATATGGATTGGTTAGGACAGTCGTTCGACCTTGTTGACCTTGTCAACGGTCTGTGCGGATGGGTCTAATGCAATCAGGATAATGACAGGTTGAACTTGACTAGGACCCTTTAACTTGTTGACCTTGTCAAGGTCACTTGGATCCTAGGGGTAAAAACCACATCGGGAGTTTCAAACATACAGGAAACTTGACAGGCATGCGCATACCTTCTGGAGTATGATAACTTGAGTGGCTTCCATCAAGTTATCATGCGATGATAGTTAGATCCCGATTCTCACTGATGAGTAAGATTACTCCTCGGGTGATTTTAGATGATCCCGACTAATTCTCCTTTTTGGGTTTGGAGGAGAATTCGAGGAAACAGTGGGAGACATCCTGATTAGATAAAGTGATTAACCATTCTGACTTAGGTTAGAGTGCACGCTAAGTGTTTCTTTTCTCTCTCTCTTTGGCAGCGACCATGACCCGACCTAAACTAAAACTCATGAACCAAGTTAACCGAACCTTCTTAAAACACTTTGGCTTTTGGATTGTCACGGAGTCGCATATATCATTGTCACTTTTACATCACCTTTACATTTCTCCAGAACACCCCGTATCACTACGAAGATCCACATTTATTGGATATTCCATCGTATAGTTACATACGAACTCGAAAAAACTTGTTCCAGTTCGAGGATGGAATCTGGTTCAGGAGAAATCGAATAGGATTATTCGGGTTGTCTATTATTTTTACCTTCTCTCAGGTTGCGAGGGCTCCTGGTATATAGGAGAGTACACCTATTGTGCTCATTAGATAGTCTTCTTCCAAACCTCAGGCTGGTGCCGAAGGGTAGGGAAGGAAGAAAACCAATTAGCCTAAGTAGCGTGTACAGAAGGTAATAAGTAAAGCCAAATAAAGGGATTAGAAAGAGGGCAAAGTATAATGTGACTGCTATCATTCACGAAAAAACCACGTATACCCCTGCTACTCCTACATCCACTTTGGATTTCTCCAGAACATTTCATATCACTACGAACATCCATAATGCTTGGATACGCCATCGTATAGTTACATACGAACTCGAAGGAGCTTGTTCCAGATTCGATGATGGTTTCCGGTTCAGGAGAAATTGAATAGGATTATTCAGTTGTCTTTTCCCTTTACCTTCTCTCAGGTTGCGTGGGCTCCTGGTATTATGAGAGTACACCTATTACGCTTATTGGATAGTCTTCTTCCAAACCTTAGACTGGTGCCGAAGGGTAGGGAAGGAAGAAAACCAATTAGTCTAAAGCTGGTGTACAGAAGGTAATAAGCAAAGACATAATAAAGGGATTGAAGTGGGGGCATGGAAGTATACGGTTACTGTCATGAATCAGGATAATGGAAGAGGCATTACTAGGAATACCATGTTACCCCTTCAAAACATTTTCATGTTTCAGTATGACTGTGCGATGTTAATTGAAAACTGTTTTTCCCAATTAGACTCTAACTCCAGGGTATGTATTTATCAGATTTGTTTCTCACATCTGTATGGTGTTACGGATGCTGAGTGGGAGTAAGATATTAGGAATTGGGTGATTATATCCTCATTATATCGGAATTCTTTGTAATTGGTGATATTTGAGGAAATCGCCTGGGTTTTGCCTGATGGAAAATATTTGGTTTTGAATATCCGATTGTTATGCACCAATTTCAAACTGATATATCTGTACGTTTATTTTATAAAGTGAGATATAAATTTTTGAAATTATGTCTATGACATTTACCTATATCAGTTGATGGTTAGGTAAGGAGCATTCAACAACGGTGTAATTCTTTTTAACCATAGTACAGTTTTCAACCTACGACGCACAGGGTATGAGTTATTTAACTCAGGGGACTTATACAATATATTGTATGTTGTCCAGTGTCCACTAGGACAAAGGGGTTGGTACTCGTACTATATTTTGTTTACTCATGACTTCTCTAGTTTTAGACAAATATTTCGTTGAAATACAAGGTCCGGATTTTGAGAAGTTATAGGTATAAGAATAAAGTAGAGAACCATGTGTTGCAAGTTTCAGGATTCTTCAAGGTGATCAAAAATATAGATACTTGTGTAAGGTATTCCCTTGTAAGTAATAGTTTTGAGAACTTGATTCTCTTTCAGGTTACTCATACGTGGATGCATTTCTTGATGAGTAATGATGCTTGGCCTCCTTCCATTTGGTTGATATGCACTGGAGACAGCTGTATGATTTTGAATCTGGTTTCAATTAAATCAGTGCCTTTGTTTCTATATGGATATATAGAATGGAAGGTATATGGAGTTGTTCGGCTGATGCCTAAAACCAGAATCTGGAAAAACTCTAGGCACGTTTCAATAATGACAGTTTGTGGGTTATCCCCGGCATTGACGAGGGTTAACATTCTACCATTTGGAAGATCAATAGTTATATTGTTCTTGACTCGCCACCAGTTTTAGTAAAAAAATGGATTCTTTTCAGAAAATATTAGTGGGAGTATGGTAGAACTGGAAGTTATTCCAGAACCGCAAACGATTACTGAAAATTTAGTAGAACCTAAAAATTCAATTGGACTCGATATTCCATTAGCCACTCCATAGATTTGGTGGGTAACCTCAGGCACCTAAGAGCTACTTCGGTCTCCTCAAAGACGGTGACAGGAAGGTTCTTGATTACCCAAACTTGACACTACTGTTATTCCAGACTATGAGATCTGGCAGGAGGATGAGTATAACGTCGTTCTAAACTAGCTTTAGAAGTGCACGTGTATATGACTCTACTAGACGGTTGTTATAGTCAGTGGGAGCAGCGGAAGAGTAGTGGGAAAGTAGCTTATGTCTATTTATAGACTAAAGCAAGTATAGCGGATATAGATCATCTAGTTTTAATGTGACAGTCATAGAGTTTGATTTCATCAGAACAACGAATGGATATAAATTTAAGAAGGTAGTAGGAAGAGATGTCCTAGTATTTGGATGACATGCTCTTGATATGAAGTAATATTCCTATACTACGATCGGTTATACTACGGTTGTCACAAGGTGTTTCTCCACATAGGATCTGGATAAAATATAAGGAATTCCGGTGACTAGATCTATGGTTTTAGATCTAGATTTGGGAAGTGTCCCAATTCAGATACTTTGACACTATTCTAAAGTGTTTTACAATGGACGACTTCTGGCGAGGTGGTGTATCCGCAGGTTATGGAGTCACTCTCTCTAAAGAGATGTCTTCTAGTCTAATGAAGAGAGGGATTTGCATGATTGGCATATCACTTACTTAGGTAATTGAGTCAATCATGAAATGTCAAGTACAACACCAGATATTGTTTTTGCACTAGCTGCAATAAAAATATATATTAATATAATCCTGGAGAAACATTGGGAAGAAGTTTATGAACATAAGTGAATGTTCTAGGGATTTGGTAACGGCAACCTCCTTCGGGAGACAGTTATCATTTCAGGCTTCCAAGGTGACCTGGATGACCGAGTGACTGTCAGAGTTTTATTTTTCCCTCTTTTGAGGGACAGTATGTTGGACAGGTGGTCCAAGCAGTTACTGAGGAAGGCATGGAGCAGGATATTGATTAAATTCAGTGTACAATACAGTCTAAGAAGTTTGCTGGATTTGGAGTTCATTTGTGAACTGGGTCCCATTAGATATCCATACATATTCTAAGATAAGTATTGATCATTTCGGGAGATAGCTTTCTCCGCGAAGTTGAGATATAAAGAGATACAGAAAGAAACATTGGAGCGGATCTACTCACTGAGGCTATTTCTCGAACACAATAGTTTCGCAAATGAGTTTTGCGAGACTGATTAGTAGAGGAGTTAGGTGTTCGGTATCACACGGGCTGTGAGTATGCGACACCGCAATAATTAGCCTTAAGTGCAAGTGGGAGATTGTTGGCTATAGTGCCCTCAAGGCAATTATCATAGTCACAGGTAGGTGATTATGATGATTGAGGGAGGACCTATACCGGTAGAACAGTCTTACTCGAGATGATAGTATGCTATCTGGTTTGTCTTTATCATCGTGTACATGCTTTAGGTGACATTACATATCACTATTACATGTTGATAGAGCCCATAGGATTCATGCTTGACTACCAGCGGTATGATGGCGATCATATATGTGGGAGCTGGGTGGTCTATAAGCACATCCTTAAAATGTCCCTAGTTATGGGAGTTTCGAGACTGGGCATCGATACTCCAAGAGTAGACTAGTGTATACTGATCGAGACCCCGAAGAGGGGCGGTAGACGATCTCACAAGCCATTGGTGTTAGTTGGTTCACCTAAGATGTATACAAGTGCTCATTGGGTTATGAGTACACCGGACGGACTCGCCGAGAACATGCTAGTTGGTATTATACCCATTGTCAGATAGAAGTTCCCAGGTGACATGTGTATAGGTTAGTCTGTCGACCTGAGATCGTCATTTGCCTCATGTGAGTTCCCACTGTATTTTGATTACTACCCTACCACGGCTCAAAGGAGTCGTGCAAACAGGTTTTAATTGGGTACAGTCCCGAGCCACATAGAGGCAGTGAGCGGATCGTCAGGGGATTCGTCTCTCCCGGTATTGGGGGTTGATGTCGCGGTGTGCACGGATGGCCATCACCAGAAATCCTCGGCCAGGGTAGACGAGAATTACCGATCTAGGATCGGTAGTTTCTCAGGTGGTGATAGGTTTCATGCCGACACTAAATGTCGCGTTATTAGGGGTCTGACTTTATCCACCCCCTAAACTCGATATGCGATACTCATAGACGAACGGACCGGACTGTACGAAAATTGTTACTGTCAGGCTCAGTAGGGGTACGGATGAGTTTGCTCGTCGGCCTTCCTTTCGCTCAATACCTGGGTAGCCATTACGTACAGCTAGTGCCGCTGATGTGCTTGTAGTTAAACCCACTGCTAGCGTATTGATGAGTCTTTAGAGGTTCACACAGAGGGTTTTCATGGTTTAGGCGATATGGTGTAGATGACGCATGTTGGTACATACATGTGTCCGATTAAATATGTGTACAGGCTACACAGACTTTAATCGGACGGTTGATAATACTAGTGGCTTAGGATTAAACCGAATTGTTAAATCAGGTTTTGATTTAATAATTTATATATGTATTTATATATATGTATTCTAGTATGATTGTTCACTATTCATTTTCTCTCTTGGCTATTCGTATTTTGGTATGAATACGCATATATGTATTTCGATACATGTACCGGGTTGTATTCCGTATTTATACGAAATTACTTCTAGAAGTGGACACCTCTTTTGTATGATTTTCTTTTTAGGAAATCATTTGTTTTACAAATGAGGTGGAGGGATTAGTTGGCATAAGCATGGCTTGATGGCATGTAGAGAGGTATGGCACCACATTAATTTATTTGATAAATGAAAAGAGATATTTTTCATTACATGATTGAAATGGCAGCCACATTAATTTACATGTCATGCTAGTTCTTTTCTTCACTTGATTGATTCACTCTCATTCTTGAGACTTAGCCATTTTTCCTTAGTTGCTCATGCCACTTGTTTTCCTCACCTCCTCTTCATCTTCTATGGTTGATCTTTTGAGCATTAGTGATGAGAGAAAATTATAGTGAGACATTCCTACACCTCCACTCTCCATTGCTAGCAACCTTGGAGCGTCAGTTGCCTTGCTAGGAAAGGTTGAAGCTTGCACCGTTTTTCTCGGGTGGATCATCGTAGATGGAGGAAGACCAGCTACCAAATTCGATCCGCGACTTCATGGAGCTTGGGAGATAGTAGAAGACCGAAGGACTTGGTTTATTAGGTATAACCATTCTAACTCCTCTTTATATGTTTGCTAGTACAAGGTTGAGGGTAGATCCGGGCATCGGGTTCCGGTAGCGCCAGTTTAGAAAAATTTTGTTCCGCATTTGGCCACGGTTTGATGGCCGGAACGCTGCCGTAACCCAGCAGTAAGCGATAGGCCCCACCGGGCAAGACTTCGGAGACGAGGAATGGGTTGTCCTACTTCGGGGTAAACATGTGCAACTTGCCCTGGGCAATGAACTCATTCCGTCTTAGGACCAAATCTCCAGTCTTGAAGGCGCGTCGCTTCACTCGTGCATTATAGTAGTGGGCAGTTTGCTGTTGATAAGTGGCAGCTTTGATCTGTGCCCGGTCTCGCTTCTCCAACAAGACATCCAAATTAGCCCGGAGGGCCGCGGTGTTTGCTTCGTCGTCGAAGTGCTCGACCCTATAACTGGGCAGCCCGATCTCTGCTAGGACCATCGCCTCGGTGCCGTAGCAGAAGCTGAAGGGGGTCTCTCCAGTAGGGGCCTTCTTCGATGTGCGTAGGGCCCATAAGACACAGGGTAATTCTTCGACCCAACTTCCCCATCGTCCTTCCAGGCGAGTTCGAAGACCTTGAATACGTCTCGGTTAGCGACCTCGGCCTGCCTGTTGCATTGGGGGTGCGCGACCGCGGAAAACTTCATCAGTATGTGATATTCGCTGCTGAATCCCTTGACTTTGTCATTTTCGAAGTTCGTCCTGTGGCCGGTAACGATGCACCTCGGGATCCCGAACCGGGATATTATATTGTTCTGCAGGAACTTGATGGTCGTGTTGGCGTCCGGTTTTCTGATAGGGACGGCCTCGATCCACTTTGTAAGGTAGTCTACCGCGACGAGAATGTATTTGTTCCCGCCCGTACCATTAGGGAGATGGCCCACCATGTCCATTCCCCACTGGGCAAACGGCTAGGGGAGGTCAGGGTCGTTAGCTCGGTAGCCGGAAGGCGGGGTATGCTGCCATGGAGTTGGCAGCTCTTGCACCTTCTGACGAGCTTCTGAGCGTCCTGATGGATAGTCAGCCAATAGTATCCTTGGAGTAGCATCTTCTGGACTAAGGTGCGGGCCCCTTGATGTGCTCCGCCGACCCCTTCGTGAACCTCACGGAGGACGTAGTCGGCTTCGTGGAGGTCGACGAACCGAAGCAGGGGTTGAGTGAAGGATTTCTTGTAGAGGTTTCCACTGCTCCAGACGAATGGTGGGCTTTGGCTCGGAGGTAGCGGGCTTCCACTCGATCTTCTGGGAGCGTACCCTCCATCAGGAATTCCACAAGGGGCTTCCTCCAATCCCGGTCTTCTTCCCGAGCAGCGTAAACTTGAAGTGACGCCACTCTGTCTTCCACGCTGGGCAGCGACAAGACCTCGAAGAGGATATTTCTCTTTTTGTTGGCCGTATAGGAGGAAGCTAGCTTGCTCAGAGCGTTGGCCTGGGCGTTTAGGTGCCGGGGGATCTGCTCCAGTTGAACTTCGTCGAAGTCCTTTCGTAGTCTTCTTACCTCAGCTAAATAATTCACCATCAAAGGCTCCCGCGCCTCGAAACGGCCGGTCACTTGGCCAACGACCAGGGCGGATTCACTGCGGATTCGGATTATCTTCAGCCCTACCCTGGAGGCAATTCGCAGTCCAGCTAGCAAGGCCTTGTACTCCGCGGCGTTGTTTGAGGCTTTGAACCCGAGCTTCAAAGAATACTCCATCTCTGCCTCATTCGGGCCTCGAATGATGAGACCGGCACCACAGCCCTCTTCGGTTGATTACCCGTCGACGTAAAGGACCCAATCGGGGACGGAGTCGGGCCTCTCTTCGATCGAGGGTTGAGATCCGGGGGCTGGCACGGACACTGCCTCTTTGTTGGGGATAGTGCATTCGACGATAAAATCGGCCAGGACTTGTGCCTTGATAGCCTGCCTCAGGTGGTATTTGATGTCGAATTGGGATAACTCCCACCTCCACTTCTCCAAACGACCAGAAGACTCGGGGGAGGCGAGAATAGCCTCTAAAGGGCGCTCGTTGAGAACAAGGATGGTGTGTGCATGGAAGTAGTGTCATAGTTTCCTTGAGGCCACGATAAACGCCAAGACAATCTTCTCTATGGCCGGGTATCTTATTTCTGCATCCTTAAAGATGTGGCTTACATAGTAGACCGGCTTCTGGACTCCTTCGACTTCTCGGATGAGCACCGAGCCTGCAGCTTGATCGGACACCGGTAGATACATTAATAGCTCGTCTCTTTCAATTGGCCGGGTGAGTAGTGGGGGAGTCACCATATGCATTTTCAATTGCTCGAAAGCGATCTGACACTCCTCCGACCATTCGAACCTTGGGATCTTTCTCAGGGCTTTGAAGAATGGGAGGCACTTTTCTCCGGACCTTGACATGAAACGACTCAGAGCGGCTACCCTCCCCGTGAGCTGCATGATTTCGACGTTGGTCTTTGGCACGGCCATGTTGAGGATGGCGTTGATTTTCTTCGAGTTAGCTTCGATTCCTCGATGGGTAACCATGAATCCGAGGAACTTTCCACTAGTGACCCCGAACGCGCACTTGGCTGGATTCAGTTTCATTTTGTATTTGCGGAGGACATCGAAAGTCTCGCATAGATCTTTGGCGTGCTCGTCTGACGAGGTTGATTTAACGAGCATGCTGTCGACGTAAACCTCCATGTTCCTCACGATCTATGGTTTGAACATCCTGTTAACCAAGCGTTGATACGTAGCCCTGGCATTTTTTAGGCCGAAGGGCATCACTTTATAGCAGTATACCCCCCGGTCCGTTTTGAATGCAGTGAGCTCTTCGTATGCCAGGTTCATACGGATCTGGTTGTATCCGGAGAAGGCATCCATAAAGCTGAGTAACTCGTGGCCTGCCGAACTGTCGACGAGCTGATCTATCCGAGGGAGGAGATAGTTGTCTTTCGGTCAGGCATTGTTGAGATCTGTGAAGTAGACGCACATGTGCCACTTCCCGCTTGCCTTTCTAACCATGATCACATTCGCCAGCCATTCCGAGTAGGCCACGTTTCGAATGAAGTTGGCTGCAAGCAACCTGTCAACTTCGTCCTCGATCACCTTTTGTTTGATCGGAGCGAGGCTTCATTTCTTCTGCCTAACGGGTCGAACTGTCGGGTCGACCCCGAGCTTATGTGATATCACTTTGGGGTCGATCCCTGGCATGTCGGAGGGTGTCCAAGCGAACACGTCTGAGTTCCCTCTGAGGAAGTGGACCAGGTCGTCGCGCCGGGCCCCCGTTAAGAGTGACCCGATTTGGACGGTTCATTCATTGTCCCCTTCGATGAGAGGGACCTTTGTTAGCGGCTCCACCAGGGCCCCCCTATAACGTTTTAGAAATCGTTATGCGAAATTTTCCGTTTTTGGGTAAAATAGTCGATATTTTCCGTTTTAATCCGATTGTGATCAAACGTCCGGATAAACTTTCCGGCACCTAGTTTAGCTAAAATAAAATTAGTGTGCGAGCTTTGGGGGTATATGGGATGTTTTGGTTCAAATAGGATTTTTCCCTAATAAATTTTTTTTTTTTTGAATTTAATATTAAAATAATATATTTCGCGAAAACTACCCGATTTGTGAAAAATTGGGATTTTCGTAAAGTGGTATAAATGTATACCAATATTTGGGAAATTATCGAAGAGTGAAATGATTTATTTATTTTAATGATATTTATCGGATTTTTGGTAAAATCCGTGTTTTTACATTTTTCCATGACTTGTGCACCGTGTCGTGTGCATGTTGGTTTTTGAGTTTGTGACTTGTGGGTTAGAGAATGAGCAGGAAATGAAAAAGAGAAAAGAAAAGAAAAGGGAATGATTTTAGTGTGAAGAGAATAAGATTTGATACCTTTTGGATATTTATGCAAGAAACAAATTAGATATTTGTGAGGAAGGTGAGGTTAAGAGAGAGTGAGTGTAGGAGAGAGAGGTGGGCTGCCATTCTTTTATCTCCCCCATCATTTCCTCATGAATTTCTCCATCTCCTTCAACCCTCACTACCTCTATGCTTCATCTCAAACCCTTCACCAAAACCTTATGTCTCCTTCATTAAAAACATGCACCCCTTCATCCTCAACACATTAGACCTTGCAAGTTTGAATTTTGAAGACTTGGGCAACTCAAGAAAGTTCTTTGGGTGCAAGAAAGGTATATCCATACACTTTAGTTTAGTTTTGGTGTTAAATACCGTATTTCTAGTTAGAAATTTAGTTAATGAGGTTATCGATTTTAGAAAATTATGAGTTGCTGTCAAATGGTTGAATGAGATGTAGTGAGTGATTACAAGACCTTATAAGGTGATTTAGAGGCCTGGATGTGAGTTTAGAACCGGATACACGAAGTTAGAATTTGTTCCGTATCGATTTTGTGAAACCTTAAGGCCTACAGAGAATCTGGGATGACCTGGAATGTTTTTGAGATAAGCAAACAATACAAGGGACCAAATTAGAGCACTAGGAGACCACTCTGTAAGCACGAACCCCAATGGAGAAGAGGGGGCCGGCCTCGCCGGAATTTTGGTATAGGTGGTCGGCCACTTGGTGGTGGTAGGTGTTTGATTTGGACCAGTAGCTCATATACTTCATATACAACACCCTATACTTATTTGTGTAGTTCAAGTTTACCTGAACCAAAATCTGGGAGCTATTGTGAGTGGTTTTTAGTTATGTTTTCCGTATTTTGGAATTCTTGGTTTTTGAAATTGGTATTGTATTTGGTTGTTGCGCTTTTGTACGTCAACAAAAAGGGTTGTTTGGTTGTTTTTGCATGCGTAGGCTATTGGTTCTAACCTATGAGCGCACCGCGTGCCGTTTTGGATTTCGGAACTCGTTATTAATGGTATTGCGATACGCGTTGATATTGTAGGTAGCTTCGCGTGGATTCCAAGACGACGAAGCGCATAGACTACGGTTAAGCGAGGAGTTTAGCAGGTGAGTAGATTTATATCTATGGGGGAAGTCAGGTGGATGGCGTATAACACCCCCGCAACCATTGATATGAAATATCGTTTGTTTCTGTTATCCTGATAAATGATATGTGACGGACATGATTGTAGGATTTACAAACGATAAGATGATTGAAGTTGATGCTAATAAACAATTGACTTAGGAGAAAATGATATGATAAGTAAATCATGATAAGTACGATTTTAAAAGAGAACAAGTGTGACGTTTATTTAAATTGATGCGAGATATTAATGTGATGAACGAGTATACGATGTGATAGGATGACTTAGTGTGATATGTCATTTTATGGATTCGAGTCGTTATGTGATTGTTGATATCTTTGTAGGTCCCCTGATACGAGTTTGACATGGATGTGACCTGAAAGATATGTATATATATTTATATGGATAATGATTTGCATAATGAGTGATATGACGTACGAGACTTATATCCGTACCCCGATGTTGTATAGGTTGATAGAATCCCTATTTTTTAATGCCGCTGTACGTTAGATTACCGTACGCGATAACTTTTACCTGTTGATTTATCCATACCCCTGATTAGAGGATACCGTACGATGGATTGTACCGTACGTGTTGTTGTGAGGCTGGATGTTGATTGATAGACTCACTGACTCGGTCTTGTTGACATGTATACCTTATAGCATTTGATTCACTATATCTATTGTGCTGCATTCATGTTATTCTCATTGCATTTCTTATACATGTGTTAGTACATCTACACCATTATCGATGATACGTATGTTACACTTACACAGATTGCCGGAGCACACACTTCTTCATCGATAATTGCTGTCACTTACACAGTAGAATTGCTATATCATGCTATGATATACTGCCATGTTCATATCATTATGCTAGGTTGCATGATATATTGACATGTACACCCACATACTTTGCTACAGCTACAGCTACATGTACATCATGCATACATACTGACATGTACACCCACATATCTCGTTACAGTTGCATATACCTCTAGGTGATATTGCATTGACATGTGATATTGAGATGTTGACTATTGCGCCATTGCACTTATGAAAAGCATCATATGAAGTGTACATGTAACTGTAGTAATGTATAAGTATCTACATGTAATCAAGTATGTATGATGCATTTCATAAGTGCAATGGCGCAATAGTCAACATCTCAATATCACATGTCAATACAATATCACCTAGAGGTATATGCAACTGTAACGAGATATGTAGGTGTACATGTCAGTATGTATGCATGATGTACATGTAGTTGTAGCAAAGTATGTGGGTGTACATGTCAATATATCATGCAACCTAGCATAGTGATATGAACATGGCAGTATATCATAGCATGATATAGCAATTCTACTGTGTAAGTGCATAGCAATTATCGATGAAGAAGTGTGTGCGCCGGCAATCTGTGTAAGTGTAACATACGCATCATCGATAATGGTGTAGGTGTACTAACACAGGTATAAGAAATGCAATGAGAATAGCATGAATGCAGCACAATACATATAGTGAATCAAATGCTATAAGGTATACATGTCAACAAGACCGAGTCGGTGAGTTTATCAATCAGCATCCAGTCTCACAACAACACGTACGGTACAATCCATCGTACGACATCCTCTAATCAGGGGTATGGATAAATCAACAAGTAAAAGTCATCGCGTACGGTAATCTAACGTACAGCGGCATTAACAAATAGGGATTTTATCAACCTATACAATATCGGGGTACGGATCTAAGTCTCGTACGGCATATCACTCATTATGCAAATCATTATCCATACAAATATATATACCTATCTTTCAGGTCACATCCATGTCAAACTTGTATCATGGGACCTACAAAGGTATCAACAATCACATAACGACCCGAATCCATAAAATGACATATCACACTAAGTCATCCTATCACATCGTATACTCATTCATCACATTAATATCTCGCATCAATTTAAATAAACGTCACACTTGTTCTCTTTTAAAATCGTACTTATCATGATTTACTTATCATATCATTTTCTCCTAAGTCAATTGTTTATTAGCATCAACTTCAATCATCTTATCATTTGTAAATCCTACAATCATGTCCGTCGCATATCATTTATCAGGATAACAGAAACAAACGATATTTCATATCAATAGTTGCGGGGGTGCTATACGCCATCCACCCGACTTCCCCCGTAGATATAAATCTACTCACCTGCTAAACTCCTCGCTTAGCCGTAATCGATGCGCTTCGTCATCTCGGAATCCACGCGAAGGTACCTACAATATCAACACATATCGTAATACCATTAATAACGAGTTCCGAAATCCAAAACGGCACGCGGTGCGCTCATAGGTTAGAACCTATAGCCTACGCATACAAAAATAACCAAACAACCATTTTTATTGACGTACAAACGCGCAACAACCAAATACAATACCAATTTCAAAAACCAAGAATTCCAAAATACGGAAAACATAACTAAAAACCACTCACAATAGCTCCCAGATTTTGGTTCATGTAAACTGGAACTACACAAACAAGTATAGGGTGTTGTATATGAAGTATATGAGCTACTGGTCCAAATCAAACACCTACCACTACCAAGTGGCCGGCCACCTATACCAAAATTCCGGCGAGGCCGGCCCCCTCTTCTCTATTGGGGTTCGTACTTACAGGGTGGTCTCTTAGTGCTCTAATTTAGTCCCTGGTATTGTTTGCTTATCTCAAAAACATTCCAGGTCATCCCAGATTCCCCGTAGGCCTTAAGGTTTCATAAAACCGATACGGAACAAATTCTAACTTAGTGTATCGGGTTCTAAACTCACTTCCAAGCCTCTAAATCACCATATAAGGTCTTGTAATCACTCACTACACCTCATTTAATCATTTAACAGCAACTCATAATTTTCTAAAATCGATAACCTCATTAACTAAATTTCTAACTAGAAATACGATATTTAACACCAAAACTAAACTAAAGTGTATGGATATACCTTTCTTGCACACAAAGAACTTTCTTGAGTTGCCCAAGTCTTCAAAATTCAAACTTGCAAGGTCTAATGTGTTGAGGATGAAGGGGTGTATGTTTTTAATGAAGGAGACATAAGGTTTTGGTGAAGGGTTTGAAATGAAGCATAGAGGTAGTGAGGGTTGAAGGAGATGGAGAAATTCATGAGGAAATGATGAGGGAGATAAAAGAATGGCAGCCCACCTCTCTCTCCTACACTCACTCTCTCTTAACCTCACCTTCCTCACAAATATCTAATTTGTTTCTTGCATAAATATCCAAAAAGTATCAAATCTTATTCTCTTCACACTAAAATCATTCCCTTTTCTTTTCTCTTCTCTTTTTCATTTCCTTCTCATTCTCTAACCCACAAGTCACAAACTCAAAAACCAACATGCACACGACACGGTGTACAAGTCATGGAAAAATGTAAAAACACGGATTTTACCAAAAATCCGATAAATATCATTAAAATAAATAAATCATTTTACTGTTCGACAATTTCCCAAATATTGGTATACACTTATACCACTTTACGAAAATCCCATTTTTTCACAAATCGGATAGTTTTCGTAAAATATATTATTTTAATATTAAATTCAAAAAAAAAATATTTTATTAGGGAAAAATCCTATTTGAACCAAAATATCCCATATACCCCCAAAGCTCGCACACTAGCTTTATTTTAGCTAAATTAGGTGCCGGCAAGTTTATCCAGACGTTTGATCACAATCGGATTAAAACGGAAAATACCGACTATTTTACCCAAAAACGGAAAATTTCGCATAACGATTTATAAAACGTTACAATATTCCCCCTTAAAGAAATTCGGTCCCCGAATTTAAATTTAAATTTAAACCCCCAAATGCTAAAACATTGCAATAAACGGCTAAATCAACGGGGATCCGAAATAACGGAAGAAACCGAAAACCACAGCGCATCTACATATAGATACTTATACCTTACTACAGTTATATGTACACTTCATATGATGCTGCACTTGTTTTCGGAGGATTTGGGAACCGCAAGATATATTTTTAAAGCTGGATTCATTTAAAAGAGCAGTTTTCCCTTTATATGCTCATATTGATATTTTATGTTGCATATATCAGTTTTATATGGATTATACGCATTGAGATGTGGATTTCTTGTGATTTATGGATTTGAGAACCATGGGGGTATTTTCAAGAAACTATTATTATTTGAAAACCCGGTTTCTCTTGATATGATATTTCAGTGCGTCCACCATGTGTTTTCTCGGTTCTGAGATTGGCATGTGAAACCCGATTCGAGAAGCGGGAGGCACCGTCTGCGGGTACATGGTGGACCCGGTATGGTACCCCGGGGTGAGAGATGATTTCGTGGTGTAGACGATGAGCCTAGCATAGGGACCACTACCTACCGGTGATATTATTTGGACTCGGCGGATATCTGGGGGATACCGACCGGAGTCGTGTTCAGACATGCTACGTGGATTTTGGGTGTCGATGTGGACACTCAGGTTCCATGAGATGTATTGACATCAGGGCCGGTCATAGCGACGGCGCCTGGAAGATGAGGATTTACGTATCGATACTAGACACGGGTTTCGTGATGTTTCGAGTGTCGATGTGGACACTCTGATTCCATGATTTTGTTGTGTCGCGAGGGACACACATTGTTTCATATCCTCATTTTTTACCTGCATATACTTTTATGATATTTACATGCAGGAGTTATTGTGTCAGTGGTTGACACGTGGACGAGATCCACTGCATACATGCATTGATTATATTGTGGACGAGATCCACTGCATACATGCATTGATTATATTGTTGGACGAGAACCACTGCATACATGCATTGATTATATTGTTGGATGATATCCATTTGCTGATAGGCAGTTATTTATATGTTGGCACATATGAAGATATGGTCACCCTAAATATCATAGTATTACCTTTATGATATAGTTGACTTAGGAATCGTTGTTTATTTCGATTTCTACCTGATGATGTTTTTATATTCATGAGTTGGAAACTCACCCCCGTTGTACCTCAGTTCTTGCAGGTTGTCCACTTGGATCAGTAGCGGCATTGCTAGCATACAGCTTGTTTTCGGGGATTTGTTTTGGTAGGCGGTACATGTTGGATCGTGCCCCTCTCGTGCTTGTTATTCATATTGTATCTAGTCACTCCATCAATTCAGAAACTAGCAAATTGTATATGTTGCAGACTTAGAGGACTTGTAGTTGCGAGACTTGAGCGATGGGTTTTATGTTCGCTATCTGGAGTTGATGTCTTGCTTTACTTTTCCTTATGTGGATCTTCGCCGCTGGGCGTCGTATACTTGTTCTTATACTTGTGGTGGTTGTTTCCGCCATTTGGCGTGATTTGCTCCCGTTTGGGTTGCTTTATATATATTCTGTATTGTACCCATTTTCAGGGTTAGTTTTTACAAGGGAGGTGCTGCCCAAATTTTTTTAAAGACAAAACATGATTTACTATACCTTTATTTCAAAGCTTCACCTCTTTATTTCTTAAAAAGGTTTAGATTTCTGGGTTTCAGCTTATTTGAATTACGTTACGCCTGTAGACATCGCGTGATTTAAGTGCTGGTCGCGAGCTAATATTTTGGGTCGTGACACCCCCGGATTTCTTTTTGTTCATCCCGAGTATCCAAGGACCCCCAGAAACCATTTATGCTTTCAAGGTCATCGCTTCGTTCCTCGGGCATAAATGTCGCTGTGAAGCAAATCTTTGCGGTTTGCTGGTTCCCGTAGGCCCGGCCTATTCCGCCTTGGTCGAGTAGAAACTTGATCGCGAGGTGGTATGTCGATATCTGGGCCTAAAGGAAGTTTAGCGTCGGGCGTCCCAGGAAGATATTGTAGGCCGATGGAATTCTAGCGACGATGAACTCCACAGGTACGGTACGCGTACAGCTTGCCTCCCCGATGTTAAGTAGGAGGGTGACCACTCCTTCTGCCGGGATGGAGTGGTTAGTAAACCCCGACATGATGTGGGCGGTCGGCCTCAGGTCCGACGGGCCAAGCCCCATACGTAGAAAGTAGTCGTAGAAGAGGATGTCTGCCGAGCTTCCCAAGTCGACCAGTATCCCTTGAACCTCGTAGCGGTGGACCCGTGCTGTAATCACCAGGGGGTCGTTGTGAGGCAAGGATATCCTGTGGAGATCCTCGTCGGTAAAGGTGATGGGCTCGGCTGCTTTGGTCCTCTTCATGGGCTAACTGCTAGTCCCCACGACCGGCAGGAGGCGTTGAATCTCGCCGGCTCCAGGTACACTCCCCGCTGATAAGACCATGATTTGGCCGATCATCAACTTGCCGGGAGGGGGATGGTTCTCTTGCTTTCGGTCTACTTGTCGCTTTTCCCGTAAGTACTTTGTCAGGTGCCCCGAGTGAATCAACTCCTCGATGTAGTCGCGAGGGTGTTTGCAGTTCTCGGTAGGGTATCACTGCGACCCGTGGAAGGCGCAGTACGGGCCCCGTGTCCGTTTGGCCACCCTATTGGTGACCGGAGGGAGTTTAAAGAACCGCTCGCCCTTTGCTTCCTCCAACAGCTCTGTCTGGGAGATGTTGAGCGGGGTATACTCCTGGAACTTCGGGGAGTATGGCTTTGGCCGGTCAATCTTCTTCTTCTCTTCTCTACCTCTCTTCTTTTGATCGGCTTGATCGCCCCGGGGTAGGCTCACATTTACTTCGGACTCGAGCTGGATTTCTCACTCGGTCCAGGCCTTTACCTCGGCCATGGTCTTAGGTTGCGCTAATGCAAAAGAGCGGAGCCACTCCTTATGCCTAAGACCCGACCTAAGGGCCGTGATGACAGTCTCATCCCGGTACTCCGAGACCTCAAGGAGAGCGCTGTAGAAGCGGGTGACGTATCCCTTGAAGGATTCCTTGTCCCCGCTTTTTATAGTGAAGAGGTAATTGACGGTCCGCTTCTGCCGTCTGTTTCCGACGAAATGGCCGAGGAATTAGGCGGCCAGCTCATCGAAGGTAGAGATGGAGTGTGGCGTGAGTCCTAGGAACCAATCTCATCCGGTGCGGACGAGAGTGGCGGGGAACGCTCGGCATTGAGCGGCGGCAAAGTTGTCATGGAAGCTCATCCCCACCGTGAACGCGTCCAGGTGGTCTTTCGGGTCCGACTTTCCATCGAAGAGGGACACCTTTGGAGGCTTTTTCCTGGAAGAACGCGGACAGCGAGCAACTCTTCAGTGAAGGGCTTCGTAAGCGAGTCGGCGGCATATCTGGCCCCCTCGCTTGAAGGACGACTCTCCCGATGTATACCTTCGATCTTCTTTTCGAGGACATCAAGTCGGTCGTGGTATCCGGAGGATTCGGCATACTCGGAGTTATGGCCCCTCCCGCTGGCGGCCCGCGCCTGGCCGCTGTTCCAGTTCCGTTCTATGAGGTTCCTCAGGTCCTCTGGCGAGGTCAGCCTCGAGCTACCGTAGTGAGTACCGTCCGCGTGACCCTGTCGAGGGAGAGGGTGCCGGCCATGCCTGGGAGCAGACGAGCTGACCGACACCTCCTCGGGAGGGACAGGAGCGCGATGGGCCTCAGGACGGGGTGCTCTTTCATGAGATATCGGTGTGGAGCTGTGAGGTGCCCAGCGGGTCATTGAATTGGTCACCACGGGGAATCTGTGGCCGCCGGAAATAGCGAAGCTCTGTTCAGTCGTGCCAGCGTAGGCAGTGTCTTCTCCCCCTCTATGGAGGTCCCGGTCCCGAGGTGGGGGAACGACAACCTGGGGGGCTTGTCCAGCCGTTTGGACACGGACAAGGAAATCCACAATGGACGCGAGCCTGTCGATTCGTGTAGACAGGGCGCGAACGGCGTTCGGGGGAGGAGAGGATCCGTCCACGCCTCCGTTGTGGGGAGGACGGCGGCTAGTGCTTGGATCGTCGCGGTGATCACTCGCCGTAAGTTCGAGATCGGAAGATCAACTTTCGTTGAGTGTAATATTCGAAGTTCCCACAGACGGCGCCTACTGATGGAGGCTCTGGATCTCCTTCAGATGTTGTCTTCTACGATCTGTCGACGGCGTAGGCGAGCGGCTAAGATCAGGTTTGAGTACTGTCGCTTGAGGCGTGTGGATCTCAATAGGTTTGGTTTAGTGCAAAGCCGAGCTACCTGTAAAGAAGTCCCGGGGTGGTTGTACCACCATGGACCCTCCGACGATCAAGTTAGTTGAGCTATTTGGGCAGAGTAGCGGCCTATTGGAATAAAATTGCCTTATCTGAGTCGTCTGGGAGAGGGGTTTATATAGTGGCAGCCGTAGGCTAGCGGGCGCGAGATCCACGCCGGCCATTACGCCCCTGGCGTTACGCCTGCGCAAATGGCGGGATCCTCCATTAATGACAAGATACGCTCATTAACGGGGGAACGCGATGGCGTGGAACGCGGGATCGTGGGGCGGCGGATATCTTGCGTCTGGCGAGATTCGCGGAGCCGTGTCGGAGACACCTGTGATCTGTGCTCTGGGTCGATCGGTAGAACCGAGGAAGCTGAGCTCGGCGGGAAGCTCGGAGGCGAGCGGGAGGCCGAGGAAGCTTGGTTCTGTGATAGCTCGGGGACGAGCTAGGAGGGCTGAGGAAGCTCGGCGAGCTGGGAGGGCTGAGGAAGCTCAGCGTACAGGAGGACTCGGAGATGAGCCAATGGTTATTTGTAAGACGAGCGTAGGAGTGTTCTGAAAGGCCATCGAAGGTCAAGACAATCCTCGGGACGAAGGCCCGAGATACGCCTTCAATGTATCGCACTTGCTCCTTTCCCGCAAGCCCCGAGACATGTCATCTACCACGTGTGATGATCTGAAGAGTTCTCAGTGCTGAGCATCATCATATTGAGCATCATCATATTCTGAAACCATAGTTTTTCATAATATCATTTAAAAGAGACAAGAAGACTCGGGCGATTTTTAAAAAGCTTCAAAATTGATGCTCTGTGGGGACAGAGTGAGATTCTTTTGTTTAAATATTTTTTTCTGATTGAGGAAGCTCCTTTCTAATGAAAAATTTGGCAAATTTTTGCAATTAGTTATCAGGTTTGAATCTTGATCGGCCACATAACTAAAGTAGCATTCTGCATTAACATTGAAGGTGGGAAAATAAATTAATTAATTAAAACAAACGCTTTGATACGATAATAATAACTAAACTCTGAGATGCCTAATGCTAATAACCTAGTTACATTATACAAGTGCCATACAAGGGTGTGATATGCAAAAGAACCCAAGATTGCCTCATAATGTTACATAAGAAAGATATAAAAAAAAAATGTACTTTATACACGAAATAACCTGAATACTCCAAATAAAACCCCATAATAACTAAAAGGCCCTGAGACAACAACCAAATATTAGAATATGGAAATTATGCACAACTCATCACAAAACGGGGGGAAACAACAACAAAAAATTAACTTTTTTACATTTGCAAAAGAAATAAGAAACTTACGACAAATCCTGGAAGCAAATGACATGTATAAAATCGCTGCGTGGAAAGAACAGAGAGCTTAGGATACAATATTGAAATGGATCAAAAGAAGAGCCTCCGAGGCCGAGAAGAATCTGGGGACGAGTTACTAGTCTTGAGCGGCATTGAAGCAGATTTCATTTCCTGGGCATGGGCTTCTGCAATTCTTGCTGCCTTTGGATCCGTGAGAAGAGTTTTTTGAAAAGATTGTGAAAAGCCTGTGGCGATGATTGTGACATGGATCTCGCCAGTGTAGCGATCATCGACAACCGCTCCGAATATTATGTTTGCTGAGGGATCTGCTAGACCTGTCACCACCTGCAAATCCATCATAAAATCTTTCTGATTAGTCACTGGCAGCTAATTAGCAATTAAATATTAAATCATCTCAGTTCCTTGTCACAACTATTGATGATGAAAACTAGATTTTACAGATGTATAATTCGCCAACAGAAGTTTATTATCAAGAATGAAGATCAATGATTAAAAAATTGGGGAAAAGAACGGTACTTTTTATCCGACTTGGCACTAACATGAAATTAACTCGTACAGGTATGGTATAAATCGATAAGCCTGTCTAACCATATAAATAAATCAGCCAAATTAGGGTCAAGAGTTTTAATCTACTAACCCGATTAGAAAATCATTTTTTTTTAAATAGCTCCTATTAGAAAAGTGCTACTTTACCTAACCCCCCGTAGATTCCACCGTAAGTTACAAGGTGATGGGCTACAAGCCGGTGACAAAAGCAAATTTTGGGACCTGCACTTTTGTCACCACTTTTGTAGCCAATTACTAACCCATTAACCTAGTTGGTAGGTATTTCCATTACAAAACCAAGCTTCAGACTCATGCTATCTTATCCATACAATTAAGGTGATTGTTTTTTTGTTTTTTTTTCAGTTGTTGTAAAATGTCACAGTTTTTGGACTTTTTCAATAAATTTGTTTATGGGAAGGACTCTTTTGAGTCCAGCTCTTATATCAAAAAGAAAATCCATAACTAACCCCTCAAATTTACTGAACTACTTGTTAATCTTGCTAAGCCTTGAATTACTGTAAAATAATCTATTTGTATAAATTCAAACCAAAAATTTCTTGATCAGGTTTGGATCTTCGTTTCAGGTTACCAATTAGAATTGTGTCAAACTCAGGTCTGGATATTACCCTTTTGAAACCAGATCGTGTTTGGATCAACCATGATAAGGCCGTGCCAAAGCTGGCCCGACCAAGATCTGGCCTTTATTAGCCTGACCGCTAACCTCTGGAAAGAGATGTGAGCAAATCAAAAATTATTCTCTTTCATTTGGTTGCTTAATTACAAGATAAGAGAAAAGGAGGGGTAAAAAATCTGAAGGTGGATTTCCTTATCTAAGGGAATTACCCTTTCTACTGGTGTATAATTACACGGTTACAGTTGCAAAAGAAAACACAATCCTAAATTAAGGAAGATATGCTCTTTCCCACTCAAGGACTTCCTGTTGAGCCCAAAAAGTTTCACAATAATGGTTGAGAAGCTAAGAGACTCACCTGAGAGACTCTGTTAACTTCTTGCAATGTAATGTCCCTTCCGCCAGTTATATTGTACACTACTCCAGTTGCAGACTCGATCGAAGATCCAATAAGAGGAGCTAAGGTTGCTTGTTCCGCTGCTTCTTGTGCCCGATTCTTACTGGACGAAACACCAACACCCAGCATTGCAGTACCGGAGTTCTTCATTACGGCTTTCACATCAGCAAAATCAACATTCACAAGACCGGGAATCTGCAAAAAAGTGTGAAAATGGTTGGAAATAATATATATTCTTTTGTAAATAAATCAAGGTACTGGTCTGAAGTATATCTTGCTCACAGTTATAATGTCAGATATCCCCTGCACCCCTTGACGTAAAACATCGTCAGCAAAAAGAAATGCATCTTGAAGAGGGGTTTGCTCATCAACTATATCCAATAACCGGTCATTGGGGATCACTATAAGAGTATCAACATTCTTTTGTAACTTCTCCATAGCCTCTAGTGCCTGCATTTAGAAGGGAAATGCAAATGCATTGCAAATATTTTTCAGACTATCAAATGGTTGTAATACATTGGTTTAATCCATTGTCAACCCTCACTCTCATTAGTATTTGTAGAAAACCAAAATATCATCTTAAAGCACCTGTCAAAGATAGGAGTCCAAGCCCATCCCATTTACATCGATAGTACTGAAAAATAAATTAATAAATAAACAAGCTTTTCTCGACTTCTGTTACTTGTGAAATCTGGGAGTTTTTTTTCCACTTATAACAATGTTAACTAATGCACAAAAGAAATTTATTGTAGGAATTGAAATTACAATAACCATCAGTTGAAGATTCCTTTGCACTCTTGAGCTGTCAAAATACTTTCTTTGCTTTGCTTATAATAAGAAAAAGTTAAAACTAATGGAAGATATGCTACTAAGCGGCATGCGCTCATAAGAAGAAGAGATTCATGACTCCATCAACAATTTAACCTAAAACAAAAGGAATTGTTATGTGGAAACTAAATAAGCAATCAAAGCCACTGAGAGCATAGAATATCATATACCAGATAATCCATTAAGGCGGTTGAACACAGGTGCTAGATATGTAGTATAATCTTTTTCATGAGAACAAATTACTTCCAATAGAATAATAGGAACAGAAATGGGTGAAATGATGGTTTTGGCATTCCTTCGTAGATCTACGGATTTCAACCCTACACACAAAATTCCACTCTCCTCTTACTCACTCAAGTGAATTGATTTCAAGAGCATTCCACCGGTTTTTGGCGACTTTCACTTTCAACCCGAAAGTCGACAGAGGTTGTTGAAAGGTTGCATTAACCTCATATATACAGTTTCTGTCATACAAGTACATTTTCGTTCGAGCATAGGGGAGAAAGAGTTTGCCAAGGTATTAAGGTGGTTAACTAACGTACTAGATTATTAGAGATGCACACACGGTTCAAGCTCTCATGCAAATAATGGAGCTTTGACAAGTTGACCATTTGTTTGCCGCAGACCCAGTGACCGTATGGAAAACTCAATATCAGGAAGCATACTTAAGAGATGCAGTGAAGCAAATCTGCTTAACAGAACTAAATGGAAAAGGGGCTCATGAACCCAATCCCAAAGATTTGTAACAAAAGCTATGTTATTGTAAGGAAGAGTGTAGACAACAAGTAGTATGACAGAAATTTGTCATGGTAAACCACATAATATCTCTGGGGCCCAAAATCAGCTAAAGATGGCAATGGAATCACATGTAGTTGAGCACCGTTTGGCTATGACCATTTGTTTGCCGCAGACCCAGTGACCATATGGAGAACTCAATATCAGGAAGCATACTTAAGAGATGCAGTGAAGTAAATCTGCTTAACAGAACTAAATGGAAAAGGGGCTCATGAACCCAACCCCAAAGATTTGTAACAAAAGCTATGTTATTGCAAGGGAAGAGTGTAGACAACAAGTAGTATGACAGAAATTTGTCATGGTAAACCACATAATATCTCTGAGGCCCAAAATCAGCTAAAGATGGCAATGGAATCACATGTAGTTGAGCACCGTTTGGCTATAACTCAAATATAACAAAATCGTTTAATATTTAGTTATTTTAAATTTTTAGCACGCATCCACCTAAATATAGCATCATAAATAGTTGGATAATGATGGGTTTTAAAGATGCAATTACCCCCACACCATTTAGGCCACCTCAGCTATCTTTAATCCTAAGAAAAGAATTGAGCAAGAAAAATGCCACATGTTTATAAGAAAACCACAATGAGGATCAGCAAGTTCAGTCATGCTGTTGGCAATTTAAAGAAGACGGAAATGAATACATCTAAGAAAACATGTAAAAAGATCTTAAAACCTCACTGTTAGAAGTGTAGCTCAGATATTAATAGCCAGGATTTCCATATGGGAGAAGGAAAAAGTGGTTAACAGGATTACTTATAGTTGCTGAAGCGTACAAAGGTCTAGCTTTGGTTCCAATTGGTGGATGCTGTCAACTTAGTAGCTTAAGTAAAAATTGAATTATATAGTTCAAATCTATAAGTATTAAGACATTTGACAGGGTATAATTAAATAGTAATATAAACTCTATTATGCAAAAACTTCCCATCTCCAAAATAGTTTAGAAACTTGCCATTCAACTAGGGTTGCATTCTCGGATATGAGCATTAACATGCCTGTATGTGTTTTCTAGTCATGTACAAATACAAATATGGATATAGCTCTAGGAGAAAAAAATAATATCCACAGAAACAAAACGGGTATGAGACACGAATGCGGATACAGATAGGATATGGGCACATAACATAACCATGGTAAAACAAAATTGAATGTGGAGTTAAAATGTGCACGTAACTGATAAATATCAAAAATGAATTTGAATCCTAATTAAGTATATGAGTGATCAAAATATTTGACGCAAACAACCATACATGAAAGTGGAATATCTTAAGAGTAAATAAATGTGTTAACAAATATATTAGTCTATTGCACATACCTTGGAGTGAAAACAATGAAATAATATTTGAAAATATTATGTTAGATGCATAAAGTCGAGTACAATTGGACAATAAAATGAACAAACTAGTAAATTATCTAAGTAAATATAATTAAATAAAAATATTTAAAATGATATATTTAACTTTATTTGTTTGTGAATATGCCTCTCAGATTTCGTGTACATATCCATATTCAGATATCCGTGATGCAGCAGCATCTAGCCGAGATGCACGAGCATTCGACCCAGGCCTAGACCAAGAGTTGAACGCATAACCAAAGGCTTAGACCACGATGAGCCGAATAGGAAAAGATTTACGAGAAGATTTGATTGAAGATTCAGTTAAGATTTGAGAAGATTCGTTGCAATTTAAATTGAGATTTGATTGAAGATCTAAATCCATTTAAATTGTTTAGATTATTTAGATCTAATTAGATTTAGTTTATTATTTCCTTTTTAGTTAAGATCTATTTTTTTAAGTTTAGTTTTTATTCTCCTATTTAAAAGGATGAGAACTATTGTATTAAGAGAGTTGAATTGATTATTGAATAAAAGTTGCTTGTTAGCAAAGGAAAAACTACGGCTTTTGTGTTTAAGAATATGCCATCATACCTCGTCCTTGGTTATTTAGGGTTTTGATCTTGTGATTTCTTTTGAGACAGTAGATCGTGCTGAGTATCGTGTCTTCACAGGCCGATCCTCATCAATCCTGATATCCAAATCCGTATCCCAATATTGTGAATAATACCATTTCTATAGTTGGATATGAGAAAATATTTAAATGTGAATCCGTATATGAATTGACCAGATATGGAAATTGTCCAAAAAATTTCCGGATCTAGATAATATCGGGATATCCGTATAAGAATGCAACATTACATGCAACATCTCCCATGATTGAATGCTTTGAAGTATTAATACCTATAATTATTGCAATTAATTACGTGTCATTTGTTACAAGTTAAATATGCTGCTATTGATAGCCTTCCTATCACTATGCAATACCTATGTTGATTAAAAGTTATATAACTTGAAGACCAGATCTAAAATATTTAATTGGTTTATTTCCAAAAAATACTATTGACTTCTCCCTTTGAAAGAGAACGACCAAAAGGTTTCAAAACAAACCTCGTGTGGGGCTAATAGTTTTCATTACTTCTCCCTTTGAAAGAAAACGACCAAAAGGTTTCAAAACTCCAAAGCACAACCATGACTAACGGTCAATATTGATTAACCTTAACGGAGTTAACTATGACCATTTTAGCATTCTAATTAATATAATTAACTAAATTGTATTATTATTAATTATTTTAAATAATTGTTAATTATAAATAAATAGTTATATGCGAGTGGAGGTTGTGGTGGCGAGTGGAGGTAGTGGCGGCGAAAGAGGATGGCAAAGGCAAAAGATGTGGAGTTAAAAAATTTAACTCCTAAAAGATCTAAATACCTATACTAGTATTTAGACATTAATGAATCAAATGATCAAAGAAATGATCAATATAGACCAAGGAAATGAGGCACATCTTATGATGAAGTTAAAAACTTGTTAGGTGGGCCCTAATACTTAGGTTTGCCCCTAATTTAAAACAATTCAAAATGAATTGTTTTTTAGAGCCTTCCAACATCAGGACCCCCTCCCAACGTCGTGAGGTCCCTAAATTCGAGGTCCTGACTACACAATGAAGCGCCGTAGGGAGGCCCTCAAATGGAGTGTCCCGACATATGAAGGTATGTCGGGACCCCCTATGAAAATAGACTCCTTGGTATATTTTTAGAGGATTTGAATAGGATTTGAATCCCCCAGATCCTAAAATCAAGAAGTAGTTATACACTACTCTCATCCACAAAGAGGTATAAATAACCCCCATCTCCACAGAGAAAAGGATTGATCACTTTGCTGAAGAAATATAGAATTTCTCTTTAAGTTCTCAAAGTTTGTAGAAAGAACAAAAGAAGGAGAAGAAGGTGAGATATTGGAATGGGGCATCTCATTCCTTTCCCCCTCTCAGTCTCTTTCCCTCGGTCCCTTCCTCTCTGATAGAAGATCAAAGAATCCAGTCATGAAAACTTGCATAAGTTTTCAGCCCACCAGGGAATCTTGCAGCCATGGCCATGAAGACCTATGGGTTGGAAATATGGAAAACTCTGTATTTCTATGAAGATCTCAGAACATGAGATTTCATGTACTTGGCCTACTTGACAGAACCTAGAACATTGGATGGCCCATGTTCTGCACATAAGAAATAGGCCACCCTATTTCTTTACATAACCAGGAAATTGGAGAAACCATATTTCTTTAAACAGAACTTCTGAGGCCATGGATCAAAATCCCCATGTCCCTTAATAAAACCCCGAATAGGAAAATCATATTCATTTTGAGATACGAAAATCATATCTCCAATGGAATGCACTATAAAAATGCCACATTCTTCTCATAGAACATGGCTTAAAAACTATGTTCTCCTTTGAATAAGGGAAGCCCTATTCATCTTAAAGATATGTAAATCATATCTCTGCAATGTGGCAGTAAAATGCTACATTCTTCTCATAGGATATAGCTTAAAACTATGTTCTCTTTTGAACACAGTCTGTGTTCATCTTATGCAAGAATCGATGAAAAATGATGACATCTATCATTTTTCATTTATTGCGTAGAAAACTCGATTAAATGAGTCTTCTCCATTGTTCATGCAAAACTCGAATAATGGCAGGGTTTTGATACTTTAACAAAGTATCTAAATCTTATAAACATGAAAGGCATGACAAATGAAAAGCATAAGGCCCAAAAGGCAAGTAGGAAGTTCAAAAAAGAGCTTCCTAAGATGCTTGTCGAGAGGCTTCAAAATGAGGCCTTCCTCTACCGGGACCCCTTACCGACGTCGAAAGATTCCCAAAATGGGCCTCTCGCTTAAGAAAACACTGTTGTTTTCTTCACAAGAGCGTGGACCCCATATAGAGTGGTCCATACTCATTAAAAAGGAATATAGAAATGATGTGGCCCCCACATGAGCAGGGCCCATTTATAATGTCGATTTGACATTAAAATACCCCTAAATATGGGGTTAAACTTTTAAATTAGGGTTTTCTCACAACTTTTGTATATTTTGCAATATCAGTATAACTTACATTCAAATTGTACATGAATATATATGAAATGCAATGAAATATATTTATTGTCTGTATCATTTTCTGTTTGCAAGTATTCTATGATCTTTTAGTGCGATCTCTGTGATGTGATTTGAGTAACCTAACAAGATATCCCATCTAAATGATTCTTTAGACACCAGGATGTAATTAACCATAGGTGCTTACGCCTATGGGAAGTTTTGAACCCCGGGTCCATCTGGTCAAATTTCAAAATTCAAAACACTTATTTTATTTAAACGCTACCTTTCTCGAACGTTCATTCATTAGAGGTCCTAGAAGAGGGTAAACAAGATGGAGTGAAGGGAGTCAAAGTTAGAGGGCGGGGTTAAAGTCGGGAGAGGCCAGGAGGGAGTCGCGGACGCAGGCGGTGATAGCGGGGTGGTTCTAGTGACACCGGTGATGCCGATGACCTTGATGGGAAGGGCAAAGCCGTTGTGGGTGCAGGAGGAGATGAGGGAGGCATACTCATGTCAAAGCCCGAGGCAGTTTCAAGGGATGTCGAGGTGTTGGGTGGGGTTGAGGGAGCGGTGTTTGGAGGGGAGCGGGGAGCAGGGGCGGAAAGACCGGTGGATCTCACCTGAAAAGGCCGAAGGTGGGGATGGTAAGATCTTCGAGAAGGAGCCAGTAGGCGGTGATGGAGTTTAGAAAAAAGGGATTTTGAGGTGGTGCAGGCAAGGGGGTGAAGGTGAATGGGTTTAGGGTAAGCTTTAGCACAAGGTTTGTTAGAGGGGAAGGAGGAGGGCGGCCAAATGGGAAAGCCGAAGATGGTGGCAGCACCGGTGCTAGCTAGTGGAGGAGGAAGGAGGGTAAGGGTTGAGGTTTGTGAAGAAGGTGGAGAAAGAAGGGTAAGCCTACCCCATATGCTTGGGATAAAAGGCTCGGTTGTTGTTTGTGGCAACTTAAATGACGGGCACTGTTTGTGGTGATGGGACACCGTTTGTGAAGACATGACACAGTTAGTCATGATAGTTTTTTTGAAAATTGCAAACTTGTCATGGTAGTCTTTTAAGTGTGTTCAAACCGTTTGGTAGGATTTTGCCAAACGGAGAAAGTTTACGGGAGTTTATGAAAAAAAACCAACTTAATTTTATCAGAGATGTCAACAACACATCTTATTCTTCAGAATCTATAGTAGATTACTCAATTGAACTTTGCAACTAGCATCTTCAAATTTGATGGTTTTCCTATGGAACAGACATACACTTGAACTCTTCATCAATTTTCTTTGTACAGAAATCTTTCAGCTGACATGCATTTAAAATAACTGTTGTAAATTGTAGTGCATCACATATCTATACTTACACAGGAGAGTCATATGAGAACAAATGCAAATTCATAACTAACAAACCTGAATTGGTTTTACTTATAAGTTCTGACTTCCCTTTATGTAAATGCAAATCTAAATTCTAAAGAGAAAGATACCTGCAAATTCCAACTGTAGAAGAAAGATGCATTAATGCAAATGTCTTCTGCAAGGGCTAAACCGGCATAGAGCAAGGTAAAAACTCGCATATTGAGGAAGCTCCTCGCCCAAGGCAATATTTTAATCCTTATGCTACCAGTGCTCTAACAAACTAATTAAGAATCAAGATATGAAAGAACAAATTGACACCTGCCTGTAAAGATCGTTTGCGACCTTCAAAGCTGAAGGGATAAGTAACCACCCCAACAGTCAAATAACCAGCTTCCTTTGATATTTGAGCAACAACTGGTGCAGCACCGGATCCTGTGCCTCCACCCATACCAGCTGTTATAAAAACAAGATCTGAATCCTTTAGAGCATTGGCTATAGCTTCTCTAGATTCCTCGGCAGCTTGCTCTCCTTGAAGAGGATTGCCTCCTGTACCTGCACTAGCAGATGAAAAATTCCAGTCAAGGCACAGGATCCAGTCAAAGAATAGGACTACCAAGGCAAACATAATTCCTAGGTTATCTTTTCAGCCTATTACATGCTCTAATTTGTTTTTGTTTTCAAGGTAGTGTTTCAATAAACCAATATTCTCACAATCAGAAGCCTATCTTAGCTTTTATAGTGGGTTCTGATAAATCTGGAACACTCTGTCCTGGCGCTTCTGTCCTATGTACTTGCAAATGTGCAGTAGACAGTCATCAAGCTCTTGATAGAGGATAAGTATAAGTACGATTCAATGGGCGCAAAATACTAGTTCTTATGCTTTAGGATGTACCACCTTCCCTGTCAAGTAACCGACCATAAGAATATGGGCTTGCTGTATTATCACAATGGGTTACATGGGTGTGATTAAGTCTGGCAAATAAGATGCATCCAGCACTTAGCGGGTTCATACTATAATGTGAAAAAAACCTATCAACTAGGGACGTGGTCCTTCAAAAATATTAATAAAATGGAACATTAAATTATTAAAAACTTTATGATGTCAGAGGACTGGGTTATTAAAATAGGTAGGTGAAAACCTACATTCTTAGGAGAAAAATGTTCTCGAATAAACCTTGAGCACAAATCAAATTACTATAGATGAAAACTGAAAATGAATTTAAAGATAATTGAAAGGACTGACCAAGTCCACGAGTCAAAAGTTCCCCAATTTGTAATGGATGTTTTGCTTCTGAATTCAACAGAGCCTGAGCGTCCGTATTAATTGCATAGAAGTCAACACCCTGAAATTGCATAAGATTTACATAAACCTTTTTTGATTTCAAGTGGAATGGTATGGAACAAACAACTATTTGGTTAACATAAACATAAAACTTTGTTGAGTGCACAAAATTAGGATACACCTTCTCTGTTGTCTTTCGATGTTAATTTTACAATAACATACCATTAGCATTATCATCATAGCTTATCCCATCGATATTGCCTTTTATGAATCATTAATTATTAGATTATAATCCATCAATTGCTCAACCTAATTTCGACCTTCACCTTCACATATGAGGTTGGCACTGGCAACGTGTATATTATTTATGCACACATAGGAAAGTAAACATATAGCAAGAAACATTCAATAAGAATAGAAATCAGTAAAAAAACAAAATCCAACAATACTTAGTTCTGTAACCAAAGTACCAAACAACTTAGGGGAAAATGTGATTTTGGGCCCTAGAGCCTAAAAGGAATAGGGTCAAGTCCCCGACTCCCTGGGTCAAAACAACTTGCCAATAATTCCCTTAGTTAAAAGATTCCTTTATTTCAATCTTTATTATACATTACCTGGTTAGTACTTTTTCATATGCCAATATTGTCCTTACTGATAAAGTCTACATCAGAAACTACCGCATTGATCTAATAAAGTACAATAATATGCATAGGCCATTACATTTATCTGAATAAATGCCATTTATCTGGGTAAATTACTAGATTTATAATGAAATTGCTAGATTTGTGCTGAAAGTGTTGTATTTATAGCAAAAGTGCTACATCTATTTCAACTTCCTACACGTCCTCTTTTTCTTTCCTCCACCCTCATCTCCAAAACCCTATCAAATTCAAAATCATTCTTCCTTTCTATCAAATCCTTTCTTCAAAACTCCATGAACCCAAAATTCATTTCTATATTTCCCATACTCTCTTTCAAAGCTTCGTCAAAACTAAAACAAATTTCTCCCTTCCAAAGCCTCCCCTCGTCCTTCTTCACAACCCATCAAGCCGGCCCAAAGCTCATTTCCTCTTAGCTCCTCTTAGTCGCTCAGCTTCCTCTCCAAAATCATTCCCTGCAAATCATTTTTACTCATCACCTTCTCTTCCTCCGTCGTATCCTTCCTCAAAACCCATCAAACACAAACCTATTTCCCGTCATCAACTTCATTATCCTCATCTCCTTCTCCAAAACTCCACCGATTCCAAAACACATTCGATGGGTTTTGAGTTTGATGGAGTTTTGAAAAAGATGTTGCGAGGAGAGAAGGGAAGGAGAGATTTGAAATGCTAGGTTTTATCATAAAAATGGATGGGGCATGAAAGGAGAAGTATGGGTATTTTCGAAATACATATACAAAATACACGTATTGAATACGGTAGGAACCTAGAATTTAAAAAACTTGAGTATTGGGGAGTTCTTAGCAACATTTTAAGACCCATGACCTAAGCCCATTGTTCTTAGGACCTATGGCCTTCAAGGCTTAAAGAAAATTTTCCCAAAAACTTATGATATATAGCCATAAACAACTTACAGTCACAAACTAGCTAGCACGACTCTGGAAGCACCTCCAAAATTAAAATTAATTGGTACTTTCTTGAATGCCCCCCCCCCCCACCTTACTTTCCTCTAGCTATTATTTAACATGGGTTTCACACTTCCATGATCAAAATGACTTCATTAAATACATAAAGTAGAGTGACTTCATTAAATATATGTCAAATCCTCCCTTCTTCAGCTACTTAACTTGGGTGTCACCGCTTAGGGACAAAAACCGAGCGGCTTAGGACACTGGTGTAGGACTTGAACATGTTTGTTACCTCTAGATGATAACAATGTCTGCATGAATTACTATCCATGTATAAGATATCTGCTATCAAAACACACAAGTTCACAAAAACGGGAGAGTTTAAAACTCACATATTCACAGCTTGAACAGCTTAGAAAGAAGGGAGGATTAAACAGGAGCTATTATGTATACTAATAGATATAAGCTTGAAAGAGATGATGAGGGCGGAACTACAATTTCCATGACCATATAATTGTTCTCATATCTGCTAATCATGAATAAAAGGCCGATCTAAGGGAAGGAAATCTTCAAATAACAAGGAGCTGAAGCAACTATTCCGAATGGTATGACTCTTCTAAGAATCAATAGGGATGTATTTCATTGCAATTCTTTTGCTCAGAATCAGTTTGCCCTTCCAGTCTGCCTATCAATGTACACAGCCAACATGCGGCGCAAATGATCTTCTTGCGTGATGGATACCAAGAACCATGGCATTGCCCAAGAAAAGGTAAAGAACAGCTGCAATTTCCAAATTCAACATGGCATTGTTCATTTCGGAACCCCAACACACTTGCATAAAAGGGCGCATTCTACATCCACGATTTCAAAATCAACAACAACTCGATCAAAATACAATTAGCAAATGTGATTTTTTTTTAAATTCAAAAATTAGAAATGAAGATCAATGACAATAAAGAAAAGGAAACCTGCAATCCGCTTCCAATCATGCGATTGACCGCATTGTTCCCACCGCCTCCAACTCCCACGACCTTAATCTTCGCCGAATCCATTGCAGAGAACGGCGAATTCGAGCAGCGAATCAAAGCTCGCTCTTTTCTTCGACGATTTGGGGGTTGATGGAACTGAGAGAAGAGGTTTTGAGGTGAGCGGGTTGAGATTATATGAGTTGACCCAGCGATTCCAAGAGAAGAAGCCATTGGATTGAAGAGAGAGAGAGAGAGATAGGAGTGAAAGCGAGACCAAATCTAGGGTTTAGGGCTTTTGGACGATGTTGCGACGGAAAATCAACGGAAATGGGGATCTTGTCACGTGACGCAGTTTTCAAGTAGCTAAATATACAGGCCGTTATACATATACTCCGTGAGGAGTTCTGAGGATTCGGGTTGGTGCTATTTTAAGCCTATAGCATTGGTGTTATTTATGATTCAATGGTGGCTAATAGAGTCAACGGGAAGGTCTATGGTGTTGTGATCTTGGTGTGAGGCTGGGATTCATAAACAGCACCATAATAGCATGGATCCAACAACATCCATTCCAAATCTGGGTCCTGACAATTGCTTCGAGCTCAGGTTTTTTGTCAGTGGGAAAATCTGCATGGGGGTTTTGAAAATTTACCCAGTTTTTAAGAAGACCGGGGCATGTTGCTATTATTCCATTCTAGTTGTCATGTTATTATTAGATTCTAGCATCATATCACAGATCGGATAAAACACAAACCTATGGGTGTTTCTGTATATTCTTTTGCTCACCGTTGAATTCTATGGCATTAACAAAATAATAACATGGACAGGGATCTCAAATCCTAGTTTTATACTCTCCAATAAACACAGCATTTTGTGTTGGCACTTTTTCTTCTCCTTCTTTTTCGCAGTTCAAAAAGATAAAATAAAAAAGGTAAAAGGAAACCCAAGTTAAACTTTGTTGCTAATGCTCATCATTTTTATGAAACCTTGTGTCTACGCAAACTTGGGTGGTTTCATTTTAACTTCGACTATTATTTGATGAAAAATATTGATGCTTCATGTGGGTTTTATTAAGGGCTTTTTACTTGTAGCCCTCTAAAATATAGCAAATTCATTTTTATCCAAAAAACTTTGCATTTGCTTTTACCTTCCAAAAAACTAATAAGATACATCATTTTAACTCCATTTACGATTTTCATCAACTTTTAACGACATAACATCAGGTTTTTCTTTAAGAAATCGCAACCTCTCCTTACTTCTCCAAATTGAAATTAAGGTTAAGACTTTTGCTGCCCCTTTTTCAAAATCGGCCATGAAATCAAGAGCATTTTCAACATCCTTCTCAGCTGTGAAGAAATTGAATGCTTCTACGGTCTTATTTGTTGTTTTCGGATAAATGATAAACCTAAAATCTAAGGAGAAAAATTAAAGTTAAAGTTAACGGGTTTTTTTTCTGAAGGAAATCGTAAAGGGGGTAAAATGATATATCTTATTAGTTTTGGAAGATAAAAAGCAAATACCAAGTTTTGGGGGTAGAAGAAAGCCTACAAGTAAAAAACCCTTATATATATATATAGGAGAGTGATCTGTTGCAAACTAGTCTGCGTTTTTTAAAAACAGTAACTCTCAATCCACAACATATTTGAATTGATCACCATATCCTCAAATATATTGTTAGGAATATGTATGTCATAGAGGCCATTATTGTATGATATAATGGATACTTGAACATATATATAGAGGACTTTCTTACTTGACAGATAGTATACTATCTAGTTGCCTTTATCTTAACATGTTCACTGGTATTATTATATCGTTTCTCATATACATGTTGATAAAACCCTTAGGATGTTGGCTTAACTTCCAGGACTATGATGCGGATCATACTACTGGGACCTGGGTAGTCCACAAGCACATCCTTCAATTGTTCCTAGTCAAGGGAATATCGAGACATGGCATCGATATTCCAGAGTAGACTAGTGTGTACGTTTCTTGATCCTGTATGGGGGCGATGGTTGATTACATATTCATTGGTGTTTGACATCAAAGATTGTACACATGTGATGTAGGGTTCCTAGGCACCCTAATGAGGTCTCACAAGGCATCAACCATGCCCATTTCAATTTTTAACGGTGCCGAGAAACCCTAGAACGGATCGTCGGCTAGATGTTTAGGCGAAAATGAAACTAGTTAACAACTTAACTAAAGTTTAAACAGAAATACAACCTTTGTAGATCCGGTGCTCCACCTCCATAGCTCCACAACGAAGTCCCCTCGCTGTCCAAATGAATTCCCGGGCTCTAGCGTCGGATTCGTCGGAGAAATGGCGAGCTAGGTCGTCGATGTCCATGCCGAAGATGATCTACGTCGAGGCATCGCCAGATCAAGCTCCACCTTCACCAAGCCATGAAAACTTGTGAAGGAAACGCCCTATACTACTTGGCAAGAGATAAAGGATGAAGAAATAGGAAGTGGGTTCACTTTAGAATTGGATTTCTCACTCTTTATCATCACTTGCCATTAATGGAGCAAGCTTTCTTCCATGAAGAAATGAAGAAGAAGAAGAAGAATGTTATGATAAGAATTAATTAAAAATGGAAAAGAAAATCCATCCTTATCATAACTCTTACCTTGGTTAAGTGTAGAGAGAGAACTATAGTTAAGTGGAGTGGTTAGGTTTTAACATGAGACAAAATGGTGACATAATGAAAGCTTCATGAAGCTTCATTTACAAACAAAGAAAAGCCACCATTTTCTCACTCTTTTTCTTTTTCCAAATGAATAACTAAAAAGAATAAATGAATAAGAAAATAATAAACCCTAACCACTCATAAAACCATGGTTCAATCTTTACACAAACCCAAGTTTGCATGCATCATCAAACATGATACAAGCAAGTGCACAAAATCATATCGCATATGCAATGCGCACATCCGAGCGAGAAAATCCATTTAAAGTGAACCGATACTAGTTAATGCAAAGTAATATATCAAATATATAATTATGCATTAAATCATTAAATCAACACTTGATTTAACGATCCGGTCATATCGTATATAACCAACTAGTATCCTATGTACAGGTTTATTGAATCAATCCTTGATTCGATAATTAAGGTATATCGCATATAACCTAATCGATACATTTATCGCGAGAATGTAATACGGTATCTCATACACGCATTACTCTCGGTCCCGCACATATCTCATATGCGCTACTATTTCGTTTCGCTTGAGCAAGGAAACCTCTGTGTAGGACTCTAAAGACTCGTCAATACGCCGGCAGCAGGTGATGATCATATCAAACACCCACAAGCCGCAAGCGGTCTGCTAAACGTAACGGCCACCCGGGTATTGAGCGATCAGAAGATCGACGAGTAAGCCCGCTCACACTCCAGTGAATCCAACCAGTAACACTACCGTACAGTCCGGTCTCGTCGTCTGATATGTCGCATATCTTGTCTAGGGGTGGTAAACGTCAGACCCCAATAGCTCGATAAGTCGTGTCGATATGAGGTCTATAACAATTCGAGAAACTACTGGTAACACTTACCAGTAAATCTCAGCAACCCTGGCCAGGGATTTCCTGTTATAGCCAATCGAACACAGCGCAACATCAACCCCCTATACCGGGAGAGACGAATCCCCTCCTATCGCTCATTGCCTCCATGTGACTCGGGACTGTACCCAAAAACCACCGTTTTGCATGCCCTCTTGGACGTGGTAAGATGGAAATCAAAGCACAGTGGGAACCATACAAGACTCTATGACGATCTCGGGTCAACAGACTACTATGTACCAGTGTCACCTGAGAACTGCCATCTGACGTGAGGTATAATACCATCTGAGAGTTCTCGGCGAGTCCGTCCAGTGTACCCAGTCTCTACTGAGCACCCGTATATCATCTCTGATGTCAAACACCAATGGATATGGGATCATCCATCGCCCATCTGTATGGGTCGAGAAGGTATACGCTAGTCTACTCTGGTATATCGATGCCCCGTCTCGATACACCCACGACTAGGGACTTTGAAGGATGTACTTATGGACTACCATGTCCCCACTAGTATGATCCGCATCATAGTCCAGGTAGTCGAGTACACATCCTAAGGGCTTTACCAACATGTAACAGAGAGACAATCAGTGTACACGTTAAGGTAAAGGGTAACCAGATAGCATACTATCATGTCGAGCAAGAAAGTCCTCCCTATATATGTCCCAGCATCCACTACAATATACATCCAATGTACAGTAATGGCCTCTAGGGCATACATATAACTAACAATCTCCCACTTGCACTATGGCCATCTGTAGCAGTGGTTGTAGTATCTCATACTCAACCATCCCATAAAAGTCTCTCTCTGGGAATAGGCCTTCGTGAGTGGATCCGCCGTGTTGTCCTCTGAGTCTACTCTCCTAACCTCGATCCCTTAGAGATCAACCATCTCCATGATCAGGTGATACTGCCTTAGAATATGTCTGGATCACTGATGGGACCTGCGTTCCTTGGCATAAGCCACAACTCCATTGTCACACAATGGGAGGAACATGGTTCATCTCATGAACCAATATACACCCAAACAGCTTCTTTGGTAGCATCATTAGTAGCGATGTATCCTGCTTTTATCGTCTAGTATGTCACGGTATCTAGCTTGGAACTCTTCCAACATACCGTCCCTTTACTGAGGGTAAAGACAATGCCTGCGACTGACATTCAGTCGTTTTTATCACCCGGAACCCTTCCAGTGATTCTCCCCAGGATCAACTGATACCATCTCACTACAACTAGTGAGTATCCTAACATCCAATTAGATCTATCTCATAGATCCAAAACTCAGGATTTAGGAGGTATCATTTTGATCCTACGTGGAGAATTATTGTGATAAGCGGAGATTGATCGAGCGTAGCATAGGAAACTCCTTCCCTATCAAGAGTATGTCATCCACGTACTCTACGAGGATTTCCATTATACTCCCTACTACCTTTTTGTTTATACAAGGTTCATCTACCATTTTGATGATGTCAAACTCTTTGACTAATCCATCAAAACAGATGTTCCAACTCCGCGATGCCTGCTTTATCAGATAAAGCATCTTGCTCACGTTTCCGCTGCTCCCACTGTCTACGAGGCCCTCTGGTTGTGTACTTATAGACACACTCTTCTAAAACATCATTTAGAAAAGGAGTCATGGCACCCAACCGCCAGATATCGTAGTCATGGTATGTAGCCGTGGCAAGTAGGATCTGGATGGACTTAAGCATAGCTACTTGAAGAGGTTTCACCACTATCCACGCCTGGTTGATGATGAAAACCTTTAACAAGTCTAGCTTTGAAAGTCTCAACCTTTCCATTTACACCAAGTAATCTTCACAAGATATACTTACTCCTGATGGGGATTTAACCCTTCAGATATAGCAACCAAAGTCCATACTTTGTTGGTGTATAAGGATTCCATCTCAGATCGCTAAGCATCCAGCCATTCTTACAGAGTCCTACCCCCGATGGCCAGCTTGAAACTGGTTGGGTCATCATCTCATGATGCAATCCTCTCTCCCACTGTCATAGAGAAACCGAAGTATCTCTCAGGTGGGTGAGGAACCCTACTAGATCGGCGGAGAGGCAAAGGTTCGTTGGTATCTACTAAATCCTTTGGTTCTATCAAATCATCAGCTGCAGTTTGTATAGCTGGAACCTTTCCAGTTCTACATTACAGACCTTGCCTCGAGCTTGTCCGGATTTTGCTTTTAGACATAGGCCGGACAACCCCAAATCTTAACTAACTTAAGATATGGGCTCTTCCCATACCATATCAAATATGAAGTGGTAGGCAACAGATTTGATTTGAACCTAATTCAATAGGTATGCAACTTCTCAAGTGCATAACACCCAATAGGAAAAAGGTAACTCAGTAGTGCTCATCATAGAGCACACCATATCAAATAGGGTGTATCTGCTCCGTCCCGACATACCATCGTGCTATGGTGTATACGGAGGAGTAATGCTGAGAGAGAATCTCATTCTCCTTTAGAATAGTCCAGAAATTTCGTGCTCAAGTATTCTCCTCCTTGATCTCATCATAGGACATAATACTTATACCCGTATTCTGGTTCTCTACTTCTAACTTATATTCTGTGAATATCTCAAAAGATTCGGACTTCTGTTTCAATATGAACATATGTCTAAATCTTGAGAGATCATCAGAGAACGGAATGAAGTATAAAGAACCATTCCTGGCATGTGTAGACAGGGGACCTTACATACATCAACATGTATCATCCCAAGAGTTCACTAACTCTTTCTTTGTTTCCAATAAATAGAGCTATGGTCATTTTATCTTTGTGACATGACTGGCGAGTTTCACAAGATGTAAATTCAAACTGATTTAAATATGCATCTAAATGTAACTCCAGCTAGTCGGGTCACATTGATATGACCTAGTCTACAATACCTCAAGAAGGATCCGTTCATTTCTGAACTCTTCCTCTTGTGTGTGTTCCATATACTAAGAACTGTAGTTTGATTTAGAACATCAATGCTTTTAGATAACGTGCCTGAACCGATCAACTTTTGATATAGGAAATGTTCAAAACATTATCCAACAATACAAAATTTTATCATTTCTTTACTAATAAAGAGAGTGATATGATTTTGTATATCAGGTTCAGTATCTAATAACATTCGTTCAGAATCAATGTATTACAATACAGGGTGACAGTGACCGACAGACTTGGCTGCAACATTTGCCCCGTTTTCTGCCTCATGAAACTTATCACCCGTTCTCAGTTTTTCTACTCTTTTGTAGCCCTATGTAACATCTTACATATCTGGGATCCTGATCCGGTATCAAATACCCAGGATACGGAGGATACTAAGAAACAGTTCTTTGTAATGAACACACCCGAAGATGATGCATCATATGCACTTTCTTCGTTTGGGCGGCATGGGAAATCTGGTATTCCCCAATTACCTGCTCTGTCTTATAACAATTATAAGTTGGAGCGGGACCAACGTTCCCCAGCTCAGTATAACAAGCGGGTTCGGTCAATAATCCGTATTATTATCTTGATTAAGGCATGATATGGTCGCTACCTGGAGAGAGAGAGAAGAAAACACTCAGCGTGCGCTCTTGCAAGATCAGATTGGTTATTATTTTATCTAATCAGGATGGCTCCCACTGTTTTTTATCAAATCTTCCTTCAAACCCTAAAAGGATAGACTAGCCGGGATTAATTACACACTACAAGTTCGCCAATCTTTCAGCCAGGCCAGTGTCGGTACTTTGAGGGAGGTCCCCCGTGCTTTCGCACAAACCTAATTAATGTAAACCTCATTTTCCCAGAGGCATAACCTCGTTAACACCTTTCTAGACACCTACTTGATCGGCTAATTATAATGTATAAAACTCTCCCAGGAGTAACTCTTACTCGCAGCGGGTATCGGAATCCAACTATCTCATAGAAGGTATGCAATCTCATTGCAAATTTCAACACTTGAAATTCCCGATAATATTTTGCCCCTAGCGTGCTATGACCTTGACGAAAGCCAACAAACCATAGCCCGCTAGTCAAGTTCAACCCGTACATTTCTTAATCGAATTAAACCCACCCGCACGACCCTTGACGAAAGCCAACAAAGCCGCACGACTACCCTAATCCAATCGCATCGTATGCTTGCAGATAAGCAGCATATAGCTACCGCACACTGCACCTTGACGAAAGCCAACAAATGCAGCACGAATACTATATACAACTTATCTGAAATGACGGAGGGCTACGACAGGTTTTTCTGAAAACCTATTGCGTAATGAACTTGATATCGTTGTAGAATCAAATGATTTTGAAATGGAGTGCTTTTGAGGCTTTTCTAGTTTTGCTAAAGGAGTCACTCCCGGTGAAGGGATCGTCGGTCCTTTCCTCGTCGAATGAGGTGCGGGATATATCATATATATCACTGTGCAAAGCAAAAACTCTTAAAAGCAATCAAAAGACAAACCGAGTGTGTAGCATCTGCCAGTTATTGCTAAAGGAGTCACTCCCGGTGAAGGGATCTCGGTCCTTTCCTTATCGAATAAGGTGCAGGATATATCATATATACCGCTGTGCAAAGCAAGAACTGTAGCTACCTGTTTATTTTGAAATTCGATTCTACAACATCTTAGGTTTCTTTTATTTCATTAATCACATTAATGAAGTCTCATCATTTAAATTACCTAAACATCACAGATAAATACGACGTACGCTTATGCCATCCGCATTCGCCTCGATGTCCCCTCATGCACCGTTAGGTTAGGTAACTAATGGCAGAGCGGGGCAGGGCTAGCGCGGGTGTAAAACATAAGTAACGCCTATATAATATATCATATATACTATATACTGTATCTATCACAGAACATCACATGATTACATCACAGATATCGCAGCAGAAGAAACATATGAAATATTGGATATACTAGGACGTCCGTATTTTCAATACGAGCCAGTATAAAACACGGATTCCACGGTCGTGATGAATAGCCAAACCCACACCCCTAGACCCCTACGAGAGCGGCAAGCAACCCTACCAATTCTAGAGTTAGGAGACCCGGACTCGACTCCTCGAGTTGGTCTCCCACTGGACTCCAGAACCCGGTTACTTGTGCCCTCCTCCTTGGGTCTATCCTAGTGCGGAAAAGTAAATAATATACAACGGGTGACAACTTCCGCAACCTGGAAGCGCCCCAATAAAAAGAATATTACATACAAGTTTTTACATGAATGAAAATGAAAAACACGCATCTCACATAAAAACCCCCGGCTATTCAAACACGACGATCCAATATAACATATCCAGCAACACATAACATCACATGTCATCAACGTAAGTAAACATGCGCATCCCAATTGTCGTTGACATATAGCAACGAAACCGGCGATATCACATATTACACTTACGGTCACAGAAAAGAAAGTGTAAAACTACAACAGTTGGAATCCGCAACCACCTCAGACATCGCATGCCTGACCAAATGAATTACTTAGACATCGCAAGCCTAACAATTATAAACCCCGCATTTTAGTCTCAAAATCGAAAACTCTTTTCAATATCAAGTCGGGCAATTCAACAAGATTCCCGACATCCTGATCGAATGCTCGCCGCAAACTTTAGTAGGCGGCCGCACCCCCGATGCCGTCGACAAAGTGCACCAAGGCGGAACACCGCTACCGCGAGCACCCGGACGGATGCTTTCGGCGACGGGGTTCTCCTACAGTCACTTGGTCAGGGCAATGGAGTGGGACTGTCTATTAAGTTTACCCGGCGAGTATCCGCGTACGCTACGTGATTACGACGGACTTTTGATCACATCAAAATTCCGTGGCAACCGATCAAGTGAGACTAAACTGCTATGTTTATAATATTCATTCAGTTATCACATAACTTTTGTGAATTCCAATTGTTGTATCACATTCCGGATAAACAGAAAATGTTATACTTTCCGATCGAACACCCAAGTTTTCCTGATACAGATCAACACATGAAACAAGTCTAAAAACATTCAGTTCGTGCCTCAGTACCAACGGTCCAGCCGTAGAAGGGTCAAGCCAACGCCTCACATGTGGCACGCCGTACTGCCCCAAACCCAAAGGTTCAAAGGGCAGTTCAAGACGGTCACATAATCGAGTTAAGGTTTGTTGTCTTCTAGAGGGTCCATTGCGTTACTTGCACTACTTAGAACGTCTTTAAACCACGGAAAAATCCAACACTTGGAAATTTCCCGACAGGGGAAAAATTGGGTATTTGTATCCGGTCGAACTTTTTAACATATTCAAAAATATCCGGAAAAACACATAGACAAAATCTGAAAATCCGATCGAATCTACGAACTCCCAATACAACCCCAGAAAACTCAACTCTTGAGTAAAGTTTAAAAATTCCCAGGAAAACCAGCACTATCAATTAGGAGTTACTGTGTAAAATACACCGAACAATGAGGCCGTACGGCCGCGGAACTGCCGCACGAGCCATGCTCGTGCCGCGGAACCGCGGCAAGTTGATGGAGTTAGACACTCGAACTTCACAGTAACTCTTAAAATCACCTGCTGATTTTTCTGCATATTTTTAATTTTGAAAAAACCACATTTTACAAAACAGTACAGAGAGCAAGTTTGGAATCGTTTGGAATTAGCGTTTCGGTTCGATCGGACTTCAAATTCCGTCTAGACTTCGCCTAAGGCTCTAGCTAGGCTCTGATACCACTGTAGGGTTCCTAGGCACCCTAATGAGGTCTCGCAAGGCATCAACCATGCCCATTTCAATTTTTAACGGTGCCGAGAAACCCTAGAACGGATCGTCGGCTAGATGTTTAGGCGAAAATGAAACTAGTTAACAACTTAACTAAAGTTTAAACGGAAATACAACCTTTGTAGATCCGGTGCTCCACCTCCATAGCTCCGCAACGAAGTCCCCTCGCTGTCCAAATGAATTCCCGGGCTCTAGCGTCGGCTTCGTCGGAGAAATGGCGAGCTAGGTCGTCGATGTCCATGCCGAAGATGATCTACGTCGAGGCATCGCTAGATCAAGCTCCGCCTTCACCAAGCCATGAAAACTTGTGAAGGAAACACCCTATACTACTTGGCAAGAGGTAGAGGATGAAGAAATAGGAAGTGGGTTCACTTTAGAATTGGATTTCTCACTCTTTATCATCACTTGCCATTAATGGAGTAAGCTTTCTTCCATGAAGAAATGAAGAAGAAGAAGAAGAATGTTATGATAAGAATTAATTAAAAATGGAAAAGAAAATCCATCCTTATCATAACTCTTACCTTGGTTAAGTGTAGAGAGAGAACTATAGTTAAGTGGAGTGGTTAGGTTTTAACATGAGACAAAATGGTGACATAATGAAAGCTTCATGAAGCTTCATTTACAAACAAAGAAAAGCCACCATTTTCTCACTCTTTTTCTTTTTCCAAATGAATAACTAAAAAGAATAAATGAATAAGAAAATAATAAACCCTAACCACTCATAAAACCATGGTTCAATCTTTACACAAACCCAAGTTTGCATGCATCATCAAACATGATACAAGCAAGTGCACAAAATCATATCGCATATGCAATGCGCACATCCGAGCGAGAAAATCCATTTAAAGTGAACCGATACTAGTTAATGCAAAGTAATATATCAAATATATAATTATGCATTAAATCATTAAATCAACACTTGATTTAACGATCCGGTCATATCGTATATAACCGACTAGTATCCTATGTACCGGTTTATTGAATCAATCCTTGATTCGATAATTAGGGTATATCGCATATAACCTAATCGATACATTTATCGCGAGAATGTAATACGGTATCTCATACACGCATTACTCTCGGTCCCGCACATATCTCATATGCGCTCCTATTTCGTTTCGCTTGAGCCAGGAAACCTCTGTGTAGGACTCTAAAGACTCGTCAATACGCTGGCAGCAAGTGATGATCATATCAAACACCCACAAGCCGCAAGCGGTCTGCTAAACGTAACGGCCACCCGGGTATTGAGCGATCAGAAGATCGACGAACAAGCCCGCTCACACTCCAGTGAATCCAACCAGTAACACTACTGTACAGTCCGGTCTCGTCGTCTGATATGTCGCATATCTTGCCTAGGGGTGGTAAACGTCAGACCCCAATAGCTCGATAAGTCGTGTCGATATGAGGTCTATAACAATTCAAGAAACTACTGGTAACACTTACCAGTAAATCTCAGCAACCCTGGCCAAGGATTTCCTGTTATAGCCAATCGAACACAGCGCAACATCAACCCCCTATACCGGGAGAGACGAATCCCCTCCTATCGCTCATTGCCTCCATGTGACTCGGGACTGTACCCAAAGACCACCGTTTTTCACGCCCTCATGGACGTGGTAAGGTGGAGATCAAAGCACAGTGGGAATCACACAAGACTCTATGACGATCTCGGGTCTACAGACTAACCTGCACAAGTGTCACCTGAGAACTGCCATCTGACGTGAGGTATAATACCATCTGGGAGTTCTCGGCGAGTCCGTCCAGTGTACCCAGTCTCTACTGAGCACCCGTATATCATCTCTGATGTCAAACACCAATGGATATGGGATCATCCATCGCCCATCTGTATGGGTCGAGAAGGTATACGCTAATCTACTCTGGTATATCGATGCCCCGTCTCGATACACCCACGACTAGGGACTTTGAAGGATGTACTTATGGACTACCATATCCCCACTAGTATGATCTGCATCATAGTCCAGGTAGTCGAGTACACATCCTAAGGGCTTTACCAACATGTAACAGAGAGACAATCAGTGTACACGTTAAGGTAAAGGGTAACCAGATAGCATACTATCATGTCGAGCAAGAAAGTCTTCCCTATATATGTCCCAGCATCCACTACAATATACATCCAATGTACAGTAATGGCCTCTAGGGCATACAAATAACTAACATGTGCTCATTAGAGAATGGGTACACCGAACAGGACTCGGCGAGAACTCCTAGATGGTACTATACCTATCGTCAGATAGCAGTTCTCTAGTAACACTGGTACCTGTTATTTTGTAGACCCGAGATCGTCATAGAGTCTTATGTGGTTCCCACTGTGCTTTTATTTTCTCCCTACCACGGCTCAAAGGAGTCGTGCAAACGGGTGGATTTTAGGTACAGTTCCGAGTCATATGGAGGCAATGAGTGATAGAAGAGGTTTCGTCTCTTCCGGTATACGGAGTTGATGTTGCGCTATGCTCGATTGGTTATAACAGGAAGTCACTGGCCAGGACTGTTGATGAGATTTACTGGTAAGAGTTATCAGTAGTTTCTCGTACCGTTATAGGCCACATACATCGGCATGACTTATCAAGTTATTGGGGTATGACGATTCCACCCCTAGACTCGATATGCGACATATCAGACGAAGAGACCGGACTGTACGGTAAGTGTTGTTAGTTATATGTATGCCCTAGAGGCCATTACTATACATGAGATGTATATTGTAGTGGATGCTTGGACATATATAGGGAGGACTTTCTTGCTCGACATAATAGTATGCTATCTGGTCACTCTTTAACTTAACGTGTACACTGATTGTCTCTCTGCTACATGTTGGTAAAGCCCTTAGGATGTGTATTTGACTACCTGGATTATGATGATGATCATACTAGTGGGGACATGGTAGTCCATAAGTACATCCTTCAAGGTCCCTAGTCGTGGGTGTATCGAGACGGGGCATCGATATACCAAAGTAGATTAGCGTATAGCTTCTCGACCCATATAGATGGGCGATGGATGATCCCATATCCATTGGTGTTTGACATCAGAGATGATATACGGGTGCTCAATGGAGACTGGGTACACTGGACGGACTCGCCGAGAACTCCCAGATGGTATTATACTTTACGTCAGATGACAATTCTCTAGTAACACTGGTACAGGTTAGTCTGTAGACCAGAGATCGTCATAGAGTCTTGTGTGATTCCCACTGTGCTTTGATTTCCACCTTACCACGTCCAAGAGGGCGTGCAAAACGGTGGTTTTTGGGTACAGTCCCGAGTCATATGGAGGCAATGAGCGATAGGAGGGGTTTCGTCTCTCCCGGTATTGGGGGTTGATGTTGCGCTATGCTCGATTGGCCATAACAGGGAAGTCCCTGGCCAGGGCTGGTTTAGAGATTTACTGGTAAGTGTTACCAGTAGTTTCTCGACCCGTTATGAGCCTTACATCGGCATGACTTATCGGTTATTGGGGTCTGACGTTTACCACCCCTAGACTTGATATGCGACATATCAGACGAGGAGACCGGACTGTACGGTAGTGTCACTGTCAGGCTTTTTGCAGGAGTTAGAGAGGGCTTGCTTGCTAATCTTCTGATCGCTCAATACCCGGATAGCCGTTACGTCCCACTAGTACCGCTAACGGCTTGTGGGTGCTTGATATGATCATCACCTACTGCCGGCGTATTAACGAGTCTTTAGAGTCCTACATAGAGGTTTTACTGGCTCAGGTAAAACGAAATAGGAGCGCATATGTGATATGTGCGGGACCGAGAATAATGCGAGTATGTGATACCGTATTCTATTCTCGCGATGTTTGTATCGATCGGTTATATGTGATATAACTAGGTTATCGAATCAAGGGTTGATTCGATAAGTCGATACATTGGACGTTAGTCAGTTATATGTGATATAACCGGATTATTAAGTTAAGTGTTGATTTAATAATTTAGTGTATAATTGTATATGTGATATACTAATTTACATTAACTAACATTGGTTCACTTAAGTATTTGTTTTTCTCACTTGTGCACAACTTAATATATATGTGATATATATTTATTTGGGTTCATTTTGTATCATGGTTGTTGATACAACTTACATGGGTGTATAAGACTTATACCATACTAATTATAGTGTTAGGTTTTTAATATTTAAAGCAATTCTAAAATTAGTGGATGATGAGCTCACATGCATGAAGCTTCATGAAGCTTAGGGTTGCATTGACTTAGTCTACTAGTTTTGGATTACTTGAGATATTAATTAACCTAACCATTATAATGTAGCCATGGTTATGTCTCTACATGAGTTAGTATATGATACCCACTTACCCATGGTTAGCTCTCTCTCTCTTAATTAGTTTTCATTCTCATTTTGAGCTCATCTTCTTCCTCCTTCAAAAGTTTGCTAGGGTTTGATAAAGAGAGAGAAATATAGTGAGAAAAGAAATTCTAAAGTGTACCCATTTCCTATTTCATCATCCTTTACTAGACTAGCACTTTAGTTTAGGGTGTTTGCTTCACTAATTCTCTAGTTAGTGAAGTAGAAGCTTGAGTTCGTATTCTCTCGACGTAGATCATCTTCGGCCTCGAAGACTTCAAGCAATACCGTTGCTACCTTCTCATGGAGCCGTCCGAGAGTCCGGGAGCACCATGATCGCTTAGAAGGGACTACAACAAGGAGCTTTAGAAGTGAAGGACCGATCTACAAAGGTTGTATTTGGTATTCACTTAGTGTTAATGTGTTTAACATGCTAGTTTTCGCCTAATAGTCTAGCAAAGATCTTGTTTAGGGTTGTTCGGCACGGCTAAAATTTTAACCGGGTATGGTTGATGCCTTGTAGAACTTTATTAGAGTGCCTAATAACCCTATAGTGGTATCAGAGCCAGGCTAGAGCATTAGGCGACGTGTTTACAAAGTTAAAACTCCGATCGAACCCCGATACGACAAAGTAGGCCCCATCTCTGGAAATTTTTTAAAACTGTGGTTTTTTCTGTATTAAAAATACCTAAAAAATTCAGCTGGGAATTTTAAGCATCATTGTGAAAAACAAGGAGCTAAACCGTACGGACCGCCGCGGAACCGCGGCAATACCTTGTTTGTGCCTTGGATCCGCGGCCGTACAGTCGGGTTTGACTTTTCATTTTGCACAGTTATGACCGTATCTGCTGGTGTATCTTTCTGGGTATTTTTAATCTGCCTCAAGTGTTGAGTGTTCTGGGGATTATTTTGTATACGTTAATTCGATCAGAAAATTTAATTTCGTTATGTTTTCCGGATAATTTAGAAAGTATTAAAAAGTTCGAACGGATATCAATAACTCACTTTTTCCCTTACCGGAAAATTTCCAAGTGTTGGATTTTTCCGTAGTTTAAGAACGTTCTAAATCGTGCAAGTTATGCAATGGACCCTCTAGAAGACAACAAAGCTTAACTCGATTATGTGACCGTCTTGAACTGCCTTTTGAACCTTAGGATTTGGGGCAGTACGGCGTTGCCACATGTGAGGCGTTGGCTTGACCCTTCTACGGCTGGACCATTGGTATTGTGGCATATGATGGATGTTTTTAAACTCCCCTCAAGTGTTGAAAACTATTTGGGAAAACTTGGGTGTTTGATCATTCGATCGGAAAGTTTAACATTGTCTATTTATCTGGAATGTGATACAATATTTGGAATCCACAAGTAGTTATGAGATAACTAATTTGAGTGTTATAAACATAGCAGTTTAGTCTCAAATGATCGGTTGCCACGAAATTTTGATGCGATCAAAAGTCCGTCGCAATCACGTAGCGTACGCGGATACTCGTCGGGTAAACTTAATAGACAGCCATGCTCCATAGCCCCGACCAAGTGACTGTAGGAGAACCCCGTCGCCAAAAGCATCCGTTTGGGTGCTCGCGACAGCGGTGTTCCGCCTTAGTGCACTTCGTCGACGGCATCCGGGGGTGCGGCCGTCTACTAAAGTTTGCGACGAGCATTCGATCACATATCGGGAATCTTGTTGAATTGCCCGACTAGATATTGAAAAGTGTTTTCGATATAGAGACTAAAATGAGAGGTTTATAATTGTTAGGCATGCGATGCCTAAGGAGGTTGCGGATTCCAACTGTTGTAGTTTTACACTTTCTTTTCTGCGACCGTAAGTGTAATATGTGTTATCGCCGGTTTCGTTGCTATATGTCAACGGCAATTGGGATGTGCATATTTACTTACGTTGATGACATGTGATGTTATGAGTTGCTGGATATGTTATATTGGATCGTCGTGTTTTGAATAGCCGGGGGTTTTATGTGAGGTGAGGGTTTTTATTTTCATTCATGTAAAATTCATTGTATGTAATATTCTTTTATTGGGGTACTTCCGGGATGAGGATGATGTCACCATTGTATATTATTTACTTTTCCGCATTAGGTAGACCCAAGGAGGAGAGCACAAGTAACCAGGTTCTAGAATCCAGTGGGAGACCAACTCGAGGAGTCGAGTCCGGGTCTTCTAACTCTAGAATTGGAAGGGTTGCTTGCCGCTCTCGTAGGGGTCTAGGGATGTGGGTTTGGCTATTCATCGCGACCGTGGAATCCGTGTTTTATACAGGCTCGTATTAAAACACGGACGTCCCAGTATATCCAATGTTTCATATGTTTCTTCTGCTGCGATATCTGTGATGTGATCATTTGATATGTTGTGATAAATACTATATATAGTATATATAATATATTATATAGACGTTACTTATGTTTTACACCCGCGCTAGCCCTGCCCCGCTCTGCCGTTAGTTACGTAACCTAACGGTGCACGAGGGGACATCGAGGCGAATACGGATGGCATAAGTGTACGTCGTATTTATCTGTGATGTTTAGGTGACTTAAATGATGGGACTTCATTAAGGTGATTAATGAAAGTAAAGAAACATAAAAGATGTTGTGGAATCGAATTTTGAAAAACAAGGTAGCTACAGTTCTTACTTTGCATAGCGATGTTCCTTGTAGAACATCCTGCACCTTATTCGATAAGGAAAGGGCCGAGATCCCTTCACCGGGAGTGACCCCTTTAGCAATGACTGGCAGATGCTACACCCCTCGGTTTTGTCTTTTGATTGCTTTTCTAGTTCTTGCTTTGCACAGTGATATATATGATATATCCTGCACCTCATTCGACGAGAAAAGAGCCGAGATCCCTTCACCGGGAGTGACCTCTTTAGCGAAACTAGTAAAAGCCTAAAAAACACTCCATTTTAAAATCATTTGATTCTACAACGATATCAAGTTCGTTACGCAATAGGTTTTCTGAAAAACCTGTCGTAGCCCTCCGTCATTTCAGATAAGTTGTATATAGTATTCGTGCTGCATTTGTTGGCTTTCGTCAAGGTGTAGTGTGCGGTAGCTATATGCTGCTTATCTGCTGCATATGATGCGATTGGATTAGGGTAGTCGTACGGCTTTGTTGGCTTTTGTCAAGGGTCGTGCGCGTGGGTTTAATTCAGTCAAGAAATGTACGGGTTGAACTTGACTAGCGGATTATGGTTTGTTGGCTTTCGTCAAGGTCATAGCACGTTAGGGGTAAAATATTATCGGGAATTTCAAGTGTTGAAATTTGCAATGAGATTGCATACCTTCTATGAGATAGTTGGATCCCGATACCCACTGCGAGTAAGAGTTACTCCTGGGAGAGTTTTACACATTACAATTAGCCGATCAAGTAGGTGTCTAGAAAGGTGTCAACGGGGTTACGCCTCTGGGAAAACGAGGTTTACTTTAATTAGGTCCGTGCGAAAGCACGGGGAACCTCCCTCAAAGTACTGACACTGGCCTGGCTGAAAGATTGGTGAAGTTGTAGGGTGTAATTAATCCCGGCTAGTCTTTCTTTTTAGGGTTTGAAGGAAGATTTGATAAAAACAGTGGGAGCCATCCTGATTAGATAAAATAATAACCAATCCGATCTTCCAAGAGCGCACGCAGAGTGTTTTCTTCTCTCTCTCTCTCTCTCCAGGTAGCGACCATATCATGCCTTAATCAAGATAATAATATGGATGTATTGACCGAACCCGCTTGTTATACTGAGCTGGGGAACGTTGGTCCCGCTCCAACTTATAAATATTATAAGACAGAGCAGGAAATAGGGGATTACCAGAATTCCCGTGCCGCTTAAACGAAGAAAGTGCATGATGATGCATCTTCTTCGGGTGTACAGAGAACTGTTTCTCAGTATGCTTTACGTCCTGGGTATGAGATACCGGATCAGGATCTCATATATGTAATTTGTTACATGGGCTACTGATAGGTAGAGAACTGAGAACGGGTGATAAGTTTCATGAGATAGAAACGGTGCAAGTGTTGCAGCCAAGTCTGTTAGTAGTTATCACCCTGTATTACCGGAATACATTGATTCTGAACGAATGTCATTAGATACCGAACCTGATATACAACGTCATATCAGTCTCTTTATTAGTAAAGAAGGATATAATTTTGTAATTGTAGATAATGTTTTGAACATTTCCTATATCAAGAGTTGATCGGTTCATGCACGTTATCTAAAAGCATTGACGTTCTAAATCAAACCACAGTTCTTAGTATACAGAACACACACAAGAGAAAAAGTTCAGAAATGAACGAATCCTTCTTGAGATATTGTAGACTAGGTCATATTAATGCGACCCAACTGGCTGAAGTTACATATAGATGCATATTTAAATTAGTTTGAATTTACATCTTGTGAAACTTGCCAGTCATGTCACAGAGATAAGATGACCATAGCTCTGTTTATTGGAAACAGAGAAAGAGTTGGTGAACTCTTGGGATGATACATGTTGATGTATGAAGGTCCCCTGTCTACACATGCCAAGACCGGTTCTTTGTACTTCATTACATTCTCTAATGATCTCTCAAAATTCAGACATATGTTCCTGATGAAACACAAGTCCGAAGCTTTTGAGATATTCACAGAATATAAGTTAGAAGTAGAGAACCAAAATGGGTATAAGTATTATGTCCTTTGATGAGATCAAGGAGGAGAATACTTAAGCACGGGATTCCTGTACTATTCTAAAGGGGAATGAGATTCTCTCTCAGCATTATTCCTCCGTATACACCACAGCACGTCGGTGTATCAAGGTGGAGCAATCACACCCTATGTGATAAAGTGTGCTCTATGATGAGTACTACTGAGTTACCTATTTCCTTTTAGGGAGTTATGCACTTGTGAAGTTGCATACCTATTGAATAGGGTTCCGATCAAATCAGTTGCCTACCACTTCATATGAGATATGGAAAGGGAAGAGCCTATATCTTAAGTTTGTTAAGATTTAGGGTTGTCCAGCCTATGTCTAAAAGCATAATCCGGACAAGCTCGAGGCAAAGTCAGTTCTGTAGAAGTTTGTTGGATATCCCAAGCATTCGCAAGGGAATATCTTCTACCTAACCGAGAAACAAAAGATGTTTTGTTTCTCAATATGCCACCTTTGTGAAAGGGAATTTCTTGTGAAGAAATTAATGGTCATAAGGTAGAACTGGAAAGAGTTCCAGCTATACAAACTGCAGCTGATGATTTGGTAGAACCAAAGGATTCAATAGTAACCAACGAACCTCGGCCTCTCCGCCGATCTAATAGGATTCCTCACCCACCTGAGAGATACTTCGAGTTTCTCTATGATAGTGCGAGCGAGGAATGCATCATGAGATGATGACCCAACTAGTTTCGAGCAGGCCATCAGGAGTGGGGACTCTGTAAGAATGGCTGGATGCTTAGCGATCTGAGATGGAATCCATATACACCAACAAAGTATGGACTTTGGTTGCTTTATCTGAAGGGTTATATCCCCATCAGGAGCAAGTATATCTTGAGAAGATTACTTGGTGTACATGGAAAAGTTGAGACTTTCAAAGCTATGCTTAAGTCCATCCAGATCCTACTTGCTATGGCTACATAGCATGGCTACGATATCTGGCGGTTGGGTGTCATGACTGCTTTTCTAAATGATGTTTTAGAAGAGAGAGTCTATAAGTACACAGTCAGAGGGCTTCGTAGACAGTGGGAGCAGCGGAAACGTGTGCAAGATATTTTATGTGATAAAGCAGGCATCGCAGAGTTGGAACGTCTGTTTTGATGTGTTAGTCAAAGAGTTTGACATCATCAAAATAGTAGATGAACCTAGTATATACAAAAAGGTGGTATGGAGTATGCTGGTGATCCTCGTAGAGTACGCGGATGACATACTCTTGATAGAAAAGGAGTTTTCTATGCTACGCTCGGTCAATCTCCGCTTATCACAAGGATTCTACAAATAGGATCAAAGTGATACCTACTAAATCCTGGGTTTTGGATCTATGAGATAGATCTAATTGAATGTTAGGATACTCACTAGCTGTAGTGAGATGGTATCAATTGATCCTGGGGAGAATCACTGGAAAAGTTCCAGGGTGATAAGGACGACTGAATGTCAGTCGCATGCATTGTCTTTACCCTCAGTGGAGGGACGGTATGTTGGAAGAGTTCTAAGATAGATACCGTGACTTACTAGACGATAAAGGCTAGATACATCGCTACCAAAGATGCTACCAAAGAGGAAGTCTGGGTGTATATAAGTTCATGAGATGAACTTCGTTCCTTCCATTGTGTGACAATGGAGTTGTGGCTTATGCCAAGGAACGCCCGTCCCATCAGTGATCCAGACATATTCTAAGGCAGTGTCACCTGATCATAGAGATGGTTGATCTCTAGGGGATCGAGGTTAGGAGAGTAGACTCAGAGGGCAACACAGCAGATCCACTCACAAAGGCCTTTTCCCAGAGAGAGACTTTTATGGGATGGTTGAGTATGAGATACTACAACCACTGTTATCAGATGGCTCTAGTGCAAGTGGGAGATTGTTAGTTATATGTATGCCCTAGAGGCCATTACTGTACATGAGATGTATATTGTAGTGGATGCTTGGACATATATAGGGAGGACTTTCTTGCTCGACATGATAGTATGCTATCTGGTCACTCTTTACCTTAACGTGTACACTGATTGTCTCTCTGCTACATGTTGGTAAAGCCCTTAGGATGTGTACTTGACTACCTGGACTATGATGAGGATCATACTAGTGGGGACATGGTAGTCCATAAGTACATCCTTCAAGGTCCGTAGTCGTGGGTGTATCGAGACGGGGCATCGATATACCAGAGTAGACTAGCGTATAGCTTCTCGACCCATATAGATGGGCGATGGATGATCCCATATCCATTGGTGTTTGATATCAGAGATGATATACGGGTGCTCAATGGAGACTGGGTACACTGGACGGACTCGCCGAGAACTCCCAGATGGTATTATACCTTACGTCAGATGGCAGTTCTCTGGTGACACTGGTACAGGTTAGTCTGTAGACCCGAGATCGTCATAGAGTCTTGTGTGATTCCCACTGTGCTTTGATTTCCACCTTACCACGTCCAAGAGGGCATGCAAAACGGTGGTTTTTGGGTACAGTCCCGAGTCACATGGAGGCAGTGAGCGATAGGAGGGGTTTCGTCTCTCCCGGTATTGGGGTTTGATATTGCGCTATGCTCGATTGGCCATAACAGGGAAGTCCCTAGCCAGGGCTGGTTTAGAGATTTACTGGTAAGTGTAACCAGTAGTTTCTCAACCCGTTATGAGCCTCACATCGGCATGACTTATCGGTTATTGGGATCTGACGTTTACCACCCCTAGACTTGATATGCGACATATCAGACGAGGAGACCGGACTGTACGGTAGTGTCACTGTCAGGATTTTTGCAGGAGTTGGAGCGGGCTTGCTTGTTGATCTTCTGATCGCTCAATACCCGGATAGCCGTTACGTCCAGTTAGTACCGCTGACGGCTTGTGGGCGCTTGATATGATCATCACCTACTGCCGGCGTATTGACGAGTCTTTAAAGTCCTACATAGAGGTTTTACCGGCTCAGGCAAAACGGAATAGGAGCGCATATGTGATATGTGCGGGACCGAGAATAATGCGAGTATGTGATACCGTATTCTATTCTCGCGATGTTTGTATCGATCGGTTATATGCAATATAACCAGGTTATCGAATTAAGGGTTGATTCGATAAGTCGATACATTGGACGTTAGTCGGTTATATGTGATATAACTGGATTATTAAGTCAAGTGTTGATTTAATAATTTAGTGTATAATTGTTGTAAGTCGATATATAACACCCCACGAGTTGCGGGGAGGCGGAAATATGAAAAACAATCATTTTGTTTGAACTTAACATCGACTAACCGAAGAATCTTTGCTAAACTATAACTAACAAATACATAGGAGTTGTTAACTACTATGAGAAGTGATTATACCTAGTGAATCTAGTCCTTCATCTTTTCGTTATCAACCTCCTCCTCGGCCTCCTCTATGTAATAGACGATCCACCCGAGAGCTTCCACTTCAAGCTTCACCTCTAATCTTGAGGTAACTAGGTTTCTTTAGTTGCTAATCAAAGGCACCTAAGTGATATAGAGAATGGTTATGGATTAATTAGTCTATCTAATCCTTGATCTCAACACATAAGAGGGGATGATTAGGGTTTGAAGAGAGAGAGATTGAGGAGAGAGAAGGTGAGCATGAGAATGATATGAGATAATGATCTCTCTTGAATATATGAACCATAATGATTTATCAAATTAATAAATAAAATGATTAATCATCATGCTTCATTAATTCAAGATGTGTGATTCACTACATGAGTCATTAACCATTTAATGATGCATTAATGACATGGATAAATCACACAAATGAGTCACTAAAGCAATGAATGCTAATGCCACCTAAACCCTCAAGTCACCATACTTCTAGAAGCTTCCCACCAAATTACGAGAATGCCCATCCTATCCGTGAAAACACAGAAAAACTTTAGACTGTATAAATCCAATAACCCGATACTAGAATCTGGCTTAAACCAAAGCCGGCTAGTAAAAACTGTCCGAACGTCGTACGTACGTTTAAACACGTATGCGTCTGAACCCTTGTCGTAAAACCATACGACCTCTATATCGTTTCGCCTGGAGCAGGGAAACTCTCTGTGTGGGACTCTAAAGACTCGACTACTACGCTGGCAGTGAGTTTAACCACAGACCGCAAGCGGCACTAGCTGTACGTAACGGTCCCCAGGTAGATGTCGATAAGAAGGCCGATGAGGAAACCCATCTGAACTCCTACTGAGCCTGATGTGACAATCACCGTACAGTCCGGTCTGTTCGTCTAAGACTATCGCATATCGAGCCTAGGGACGGCAAGCGTCAGTCCCCTAATAGCGGTATAAGTCGTGTCGGAGTGAAGCCCATTACACCTTGAGAAACTACTGGAACCTGCCAGTAAATCTCGCTTGCCCTGGCCAGGGACTTTGCGTAATGGCTTTCTGATACAGCGCGATATCAACTCCCAATACTTGGAGAGACGAGTCCTGTCTAACCGCCACTGCCTCCAAGTGCTCGGGACTGCACCCAACCGCTACCTGTTTGCACGACTCCTTTGAGCCGTGGTAGGGTAGCAATCTAAGAACAGTGGGACACACTCGAGGCGCAGTAGCAGTGTCAAGTCTGCGGACTATACTGTACTCATGTCATTTGGGAACTGTTAACTGACGACGGGTATGATACCAACCAACAGTTCCCCGCGAGTCCTGTTCGGTGTACCCGTAACCCAATGAGCACCTGTATACTATCTCCAGTACGACGTGCTGACGGTTGTGGGATAGACCATCTCCCCAACTGGGATGAGAAGCGTACACACTAGTCTACTCCGGAGTATCGATGCCCTGTCTCGATAATCCTACGACTAGGGACCTGGAAAAGGATGTGCTTGTAGACTACCCAGCCCCCACTAGTGTGACTGCCATCACAACGCTGGTAGTCAAGCAAGATCCTATGGGCTCTATCAATACGTATACTCACATATTAAGATAGATAAAACCAAGTAGCATACTACCATGTTTAGCAAGACTGTTATATAACTGTGAATATCCCAAGCTTCCATTAAGTAATATACAAGCTAGTATGATACAATAATGGCCCCTAAGGCATATACACTAACAATTGTATATGTGATATACTAATTTACATTAACTAACATTGGTCCACTTAAGCATTTGTTTTTCTCACTTGTGCACAACTTAATATATATGTAATATATATTTATTTGTGTTCATTTTGTATCATGGTTGTTGATACAACTTACATGGGTGTATAAGACTTATACTATACTAATTATAGTGTTAGGTTTTTAATATTTAAAGTAATTCTAAAATTAGTGGATGATGAGCTCACATGCATGAAGCTTCATGAAGCTTAGGGTTGCATTGACTTAGTCTACTAGTTTTGGATTACTTAAGATATTAATTAACCTAACCATTATAATGTAGCCATGGTTATGTCTCTACATGAGTTAGTATATGATACCCACTCACCCATGGTTAGCTCTCTCTCTCTTAATTAGTTTTCATTCTCATTTTGAGCTCATCTTCTTCCTCCTTCAAAAGTTTGCTAGGGTTTGATAAAGAGAGAGAAATATAGTGAGAAAAAAATTCTAAAGTGTACCCATTTCCTATTTCATCATCCTCTACTAGACTAGCACTTTAGTTTAGGGTGTTTGCTTCACTAATTCTCTAGTTAGTAAAGTAGAAACTTGAGTTCGTATTCCCTCTACGTAGATCATCTTCGGCCTCGAAGACTTCAAGCAATACCGTTGCTACCTTCTCATGGAGCCGTCCAAGAGTCCGGGAGCACCATGATCACTTAGAAGGGACTACAACAAGGAGCTTTAGAAGTGAAGGACCGATCTACAAAGGTTGTATTTGGTATTCACTTAGTGTTAATGTGTTTAACATGCTAGTTTTCGCCTAATAGTCTAGCAAAGATCATGTTTAGGGTTGTTCGGCACGGCTAAAATTTTAACCGGGCATGGCTGATGCCTTATAGAACCTTATTAGAGTGCCTAGTAACCCTACAAGTGTTACTTATAGGCTTCATGGGAGTTTGGACAAGCTTGCTTATTGATCTTCTAATCGCTTAATACCTGGATAGCCGTTACATTCAGCTAGTACCGCTGACGGCTTGTGGGTGACTGATGTGATCATCACTTACTGCTGACGTATTGACGAGTCTTTAGAGTCCCACATAGAAGTTTCCTGATTCAAGCAAAACGAAATAGGACACATATGCTTATATGTGCGGGGGCCTGAATAAATACGAGTATGTGATACCGTATTCTAATCTGACGGTTATTTATTATCAGTTAGGTTATATGTGATATAACCAGATTATCGAATCAAGTGTTGATTTGATAATGTGATATACAGATAAATAATATTAGTCAGTTATATATGATATAACCGGATTATTAAATCAAGCGTTGATTTAATAATATGATATATATATATATTTGATATAATTATATGTTAACTAATATTATTAGCTCACTAATGATTTTCTTCATAATATATATATTAATATATATAGAGAGAGAATAATAGAGGAAAGAGCCATAAGAGGGAATTTCCTCCTATACCATCGAGAAAATACATCCTCCCTCATTTTTTTCCGACGATCGGCATCCACCATCTTCATCGTTATCATCTAAGATGTGGGTACACCAAATTTCATGTGATTCTACAACTTTTTCACTGTTGATTTAGTGGGTTCAAAATTAACGGTTTACCGACAATAGAACTTTTTACATTGCTAAATCAACGGTGAAAAAGTTGTAGAATCACATGAAATTTGGTGTACCCACATCTTAGATGATAACGATGAAGATGGTGGGTGCCGATCGTCGGAAAAAATGAGGGAGAGAGTATTTTTTCGACGCTATAGGAGGAAATTCCTCCTATTGCCTCTTTCCTCCATTATTCTCATATATATATATATATATATATATATATTATATGAAGCATGGCATGGATTTTCTATTTTGGGAAAATAGAGAATGAGGTGGAAAATGGGGAAACATTTGAGGGCATGGGTGAGGCATGGCTTTTATCTTTTGTTTATTCATTTGTTTGCACTATTGAAGCATGGTGCAGTATATGTATTGCATTTTATTCATGCTTCAATAAGTGAGCAAACACTTAAGAGCCATTTTTCACTTGTTTTTGCCTAAGCCATTTTACTTGAGTTATTTTCCTCACTTGAGCTCATGAGATAAGTTCTTCTCTCTAGCTCTCTTCATTCTCCTCCTCATCTCCTCCAAGCTCAGTCCCTCACATGAGTTGTGAAACCTTGAGCTTATGAGAACCCTAGTGAGCAAACAACACCCCTACTTCATCATCCTACAATAAATTAGCACTTTGGTGTAGTGTGTTTCCTTCACTAAAGAGTTTAGTGAAGAGGTAGCTTGTATTAGCGGAGCTTCGGGTGGATCATCTTCGGCACGAAGAAGGCTCGTTCAATCTTCAAGTGGAGCCTAGTGGAGTCGCGTTGACTACTACACGGAGCATGAGAAGAGAACAACATGGTCTACAAAGGTTGTAGCCACCTTTCTCTTACCATAGTTTTTATGATATCATAGTTAATCCCTAGTCATCTAGTTTAAGATCTTGGTTAGAGTTGATTAGCACCCAAATTTTTTTTAAATCGGCATGCTTGATGCTAGTAAAACCCAGTGGTGGTGCTAACAAACACTTTCATGTATGTATATCAGAAATTAAAATGTTTGAAGATATAAGTCCATGTCACGCACCCCACGAACTTGCGGGGAGGCGGAATATATGAAAAACGATTATCAAAGCTTCGTAACACGGTTTGAGCGCATGAATCGTTTCTAAACCGTTACTAGCAAACTACGAAAGGTTTAACTACTCGGATTCGAAGTTATACCTCATGTTACTTGTCCTACGGGTCTTCATCGTGGTCCTCCACTCCTCGTAGGCTCCTTGGAACATCGGCACCTCAACGGCCTCCTCGAGTCAAAGACGATCCACCCGAGAGCTCTTACGCCAAGCTTTATCTCTAACTTGAGATAACTAGGTTGCTCAAAGTCTAATCTAAGCTACCTAGGGGATATAGAGTGAGGTTATGGATGTATTAGTCTAGCTAACCCTTGATCTCAACACATGAGAGGTTAGGGTTAGGGTTTCAAGAATGAGAGAGCTTGAGGAGAGAGAAGGTGATGATAAGAATGAATTAAAATTGTTTCTCACTTCTAATATATTATGAAGCATAAAAAATTATCAAATGAATAATTCAAATGCATTATCATCATGCATCATTGAATACGTGCAATGAATCATCAAGTGAGTCATTAAGCAATAAATGCTTCATTAACACACTTGAATGATTCATCTCATGAGTCACAAAATCAATTAATGCTAATGCCACCTTACCCTCCAAGTCACCATGCTTCTAGAAGTTTCCCGGAAAATTACGAGAACGCCCCTCTAATCCGTGAAAACACGGAAAAACTTTATACTGTATAAATCCAATAACCCGGTACTAGAATCTGGCTTAAACCAAAGTCGGCTAGTAAAAACTGTCCGAACGTCGTACGTGCGTAAACACACGTATGCGTCCGAACCCTTATCGTAAAACCATACGACCTCTATATCATTTCGCCTGGAGCAGGGAAACCCTCTGTATGGGACTCTGAAGACTCGACACTACGCTGGCAGTGGGTTTAACTACAGACCGCAAGCGGCACTAGCTGTACGTAACGGTCCCCAGGTAGATGTCGATAAAAAGGCCGATGAGGAAAACCATCCGAACTCCTACTGAGCCTGATGTGACAATCTCCGTACAGTCCGGTCTGTTCGTCTAAGACTATCGCATATTGAGCCTAGGGGGCGGCAAGCATCAGTCCCACTTGCCCTGGCCAGTAAACTATTACACCCTGAGAAAACTATTGGAACCTACCAGTAAATCTCACTTGCCCTGGCCAGGGACTTTGCGTAATGGCTCTCTAACACAGCGCGATATCAACTCCCAATACTGGGAGAGACGAATCCTGTCTAACCGCCACTGCCTCCAAGTGCTCGGGACTGCACCCAACTGCTACCTGTTTGCACGACTCCTTTGAGCCGTGGTAGGGTAGCAATCTAAGAACAGTGGGACACACTCGAGGTGAAGTAGCAGTGTCAAGTCTGCGGACTATGCTGTACTCATGTCACCTGGGAACTGTTAACTGATGATGGGTATAATACCAACCAATCAGTTCCCCTGCGAGTCCTGTCTGGTGTACCTGTAACCTAACGAGCACCTGTATACTATCTCCAGTACTACGTACTGACGGCTGTGGGACAGACCATCTCCCCAACTGGGATGAGAAGCGTACACACTTAGTCTACTTCAGAATATCGATGCCCTGTCTCGATAATCCTACGACTAGGGACAAGTATAGGATGTTGCTTATAGACTACCCAGCCCCCACTAGTGTGACTGCCATCATAATGTTGGTAATCAAGCAAAGATCCTATGGGCTCTACTAATATGTATAAGTGATACGTTACAAGAAACATATGCACATATTAAAGTAGACACAAACCAAGTAGCATACTACCATTTTTAGCAAGACTGTATATACAACTGTGAATATCCCAAGCTTCCATTAAGTAATATATATACAAGTATGATACAATAATGGCCCCTAGGGCATATACATTAACAATCTCCCACCTGCACTAGGGCCATGAGTTGGCATATCGTAGACCTATCATCTCGAATAGCCTCTCGAACTGCGTCCGAGGAAGGGCCTTTGTGAATGGATCAGCAATGTTATTCTCTGTCTCTACTCTTTTCACCTCGATTTCCCGGCGATCTACGATCTCCCTGATCAGGTGGTACCGCCTTAAGATGTGTCTGGACTTCTGATGGGACCTGGGTTCCTTCGCTAAAGCTATTGCGCCGTTGTTTTCACAATACAAAGGTATTGGATCAACACTGGTAGGAACCACCTGAAGTTCTGTGAGGAACTTCTTCATCCAGACAACTTCTTTTGCGGCATCGCAAGCAGCTATGTACTCTGCTTTCATCGTTGAGTCAGCAACGGTCTCCTATTTGGAACTCTTCCAACAGACCGCCCCTCCATTGAGGGTAAAGACATAACCCGACATGGATTTAGAGTCATCTTTGTCACTCTGGAAGCCGGAGTCGGCAAAAGCCTCAATCTGGAGGTCTTTTCCGCCATACACCAAGAACATATCTTTAGTCCTTCTTAGGTACTTGAGAATGTTCTTTACTGCTATCGAGTGATTCTCCTCTGGGTTTGCCTGATACCGGCTTACAACGCTCAATGCGTATGCTACATCTGGTCTGGTACATAATATCGCATACATTATAGAGCCTACCGCAGAAGCGTAGGGTATAATCAACATGAGATCCCTTTCCAAATCAGTCTTGGGAGACATCTCTTTAGAGAGGGTGATTCCGTGACAAGTCGGTAGATTACCGCGCTTAGAATCATCCATACTGAATCTCTTTACTATGGTGTCTATGTACCTGGACTGCGAAAGTCCCAACATCCTCTTTGATCTATCACGATAGATCCAGATCCCCAGAATGTAGGTGGCATCACCCAGGTCTTTCATGGAGAATTTATGTGACAAGAATCTTTTGACTGACTGTAACATAGGAATATCATTTCCTATTAGGAGAATATCATCCACGTACAAGACGAGGAATACTACAGCTCTCCCTACAATCTTACTGTATATGCAAGGTTCATCTGGATTTTTGATAAAGTCGAATTCTTTGACAGCATCATCAAAATAGATGTTCCAACTCCACGATGCCTGCTTTAGTCCATAAATGGACTTAAGCAGCTTGCATACTTTACCGCTGCTCCCAGTCTGAATGAATCCCTCTGGTTGATCCATATAGATGCTCTCTTCCAAATTACCATTTAGAAAGGCCGTCTTTACGTCCATCTGCCAAATTTCATAATCGTGGAAGGCAGCAATAGTAAGAAAGACCCGAATAGATTTAAGCATAGCTACTGGAGAAAAATGTTTCGTCATAGTCCAAACCAGGTCTTTGACGGAAACCCTTTGCAACAAGTCTAGCCTTATAGGTTTCAACCTGTCTATCTACACCAATCTTCTTTTTGAAGATCCATTTGCATCCTACGGGTTTTACTCCATCTGGAGCAATGTCCAAAGTCCATACTTTGTTAGTGTACATGGACTCCATTTCGGTCCGCATTGCATCCAGCCATTTTACTGAGTCACCGCTCTGAATGGCTTGCTAGAAGCTAGTAGGGTCATCTTCATCAATGACACAATCCTCTCTATCCCCATCTATGAGAAAACCGTAGTATCTCTCAGGCGGATAAGACGGCCTACTACTCCTGCGGAGGGGTATGGGAATGTCCAATTCTTCTTGAACTACTGGTTCTACCATACTTTCAGTTGTAGTTTGTGGTTCTGGAATTTCTTCCAGTTCTATTTCGCTCCCACTTGTATCCTTTTCTAAAACTTGCTGTTCTAAAAAATGGGCATTACGAGAAACAAAAACCTTTTGTTCCTCTGCGTTATAGAACAAATACCCCTTGGAGTTCTTGGGATATCCCACAAGCTTACACTGTACTGATTGTGCCTCGAGCTTGTCCGCATACTGCTTTTTAACAAAAACCGGACATCCCCAAATCTTCAGATACTGAAGATAGGGTTTTTCCCCACTCCACATCTGATATGGGGTGGTAGGCACTGTCTTGGTAGGAACCCTGTTCAGAAGATATGCCGCTAATTCTAGCCCATATCCCCAGAATGATCACGGTAACTCAGCGTTACTCATCATGGAACGAACTATATCCAATAGGGTTCGATTCCTCCTTTCCGATACACCGTTATGTTGTGGCGTGTATGGAGGAGTAAGCTGAGAGAGAATTCCATTATCTTTTAAGTAACCCAGAAACTCGGCACTTAAGTATTCACCACCTCGATCAGATCTCAGTGTATTTATACTCTTGCCTGTTTGTTTTTCCACTTCATTCTTGTAATCTTGGAATTTCTCAAAAGCCTCGGATTTATGCTTCATTAAGAAGACATATCCATACCTAGAGAAATCATCCGTAAAAGTAATGAAGTAGGAATAACCACCTCGCGCATGTGTAGACATTGGACCGCACACGTCACTGTGTACGAGTCCCAAGAGCTCGCTTGCTCGTACTCCGTGTCCAGTGAACGGAGTCTTTGTCATCTTTCCTTTGAGACAAGATTCACAAGTAGCATAAGATTGATTTTCGAACGGATTCAAATATCCTTCTCTATGTAACTTAGTCAACCTTCTCTCATTGATGTGACCTAGTCTACAATGCCATAAGAAAGCCTGATTTATTTCTGGAGACTTTCTTTTAAGTGTGTTCTGGATATTGAAAACCTGAGCTTGACTTAATACGTATATAGCGTTATCTAATATACCGGATGTTGGATATAGTGCCCTCTAAGTCAATTATTGGATCGCAAGTACGTGATTGAAATGATTGAGGGAGGACCTATACCGATAGAACAGTCTTACTCGAGATGATAGTATACTATCTGGTTTGTCTTTATCATCATGTAGATGTTGATAGAGCGTATAGGATTCTTGCTTGACTACCAGCAGTATGATGGCGATCATATAAGTGGGAGCTGGGGTCTATAAGCATATCCTTATAGTGTCCCTAGTCGTGGGAGTTTCGAGACAGGGCATCAATACTCTAGAGTAGACTAGTGTATACATTCGAGACCTCGACGAGGGGCGGTGGCCGGTCTCACAAGCTATTGGTGTCAGTTGGATCACTTAAGATGTATACAGATGCTCATTGGGTTATGAGTACACTGGACAGGACTCGCCGGGAACATGCTAGTTGGTATTATACATATCATCAGATAGCAGTTCCCTGGTAACATGTGTACAGGTTAGTTCATCAACCTGAGGTCGTCATTTGTCTCGAGTGAGTTCCCACTGTGCTTTGATTTATACCCTACAACGGGTCAAAGGAGTCGTGCAAATTGGTATATTTTGGGTACAGTCCTGAGCCACATTGGAGGCAAGTGAGCGGATCGGCAGGGATTCGTCTCTCCTGGTATTGGGTGTGAGATCGCGCTGTGTTTAGGAGAGCCATTACACGAAATCCCTGGCCAGGGTAATCGAGATATACTGGTAGGTATACCAGTAGTATCTCAAGGTGTTCTGGGCTGCTCTCTGACACGACTTATGCAGCTATTGGGGGTCTGACGTTTACCGGCCCCCTAGGCCTAATATGCGATACTCATAGACGAATGTTCCGGACTGTACGGATATTTTCACTGTCAGGCTCAGTAGGGTTTATAGATGAATTCGCTCGTCAGCTTCCTTTCCAATCAATACATAGGCAAAACGTTACGTACAACTTGTACCTCTGACGTGCTAGTGGTTATACCCAGTGCCATTGTATTGATGAGTCATTAGAGTCCCCCACAGACACTTTCCCAAGTTCGGGCAAAATGTTGTAGATGCCGTATGGTATTATGGCAGGGTTCGGAAAATGCACGTGCGTTTTCGCACATGTCATTTTTCGGGCAGATAATATTGGTCGGCTTTGGTTTAAGCCGGATCCCAAGTATTATACTGTGTAGATATAATATCTTTGTCTCAGATGCATTTGTATTCGGTCGTAATACAAATGCGGGTATGTTTATACCATTACGGGGTTATCCTGAAATTCGTTTCAGGATCACTTTTGGAAGGTGCCAGTTTCCTATTTTCTATAACCCGTATTTAACATTCGGTTAAATACGGATTTATCTTTTCTTGATGAGGTGAGTCAGAGTTCTAGAAGGTTCTAGAAATGGTGACTAGCTTCATGAGTCATTAGTTCATTAATGGTGCATTTAATGTTGTGATGACTTGCTTAATGATTCATCCTTTGCTTTAATTATGTTCACACAAGGTGTTTCATGACTCATTGTTTTCATTCATGATAATGGTCACCCCCCTCTCCTACACTCACCTCCCTCCTCTCCTTTATATGGCCGGCCCCTCTTGTGGGAATAGGCATGGTTGTTCACTTTGATTTGAGAGAAAAGATTATAATAGTCGAGTGTATGGAAATTTCATAGCCCAATTTCCATTTACCCGATTCCAATTGGCAACTTCATTAACCGTTCGTCCATAGCCTTGGACGTAATGAGACAAAGCGTTCTACTTATTCTCTACAACATCTTGGTCGTCTCTTTTGGCAAACTTGACGACTGAGTTGCCTCGGTTCAGAGGCGGGAGCCCGTTTAAAGATCTGTTAACGTAGTGCCACCTAGACGACGAGACTGGAGTTTCAGAAGATCGAAGCCGCCGCAACAAAGCATGGGATGATGGTTAAAGACCGAAGGACTCGGATCGTTCGGTATAACAATTCTACCCTCTTTACAATATGTTAGTTTAGCTTTAATGGCAGATCCGGGTTATAGTACGCGATAGCGCCAGTCGTAAAAGTTTTGTTCCGCATATTGGCGTCTGTTAGACTGCCGGGACGCTACCATGGACTTACAGTGGTATCAGAGCCTCACCATTAAGCTATACTAACTTGTGCTAACGCGTTTAAAACGTCGATCGAACGAATTTTCGAAAACCGCAAAATTCCAATTCAAAGTTTCTATTGATTTTTAAACTGTTCTAAAAATTATTTTGCATATCACAGAAAAACATGCAGGGTTTTTTAACCAAACGTAGAAATTTTGAGCACGTGATCCCACGTGACCGCCGCGGATCCGCGGTCAAACCTAGGGTTTGACCACGGAACCGCGGCAGTAGTGTGGGAACAGTGCTTCAAAATTCTCCTGTAGGCTTTTCTTGGGAATTTGTGGTTTCTGAAATGTTTCTTTTGGACCCATATGTGGTTACTGTACAGCAGATGTTTGTGGGGCCCACTTCGGGAAATTTTGTCGATCGAAATTTTAAACGTGTTAGTTTACAATACTTACTTTATATCTCCGGCTGGGAATGTCATTTGATCGGTAAACCGCGTCTGATTGCTATAGTTCTTTTAGACGGGTTTGTGAATGTGACATTCACATTGATGTTCTGTGTTGTGCTGTGATGTTGCGGATTTGTCGTAGTGGATAGCATGGTGCAATGTTAGTGCAGTTTGGATTTATTTGTATATTTGATGTTGCGGGGCGAGCGTCCAACACGTGGACTGCCGTCACTGCCTGTTGTATAATATTCTTTTGGGGCACGACCAGGTTGAGGTCGATGTACCCGTTGTACATATTTTTTATTTCTATACTATGTTTATCCCGCGAAGGAGTGCACGGATAGCCGGATTCTAGAGGGCAACGGGTCCGTATCTCATGGCTTTGAGAGGCAAAGGGACCTCACTCTAGAATTGGCAGACTATTCGCCGCACTCGTAGGGGGTACAAGTTGACCCAAGGAGGGGTGCTCAATTTACCGGATTCCGTGAAGTGCTGGGTGTTCCATTCACTATGCTGTGGGGACTACCTCGCTTCAGGTTTTGGCGGGTAACTTGCCGCACCCGTAGGGGTCTAGATTTCATTGCACAGGCTATCTACACGACCAGGGGAACGTCGGTTTTCAGCAGCGGCTCTGTGAAACTCGGAGATCCCAGATTATCTGTATTGTTCTGTGATGCTTATTACTTTTCTTTAATGTTGCATATTATCACGCCTGGAGCGATTATTGTATATTAGTCTATATACTATTAGATGTTGTATATGTTTTACACCCGCGCTAGTCCAGCCCCCGCTCTGTCGTTAGTTAAGTAACCTAACGGGTCATGACGGGACCCAGTGACGAATGCGGATGGCATATACGTACATTTTATTTTCGTTCTTCTGGTATGATTGATTGATGGAACTACATTGATTCTTATCAATGCAAAGATAAAACAAACCTATATTTGATGTTGTTGGAACAAATTACAAAGATGTTTCCTTTTGTTTTGCACTGTGATATTCAGTTAGAATATCCTGCACCTCATTTGACGAGGCAAGGGCCGAGATCCCTTCACCGGGAGTGACCCCTTGGGTAGAAGTTTATGTCAGGGTAATAACTTAAATATAGTCGATCACAAGTTGCTTTGCATAGCGTTATTCAGTTAGAATATCCTGCACCTCATTCCACGAGGAAAGAGCCAAGATCGCTTCACCGGGAGTGACTTCTTTAGCAAAACGTTTTCGCCACTATATTTTTATTCTATCAGGTTTCTTCGACGAGATCAATTACATTACGTTAAAGGTTTTTCGCCAAAAACCAGCCGTAATCCTCCGTCATTTCTTATGGATGGTCAGTAGTATTCAAGCTATGTTTGTTGGCCTACGTCAATGCATAGTGTTTGGTAGCTGCTGGGGTATTCATTTGTTGCATAGATAGATGCATTAGTTTAGGACAGACGTACAGGCTTGTTGGCCTACGTCAAGAGCATGTACGATGACCTAAATTAATCAGGAAAACAACGGGTAGAACATTGACATGTGACTTATGATTTGTTGGCCTACGTCAAGGTTATAAGAGCATGGGATAAAAATTATATCGGGAGTTTCAAACATACAGGAAACTTTCCAGTCATGCGCATACCTTCTGGAGTGTGTTAACTTGAGTGGCTTCCATCAAGTTATCATGCAATGATAGTTGGATCCCGATTCTCACTGATGAGTTGGTTTACTCTTCGGGTGATCCCGACTGATTCTTCTTTCAGGTTTGGGGGAGAATTTGAGATTACAGTGGGAGGTTTCCTAATTAGATAAAATGATAACCATTCTGATCTAGGTTAGAGTGCACGCATAGTGTTTCTTTTCTCTCTCTCTTTGGCATCAACCTTTGACCGACCCTAGACTATAACTCAGTGACCAAAGTTGATCGAACCTTCTTAATTTACTAGCTTTTGGATTGTCTATAGTTGCATAATTCATTGCCGCTCCTTCTTTTACCCTTTGTATTTCTCAGAACAACCCGTATTACTACGGATATCCACTTCCATTGGATAGATCCATCGTATGGTTATATACGAACTCAAAGGGACTTCTTCGAGGATGGATCCAGGTTCAGGAGAAATAGAATTGGTTTATTCAGTTGTCTTTTATTATCACCTTCTCTCAGGTTGCGAGGGCTCCTTGGTTTAGGAGAGTACACCTATTACGCTTATTGGATAGTCTTATTCCAAACCATAGGCAGGTTCCGAAAGGTAGGGAATGAAGAAAACCAATTAGCCTAAGTAGGGTGTGAAGAAGGTAATATGTAAAGATAAATAAAGGGATTAGAAAGAGTGCAAAGTAAATTGTGACTACTAACATTCACGACCAAACCACATATTTCATCGCCACTCCTACTTCACCTTTAATTTCTCCAGAACAACCCGTATCACTACGAACATCCAATTCCATTGGATAAATCCATCGTATGGTTATATACGAACTCGAAGGATATTTTTTCGAGGATGGATTCTGGTTCAGGAGAAATAGGAATAAGGTTTATTCAGTCGCCTTTTATCATCACCTTCTCTCAAGTTGCGAGTACTCCTTGGTTTAGGAGGGTACACCTATTATGCTTACTGGATAGTCTTCTTCCAAACCTTAGGCTGGTGCCGAACGGTAGGGAAGGAAGAAAACCATTTTAGCCTAATGATGGTGTACAGAAGGTAACGACTAAAGACAAATAAAGGGAATTAGAAAGATGGCAGGGAAATATACGGTTAAAGTCATGATTTGGATTATGGAAGAGGCATTACTAGGAATACCAGGATACCCCTACGAAACATATTTATGTTTCATATTTACTGTACATTGTTAATAGAAAACTGATTTCCCGATTAAAATACTTACTCCAGGGTATGTATTTACCAGGTATGATTCTCACATCTGTATAGTTTTACAGATGTTGAGTGGGAGCAAGTTATTGGGAATTAGGTGATCATCCTCATTATATCAGAATTCGTTGTAATTGGTGATATTTGAGGAAATCTCCTGGGGACAGTTTTCAACCTACGACGCACAGGTTTTGAGTTATTCAACTCAGCGGACTTTTACAGAGTATTGTATGTTGTCCAGTGTCCATCAGGACAAAGGGGCTGGTCCTCGTACTATATTCTATTTACTTATGACTTCTCTAGTTTATAGACAAGTGTTTCGTAGAAATACAATGTCTAAATATTGAGAAGTTGTGGGTATAGGAATAAAGTAGAGAACCATGTATCACAAGTATCAGGATTCTTCAAAGAAATCGAAGATGTAGATTCTTGTGATTAGTATTCAGTTGATAGTAATGGTTTTGAGAAACTTGTTTCTTTTTCAGGTTACTCATAATTGGATGGATTCCTAAGTTGAGTAATGCTGATTAGCCTCTCTCCATTAAGTTGATATGCACTAGAGACAGCTGCATGATTTGAATCTGGTTCCAAATTAAATAAGTGCCTATGTTTCTATATTGGATATAGATTGCTTCATATCTTAACGATGTTAAGGTAAGGGGAGTTGTCCAGCTTATGCTTAAAAACAGACACTGGAAAACTCAAGGCACGTTTCTGTAATGGCAGTTTGTAGATTGACCCTAACTTTGACGAGGGTTGATTTTCTACCATCTGGAAGATCAATAGTGATATTGTTCTTGACTCACCACAGTTTTATTAAAATAGATTTTTTCAGAAAACATTAGTGGGAGTATGGTAGAACTGGAAGTGATTCCAGAACCGCAAACGATTACGGAAAATTTAATAGAACCTATATATTCAATCAGGTTTGACATTCCAATAGCCACTCCGCAGATATGGTGGGTAACCACAAACACCCGAGAGGTACTCCGGTAACCTCAAGGACGGTGACAGGGAGGTTCTTGTTTACCCAGACTTGACACTACTGTTGTTCCAGACTATGAGACCCGGCAGGAGGATATGTATAGCGTCGTTCTAAACTAGTTTTAGAAGTGTAAGTATATATTATTCTGCCAGAGGGTTGTCGTAGTCAGTGGGAGTAGCGGAAGCCTAGTGAGCAAGTAGCTTATGTCTATTTATAGACTTAAGCACATATAGCAGAGATAAGATCATCAAATTTTTGATGTGACAGTCATGGTTTTGACTTCATCAGAATAGGAGATGGATCTGTTAAGAAGGTAGTAGGGTGTGATGTCATGGTATTTGAATGACATACACAGAGTAGGAAGTAAAATTCCTATACTACGATCGATTGTACTATGGTTGTCACACGGTTGTTTCTCCACAAAGGATATGGATATAATATCTGACATTCTGGTTACTAGATCTATGGTTTTAGATCTAGATTTGGGTAGTTTCCTAATTGGGGTACTTTGACAGTATTCTAATGGTATTTTAGAATAGATGACTCCTGGCATGGTGGTGTACCTGCAGGTGATGGAGTCACCCTCTCTAAAGGTGTCTTACAGACTAAAGGGGAGAGGGACATGCATGATTGACATATCACTTGCTTGGACAATTGAGTCAATCGTAAAATGTCAAGTACCACACCAGATGTCGTTATTGCACTAGATGCAATAAGTTTATATTAATCCAATCCTGAAGAAACATACGGAAGCAGTTTTAGAATATAAATGAATGTTCTACGGATTTGATGATGGCAGCCTCCTTCGGGAGACGGTTATTATTCCAGGCTTCACCGGTGACCTGGATGATAGAGCGATTGTCAGGGTTATAGTTTTCCCTCAGACGAGGGACAGTATTATGGACATGTGGTCTAAGGGGATACTGTGGGAGGCATGGTGCTGGGCACTGATTAGTTTCAGTGATTGATACAGTCTAAGAAGTTTGGATTTGGAGTTCATTTATGAACTAGGTCCTATCAGATATCCAGACATATTCTAAGACAGGTATTACTCAACTCGGGAGATGGTTTTCTCCGTGAGGTTGAGATATAGAGAGATACAGAAAGAAACACCGAAGCGGATCCACTCACTGAGGCTATTTCTCGAACACAATAGTTTTGCAAACGAGCTTTGTGAAACTGATTAGTAGAGGAGTTGGATGCTCGGTATCACACGAGCTGTGAGTACACGACATCGCAATAATTAGCCTTAAGTGCAAGTGGGAGATTTTTGGATATAGTGCCCTCTAAGTCAATTATTGGATCGCAGGTACGTGATTGCAATGATTGAGGGAGGACCTATACCTATAGAACAGTCTTACTCGAGATGATAGTATGCTATCTGGTTTGTCTTTATCATCATGTAGATGTTGATAGAGCCCATAGGATTCTTGCTTGACTACCAGCAGTATGATGGCGATCATATAAGTGGGAGCTGGGGTCTATAAGCATGTCCTTATAGTGTCCCTAATCGTGGGAGTTTCGAGACAGGGCATCGATACTCTAGAGTAGACTAGTGTATACATTCGAGACCCCGACGAGGGGCGGTGGCCGGTCTCACAAGCCATTGGTGTCAGTTGGATCACCTAAGATGTATACAGGTGCTCATTGGGTTATAAGTACACCGGACAGGACTCGCCGGGAACATGCTAGTTGGTATTATACATATCGTCAGATAGCAGTTCCCTGGTGACATGTGTAGAGATTAGTTCATCGACCTGAGGTCGTCATTTGTCTCATGTGAGTTCCCACTGTGCTTTGATTTATACCCTACCACGGGTCAAAGGAGTCGTGCAAACAGGTATATTTTGGGTACAGTCCCGAGCCACATTGGAGGAAAGTGAGCGGATCGGCAGGGGATTCGTCTCTCCCGGTATTGGAGGTGAGATCACGCTGTGTTTAGGAGAGCCATTACACGAAATCCCTGGCCAGGGTAATCGAGATATACTGGTAGGTATACTAGTAGTATCTCAGGGTGTTCTGGGCTGCTCTCTGACACGACTTATGCAGCTATTGGGGGTCTGACGTTTACCGACCCCCTATGCCTAATATGCGATACTCATAGACGAATGTTCCGGACTGTACGGATATTTTCACTGTCAGGCTCAGTAGGGTTTATAGATGAGTTCGCTCGTCAGCTTCCCTTCCAATCAATACATAGGCAAAACGTTACGTACAGCTTGTACCTCTGACGTGTTAGTGGTTATACCTAGTGCCATTGTATTGATGAGTCATTAGAGTCCCCCACAGACACTTTCCCAAGTTCGGGCGAAACGTTGTAGATGCCGTATGGTATTATGGCAGGGTTCGGAAAATGCACGTGCGTTTTCGCACATGTCATTTTTCGGGCAGATAATACTGGTCGGCTTTGGTTTAAGCCGGATCCAAGTATTATACTGTGTAGATATAATATCTTTGTCTCAGATGTATTTGTATTCGGTCGTAATACAAATGCGGGTATGTTTATACCATTACGGGGTTATCCTGAAATTCGTTTCAGGATCACTTTTGGAATTTGCCAGTTTCCTGTTTTCTATCACCCGTATTTAACATTCGGTTAAATACGGATTTATCTTTTCTTGATGAGGTGAGTCAGAGTTCTAGAAGGTTCTAAAAATGGTGACTAGCTTCATAAGTCATTAGTTCATTAATGGTGCATTTAATGTTGTGATGACTTGCTTAATGATTCATCCTTTGCTTTAATTATGTTCACACAAGGTGTTTCATGACTCATTGTTTTCATTCATGATAATGGTCACCCCCCTCTCCTACACTCACCTCCCTCCTCTCCTTTATATGGTCGGCCCCTCTTGTGGGAATAGGCATGGTTGTTCACTTTGATTTGAGAGAAAAGATTATGATAGTTGAGTGTATGGAAATTTCATAGCCCAATTTCCATTTACCCGATTCCAATTGGCAACTTCATTAACCGTTCGTCCATAACCTTGGACGTAACGAGACAAAGCGTTCTACTCATTCTCTACAACATCTTGGTCGTCTCTTTTGGCAAACTTGACGACCGAGTTGCCTCGGTTCAGAGGCGGGAGCCCGTTTAAAGATCCTTCAACGTAGTGCCACCTGGACGACGAGACTGGAGTTTTAGAAGATCGAAGCCGCCGCAACAAAGCATTAGATGATGGTTAAAGACCGAAGGAATCGGATCGTTCGGTATAACAATTCTACCCTCTTTACAATATGTTAGTTTAGCTTTAATGGCAGATCCGGGTTATAGTACACGATAGCGCCAGTCGTAAAAGTTTTGTTCCTTATATTGGCGTCTGTTAGACTGCCGGGGCGCTACCGTGGACTTACACCGGACCCAATCATAACTTGATTTAGGTGGATGTTAACTACATCGCTTACGAATGTAAAATCATATCCCTCTCTTGAAAGTGAGGACACTGATATGATATTACATGTCATACTAGGTACATACAAACAGTTACGTAGAATCAATATATGCCCACTTGTCAAACCTAGACGATATTCTCCCACGGATTCAGCGTCCACGCTCATTCCGTTTGCAACTCTGAGAGACAAATCACCTACTTTCATAACTCTACGGTTTCTCAAAGCATGTATTAAATTATAGATATGAGATCCTGCTCCGATATCTAGTACCCAGGAAGTAGAGTTAATTGACAATCAGATCTCAATAACAAATACACTTGAGGCTGAAGCCACAACATGCTTCGAATCCTGGCTACTGGCTTTGCTAGCCCTGCAATCATTCTGCCAATATTCATTCCTGTAACAATAGGAACGTCCCTCTTTTACTATATCCAGTCCCAAAACTTTTGCCCTTCTCTTTCCTTCTACTTCCCTGGTTTCCTTCAGGGTAGGAGGCAGAGACTGTAGAATCAAGTCAGTATCTGACTCGTTTCCCAACGCGGTCTCTAGGTCCTGGAGCTCATCAATAAAGCTAGTCATTGTAAGGACGTTGTCCCCTACAGATGACCCGTCAGCCAATCTCGCTTGAATTAATTCGTTCGAGGTCTCATATCTTGCGATATGAGATTGCTCTCCATATAAATCTTTGTTATGGAGAAAGATGAAAACTAAGTCCATCTTCTTGTGCTGCTTTTGGTATACACCATCAACTGAAGCTAGCACGAGACACTTAGCTTTCGTTTTATCTTTTTCCCTTGTCTGACGGATATCTATATCCGCGACAGTGGAAACTGGACCTGGGACGGCGAGATCTTGAATAGTAATAGGGTGGTCCAGCTTGTCATAGGCAATGGACATCTGGACAGACTTTTGCCACTTATATAAGTAAGATTTAGTCAATTTATTATCTAGATGTAACCTAGTCGTGGTCACAAGGTCGCTGCAATTAAGAGAGAGAAGAAAACATTTTAGCATGATGCTCTTGCAAGTTTAGAATGGTTTTTAATTTATCTAAACAGGATGGCTCCCACTGTTTCTCGAATCCCTCCTCAAACCATAAAAGAAGAATTAGCCAGGACTATTCTCACCGTACAATTCTTGCTTAACCGTTCAGCTAGGTCAGTGTCGATACTTCGAGGGAGGTTTTCCAACGCTTTCGCGAAGTTCCTTATTTAAATAACCTCTTTTCTCTGGGGGCATAACCCCGCTGACACCTTTCTAGGCACCTACTTGGTTTATAGAATTGATCGTTAAATGACAAATCTCCTGATAAGTAGTATATACTCACAGTAGGATCGGGATCCAAAATATCAACGTATGATAATGTTGAAAGAATCCTACCAACATTCATCAAACTCCAAAATGGTATGCTCTCTCTGCAAATTTCAGTTTCTTTAGAAATTCCCGACATAGATTTTTGCCCCATGCTCTTATGACCTTGGCGTTGGTCAAAATGTCATAAGTCACATATCAAGTTCTACCCATCATTGTCCTTGTTAATTTGAACCCATCCGTACATATCCCTGACGTTGGCCAAATGATAATATGACTGTCCCAAACTAACACATCTATCTACGCAACAAATGAAATATCCCATCAGCTACCAAACACTATGCCCTGGCGTTGGTCAAATGCATAGCTTGAATACTACTGAATATCCAAATGAAATGACGGAGGGCTACGAATGGTTTTGGCAAAACCGTGAACGTAGTGAACTTGATATAATCGAAGGAACCTGATACTTTTTAAAAGGAATGGTTAAAACTCCGCATTTAAAAATTCTGATCTTTTTAAAATAACCGAGTGGTTTCTTTTAAATTTGTTCCAACGATTAAACTATGGTTTATTTTCTTTGCATTATAATAATGCGTCCCATCTTTATCCTATCATTGCAGAAAACAACAAAAATACCACGTCCTCTTATGCTATCCGCATTTGCCACGGAGTCCTGTCATCACCCGTTAGGTTACTTAACTAACGACAGAGCAGGGGCTGGGCTAGCACGGGTGTAAAACATAAGTGACGTCTAATAGCTATCATATATAGATATTGTACATTCGTCAGACGCAATAATAAGCATTCCAGATCACTGATGAACTTTATTGGATTTACTTGCAATCCGCATTTGCTTTGAGCCTGCAATAAAAGACGGATTACACAGTTGTGATGAAAAGCCATTACCCCACCCTAGACCCCTACGGGTACGGCAAACTACCCGCCAAGTACCCGAAGTGAAGCGGTCTCCCTCAACAAAGTGAGTAGGCCACTAAACACTTCAAAGTACCCGGTAGTTTGTGTACCCCGCCTTGGGTCTATCCTAGGAGCAAAAACAGTAAAAAGAAATAATACAACGGTGTCTACAATCGCAACCTGGATGCGCCCCGCAAAAGAATATTACATCATATTACATTTACATTGAATGAATTGTTAGTTATGTATATGCCCTAGAGGCCATTGTTGTACATTTGATGTATATTATGATGGATGCTTAGATATATACAGAGAGGACTTTCTTACTCGTCATGATAGTATGCTATTTGGTTTCACTTTATCTTAACATGTTGACTTGTATTGGTTTACTGTCTTTCTAGCACATGTTGATAAAGCCCTTAGGATCTGTACTCGACTACTGGGATTATGATGAGATCATACTAGTGGGGCCACGGTAGTCGATGAGTACATCCTATAAAAGTTCCTAGTCGAGGGTATATCGAGACATGGCATCGATACACCAGAGTAGAATAGCGTATACGCATCTTGACCCATATGATGGGCGATGGATGATCCCATATCCATCGGTGTTTGACATCAAGGATGGTGTACGGGTGCTCAGTGGAGACTGGGTACACTGGACGGACTCGCCGAGAACTCCCAGTTGGTGATATACCACACGTCAGATGGCAGTTCTCCAGTGACACTGGTACAGGGTAGTCTGTAGACCCGAGATCGTCATAGAGTCTTGTGTGATTCCCACTGTGCTTTGATTTCCACCTTACCACGTCCAAGAGGGCGTGCAAAACGGTGGCTTTTGGGTACAGTCCCGAATCACATGGAGGCAATGAGCGATAGGAGGGGATTCGTCTCTCCCGGTATAGGGAGTTGATGTTGTGCTGTGTTCGATTGGCTATAACTGGAAGTCCCTGGCCAGGGCTGATATAGAGATATATTGGTAAGTGTTACCAGTAGTTTCTCGACCTGTTATGAGCCTCATATCGACACGACTTATCGGTTACTAGGGTCTGACGTATACCACCCCTAGACCTGATATGCGACATATCAGACGAACAGACAGGATTGTACAGGAGTGTTACTGATTGGACTCACAGGAGAACGCACAGGCTAGCTTGTTGATCTTCTGATCGCTCAATACCTGGGTGGCTGTTACGTTTAGCTGACCGCTTGCAGCTTGTGGGTGTTTGATATGATCATCACCTGCTACCGGCGTATTGACGATTCTTTAGAGTCCTACACAGAGGTTTCTTGGCTCAGGCGAAACGGAGTAGAGGCACATATGTGATATGTGCAGGACCGAGGATAATGCGATATGAGATACCGTATTATATTCTCGTGATATTTAGATATGAATCGGGACATCGGATCAAGTATTGATTCAATGAATCGGTACATGATATATTAGCCGGTTATATTCGATATAGCCGGATCGTTGGATCAAGTGTTGATTCGATGATTTAATGTATAATAATATATATGATATATTGTATTACATTATCTAATATTGGCTCACTTTATTATTTCATTTTCTCACTGGATTAATACATTGATATATATGCGATATATGTTAAATGTATTATTTTCTTTTGTTGCAAATATATAATATATATGTGATATATATTATTGTGACATGATATGATTTATTATTAAACATGTTTAAGGATGATTAAATGGGATTAGGGTTTGATTAGGGTTAGCTTCTTCTTGCACATTCTAGAATCTTTTCCTTTTGTCTTGGTTAAGATAGTATGGTTGATACTTATCCTTAATCTAACCAAACCCTAACTCTAGTTTATTCTCTACAACTTCTTAGCCACTCATCCTTGACCATGGTTGATAGATCAATCATATAGATTTCTTTTCTATTCATCACAAAAGGATTATCTTTTCCATTTATCATCTTCTTCTCTCTTGAGTTCTAAAAAGAAAATGCTTTACTAGTTAATTCTTGTGTGATGATTTCTTGTAAGAAAGTGAATAAAAAGAAAGCATAAATACTACTTCTTCATCCTCATCTCATCTAGCCCATGAGATTAGGGTGTTCATCTCTTTAGAGTGAGAAATCTTGGGTTAAAGCAACTTCGACGTAGATCATCGGAGAATCGGAACACTTCAAGCTAGCATGGATTGTTTGAGTCGTGGAGCCTCTCTTGAGTCCGGGAGATCATGTATTGCAGTGAAGGGACTTCTACTCGGAGCTTGTGAAGCGAAGGAGCGGACTACAAAGGTTGTAATCCCTCACACTTAGATAAAAGGATGTTATCTTGCATGCTAAACCCTAATAATCTAGCAAAGATCCCGTCTTTGGGTTGTTCGGCATGTCTAAAATTTTATCCGGGCATGTTTGATGCCTTATGAACCTTCACAAGAGTGCCTAGGAACCCTACAGTAGTATCAGAGCCTAGCTAGAGCATTAGGCGACGTGTTTACGAAGTTAAAACTCCGATCGAACCCGAACCGACGAAATTTACCCCCTCTCTGGAAATTTTTCAAAATCTGGGGTTTTTCTGAATTAAAAATACCTGAAAAATACAGCAAGAAAATATAAGAATTATGGTGAAATTCGTGCCTCCAATTCGACAACTTGGCCGCGGAACCGCGGCAAAGACCCACCATTGGCGGCGGTTCCGCGGCAGTATAAGTGTATTAGGCATGGTTTTGTGCACAGTAATTCTTGTATCTGTATTTACTATTTTATGGGTATTTTTATTCCGACTCAAGTGTTGAGTGTTCTGGGGTTTCTTTTGTAATCGTAGATTCGATCGGAATATTTAAATTCGTTTTTATTTCTGGATATTTAGAAACTGTTAAACTATTTGAACGGATATCATTAACTCACTGTTTCCTGGTACGGCAAACTTTCAAGTGTTGAATTTTTATCGGGTTTAAATCTTTCGGAAAAATTGTACAAGTTAAGCGGTGGACCCTCTAGAAGAAAACAAACCTTAACTCGATTATGTGACCGTCTTGAACTGCCTTTTGAACCTTCGGGTTTGGGGCAGTACGGCGTGCCACATGTGAGGCGTTGGCTTGACCCTTCTACGGCTGGATCACTGGTACTATGACATATTCTGGGATTATTTGAACTCCGCTCAAGTGTTGAGCACTTTGGGAAATTTAGGGTATTTGATTATCTGTTCGAAAAGTTTAATACTGTCTATTTATCTGGAATGCGATACAATATATGGAATTCATAAAGTTAGGCATGAAATGCGGAGTATGTGATATTTCGGATTTACGATGTCTAAAGTGATTGTGGATTCCAAATATTGTAGTTTTACACTTTCTTTTCTGTGACCGTAAGTGTAGTATGTAGTTGTATTGCCGGTCTTCGTTGCTATACATCGACGATGATCGGTGTATGCATACTTACTTACGTTGATGATATGAGATATTATGTGTTGCTGAGATATGATGTGCAGGATTGTCGCGATTGAATAGCCGGGGGTTTTATGTGAGATGAGAGTTTTATATTTTCATTCATATAAATTCAAATGTAATGTAATATTCTTTTATTTGGGGCACTTCCAGGTTGAGGTTGATGTCACCAGTGTTGTATATTATTTACTTTTCCGCATTAGGATGGACCCAAGGAGGGGAGCACAGGTGACCGGATTCTGGGGTTCAGTGGGAGGCCATCTCGAGGAGTCGAGACCGGGTCACCTAAACTCCAAAATTGGTAGGGTCGCTTGCCGCTCTCGTAGGGGTCCAGGATGTGGGCTTGGCTATTCATCACGACTGTGGAATTCGTATTTTCTATTGTTGGCTAAATACTAAATACGGACGTCCTAGTATATCCCACATTATATCTATGTTTCTGCTGCGATATCTGTGATGTGATCATTTGATATGTTCTGATGGATACAGAATATAGTATATATGATATATTATATAGATGTTACTTATGTTTTACACCCGCACTAGCCCTGCCCTGCTCTGTCGTTAGTTATCTAACCTAACGGTGCACGAGAGGACATCGAGGCGAATGCGGATGGCATAAGTGTACGTCGTATTTATCTGTGATGCTTAGGAAGCATAAGCTGATGGGATTTTATTAATGAGATTAATAAAAAGAAAAGAAACCTAAAGATGTTGTAGAATCAAAACTTTATAAAAAGGGTAGCTACAGTTTTGCTTTGCACAGTGATATATATGATATATCCTGCACCTCATTCGATGGGGAAAGAGCCGAGATCCCTTCACCGGGAGTGACCTCTTTAGCGAAACTGGCAGATGCTACAAAACGCGGTTTGTCTTTTGAATGCTTTTAGTGTTTTGCTTTGCACAGCGGTATATATGATATATCCTGCACCTTATTCGATGAGGAAAGGGCCGACGATCCTTTCACCGGGAGTGACCCCTTTAGCGAAACTAAGAAAAGCCTCAAAAACAATCCTTTTTCAAAAACTACTCGATTCTACGACGATATCAAGTTCATTACGCAATAGGTTTTCAGAAAAACCTGTCGTAGCCCTCTATCATTTCAGATAAAGACTATTTAGTATTCGTGCTGCGTTTGTTGACCTCTGTCAAGGCGTAGTGTACGGTAGCTAACTAGTAATTATCTGTAAAGCATATGATGTGATTGGATTAGGGTAGTCGTACGACCTTGTTGACCTCTGTCAAGGGTCGTGCGAGTGGGTTTGATTCAATCAAGAAATGACGGGTTGAACTTGACTAGTGCACTGTGGTTTGTTGACCTTTGTCAAGGTCATGGCACACTAGGGGCAAAATATTATTGGGAATTTCAAGTGTTGAAATTTGCAATGAGATTGCATACCTTCTATGAGATAGTTGGATCCCGATACCCACTGCGAGTAAGAGTTATTCCTGGGAGAGTTTTACACAGGACAATTAGTCGATCAAGTAGGTGTCTAGAAAAGTGTTAACGGGGTTACGCCTCTAGGAAAACGAGGTTTACTTTAATTAAGTCCATGCGAAAGCACGGGGAACCTCCCTCAAAGTACCGACACTGATCTGGCTGAAAGATTAACGAAATTGTAGGGTGTAATTAATCCCGGCTAATCTTACCTTTTAGGGTTTGAAGGTAGATTTGATAAAAACAGTGGGAGACATCCTGATTAGATAAGATAATAACCAATCTAATCTTGCAAGAGCATACGCTAAAGTGTTTTCTTCTCTCTCTCTCCAGGTAGCGACAATGTCAGGCCATAATCAAGATAATAATATGGATGTATTGACTGAACCGGCTTATTATACTGAGCAGAGGAACGTTGGACCCGTTCTTTCTTATAAGAGTTATAAGACTGAACAGGAAATAGGAGAATATCTGGATTCTCACGCCGCCCAAAAGAACATGCATGTTGATGCATCTTCTTCAGGCGTGTTAGTTATTGAGAACTGTTTCTCAGTTCACCCTACGTCCTGGGTATTGGATACCGGATCGGGATCCCGCATATGTAAATTGTTACATGGGCTACGTAAAGGTAGAGAACTGAGAAAAGGTGATCATTCCGTTCAAGTAGGGAACGGTGCAAGTATTGTAGCCAAAGCAGTTGGCGAATATCACCTTGTATTACCAAGTCGTAATACACTGATTCTAAATGAGTGCTATTATATACCGAACATGATGTGCAACATTATATCAGTTTCTTTATTAAGTAAAGAAGGATATAATTTTGTAGTAAAAGATAATATTATGAACATATTCCAAGATCAAAAGTTGATTGCATCAGGCTCGTTACATAATGGCATATTCATTCTAAATCAGAATACAGTCCTCAATATACAAAACACACACAAGAGGAAAAGTTCAGAAATGAACGAATCCTACTTGTGGCATTGTAGACTTGGTCATATCAATGCGACACGACTGGCTAAGTTACATAAGGATGGTTATTTGAATTAATTCGAATTATCATCTTATGATACTTGACATTCATGTCTCAAAGGAAAAATGACCAAAGCTCCATTTAGTGGACACGGAGAAAGAGTTAATGAACTCTTAGGACTGATACATAGTGATGTATGTGGTCCCATGTCTACGCATGCCAGGAACGGTTCTTCCTACTTCATTACATTCACTGACGATCTCTCTAGATTCGGACATGTGTTCCTGATGAAACACAAGTTTGAAGCTTTTGAGAAATTTAGAGAATATAAGCACAAAGTAGAGAAACAAACGGGCAAAAGTATTAAGATCCTTCGATCTGATCGAGGAGGAGAATACTTAAGCAATGAGTTCCTAGATTATCTAAAAGAGAATGGGATTCTCTCTCAGCTTACTCCTCCTTATACACCACAGCACAATGGTGTATCGGAGCGGAGGAATCGCACCCTATTAGATATGGTGCGATCTATGACGAGTACAGCTGAGTTACCTATTTCCTTTTGGGGGTATGCGCTTGAGACAGCAGCATACCTATTGAATCAAGTTCCAACTAAATCTGTACCTACCACACCATATGAGATATGGAGTGGAAAGAGACCATGTCTTAAACGAGTTAAGATATGGGGTTGTCTGGCCTATGTCAAAAGGCAAAATCCAGACAAACTCGAGGCACGGTCAATTCTATGTAAGTTTGTGGGATATCCTAAACATTCAAATGGATATTTTTTCTACCACAGTGAACAACAAAAGGCGTTTATTGCTCAACATGCCACCTTTTTAGAAAATGAATTTCTTGAAAAAGAGATTAGCGGCTCTGAGGTAGAACTGGAAGTAGTTCCAGCAACACAAACAGTAACTGAAGATTTAGTGGAACCAGAGGATTCGATAGTACCCGACGAACTCCAGCCTCTCCGCCAATCTAGCAGGGTTTCTCGTCCACGTGAGAGATACTACGGTTTTCTCATTGATGGTGGAAGCGAGGATTGCATCATGGAAGATGATGACCCGACTAGTTTCGAGCAGGCCATCACGAGTGGTGACTCTGTGAAATGGCTGGATGCAATGCGATCTGAGATGGAATCCATGTACACCAATAAAGTATGGATTTTGGAAAATGCTCCTGAAGGGGTAAAACCCATTGGGAGCAAGTGGATTTTTAAAAAGAAATTTGGTGTAGATGGAAAAGTTGAGACTTTCAAAGCTAGACTTGTAGCAAAGGGATTTTGTCAACGACCAGGTGTGGATTATGACGAAACCTTTTCTCCAGCGGCTATGCTTAAGTCCATCCAGATCTTACTTGCCATTGCTGCATACCATGACTACGAAATCTGGCAAATAGATGTTAAGACCGCCTTTCTAAATGGTGATTTAGAAGAGTGCGTGTACATGACTCAGCCAGAGGGCTTCGTAGATAGTGGGAGCAGCGGAAAGGTGTGCAAGCTGCTTAAATCCATTTATGGGTTAAAGCAAGCATCGCGGAGTTGGAACATCTGTTTTGATGTAGTAGTCAAAGAATTTGACTTCATCAAAAACATAGATGAACCTTGTATCTATAAGAAAGTAGCAGAGAGTAAGGTTGTCTTCCTCGTATTGCACGTGGATGCCATACTCTTGATAGGAAATGATATTCCTATGCTGCAATCAGTCAAGCTCTTCTTATCATAGAGATTCTCAATGAAAGATCTAGGTGATGCCTCCTGTATATTGGGAATTAGGATCTATAGAGATAGATCCAAACGGATACTGGGATTGTCCCAATCCAGGTACATTGACACCATACTAAAGATGTTTAGTATGGAAGAATCCAAGCGTGGGAACCAACCCACGATCTCTGGACTCACTCTCTCTAAAGAGATGTCTCCCAAGACTGATTTGGAGAGAGCTCGCATGCAAGGGATACCCTATGCTTCGGCAGTAGGGTCTATCATGTATGTGATGCTATGTACCAGACCCGATGTTGCATACTCACTAAGTGTAGTGAGTCGGTATCAAGCAGATCCTGGAGAGAGCCACTGGACGGCTGTGAAGAACATTCTCAAGTACTTGCGAAGGACTAGAGACATGTTCTTGGTGTATGGTAACGGAGAACTCCGAGTGGAGTCCTTTACCGATTCCAGCTTCCAAAGTGATAAGGACGACTCTAAGTCGCACTCGGGATTTGTCTTTACCCTCAATGGAGGGGCGGTATGTTGGAAAAGTTCCAAACAGGATACCGTTGCAGACTCGACGATGGAGGCTGAATACATCGCTGCCAACGATGCTGCCAAAGAGGCTGTCTGGATGAAGAAGTTCATCACTGAACTTGGTGTGGTTCCATCCATTGAACATCCAATACCTCTGTATTGCGATAACAATGGAGCTGTGGCTTTGGCCAAGGAACCCAGATCCCATCAGAAATCCAGACATATTCTGAGACGGTATCACCTGATCAGGGAGATAGTTGATCGCCGGGAGATCGAGCTCAGGAGAGTAGATACCAAGGACAACACCGCGGATCCACTCACGAAGGCCATTCCCCAGATACAGTTTGAGAGATTATTCGGGATGCTAGGTATGAGATACTACAGCAGCTGGCCTTAGTGCAAGTGGGAGATTGTTAGTTATGTATATGCCCTAGAGGCCATTGTTGTACATTTGATGTATATTATGATGGATGCTTAGATATATACAGAGAGGACTTTCTTGCTCGTCATGATAGTATGCTATTTGGTTTCACTTTATCTTAACATGTTGACTTGTATTGGTTTACTGTCTTTCTCTCACATGTTGATAAAGCCCTTAGGATCCGTACTCGACTACTGGGATTATGATGAGATCATACTAGTGGGGCCACGGTAGTTGATGAGTACATCCTATAGAAGTTCATAGTCGAGGGTATATCGAGACAGGGCATCGATACACCAGAGTAGACTAGCATATACGCATCTTGACCCATATGATGGGCGATAGATGATCCCATATCCATCGGTGTTTGACATCAAGGATGGTGTACGGGTGCTCAGTGGAGACTGGGTACACTGGACGGACTCGCCGAGAACTCCCAGTTGGTGATATACCACACGTCAGATGGCAGTTCTCCGGTGACACTGGTACAGGGTAGTCTGTAGACCCGAGATCGTCATAGAGTCTTGTGTGATTCCCACTGTGCTTTGATTTCCACCTTACCACATCCAAGAGGGCGTGCAAAACGGTGTCTTTTGGGTACAGTCCTGAATCATATGGAGGCAATGAGCGATAGGAGGGGATTCGTCTCTCTCGGTATATGGAGTTGATGTTGTGCTGTGTTCGATTGGCTATAACTGGAAGTCCCTGGCCAGGGCTGATATAGAGATATACTGGTAAGTGTTACCAGTAGTTTCTCGACCTGTTATGAGCCTCACATCGACACGACTTATCGGTTACTAGGGTCTGACGTATACCACCCCTAGACCTGATATGCGACATATCAGACGAACAGACAGGATTGTACAGGAGTGTTACTGATTGGACTCATAGGAGAACGCACAGGCTAGCTTGTTGATCTTCTGATCGCTCAATACCTGGGTGGCTGTTACGTTTAGCTGACCGCTTACAGCTTGTGGGTGTTTGATATGATCATCACCTGCTACCGGCGTATTGACGATTCTTTAGAGTCCTACACAGAGGTTTCTTGGCTCAGGCGAAACGGAGTAGAGGCACATATGTGATATGTGCAGGACCGAGGATAATGCGATATGAGATACCGTATTATATTCTCGTGATATTTAGATATGAATCGGGACATCGGATCAAGTATTGATTCGATGAATCGGTACATGATATATTAGCCGGTTATATTCGATATAGCCGGATCGTTGGATCAAGTGTTGATTCGATGATTTAATGTATAATAATATATATGATATATTGTATTACATTATCTAATATTGGCTCACTTTATTATTTCATTTTCTCACTGCGATATATGTTAAATGTATTATTTTCTTTTGTTGCAAATATATAATATATATGTGATATATATTATTGTGACATGATATGATTTATTATTAAACATGTTTAAGGATGATTAAATGGGATTAGGGTTTGATTAGGGTTAGCTTCTTCTTGCACATTCTAGAATCTTTTCCTTTTGTCTTGGTTAAGATAGTATGGTTGATACTTATCCTTAATCTAACCAAACCCTAACTCTAATTTATTCTCTACAACTTCTTAGCCACTCATCCTTGACCATGGTTGATAGATCAATCATATAGATTTCTTTTCTATTCATCACAAAAGGATTATCTTTTCCATTTATCATCTTCTTCTCTCTTGAGTTCTAAAAAGAAAATGCTTTACTAGTTAATTCTTGTGTGATGATTTCTTGTAAGAAAGTGAATAAAAAGAAAGCATAAATACTACTCCCTCATCCTCATCTCATCTAGCCCATGAGATTAGGGTGTTCATCTCTTTAGAGTGAGAAAGCTTGGGTTAAAGCAACTTCGACGTAGATCATCGGAGAATCGGAACACTTCAAGTTAGCATGGATCGTTTGAGTCGTGGAGCCTCTCTTGAGTCCGGGAGATCATGTATTGCAGTGAAGGGACTTCTACTCGGAGCTTGTGAAGCGAAGGAGCAGACTACAAAGGTTGCAATCCCTCACACTTAGATAAAAAGATGTTATCTTGCATGCTAAACCCTAATAATCTAGCAAAGATCCCGTCTTTGGGTTGTTCGGCACGTCTAAAATTTTATCCGGGCATGTTTGATGCCTTATGAACCTTCACAAGAGTGCCTAGGAACCCTACATGAATGAATATTATGTAGGGTTCCTAGGCACACTCAAGAGGTTCCACAAGGTATCAACCATGCCAAAATCAAAATTTTCATGTGTCTAAGAATCCTATGCAAGATCGTTAACTAGAGATTAGGTGAAAAGCAAGCAAGTAAACAACTTTATTGCTAAGTGAAAGGGACTACAACCTTTGTAGATCCGGTCCACCACTTCTTTAGCTCCATGATGACGTCCCTTCGCTGCGATCACCGGGATCCCGGACTCTAGCGATGGTTTCGTCGGAGAAACGAGCGGGCTAGGTCGTTGACTTCGATGCCGAAGATGATCTACGTCGAGGCTACTCTAACTCAAGCTCCATCTTCACTTGGTCAAGAAACTTGTAAAGAAAACACCCTCTACTACATGGCAAGTGGTAGAGAATGAAGAAATAGGAAGTGGGTTCACTTTGGATTTGGGATTCTCACTTGAAATTTTTCAAGAAAGGTTTTCTTTTTCTTCATGAAGAAAATGAAGAAGAAAGAAAAGAATAATCAATTTGTTAATTAGAAAATTCAAGTGATTCTTATCATAATGCAACCATGGGTGAGTTAACTTGTGTAGAGAATAAACTAGGGTTTATGTGTAATGGTTAGGTTAAGGCAAAAAACAAAATGGCAAAGACTTTCAAAGCTTCATGAAGCTTCATGAATAAAACAAACCAAGCCTCCACTTTATTCTTGACAAAATGAATAAAGAAAATAAATAAAACAAATTAAAACCTAACCATTAACCTAAAGATGGTTTAAAGCAAACATTCACCCAAGTTTGCATGTATCATCAAACATGATACAATCAAGTGTACAAATATATATCATATATACAATGTGCACATCCTAGTGAGAAAATAATCTTAAGTGAACCAATACTAGTTAATGTAAAGTAATATATCAAATATATAATTATACATTAAATCATTAAATCAACTCTTGATTTAATGATCCGGTCATACTGCATATAACCGACTAATATTAAGTGTATCAATGTATCGAATCGACACTTGATTCGGTAACCCGGCTATATCTCATATAACCGTCCAATGATACATATCACGAGAATAGAATACAGTATCACATACTGGTATTATTCTCGGTCCCGCACATATCTCATATGCGCTCCTATTTCGTTTCGCTTGAGCCAGAAAACCTCTGTGTAGGACTCTAAAGACTCGTCAATACGCCGGCAGCAGGTGATGATCATATCAAACACCCACAAGCCGCAAGCGGTCTGCTAAACGTAACGGCCACCCAGGTATTGAGCGATCAGAAGATCAACGAGCAAGCCCGCTCACACTCCTGTGAATCCAACCAGCAACACTTACCGTACAGTCCGGTCTGTTCGTCTGATATGTCGCATATCTCCCCTAGGGGTGGTAAACGTCAGACACCAGTAGCTCGATAAGTCGTGTTGATATGAGGTCTATAATAGTTCAAGAAACTGCTGGTAACACTTACCAGTAAATCTCAGCAACCCTGGCCAAGGATTTCCGGTTATAGCCAATCGAACACAGCGCAACATCAACTCCTTATACCGGGAGAGACGAATCCCCTCCTATCGCTTATTGCCTCCATGTGATTTGGGACTGTACCCAAAAACCACCGTTTTGCACGCCCTCTTGGACACGGTAAGGTGGAAATCAAAGCACAGTGGGAATCACACAAGACTCTATGACGATCTCGGGTCAACAGACTACTTTGTACCAGTGTCACCAGAGAACTGCCATCTGACGTGAGGTATAATACCATCTGGGAGTTCTCGGCGAGTCCTTCCAGTGTACCCAGTCTCCACTGAGCACCCGTATATCATCTCTGATGTCAAACACCAATGGATATGGGATCATCCATCGCCCATCTGTATGGGTCGAGAAGGTATACGCTAGTCTACTCTGGTATATCGATGCCCTGTCTCGATACACCCACGACTAGGGATCTTGAAGGATGTACTTATGGACTACCATGTCCCCACTAGTATGATCCGCATCATAGTCCAGGTAGTCAAGTACACATCCTAAGGGCTTTACCAACATGTATCAGAGAGACAATCAGTGTACACGTTAAGGTAAAGAGTAACCAGATAGCATACTATCATACCGAGCAAGAAAGTCCTCCATATATATGTCCAAGCATCCACTACAATATACATCCTATGTATAATAATGGCCTCTAGGGCATACATATAACTAACATATTAAACCCATCTCAAACCCCGGCTAATCATCACAACACTCCAATCAAGTCCATATACACAAACAGTAAACATTACAGAAATGTGCAACCCCTTGCCAACCGACATACTAGCAGTTAGGGGAGGTTTACGAACACATTAAACATTACAGATAATAACCCGATTAACAATTAGTTTAGAACATCAATCGACTACCTTTATCCGTGTCTACCCCAAAAGCAAACCTGTACTGAAGTAACCTGGGTAGAAAACAGAATATACAGGAAAACAAAAAACTAGAAAACATGAATAACAGAGCAAATCCGAGTCAACTCGGAGTAGACTCGGCGGCGGATCCGCGGCAAAGGCACTCTATTGCCGTGGATCCGCGGCCATAAAACCGAGTTGGAACTCCGTATTTTCCCAGTATTGTTATATTTCCCTGCTGTGAATTTTAAGGCATATCAAATAGTTTTTTAGACATGTCTAAAATTAACAGAATCTTGGGATTTCCGGGGTTTCGTTTTCGCGTTTCTGATGATCAAAGTTCTAATCAGTTGCTAACAAGCTAGTAATGGTTTAGTTGGCTCTGATACCACTGTAAGTCCATGTCACGCACCCCACTTGCGGGGAGGCGGAATATATGAAAAACGATTATCAAAGCTTCGTAACACGGACTTGAGTGCATAAATCGTTTCTAAACCGTTACTAGCAAACTACGAAAGGTTTAACTACTCGGATTCGAAGTTATACCTTACATTACTTGTCCTTCGGGTATTCATCACGGTCCTCCACTCCTCGTAGGCTCCTTGGAACATCGGCACCTCAACGGCCTCCTCGAGTCAAAGACGATCCACCCGAGAGCTTCTACGCCAAGCTTTATCTCTAACTTGAGATAACTAGGTTGCTCAAAGTGCTAATCTAACCTACCTAGGGGATATAGAGTGAGATTATGGATGTATTAGTCTAGCTAACCCTTGATCTCAACACATGAGAGGTTAGGGTTAGGGTTTCAAGAATGAGAGAGCTTGAGGAAAGAGAAGGTGATGATAAGAATGAATTGAAATTGTTTCTCACTTCTAATATATTATGAAGCATAAAGAATTATCAAATGAATAATTCAAATGCATTATCATCATGCTTCATTGAATATGTGCAATGAATTATCAAGTGAGTCATTAAGCAATAAATGCTTCATTAACTCACTTGAATGATTCATCTCATGAGTCACAAAATCAATTAATGCTAATGCCACCTTACCCTCCAAGCCACCATTCTTCTAGAAGCTTCCCGGAAAATTACGAGAACGCCCCTTCCAATCCGTGAAAACATGGAAAAACTTTAGACTGTATAAATCCAATAACCCGATACTAGAATCTGGCTTAAACCAAAACCGGCTAGTAAAAACTGTCCGAACGTCGTACGTGCGTAAACACACGTATGCGTCCAAACCCTTGTCGTAAAACCATACAACCTCTATATCGTTTCGCCTGGAGTAGGGAAACCCTCTATGTGGGACTCTAAAGACTCGAGACTACGCTGGCAGTGGGTTTAACCACAGACCGCAAGCGGCACTAGCTGTACGTAACGGTCCCCAGGTAGATGTCGATAAGAAGGCCGATGAGGAAAACCATCCGATCTCCTACTGAGCCTGATGTGACAATCTCCGTACAGTCCGGTCTGTTCGTCTAAGACTTTCGTATATCGAGCCTAGGGGCGGCAAGCGTCAGTCCCCTAATAGCGATATAAGTCGTGTCGGAGCGTAGCCCATTACACCCGGAGAAAACTACTGGAACCTACCAGTAAATCTCGCTTGCCCTGGCCAGGGACTTTGCATAATGGCTCTCTGACACAGCGCGATATCAACTCCCAATTCCGTGAGAGACGAATCCTGTCTAACCGCCACTGCCTCCAAGTGCTCGGGACTGCACCCAACTGCTACCTGTTTGCACGACTCCTTTGAGCCGTGGTAGGGTAGCAATCTAAGAACAGTGGGACACACTCGAGGCGAAGTAGAAGTGTCAAATCTGCGGACTATGCTGTACTCATGTCACCTGGGAACTGTTAACTGACGACTGGTATAATACCAACCAATCAGTTCCCCTGCGAGTCCTGTCCGGTGTACCCGTAACCTAACGAGCATCTGTATACTATCTCCAGTACTACATACTGACGGTTGTGGGACAAACCATCTCCCCAACTGGGATGAGAAGCGTACACACTTAGTCTACTTCGGAATATCGATGCCCTGTCTCGATAATCCTACGACTAGGGACAAGTATAGGATGTTGCATATAGACTACCCAGCCCCCACTAGTGTGACTGCCATCACAACGCTGGTAATCAAGCAAAGATCCTATGTGCTCTACTAATATGTATAAGTGATACGTTACAAGAAACATATGCACATATTAAAGTAGACACAAACCAAGTAGCATACTACCATTTTTAGCAAGACTGTATATACAAATGTGAATATCCCAAGCTTCCATTAAGTAATATACATACAAGTATGATACAATAATGGCCCCTAGGGCATATACACTAACAGAAGACCTCTAACCCATGCATCAAATACGTGCAAAATGAACGTCTTTCAATATAGCTACATAAACTCCGTCCAATATATAGGTTAGAAGTCTTCAAACCCTTTGATTTTTCCATACACAGAGACTTAAAGTTAGGGTGATCAACCTAAACGGTTCGGATTGTTAAAATATGTCGTAGATCGAAAGTTCCAGTTTTTAAAAAAACGTGGTCCGGGTTTTTTAAAAAACGGAACTCCTGATCGACGACATATTTTAACGATCCGAACCGTTCAGGTTGATCATCTTACCCTCAAATATATGTGTATGAAGAATCAAAAGATTTGAAGAGTTCTCGTCTATTCATCGGATGAAGTTTATGTTGTATTATCGAAGAACGTTCATTTTTGTATCCATCAATACATAGGTTAGAGGTCTTCAAATATTTTGATTCTTCATATACATATATTTGATAGTAGGGTGGTCAATTTGAAAGGTTCGGATCATTAAAATATGCCGTGCATTAGGAGTTCCCGTTTTTAAAAAATGCGGACCGGTTTGCAATGCAGCACTCCCCTATATATACACATAGGGGAGTGCTCCATTGCAAACCGGTCCACATTTTTCAAAAACGGGAACTCTCGATCTACGGCATATTTCATTGTTCTAGCATTTCCATTGAAATACACATCAATGCCCCCCTCCGGAATACTATGACCTGATCACTTTATTATTGACTAAAAAAGATAATAATATAATTTCTCATATACAAAATATACATGGCTATATTTTGAACTAGCAAGTGTCCCGTGCCATGCACGGTCTGGAGGGTTGCTCAAAAAATATACTATCCCATAAATGACCAGAATCGTAACTAAATATTATATGTTTCAAACTTGACCTAAATTCTCATGAAACAATTTAGTGCATTCTTGATTTTTTCTCAAAACAATTCTAAAAAAATATATCTGTTTTTACATATTTCTACATATTGCATGTATTCAACGGATGTCAAATTACATTTGAAAATTCCTGTCATCAGCACTAATTGCATTTGAAAGTTGGAAAGATTTTCTCTGGAATCTTCTTGCCATTATCACTTATTGCATTTGACCTCCGTCCTCCAGACGACGGTTATCTTCACAGTATCATGGACTCTTCTCTTGCTAATTTTCATACTATACAATTCAACTCATTGCTTTTACTATATATTTCAAAAGTGTATATAATTTTTAATATATATTTCAAAATCTTATTGGCAGTCGATCAATAATATATGGATTTTCATTTTTGATAACCATTCATATTCATAGTTGCATCCGCTGGTGACCACATGATGCGAACATGGTAACATCTACATTCGGTCCATATCCGATTAATGAGATGAGAACGTATACAAACTAATAATGAAAGTGTTGATTGCACTTTTTCAAAAGACATCTGAGCCTCATCTAATTTTCCATATATGTACGTATGCAAAGTAATAGTGGACAGACGTATCCGATAGATGAGAACATATATAAAGCAATAGTGAAAGTGTTGATTAGATTTTTTCAAAAGACATCTAAACATCATCTAATTTTCCATGCATGTAAGTATGCAAAGTAATAGTTAACGTCTGATTGTAATTTTCAAAAGATATCAAAAGCCTCATCTAATTTTACACCTACATGTGTCCAAAAAGAAAATATTTTCCATAGATGTTACGCTAAATGAGTAGTGATAACTCGTATGAAAATGAATACATTGTTCATCCGAAAATATATTGCGTGTATCTGAAGAAAAAATTAAAATGAGTTAAATGCATATTAGATTAAAATATAAGGGACCAAGGATTAATTTTAAGAAGACAAAAAATGCCCGGCATGGATAAACTTGGAAGGGGCGACATGCGAATTTCCTTAAACAGAAGGGGTGGAGTATAAGTTTCAAGAAGACAAACAAAATGCTTGATGCGTGGAATCTTTTCTCATATGAAATTATATATAATATATTAGCAAGTGCCCCGTGCCATGCATGGGTCGAAAGAGTTACCGAAAAAATATGTTATTTCATAGGTGACCGAATCGTAACTAAATTTTATAACATGCAAAATTTTTAAGCTTTTTCTAAATTCTCTCGAAACAATTCCATAAAAATATATGTTTTTACACATTTTTACATATAGCATGTATTCAATGGATGATAATTGCATTCGAAAATACCTGCCATCATCACCGATTGCATTTGAAATTTGGAAAGATTTTCTTTGGAATTTTCCTGCCATCATCACTGATTGCTGCCGACCTCCATCCTCTTTCAGAAGACGGTTATCTTCATATCATTATGTTCTCTTCTCTTGCTAACTTTCATATTATATAACTCAACTCACTGATTTTAATATATATTTCAGAAGTGTATATAACTTTTAATATATATTTCATAATCTTGTTGGTAGTCGATCTATAATATACGAATTTTAATTTTCTTATAACTATCCATATCCATATTTGCATATGGTACTATTTAAATCCGATCCGTATCCGATCGATGAGAATGTATACAAAAGTAATAGTGAAAGTGTTGATTACAATTTTTTTTAAAACATCCGAATCTTATATAATTTTCAATGCATGTACGTATGCAAAGCAATAATGGACGGACGTATCCGATCGATGAGAATGCATATAAAGAAATAGTGAAAGTGTTGATTGCAATTTTTCAGAATGTGGGCCTCATTTAATTTTTCATGCATGGACATATATAAAGTAACAGTGGACGGGCTGATTACAATTTTCAAAATATATCAAAGACTTCATACAATCTTTCGTCCACATGTGTTTAGGAAGAATATACTTTCCATAGATGTTATGTTAAAATCTAGATTGAATAGTGATAATGTAACATTTCAGGAAATAAAATATTATTTTAGAATTTAAATAATTAAAAGAATAAATTTCAGGAATATTATTAAGTGCAAGGATTGGTTTTAACGATATGGTATAATTATATACTGATAATTGGGAAATATTGGAAAATTAAATTGAATGTTGATTTTGAAAGGGATTATAAGAATGAAGCATTCATAGATTTTTATGTAATTAATTATATTCTATGTTAGTGCTAAACTCGATTAATTTTCACTAAGCTTGATTTTTGCATCATGACATGCAACAAAACTTGTTTCATTTTTCTACCATGGCTTTAATTCTCCATTTTCTTTTATGTATGGTTTTTGAATTTTGTTAAAGAAAAGGATAAAGAACAGAAAAGAAAAGAAAAGAAAAAGGAAATGATTAAAGAATGAGGTATGAGCAAGAGAGAGAGAGAGTAAGGGGTCTTCTTTTGACCATGGCATTCACTTCATTTCACCTTCATCTTTCATCTTCTTCCTTTCCTCCCATGGCTGCCTTCTCCCTCCACCATCTCTACCCCCTCACTACACCCTCATTTCCACCTCAAAACACCATGTTTCCTTCATTAAAAATATGCACAAGCTCTTCACATAGGCCATGGTGGGATCAAGTTTGGATTTTGAGCACTTGGAGCAACTCAAGAAAATTCTTGAGTTGCCAAATGAGGTAATTGTTTCACCATTAGAGTAGTATTTCATTTACCTTAACATCTATTTGAGTTTAGAATCGATTTAGTGCAGTTTAGCGATATTGGAAAATTCCAAGTTGAGGTTTTGAGGATTTCGTGACTTGTGATGGTGCAGGTGAAGGTAGTTAGTTGCTACAAAACCCCCTTAGTGTTAAAAACCTAGATCAAACCAGAACTAGGCCATGAAACTTAAATCTGAAACTTTATGTATCGGTTTTGTGAGAAATTGAGGCCTACAGGGAATCTGGTGTAACCTGGGATGATTACGAGAAAAACTGGCAACCCTAATGACCTATATTGAACACTAGGAGACCATCCTGAGAATACGAGCCCGTTTCACTATGGGAAAACCGAGCTCACCGGTTTTGGGGGTGTTCTCGCCGGGTCAACTGAGGGTATTGGTGTCTCGGTTGGTTCTATAGCTCATATACCCCCCATACTACACCACTGTACTGTTTGTTTATCCACTTTTTACCTGAAACAAAATCTGGAGCAAGTTTTCATGTGTTGCTGTATTGTTTTATAACTTTCCATGACTTGAAATTTTGGTAATTGTGTTTTGTATCGGTCACTTGACATTTGCACGTCGATATCGGGTGTTATTTGGCTCTTTTGCATGAGTAGACCATAGGTTTTAACCTATGTGTAATATGTGTGCCGTTTTGGTTTTAGTGTGTGATTTCGGTTTACGATACTTTGTGTTTATATGTGTAGGCACCCTCACGCGGACTTCGGATGATAACGACGAGCATGGCGACATCGACTTCGGCAAGCAAGGATCAAGGTGAGTAGATGTATATTTACGGGGGAAGTCGGGTGGATGGCGTATAGCACCCTCGCAGTTCGTAGTGTAGCATACGATATGTTATATAATTATATGTGTTTGGGTGAAACATGTATGATTATGAAGATAGTCTTTAGGTGTTCACGGGTTAGTTTTAGTGTAAACTGAATATAGCGCTTGTTGTATAGTTTCTTAGTCGTGAACCCTAGAGTATAGATGTACACACACATACATGCACACACGGGTTATGTTTTGGTGTATATGTTTATATGTATATATATACATATGTGGATTGCGTTGGTACGTATACAAGGATGATGAGGATAGTATATAATACTTGGAGGCGAGTCGATGTGATTGGCATGATGCCGTGAGATCGGTAATGTGATTTGGGTCGTGTGATGAGACACGACATGATATTATAGCGGATCGTTGGGCGATGTGTTTTATACACGCGCGATATATGTTGATGATATCGGAATGTGCTAGACTTTATATCATTACCCCTAGTTCATGATATGATGATAATGATACCAGTTAAATAATGAGATAAATGTGATAGTTGACCTGTACCCTGATTTTGGGATGCCGTATGATGGATTTTACCGTACGAAGTATAAATATGATGATTGATACACACTCTTGACTCGAGGATGTCGAATTATATATTTTATCGTACGTGAAGCTATTGAGGCGGGATCACCGACTACTAGATATATCGACTCGGACTTAGGTGGTTTTCCTTACTCTTTTGATTAGTCTCTAAGCTTCGTACTGTAGTATACTTGGTAGATGTTAGATTGGGCTCGAGTCATACTTATTTTCATACTTAACGAATCGTGAGTATTTTAAAGACAGGCCTAGGGATACTACGGATTTTCAAAGGATGTATCTTTTCTCAAAAAAACACCGTAGCCCTATTTTCTAAAACCACGATTCGTGCTTATTTCAAATGCCAAAAAGGTATGACTCGTATAGATATAAATGTATATTCATGTTGGTCATATCGCATTGCATGCTTATATTTGTGATTCCTTTGTTTATTATGAACCCATGTTATTGTTGGGCTTCCCTTGCACCTAGTCCAGGATTTGGTAGCATCACTCATGCCACTTTAAAATTTAGAGAGGTGCAAAGCAAGCAAACCATGAATCATTACTCGAAATTCTAGGGTAACAAGTTTGTATCACATACAAAGAACTAAAGAGATTAGGATTACAAGCTCTATAGTCCGTTCCTTCGCTTCATAAGCTCCGTGTTGAGGTCCCTTCCCTGTGATCATCAAGAACTCTGACTCTTGTGAGGCTCCGAGAGGTGAATGATACATCTTGCTTGAAGTCTTCTTGATCTAAGATGATCTACCTTGAAGAATCTCTAACCCAAGCTTACACTTCACTAATGAACTTATTAGAGAAGTGAACACCCTAATCTAAGTGGCTAGAATAGATGAGGATGATGAAGTAGGAATTTTTCTTTCTTTTGTTTTCAATTTCTCACACTTAATCATCATAAACATAAAACCTAGTGAAGCTTTTTCAAGAACAAGAAGAAGAAGAAGCTAAACCTTTTGTGATGAATAATGAATTATTGTTGTGGTTACAATTGCAACCATGGGTTAAGAATGAAAGGCTTAACCCTTGTAGAGAATAAACCATAGATTAAGGGTTTGGGTTGGGTTAACAAATATCTTCACAAAATATCAAAGGATGAAGACAAAAGTCAAACCTTCATGAAGATTCATGAAAGCTCATCCAAAGCTTAACCCTAATCCAAACCCTAACTAGGTTTAAACTCTAAAACCATGTTGCATTTGTAACCCTAACATGTTACAATATTATATATCACATATACAATATATTTTGTAACAAAAGAAAATAATACAATTAACATATATCGCATATACATCAATGTATTATCCAGTGAGAAAATGAATCAATAAAGCGAGCTTATATTAGTTAACGTAATGTAATATATCACACATATAATTATACATTAAATTATCGAATCAACACTTGATCCGACAATCCGGCTATATTGCATATAACCGACTAATATAACATGTTACATTTCATCGAATCAACACTTGATCCGATGAGCCGGCTATATCACATATACCCGGCTGATATCACATATCGCGAGAATAAAATACGGTATCTCATATCGTATTATTCTCGGTCCCGCACATATCACATATGTGCTCCTACTCCATTTTGCCTGAGCCAGGAAACCTCTGTGTAGGACTTTAAAGAATCGTCAATACGTCGGCAGTAGGTGATGATCATATCAAACACCCACAAGCTGCAAGCGGTCGGCTAAACGTAACAGCCACCCAGGTATTGAGCGATCAGAAGATCAACAAGCAAGCCTGTACATTCTGCTGTGAATCCAATCAGTAACACTACCGTACAGTCCGGTCTCTTCGTCTGATATGTCGCATATCCAGTCTAGGGGTGGTAAACGTCAGACCCCAGTAACCAATAAGTCGTATCGATGTGAGGCTCATAACAAGTCTAGAAACTACTGATAACTTTTACCAACAACACTCCATATCAGCCCTGGCCAGGGACTTCCAGTTATAGCCAATCGAACACAGTGCAACATCAACTCCCAATACCGGGAGAGATGAAACCCCTCCTATCGCTCATTGCCTCCATGTGATTCGGGACTGTATCCAAAAGCCACCGTTTTGCACGCCCTCTTGGACGTGGTAAGGTGGAAATCAAATCACAGTGGGAATCACACAAGACTCTATGACGATCTCGGGTCTACAGACTAACATGTACCAGTGTCACCGGAGAACTGCTACCAGACGATATGTATAATACCATCTAGGAGTTCTCGGCGAGTCCGTTCAGTGTACCCAATCTCCACTGAGCACCCGTACACCATCTTTAATGTCAAACTCCGATGGATATGGGATCAGCCATCGCCCATCATATGGGTCAAGATGCGTATACGCTAGTCTACTCTGGTGTATCGATGCCCTGTCTCGATATACCCTTGACTAGGAACAGTTATAGGATGTACTCGTTGACTACCTTGGCCCCACTAGTATGATCTCATCATAGTCCTAGTAGTCAAGTACATATCCCAAGGGCTTTATCAACATGTGAGAGCAAGACAGTAAACCAATACAAGTCAACATGTTAAGAAAAAGTGTAACCAGATAGCATACTATCATATCGAGCAAGAAAGTCCTCTCTCTATATATATCCAAGCATCCACTATAATATACATCATATGTACAACAATGGCCTCTAGGGCATATATACAACCAACAGTTATCAGGACACCAGCACCATTACCGACGATGCGTATGTCTACGAACACTTGCTTGCCGGCTCACACACATCATCATCGGTAATTTCCATGTCATGTACAATTTAGAGAATATTATTTCATTGATATCGCTTGCTAGAGGATAGTTCCGATACATCATTACTGTGCTAGTTTAGATATTGCATTCTTTACTTAGATATCGTGCATGTATATATATTCATTGTTATGCAATATTATGGGGTTTATTGCCGGTATTTCACTGTTATTTACTTTGGAGTTTGGGATTCGGATTTTCCATGAGATTTCTGGATTTGGAGAAACCACAAGGATTTATAAACTCATTTTCATTTCAAAAGATAGAAATTTGCGGTTTTCTCGTGATATGATATTTGAGATGTCCACCATGAGTTTTCTCGGTTCTCAAGTGGTATCATACACCCGATTCGAGGTAAAGGGGGGAACGTTTGCGGGTGCATGATGGACCCGGTGCGGTACTCCGGGGCAACAAGATCGTATAGAAAGGCGTTGAGCCCGGCAGGGGAGCACTACCGACCGGTGATTGTATGGAAACTTGACGGATATCCGGAGGATACCGTTCAGAGTTATGAGAGAGATGGATATGGGCCGATCCTGATCATGCGGAGCCCGAGATGGTGAGATTTGATGATATGGGCCAGTCCGGATTGCCGGAGCCCGAGATTTGAGATATTGGGACATATGTTTTGTCCAAATGATTACCGGAGCCAGTGCGTATGCGCTTCATGACCCATATGATGGGAGATGGATGATCCCATATCCAATGGTGTTTGACATCAGAGAAGGTATACGGGTGCTCAGTGAAGACTGGGTACACTGGACGGACTCGCCGAGAACTCCCAGATGGTATTATGCCTTACGTCAGATGGCAGTTCTCTGGCGACACTGGTACAGGTTAGTCTGTAGACCCGAGATCGTCATAGAGTCTTGTGTGATTCCCACTGTGCTTTGATTTCCATCATACCACGTCTAAGAGGGCGTGCAAAAAGGTGGCTTTTGGGTACAGTCCCGAATCACATGGAGGTAATGAGCGATAAGAGGGGTTTCGTCTCTCCCGGTATAGGGAGTTGATGTTGCGCTGTGTTCGATTGGCTATAACTGGAAATCCCTGGCCAGGGTTGCTGAGATTTACTGGTAAGTGTTATCAGTAGTTTCTCGAACTGTTATGGACCTCATATCGATACGACTTATCAAGCTACCGGGGTCTGACGTTTACCACCCCTAGGCGAGATATGCGACATATCAGACGAAGAGACCGGACTGTACGGGAGTGTTACTGGTTGGATTCACAGAAGAATGTACATGCTTGCTTGTTGATCTTCTGATCGCTCAATACCTGGGTGGCTGTTACGTTTAGCTGACCGCTTGCAGCTTGTGGGTGTTTGATATGATCATCACCTACTGCCGGCGTATTGATGATTCTTTAGAGTCCTACACAGCGGTTTCCTGGCTCAGGAAAAATGGAGTAGGAGCACATATATGATATATGCGGGACCGAGAACATTACGTGTATGTGATACCGTACTAGATTCTCGCGATATGTGATATCGGCCGGGTATATGTGATATAGCCGGGTCATCGGATCAAGTGTTGATTCGATAAACTGATACAGATTATATTAGTCGGTTATTTGTGAAATAGCCGGATTATCGGATCAAGTGTTGATTCGATAATTTAATGTATAATTATATATTTGATATATTATATTATATTAACTAATATAAGCTCACTTAAAGATTCTTTTTCTCACTCGGGTAATACATTGATATATATGTGATATATGTTAATTGTATTATTTTATTTTGTTACAATAAATATTGTATATGTGATATATAATATTGTAACATGTTATGGTTATAAATGCAACATGATTTGTGGAGTTTAAATATGGTTAGGGTTTGGATTAGGGTTAAGTTTTCATGAAGCTTTCAAGAAGCTTCTTGAAGCTTTGATTTTGGCATGATTGATATCTTGTAGAACGTTGTGAGAGTGCCTAGTAACCATACAGTGGTATCAGAGCCAAGCTAGAGTTTTAGGCGAAGTCTAGACGAAGTTTAAAGTCCGATCGAACCCCGAAACGTCGATATACACCCCCTCTCTAGAAATTTTTTAAAATGTTGATTTTTTCTGTATTAAAAATACTAAGAAAATTAAGCAGGTGATTTTATGGATATGTGTAAAAATTGACCCCCTGAATCCATCAAAGCGCCACGGAACCACGGCCAAACCAGGGTATTGGCGGCGGTTCCGCGGCAAGTCTTGAGGATTGAGGGATCGTTTTTCAACAGTTGATCCATATGTATTTTTGCATGTTTCTGGGAATTTTTAATTCTACTCAAGTGTTGAGTTTTCTGGAGATCTTTTGTATTCGTTGATTCGATCGGAAAGTTTAACTTCGTTTAATTTTTTTCTGGGTAATTTAGAACGTGTTAAAAAGTTCGAACAGATATCAATAACTCACTTTTTCCCCCGTCGGAAAATTTCCAAGTGTTGGATTTTTCCTTAGTTAAAGAACGTTCTAAGTCGTGCAAGTAACGCGGTGGACCCTCTAGAAGAACACAAACCTTAACTCGATTATGTGACCGTCTGAACTGCCTCTAAACCTTAGGGTTTGGGGCAGTACGGCGCTGCCACATGTGAGGCGTTGGTTTGACCCTTCTACGGCTGGACCATTGATACTGTGGTATGTGATGGATATTTTTTTAACTCCGCTCAAGTGTTGAGCTATTTGGGAAATCTTGGGTGTTTGTTTATTCGATCGGAAAGTTTAACATTGTCTATTTATCTGGAATGTGATACAATATTTGGAATCCACAAGTAGTTATGAGATGACTAATTTGAATGTTATAAATCTAGCAGTTTAGTCTCATTTGATCGGTTGCCACGGGATTTTGATGTGATCAAAAGTTCGTCGCAATCTCGTAGCGTACGCGGATACTCTCCGGGTAAACTTAATAGATAGCCACACCCCATAGCCCCGACCAAGTGACTGTAGGAGAACCCCGTCACCAAAAGCATCCGTTCGGGTGCTCGCGGCAGCGGTGTTCCGCCTTAGTGCACTTCGTCGACGGCATCCGGGGGTGCGGCCGTCTACTAAAGTTTTCGACGAGCATTCGATCAGGTTGTCGAGAATCTTGTTGAATTGCCCGACTAGATATTGAAAAGTGTTTTCGATATTGAGACTAAAATGCGGGGTTTATAATTGTTAGGCATGCAATGTCTAAGGAATTCATTTGGTTATGCATGAGATGTCTAAGGAGGTTGCGGATTCCAACTGTTGTAGTTTTACACTTTCTTTTCTGCGACCGTAAGTGTAATATGTGGTGTATCGCCGGTTTCGTTGCTATACATCAACGACAATTGGGATACACATATTTACTTACGTTGATGATATGTGATATTATGTGTTGCTGTGATACGTTATATTGGATCGTTGTGTTTTGAATAGCCGGGGGTTTTATGTGAGATGAGAGTTTTTCATTTTCATTCATGTAAAATTCATTTGTATATAATATTCTTTTATTGGGGCACTTCCGGGCTGAGGATGATGTCACCATTGTATATTATTTACTTTTCCGCATTAGGTTAGACCCAAGACGGGGAGCACAAGTAACTGGGTTCTAAGGTCTAGAGGGAGACCATCTCGAGGAGTCGAGACCGGGTCTCCTAACCCTAGAATTGGCAGAGTTGCTTGCCGCTCTCGTAGGGGTCTAGGGATGTGGGTTTGGTTATTCATCGTGACCATGGAATCCATCATCGTGACCGTGGAATCCGTGTTTTATGCAGGCTCGATATAAAACACGGACGTCCTAGTATATCCAATATTTCATATGTTATCTTCTGCTGCAATGTTCTGTGATGAGATCATATTACTGCCTGAGATGAATGTTTATATTATATATATGAGATATATATTGTATATTGTTGATTTCATTTCAAATGTGATGCTTATAAAGCATAATAAAATGGGACTTCATTAATGAGATTAATGAAATAAAAGAAACCTAAAGATGTTGTAGAAACTTGTTTAAAAACTGGTAGCTCTAGTTCTTGCTTTGCATAGCGGTGTTCCTTATAGGACATTCATCACCTGATTCGATAAGGAAAGAGCCGAGATCCATTCACCGGGAGTGACCTCTTTAGCGAAACTAGTAGATGCTACAAACTCGGTTTGTCTTTTGATTGTTTTTATAGTTTTTTCTTTGTATAGTGATATTTGTGAAATATCCTGCACCTTATTCGATAAGGAAAGAGCCGAGATCCTTTCACCGGGAATGACCTCTTTAGCGAAACTAGAAAAGCCTCAAAAACACTCCTTTTAAAATCACTCGATTCTACAACGATATCAAGTTCATTACGCAAAGGGTTTTCTTAAAAACCTGTCGTAGCCCTCCGTCATTTCAGATAAGTACTTCATAGTATTCGTACTGCGTTTGTTGACCTTGTCAAGGCGTAGTGTGCGGTAGCTATTTATGCTTATTTGCGAAAGCATATGATGCGATTGAGTTAGGGTAGTCATGTGACTTTGTTGACCTTGTCAAGGGTCATGCGGGTAGGTTTAATTCAATCGGGAAATGACGAGTTGAACTTGACTTGCGGTCTATGGTTTGTTGACCTTGTCAAGGTCATAGATCACTCAGGGCAAAATATTATTGGGAATTTCAAGAGTTGAAATTTGCAATGAGATTGCATACCTTCTATGAGATAGTTGGATCCCGATACCCGCTGCGAGTAAGAGTTACTCCTGGGAGAGTTTTACACATTACAATTAGCCGATCAAGTAGGTGTCTAGAAAGGTGTCAACGGGGTTATGCCTCTGGGAAAATGAGGTTTACTTTAATTAGGTCCGTGCGAAAGCGCGGGGAACCTCCCTCAAAGTACCGGCACTGGCCTGGCTGAAAGATTGACGAACTTGTAGGGTGTAATTAATCCCGGCTAGTCTTTCCTTTTAGGGTTTGAAGGAAGATTTGACTAAAACAGTGGGAGACATCCTGATTAGATATATTAATAACCAATATAATCTTGCAAGAGCATACGCTGAGTGTTTTCTTCTATCTCTCTCCAGGTAGCGACTATGTCACGTCTTAATCAAGATAAAAATACGGATGTATTGACCGAACCCGCTTGTTATACTGTGCTAGGGAACGTTGGTCCCGGTCCAACTTATAATTGTTATAAGACCGAGCAGGAAATAGGGGATTACCAGAATTCCCGTGCCACCCAAACGAAGAAAGTGAATGCTGATGCATCTTCTTCGGGTATGTTCATTATCGAGAACTGTTTCTCAGTATCCTTTACGACCTAGGTATGAGATACCGGATCAGGATCCCGCAAATGTAATCTGTTACATGGGCTACAGATAGGTAGAGAACTGAGAACGGGTGATAGGTTTCAAGAGTTGGAAATGATGCAAGTGTTGCAGCTAAGTCTGTTGGCAGTTATCACCCTGTATTATCAGAATACATTGATTCTGAATGAATGTTATTAGATACCGAACCTGATATACAATATCATATCAGTCTCTTTATTAGTAAAGAAGGATATAATTTTGTATTGTTGGATAATATTTTGAACATTTCCTATATCAAGAGTTGATCGGTTCAGGCACGTTATCTAAAAGTATAGACGTTCTAAATCAAACCACAGTTCTTAACATACAGAACACACACAAGAGGAAGAGTTCAGAAATAAACGAATCCTTCTTGAGGCATTGTAGACTAGGTCATATCAATGTGACCCGACTAGCTGATGTTACATAAAGATGTATATTTAAATTAGTTTGGATTTACATCTTGTGAAACTTGCCAGTCATGTCACAAAGATAAGATGACCACAGCTCCGTTTATTGGAAACAGAGATAAAGTTAGTGAACTCTTGGGATTGATACATGCTGATGCATGAAGGTCCCCTGTCTACACATGCCATGACCGGTTCTTTGTACTTCATTACATTCACCGATTATCTCTCAAGATCCGGACATATGTTCCTGTTGAAACGCAAGTCTGGAACTTTTGAGAAATTCAATGAATATAAGTTAGAAGTAGAAAACCAAAAACGGGTATAGGTATTATGTCCTTTGATGAGATCAAGGAGGAGAATACTTGAGCACGGAATTCCTGGACTATTCTAAAGGAGAATGAGATTCTCTCTCAGCATTACTCCTCCGTATACACCACAGCACGTCGGTGTATCGGGGCGGAGCAGTCGCACCCTATGTGATATGGTGTGCTCTATGATGAGTACTACTGTGTTGCCTATTTTCTTTTGGGGTTATGCACTTGAGAAGTTGCATACCTATTGAATAGGGTTCCAACCAAATCAGATGCCTACTACTCCATATATGATATGGTATGGAAAGAGCCCATCTCTTAAGGATGTTAAGATTTGGGGTTGTCCGGCCTATGTCAAAAGCAAAATCCGGACAAGCTCGAGGCAAGGTCAGTTCTGTGGAAGTTTATTGGATATCTCAAGCATTCGCAAGGGAATATCTTCTACCAAACTGGGGAACAAAAGGTGTTTTTGTTTCTCAGCATGCCACCTTTGTGAAAGGGAATTTCTTGTGAAGAAATTAGTGGTCATGAGGTAGAACTGGAAAGAGTTCCAGCTAAACAAACTGCAGATGATGATTTGGTAGAACCACAGGATTCAATAGTTTCCAACGAACCTCAGCCTCTCCGCTGATCTGGTAGGGTACCTCATCCACCTGAGAGATACTTCGGTTTCTCTATGACAGTGGGAGCGAGGATTGCATCATGAGATGATGACCCAACTAGTTTCAAGCAGCAGGCCATCAGGAGTGGGGACTCTGTAAGAATGGCTGGATGCTTAGCGATCTGAGATGGAATCCTTATACACCAACAAAGTATGGACTTTGGTTGCTTTATCTGAAGGGTTAAATCCCCATCAGGAGCAAGTATATCTTGAGAAGATTACTTGGTGTACATTGAAAAGTTGAAACTTTCAAAGCTATGCTTAAGTCTATCCAGATCCTACTTGCCACTGCTACATACCATGACTATGATATCTGGCGGTTGGGTGTCATGACTGCTTTTCTAAATGATGATTTGGAAGAGAGCGTCTATAAGTACATAGCCAGAGGGCTTCGTAGACAGTGGGAGCAGCGGAAATGTGTGCAAGATGTTTTATGTAATAAATCAGGCATCGCGGAGTTGGAATGTCTGTTTTGATGTGGTAGTCAAAGAGTTTGACTTCATCAAAATGGTAGATGAACCTTGTATATACAAAAAGATAGTAGAGAGTATGGTGGTGATCCTCATAGAGTACGTGGATGAAATACTCTTGATAGGGAAGGAGTTTCCTTTGCTACGCTCGGTCAATCTCCTCTTATCACAAAGATTCTCCATATAGGATCAAGGTGATACCTCCTAAATCCTGAGTTATGGATCTATGAGATAGATCTAATTGGATGTTAGGATTCTCACTAGTTGTAGTGAGATGGTATCAATCGATCCTGGGGAGAATCACTAGAAAGGTTCTAGGGTGATAAGGACGACTGAATGTCAGTCGCAGGCATTGTCTTTACCTTCAGTGGAGGGATGGTATGTTGGAAGAGTTCCAAGCTAGATACCGTGACATACTAGATGATTAAAGGCAAGATAAATCGTTACCAAGGATGCTACCAAAGAGACAGTCTGGATATAATTTAGTTCATGAGATGAACTTCATTCCTGCCATTGTGTGACAATGGAGTTGTGGCTTAGGCCTAGGAACCCCCGTCCCATCAGAGATCCAGACATATTCTTAGGCGGTATCACCTGATCATGGAGATGGTTGTGTTAGTTATGTATATGCCCTAGAGGCCATTGTTGTACATATGATGTATATTATAATGGATGCTTGGATATATATAGAGATGACTTTCTTGCTCGTCATGATAGTATGCTATTTGGTTTCACTTTATCTTAACATGTTGACTTGTATTGGTTTACTGTTTTACTCTCACATGTTGATAAAGCCCTTAGGATCTGTACTCGACTACTGGGACTATGATGAGATCATACTAGTGGGGCCGCGGTAGTCGATGAGTACATCCTATAACTGTTCCTAGTCGAGGGTATATCGAGACAGGACATTGATACACCAGAGTAGACTAGCGTATACGCATCTTGACCCATATGATGGGTGATGGATGATCCCATATCCATCGGTGTTTGACATCAGAGATGGTGTACGGGTGCTCAGTGGAGACTGGGTACACTGGACGGACTCGGCGAGAACTCCCAGATGGTGATATACCATACGTCAGATGGCAGTTCTCCGGTGACACTGGTACAGGGTAGTCTGTAGACCCGAGATCGTCATAGAGTCTTGTGTGATTCCTACCATGTCCAAGAGGGCATGAAAAACGGTGGCTTTTGGGTACAGTCCCGAATCACATGGAGGCAATGAGCGATAGGAGGGGATTCGTCTCTCCCGGTATAGGGAGTTGATGTTGTGCTGTGTTCGATTGGCTATAACTGGAAGTCCCTGGCCAGGGCTGATATAGAGATTTACTGGTAAGTGTTACTAGTAGTTTCTCGACCCGTTATGAGCCACACATCGACACGACTTATCGGTTACTGGGGTCTGACGTATACCACCCCTAGACTTGATATGCGACATATCAGACGAACAGACCGGACTGTACGGGAGTGTTACTGATTGGATTCACAGGAGGACGCACAGGCTAGCTTGTTGATCTTCTGATCGCTCAATACCTGGGTGGCTGTTACGTTTAGCTGACCGCTTGCAGCTTGTGGGTGTTTGATATGATCATCACCTGCTACCGGCGTATTGACGATTCTTTAGAGTCCTACACAGAGGTTTCTTGGCTCAGGCGGAACGGAGTAGAGGCACATATGTGATATGTGCAGGACCGAGAATAATGCGATATGAGATACCGTATTATATTCTCGCGATATTTAGATATGAACCGGGACATCGGATCAAGTGTTGATTCGATTAATCGGTACGTGATATATTAGTCGGTAATATTCGATATGGCCGGATCATCGAATCATGTGTTGATTCGATGATTTAATGTATAATAATATATATGATATATTGTATTACATTATCTAATATTGGCTCGCTTTATTATTTCATTTTCTCACTGGATGATACATTGATATATATGCGATATATGTTAATTGTATTATTTTTTTTGTTGCAAATATATAATATATATGTGATATATATTATTGTGACATGATATGATTAATTGTTAAACATGTTTAAGGATGATTAATTGAGGTTAGGGTTTGATTAGGGTTAGATGCTTCATCCACCTTCTAGAAGCATTTTCTTTTGTCATTCTTAAGATATTTTTGGATGACACATTTTTAACCCAACCAAACTCTAACTCTAGTTTATTCTCTACACAATCTTAGCCACTCATCCTTGACCATGGTTTATATATCAATCATATACATTTCTTTCTATTCATCACAAAAGGATTAATCTTTTTATCATTTTCCATTATCATCTTCTTCTCTCTTGAAAAAGCTTACTAGATTTTCTTTATGTGATGAATAAATATGAGAAAATGATTTAAAAAGAAAGCAAAAATACTACTCTCTCATCCTCATCTCATCTAGCCCATGAGATTAGTGTGTTCATCTCTTTAGAGTGAGAAAGCTTGAGTCTTTGCAACTTCGACGTAGATCATCGGAGATTTGGAACACTTCAAGCTAGAATGGATCATTCGAGTCGTGGAGCTTCTCATGAGTCCAGGAGATCGTGGATCGCGGCAAAGGGACTTCTACTCGGAGCTTGTGAAGCGAAGGAGCGGACTACAAAGGTTGTAATCCCTCACACTTAGATAAAAGTTATCATCTTGCATGTTAAACCCTAATAATCTAGCAAAGATCCCGTCTTTGGGTTGTTCGGCACGTCTAAATTTTTATCCGGGCATGTTGATGCCTTATGAACCTTTACAAGAGTGCCTAGGAACCTTTGAGGTTGATCTCTAGGGAGATCGAGGTTAGGAGAGTAGACACAGAGGACAACAGCGCGGATCCACTCACAAAGGCCTATTTCCCAGTAGAGACTTTTATGGGATGGTTGAGTATGAGATATTTCAACCATAGCTGATTGTTGGGTATGCGATACCACAAAAGATGGCCCTAGTGCAAGTGGGAGATTGTTAGTTATATGTATGCCCTAGAGGCCATTACTGTACATACGTTGTATATTGTAGTGGATGCTTGGACATATATAGGGATGACTTTCTTGCTCGACATGATAGTATGCTATCTGGTTACCCTTTATCTTAACATGTACTTTGATTGTATCTATGTCACATGTTGATAAAGCCCTTAGGATGAGTACTTGACTACCAGGGCTATGATACAGATCATATTAGTGGGGACAGTGTAGTCGCCAAATACATCCTTCAATTGTTCCTAGTCGTAGGAGTGCCGAGACAGGGCATCGATACTCTAGAGTAGACTAGCGTATGCGCTTCTTGACCCATATGATGGGCGATGGATGATCCCATATCCATTGGTGTTTGACATCAGAGAAGGTATACGGGTGCTCAGTGGAGACTGGGTACACTGGAAGGACTCGCCGAGAACTCCCAGATGGTATTATACCTTACGTCAGATGGCAGTTCTCTGGTGACACTGGTACAGGTTAGTCTATAGACCCGAGATCATCATAGAGTCTTCTGTGATTCCCACTGTTCTTTGATTTCCATCATACCACGTCCAAGAGGACGTGCAAAAAGGTGGCTTTTGGGTACAGTCCCGAATCACATGAAGGTAATGAGCGATAGGAGGGGTTTCGTCTCTCCCGGTATAGGGAGTTGATGTTGCGCTGTGTTCGATTAGCTATAACTGGAAATCCCTGGCCAGGGTTGCTGAGATTTACTGGTAAGTGTTATCAGTAGTTTCTTGAACTATTGTGGACCTCATATCGACACGACTTATCAAGCTACTGGGGTCTGACGTTTACCACCCCTAGGCGAGATATGCGACATATCAAACGAAGAGATCGGACTGTACGGGAGTGTTACTGGTTGGATTCACAGGAGAATGTACATGCTTGCTTGTTGATCTTCTGATCGCTCAATACCTGGGTGGCTGTTACGTTTAGCTGACCGCTTGCAGCTTGTGGGTGTTTGATATGATCATCACCTACTGCCGGCGTATTGAAGATTCTTTAGAGTCCTACACAGAGGTTTCCTGGCTCAGGCAAAACGGAGTAGGAGCACATATATGATATATGCGGGACCGAGAACAATACGTGTATGTGATACCGTACTAGATTCCCGCGATATGTGATATCGGCCGGGTATATGTGATATAGCCGGGTCATCGGATCAAGTGTTGATTCGATGAACTGATACGGATTATATTAGTCGGTTATTTGTGAAATAGCCGGATTATCGGATCAAGTGTTGATTCGATAATTTAATGTATAATTATATATTTGATATATTATATTACATTAACTAATATAAGCTCACTTAAAGATTCTTTTTCTCACTCTGGTAATACATTGATATATGTTAATTGTATTATTTTATTTTGTTACAATAAATATTGTATATGTGATATATAATATTGTAACATGTTATGGTTATAAATGCAACATGATTTGTGGAGTTTAAATATGGTTAGGGTTTGGATTAGGGTTAAGTTTTCATGAAGCTTTCAAGAAACTTCTTGAAGCTTTGACTTTGACCTTGATATTTTGTGATATTTTGCAAAGATATTTCTTTAACCCAACCCAATCCTTTAACAATAGTTAATTCTGTACATCGGTTAAGTCTTCATACTTAACCCATGTTTGCATTTCTAACCTCACACTAGTTTTCATTATTCATCACAAAAGAGATTAGCTTCTTCTTCTTCTACCTCTTTGATAAAAAAGCTTTCTAGCTTTTTCAAAAGTGATGAAAATGAGTGAAAAATCGAAAACAAATGAGAGCTAAATTCCTACTTCATCATCCTCATCTATTATGGCCGCTTAGATTAGGGTGTTTGCTTTGCTAATACTTGATTAGCAAAGCAAGAGCTTGGGTTTGAGTTTCTTCAAGGTAGATCATCTTAGTTATCGAAGATCGGAAGCAAGCTTGCATCTTTCTCTTCATGGAGCCTCTCTAGAGTCCGGGTACTTGATGATCATGGCGAAGGGACCTCAACACGGAGCTTATGAAGTGAAGGAACGGACTACAAAGGTTGTAATCCCAAACTCTTAGAAGTAAAGTTGTTTACTTGCTTCGTTTCACCTAATCTCTAGTCTAAGATCTTGGTTAGGGTTGTTCGGCACTTGAAAAATTTGATTTTGGCATGATTGATGCCTTATAGAACCTTATGAGAGTGACTAGTAACCCTACATGAGAGAGATGGATATGGGACGATCCTGATCATGCGGAACCCGAGATAGTGAGATTTGATGATATGGGCCAGTCCGGATTGCCGGTGCCCGAGATTTGAGATATTGGGACATATGTTTTGTGTCGATGCTTGGCACGAATTCTATGTGATTTCATTGATGATACATCGGTTTTTATACAGAAATCTCACTGAGACAAGAAAACAGTTTCTTATTCAAGATGTATTCTGTTTTCATTCTTATTGCATTCATAAATCATATATGTGATATGTTGCTACCTGAGGCACTGACACGGGCACTTGGTATCATACGTATGTTAGATGATTACCTTGCCATTATTAGATGCTCCAGGTTATATTTATATTTAGGATATAATTGTATGACCTAAGATAGAGTCATACATACGATTTCTACTCGGTGATATTTTCTACTCACGAGTTGGCAACTCACCCCCGCTGTACCACAGTTTCTTGCAGGTTTGGCCGGACAGGTTTCATTATGGCTTGCTGGCACACTGCTCCCTTCTGGGTGATTGCTTTAGTAGGTGGGTTCAGTTGCATCGTGACCACCATTGTACTTGTATTTATTTCGGTTGTATCTAGCAAACTCCATCAACCATACTTGTATATTTTTTTTTTGGACTTAGAAGACCGGTATGTTTATTCTTTCGATCTTAGAGTCGCGCACTTATATTCTTATGATTCTTCCTCTGGTTTTCAAGAGACTATTGGTTTTATTCTGAGTTTTGATCTTCGCCCTTCGGCGTTGTATATTATATTGCTTGTGTGATTGTGTTCGCCATTTGGCGAAGAGCTAGCTCCCGCTTGGGGATGCCTTTATTCATTATATATATTTCATGTGTTGTACCCGTTTGGGGCCAGTATTTATAAAGGAGACTCTGCCGAAATTTTCGGGAAAATATGACGTTGCTTTTAAATGTCTAATGCCACTTATTTATTAAAACCACTTGCTTTAAAACAAGTTTTCTTCACTTCTTCTTTAAAATGGTTTAGATTTCTGGGCTTTTGGCTTACTTGAATTAGATGGGGTCCTATAGACTTCATATGATTCAAGTGCCAGTCACGTGCCATTTCGGGTCGTGACAAAGTTGGTATCAGAGCGCTAGGTTTAACCTTGGTTTGAGTCTATATTTGTCTATGTGGAGTCTAAGGCGTATATTTATATTCGAAACCTAGGCTTGACCTTACGGAACTTAGACTTGGTCGAAGGGGTATTAGACCCGAACTTTCGTCGCATAGGTTAACCTCGGTTGATGGAGTAGGTGACTTAAGTAGAGTGACGTACCATGTGTTTGTTCCGCGGCATACTTACGATACGCTACTCCGCTTAAGAAGCCTTAGGATGTACATTTCTTTACACAGTATTATATTCATTCATATGATCTATCCTTATCGGTATCGGTTGGTGGGTTTTGTTACCACGATTGCACGGGCAAAGAGAGCTGCGGCTAGGGTTGTGGTCAGCATGAGCTTGTCTTGGACGAGGACTGACCATGGTGTAATTCCGATGACACACGATTGCATAGATGTGTTGTTTTATTGTGTTTTTCGCTTCATGAGCGTTTGATGGATTGCTTTTACTAAAATTTCTCGAACGTGCAGATCAGCACCAGAGGATTGGGCCACTACTAGAGGCTGGCTAGAATGTGATGAACGTTAATGTATCGTCTATTCTTGAGGATTGAGGCACTGTTCAGCGTGCGGACGAATGAGCCAGCTGTTGCTGCGACTGACAAGATATCACCCAAATGTTTGAAGCTATTACAGCACGAGTTGTACTTAGAGATGTGATAGAAGATCGCTAGTAACCTATGGAGGGACGACTAGGACATGTGGTTCGTTTGCATACCCCGATGCGAGGTCATCAGATTGATTGATTTCAGCTAGAGAAGACTTCATGCGGGTACGTTAAGATTCGATAGAAACGAACGAATGTCAGAAACCCATTTTTCCAAGTTTAAGGTATTCGGAAAAACATGCAAGTAATTCGGTGGACCCTCTAGAAGAATGAAACCCTAACTCGACATAATGACCATGGAAACACTTTTGAACCTTAGGGTTTGTGGCAGTTCCGCGGTGCCATTAATGAGGCTTGGGTTTACCCTTCTATGGCTGGTCCATAGGTACTGTGGCATGTACTGGATATTATTAAACTGTGCTCAAGTGTTGAGCTCTCGGGGAATTATGGACTTTGACGAATCGATCGAAAAGTTTGACGTCGTCCAGATATCATGTGATGGGATACATTACTTGGGAGACTCTAAATATGAGTATAGCCGTTGTAGCACAGTCCATACAGCTATGAAGAGACGAGTTCGAATCAGTCGACATTAGAGAAAAGTGGAGTAAGAGGTTCGTACGAGATTTTGATGAGATGAAGTTCCACTCCGTTGACATCAGAGATGTGATATGCATGCAGAGGCGTTGAATATGGATATATCTTCCAGAAGGAGTCGTGATGAGTATGCAGCCGTTCCGGAACAAGAAATAGATTTAGTAAAGGGTGATAACTTCCGGGTAGTTCAGCAGAAACGAGATTTGGGAAAGACCCCTTGATAACTTCCCAAGTAATGTATCTCATCTACAAGCAGCGAGTTTATGCATCGCACGGCGACTTGAAAGGATTGGCAACTTGCAACAAAATCAGCAGGTAAAAGATATGCATACAAAAATAGCCGAAATGATTGGGCAACTCGCAATAAAAAGCAGCGAGTAAAAAAAGAAAAATAGCCGAAATGTTAGCTCGTAATGAACCGCCACTCGTAGAGAGGGTACGATTGGGGATCATAGGTCTCTTGACCACTACCACGAGTTCGCCTTGGCGGAATGTTCTCGGCCTGGTTAATCTTTCATATGAGCATGTCATCTTTGCTTTGTAAGCCTCCAAGTTTTGCTGCGCTATTAGACTAGTTTCATCGAGGGCGTCGAGCTCCTCAAGCCGAAGATGAGCATTCTCTTCGTCTGTTAGCTCGTACTGAACCACCACTCGTAGAGAGGGTAGCTCTATCTCCAAGGGGAGAATTGCTTCCGTGCCGAATACCAACGCAAATGGCATTGTATTTGTGGCCGTTTTGAACGTGATCCGGTAAGCCCAGAGAGCTTCATGCAGTCTCTCGTGCCAGTCCTTCTTATTTTTGGACACTGTCTTCCTTATGATCTTCGTCAAGGTCTTGTTGAAAGCCTCAGCTAGACCGTTAGCTCGTGGATTGTAGACCGAAGAGTATCTCCAGTCTATATTATGCTGCTGTGTGAAGCGGCTAATTTTGTGACTTCTGTAGGCCGTCCCGTTATCGGAGATAATCCGTCGTGGAGTGCCGGACCGATAGATGATGTGTGTCTTGAAGAAATGGAGAATATTCTCCGTCTTCACTTCTCTTAGCGGTATGGCCTCTGCCCACTTAGATAAGTAATCGGTTGTCGCCAATATGAATCGATGTCTTCTGGATGACGCTGGTTAGATGGGCCCAATTATGTCGGTTCCCCACATTTCGAACGGCCAGCTAGCCACCGTTGGGTGTAGCGGGTTTGGATGCTGGTGGATGAAGTCCCCGTGAATTTGGCACGAGTGGCACTGCTTCGCGTATTTGAAGCAGTCCTAAATCATCATGGGCCAATAGTAGCCCATCCTTTTGATCTTCAGCTTCATCTTTGTCCCGGCTTGATGAGAACCGTAGAGTCCGTCGTAAGTTTCTTGGACGACTCTTCTCGCTTCTTTCGGTCCCAGGCATCTTAGCCATAGAGAGTCGAACGATCTCTTATATAGAGTATCATTGACGAAGGCGAAAGACAGAGCTCATTTCATGAGCTGATGTCTTGAGGATGCATCTTCAGGTGTTCGACGGGATTTGAAGTAGTCTATAAAGACTTCTCTCCAATCCTTAGCCTTTTCCTGGTCTTTTGTTTGTAGAGCTGTTTGTTTGGTCGCTTCCTTTTCTTCAGACGACTCCGGAGATAATTCTGCTAGTGCAAGAACCCGACGACTTTGTACAATGATTCTTACGTCATCGAGGTTTTCGTTAGCCAGTTCTTTAGCGAGTTTGGCTAATGCATCTGCCTTGCTATTTTCTGTACGCAGTATGCTTTCCAGGGCGTAGGAAGGGATTTGAGTTAGCAATTGTTGCACTCTCTCACCTTACTTCACCAACTCTGGTTTGCACGTTTGATAGTCGCAGTTTACTTGACTAACGACCAGCTGGGAGTCTCCGTATATGAAGAGGTTTTCGATTCCTATGTCGACAGCGATCTCAAGACCTGCTATCAAAGCATCATATTCTGCTTCATTGTTTGTCCTCGGCTCTGTCAAGGAAAAGGCAAAGCGCATTATCCCTCCTTGGGGAGTCACTAAGATAAGGCCTACCCCTGATTTAATTATAGGGATGGTGTTCTTTCTCTTCTTCATGGAAGATGCCCTATCGAAGTAGAGTTCCCATCGGGTATCACTCCCCCTTTTCTCCCCGTCGATCGTGTTAAACGCGTGCTCGTCTGGCAGTTCGCAATTTAGGGGTGAGTCGCCGGGTATCAGATGTTCAGTGAGGAAGTTGGCGATGGCCTGGCCTTTCATCGCCTTGAGAGGTCGATATGTTATCGAGAACTCCATCAAGAGGAAGGTCCATTTGGCGAGTCGTCCTGTTAGTATGGCTCTTGACATCAAATACTTGAGAGGATCCATCTTTGATATGAGATGGACCTCATGCGCCAACGCATAGTGTCTGAGCTTCGTTATCGCGAAGATTAACGCCAGGCAGTGTTTTTCGATGAGGGAGTAGTTGTTATCTTCCCCCAGGAGAACTCGACTCAAATAATAGAGGGCTCTCTCTTTCACTTGGTCGTTCTCCTGTGCCCACAGTGCACCTAAGGAACCTTCAAGGGCGGTTGTGTACAGGATGAGAGGCTTTCCCTTGACCGGAGCGGTCAGTACCGGCGGATTCTGCAGGTATTGTTTGATTTCGTCAAGTGCACCCTGGCATTTACGATCCCAGATGAAAGGGGTTCCCTTCTTCATCAGGTGACTGTAGGGACGGCATTTTTCGGAGAGGTTAGCTATGAACCGCCGGATATACGCGAGCTTTCCTTGGAGAGACCGCAATTGCTTAAGAGTTCTAGGCGGAGGCATTTCCATAATCGCCTTGATCTTTGACGTGTCTATTTCGATGACCCGGTATCGTACGATGAATCCTAGGAATTCACCCGAGGAAACTCCGAACGCGCATTTGAGAGGGTTCATCTTCAGGTTGTATTTCCGAAGACGTTGGAACACTATCCTCAAATGCTCCCAATGCTCCTCGTGCGATTTTCTTTTCACCGCGAGGTCGTCAATATAGCATTCGACGACTTTATGTATGAGGTCATCGAAAATCTTCGTCATGGCCCTCTGATAGGTAGCACCGGCGTTTTTCAGGCCGAAAGGCATCACTTTGTAGCAGAATATGCCTAGAGGAGTCCGGAAAGCGGTATGCTTCTGGTCCTCGGGATGCATCTTTATTTGATTGTACCCTGACGAGCCATCCATGAAGGAGAAGACTTCGTGAGTGGACGTGTTGTCTATCATCAGCTCGGTAACCGGTACGGGAAAATCATCTTTCGGGCAGGCTTTGTTGAGGTCCCGAAAGTCCACGCAGATGCGCACCGTCCCATTTTTCTCCATCACCGGGACAATGTTGGCGATCCAGTCAGGGTACTGAACTTCTTGGATGAATCCAGAGTCGATCAGTTTCTTGACCTCGGCGTTGATGCTCATTTCAAGTTCGAGCCGCATTCTTCTTGGTGCTTGTTTGACTGTCTTGACGTCTGGAGATATCGCCAATTTATGGACAGCTATTTCTGGATCTAACCCTGGCATCTCGGAATAATTCCATGCGGAGCAATCTTTATACTGCGTGAGCATGACTTTTAGCGTAGCCATCTGTTCTTTAGACAGCAGTTCACTGACGAACGTTGGCCTCGGGTTGTTTGCCGTCCCCAGGTCGATTTTCCTTTAGTTATCCGCAGTAGTATGTATTCCATCTGTTAGTTATATGTATGCCCTAGAGGCCATTGCTATACATAGATGTATATTGTAGTGGATGCTGGGACATATATAGGGAGGACTTTCTTGCTCGACATGATAGTATGCTATCTGGTTACACTTTACCTTGACGTGTACACTGATTGTCTCTCTGTTACATGTTGGTAAAGCCCTTAGGATGTGTACTTGACTACCTGGACTATGATGCGGATCATACTGGTGGGGACATGGTAGTCCATAAGTACATCCTTCAAGGTCCCTAGTCGTGGGTGTATCGAGACAGGGCAACGATATGCCAGAGTAGACTAGCGTATACCTTCTCGACCCATACAGATGGGCGATGGATGATCCCATATCCATTGGTGTTTGACATCATAGATGATATACGGGTGCTCAGTGGAGACTGGGTACACTGGACGGACTCGCCGAGAACTCCCAGATGGTATTATACCTTACGTTAGATGGCAGTTCTCAGGTGACACTGGTACAGAGTAGTCTGTTGACCCGAGATCGTCATAGAGTCTTGTGTGGTTCCCACTGTGCTTTGATTTCCACCTTACCACGTCCAAGAGGGCATGAAAAACGGTGGTTTTTGGGTACAGTCCCGAGTCACATGGAGGCAATGAGCGATAGGAGGGGATTCGTCTCTCCCGGTATATGGAGTTGATGTTGCGCTGTGTTCGATTGGCTATAACCAGAAATCCCTGGCCAGGGTTGCTGAGATTTACTGGTAAGTGTTACCAGTAGTTTCTCGAATTGTTATAGACCTCATATCGACACGACTTATCGAGCTATTGGGGTCTGACGTTTACCACCCCTAGGCGAGATATGCGACATATCAGACGATCAGACCGGACTGTACGGTAAGTGTTACTGGTTGGATTCATAGGAGTGTGAGCGGGCTTGCTCGTCGATCTTCTGATCGCTCAATACCCGGGTGGCCGTTATATTTAGCAGACCGCTTGCGGCTTGTGGGTGTTTGATATGATCATCATCTGCTGCCGGCGTATTGACGAGTCTTTAGAGTCCTACAGAGAGATTTCCTGGCTCAAGTGAAACGAAATAGGAGCGCATATGAGATATGTGCGGGACCGAGAATGATACCAGCATGTGATACTGTATTCGATTCTCACGATCTATGACATTGATCGGTTATATGCGATATAGCCGGGTTATCGGATCAAGTGTTGATTCGATAAGTTGTTACTGTTGATATTAGTCGGTTATATACGATATGACCGGATCATTAAATCAAGCGTTGATTTAATGATTTAATGCATAATGATATATTTGAAATATTACTTTGCATTAACTAGTATCGGTTCACTTAAGATGGATTTTCTCACTCGCATGTGCACATCGTATATGCGATATATTTTTGTGCACTTGATTGTATCATGTTTGATGATGCAAGATTGCTAGGGTTTGTGTAAAGAATTAAACCTTGGTTAAGTAAATGGTTAGGGTTTTATTTATTTATTCATTCATTTATCTATTTATTTTTGGATGAAAAGAATGAGAAAAGAAAACAAATGGTTGCTTTCTTAGAAGCTTCTTCAAGCTTCATGCAACTTTGACCAAAGCAACCATTCTTGTCTTCTTCTCTAACCCTAACCATTCAACCTAACTCAAGTTAATTCTCTACACCTTACCATGGTTAAAATTATGATAAGAATTCATTTTCTTTTCTATTTTATTATTCTTATCATAACATTATCATCATCTTCTTCTTCTTCTTCAAGAAGAAAACCTAGACTTCATCAATGGTGACTTGATGAAATGAGTGAGAAATCCAATTCTAAAGTCAACTCATCTCCTATTTCTTCATCCTCTACCTCTTGCCAAGTAGTATAGGGTGTTTCCTTCACAAGTTTTCTTGACTTGGTGAAGTTGGAGCTTGATCTAGCGATGCCTCGACGTAGATCATCTTCGGCATCGTCGTCGATGACCTAGCCCGCTTTTTCTCCGATGAAGCCGACGCTAGAGTCCAAGATCCGATTTGTACAGCGAGGAGACTTCATCGCGGAGCCATGGAGGTGGAGAACCGGATCTACAAAGGTTGTATTTCCGTTTACCATTTAGTTAAGTTGTTAACTAGTTTCTTTTTCGCCTAAACTTCTAGCCAACGATCCGTATTAGGGTTTCTCGGCACCGTAATTTTTGAAATTGGCATGGTTGATGCCTTGTGAGACCTCTTGAGAGTGCCTAGGAACCCTTCAGTGGTATCAGAGCCTTGCTAGAGCCTTAGGCCATGCGTAGACGAAGTTTCAAACCCGAACAAACCCAAAACCCTAAAATTTCACCCTCTCTGGACTTTTTTCAAAAACTGGGTTTTTTCCAGATTAAAAATTTTTAAAAAATTCAGCAAGGAATTCTAAGAATTACGGCGCAAAAATTATCTCATGATCCCTCTAATGAGCGGCGGAACCGCGGCATAAGCCTAGCTTATGCGGCGGTTCCGCGGCAAAAGTGTGACGTCATCCTCCCAATTTTGCACAGTAATTCATGTTTTCAGGTGTTGAGTTTTCTGGGAATTTTTAATATTTATTCAAGAGTTGAATTTTCTGGGGTTGTTTTGGGGATTCGATGATTCGATCGGATTATCTGATTTTGTCTATGTGGCTTCCGGATAATTATTGAATATGTTAAAAAGTTCGACCGGATATAAATACCCAACTTTTCCCCTGTCGGGAAATTTCCAAGTGTTGGATTTTTTCGTGGTTTAAAGACGTTCTAAGTAGTGCAAGTAACTCGATGGACCCTCTAGAAGACAACAAACCTTAACTCGATTGTGTGACCATCTTGAACTGCCCTTTGAACCTTCGAGTTTGGGGCAGTACGGCGTGCCACATGTGAGGCGTTGGCTTGACCCTTCTACGGCTGGACCGTTGGTACTGAGGCATGAACAGAATGTTTTTAGACTTATTTCATGTGTTGATCTGTTACGGGAAAACTTGGGTGTTTGAATGTTTGGTCGGAAAGTTTAACATTTTCTATCTTATCCGGAATGTGATACAATAATTGGAATTCACAATAAGTTATGAGATAACTGAATGAATGTTATAAATCTAGCGGTTTAGTCTCACTTGATCGGTTGCCACGGAATTTTGATGTGATCAAAAGTCCGTCGCAATCACGTAGCGTACGCGGATACTCGCCCGGTAAACTTAATTGACAGCCCCACCCCATAGCCCCGACCAAGTGACTGTAGGAGAACCCCGTCGCCGAAAGCATCCGTTTGGGTGCTCACGGTAGCGGTGTTCTGCCTTGGTGCACTTCGTCGACGGCGTCGGGGATGCGGCCGCCTACTAAAGTTTGCGACGAGCATTCGATCAAATAGTCGGGAATCTTGTTGAATTGCCCGACTTGATATTGAAAAGAGTTTTCGATTTTGAGACTAAAATGCGGGGTTTATAATTGTTAGGCATGCGATGTCTAAGTAATTTATTTGGTCAGGCATGCGATGTCTGAGGAGGTTGCGGATTCCAACTGTTGTAGTTTTACACTTTTTTTTCTGTGACCGTAAGTGTAATATGTGATATCGCCGGTTTCGTTGCTATATGTCAACGACAATTGGGATGCGTATATTTACTTACGTTGATGACATGTGATGTTATGTGTTGCTGGATATGTTATATTAGATCGTCGTGTTTGAATAGCCGGGGGTTTTTATATGAGATGAGTGTTTTTCATTTTCATTCATGTAAAAACTTGTATGTAATATTCTTTTATTGGGGCACTTCCAGGTTGCGGAAGATGTCACCGTTTGTATATTATTTACTTTTCCGCACTAGGATAGACCCAAGGAGGAGGGCATAAGTAACCGGGTTCTGGAGTCCAGTGGGAGACTAACTCGAGGAGTCGAGTCCGGGTCTCCTAACTCTAGAATTGGTAGGGTTGCTTGCCGCTCTCGTAGGGGTCTAGGGGTGTGGGTTTGGCTATTCATTACGACCGTGGAATCCGTGTTTTATACTGGCTCGTATTGAAAACACGGACGTCCTAGTATATCCAATATTTCATATGATTCTTCTGCTGCGATATCTGTGATGTGATCATGTGATGTTCTGTGATAGATACAGCATATAGTATATATGATATATTATGTAGGCGTTACTTATGTTTTACACCCGCGCTAGCCCTGCCCTGCTCTGCCGTTAGTTACCTAACCTAACGGTGCACGAGGGGACATCGAGGCGAATGCAGATGGCATAAGTGTACGTCGTATTTATCTGTGATGTTTAGGTACTTAAATGATGGGACTTCATTAATGAGATTAATGAAATAAAAGAAACCTAAAGATGTTGTAGAATCGAATTTCAAAATAAAACAGGTAGCTACAGTTCTTGCTTTGCACAGCGGTATATATGATATATCCTGCACCTTATTCGATGAGGAAAGGACCGAGATCCCTTCACCGGGAGTGACTCCTTTAGCAATAACTGGCAGATGCTACACACTCGGTTTGTCTTTTGATTGCTTTTAAGTGTTTTTGCTTTGCACAGTGATATATATGATATATCCCGCACCTCATTCGACGAGGAAAGAACCGACGATCCCTTCACCGGGAGTGACTTCTTTAGCAAAACTAGAAAAGCCTCAAAAACACTCCATTTTAAAAAAATCATTTGATTCTACAACGATATCAAGTTCATTACGCAATACGTTTTCAGAAAAACCTATCGTAGCCCTCCGTCATTTCAGATAAGTACTAGTTAGTATTCGTGCTGCGGTTGTTTGGCATGCGTCAAGGCGTAGTGTACGGTAGCTAACTAGTGCTTATCTGCTAGCATACGATGCGATTGGATTAGGGTATTCGTACGACGTTGTTTGGCATGCGTCAAAGGTCGTGCGGGTGGGTTTAATTCAATCTAGAAATGTACGGGTTGAACTTGACTAGCGGACTATGGGTTGTTTGGCATGCGTCAAGGCTATAGCACGCTAGGGGCAAAATATTATCGGGAATTTCAAGTGTTGAAATTTGCAATGAGATTGCATACCTTCTATAAGATAGTTGGATCCCTATACCCGCTATGAGTAATTGTTACTCCTGGGAGAGTTTTACACATTACAATTAGCCGATCAAGTAGGTGTTTAGAAAGGGGTCAACGGGGTTACGCCTCTGGGAAAAACGAGGTTTACATTAATTAGGTTCGTGCGAAAGCACGGGGGACCTCCCTCAAAGTACCGACACTGGCCTGGCTGAAAGATTGGCGAACTTGTAGTGTGTAATTAATCCCGGCTAGTCTTTCCTTTTAGGGTTTGAAGGAAGATTTGATAAAAAGCAGTGGGAGCCATCCTGATTAGATAAAATAATAACCAATCTATTCTTGTAAGAGCGCACGCTGAGTGTTTTCTTCTCTCTCTCTCTCCAGGCAGCGACCATAGCACGCCTTAATCAAGATAATAATACGGATTATTGACTGAACCCGCTTGTTATACTTAGCTGGGGAACGTTGGTCCCGCTCCAACTTATAATTGTTATAAGACAGAGCAGGAAATTGGGGAATGCCAGATTTCCCGTGCCGCCCAAACGAAGAGAGTGCATGCTGATGCATCATCTTCGGATGTGTTCATTATACAGAACTGTTTCTCAGTATCCTCTGCATCCTTGGTATATGATACCGGATCAGGATCCCAAATATGTAATCTGTTACATAGGGCTGCAAAAAGGTAGAAAAACTGAGAACGGGTGATAAGTTTCATGAGACAGAAAACGGGGCAAGTGTTGCAGCCAAGTCTGTTGGTCACTGTCACCCTGTATTACCAATACATTGATTCTGAACGAATATTATTAGATACCGAACCTGATATACAAAATCATATCAGTCTCTTTATTAGTAAAGAAATGATAAAATTTTGTATTGATGGGTAATGTTTTGAACATCTCCTATATCAAAAGTTGATCGGTTCAGGCACGTTATCTAAAAGCATTAATGTTCTAAATCAAACTACAGTTCTTAGTATACAGAACACACACAAGAGGAAGAGTTCAGAAATGAACGGATCCTTCTTGAGGCATTGTAGACTAGGTCATATCAATGCGACCCGACTGGCTGAAGTTACATCTAGATGCATATTTAAATCAGTTTGAATTTACATCTTGTGAAACTTGTCAGTCATGTCACAAAGATAAGATGACCATAGCTCTATTTATTGGAAACAGAGAAAGAGTTAGTGAACTCTTGGGATGATACATGTTGATATATGAAGGTCCCCTGTCTACAAATACCAAGACCGGTTCTTTGTACTTCATTACATTCTCTGATAATCTCTCAAGATTCAGACATATGTTCCTGTTGAAACACAAGTCCGAACCTTTTGAGATATTCACAGAATATAAGTTAGAAGTAGAGTACCAAAATAAGGGTATAAGTATTATGTCCTTTGATGTGATCAGGGAGGAGAATACTTGAGCACGGAAATCCTGGACTATTCTAAAGGAGAATGAGATTCTCTCTCAGCATTACTCCTCCGTATACACCATAGCACGATGGTATATCGGGGAGGAGCAGATACACCCTATTTGATATGGTGTGCTCTATGATGAGTACTACTGAGTTATCTATTTCCTTTAGGGAGTTATGCACTTGAGTAGCTGCATACCTATTGAATTAGGTTCGAATCAGATCACAGCCTACCACTCCATATAAGATATGGTATGGGAAGAGCCCATGTCTTAAGTTAGTTAAGATTTGGGGTTGACCGGCCTATGTCTAAAAGCAAAATCCGGACAAGCTCGAGGCAAGGTCTGTAATGTAGAACTGGAAAGGTTCCAGCTATACAAATTACAACAGATGATTTGGTAGAACCGAAGAATTCTATAGTAACCAATGAACCTCAGCCTCTCCGCTGATCTAGTAGGGTTTCTCACCCACCTGAGAGATACTTTGGTTTCTCTATGACAGTGGGAGCGAGGATTGCATCATGAGATGATGACCCAACTGGTTTCGAGCTGGCCATCAGGAGTAAGACTCTGTAAGAATGGCTGGATGCTTAGCGATCTGAGATGGAATCCTTATACACCAACAAAGTATGGACTTTGGTTGCTATATCTGAAGGGTTGAATCCCCATCAGGAGCAAGTATATCTTGAGAAGATTACTTGGTGTACTTGGAAAAGTTGAGACTTTCAAAGCTAGACTTGTTAAAGGTTTGCATCATTGACCAGGTATGGATTTTGTTGAAACCTTTTCTAAGTAGCTATGCTTAAGTCCATCCAGATCCTACTTGTCACGGCTACATACCATGACTACGATATCTGGTGGTTGGGTGTCATGACTGCTTTTCTAAATGATGTTTTAGAAGAGTGCGTCTATAAGTACATAGCCAGAGGGCTTCGTAGACAGTGGGAGCAGCGGAAACATGTGCAAGATGCTTTATAGGATAAAGCAGGCATCGCGGAGTTGGAACGTCTGTTTTGATGTGTTAGTTAAAGAGTTTGACATCATCAAAATGGTAGATGAACCTTGTATAAACAAAAAGGTAGTAGGGAGTATGGTGGCGATTCACGTAGAGTACGTGGATGACATACTCTTGATAGGGAAAGAGTTTCCTATGCTACACTCGATCAATCTCCGCTTATCACAATGATTCTCCATCTAGGATCAAAGTGATACCTACTAAATCCTGGATTTTGGATCTATGAGATAGATCTAAATGGAGTTAGGATACTCGCTAGTTGTAGTGAGATGGTATCAAATGATCCTGGGGAGAATCACTGAAAGTGTTCCAGGGTGATAAAGACGACTGAGTGTCAGTCACAGGCATTGTCTTTACCCTCAGTAAAAGGACGGTATGTTGGAAGAGTTCCAAGCTAGATACCGTGACATACTAGACGATAAAGGCAGGATACATCGCTACTTAAGATGCTACCAAAGAGGATGTTTGGGTGTATAATGGTTCATGAGATGAACTATGTTCCTACCATTGTGAGACAATGGAGTTGTGGCTTATGCCAAGGAACGCCGGTCCCATCAGTGATCCAGACATAATCTATGGCAGTATCACCTGATCATGGAGATGTTTGATCTCCAGGATGATCGAGGTTAGGAGAACAGACTCAGAAGACAACACGGCGGATCCACTCACGAAGGCCTTATCCCAGAGAGAGACTTTTATGGGATGGTTGAGTATGAGATACTGCAACCACTGCTATCAGATGGCCCTAGTGCAAGTGGGAGATTGTTAGTTATATGTATGCCCTAGAGGCCATTGCTATACATAGGATATATATTGTAGTGGATGTTGGGACATATATAGGGAGGACTTTCTTGCTCGACATGATAGTATGCTATCTGGTTACACTTTACCTTGACGTGTACACCGATTGTCTCTCTGTTACATGTTGGTAAAGCCCTTAGGATGTGTACTTGACTTCCTGGACTATGATGTGGATCATACTAGAGGGGACATGGTAGTCCATAAGTACATCCTTCAAGGTCCCTAGTCGTGGGTGTATCGAGACAGGGTATCGATATGCCAGAGTAGACTAGCGTATACCTTCTCGACCCATACAGATGGGTGATGGATGATCCCATATCCATTGGTGTTTGACATCAGAGATGATATACGGGTGCTCAGTGGAGACTGGGTACACTGGACGGACTCGCCGAGAACTCCCAGATGGTATTATACCTTACGTCAGATGGCAGTTCTCAGGTGACACTGGTACAGAGTAGTCTGTTGACCCGAGATCATCATAGAGTCTTGTGTGGTTCCCACTGTGCTTTGATTTCCACCTTACCACGTCCAAGAGGGCATGCAAAACGGTGGTTTTTGGGTACAGTCCCGAGTCACATGGAGGCAATGAGCGATAGGAGGGGATTCGTCTCTCCCGGTATATGGAGTTGATGTTGCGCTGTGTTCGATTGGCTATAACCGGAAATCCCTGGCCAGGGTTGCTGAGATTTACCGGTAAGTGTTACCAGTATTTTCTCGAATCGTTATAGACCGCATATCGGCACGACTTATCGAGCTATTGGGGTCTGACGTTTACCACCCCTAGGCGAGATATGCGACATATCAGACGATCAGACCGGACTGTACGGTAAGTGTTACTGGTTGGATTCATAGGAGTGTGAGCGGGCTTGCTCATCGATCTTCTGATCGCTCAATACCCGGGTGGCCGTTTCGTTTAGCAGACCGCTTGCGGCTTGTGGGTGTTTGATATGATCATCATCTGCTGCCGGCGTATTGACGAGTCTTTAGAGTCCTACACAGAGGTTTCCTGGCTCAAGCGAAACGAAATAGGAGCGCATATGGGATATGTGCGGGACCGAGAATGATACCAGCATGTGATACTGTATTCGATTCTCGCGATCTGTGACATTGATCGGTTATATGCGATATAGCCGGGTTATCGGATCAAGTGTTGATTCGATAAGTTGTTACTGTTGATATTAGTCGGTTATATACGATATGACCGGATCATTAAATCAAGCGTTGATTTAATGATTTAATGCATAATGATATATTTGATATATTACTTTGCATTAACTAGTATCGGTTCACTTAACATGGATTTTCTCACTCGCATGTGCACATCGTATATGTGATATATTTTTGTGCACTTGATTGTATCATGTTTGATGATGCAAGATTGCTAGGGTTTGTGTAAAGAATTAAACCTTGGTTAAGTAAATGGTTAGGGTTTTATTTATTTATTCATTCATTTATCTATTTGTTTTTGGATGAAAAGAATGAGAAAAGAAAACAAATGGTTGCTTTCTTAGAAGCTTCTTCAAGCTTCATGCAACTTTGACCAAAGCAACCACTCTTGTCTTCTTCTCTAACCCTATCCATTCAACCTAACTCAAGTTAATTCTCTACACTTTACCATGGTTAAAATTATGATAAGAATTCATTTTCTTTTCTATTTTATTATTCTTACCATAACATTATCATCATCATCTTCTTCTTCTTCAAGAAGAAAACCTAGACTTCATCAATGGTGACTTGATGAAATGAGTGAGAAATCCAATTCTAAATTCAACCCATCTACTATTTCTTCATCCTCTATCTCTTGCCAAGTAGTATAGGGTGTTTCCTTCACAAGTTTTCTTGACTTGGTGAAGTTGGAGCTTGATCTAGCGATGCCTCGACGTAGATCATCTTCGGCATCGTCGTCGATGACCTAGCCCGCTTTTTCTCCGATGAAGCCGACGCTAGAGCCCAAGATCCGATTTGTACAGCGAGGAGACTTCATCGCGGAGCCATGGAGGTGGAGAACCGGATCTACAAAGGTTGTATTTCCGTTTACCATTTAGTTAAGTTGTTAACTAGTTTCTTTTTCGCCTAAACTTCTAGCCAACGATCCGTATTAGGGTTTCTCGGCACCGTAATTTTTGAAATTGGCATGGTTGATACCTTGTGAGACCTCTTGAGAGTGCCTAGGAACCCTTCAGTGGTATCAGAGCCTAGCTAGAGCCTTAGGCGATGTGTAGACGAAGTTTCAAACCCGAACGAACCCGAAACCCTAAAATTTCACCCTCTCTGGACTTTTTTCAAAAACTGGGTTTTTTCCAGATTAAAAATTTTTAAAAAATTCAGCAGGGAATTCTAAGAATTACGGCGCAAAAATTATCTCATGATCCCTCTAATGAGCGGCGGAACCGCGGCATAAGCCTAGCTTATGCGGCGGTTCCGCGGCAAAAGTGTGACGTCATCTTCCCAATTTTGCACAGTAATTCATGTTTTCAGGTGTTGAGTTTTCTGGGAATTTTTAATATTTATTCAAGAGTTGAATTTTCTGGGGTTGTTTTGGGGATTCGATGATTCGATTGGATTATCTGATTTTGTCTATGTGGCTTCCGGATAATTATTGAATATGTTAAAAAGTTCGACCGGATATAAATACCCAATTTTTCCCCTGTCGGGAAATTTCCAAGTGTTGGATTTTTCCGTGGTTTAAAGACGTTCTAAGTAGTGCAAGTAAGAAGACAACAAACCTTAACTCGATTGTGTGACCGTCTTGAACTGCCCTTTGAACCTTCGGGTTTGGGGCAATACGGCGTGCCACATGTGAGGCGTTGGCTTGACCCTTCTACGGCTGGACCGTTGGTACTGAGGCATGAACAGAATGTTTTTAGACTTATTTCATGTGTTGATCTGTTACGGGAAAACTTGGGTGTTTGAATGTTTGATCGGAAAGTTTAACATTTTCTATCTTATCCGGAATGTGATACAATAATTGGAATTCACAATAAGTTATGAGATAACTGAATGAATGTTATAAATCTAGCGGTTTAGTCTCACTTGATCGGTTGCCACGGAATTTTGATGTGATCAAAAGTCCGTCGCAATCACGTAGCGTACGCGGATACTCGCCGGGTAAACTTAATAGACAGTCCCACCCCATAGCCCCGACCAAGTGACTGTAGGAGAACCCCGTCGCCGAAAGCATCCGTTTGGTTGCTCGCGGTAGCGGTGTTCCGCATTGGTGCACTTCGTCGACGGCGTCGGGGGTGCTGCCGCCTACTAAAGTTTGCGACGAGCATTCGATCAAATAGTCGGGAATCTTGTTGAATTGCCCGACTTGATATTGAAAAGAGTTTTCGATTTTGAGACTAAAATGCGGGGTTTATAATTGTTAGGCATGCGATGTCTAAGTAATTCATTTGGTCAGGCATGCGATGTCTGAGGAGGTTGCGGATTCCAACTGTTATAGTTTTACACTTTTTTTTCTGTGACCGTAAGTGTAATATGTGATATCGCCGGTTTCGTTGCTATATGTCAATGACAATTGGGATGCGCATATGTACTTACGTTAATGACATGCGATATTATGTGTTGCTAGATATGTTATATTGGATCGTCGTGTTTGAATAGCCGGGGTTTTTTATGTGAAATGAGTGTTTTTCATTTTCATTCATGTAAAAACTTGTATGTAATATTCTTTTATTGGGGCACTTCCAGGTTGCGGAAGATGTCACCGTTTGTATATTATTTACTTTTCTGCACTAGGATAGACCCAAGGAGGAGGGCACAAGTAAACGGGTTCTGGAGTCCAGTGGGAGACCAACTCGAGGAGTCGAGTCCGGGTCTCCTAACTCTAGAATTGGTAGGGTTGCTTGCCGCTCTCGTAGGGGTCTAGGGGTGTGGGTTTGGCTATTCATCACGACCGTGGAATCCGTGTTTTATACTGGCTTGTATTGAAAACACGGACGTCCTAGTATATCCAATATTTCATATGATTCTTCTGCTGCGATATCTGTGATGTGATCATGTGATGTTCTGTGATAGATACAGCATATAGTATATATGATATATTATGTAGGCGTTACTTATGTTTTACACCCGCGCTAGCCCTGCCCCGCTCTGCCGTTAGTTACCTAACCTAACGGTGCACGAGGGGACATCGAGGCGAATGCGGATGGCATAAGTGTACGTCGTATTTATCTGTGATGTTTAGGTACTTAAATGATGGGACTTCATTAATGAGATTAATGAAATAAAAGAAACCTAAAGATGTTGTAGAATCGAATTTCAAAATAAAACAGGTAGCTACAGTTCTTGCTTTGCACAGCGGTATATATGATATATCCTGCACCTTATTCGATGAGGAAAGGACCGAGATCCCTTTACCGGGAGTGACTCCTTTAGCAATAACTGGCAGATGCTACACACTCGGTTTGTCTTTTGATTGCTTTTAAGTGTTTTTGCTTTGCACAGTGATATATATGATATATCCCGCACCTCATTCGACGAGGAAAGGACCGACGATCCCTTCACCGGGAGTGACTCCTTTAGAAAAACTAGAAAAGCCTCAAAACACTCCATTTTAAAAAAATCATTTGATTCTACAACGATATCAAGTTCATTACGCAATAGGTTTTCAGAAAAACCTGTCGTAACCCTCCGTCATTTCAGATAAGTACTAGTTAGTATTCGTGCTGCGGTTGTTTGGCATGCGTCAAGGCGTAGTGTACGGTAGCTAACTAGTGCTTATCTGCTAGCATACGATGCGATTGGATTAGGGTATTCGTACGGCGTTGTTTGGCATGCGTCAAGGGTCGTGCGGGTGGGTTTAATTCAATCTAGAAATGTACGGGTTGAACTTGACTAGCGGACTATGGGTTGTTTGGCATGCGTCAAGGTCATAGCACGCTAGGGGCAAAATATTATCGGGAATTTCAAGTGTTGAAATTTGCAATGAGATTGCATACCTTCTATGAGATAGTTGGATCCCGATACCCGCTGCGAGTAATTGTTACTCCTGGGAGAGTTTTACACATTACAATTAGCCGATCAAGTAGGTGTCTAGAAAGGTGTCAACGGGGTTACGCCTCTAGGAAAAACGAGGTTTACATTAATTAGGTTCGTGCGAAAGCACGGGGGACCTCCCTCAAAGTACCGACACTGGCCTGGCTGAAAGATTGGCGAACTTGTAGTGTGTAATTAATCCCGGCTAGTCTTTCCTTTTAGGGTTTGAAGGAAGATTTGATAAAAAGCAGTGGGAGCCATCCTGATTAGATAAAATAATAACCAATCTATTCTTACAAGAGCGCACGCTGAGTGTTTTCTTCTCTCTCTCTCTCCAGGTAGCGACCATATCACGCCTTAATCAAGATAATAATACGGATTATTGACTGAACCCGCTTGTTATACTTAGCTGGGGAACGTTGGTCCCGCTCCAACTTATAATTGTTATAAGACAGAGCTGGAAATTGGGGAATACCAGATTTCCCGTGCCGCCCAAACGAAGAGAGTGCATGCTGATGCATCATCTTCGGGTGTGTTCATTATACAGAACTGTTTCTCAGTATCCTCTGCATCCTTGGTATATGATACCGGATCAGGATCCTAGATATGTAATCTGTTACATAGGGCTGCAAAAATGTAGAAAAACTGAGAACGGGTGATAAGTTTCATGAGACAGAAAACGGGGCAAGTGTTGCAGCCAAGTCTGTTGGTCACTGTCACCCTGTATTACCAATACATTGATTCTGATCGAATGTTATTAGATACCGAACCTGATATACAAAATCATATCAGTCTCTTTATTAGTAAAGAAATGATAAAATTTTGTATTGATGGGTAATGTTTTGAACATTTCCTATATCAAAAGTTGATCGGTTCAGGCACGTTATCTAAAAGCATTAATGTTCTAAATCAAACTACAGTTCTTAGTATACAGAACACACACAAGAGGAAGAGTTCAGAAATGAAAGGATCCTTCTTGAGGCATTGTAGACTAGGTCATATCAATGCGACCCGACTGGCTGAAGTTACATCTTGATGCATATTTAAATCAGTTTGAATTTACATCTTGTGAAACTTGCCTGTCATGTCATAAAGATAAGATGACCATAGCTCTGTTTATTGGAAACAGAGAAAGAGTTAGTGAACTCTTGGGATGATACATATTTATGTATGGAGGTCTCCTGTCTACAAATACCAAAACCGGTTCTTTGTACTTCATTACATTCTCTGATAATCTCTCAAGATTCAGACATATGTTCCTGTTAAAACACAAGTCCGAACCTTTTGAGATATTCATAGAATATAAGTTAGAAGTAGAGAACCAAAATAAGGGTATAAGTATTATGTCCTTTGATGTGATCAGGGAGGAGAATACTTGAGCACGGAAATACTGGACTATTCTAAAAGAGAATGAGATTCTCTCTCAGCATTACTCCTCCGTATACACCATAGCACGATGGTATATCGGGGAGGAGCAGATACACCCTATTTGATATGGTGTGCTCTATGATGAGTACTACTGAGTTATCTATTTTCTTTAGGGAGTTATGCACTTGAGTAGCTGCATACCTATTGAATTAGGTTCGAATCAGATCACAGCCTACAACTCCATATAAGATATGGTATGGGAAGAGCCCATGTCTTAAGTTAGTTAAGATTTGGGGTTGACCGGCCTATGTCTAAAAGCAAAATCCGGACAAGCTCGAGGCAAGGTCTGTAATATAGAACTGGAAAGGTTCCAGCTATACAAATTACAACAGATGATTTGGTAGAACCGAAGGATTCTATAGTAACCAGCAAACCTCAGCCTCTCCGCCGATCTAGTAGGGTTTCTCACCCACCTGAGAGATACTTTGGTTTCTCTATGACAGTGGGAGCGAGAATTGCATCATGAGATGATGACCCAACTGGTTTCGAGCTGGCCATCAGGAGTAAGACTCTGTAAGAATGGCTGGATGCTTAGCGATCTGAGATGGAATCCTTATACACCAACAAAGTATGGACTTTGGTTGCTATATCTGAAGGGTTGAATCTCCATCAGGAGCAAGTATATCTTGAGAAGATTACTTGGTGTACTTGGAAAAGTTGAGACGTTCAAAGCTAGACTTGTTAAAGGTTTGCATCATTGACCAGGTATGAATTTTGTTGAAACCTTTTCTAAGTAGCTATGCTTAAGTCCATCCAGATCCTACTTGTCACGGCTACATACCATGACTACGATATCTGGTGGTTGGGTGTCATGACTTCTTTTCTAAATGATGTTTTAGAAGAGTGCGTCTATAAGTACACAGCCAGAGGGCTTCGTAGACAGTGGGAGCAGCGGAAACGTGTGCAAGATACTTTATAGGATAAAGCAGGCATCGCGGAGTTAGAACGTCTGTTTTGATGTGTTAGTCAAAGAGTTTGACATCATCAAAATGGTAGATGAACCTTGTATAAACAAAAAGGTAGTAGGGAGTATGGCGGCGATTCACGTAGAGTACGTGGATGACATACTCTTGATAGGGAAAGAGTTTCCTATGCTACACTCGATCAATCTCCGCTTATCACAATGATTCTCCATCTAGGATCAAAGTGATACCTACTAAATCCTGGATTTTGGATCTATGAGATAGATCTAAATGGAGTTAGGATACTCACTAGTTGTAGTGAGATGGTATCAAATGATCCTGGGGAGAATCACTGGAAGTGTTCCAGGGTGATAAAGACGACTGAGTGTCAGTCACAGGCATTGTCTTTACCCTCAGTAAAGGGACGGTATGTTGGAAGAGTTCCAAGCTAGATACCGTGACATACTAGACGATAAAGGCAGGATACATCGCTACTTAAGATGCTACCAAAGAGGATGTTTGGGTGTATATTGGTTCATGAGATGAACTATGTTCCTACCATTGTGAGACAATGGAGTTGTGGCTTATGCCAAGGAACGCCGGTCCCATCAGTGATCCAGACATAATCTATGGCAGTATCACCTGATCATGGAGATGTTTGATCTCCAGGATGATCGAGGTTAGGAGAACAGACTCAGAGGACAACACGGCGGATCCACTCACGAAGGCCTTATCCCAGAGAGAGACTTTTATGGGATGGTTGAGTATGAGATACTGCAACCACTGCTATCAGATGGACCTAGTGCAAGTGGGAGATTGTTAGTTATATGTATGCCCTAGAGGCCATTGCTATACATAGCTTATATATTGTAGTGGATGTTGGGACATATATAGGGAGGACTTTCTTGCTCGACATGATAGCATGCTATCTGGTTACACTTTACCTTGACGTGTACACTGATTGTCTCTCTGTTACATATTGGTAAAGCCCTTAGGATGTGTACTTGACTACCTGGACTATGATGCGGGTCATACTAGTGGGGACATGGTAGTCCATAAGTACATCCTTCAAGGTCCCTAGTCGTGGGTGTATCAAGACAGGGCATCGATATGCTAGAGTAGACTAGCGTATACCTTCTCGACCCATACAGATGGGCGATGGATGATCCTATATCCATTGGTGTTTGACATCAGAGATGATATACGGGTGCTCAGTGGAGACTGGGTACACTGGACGAACTCGCCGAGAACTCCCAGATGGTATTATACCTTATGTCAGATGGCAGTTCTCAGGTGACACTGGTACAGAGTAGTCTGTTGACCCGAGATCGTCATAGAGTCTTGTGTGGTTCCCACTGTCCTTTGATTTCCACCTTACCACGTCCAAGAGGGCGTGCAAAACGGTGGTTTTTGGGTACAGTCCCGAGTCACATGGAGGCAATGAGCGATAGGAGGGGATTCGTCTCTCCCGGTATAGGGAGTTGATGTTGTGCTGTGTTCGATTGGCTATAACCGGAAATCTCTGGCCAGGGTTGCTGAGATTTACTGGTAAGTGTTACCAGTAGTTTCTCGAATTGTTATAGACCTCATATCTACACGACTTATCGAGCTATTGGGGTCTGACGTTTACCACCCCTACGAGAGATATGCGACATATCAGACGATCAGACCGGACTGTACGGTAAGTGTTACTGGTTGGATTCATACGAGTGTGAGCGGGCTTGCTCGTCGATCTTCTGATCGCTCAATACCCGGGTGGCCGTTACGTTTAGAAGACCGCTTGCGGCTTGTGGGTGTTTGATATGATCATCTGCTGCCGGCGTATTAACGAGTCTTTAGAGTCCTACACAGAGGTTTCCTGGCTCAAGCGAAACGAAATAGGAGCGCATATGAGATATGTGCGGGACCGAGAATGATACCAGCATGTGATACTGTATTCGATTCTCGCGATCTGTGACATTGATCGGTTATATGCGATATAGCCGGGTTATCGGATCAAGTGTTGATTCGATAAGTTGTTACTGTTGATATTAGTCGGTTATATACGATATGACCGGATCATTAAATCAAGCGTTGATTTAATGATTTAATGCATAATGATATATTTGATATATTACTTTGCATTAACTAGTATCGGTTCACTTAACATGGATTTTCTCACTCGCATGTGCACATCGTATATGTGATATATTTTTGTGCACTTGATTGTATCATGTTTGATGATGCAAGATTGCTAGGGTTTGTGTAAAGAATTAAACCTTGGTTAAGTAAATGGTTAGGGTTTTATTTATTTATTCATTCATTTATCTATTTATTTTTGGATGAAAAGAATGAGAAAAGAAAACAAATGGTTGCTTTCTTAGAAGCTTCTTCAAGCTTCATGCAACTTTGACCAAAGCAACCATTCTTGTCTTCTTCTCTAACCCTAACCATTCAACCTAACTCAAGTTAATTCTCTACACTTTACCATGGTTAAAATTATGATAAGAATTCATTTTCTTTTCTATTTTATTATTCTTATCATAACATTATCATCTTCTTCTTCTTCTTCTTCAAGAAGAAAACCTAGACTTCATCAATGGTGACTTGATGAAATGAGTGAGAAATCCAATTCTAAAGTCAACCCATCTCCTATTTCTTCATCCTCTACCTCTTGTCAAGTAGTATAGGGTGTTTCCTTCACAAGTTTTCTTGACTTGGTGAAGTTGGAGCTTGATCTAGCGATGCCTCGACGTAGATCATCTTCGGCATCGTCGTCGATGACCTAGCCCGCTTTTTCTCCGATGAAGCCGGCGCTAGAGCCCAAGATCCGATTTGTACAGCGAGGAGACTTCATCGTGGAGCCATGGAGGTGGAGAACCGGATCTACAAAGGTTGTATTTCCGTTTACCATTTAGTTAAGTTGTTAACTAGTTTCTTTTTCTCCTAAATTTCTAGCCAACGATCCGTATTAGGGTTTCTCGGCACCGTAATTTTTGAAATTGGCATGGTTGATGCCTTGTGAGACCTCTTGAGAGTGCCTAGGAACCCTTCACCATCTTCCAACTCTTTTGGCGCTGGTGGAAACTCTGAGATCAACTCATCTTCATCCTCATTTTCGAAGCACCATGAGAGGTCGTCCATGTTCTCGGGCACTCCTTCTTCTGACAGCGTTATTACGTGACAGGTACGAGATCGTTTTCAAGACCGATGTTGATCTGGTTCTACTCTTACCATATACGTTGCTTATGGCTCGTGCTGGTGGGATTACCCTCCAACTGTCGGATAGAGCGAACCTTCCGAGTTGATACTGGTTTTCAACCCAGTCTTTGAAGGAGAAGCAGTATTCAAGAGGATGTCCTATCGCTCGGTGATAGGAGCAATAGTCTGGGTGATGAACCTCACTTGCTTGATCGGGGTGCCGAGACTTCGGGAGTGTCATCATCTGATTTTTCATGATGAGGTCGAATATCTTCGTTGTCTTGTCTTGAGGGAAGGAATATGCTCGACCCATCTTCTTCATCAGCGATGGATTCCGGCTGATCTTTTCTTGATCACATGGCCTTTTGGATCCATTTTGCCGCTGTCGAACGCTTTTTCCGTTCTTTGACTTATTTTTTCCTCCGCGTCGGGCCTTTTTTTTATCTTGGGAATGCATGGTGAGCTGACGGTGAAGGGCATCGTCATCCTCCGTAGCCTGTTGAAGGAGGCGTTGTGTCTTGGCTTTCTCGTAAATGTCCATTTCGCGGCTGTGGTCGTTCCGAGCCTTTTGACTCGCTTCCCCTTATTAGCTTGTCCATTTGTTCTTCAAATGATGGACTCGACACTTTTATGGCAGGACCTCGTTTTAGTTCGGCGTCAGCGTCTTTTAAAAGAGCATCCTCTTCTTCATCAAGGTCATTTATGATATGGCAGCCATGAAGCTGCTCCCGTCTCTTGGACTGGACATATCCGAGCCCTATCGTTTCTATTTTTCCGTTGGGCAATTTTTGCTGCGTTCCGGGGACGTTCCAAATCCTGTTGTAGAACTGAGCTTGTCGAGGAGTTTTTTTGAAAGGTATGCCTTGGTATTTTAATAACCTTTTCAATCCCTCAGTGTAGTATCTGGGCAGACGAATGGGTTGGAGCCTGTCAAGCGCAGGTTCGACACCACGCCAGACTTCTCTCCCGACTTTGGTTTCCCCGGATCGGTAGAATAGGATCGCCTTTTCACCTCTTCTCCTGGGAGGGACGTAGAATGTTTGTAGCTCTTGCACGCTATATGTCTCAAGCGCATCAAGCTCTCTGTAGTGCTGCCGCAGAACCATGGCGATTTGCAAACTCCAATCATCTCCAGTGAAGGCCGGTATTGATGGACGGACCGAGAACACTGCGTTGACTTCGTCTTCGGAGTCACTGCCAAAGACCAGAATAGGGGCAGATGGTCCCGACCTGTTGCATTGGGGCGGCCCCGAATAGACTATCTCTTCTTCCTCCTCGGTATCGCTCCCGAAGACCGGAATAGTGGTGATAGCCTTTTGCTTATTCTCCGGTTTATGGTATCTTTCCGTGTCTTTAAAGTCTGGTAGGAAATACTTAGCGTCTTCATACTTGCGGACTTCATTTATGGAGAATGGGTTTAGTTCCCCCGTCACGGTATACTCGAGACCATCTTTGAAATATTTAATACACTGATGCTGTGTAGAAGGGATGATGTTGTACTCGTGCAACCAAGGCCTACCGAGTAAGGCGTTGTAGCAGGTCTTGGCGTCAATGACATGAAATTTAATGTCAGTGACGAGCATCCCAAAGCGTAACATCAGAATCACAGACCCGAGCGTCCATGATGACTGGGAGTCGAATCCGGAGATAGTGATTTTATCCCGAGCGAGGTGTTGAACGCTCATGCAGATTTCTTTTAGCACCCTCACATTCAGGAGATTGACGGAGGACCCGTTGTCAACTAAGATCTTCCCTATCTTGATATCATGGCAGTACCCGGTGACATACAGGGGACGGTTGTGCCCGCACGTTCCGAGGAGGAGATCTTCATCGCCGAAAGTGATGTCAGCTGTGTGCACTTCTTCCAGCTCATCCTTCATCTTTTCTTCGACAAAGAAATCTTGGAACTTCTCGGGCTCTTGTAATGGCTTGATCAGAGAATCTCGTGCCTCTTTAGACAGCAGAAGGGCGTCCAAAACGCTTAGCTGCGAGGGTATCTTCCTCAGGTGCGCTAGGACATTGTAATCTACTTTTCTTTTCTTGGGCGGGTCCTTGGCTGTCAGCTCTTCGACGACTCGATCATCGTGGGCGATATCCTCAGGGACTTTTTCCTTCCCCTTATCTTTTTTGTTCGATCCCCTGTTTGCAGGTCAGAGATTCTTTTCGGGCAACGTACGGTTGCGCAGCTGAATATTCTCACAGTTAATCATCTCTTCCTCTTTTCCTGAGGTGGATTCTTTGAAGAGAGGGCCGAGGGCTATTTCTTCATCAGAATCGCTTCCGAAGGTGAGAACTTGCGATCCCCCGGAATCAACCATGTGACAGTCGTCGACATTTCTTTTGTGCTCATATGTCGTGCTTCTCTTCTCCCGACGAGCTTTGCGCTTCAATCGCTTGAAGTATTGTCGGTGGGCAACATATCCTTGCCACCAGTTTTGAAAGGCCATGCTGTCATGACCCGAAGTACGGAACATGACCGGCACTTAAACTATGAACATCTCGAGGCGTACGTAATCTAAGTAAACCGAAAACCCAGAAATCCAAACCAAGAAAAGTAGTAGAGTGAAGGAAAACCAATTTAAAACAAGTAGTTTTTAATAGCATAAGCCGAATTATGCAGTTTTTAAAACATCAAAAATTTACTGAAAATTTCGGCAGAGTCTCCTTTGTAAATACTGGCCCCCAAACGGGATACAACATGAATAGTATACGAAATCAAGAAAAGGGCATCCCCAAGCGGGAGCTAGCTCTTCGTCAATCGACGGTCACAACCACACAAACAATATAATATACAACGCCAACGGCGAGGATCAAAACTCAAAAGGAAACTCAAAACCACCAGAAATATAACGAGCGACTCTAAGGTCAAAAGAATAAACAACACTGGTCTCTATCTAAAAAAAACATGTTTGGTTGATGGAATTTACTAGATACAACGGAATAATATTATACAAGGTAATATGATGGGTATGATACAAGAAAAACCCACCTACTAGTAAGTCACCCGAATGAAACTGAGCCCGCAAAGCCGTAATGAAACCTGTATGGCAAACCTGCAAGAAACTGGGGCACAACGGGGGTGAGTTGCCAACTCGTGAATAGAAAAACATCTACGCACAGAAATCGCATAAATAACGCAACGTAGGTCAATGATCATAATATATCCTCAAATATATAACCAGCAACCTATAACAAGGCTAGGGTAAATATCTAACCCGAGTGTAATCTCATGTGCCTGTGTCAGTGCCTCAGGTAGCAATATATCATATGAATGAGGTATGAATGCATGAAAATAGAATACATGTAAATGAAGAAACTGTTTTCATAAATTAGTGAGATTTCCTTCGTATTTTTAAACTGAGGTATCATAATGAAATCAGTATCAACAGTGTTTAGCATCGACACAAAACATAAATCTCACTGTCTCGAAATATCAATGTCTCAATCTCAATATCTAGGGCACCGTCAGTCCAAACCGGCCCCTACCATCCATCTCAAGACCACGACGGTATCCTCCGGATATCCGACGCGTCGGGTAATATCACCGGTAGGTAATCTGTCCCCTGCCATGCTCAACGTCAACACCACATTCATCTTGCCCCAGGATACCATACCGGGCCCACCATGTACCCGTGACGGTTCCTCCACTCCTCGACACGGATCTCGAAAACCACAGCAAACTCATGGTGGACGACACTTACATCACTAGAAAACTGCAATTTACATATTTTAAAAGGTTAATAAGTTTAGAAATTTTGCGGCTTTCCTCCGAAATCCAGAAATATCATAAATCTCAAGAAGTCATCACAAGTGCATATGTCAATGCTAATGAATGTATATGGTGTCAATAACCAAGTTGCAATGTATGATTAATAACTAGGCATGAACAATGGAATAACAGTATGCATGAAGTGACAAGTAATAACTACAATGTCTAAACTGGCATATAACCCAGGTACACTAATATCGTATCAACTACTAACTAACAAGCTAAGCCAAGCAATAGTATTTTCTAAGTGTACGTGACATGGCAATTACCGATGAAGATGTGTGTGAGCCGGCAAGTAAGTGTATGTGGCACATACGCATCATCGGTAATGGTGCTGGTGTCCTAACAGCATGATATCAATAATGGAGTATGCAGCAAAATAAGTATGCGGGGCAGAGCGAACAGCAATAATGTGCGGAAGCAGAATACTAGACACAACGATAACTAATCCGTATTAAACTAATATAAGTCCTACAAATGGTGCCTTTTGAAATAACACGAATCATGGGGTTTTGAAAATAGGGGCTGCGGTGTTTTTATGAAAAGATAAGTCTTTTGAAATATCCGTAGGATCCCTTGGGCTGTCTTTTAAAATACCCACGATTCGTTAGTTTTTGAAATAGGTAGGAGTCTAATCTAATCTAACAACTACACTAAACTATACGGCTGAACTAACCAGCTGAACTACCGGTAAGGAAACCGCCTATTATCTGAGTCGATACATATACCTACCTGTATATGTATAGTCGGTGATCCCGCCTCAATAATATCATATCCGATACCATATCTATAATCAGACATCCCAAGTCAAGAGTGCGGATCAAACATCAAAATATAGCTCGTACGTAAATCCGTCGTACGGCATCCCAAATCTGGGTACGGGTCAATATCACATTCATCATACTATTCACCTGGTATCCTCTTTATAAATTATCATGATCGGGGTACTGATCTGTGTCTAGTACCATACTGATACCGCCTAAGTATGCATGGACGTGTGTGAAATACTACGTCAAGGACCCACTACAACGTCATGTCGTATCTCAAATACGAGTCCTGCTATATCACCGATCTCACGGCCTCAATCAAATCTTATCGACTCAGCTCAACCCCAAGTATCATCCTCAATCCGTATATGAACACATAGTCCCATACCCATGTAAACACATAACTATAAAGAATCTCATGAGCACATATCAATTGGAAAGTATGCAAGTATGTATGTGTGTATGTGTAGTGCAACACTACCCTAGGGTTCGCAACACTAAAGTAATCCAACACACCAATATCCATCCTAAGAATCGTTATTAATCCAAAATAACATATAATAATTGCTGGTGTGTATACGCATCCGTATACACCACCACGGACTGCGGGGGTGCTATACGCCATCCACCCGACTTCTCCCCGTAGATATAAATCTACTCACCTTGTCCTCGCTAGCCGGTGCCGACGTCGCCACACGCTTGCTTGTCGTCTCGAAGTCCACATGGGGGTACCTACATATCATAACGCACCATATCTCATTAAAACTAAATTCGAGATCGAAACGGCATACGAAAATCAAATCGGCACGCGTATCACGTATAGGTCCAAACCTATCGCCTACGCATGCAAGAATAGTCAAACCAACCCTCGATGTCGATGTACAAACGTCAAACCATCGAGAAAAATCCAATCACACTCATTTGCACATTCACGAATACTAATTTTAATATAAACTAGGTTAAAACTCATAAAAACCCCAATTTCACTTAAAAGGTTATTTTTCCGAAAATCTAGCAAACACATTTCGCCGTTTTTGTACAAAACATGATGTTTAAATGAATATAGCGGCCAATATATTTATTAAATATCTTAAATAAGTCATATAAGCAATTTCCGGAATTTAATCTCATTAAATTCCAAAAACCCTAATATTCTAGTTTACAAAAATACCCTTTTTAACAATTTCAAAGCAAAAATGCACAAACTACAATCTAGCTTAGATTTGCATGATCTAAAGCATTAAACCACACTTAATAAAGTTAATGAAGTCATGAAAAACCTAAATACATTTTTAATCCCAAGTATTTAACCAATTCAAAAATCTAGTAGGCAAATTAGCACATTAACACAATTTTTTTTTTACTAACCATTAGCACTAGCTACTAATCTTGTATTAACATGACAAAAAGTCTAAATATAACACACAACCATACACCAATTTTACAAACCCTAACTTGCATTCAAATTCATAACTTGAATTCCAAAACTTGCAATTAAACTCACATATCCAAATTAACACTTAATTAAATTACCTTAAGAAATTAGTAACAAATTAAGCAAAAGGTTTAGAAATTATACCCAAAAACATTTGAAGATCCACAAGCACCCATAGCCTCCCAAATTGAAATCTTATTCCCTAGATCCATGCTAGATAGGCAAATGAAAAATGGGTAGGAGTTGGATTTTGATTTTGTTTTGATTTTGGGTGGAATTTGATGAATTTTTGAAGGTAAAAAGGGTGGGAATTTTGGAGAAGAGATGACATGAGGTAAAGAGAGAGGAGGGCTGCAGGAAATCAGCAAGGGCTCGGCTAATGAGGGGAGAGAAGAGAGTGTGAGTTGATTGGAGAGAGAATGTGGTCAAAAAGTCAACATTTTACTTCTATCATTCTCTTTTCTTTTCTTTCTTTTCTTTTGCAACACAAGTGGGGACAATTGAGGGGGGGACTGCTGAAATCAGCCATAGGGAAGGAAAAATGGGTGTGTGTGAGTGTGGGTATGGGTGTGGGGTGATGAAAAACGATAAATATAATACCCCAAACATCCATTTACGCTAAAAAAAAGCCTTTTTTCTTCAATAATTTCTAAACCGTTTTGGCAAATGATTTCGTTCCAAAAATCACATGATAAAATTTTATTTAATGTTTTATGATGCACAAAATTTGTTTCAACTCATTCCAATTTGTAATTTTCCCTAATTAAATATATTAGTGACGGCTTAAAATAATAATAAAATAATATTTTTTCAGAAAATTTGAAATTTCACCAGCGGCTCAATAAACACCAAATAATAGCAATTACATAGCTAGAATATGTATATTTAATTTTTATAATAAGATATTTGTATTTTGAATTTTTACAGAAAACCCCCTTATTTTACCGATTTTTTCGAAATTTCACCGAAACGATTTTCAAAACGTTACAATTTTCCCCCTTAAAGAAATTCGGTCCCTGAATTTAAATTCAAACTCCCCCAAATACTAAAACATCTAATAAAAACCATCAAGTCGTCGGGGCTCCGAAATTGTAACTACATAAAATAAATCGTAGCGCAGCGCATGCGCTTGAAAAATGAGCATATAACACAAATCGAAACTCCGTCGAGCATCCCGCAATCATCGGAGTCATGGGGAAGACATCAATACCAAATCCAAGGCAAAACCAATATGATATAACTCGAAACTATACATGTAAATATCGAATCTATATATGTAAGTATCTGAAGGAAATGCGTGCCAAATCTCTTTAAGTCGCTGTGCACGCATATAACACTGCACAGTGGCGGACGTCTATCATAAGAAAATAACTATATACATATATACCTTTGTTTGAAATGTACGTTCCGCCGTTTTGGAAACAATTTAGAAGGGTCTCCTTGTTTTAAACATTTCGTGTCATATCAGACACGTAGGTAAATACTGAGGCTATTGCTCGCTTTTTGGAAATCCCTTCAATAACTATCAATGCATGCAAAAATATATTCAGGTACTGTCCTCTGACTAGTCCTGCTCAGTACGAAAACACATAACAATATCATAAAAACGTACTGCTCTATACGAAATCAATCCCAAAATATGCACATGAATGCTACGTGCGTCTGGTGCGCACGGAAATCAAAATCCATGAATGTGCCATACATGCGCACAGAAACAACATCTAAGTGCATCGGGTGTGCACGAAACATCTGTCGTAGGCAACGTGTGTGCCTGACAGCAAAATCAGGTGCATCTGACATGCACGAAAAATCTCGAATTAGTGCATCTGGTGTGCACCAAATCGCATCTCGTAACAGGCGCCCAACAGGCGCTAAAAATCCAATCCGGTGCATAAAATGCACAAAACAAATGTCGAGCATCACCCTCGAATTCGAAATCCGGTGTATCCAAGTGCATAAAATACATGTCACTGCACTGCCAGCATATATAAACTATACAGAGTGCAGGAACCAAATCACGTGCATGCATACGCATAAAATCAACTCAACTGTTTAAAACCGTAAAATCACAAACATGTGAAACTAAAGCACGAAAACGATATCAAGTGCAACTCTGTGCAAAGATCGTAAATCCTCAATTATCAAAATCAAATTATACGAATAAATCACCCAAAACATCGAAATCAATAATGGCGGAACAATACCGCTCAAGCGCATCCTCTAAGAATCTCGGCCAACTGCCACGGTCACTAGTGGGACGTCTCGTCGATGATCATGAACTCTGTCCTGCTGGCATGCGTAACCATGACCACTCCTGGGTCAAAGTCTTCACTGTGAATTACCAATCTTTCGGTCCATCGGCTCATCGGCCCTGTCGGGTGTGCTAACGGGGACGATTCCGTTCTGGCACTTCTCTGGTCATCTCTTGGTCAATCATCGCGACCACTCGTAAGACAGCATATCACTGGCGTCGACCTCTGGCTCTCTGAATGTACGTGACACATCTGATCCTGGGTGCAAGTATCATTGCAGCAGTGTCCTGGAAGGAATCCTGCTCACGGTCTCTTCCATGTCTCGTCTCTGCCAACTGTCCGGAAGTCATTGTCCTTTCCTATATCTGCATCTTGCTCTGGAACGACTGCATACTCATCGCGACTCCTTCTGGAAGGTAAGTCCACGTACCATGCCTCGGCATGCGCATCGCATCTCTAATGTCGACGGAGTGGAACGTCATCTCATCTAGATCTGGTGCGAACCTCTTACTCCACTTTTTCCTAACGTCGTCTGCTTTGGACTCGTCTCGTCGTGGCTGCATGGACTGAGCTCCAACGACTATCCTCGTATCTGGAGTCTCCTATCTTACCACCTAGCATCCGATTGAAGTCGAACCATTCGATCGATTCGTCGAAACCTCATAATCCCCCAAGAGCTCAACATCTTGGTACCGTTTAATAGTATCGAATATATATACCACAGCATCGGTGGTTCGGCCGTAGAAGGGCAAACCCAAGCCTTACTAATGGCACTGCAGAACTGCCGCAAACCCTAAGGTTCAAAGGCTTTCATACGGTCATTAAGTCGAGTTAGGGTTTCATTCTTCTAGAGGGACCATAGAATTGCCTGCATGTCTTTCCGAATACTTTAAACTTGGAATAATAGGTTTCCGACATTCGATCGTCTCTGTCGACCCTCACGTCTCTGTGTGAAGTCGTCTCTAGCTGGAAGCAATCTATCTGATGACCTCGCATCGGGGTAAGCGAACGAACCACCTGTCCTAGTCATTCATCATCGGGTGACTAGCGACCTTCTATCATCTATTCGTACAACTCGCCCCGCAATAGCTCCAACATATGGGGCGATATCTCGTCGCTCGCAGCAACCACTGGCTTGCTCGTCTGCATGCTGAACAGTGCCTCAATCATCAGGAGTAAGCAACACACCAACGGTCATCAAAATCTGGCTGGCCTCTATCATTGGCTCAATTCTCTAGTGTCGATCAGCGCCTCCGAGTAACCTCATACAGCGACCCATACAATGCTCGTGGTGCAAAAACACAATCCAAAAGACACATCTCTACAATCGTGTGTCGCCCGAATCACGCCATGGTCAGTCCTCGTTCGTAACGAGCTCATGCTGACCGCAACTCTAGCCGTAGCTCTCCCTGCCGTAACCGTAGCAGCAAAACCGCACTGGTACCGATGAGGCTAGATCAGGAAGGAATATAATACTGAACAAGGAAATGTACATCCTAAGGCTTCATAAGTGGAGTGGCGTGTCGTAAATATGCCGCGGAACATACCAACGGTACGTCACTCTACTTTAGTCACCTGTTCCATCAACCAAGGGTCATCCTACGCTCCGAAGGTAAAACCTAACGCTCTGATACCAACTTTGTCACGACCCGAAGTACGGAACATGACCGGCACTTAAACTACGAACGTCTCGAGGCGTACGTAATCTAAGTAAACCGAAAACCCAGAAATCCAAACCAAGAAAAGTAGTAGAGTGAAGGAAAACCAATTTAAAACAAATAGTTTTTAATAGCATAAGCCGAATTATGCAGTTTTTAAAACATCAAAAATTTACTGAAAATTTCGGCAGAGTCTCCTTTGTAAATACTGGCCCCCAAACGGGATACAACATGAATAGTATACGAAATCAAGAAAAGGGCATCCCCAAGCGGGAGCTAGCTCTTCGTCAATCGACGGTCACAACCACACAAACAATATAATATACAACGCCAACGGCGAGGATCAAAACTCAAAAGGAAACTCAAAACCACCAGAAATATAACGAGCGACTCTAAGGTCGAAAGAATAAACAACACTGGTCTCTATCTAAAAAAAAACATGTTTGGTTGATGGAATTTACTAGATACAACGGAATAATATTATACAAGATAATATGATGGGTATGATACAAGAAAAACCCACCTACTAGTAAGTCACCCGAATGAAACTGAGCCCGCAAAGCCGTAATGAAACCTGTATGGCAAACCTGCAAGAAACTGGGGCACAACGGGGGTGGGTTGCCAACTCGTGAATAGAAAAACATCTACGCACAGAAATCGCATAAATAACGCAACCTAGGTCAATGATCATAATATATCCTCAAATATATAACCAGCAGCCTATAACAAGGCTAGGGTAAATATCTAACCCGAGTGTAATCTCATGTGCCCGTGTCAGTGCCTCAGGTAGCAATATATCATATGAATGAGGTATGAATGCATAAAAATAGAATACATGTAAATGAAGAAACTGTTTTCATAAATTAGTGAGATTTCCTTCGTATTTTTAAACTGAGGTATCATAATGAAATCAGTATCAACAGTGTTTAGCATCGACACAAAACATAAATCTCACTGTCTCGAAATATCAATGTCTCAATCTCAATATCTAGGGAACCGTCAGTCCAGACCGACCCCTACCATCCATCTCAAGACCACGACGGTATCCTCCGGATATCCGACGCGTCGGGTAATATCACCGATAGGTAATCTGTCCCCTGCCAGGCTCAACGTCAACACCACATTCATCTTGCCCCGGGGTACCATACCGGGCCCACCATGTACCCGTGACGGTTCCTCCACTCCTCGACACGGATCTCGAAAACCACAGCAAACTCATGGTGGACGACACTTACATCACTAGAAAACAGCAATTTACATATTTTAAAAGGTTAATAAGTTTAGAAATTTTGCGGCTTTCCTCCGAAATCCAGAAATATCATAAATCTCAAGAAGTCATCACAAGTGCATATGTCAATGCTAATGAATGTATATGGTGTCAATAACCAAGTTGCAATGTATGATTAATAACTAGGCATGAACAATGGAATAACAGTATGCATGAAGTGACAAGTAATAACTACAATGTCTAAACTGGCATATAACCCAGATACACTAATATCGTATCAACTACTAACTAACAAGCTAAGCCAAGCAATAGTATTTTCTAAGTGTACGTGACATGGCAATTACCGATGAAGATGTGTGTGAGCCGGCAAGTAAGTGTATGTGGTACATACGCATCATCGGTAATGGTGCTGGTGTCCTAACAGCATGATATCAATAATGGAGTATGCAGCAAAATAAGTATGCGGGGCAGAGCGAACAGCAATAATGTGCGGAAGCAGAATACTAGACACAACGATAACTAATCCGTATTCAACTAATATAAGTCCTACAAATGGTGCCTTTTGAAATAACACGAATCATGGGGTTTTGAAAATAGGGGCTGCGGTGTTTTTATGAAAAGATAAGTCTTTTGAAATATCCGTAGGATCCCTTGGGCTGTCTTTTAAAATACCCACGATTCGTTAGTTTTTGAAATAGGTAGGAGTCTAATCTAATCTAACAACTACACTAAACTATACGGCTGAACTAACCAGCTGAACTACCGGTAAGGAAACCGCCTATTATCTGAGTCGATACATATACCTACCTGTATATGTATAGTCGGTGATCCCGCCTCAATAATATCATATCCGATACCATATCTATAATCAGACATCCCAAGTCAAGAGTGCGGATCAAACATCAAAATATAGCTCGTACGTAAATCCGTCGTACGGCATCCCAAATCTGGGTACGGGTCAATATCACATTCATCATACTATTCACCTGGTATCCTCTTTATAAATTATCATGATCGGGGTACTGATCTACGTCTAGTACCATACTGATACCGCCTAAGTATGCATGGACGTGTGTGAAACACTACGTCAAGGACCCGCTACAACGTCATGTCGTATCTCAAATACGAGTCCTGCTATATCACCGATCTCACGGCCTCAATCAAATCTTATCGACTCAGCTCAACCCCAAGTATCATCCTCAATCCGTATGTGAACACATAGTCCCATACCCATGTGAACACATAACTATAAAGAATCCCATGAGCACATATCAATTGGAAAGTATGCAAGTATGTATGTGTGTATGTGTAGTGCAACACTACCCTAGGGTTCGCAACACTAAAGTAATCCAACACACCAATATCCATCCTAAGAATCGTTATTAATCCCAAATAACATATAATAATTGCTGGTGTGTATACTCATCCGTATACACCACCACGGACTGCGGGGGTGCTATACGCCATCCACCCGACTTCTCCCCGTAGATATAAATCTACTCACCTGGTCCTCGCTAGCCGGTGCCGACGTCGCCACGCGCTTGCTTGTCGTCTCGAAGTCCACATGGGGGTACCTACATATCATAATGCACCATATCTCATTAAAACTAAATTCGAGATCGAAACGGCATACGAAAATCAAATCGGCACGCGTATCACGTATAGGTCCAAACCTATCGCCTACACATGCAAGAATAGTCAAACCAACCCTCGATGTCGATGTACAAACGTCAAACCATCGAGAAAAATCCAATCACACTCATTTGCACATTCACGAACACTAATTTTAATATAAACTAGGTTAAAACTCACAAAAACCCCAATTTCACTTAAAAGGTTATTTTTCCGAAAATCTAGCAAGCAAATTTCGCCGTTTTTGTACAAAACATGATGTTTAAATGAATGTAGCGGCCAATATATTTATTAAATATCTTAAATAAGTCATATAAGCAATTTCCGGAATTTAATCTCATTAAATTCCAAAAACCCTAATATTCTAGTTTACAAAAATACCCTTTTTAACAATTTCAAAGCAAAAACGCACAAACTACAATCTAGCTTAGATTTGCATGATCTAAAGCATTAAACCACACTTAATAAAGTTAATGAAGTCATGAAAAACCTAAACACATTTTTAATCCCAAGTATTTGACCAATTCAAAAATCTAGTAGGCAAATTAGCACATTAACACAATTTTTTTTTACTAACCATTAGCACTAGCTACTAATCTTGTATTAACATGACAAAAAGCCTAAATATAACACACAACCATACACCAATTTTACAAACCCTAACTTGCATTCAAATTCATAACTTGAATTCCAAAACTTGCAATTAAACTCACATATCCAAATTAACACTTAATTAAATTAGCTTAAGAAATTAGTAACAAATTAAGCAAAAGGTTTAGAAATTATACCCAAAAACATTTGAAGATCCACAAGCACCCATAGCCTCCCAAATTGAAATCTTATTCCCTAGATCCATGCCAGATAGGCAAATGAAAAATGGGTAGGAGTTGGATTTTGATTTTGTTTTGATTTTGGGTGGAATTTGATGAATTTTTGAAGGTAAAAAGGGTGGGATTTTTGGAGAAGAGATGACATGAGGTAAAGAGAGAGGAGGGCTGCAGGAAATCAGCAAGGGCTCGGCTAATGAGGGGAGAGAAGAGAGTGTGAGGTGATTGGAGAGAGAATGTGGTCAAAAAGTCAACATTTTACTTCTATCATTCTCTTTTCTTTTCTTTCTTTTCTTTTGCAACACGAGTGGGGACAATTGAGGGGGGGACTGCTGAAATCAGCCATAGGGAAGGAAAAATGGGGGTGTGTGAGTGTGGGTATGGGTGTGGGGTGATGAAAAACGATAAATATAATACCCCAAACATCCATTTACGCTAAAAAAAAGCCTTTTTTCTTCAATAATTTCTAAACCGTTTTGGCAAATGATTTCGTTCCAAAAATCACATGATAAAATTTTATTTAATGTTTTATGATGCACAAAATTTGTTTCAACTCATTCCAATTTGTAATTTTCCCTAATTAAATGTATTAGTGACGGCTTAAAATAATAATAAAATAATATTTTTTCAGAAAATTTGAAATTTCACCAGCGGAATATGTATATTTAATTTTTATAATAAGATATTTGTATTTTGACTTTTTACAGAAAGCCCCCTTATTTTACCGATTTTTTCGAAATTTCACCGAAACGATTTTCAAAACGTTACAATCTTCCCCCCTTAAAGAAATTCGGTCCCCGAATTTAAATTCAAACTCCCCCAAATACTAAAACATCTAATAAAAACCATCAAGTCGTCGGGGCTCCGAAATTGTAACTACATAAAACAAATCGTAGCGCAGCGCATGCGCTTGAAAAATGAGCATATAACTCAAATCGAAACTCCGTCGAGCATCCCGCAATCATCGGAGTCATGGGGAAGACATCAATACCAAATCCAAGTCAAAACCAATATGATATAACTCGAAACTATACATGTAAATATCGAATCTATATATGTAAGTATCTGAAGGAAATGTGTGCCAAATCTCTTTAAGTCACTGTGCACGCATATAACACTGCACAGTGGCGGACGTCTATCATAAGAAAATAACTATATACATATATACCTTTGTTTGAAATGTATGTTCCGCCGTTTTGGAAACAATTTAGAAGGGTCTCCTTGTTTTAAACATTTCGTGTCATATCAGACACGTAGGTAAATACTGAGGCTATTGCTCGCTTTTTGGAAATCTCTTCAGTAACTATCAATGCATGCAAAAATATATTCAGGTACTGTCCTCTGACTAGTCCTGCTCAGTACGAAAACACATAGCAATATCATAAAAACGTACTGCTCTATATGAAATCAATCCCAAAATATGCACATGAATGCTACGTGCGTCTGGTGCGCACGGAAATCAAAATCCATGAATGTGCCATACATGCGCACAGAAACAACATCTAAGTGCATCGGGTGTGCACGAAACATCTGTCGTAGGCAACGTGTGTGCCTGACAGCAAAATCAGGTGCATCTGACATGCACGAAAAATCTCGAATTAGTGCATCTGGTGTGCACCAAATCGCATCTCGTAACAGGCGCCCAACAGGCGCTAAAAATCCAATCCGGTGCATAAAATGCACAAAACAAATGTCGAGCATCACCCTCGAATTCGAAATCCGGTGTATCCAAGTGCATAAAATACATGTCACTGCACTGCCAGCATATATAAACTATACAGAGTGCAGGAACCAAATCACGTGCATGCATACGCATAAAATCAACTCAACTGTTTAAAACCGTAAAATCAAAAACATGTGAAACTAAAGCACGAAAACGATATCAAGTGCAACTCTGTGCAAAGATCGTAAATCCTCAATTATCAAAATCAAATTATACGAATAAATCACCCAAAACATCGAAATCAATAATGGCGGAACAATACCGCTCAAGCGCATCCTCTAAGAATCTCGGCCAACTGCCACGGTCACTAGTGGGACGTCTCGTCGATGATCATGAACTCTGTCCTGCTGGCATGCGTAACCATGACCACTCCTGGGTCAAAGTCTTCACTGTGAATTACCAATCTTTCGGTCCATCGGCTCATCGGCCCTGTCGGGTGTGCTAACGGGGACGATTCCGTTCTGGCACTTCTCTGGTCATCTCTTGGTCAATCATCGCGACCACTCGTAAGACAGCATATCACTGGCGTCGACCTCTGGCTCTCTGAATGTACGTGACACATCTGATCCTGGGTGCAAGTATCATTGCAGCAGTGTCCTGGAAGGAATCCTGCTCACGGTCTCTTCCATGTCTCGTCTTTGCCAACTGTCCGGAAGACATTGTCCTTTCCTATATCTGCATCTTTCTCTGGAACGACTGCATACTCATCGCGACTCGTTCTGGAAGGTAAATCTAAGTACCATGCCTCGGCATGCGCATCGCATCTCTAATGTCGACGGAGTGGAACGTCATCTCATCTAGATCTGGTGCGAACCTCTTACTCCACTTTTTTCTAACGTCGTCTGCTTTGGACTCGTCTCGTCGTGGCTGCATGGACTGAGCTCCAACGACTATCCTCGTATCTGGAGTCTTCTAAGAATGCGTCTCACCACCTAGCATCCGATTGAAGTCGAACCATTCGATCGATTCGTCGAAACCTCATAATCCCCCAAGAGCTCAACATCTTGGTACCGTTTAATAGTATCGAATATATATACCACAGCATCGGTGGTCCAGCCGTAGAAGGGCAAACCCAAGCCTCACTAATGGCACCGCAGAACTGCCGCAAACCCTAAGGTTCAAAGGCTTTCATACGGTCATTAAGTCGAGTTAGGGTTTCATTCTTCTAGAGGGACCATAGAATTGCCTGCATGTCTTTCCGAATACTTTAAACTTGGAATAATAGGTTTCCGACATTCGATCGTCTCTGTCGACCCTCACGTCTCTGCGTGAAGTCGTCTCTAGCTGGAAGCAATCTATCTGATGACCTCGCATCGGGGTAAGCGAACGAACCACCTGTCCTAGTCATTCATCATCGGGTGACTAGCGACCTTCTATCATCTATTCGTACAACTCGCCCCGCAATAGCTCCAACATATGGGGCGATATCTCGTCGCTCGCAGCAACCACTGGCTTGCTCGTCTGCATGCTGAACAGTGCCTCAATCATCAGGAGTAAGCAACACACCAACGGTCATCAAAATCTGGCTGGCCTCTATCATTGGCTCAATTCTCTAGTGTCGATCAGCGCCTCCGAGTAACCTCATACAGCGATCCATCCAATGCTCGTGGTGCAAAAACACAATCCAAAAGACACATCTCTACAATCGTGTGTCGCCCGAATCACGCCATGGTCAGTCCTCGTTCGTAACGAGCTCATGCTGACCGCAACTCTAGCCGTAGCTCTTCCTGCCGTAACCGTAGCAGCAAAACCACACTGGTACCGATGAGGCTAGATCAGGAAGGAATATAATACTGAACAAGGAAATGTACATCCTAAGGCTTCATAAGTGGAGTGACGTGTCGTAAATATGCCGCGGAACATACCAACGGTACGTCACTCTACTTTAGTTACCTGTTCCATCAACCAAGGGTCATCCTACGCTCCGAAGGTAAAACCTAACGCTCTGATACCAACTTTGTCACGACCCGAAGTACGGAACATGACCGGCACTTAAACTACGAACGTCTCGAGGCGTACGTAATCTAAGTAAACCGAAAACCCAGAAATCCAAACCAAGAAAAGTAGTAGAGTGAAGGAAAACCAATTTAAAACAAGTATTTTTTAATAGCATTAGCCGAATTATGCAGTTTTTAAAACATCAAAAATTTACTGAAAATTTCGGCAGAGTCTCCTTTGTAAATACTGGCCCCCAAACGGGATACAACATGAATAGTATACGAAATCAAGAAAAGGGCATCCCCAAGCGGGAGCTAGCTCTTCGTCAATCGACGGTCACAACCACACAAACAATATAATATACAACGCCAACGGCGAGGATCAAAACTCAAAAGGAAACTCAAAACCACCAGAAATATAACGAGCGACTCTAAGGTCGAAAGAATAAACAACACTGGTCTCTATCTAAAAAAAAACATGTTTGGTTGATGGAATTTACTAGATACAACGGAATAATATTATACAAGGTAATATGATGGGTATGATACAAGAAAAACCCACCTACTAGTAAGTCACCCGAATGAAACTGAGCCCGCAAAGCCGTAATGAAACCTGTATGGCAAACCTGCAAGAAACTGGGGCACAACGGGGGTGGGTTGCCAACTCGTGAATAGAAAAACATCTACGCACAGAAATCGCATAAATAACGCAACCTAGGTCAATGATCATAATATATCCTCAAATATATAACCAGCAGCCTATAACAAGGCTAGGGTAAATATCTAACCCGAGTGTAATCTCATGTGCCCGTGTCAGTGCCTCAGGTAGCAATATATCATATGAATGAGGTATGAATGCATAAAAATAGAATACATGTAAATGAAGAAACTGTTTTCATAAATTAGTGAGATTTCCTTCGTATTTTTAAACTGAGGTATCATAATGAAATCAGTATCAACAGTGTTTAGCATCGACACAAAACATAAATCTCACTGTCTCGAAATATCAATGTCTCAATCTCAATATCTAGGGCACCGTCAGTCCAGACCGGCCCCTACCATCCATCTCAAGACCACGACGGTATCCTCCGGATATCCGACGCGTCGGGTAATATCACCGGTAGGTAATCTGTCCCCTGCCAGGCTCAACGTCAACACCACATTCATCTTGCCCCGGGGTACCATACCGGGCCCACCATGTACCCGTGACGGTTCCTCCACTACTCGACACGGATTTCGAAAACCACAGCAAACTCATGGTAGACGACACTTACATCACTAGAAAACTGCAATTTACATATTTTAAAAGGTTAATAAGTTTAGAAATTTTGCGGCTTTCTTCCGAAATCCAGAAATATCATAAATCTCAAGAAGTCATCACAAGTGCATATGTCAATGCTAATGAATGTATATGGTGTCAATAACCAAGTTGCAATGTATGATTAATAACTAGGCATGAACAATGGAATAACAGTATGCATGAAGTGACAAGTAATAACTACAATGTCTAAACTGGCATATAACCCAGATACACTAATATCGTATCAACTACTAACTAACAAGCTAAGCCAAGCAATAGTATTTTCTAAGTGTACGTGACATGGCAATTACCGATGAAGATGTGTGTGAGCCGGCAAGTAAGTGTATGTGGTACATACGCATCATCGGTAATGGTGCTGGTGTCCTAACAGCATGATATCAATAATGGAGTATGCAGCAAAATAAGTATGCGGGACAGAGCGAACAGCAATAATGTGCGGAAGCAGAATACTAGACACAACGATAACTAATCCGTATTAAACTAATATAAGTCCTACAAATGGTGCCTTTTGAAATAACACGAATCATGGGGTTTTGAAAATAGGGGCTGCGGTGTTTTTATGAAAAGATAAGTCTTTTGAAATATCCGTAGGATCCCTTGGGCTGTCTTTTAAAATACCCACGATTCGTTAGTTTTTGAAATAGGTAGGAGTCTAATCTAATCTAACAACTACACTAAACTATACGGCTGAACTAACCAGCTGAACTACCGGTAAGGAAACCGCCTATTATCTGAGTCGATACATATACCTACCTGTATATGTATAGTCGGTGATCCCGCCTCAATAATATCATATCCGATACCATATCTATAATCAGACATCCCAAGTCAAGCGTGCGGATCAAACATCAAAATATAGCTCGTACGTAAATCCGTCGTACGGCATCCCAAATCTGGGTACGGGTCAATATCACATTCATCATACTATTCACCTGGTATCCTCTTTATAAATTATCATGATCGGGGTACTGATCTACGTCTAGTACCATACTGATACCGCCTAAGTATGCATGGACGTGTGTGAAACACTACGTCAAGGACCCGCTACAACGTCATTTCGTATCTCAAATACGAGTCCTGCTATATCACCGATCTCACGGCCTCAATCAAATCTTATCGACTTAGCTCAACCCCAAGTATCATCCTCAATCCGTATGTGAACACATAGTCCCATACCCATGTGAACACATAACTATAAAGAATCCCATGAGCACATATCAATTGGAAAGTATGCAAGTATGTATGTGTGTATGTGTAGTGCAACACTACCCTAGGGTTCGCAACACTAAAGTAATCCAACACACCAATATCCATCCTAAGAATCGTTATTAATCCCAAATAACATATAATAATTGCTGGTGTGTATACGCATCCGTATACACCACCACGGACTGCGGGGGTGCTATACGCCATCCACCCGACTTCTCCCCGTAGATATAAATCTACTCACCTGGTCCTCGCTAGCCGGTGCCGACGTCGCCACGCGCTTGCTTGTCGTCTCGAAGTCCACATGGGGGTACCAACATATCATAACGCACCATATCTCATTAAAACTAAATTCGAGATCGAAACGGCATACGAAAATCAAATCGGCACGCGTATCACGTATAGGTCCAAACCTATCGCCTACGCATGCAAGAATAGTCAAACCAACCCTCGATGTCGATGTACAAACGTCAAACCATCGAGAAAAATCCAATCACACTCATTTGCACATTCACGAACACTAATTTTAATATAAACTAGGTTAAAACTCACAAAAACCCCAATTTCACTTAAAAGGTTATTTTTCCGAAAATCTAGCAAGCACATTTCGCCGTTTTTGTACAAAACATGATGTTTAAATGAATGTAGCGGCCAATATATTTATTAAATATCTTAAATAAGTCATATAAGCAATTTCCGGAATTTAATCTCATTAAATTCCAAAAACCCTAATATTCTAGTTTACAAAAATACCCTTTTTAACAATTTCAAAGCAAAAACGCACAAACTACAATCTAGCTTAGATTTGCATGATCTAAAGCATTAAACCACACTTAATAAAGTTAATGAAGTCATGAAAAACCTAAACACATTTTTAATCCCAAGTATTTGACCAATTCAAAAATCTAGTAGGCAAATTAGCACATTAACACAATTTTTTTTTACTAACCATTAGCACTAGCTACTAATCTTGTATTAACATGACAAAAAGCCTAAATATAACACACAACCATACACCAATTTTACAAACACTAACTTGCATTCAAATTCATAACTTGAATTCCAAAACTTCCAATTAAACTCACATATCCAAATTAACACTTAATTAAATTACCTTAAGAAATTAGTAACAAATTAAGCAAAAGGTTTAGAAATTATACCCAAAAACATTTGAAGATCCACAAGCACCCATAGCCTCCCAAATTGAAATCTTATTCCCTAGATCCATGCTAGATAGGCAAATGAAAAATGGGTAGGAGTTGGATTTTGATTTTGTTTTGATTTTGGGTGGAATTTGATGAATTTTTGAAGGTAAAAAGGGTGGGATTTTTGGAGAAGAGATGACATGAGGTAAAGAGAGAGGAGGGCTACAGGAAATCAGCAAGGGCTCGGCTAATGAGGGGAGAGAAGAGAGTGTGAGGTGATTGGAGAGAGAATGTGGTCAAAAAGTCAACATTTTACTTCTATCATTCTCTTTTCTTTTCTTTCTTTTCTTTTGCAACACAAGTGGGGACAATTGAGGGGGGACTGCTGAAATCAGCCATAGGGAAGGAAAAATGGGGGTGTGTGAGTGTGGGTATGGGTGTGGGGTGATGAAAAACGATAAATATAATACCCCAAACATCCATTTACGCTAAAAAAAAAGCATTTTTTCTTCAATAATTTCTAAACCGTTTTGGCAAATGATTTCGTTCCAAAAATCACATGGTAAAATTTTATTTAATGTTTTATGATGCACAAAATTTGTTTCAACTCATTCCAATTTGTAATTTTCCCTAATTAAATGTATTAGTGACGGCTTAAAATAATAATAAAATAATATTTTTTCAGAAAATTTGAAATTTCACCAGCGGCTCAATAAACACCAAATAATAGCAATTACATAGCTAGAATATGTATATTTAATTTTTATAATAAGATATTTGTATTTTGACATTTTACAGAAAACCCCCTTATTTTACCGATTTTTTCGAAATTTCACCGAAACGATTTTCAAAACGTTACAATCTTCCCCCCTTAAAGAAATTCGGTCCCCGGATTTAAATTCAAACTCCCCCAAATACTAAAACATCTAATAAAAACCATCAAGTCGTCGGGGCATGAAATTGTAACTACATAAAACAAATCGTAGCGCAGCGCATGCGCTTGAAAAATGAGCATATAACTCAAATCGAAACTCCGTCGAGCATCCCGCAATCATCGGAGTCATGGGGAAGACATCAATACCAAATCCAAGGCAAAACCAATATGATACAACTCGAAACTATACATGTAAATATCGAATCTATATATGTAAGTATCTGAAGGAAATGCGTGCCAAATCTCTTTAAGTCGCTGTGCACGCATATAACACTGCACAGTGGCGGACGTCTATCATAAGAAAATAACTATATACATATATACCTTTGTTTGAAATGTACGTTCCGCCGTTTTGGAAACAATTTAGAAGGGTCTCCTTGTTTTAAACATTTCGTGTCATATCAGACACGTAGGTAAATACTGAGGCTATTGCTCGCTTTTTGGAAATCCCTTCAATAACTATCAATGCATGCAAAAATATATTCAGGTACTGTTCTCTGACTAGTCCTGCTCAGTACGAAAACACATAGCAATATCATAAAAACGTACTGCTCTATACGAAATCAATCCCAAAATATGCACATGAATGCTACGTGCGTCTGGTGTGCACGGAAATCAAAATCCATGAATGTGCCATACATGCGCATAGAAACAACATCTAAGTGCATCGGGTGTGCACGAAACATCTGTCGTAGGCAACGTGTGTGCCTGACAGCAAAATCAGGTGCATCTGACATGCACGAAAAATCTCGAATTAGTGCATCTGGTGTGCACCAAATCGCATCTCGTAACACGCGCCCAACAGGCGCTAAAAATCCAATCCGGTGCATAAAATGCACAAAACAAATGTCGAGCATCACCCTCGAATTCGAAATCCGGTGTATCCAAGTGCACAAAATACATGTCACTGCACTGCCAGCATATATAATCTATACAGAGTGCAGGAACCAAATCACGTGCGTGCATACGCATAAAATCAACTCAACTGTTTAAAACCGTAAAATCACAAACATGTGAAACTAAAGCACGAAAACGATATCAAGTGCAACTCTGTGCAAAGATCGTAAATCCTCAATTATCAAAATCTAATTATACGAATAAATCACCCAAAACATCGAAATCAATAATGGCGGAACAGTACCGCTCAAGCGCATCCTCTAAGAATCTCGGCCAACTGCCACGGTCACTAGTGGGACGTCTCGTCGATGATCATGAACTCTGTCCTGCTGGCATGCGTAACCATGACCACTCCTGGGTCAAAGTCTTCACTGTGAATTACCAATCTTTCGGTCCATCGGCTCATCGGCCCTGTCGGGTGTGCTAACGGGGACGATTCCGTTCTGGCACTTCTTTGGTCATCTCTTGGTCAATCATCGCGACCACTCGTAAGACAAAATATCACTGGCGTCGGCCTCTGGCTCGCTGAATGTACGTGACACATCTGATCCTGGGTGCAAGTATCATTGCAGCAGTGTCCTGGAAGGAATCCTGCTCACGGTCTCTTCCATGTCTCGTCTCTGCCAACTGTCCGGAAGTCATTGTCCTTTCCTATATCTGCATCTTGCTCTGGAACGACTGCATACTCATCGCGACTCCTTCTGGAAGGTAAGTCCAAGTACCATACCTCGGCATACGCATCGCATCTCTAATGTCGACAGAGTGGAACGTCATCTCATCTAGATCTGGTGCGAACCTCTTACTCCACTTTTTTCTAACGTCGTCTGCTTTGGACTCGTCTCGTCGCGGCTGCATGGACTGAGCTCCAACGACTATCCTCGTATCTGGAGTCTCCTAAGAATGCGTCTCACCACCTAGCATCCGATTGAAGTCGAACCATTCGATCGATTCGTCGAAACCTCATAATCCCCCAAGAGCTCAACATCTTGGTACCGTTTAATAGTATCGAATATATATACCACAGCATCGGTGGTCCAGCCGTAGAAGGGCAAACCCAAGCCTCACTAAAGGCACCGCAGAACTGCCGCAAACCCTAAGGTTCAAAGGCTTTCATACGGTCATTAAGTCGAGTTAGGGTTTCATTCTTCTAGAGAGACCATAGAATTGCCTTCATGTCTTTCCGAATACTTTAAACTTGGAATAATAGGTTTCCGACATTCGATCGTCTCTGTCGACCCTCACGTCTCTGCGTGAAGTCGTCTCTAGCTGGAAGCAATCTATCTGATGACCTCGCATCGGGGTAAGCGAACGAACCACCTGTCCTAGTCATTCATCATCGGGTGACTAGCGACCTTTTATCATCTATTCGTACAACTCGCCCCGCAATAGCTCCAACATATGGGGCGATATCTCGTCGCTCGCAGCAACCACTGGCTTGCTCGTCTGCATGCTGAACAGTGCCTCAATCATCAGGAGTAAGCAACACACCAACGGTCATCAAAATCTGGCTGGCCTCTATCATTGGCTCAATTCTCTAGTGTCGATCAACGTCTCCGAGTAACCTCATACAGCGATCCATCCAATGCTCGTGGTGCAAAAACACAATCCAAAAGACACATCTCTACAATCGTGTGTCGCCCGAATCACGCCATGGTCAGTCCTCGTTCGTAATGAGCTCATACTGACCGCAACTCTAGCCGTAGCTCTCCCTGCCGTAACCGTAGCAGCAAAACCACACTGGTACCGATGAGGCTAGATCAGGATGGAATATAATACTGAACAAGGAAATGTACATCCTAAGGCTTCATAAGTGGAGTGGCGTGTCGTAAATATGCCGCGGAACATACCAACGGTACGTCACTCTACTTTAGTCACCTGTTCCATCAACCAAGGGTCATCCTACGCTCCGAAGGTAAAACCTAACGCTCTGATACCAACTTTGTCACGACCCGAACTACGGAACATGACCGGCACTTAAACTACGAACGTCTCGAGGCGTACGTAATCTAAGTAAACCGAAAACCCAGAAATCTAAACCAAGAAAAGTAGTAGAGTGAAGGAAAACCAATTTAAAACAAGTAGTTTTTAATAGCATAAGCCGAATTATGCAGTTTTTAAAACATCAAAAATTTACTGAAAATTTCGGCAGAGTCTCCTTTGTAAATACTGGCCCCCAAACGGGATACAACATGAATAGTATACGAAATCAAGAAAAGGGCATCCCCAAGCGGGAGCTAGCTCTTCGTCAATCGACGGTCACAACCACACAAACAATATAATATACAACGCCAACGGCGAGGATCAAAACTCAAAAGGAAACTCAAAACCACCAGAAATATAACGAGCGACTCTAAGGTCGAAAGAATAAACAACACTGGTCTCTATCTAAAAAAAACTTATTTGGTTGATGGAATTTACTAGATACAACGGAATAATATTATACAAGGTAATATGATGGGTATGATACAAGAAAAACCCACCTACTAGCAAGTCACCCGAATGAAACTGAGCCCGCAAAGCCGTAATGAAACCTGTATGGCAAACCTGCAAGAAACTGGGGCACAACGGGGGTGAGTTGCCAACTCGTGAATAGAAAAACATCTACGCACAGAAATTGCATAAATAACGCAACCTAGGTCAATGATCATAATATATCCTCAAATATATAACCAGCAGCCTATAACAAGGCTAGGGTAAATATCTAACCCGAGTGTAATCTCATGTGCCCGTGTCAGTGCCTCAGGTAGCAATATATCATATGAATGAGGTATGAATGCATGAAAATAGAAGACATATAAATGAAGAAACTGTTTTCATAAATTAGTGAGATTTCCTTCGTATTTTTAAACTGAGGTATCATAAAGAAATCAGTTTCAACAGTGTTTAGCATCGACACAAAACATAAATCTCACTGTCTCGAAATATCAATGTTTCAATCTCAATATCTAGGGCACCGTCAGTCCAGACCGGCCCCTACCATCCATCTCAAGACCACGACGGTATCCTCCGGATATCCGACGCGTCGGGTAATATCACCGGTAGGTAATCTGTCCCCTTCCAGGCTCAACGTCAACACCACATTCATCTTGCCCCGGGGTACCATACCGGGCCCACCATGTACCCATGACGGTTCCTCCACTCCTCGACACGGATCTCGAAAACCACAGCAAACTCATGGTGGACGACACTTACATCACTAGAAAACTGCAATTTACATATTTTAAAAGGTTAATAAGTTTAGAAATTTTGCGGCTTTCCTCCGAAATCCAGAAATATCATAAATCTCAAGAAGTCATCACAAGTGCATATGTCAATGCTAATGAATGTATATGGTGTCAATAACCAAGTTGCAATGTATGATTAATAACTAGGCATGAACAATGGAATAACAGTATGCATGAAGTGACAAGTAATAATTACAATGTCTAAACTGGCATATAACCCAGGTACACTAATATCGTATCAACTACTAACTAACAAGCTAAGCCAAGCAATAGTATTTTCTAAGTGTACGTGACATGGCAATTACCGATGAAGATGTGTGTGAGCCGGCAAGTAAGTGTATGTGGTACATACGCATTATCGGTAATGGTGCTGGTGTCCTAACAGCATGATATCAATAATGGAGTATGCAGCAAAATAAGTATGCGGGGCAGAGCGAACAGCAATAATGTGCGGAAGCAGAATACTAGACACAACGATAACTAATCCGTATTAAACTAATATAAGTCCTACAAATGGTGCCTTTTGAAATAACACGAATCATGGGGTTTTGAAAATAGGGGATGCGGTATTTTTATGAAAAGATAAGTCTTTTGAAATATCCATAGGATCCCTTGGGCTGTCTTTTAAAATACCCACGATTCGTTAGTTTTTGAAATAGGTAGGAGTCTAATCTAATCTAACAACTACACTAAACTATACGGCTGAACTAACCAGCTGAACTACCGGTAAGGAAACCGCCTATTATCTGAGTCGATACATATACCTACCTGTATATGTATAGTCGGTGATCCCGCCTCAATAATATCATATCCGATACCATATCTATAATCAGACATCCCAAGTCAAGAGTGCGGATCAAACATCAAAATATAGCTCGTACGTAAATCCGTCGTACGGCATCCCAAATCTGGGTACGGGTCAATATCACATTCATCATACTATTCACCTGGTATCCTCTTTATAAATTATCATGATCGGGGTACTGATCTACGTCTAGTACCATACTGATACCGCCTAAGTATGCATGGACGTGTGTGAAACACTACGTCAAGGACCCGCTACAACGTCATGTCGTATCTCAAATACGAGTCCTGCTATATCACCGATCTCACGGCCTCAATCAAATCTTATCGACTCAGCTCAACCCCAAGTAACATCCTCAATCCGTATGTGAACACATAGTCCCATACCCATGTGAACACATAACTATAAAGAATCCCATGAGCACATATCAATTGGAAAGTATGCAAGTATGTATGTGTGTATGTGTAGTGCAACACTACCCTAGGGTTCGCAACACGAAAGTAATCCAACACACCAATATCCATCCTAAGAATCGTTATTAATCCCAAATAACATATAATAATTGTTGGTGTGTATACGCATCCGTATACACCACCACGGACTGCGGGGGTGCTATACGCCATCCACCCGACTTCTCCCCGTAGATATAAATCTACTCACCTGGTCCTCGCTAGCCGGTGCCGACGTCGCCACGCGCTTGCTTCTCGTCTCGAAGTCCACATGAAGGTACCTACATATCATAACGCACCATATCTCATTAAAACTAAATTCGAGATCGAAACGGCATACGAAAATCAAATCGGCACGCGTATCACGTATAGGTCCAAACCTATCGCCTACGCATGCAAGAATAGTCAAACCAACCCTCGATGTCGATGTACAAACGTCAAACCATCGAGAAAAATCCAATCACACTCATTTGCACATTCACGAACACTAATTTTAATATAAACTAGGTTAAAACTCACAAAAACCCCAATTTCACTTAAAAGGTCATTTTTCCGAAAATCTAGCAAACACATTTCGCCGTTTTTGTACAAAACATGATGTTTAAATGAATGTAGCGGGCAATATATTTATTAAATATCTTAAATAAGTCATATAAGCAATTTCCGGAATTTAATCTCATTAAATTCCAAAAACCCTAATATTCTAGTTTACAAAAATACCCTTTTTAACAATTTCAAAGCAAAAATGCACAAACTACAATCTAGCTTAGATTTGCATGATCTAAAACATTAAACCACACTTAATAAAGTTAATGAAGTCATGAAAAACCTAAACACATTTTTAATCCCAAGTATTTAACCAATTCAAAAATCTAGTAGGCAAATTAGCACATTAACACAATTTTTTTTTTACTAACCATTAGCACTAGCTACTAATCTTGTATTAACATGACAAAAAGCCTAAATATAACACACAACCATACACCAATTTTACAAACCCTAACTTGCATTCAAATTCATAACTTGAATTCCAAAATTTGCAATTAAACTCACATATCCAAATTAACACTTAATTAAATTAGCTTAAGAAATTAGTAACAAATTAAGCAAAAGGTTTAGAAATTATACCCAAAAACATTTGAAGATCCACAAGCACCCATAGCCTCCCAAATTGAAATCTTATTCCCTAGATCCATGCTAGATAGGCAAATGAAAAATGGGTAGGAGTTGGATTTTGATTTTGTTTTGATTTTGGGTGGAATTTGATGAATTTTTGAAGGTAAAAAGGGTGGGATTTTTGGAGAAGAGATGACATGAGGTAAAGAGAGAGGAGGGCTGTAGGAAATCAGCAAGGGCTCGGCTAATGAGGGGAGAGAAGAGAGTGTGAGGTGATTGGAGAGAGAATGTGGTCAAAAAGTCAACATTTTACTTCTATCATTCTCTTTTCTTTTCTTTCTTTTCTTTTGCAACACAAGTTGGGACAATTGAGGGGGGGACTGCTGAAATCAGCCATAGGGAAGGAAAAATGGGGGTGTGTGAGTGTGGGTATGGGTGTGGGGTGATGAAAAACGATAAATATAATACCCCAAACATCCATTTACGCTAAAAAAAAGCCTTTTTTCTTCAATAATTTCTAAACCGTTTTGGCAAATGATTTCATTCCAAAAACCACATGATAAAATTTTATTTAATGTTTTATGATGCACAAAATTTGTTTCAACTCATTCCAATTTGTAATTTTCCCTAATTAAATGTATTAGTGACGGCTTAAAATAATAATAAAATAATATTTTTTCAGAAAATTTGAAATTTCACCAGCGGCTCAATAAACACCAAATAATAGCAATTACATAGCTAGAATATGTATATTTAATTTTTATAATAAGATATTTGTATTTTGACTTTTTACAGAAAACCCCCTTATTTTACCGATTTTTTCGAAATTTCATCGAAACGATTTTCAAAACGTTACACATGCATTCTTCGGTAGGGTGTGCAATCCTCTGATGGTATAAGCAGTAGTTAGGATGCACGTCCGCTTCGTCAAGGTGTATACCGCCAGGAATATTTCCTTTGAAAGATGGTAGCTTCATTCCCATTGACAGGGCTTTAGCGAACCGTTTCTTTGTCTTAAGCCTGCTTTTGTCTTCCGCAGGTGTGCTTCGATCTGGTTGGAGTGCTTCAACCTTTTCATCATGTCGCCGATGTTTGGCTTTTTCGAATAAGTCCATTTCACGCTCTCGGTCAGCTTTGCTTTTCTGAAGAGCTTCGCTCAGCAGCCTGTCAATCAATTCGTCTGATGGCTCGAGGGATTTTGGTTCCGGTTCTGGATCTGCCCCCAGTTTCTCTGCATCAGGAGCTTCTTTGCCATTTATTGACGAGTGAGAGATCATGTGGCAGCTCGCCACATAATTCTCAGGCTCTTCTGAAGAATTGTTTCCTTTATCAGCGTCATCATCTTCATTCTCAAGGATATGCTTGAAGAATTCGTCCAATGTAATTAGGGTCTGTGCCCTCTGGTTATATTCTTCCAGTGAATCGATGCATTTCTGCAAACCTGTATGGTTGTTGTAGGGTTGGACTGGCTCCTTGGCCCTCTTCTTCTTCTTTGAAGACTTCGGAGTCTTGGCCTGAAGGTTTTGTCCACCGTCACCAACTTTCAGCGTTGGGCGCGGCTTCAACATCCCCAAAATAATCTCGAGCTCTAGCGGGCTTTTCCACCTAATTGCCGGATATGCTTGAAGATCCTTCAGCATTCTTTTAGTCTTAGCTGAAAGGGCCACTTCCCATGGAGCTTCTTCTACAAACGAGCATGATGCTCCCGGCGTATCCGTCTTTTTAGAAGCGTGCTGTTGCGGCGGGTTCACCTTCCAATTTTCAGACAGCGCGAACTTGCCCTATTGGTACTGTTCTTTGATCCAATTTTTGAAGATGTAACAATCTTCAATCGGGTGACCAAATATTCGGTGGTAAGGGCAGTAATTAGGGCTTTTAATGTCGCCCGATTGCGTTGGGCGTCTCGGCTCTGGTAGAGTGATGAGCCTGTTACGCAGCGCTAGCTCGAATAATCTCTTCGTCTTGTCCCGAGGGAATGAGTAAGGTCGTCTCATCTTTTCTCCGAGTGATCGCTGTTTATCATTTTGGGGAGCAACCGCTTCGGGCCACTCGGTTGTTGCTGAGCATTGGCGACGAAGGTTGCTTTCCCTTTCCCTTTCCCTTTTTCGTTTCGAGGCTCCATTTTCGAGGAAGACGGTCTATGGCCCATCTGATCCATTTGGGTCAGCTTGTCAATCAAGGCCTGAAAGGTAGTCGGCTTGAAAAACATCATGAACTGGGATATGGTCGCCTGCGGATCGAGGGTTCCCACGAACATGCCTACCGTAGGAGCTTCTTCGATGCGTTGTTAGTATTTCGACCATAGGTTCCGCCACCGGATTGCATACTGAACCTATGTCTCTCCCAGCTTTACTCTGGCGTTGATCAGTGTCGTGATCGGGGTACGTTCGCTGGCGCCAACGAACCTTTGTGTAAACAGTAGCTCCATTTCTGCAAATGTCTTGACGGAGTCATTTGGGAGTTCGGAGTACCATTCGAATGCTGTCTCCGACAAGCTGCCAACAAACCGACGAAGCAACAGTTTGTCATTACCCCCCGTATTGCCGCAGAGAGCCCTGAACTAAGCGACGTGCTGGTGTGGATTACCCGTCCCCTTATACACGTGGAATTTAGGGATCGTATATTCCGGCGGGTACTTTATTTGATCGTACCAACCCGGATAGGGTCGTCCAGTCTTAACGATTTGGCCAGCCGCTTCGCTCGCCTGATGAGCTCGTATCTGTTGAGCTATATAGTCATCAAGCGCAGCTTTCGAGTTTGTCTCCTCTTTGGCTGCTGAAAAATCTGGAAGAGGGTTTGATGTCTTCTCTCTGTCGTCTTCAATGATTACCAGAAGATCTTCAGCGGGAGGGTCCGGCTGGATCATCATGCCCACCATATCTTGGAACAGGAGCGCCATTTGTTTTATGTTGGCCGCTTGTTCCGCGGCCTCTTTGTCTTTCTTCTCGAGCATTCTTCGGAGGAACTCGGCGTCAGTTTCCTGTTCCTGGCGCTGCTTTGACAGCGTCTCCGAGCTTTCTTTCGGCCCAGTGAGTGCGGCCATCTTTGTCAGCATCTCCTGGAGCTTTTGCTATTGTTTCTCCTGAGCCTTAGTCACTGATCGCGTAAGCGGTCGATGACCCGTGGAGGTACGGCTATCCTCTTTTCCGGACGCCATGTAAATGGTGTGCACTATCATGCCTCCAGACTTGGGGCGTTTGGATTCAGTGCCCTTGAGATTTGTCGCAGACACAGGGATCTTCTCCGGCCTTCTCCTTTTATGGATGGTCAAAGATGAGGGGGCTGTTGCAGCCGATGCTTTCCGTGGTACGACGGTAGTGAGATGGTCCTTCATTTTCTTCTGTCGGCGGGAGTAGTCTTTTTCGATTACAGAGTCTTGGACCCTTCGCCAGACCCTGTGGATTTTGGATGACAGCCGCTGAGGGGGCTGCTCTGGCTTCGCCTTTGTAACACTTTCAGCGGGTGGTGGGGATTTTTTCAACACGGCAGCTGGAGAGTTCTTGCGCACCCTCTTAAGCGGCTCAAAGCTGTTCCTAGTTGGAACAGCAGCATCGACTTCCACCGTTGGAGCTGGCGGAGTCAGTCCAGAAGGGGAACTGCCTCCAGGTTTCCTTACTCGGCGCCAGTGGCGACGTTGAGTATGTCGTGCGACCAGGATCACCTCCGTTGTCGGGGTAGCTTCATCGTGCTTCATGCTTTGATGAGAAACTGTTGTTGGTGCCAGCCTGTCGAAGACTGACGTTCGTTGAGAAGAAACATCCAGCCGTCGAAGACTGACTTTTGGGCAGGGGAAGCAGCTTTGGTGACTTTTCCTGAAGCGGGAGTTAGAGCATCCAGTCTTGCAAAGACTAGTCCTTTAGCAGGAGAAGCCGCTTTGACGATTTCCTCTACTTGAGCCGGAATGGTTATCCGCTTTGGGATAACCCTTTCAGGTATTGCAAGCTTCTCCATGGGCCCACTTAAGCTCAGGCTCAGCCTGTCGAAGACTGATGCAGTAGACTTGGAATTGGATGACCCGTTGAGAGGGGCCGTGGTAGTGGTGAGCCGATCAAAGACTGACTTCTTCGGAGCTTCCTGTGACGGCATTAGGACACTGAAGCTTGCCAGTGGGATCATGGTCCCAAAGAACAGTCTAGTGGTATCCTGAGTCACCTATTCCACTGGCATGGCGAAGATGGAGGCCGCTTGGGGCCCATAGGTCATTCCTCCGGCGAAGACGGAGTGGGAGTTGTTGTTGCTGTTGCAGCTGGTGCAGTTGGAAGCCATTTTCTCTGCACGGGAGCAAGACACCAAATCTTAGTACCACGAATCCAGGGGCAACCACATTAAACCGTGATTCATTCGTGAACACGACACACGAAGTGTGGAGTGGAAAGAGGAAAAGGTCCCACCGGGCATGCCAGAATCTGTTTCCCGCCGAAAACAGAGACGAAACCGCGTAGGTCGTCTTGACTGAATTTGGGGGCAGATGCTGTTTGGTTTTATTCGTCCACCACTCCGAAGATGCCAAGTTGATTTATGGCACCGTGTATCAGAGGTTTGGACAGATGCGGCCGTTGTAGCAGACTTCGTTAGATTCCCCATCGTTTGCGAGGGGTTTTTGATTGTGGGGACGCTCTTCCCTGCAGGCGTAAGCCCCTGCAGTTAATTACGCTACCGCATCGCAGTAACCACTTTCTCCTTCTCCAGATGGTCACTTCGTGTCGTGTGTGTTTGTTTTATTTTTGGTTGCCCGTGGATTGTATACGGAGACTAATTTATGTTGTCGTCCGTAGGGCGTGGATTAGTCTAAATCCGTATTTTCTTAGATTTAGGTTTGGTTTGGTTTAAGGCTCGTTAATCTCTTTGAGATTAAGATCAACTTAAATGTTTTTTAAGGATACGTTAGTCTAATTTTAGACTAAGATCTACTCAACAGGGTTTTGGGATCATTTAGATCCAACGACAGAGTATTTGGGCTCTATCGTCTTAGTTTAGGGACGTTGCGGTCCATTGGGTTTAAGGACGTCGTGGTCCATGAGTTTAAGGACGTCGTGGTCCATGAGTTTAAGGACATTATAGTCTATGAGTTTAAGGACCTCATAATCCGTATGGTTTAAAGACATCATAGTCTGTGAAGTTTAAGGACATCATAGTCCATATGGTTTGAAGACGTCATAGTCTGTGGGGTTCTGATTTAATCAGTTTAGGGATGCGCCAAAAGTTATTGGTTATTGGGTCCCTCCACCTCTCTGAAGACGTTGAAGAATTACAACGACATGTATCAGAGGTGTGGAGAGATATACCCTTGAACCAATGTCCCGATTTGGGAGAATGGGATGAACATCAGTTTAGATGTCATTTGTTGGGAGCTCATTATCTATCTTTGGGACTGAGATTGGTTTTAGAGACCCTGAGCATGAGGGCTCAATTGATGGTCCTTGGAAGATTTGTTCTGAGTCTGGTTAATATTAGCCTTTCATAGTGTTCAACACTAGTATATATTCTGCGCTCACGTGCTCCCACGTGAAGTGTTCGCAAAAGTGTTAAACACTAAAATTCAGAGGTGCTCACGTGGGGTCACGTGAGGCGCTTGAGACAGTGTTAAACTTCAAGAATTTGAGGCACTGCTTCTTTGGGTTTATTCTTTTGTTCTTTTCTGAGCGCCAGGCGCTGTTCTGTAAGTCCACGTTGCCAACCCCGGTTCTTGCGGGGAGGCGGAAACGGTATAAAAATCAAATTTTTAGCGCACTAGGCAACATGGACTAACAAAAGTCGGGATCTTTACTAAACAAAACTAGCTACCAAGCTAAAGAGAGTTAGCTACTCGGCAAAGATGTTATACTTCACTTGAACTCCTTCTTCTTGAAACCTTTGTAGAGGTTGGATGGTGCTTTCCTCGTCGCCTTCTTTCGTCAAAAATGGATCCACCTGAGGGTTCAACCTTGGGCTCCTTTCTCGAACTTTGAGAGAATTAAGGTCTTTGGCTTGTTAGACCTTCAACCCTAGAGTGAGTAGAGAGTGGTTTAGAGTATTTTTATCTCAAGGAGAGGTTTCTCAACACATGAGAATGAATCTCCTGAACTAGAGGAGTAGGAAGAAAAGAGAGGAGAGAAAGTGAATATGATAGAATGAAATGGTTTTTACAACCATAACAAAATATAAGTGATTTATCAAAAATAATATTAATCAAAAATGAAAAGGTGATGGTTAGTTTGAATAGACCATTATCATATCACCATAAATGATTTTGCAAAGATCAAAGAGCATCTAAAAAGGTAATGATGATGGTCAAAGTTTCAAACCTAGTCAACTAGTCAACCTTGGTCAACAAGTCAACAAAACCAACCATGACACATTTTTATTTAATTAATATTATTAATTGATAATTCACAAATTCATTAGGGTTTGGAAAAAGACGACTGTCAACTGTGCATACACACCCGTTCCGAAACCCTAATGAAATCCTCTTCTTCCGCCTCAATCATCTGTGCATACACATCCGCATTCGTGTTCCGAGGAATATGAATACTATGAGATAAAAGTAACCCCAAAACATATACTAGGATCTGGCTTAAACCAAAGCCCGCTAGTATAAGTTGTCCGGACAACAAACGTGCACAAGTGCGCGGATGTGAACGAACCCTGTCACAAAACCATGCGACCTCTACTCATTTTTCCCAAAGGCGAATAGCCCTCTGTGTGGGACTCTAAAGACTCGACACTACGCTGCCAGTGGGTTTGACCACAGACCGCAAGCGGCACTAGCTGTACGTAACGGTCCCCAGGTAGATGCCGATAAGAAGACTGACGAGGTGAACCCCATCTGAACTCCTACTGAGCCTGAATGTGATAGTCTCCGTACAGTCCGGTCTGTTCGTCTGATACATCGCATGGCGGGCCTAAGGGGCGGTAAACGTCAGTCCCCTAATAGCGGTACAAGTCGTGTCGGAGTGAAGCCCAGAACACCCTGAGATAACGCTGGAAACCTACCAGTATATCTCGCTTGCCCTGGCCAGGGACTACTCGTGTAATGGCTCTCCTAGACACAGCGCGATGTCAACCCCCAATACCGGGAAAGACGAATCCTGTCTAACCGTCACTGCCTCCAAGTGCTTCGGGACTGCACCCAACTACTACCTGTTTGCACGACTCCTTTGAGCCGTGGTAGGGTAGTAGTCAAAGTACAGTGGGAACACACTTAAGGCGAAATGACAGTGTCAAGTCAGCGGACTAAGCTGTACTCATGTCACCTGGGAACTGATAACTGACGATAGGTATAATACCAACCATCAGTTCCCAACGAGTCCTGTCCAGTGTACTCGTAGCCTAACGAGCACCCGCATACTATCTCAAGTACGACGTACTGACGGCTGCGGGACAGACCGCCTCCCGCACTGGGATGAGAAGCGCATACGCTAGTCTACTCCGGAGTATCGATGCCCTGTCTCGATAATCCCACGACTAGGGACGTGTATAAAGATGTGCTTGTAGATTACCCAGCCCCCACGAGTGTGACTGCCATCACAACGCTGGTAATCAACCAAAGATCCTAATGGCTCTACTAATGTGTATAGATAATATGCTAAAAGAAACACATGTACACATTAAAGTAGAAACAAACCAAGTAGCATACTACCATTTTGAGCAAGATTGTATATACAACTGTGAATATCCCAAGCTTCCATTAAGTAATATACAAACTAGTATGATACAGTAATGGCCTCTAGGGCATATACACTAACAGTTGGGTCACGTGGGATCACGTGAGGCGCCCCCAAAAATGGAAACTGCCTTTGATTTATTCCCTTTTTGCTTTGTAAGTGCCAAGCACTGCTACGGGGTCACGTGTGATCACGTGAGCCAATGATTGATCGTATCTTTGTCGTGAATGAAAGGTTCCTAGGCACTCTAGTGAGGTCTCACAAGGCATCAACCATGCCAATTTCAAATTTAACGGGTGCCGAGAAACCCTAATACGGATCGTCGGCTAGAAGTTTAGGCGAAAGAAGGAACTAGTTAACAACTTAACTAAGTGAACGAATATACAACCTTTGTAGATCCGTTTCTCCACCTCCACAGCTCCATGATGAAGTCCTCTCCGCTGTCCAAATCGAACCCTTGACTCTTGCATCGGCTTCATCGGAGAAAAAGCGGGCTAGGTCATCGACGACTATGCCGAAGATGATCTACGTCGAGGCATCACAAGATCAAGCTCCACCTTCACCAAGCCATGAAAACTTGTGAAGGAAACACCCTATACTACTTGGCAAGAGGTAGAGGATGAAGAAATAGGAAGTGGGTTCACTTTAGAATTGGATTTCTCACTCTTTTTCATCAATCACCATTGATGAAGAAAGGTTTTCTTCAAGTGAAGAAGAAGAAGAAGAAGAAAAATGTTATGATAAGTTAATTTCAAAAAGAAATTCTAAAAATGAATACTTATCATAATCAAACCATGGTCAAGTGTAGAGAATAAACTAGGGTTAAAAGGAGTGGTTAGGGTTAAGCATGAGACAAAATGGTCACTTAGTCAAAACTTCATGAAGCTTCATAATACAAACAAAGTTAGCAACCATTTTCTCTTTATGCTTTTCATTTTCCAAAAAGAATAAATAAATATATAAATGAATGAGAAAAGGAAATGAAACCCTAACCACTTAAGTAACCATGGTTTAATTCTTTACACAAACCCAAACTAGCATTTATCATCAAACATGATACAATCTTGTGTACAAAAGTATATCACATATACAATGTGCACAAACCAAGTGAGAAAATCCATTTAAAATGAACCAATACTAGTTAACGCAAAGTAATATATCAAATATATAATTATGCATTAAATCATTAAATCAACACTTGATTTAACGATCCGGTCATATCGCATATAACCGACTAGTATCCAATGTATCGGCTTATCGAATCAACCCTCGATTCGATAACTAGGTTATATCGCATATAACCATTCGACACATTCATCGCGAGATTGAAATACGGTATCACATACACGCATTATTCTCGGTCCCGCACATATCTCATATGCGCTCCTATTTCGTTTCGCTTGAGCCAGGAAACCTCTGTGTAGGACTCTAAAGACTCGTCAATACGCCGGCAGCAGGTGATGATCATATCAAACACCCACAAGCCGCAAGCGGTCTGCTAAACGTAACGGCCACCCGGGTATTAAGCGATCAGAAGATCGACGAGCAAGCCCGCTCACACTCCCGTGAATCCAACCAGTAACACTACCGTACAGTCCGGTCTTGTCGTCTGATATGTCGCATATCTTGCCTAGGGGTGGTAAACGTCAGACCCCAATAGCTCGATAAGTCGTGTCGATATGAGGTCTATAACAATTCGAGAAACTACTGGTAACACTTACCAGTAAATCTCAGCAACCCTGGCCAGGGATTTCCTGTTATAGCCAATCGAACACAGCGCAACATCTACTCCCTATACCGGGAGAGACGAATCCCCTCCTATCGCTCATTGCCTCCATGTGATTCGGGACTGTACCCAAAAACCACCATTTTGCACGCCCTCTTGGACGTGGTAAGGTGGAAATCAAAGCACAGTGGGAACCACACAAAACTCTATGACGATCTCGGGTCAACAGACTACTCTGTACCAGAGTCACCTGAGAACTGCCATCTGACGTAAGGTATAATACCATCTGGGAGTTCTCGGCGAGTCCGTCCAGTGTACTCAGTCTCTACTGAGCACCCGTATATCATCTCTGATGTCAAACACTAATGGATATGGGATCATCCATCGCCCATCTGTATGGGTCGAGAAGGTATACGCTAGTCTACTCTGGTATATCGATGCCCCGTCTCGATACACCCACGACTAGGGACTTTGAAGGATGTACTTATGGACTACCATGTCCCCACTAGTATGATCCGCATCATAGTCCAGGTAGTCGAGTACACATCCTAAGGGCTTTACCAACATGTAACAGAGAGACAATCAGTGTACATGTTAAGGTAAAGGGTAACCAGATAGCATACTATCATGTCGAGCAAGAAAGTCCTCCCTATATATGTCCCAGCATCCACTACAATATACATCCAATGTACAGTAATGGCCTCTAGGGAATACATATAACTAACAATCTCCTACTTGCACTAGGGCCATCTGATAGCAGTGGTTGAAGTATCTCATACTCAACCATCCCATAAAAGTCTCTCTCTGGGAATAGGCCTTCGTGAGTGGATCCGCCGTGTTATCCTCTGAGTCTGCTCTCCTAACCTCGATCACCCTGGAGATCAACTATCTCCATGATCAGGTGATACTGCCTTAGAATATGTCTGGATCACTGATGGGACCTGCGTTCCTTGGTATAAGCCATAACTCCATTGTCACACAATGGGAGGAACATAGTTCATCTCATGAACCAATATACACCCAAACAGCCTCTTTGGTAGCATCTTAAGTAGCGATGTATCGTGCCTTTATCGTCTAGTATGCCACGGTATTTAGCTTGGAACTCTTCCAACATACCGTCCCTTTACTGAGGGTAAAGATAATGCCTGCGACTGACATTCAGTCGTCTTTATCACCCTGGAACACTTCCAGTAATTCTCCCCAGGATCAATTGATACCATCTCACTACAACTAGTGAGTATCCTAACATCCAATTAGATCTATCTCATAGATCCAAAGCTTAGGATTTTGTAGGTATCACTTTGATCCTTTATGGAGAATCATTGTGATATGCGGAGATTGATCGAGCGTAGCATAGGAAACTCTTTCCCTATCAAGAGTATGTCATCCACGTACTCTACGAGGATCACCACCATACTCCCTACTACCTTTTTGTTTATACAAGGTCCATCTACCATTTTGATGAAGTCAAACTTTTTGACTACGACATCAAAACAGACGTTCCAACTCCGTGATGCCTGCTTTATCCTATAAAGCATCTTGTACACGTTTTCGCTGCTCCCACTATCTACGAAGCCCTCTGGCTGTGTACTTATAGACGCCCTCTTCTAAAACATCATTTAGAAAAGATGTCATGACACCCAACCACCAGATATCGTAGTCATGGTATGTAGTCGTGGCAAGTAGGATCCGGATGGACTTAAGCATAGGCACTGGAAAAGGTTTCATCATTATCCACGCCTGGTCGATGACGAAAACCTTTAACAAGTCTAGCTTTGAAAGTCTTAACTTTTCCATTTACACCAAGTAATCTTCTCAAGATATACTTGCTCCTGATGGGGATTTAACCCTTCAGATATAGCAACCAAAGTCCATACTTTGTTGGTGTACATGGATTCCATCTCAGATCACTAAGCATCCAGCCATTCTTACAGAGTCTTACTCCTGATGGCCATCTCGAAATTAGTTGGGTCATCATCTCATGATGCAATCCTCGCTCCCACTGTCATCGAGAAACCGAAGTATCTCTCAGGCAGGTGAGGAACCCTACTAGATCGGCGGAGAGGCTGAGGTTCTTTGGTTTCTACTGAATCCTTTGGTTCTACCAAATCATCTGCTGTATTTTGTATAGCTGGAACCTTTCCAGTTCTACATAACAGACTTTGCCTCGAGCTTGTCCAGATTTTGCTTTTAGACATAGGCTGGACAACCCCAAATCTTAACCAACTTAAGATATTGGCTCTTCCCTTTCCATATCACTTATGAAGCGGTAGGCAGCTGATTTGATTGGAACCCTTATTCAATAGGTATGCAACTTCTCAAGTGCATAACTCCCAAAAGGAAATAGGTAACTCAGTAATACTCATCATAGAGCACACCATATCATATAGGGTGTGATTGCTCCGCCCCGATATACCATCGTGCTATGGTGTATTCGGAGGAGTAATGCTGAGAGAGAATCTCATTCTTCTTTAGAATAGTCCAGGATTTCCGTGCTCAAGTATTCTCCTCCCTGATCACATCAAAGGACATAATACTTATACCCGTATTTTGGTTCTCTACTTCTAACTTATATTCTGTGAATATCTCAAAAGGTTCGGACTTGTGTTTCAACAGGAACATAGGTCTGAAACTCGAAAGATCATCAGAGAATGTAATGAAGTATAAAGAATCAGTCCTAGCATGTGTAGACAGGGGACCTTACATACATCATCATGTATCAGTCCCAAGAGTTCACTAACTCTTTCTCTATTTCCAATAAACAGAGCTGGTGTCATTATATCTTTGTGACATGACTGGCAAGTTTCACAAGATGTAAATTCAAACTGATTTAAATATGCATCTACATGTAACTTCAGCTAGTCAGGTCGCATTGATATGACCTAGTCTACAATGCCTCAAGAAGAATTCGTTCATTTTTGAACTCTTCCTCTTGTGTGTGTTCTGTATACTAAGAACTGTTGTTTGATTTAGAACATCAACACTTTTAGATAACGTGCCTGAACCGATCAACTTTTGATATAGGAAATGTTCAAAACATTATCCAACAATACAAAATTTTATCATTTCTTTACTAATAAAGAGACTGATATGATTTTGTATATCAGGTTCGGTATCTAATAGCATTCGTTCAGAATCAATGTATTGGTAATACAGGGTGACAGTGACCAACAGACTTGGCTGCAACACTTGCCCCGTTTTCTGCCTCATGAAACTTATCACCCGTTCTCAGTTCTTTACCTATCTGTAGCCCATGTAACATATCACATATGCGGGATCCTGATCCGGTATCATATACCCAGGACGTAAAGGACACTGAGAAACAGTTCTGTGTAACGAACACACCCGAAGAAGATGCATCAGCATGCACTCTCTTCGTTTGGGCGGCACGGGAAATCTGGTATTCCCCAATTTCCTGCTCTGTCTTATAACAATTATAAGGTGGAGCGGGACCAACATTCCCCAGCTCAGTATAACAAGCGGGTTCGGTCAAATATCCGTTTTATTATCTTGATTAAGGCGTGATATGGTCGCTACCAGGAGAGAGAGAGAAGAAAACACTCAGTGTGCGCTCTTGCAAGAATAGATTGGTTATTATTTTATCTAATCAGGATGGCTCCTACTGTTTTTATCAAATCTTCCTTCAAACCCTAAAAGGAAAGACTAGCCGGGATTAATTACACACTACAAGTTCGCCAATCTTTCAGCCAGGCCAGTGTCGGTACTTTGAGGGAGGTCCCCTGTGCTTTCGCACGAACCTAATTAATGTAAACCTCATTTTCCCAGAGGCGTAAGCTCGTTAACACCTTTCTAGACACCTACTTGATCGGCTAATTGTAATGTATAAAACTCTCCCAGGAGTAACTCTTACTCGCAGCGGGTATCGGGATCCAACTATCTCATAGAAGGTATGCAATCTCATTGTAAATTTCAACACTTGAAATTCCCGATAATATTATGCCCCTAACCTCCTATGACCTTGACAAAGGCCAACAAACCATAGGATGCTAGTCAAGTTCAACCCGTCATTTCCTGATTGAATTAAACCCACCCGCACGGCCCTTGACAAAGGCCAACAAGGTCGCACGACTACCCTAACCCAATTTGCATCATATGCATAAGCAGATAAGCACCAGTTAGCTACCGCACACTGTGCCTTGACAAAGGCCAACAAACGCAGCACGAATACTAACTACTACTTATCTGAAATGACGGAGGGCTACGACAGGTTTTTCTGAAAACCTATTGCGTAATGAACTTGATATCGTTGTAGGATCGAATGAATTTTGAAATGGAGTGTTTTTGAGGCTTTTCTAGTTTTGCTAAAGGAGTCACTCCCAGTGAAGGGATCGTCGGTCCTTTCCTAGTCGAATGAGGTGCGGGATATATCATATATATCACTGTGCAAAGCAAAAACTCTTAAAAGCAATCAAAAGACAAACCGAGTGTGTAGCATCTGCCAGTTATTGCTAAAGGAGTCACTCCCGGTGAAGGGATCTCGATCCTTTCCTTATCGAATAAGGTGCAGGATATATCATATATACCGCTGTGCAAAGCAAGAACTGTAGCTACCTGTTTTATTTTTGAAATTCGATTCTACAACATCTTAGGTTTCTTTTATTTCATTAATCACATTAATGAAGTCCCATCATTTAAGTACCTAAACATCACAGATAAATACGACGTACACTTATGCCATCCGCATTCGCCTCGATATCCCCTCGTGCACCGTTAGGTTAGGTAACTAACGGCAGAGCGGGGCAGGGCTAGCGCGGGTGTAAAACATAAGTAACGTCTATATAATATATCATATATACTATATACTGTATCTATCACAGAACATCACATGATCACATCACAGATATCGCAGTAGAAGAAACATATGAAATATTGGATATACTGGGGCGTCCGTGTTTTCAATACGAGCCAGTATAAAACACGGATTCCACGGTCGCGATGAATAGCCAAACCCACACCCCTAGACCCCTACGAGAGCGGCAAGCAACCCTACCAATTCTAGAGTTAGGAGACCCGGACTCGACTCCTCGAGTTGGTCTCCCACTGGACTCCAGAACCCAGTTACTTGTGCCCTCCTCCTTGGGTCTATCCTAGTGCGGAAAAGTAAATAATATACATCAACGGTGACAACTTCCGCAACCTGGAAGTGCCCCAATAAAAGAATATTACATACAAGTTTTTACATGAATGAAAATGAAAAACACTCATCTCACATAAAAAAAACCCGGCTATTCAAACACGACGATCCAATATAACATATCCAGCAACACATAACATCACACGTCATCAACGTAAGTAAATATGCGCATCCCAATTGCCGTTGACATATAGCAACGAAACCGGCGATATCACATATTACACTTACGGTCACAGAAAAGAAAGTGTAAAACTACAACAGTTGGAATCCGCAACCACCTCAGACATCGCATGCCTGACCAAATGAATTCCTTAAACATCACATGCCTAACAATTATAAACCCCGCATTTTAGTCTCAAAATTGAAAACTCTTTTCAATATCAAGTCGGGCAATTAAACAAGATTCCCGACATCCTGATCGAATGCTCGTCGCAAACTTTAGTAGGCGGCCGCACCCCCGATACCGTCGACGAAGTGCACCAAGGCGGAACACCGCTACCGGGAGCACCCGAACGGATGCTTTCGGCGACGGGGTCTCCTACAGTCACTTGGTCGGGGCTATGGAGTGAGACTGTATATTAAGTTTACCCGGCGAGTATCCGCGTACACTACGTGATTGTGACGGACTTTTGATCATATCAAAATTCCGTGGCAACCGATCAAGTGAGACTAAAGTGCTGTGTTTATAACATTCATTCAGTTATCTCATAACTACTTGTGAATTCCAATTATTGTATCACATTCCAGATATATAGAAACTGTTAAACTTTCCGATCGAACATTCGAACACCCAAGTTTTCCCAAAACAACTCAACAGATGAAATAAGTTTAAAAACATTCATTTCGTGCCTCATTACCAACGGTCCAGCCGTAGAAGGGTCAAGCCAACGCCTCACATGTGGCACGCCGTACTGCCCCAAACCCGAAGGTTCAAAGGGCAGTTCAAGACGGTCACATAATCGAGTTAAGGTTTGTTGTCTTCTAGAGGGACCGTCGCGTTACTTGCACTATTTAGAACGTCTTTAAACTACGGAAAAATCCAACACTTGGAAATTTCCCGGCAGGGGAAAATTTGGGTATTTATATCCAGTCGAACTTTTTAACATATTCTAAAATATCCGGAAAGCCACATAGATAAAGTCTGATAATCCGATCGAATCATCGAAGCTCCAAAACATCCCAGATTATTCAACTCTTGAATAAATATTAAAAAATCCCAGAAAATCCAGCACCAGAAATGATGAATTACTGTACAAAAATTATAGGACAATTTAATAATGTGGCCGCGGAACCGCCGCATAAGCAGAGCTTATGCCGAGGTTCCGCCGCACTCTGGACACTTCGTTGGATAATTTTTGCACCGTAATTCCTATAATTCCCTGCTGAATTTTTTAGCAATTTTTAATTTGGAAAAATCCACGTTTTCAGAAAAAGTCCAGAGAGCGTGGAAAAATGGGGTTTCGGGTTCAATCGGACTTCAAACTCCGTCTAGACTTCGCCTAAGGCTCTAGCTAGGCTCTGATACCAATGAAAGGTTCCTAGGCACTCTAGTGAGGTCTCACAAGGCATCAACCATGCCAATTTCAAATTTAACGGGTGCCGAGAAACCCTAATACGGATCGTCGGCTAGAAGTTTAGGCGAAAGAAAGAACTAGTTAACAACTTAACTAAGTGAACGAATATACAACCTTTGTAGATCCGTTTCTCCACCTCCACAGCTCCATGATGAAGTCCTCTCCGCTGTCCAAATCGAACCCTTGACTCTTGCATCGGCTTCATCGGAGAAAAAGCGGGCTAGGTCATCGACGACTATGCCGAAGATGATCTACGTCGAGGCATCACAAGATCAAGCTCCACCTTCACCAAGCCATGAAAACTTGTAAAGGAAACACCCTATACTACTTGGCAAGAGGTAGAGGATGAAGAAATAGGAAGTGGGTTCACTTTAGAATTGGATTTCTCACTCTTTTTCATCAATCACCATTGATGAAGAAAGGTTTTCTTCAAGTGAAGAAGAAGAAGAAGAAAAAATGTTATGATAAGTTAATTTCAAAAAGAAATTCTAAAAATGAATACTTATCATAATCAAACCATGGTCAAGTGTAGAGAATAAACTAGGGTTAAAAGGAGTGGTTAGGGTTAAGCATGAGACAAAATGGTCACTTAGTCAAAGCTTCATGAAACTTCATAATACAAACAAAGTTAGCAACCATTTTCTCTTTATGCTTTTCATTTTCCAAAAAGAATAAATGAATAGATAAATGAATGAGAAAAGGAAATGAAACCCTAACCACTTAAGTAACCATGGTTTAATTCTTTACACAAACCCAAACTAGCATGTATCATCAAACATGATACAATCTTGTGTACAAAAGTATATCACATATATAATGTGCACAAACCAAGTGAGAAAATCCATTTAAAGTGAACCAATACTAGTTAACGCAAAGTAATATATCAAATATATAATTATGCATTAAATCATTAAATCAACACTTGATTTAACGATCCGGTCATATCGCATATAACCGACTAGTATCCAATGTATAGGCTTATCGAATCAACCCTCGATTCGATAACTAGGTTATATCGCATATAACCATTCGACACATTCATCGCGAGAATGAAATACGGTATCACATACACGCATTATTCTCGGTCCCGCACATATCTCATATGCGCTCCTATTTCGTTTCGCTTGAGCCAGGAAACCTCTGTGTAGGACTCTAAAGACTCGTCAATACGCCGGCAGCAGGTGATGATCATATCAAACACCCACAAGCCGCAAGCGGTCTGCTAAACGTAACGGCCACCCGGGTATTGAGCGATCAGAAGATCGACGAGCAAGCCTGCTCACACTCCCGTGAATCCAACCAGTAACACTACCGTACAGTCCGGTCTTGTCGTCTGATATGTCGCATATCTTGCCTAGGGGTGGTAAACGTCAGACCCCAATAGCTCGATAAGTCGTGTCGATATGAGGTCTATAACAATTCGAGAAACTACTGGTAACACTTACCAGTAAATCTCAGCAACCCTGGCCAGGGATTTCCTGTTATAGCCAATCGAACACGGCGCAACATCTACTCCCTATACCGGGAGAGACGAATCCCCTCCTATCGCTCATTGCCTCCATGTGATTCGGGACTGCACCCAAAAACCACCGTTTTGCACGCCCTCTTGGACGTGGTAAGGTGGAAATCAAAGCACAGTGGAAACCACACAAGACTCTATGACGATCTCGGGTCAACAGACTACTCTGTACCAGTGTCACCTGAGAACTGCCATCTGACGTAAGGTATAATACCATCTGGGAGTTCTCGGCGAGTCCGTCCAGTGTACCCAGTCTCCATTGAGCACTCGTATATCATCTCTGATGTCAAACACCAATGGATATGGGATCATCCATCGCCCATCTGTATGGGTCGAGAAGGTATACGCTAGTCTACTCTGGTATATCGATGCCCCGTCTCGATGTACCCACGACTAGGGACTTTGAAGGATGTACTTATGGACTACCATGTCCCCACTAGTATGATCCGCATCATAGTCCAGGTAGTCAAGTACACATCCTAAGGGCTTTACCAACATGTAATAGAGAGACAATCTGTGTACACGTTAAGGTAAAGAGTAACCAGATAGCATACTATCATGTCGAGTAAGAAAGTCCTCCCTATATATGTCCCAGCATCCACTACAATATACATCCAATGTACAGTAATGGCCTCTAGGGCATACATATAACTAACAGTGAATTTGTATGAAATGAAAAGTAATCACAATCAAAAATATTTATACCGCAATCAATTAACGGTGTCGGTGTAGCACGTTAATGAATACAGATCGTCCACTGAGAAAGTGTGATTTGCTCGTTATCGTTTTCGTTGAGTCGAAAATTAAAAGATAAAAGAAAATTGATGAAGTTTAATTTTCAAGAATCAAGAATTAGGTCTAAATTCAAGAATTGGTAAAAAATCAAGAAAATACCCAAAGTGTTTGAATTATCAAGATTTGAAGAAAGGCTTGTCGGAATCAATTGAATCGAGAGCGATAATTAATTCTTAGAATTTCAAATTCTTATCTATTGAAGATTTGATACTAGATCGATGTTAATCAACGAGGTTTAGGGATCTTTTTGAAGAAACTAGGGTTTCTTCATCCTCATCCCTTGTCTTTTTGTTAACTAGCATTCAAGTTCTAGCCTCTAGGAAATTCAATCATCGATTGTTGATCTCTAATTGAGAGCGAAAATATTCAAGAAAGAATCTCGCTCAAAACTAGGTCATCTTTGATTCAATTACCTAGGGTTTACAAAACTCATAAGACTTAAGAATCGTTCAAGAATTCATCAACATCATTCTATCTATTCTTTTGATTCCGATGCAAGTGGAGTTTACTCACGCATCATCATCAAACAATCAAGAAAGAAAAATATCATGATACGCAAGTGAATAGAGAGAAAGATTAAAGATCGTCACCTTTTATTATTTAATGTTTCGTTACAATACACTTAAGAACTACAAGAATTGAGGAGGAACAAAAATCATCGAACTAGCTTCGTATCGATCTTCTTGAGTCGCGGATCGCCTTGGATCTCTTGCTCGGATGAAGAACGGCTTCGCTTCAAAAGGCTCGTGGATGCTCGCTCGATTTGAACTCGATGAATCTTGAATTGGCTTTTTGAAATGGATTTGGGGCTAGGGTTTGAGTTGCTAGTTGTGTCACTCAACTAACGGTATTTTGGCTCAATATTCATAAACCGAACAACCTCTTCAATGAAGCCTTGGATCTCTTTATATAGCCTTCTCCTTTAGCTTCCCCTAGAAGCTTGATCTAGCTTCCTTTGCAAGCTTGGTAGTTGAGTAGAAACTTCTAGATTGAGTTAGTTATCTAGCTTATGAGAGAAGCTTGGTTGTTATGAGAAGAAGCTTCTGGAGATTTCTGGAGACTGAAGTGTGTTGAAGAGGTTTTGTAGATGAAAAGAAAGGCCTCAAAATGTAATCTGCCGATGAGGTGTCCTCGTGGCCGCGGATCCGCCGCGAATGGCCGTTTGGTTGCCTTGGTGCATGAAATCTTCAGGTTGTCTTGGTGCTGATCCATAGGACATTATTTTATGTCTGGAATCTTTTTATACTTTCTTGTTCACTGCCAGATCACAAATCTAGGACTTGGCGTATTTTTATCAGCACTTTTAGCAGTTTCGGCTCTTTTACCTAAGGGAGAGCTAAGTTTCGGCTCTTTTACCGACGAGAATTAAATTCTCAACTTGTGGGGAGATCTGCTTTTGCAGATCTTTTACCATAAGGGAGAGCTAAGTTCTCATATGAAGGGTTAAACTCTTGTTTTATCAGAGGAATTAAATTCCTATATACTTTTATGGGAGAATCAAATTCTCTGAATTTAGATTTCCCTCTAGGTTTTGAATCTGCATAGCAAAATCTCCCCGATGAGAATTAAATTCTCAACTTGTGGGAAGATCTGCTTCTGCAGATCTCAACCAGAGACAGAACTAAGTTCTTATTAGAAGAGTTAAACTCTTATGGGGGTGAAAGAAATGAGATATTCTCTGTGTTTTGTTCCTTCTCCTACCTCGGATTTTTCTTTCTATTTCTTTCTCTCCTAAGAACCTGAAGATTTCTCTCTTTTTCTTTTGTATACTCCAAACTTGACCATCTCCTCCTTTTTTTTATGTTTCTTTGCTCTTATTTATAGGAGAAAGAAGGGAATCAATTTTGTTTAGAAAATCTCTCATTGAGAGATTTTGATCAACCAAAATGATCTTTTAGATCAATCGGTGAATTTTATTCACCGTTGGATTTTTAATCCAAGGACTTCCGTTTTACAGAAGTTATTTCTTTTGTTGTTCTTAACAAGTTTAGAAAGATATTTTCTTGCACATAATTTTTTGTAGATTGGTGATTTTTAATCACCATTGGATTTTTAATCCAACGGCGTTTTGTTTTACAGAGCGTAATCTTTCTTGTTTAGAAAGGTCCAAGGAAATATTTTCCAAATAAGGCTTTTGGTCTCTTTTAATTAGAATTTACTTCTATTAGTTCTGCAGGCATAGGAGTCTATCACGTGTAGCACGTGACCCCACCAAATTAAACCCACCAAAAGGTGTCACGTGCTATCACGTGAACTTCTATTTGTCCAATTGTTCGCTTTATTTAGGCGCTTATATACTTTGTTTATCGAGGTCACGTGTCAGCACGTGAGGCCCGGTTTTAACTTAATTTTGTTAAGCGCAGCGCCTATCACGTGTGGGCACGTGATGCTTCACTTGGGGGCTTTTCCCGTTGCTTTTCTATATTTTTTTATTCAGTTTCCATGAGGGAACAGTTGGTTTTCATATTGGACTTTGACATTGATGTCTTCACCATAACTCCGATAATTGCGGGATGATTGACGGAGTTTTGATTTTGAATTATATACTCGCTTTCCATGCGCATGTATTGCGCTACGATATGTTTTATGTATATATGATTTCGGAGCCCCAACAACGTGATCATTTTACTGAAATGTTTTAGTATTTGAGGGGTTTAAATTTAAATTCGGGAACTGAATTTATTTAAGGGGGGAAGACTGTAACATTCCAGGAAATAAAATATTATTTTAGAATTTAAATAATTAAAAGAATAAATTTCAGGAATATTATTAAGTGCAAGGATTGGTTTTAACGATATGTTATAATTATATACCGATAATCGGGAAATATTGGAAAATTAAATTGAATGTTGATTTTGAAAGGGATTATAAGAATGGAGTATTCATAGATTTTTATATAATCAATTATATTCTATGTTAGTGCTAAACTCGATTAATTTTCACTAAGCTTGATTTTTGCATCATAACATGCAACAAAACTTGTTTCATTTTGCTACCATGACTTTAATTCTCCATTTTCTTTTATGTATGGTTTTTGAATTTTGTTAAAGAAAAGGATAAAGAATAGAAAAGAAAAGAAAAGAAAAGAAAAAGGAAATGATTAAAGAATGAGGTATGGGCAAGAGAGAGAGAGAGAGGGGGGGGTCTTCTTTTGACCATGGCATTCTCTTCATTTCACCTTCATCTTTCATCTTCTCCCTCTCTTCTCATGGCTGCCCTCTCCCTCCACCACCTCTACCCCCTCACTACACCCTCATTTCCACCTCAAAACATCATGTTTCCTTCATTAAAAATGTGCACAAGCTCCTCACATAGGCCATGGTGGGATCAAGTTTGGATTTTGAACACTTGGGGCAACTCAAGAAAATTCTTAAGTTGCCAAATGAGATAATTGTTTCACCATTAGAGTAGTATTTCATTTACCTTAACATCTATTTGAGTTTAGAATCGATTTAGTGTAGTTTAGCGATCCTGGAAAATTCCAAGTTGAGGTTTTGAGGATTTCTTGACTTGTGATGGTGCATGTGAGGGTAGTTAGTTGCTACAAAACCCCCTTAGAGTTAAAAACCCAGATCAAACCGAAACTAGGCCATGAAACTTAATCTGAAACTTTCCGTATCGGTTTTGTGAGAAATTGAGGCCTGCAGGGAATCTGGTGTAACCTGGGATGATTACGAGAAAAACTAGCAACCATAATGACCTAGATTGAACACTAGGAGACCACCCTGAGAATACGAGACCGTTTCACCATGGGAAAACCGAGCTCACCGGTTTTGGGGGTGTTCTCGCCGGGTCAACTGAGGGTATTGGTGTCTAGGTTGGTTCTGTAGCTCATATACCCCTCATACTACACCACTACTGTACTGTTTGTTTATCCACTTTTTACCTGAAACAAAATCTGGAGCAAGTTTTCATGAGTTGATGTATTGTTTTATAACTTTCCATGACTTGAATTTTTGGTAATTGTGTTTTGTATCGGTCACTTGACGTTTGTACGTCGATATCGGGTGTTATTTGGCTCTTTTGCGTGAGTAGACCATAGTTTTTAACCTATGTGTGATACGTGTGCCATTTTGGTTTTAGTGCGCGATTTCGGTTTATGATACTTTGTGTTTATATGTGTAGGCACCCTCACGCGGACTTCGGATGATAAGGACGAACATGGCGACATCGACTTCGGCAAGTAAGGATCAAGGTGAGTAGATGTATATCTACGGGGGAAGTCGGGTGGATGGCGTATCGCATCCTACGATATGTTATATAATTATATGTGTTTTGGTGAAACATGGATGATTATCAAGATAGGCTTTAGGTGTTCACGGGTTAGTTTTAGTGTAAATTGAATATAGCGCTTATTGTATAGTTTCTTAGTCGCGAACCCTAGAGTATAGGTGTGTACACACACACATGCACACACGGGTTATGTTTGGGTGTATATGTTTATATGTATATATATATACATATGTGGATTGCGTTGGTACGTACACACACACACACATATACGTATACACAGATGATGAGGATAATATATGATACTTGGAGGTGAGTCGATGTGATTGGCATGATGCTGTGAAATCGGTGATGTGATTTGGGTCGTGTGATGAGGCACGACATGATATTATAGCGGATCGTTGGGCGATGTGTTTTATACACACGCGATATATGTTGATGGTATCGTAATGTACTAGACTTTATATAAGTACCCCTAGTTCATGATATGATGATAATGATACCAGTTAAATAATGAGATAAATATAATAGTTGACCCGTACCCCGATTTTGGGATGCCATACGATGGATTTTACCGTACGAAGTATAAATATGATGATTGATCCGCACTCTTGACTCGAGAATGTCGTATTATATATTTTATCGTACGTGACGCTATTGAGGCAGGATCACCGACTACTAGATATATCGACTCGGACTTAGGTGGTTTTCCTTACCCTTTTGATTAGTCTCTTAGCTTCGTACTGTAGTTTACATGGTAGATGTTAGATTGGGCTCAAGTCATACTTATTTTCAAACTTAACGAATCGTGGGTATTTTAAAGACAGGCCTAGGGATACTACGGATTTTCAAAGGATGTATCTTTTCTCAAAAAAAAAACCGTAGCCTCATTTTCTAAAATCACGATTCATGCTTATTTCAAATGCCAAAACGGCATGACTCGTATAGATATAAATGTATATTCATGTTGTTCATATCGCATGCATGTTTATATTTGTGATTCCTTTGTTTATTATGAACCCATGTTATTAGGACACCAGCACCATTACCGATGATGCGTATGTCTACGAACACTTGCTTGCCGGCTCACACACATCATCATCGGTAATTGCTATGTCACGTACACTTTAGAGAATATTATTTCATTGATATCGCTTGCTAGCGGATAGTTCCGATACATCATTACTGTGCTAGTTTAGATATTGCATTCTTTACTTAGATATCGTGCATGTATATATATTCATTGTTATGCAATATTATGGGGCTTATTGCCGGTATTTCACTGTTATTTACTTTGGAGTTTGGGATTCGGATTTTCCATGAGATTTCTGGATTTGGAAAAACCGCAAGAATTTATAAACTCATTTTCATTTCAAAAGATAGAAATTTGTAGTTTTCTCGTGATATGATATTTGAGATGTCCACAATGAGTTTTCTCGGTTCTCGAGCGGTATCATACACCCTATTTGAGGTAGGGGGAGGGACCGTTTGCGGGTGCATGGTGGACCCGGTGCGGTACCCCGGGACAAGAAGATCGTATAGAAAGGCGTTGAGCCCGGCAGGGGAGCACTACCGACCGGTGATTGTATGGAAACTCGACGGATATCCGGAGGATACCGTTCGGAGTTATGAGAGAGATGGATATGGGCCGATCCTGATCATGCGAAGCCCGAGATAGTGAGATTTGATGATATGGGCCAGTCCGGATTGCCGGAGCCCGATATTTGAGATATTGGGACATATGTTTTGTGTCGATGCTTGGCACAGATTCTATGTGATTTCATTGATGATACATCGATTTTTATACAGAAATCTCACTGAGACAAGAAAACAGTTTTCTTATTCAAGATGTATTCTGTTTTCATTTTTATTGCATTCATAAATCATATATGTAATATGTTGCTACCTGAGGCACTGACACGAGCACTTGGTATCATACGTATGTTAGATGATTACCTTGCCATTATTAGATGCTCCAGGTTATATTTATATTGAGGATATTATCGTATGATCTAGAATAGAGTCATACATGCGATTTCTACTCGGTGATATTTTATACTCACGAGTTGGCAACTCACCCCCGTTGTACCACAGTTTCTTGCAGGTTTGGCCGTACAACTTTTATTGCGGCTTGCTGGCACACTGCTCCCTTCAGGGTGATTGCTTTGGTAGGTGGGTTCAGTTGCATCGTGACAACCATTGTACTTGTATTTATTTCGGTTGTATCTAGCAAACTCCATCAACCAGACTTGTATATTTTTTTTGGGACTTAGAAGACCAGTATGTTTATTCTTTCGACCTTAGAGTCGCGCGCTTGTATTCTTATGATTCTTCCTCTGGTTTTCGTGAGACTATTGGTTTTATTCTGAGTTTTGATGCTCGCCCTTCGGCGTTGTATATTATATTGCTTGCGTGGTTGTGTCCGCCATTTGGTGAAGAGCTAGCTCCCGCTTGGGGATGCCTTTATTCATTATATATATTTCATGTGTTGTACCCGTTTGAGGCCAGTATTTATAAAGGAGACTCTGCGAAATTTTCAGGAAAATATGACGTTGCTTTTAAATGTCTAATAAAACCACTTGCTTTAAAACAAGTTTTCTTCACTTCTTCTTTAAAATGGTTTAGATGGGCTTTTGGCTTACTTGAATTAGATGGGATCCTATAGATTTCATATGATTCAAGTGCCAGTCACGTGCCATTTCGGGTCGTGACAGATAACTCATATGAAAATAAATACATATAATTTATCTGAAAATATATTACGAGAATCTGAAGATAAACTTAGGATGGCCAAGTGCATATTAACTCAAATTATACGGGGCGGATGATTGATTTCGCAAGTAAGGACTAAATGTAAATTTTTTTAACTAAATGAAGGGAGTTTAAGTTTCCAAAACTAAATGAGAGAATATTTCAAGAATATTCTCCGAGAAAGGCTGCCCACTCAACTCTTTTCTATATAACACTCTCTCCGTTCGAGTGTGTTTTACACTTTATTGTGCTGGGTAATTGCGCAGAAACGCTTTGTATTTTTGAATTTCAACTCACTTTTAACCATAGTCACATAATTCGCGAATAATTCGGCGAATTCGTGAATTATTCATGAATTTTTGATCGGCCGATTAATTCTCCGATTTAATCACCACTAGAGAACGCTTCGAATAATTCGCTGATTATTCACGAATAATTCGCAGATTATTTGCGAATAATTCGCAAATTATTCACGGATTATTCAAATAAACAGCGAATAATTAACAAAAACAGCGAATAATTCGCAATATCAATATCCAGCGCCTGGCGTATTAATTTCTTGTTCTAAATCCTTTCCGAACATTTCCCAAATACTTGCCGAATTTTTTCCGAATAACTGTCGATTTTTTCCGAATAGTTTTCCAAATCCGAATTTTGGACCTCGCGGAATAATACCGGCGAATTTGTGTCCGTGCTTTTAAGTTCAATCTCAGCAGGACCAACACAAAGCTCAGCTCCCGCTTATAACAAAATTCAGATAACCCCATCCTATATTAGGCAGTACCGTAATTCCTTCCAACTTCAAGGTCAGTTGCCTAGCTACCACCCAAAAGATGATGCCAGCTTTGATATAAAGCGCCAGGTAGAGAAATCGATAAATCCACAATTTTATCCACGGCCATGGCGGTGCTCCTCTGTTGCTTCCGCCCTCCTCCGCTTCAGCCGCCGCCCGAGTTCGCCGGCGGTAACCGCACCTCCGGTGAGTACCGCAGTTCTTTTGTTACTTTCAGTTTTAGCTCAAAACGCACTGATGAAGCTGCCATCTATTTGGGGGGGGATTTTGAACGTTGGAGGAAATAATGGGAGTGTTTCTGTTTGGGAATTACCCTTATCTTGGAACTCGGAAATGAGTAGAGAGTTTTCTGGTTTCTAGGAAAGAAAAACAAAAATACTTTTCTTACCACAATTTGTCAACCCAAAACTTTACCAAATAGACAAACACAGGCCCACATGTTTGACTTTATTACCTAGGTGTTGTGGTCCTACCTGTTTGTCTCAATGTCAATGGTAAACTTTTGGATAGAAAAATTGCGGGCAGGAAAGTATTGCTCTAAGAAAAAAAAAACAATCGGGTTACATTTGGTATGCAACATCCAAAGTGCATTGATTATATAACTATATTGTGAAGGGACGATCAATTTTTTTTAATGAAATGAAGTGCATGCAATTAAAATGGGAAAAAGAGAGAGGAGGGAAATGGTAAAGATTGACGCATTGATTGATTTTCGTGAAATCAACAAAATATGTCGTCACAAATGTATATATAGTTCCTAATGTACGTAGTTGGCATTAATGCTTTAGTGTTGTCACAAAAATGTAAATAGTTCGTCGTTTGTGTCGTTTAAGTTGAGAAACAATCGGTCGCAGCGGAAATTCAAGAACGATGATTTAGAGTATTATGTAAAAGGCTAGCCACGAATACCAACCGCACAGAAAAGAGTATTATGAAAAACACAAACCACGAATACCAACCACACTGAAAAGAGCAATCACAAGAGACAAGATTCTACCCAGGTTCGGCACAACTTGTGCCTACTCCCGCCTCTGCGAAGAGAACTTTAACCGTTGAGAAAAAAATTACACGAGATTAGAATGATATATACCAAATCAACTGCTTTGCACGACACATTGTTTCCTATATAGACTAAGCCTCTATCAATAGAGAGAAAACCAACTCCGATGCGGAGTCATATTGAACGAACTCCCCGAATCCAACATCTATACATCATGTGCGCCCGAAGTCGCATATACTGATTGAACTGAACCATCACTGCCCTCATCCGAATCTTCCACCACGACTGCAATACTAGAGGAATCCTGCTTGTCTTTCTTCTTGCACTTCGTACAATCTCTTTCAGTACCCTCTCTCCTTGCAATAATTACAATTGTCACTATCGCGGTTTCTCGATTTTCCCTTAGAGCCATCATCCAACCATTTTTCCGAATGGACTCGAGCAAACATCGCATCACCTTATGTGTAGGAACTGTGGGGGGTTGTTGACCATTGAGAGCTTTGTAGGGGAAATTTTGGTGGCATTGTGCTATATGGGGCCCAAGGCAACAATCAAACCCATTCTTTGGTTTATGAGACAAGAAGCATCGCAGGTTGAGGTTCACCACTTCGGATTGACCATCCGTTTTGGGGTGATAAACGGTGTAAAATTTAAGCTTGACCCCATATAATCTCAAGCATTCCATTATAATTGAACTTAGTGAAGACAGGGTTCTCATCGCATATGAGATTTTTCGGCCTGACGTACAACTTGGAGACATTATCTAGCAACAATTGGCTACTTTGAACGTAGGGTAAAGATAAGAGAGAGGAAGAAAATGAGTGAATTTGGTTAGTCTATCAGCAAATTTAAGATGACAGACTTGCATTCACTCATGGGAACCGTTTTATAAAGTCCATGCTAGCACTTTCCCATTCTAACTGAGGGACGAGAAGACACCTACATGTCCCATGATCAACACATGATACCAAATGATGCAACCATTAGTTTACATCCTTTTAAGCTATGACAAAAAACACACACAGAGAGAGAGGGAGGGGGAGGGAGGGAGGAGAATATAAAGAGGTAAAATTAGGAGCATAAGAGAGGAACTAGCACTATTATGGGTTTTAGCTAAGCTATTACAACGATAATCTTAATCACGCTCATTCCCTCTTCGTCTATTATCTTTAAAATAGAAATAAAGGAAAATTACTGAAAAAAGCCAAGGCAATAACATAAAGACTCCTTCGAATCCTCCAACTGGCATGGTCCTTTTTCATAGACATTGGGTGGCCCCCTTTACTCTTAAGGCGGACTTACGCCGAGCATGGTAGGACCCGCAACTAGGTCCAAATGTTGAGCTAATGAGCAGGCCATTCTTCACATGGAGGGCCAGGTTGAAACGAGGCTGTTAGATAGTTGGTATCCATTTCTACTATCCCACAAGGTGTTCAACCTGGGTTCTCTTAGCTCTATCTTCATTTCTCGAGTTGTTGAGCCTTGTCTATAGAGCCATAGAGGCAAGGTTTCTGTCAATATATATATATATATATATATATATATATATATATATATATATATATATATATTGTGTGGAGAAAATAAGTTAGGTCTAATTTTAGGCTTAATTCCAAAAAAACTATCAAATTCTTTGTCTCGGTTACGAGAACTACCAAATTCTGTCAAAAAACAAGAAACTACCATGCTTTGAAAGTCTTGTGATAGTTTCTTCAACATGGCATCTTTTTTATAATAGTTTTCGTCGTTTTGGAAAGTTTTGTGGTAGTTTCTTGTAATTATTGCTGACGTGGCATCTTATTTATGGTAGTTTTTGAAAGTTTTGTGGTAGTTTCACGTAGTTTTTAAAAGTTCTGTGGTAGTTTCTTGTGTATTTAAAAAGAATTTGTAATTTCCAGTAATTAGACCAAACTATTTGGTAGTTTTTTGGAATTAAGCATTAATTTTATTACCTTTAAGTTTTAATCCAATTTAATTGTGAATTTGTACTTACAATATTTGTTAATTTACCCCAATTTATGTCTAGTCCGGGACATTAATTTCCTTTAAGAATCTGAAAACATTACACTTCTATTAATTCGTAATTTAATGAAGTGGAAATTGGATGTTATAGGTTATTTTGTTTTTTCTTTTTTGAAATAATTGGTCGTAATCTAATGCAAGCGGGGTTTAAATCCAAACCTCTTGCTCAGCCGCAAAGAGACTTTTTACCACTAGGCTATAGTGGCACCGAGGTTTATTTTGGTTTTGAAGTACACTAAAAATAACATCACAGGGTAGACACTGATTATTTGTGTAGATACTTTCCATGGGGCTATTGAAGAATGATTATTTATACAAGGGAAAGATGATCCTGAGGTACATTACGGGGCCATATTTGTGCTATACGCGAGAAGTTGGGTTGGCGGGCCCCACCCAACTTAAAACAGATCCCCCTCCCCGGTATTTTACCGTCGCCTATCTCTCTCTCTGTAGCGTAGAGAGTGGACCTACGGTATACGCAGGGCCATTTTTCCCGTTATATGCTACCTTCATGTCTGAAGACTTTACAGCCTAGATTTAAAAGCAAAATCACTTCATTAATGAAGCAAACTAAACTAGAATTACTAGCTAGTGCTAATTAAATACTTAATAAATTTCACCTTTCCATTCTAAAACCATTCAGAATTGAAAGCCCATTGTGGCAAGCTTGTCCCTTGTTATAGAAAAACATTTATGTAAAGAACCGGTGAAGATTAGTTTAGATTCAATTTAAAGATAAGCGTAATATTATACTTTTTTTTTTGGTTGCTCATGCTAAATCAATATTTAACTACTTTTTAGCTCAGTTGGCGTAGTCGTCTGTGACAGAACCCATTTTCTCATAAATAATAATTATCATCTACTTGTTTCAAAACTGTTTATCTCAATGATTGTTTATGCGGTGTGGTATGCACATGTCACTTTTCTTTTTTACACAGTTTATATGTCACTAACTATTTATTCTCCGAAATTAGAAGATGCCGCGTTTCTTCCGTTTCGGAATAAGGTGGTAACGTTTTCAAGGAGAGCTCACATTTCATCTGTTGAAGGCCTCAACTTGCCTAGAAATGAGTCTGAATTATCTGAGGGAGCTTGCATTGTTATCCTCAGACACATATCTGATCACCAGGTATGATGGTGAGTGTCTTAAGTTCCACTAATAATTTTTATGCTTTAATTGGATCTGTAAGAGTGATCTATAAAGAAAAGCCAATACAGTAAGAAATTCCAAGCGCGTTGTGATTACTACTTTGAACCTAGATAAAGAAAAAGTTGCTGTTTTCATCTGAAGCAATTTCCTATAAGGTATTTTTAGTCACTACATTTCTCTCTCTTAATTATGTGACAAATGTGTTGTTTCTACAAGTTGAGAAGAGTTGATTTCTGTTCCTTCAGGAGATGAGTTGAAATAAGAGGACAACTTGTTATGAAATAAAACTTTAAACAAGAATGAATTTTTCTATAACTAGGAACATAATTGTCTTTTCCAGTCGTACTCTCAAAAAGTTGAAAGAGGCTTGATGGAGTTCTAGATCACTGTGATTGTTTTTTTTATTTTTTGTGTGGAGGGATTTAGATATCTGTGTGCTCGAATAAGTTACACTAAAATGCATATAGTTCGACATTTGCAGATTTTTTAGTATGGTTGTGTTTTCGAATCCCGTTTCCAGTTTACTGATTACATAAGGGTGTAAATTAGGGCAATGCAGACAGCAGGAGCATCTGACAGATTTATTTTGTAGGAGTTAAGATGGAAGAGTTATTTAATTTAAATGTCTTTTTAGCATGTTTTTGTCTTCTTAAATGGATTGCACACTTCCTTTTCAATTCTACCATATATTCTTTTTTTATTTTTAAAATCTACATAAACTTTTGCATTCCTATAATGTAGGGCAATCTCCTTTCTTCTCAATTTATTGAAATTGTTTTCTGCAGAGAAAAGCATCATTCAGCTTCAAAAAGGCATTTGTTCTTGCAAACACTTTGATGCTGATTCTGCCTCTAGATGTTCTGGCAAAAGAAACATGTGAGGCTGATAGCTCACTTATCAACATGCCGTTACTGTTTGCGATAGCCATGATAGGGGCAACTGTAGGGGGTAAGATGCAAAAAAATAAATAAAATTATACCAGCTTATCAAATTTGTAGTTATACTTGGTCTTTTATCTTATGATTGTTTCATGGTGGTTGATTGATTCGACAATTGAAGTATTTGATGTTCACAACATAATAACTGTGTTTTTGAGTTATCATGTGCTAACATAGTATATTTTTTGTTTCCCTCTGAGATGTATCTTGTTATCATTTTTGTCGTTTGGTCGATAAGTACAGGAATTCATAATTTGCAATTCTATTATGTTTGTATGGATAATCTAGTCCTATGAAACGTATAAATTGCTGTCTATAACAACCGCAACCCGCAATTAACAAGACTAATCCAGTTTCTAATAGTCAGAGTAACAAAGTTTTTCCTTTTTTTAAGTATTCATTATTCGCAACAGAACACTCTCTGTCAAGGAAGCCTTTTCTCTTTTGGTTAGAAACTACCTATCATACTCTTTTAATGCATGACCTTATGCTATTTCTGTTTTCTTTATAATAAATTAAGACGGTATATTATGATTCGAAGGATTGCTGGCACGGCAAAGGAAAGGGGAACTAAAACGGTTGAATGATCAATTACGCCAAATCAATGAAGCACTAAGAAGACAAGCAAAGATAGAATCTTATGCACCCAACTTGAGCTATGCACTCGTTGGCAGAGTTCCTGAAGCAGAAGTGATCGTAGATCCTCGAAAACACGAGCTGATTACGAATCTGAGAACTGGGAAGAATTACTTGAGGACCCAAGATCCAGAAAAGGCGTTTTCTGAGTTTAAGGCAGCGATGGAACTTGCTCAGGCTTTGGGTGATCATGTCGAGGAGAAGAAGGCTGCTCGAGGCCTAGGTTTGGGTTTCTCTTCTCATTCAAATTTATGCTTGCCTTTGCTTATAGTTTAATTGTTTGGAAAGACATTCCCTTGTTTTCTTTCTCATGTCAAAATTCAAAATATAATTTAACCACATTTCCCCCCAGATTATTAGAATCTGCCACATCATTTTTCGATTTCTAAGTTTAACTTTGTGAATCTAAACCCTTGGGAAATTATTTTTTTGCATCTATTGAACTTCCAAAATCCAAATTACGTTTTGTGCGGTCTCGGTTTGCAGACTCAGGAAATATACATCCTTGTGATTTGTGTGAGATTTCTTTCGTGGTTTTCTTTTTTCAATTTCAGGAAATTTACCATTTATATTTGATCATGATAAAATTTCTAACTCAGAAGTATTGTTCCTCTTTAACCCTCCCTCCTTTTTTCTCCCCAAAAAAACAAATAAAAACTAATCACCTTTTTGTTAAATCTCTCCTTGAATTTGTTAAAATCTCTTCTATCTTCTCAAGTAATTCAATACGTGGCACCAAGAAATAATAAGAAAACGAGACAGAGATTATAGCAACATCTATATGATGTTATAAACAAATTATGAACAGGAATACATACCATGCATAATTGAAGTGTCCATAGAAACCTCAGTTATATGGCTAATGGAATACATTATGTTGACCAATATGAGCAACCATTTTATTAATAAATGCATAAAAACTAGCTTACCATATCTCCAAAAAAATAATCATCAAATAAATTTGTACCCTTTTAATTAAATATTTCTTATAACGTTTCTCAAAAAAATTTGTCTAAAATTTCCCATAGTGTCGACTAGTCTAAGTTAGATCCGAAATTGACTTCTGGTTCCTTTTCAGGGGCATCACTACAGAGGCAAGGGAAATACAAGGAAGCCATAAAGTACCATTCAAGGGTTTTGGAGATATCGCAGCGATCGGGTGAGGATTCTGGCACTACAGAGGCCTATGGAGCAATAGCCGATTGCTACACTGAGCTCGGAGACCTGGAACAAGCTGGAAAATTCTACGACAAATACATTGCAAGGTTGGAAACTGACTGATCTATTTATTTGAGTTTTTGAATTGTTAGATTAGACTCGGATGTAGAATTTTCGATTTGAATTTTGAGTAATCCATTCTATCTGTTTGTTAAGGCAAAATCGTTTATCATGTTGTGCTATAATATTAAAGATTTTGCAAATATTTTTTTTTATAATTAAAGCTGAGTTCTTGTTGGATCGTGAAATAGTAAGATTTTTGTTTTAGGCCGGCCTTGTATTTGATAGGTGCTTATAGATCAATTTTGATGTTGCAACTCGAGGAGCACAAAAATTATGTTACTAATCTCTTCATATCAGCGAGTGCTAATATAGCATAGTGGTAAAGCCTTGTTGCAGTGGAGCAAGAGGTATGGGATTTAAAACCTGCTTGCATCATTTTGCGGCCTATTATTCAAATAAAAAAAACCTCTTCAGAACATTTTTATGCTGCAGGAGTTTAATATTTAAATTTAGGTTACATTCCAACATGCTACCATTAACTCTATCCAATTTCCCTTGAAATTATGATGCAAACCTATCCATGAACTTGTGCCCTTGTTATAGTGTTATAAATGGCCTTTTCACCCTTTTTTCTTCTTCCTTATTTCTTTAGTTTTTTTTTAAAGAGAATAACTTGTATAAATCCTCTCTAGTCGAGCCATTATCTTTCCTAAATTATGCTCTTGGCCTCCAAATGAAGAACAAGCTTGAGAAGTGAGTGCTCTTCCCAAGAGAAGATTAAGCCCTAGAGGTGAATGAATGATTATTTTGTAGCAATTGATGGAAGATAACATGAACTAAAGGTTCTAGGAGTATTTTTTGTGTGGCTAATAATAAGAATAATAGATAATTCCTTAAAAGAAAAAGAATAATAGAGAACAAAGGCGAAACGAGAGAATTCCTGTTATGGCAGACAATAACAATCAACCTTTGAATGATGTTCCGTTTATCTTGGTCTTTATTGTATAAAACATGGATACACCAAATTTCGCTTGATTTTAAACCCTTTTTATACATTGATCTTGTGAATGCAAATTTAACGGTTCAACCATTAATATAACATTTTCCCACCACTAGTTCAATATGTAAATATACAAAAATCAAATGAAAACTGATGTATTTATATTTTGGACAATGAAGATCCAAACATAGAGTGCCGCTCGTCCAAAAAATAAGGCCTAGCGCCCACATTTTAGACCAACACATGCTTCTCTCTTCGCCTTTGCCCCGCATTATTCCCTATTTCTAATTCAGATGATACATATCGAATATATTGAGTTGAGTTGCAACTCAACAAGCAAAGAGGGGCCAATACAGAAATGTAACTTCGAATGAATATTTGAAAGGTTATCTTCATATCAGGGTATTAATAAAAATAACAGCAACAGAAAGAACCAATTTTTTTTTTTTTAATAAAAAAAGTCTATAATTAACAGATCCGAATTACAAATGAAGCAGCTCAACATACTGATGAGTGGTTCTAAAGAAATAAATTAAAATAATAATAAGAAGTATAGCTCAAATACATTGACGATTAATCCAATTGATCGGCCGCTTGTATTACAAAAGTTTTTCGAGTTTTCTCGCTGTTGTTTCCTTCTCAACTTGGGACAAATTAAAGGCAGAGAAATGCAATCTGGAATTGCTTCAATTAAATTAAAATTTGTAGCCGGGCTCGACGTCCATTGGCCAGGCGAATTTTGCAAGCAGAGGCTTGTTGAATATCTGCAAATATAAACGGCAAAAGGAACTCGTCAGTGTTGGCATTTAAATAGTAACCAATGAGCTATAGCTTAGTTGGTATGGCAGTTCCCTCTCTCGGGAGAGTGAGGCGGTTCGATTCCAGTTGGGGAAGTGACCGCAATTTAACGCTTTCGGGGCAAATTCGTGCCCCCCGTATGTGATGTGTGATTGTGTGTGTTGTATGCATAGGTTAGGGCTTTCGGGCCAATACAAAAAAGGGCAAAAAAGACTTACCAAAAAATTTAGGAAAGAAAATGAGACGGGTGCTTTTTTTAAATTAACTATATAGCTGAAGTGGCTGCAAATCTGTAGTATTTTTGGGGATAAAATATTATCAGTAGAAGCCAGCCTATTTCAATATTATATACATCATATATAGATCCCACCTAAACAAACCATGGCTGCAACCGTACTACTTTGCTCGACACTGTGGCTAACTTCTGAGGGTCAGTAGGCGCTAAAGAGGAAAAACAATTTTCAGGTATAAAATGTGGTTCCATATCTCGGAAATCTTAGGTCGTTAGAAAAATGAACAATATAAATTTAACAAATTTCAAGCTTTGCAATGCAATCAACAATTCGAGATCGCTTATCACACAACCACATATGCTAAAACTTTTTATTCAGGATAGGGAAAAAACTTATATAAACAAAATGTCCATAGAATCGTTTCAATGGAAACTGATGCTCGATATCAGCGATCTCCCAGATCGTGACACGTGGCAGATGACGTGTCCTAGAGCTCAGAAGAAAGGGCCTGCAGGGTCTGACCAGGCCACTCCTGGGTCCGATCCGCAAGCACAAGCTGGCTCTCCTCAGAGCCCCATGCACAAATTGGCTTCCTCGGCCTCCCATCTCGCCTCCGAGCTATCACAGGACCAAGATGCCTCGGCTCCCCCTCTCGCCCCCGAGCTCTCCCGCCGAGGCCATCTTCCTCGGTCTAATCGACCGACCAACGGCACCACTCGCAGGCGTAACCGCCGCTCCGCAAATCTCGCCATGCGCGAGATCTCCGCCGGCCACATCCCACGTTCCACGCCATTACGATCCCCATTAACGAACCTGTTTCGCCATTAATGGGAAGATCCGCTTATCACGCGGGCGTGACGTCGGGAGCGTAACGGCCGGCATGATTCTCGCGTCTGCCCCTGCATGCTGCCGCCGCTATATAAACCCCTCCCAGAGGGATCAAGGAAGCCAATTCTACTCCACTAAGCCATTACTCTGCTCGGATCTCTAGACTAACTTGATCGTCAGAGGGTCTTCGGTGATACAACCACCCCAGGACTTCCTTGCAGGTAACTCGGCAACCACAACCTCAACCCATTGAGATCCACACGCTTCAGGAGCGACAGCCTCCAGATCCAATCTCAGCCACACATCGCAGCCATCTGCAGATCAACGGGAAGCAACAACTGAAGGAGATTCTACCCTCCATCAGCTGGCGCCGTCTGCGGGAAAGTAAATTCCACAAAAAAAAAGTTCGCATCCCGATCTCACTCCAATAGCGAGCGATCATCAAGACGATCCAAGCATCAACCGACGCCTCCCTCTCAACGGAGGCACAGACAAGCCACCTTCGCCGACGTACTCGAAAACTCGGTGGGCACCGCTAAGTTTGGCTCCGAGGTCTTACGCCAGAGGGTTTCGCCCAGTGTCTCGTCGCACCCCTGTCCCTTATGAGGCGGTGGCGGTCAGCTCGCCTGTTCACAGGCATGACCGGCACCCTTTCCCTCGACGGGGTTGCGCACGTGAGACTCCCCACGGCAGCTTACAAACAACCCTGCCAGGAGACGTAAGGAACCCCACCGAAAGGAGCCGAGGCTCGTCCAAAATCATGGTCGCGACGGCGGGGGGTACATCAAGTGCCTACGAAGCTCAGCACCCCACGCCAGCCCCGGGGGTCGACGGCCGGCCAAGGAAGAAGGCCAGGGAGACCGAGCTGATCACTTTTGACGACGAGGACATTCACGGCATATCCCTGCCCCAAAACGAACCCCTGGTGATTACGGCCCGGGTCCATCAATACGAGGTGCACAGGATCCTGGTCGATTCGGGAAGCTCGGCAGACATTCTCTTCTATGACTGTTTTCTGCGCATGAGGCTCACCACGGCAGACCTAAGGCCGACCTCCCACATCCTTTCAGGGTTCACCAACCACTCTATCCCGGTGGAAGGGGTGGTCACTCTGCAGTTTAACGTCGGAGAGGCCGGCCGCACGCGAACATTGCCCGTGGAGTTCACCGTAGCAAGAATCCCATCGGCCTACAACAACCTCCTCGGCCGCCCGACGCTGAACTCACTCCGGGCCTAGATATTGACCTATCACCTGGCAATGAAGTTCCCCCTCAATCAGGGTGGGATAGGTTGGGTCTATGGGGACCAACGGGTCGCAAAGGTATGCTTCACCGAGACGTCTTCGTCCGAGCAGCCGGCCAACGGAGCCGAGGTTGAAGACGACATCAAGGGCTCATTGGACATCCGAGACGAGAAAAAAGAGGTTCGGGGGACCCCGGTCGAACCACTGACCGAGGTGCCCCTGGCAGAGGGGGACGATGGAAAAACCGTCCAAGTCGGATCACTTCTGACAGGAACTCAGTGGGAGGACCTGATCGGTTTTCTCAGAAAAAACTCCGACGTTTTTGCCTGGGCGCCTGCTGACATGCCTGGGATCGACCCCAAGATCATTTCTCACAAGCTCGGGGTTGACCCTACGGCCTGACCCGTCAGGCAGAAGAAGCGAAGCTTCGCCCCGATCAAATAGAAGGCTATCGAAGACGAAGTTGATCGACTTCTCGCCGCTAACTTCATCCGGAATGTACCCTACTTGGAGTGGCTGGCGAATGTAGTTCTGGTCAAGAAGTCAAGCGGAAAGTGGCGCATGTGTGTCGACTTCACTGACCTCAATAAGGCCTGCCCCAAGGACAACTACCCCCTCCCTCGGATAGATCAGCTCGTCGACAGCTCGGCCGGACACGAGCTGTTGAGTTTCATGGATGCTTTCTCCGGCTACAATCAGATCCGTATGAATCTGGCAGATGAAGATCTCACCGCATTCACTACGGACCGAGGGGTATATTGCTACAAGGTGATGCCCTTCGGCCTCAAGAACGCCGGAGCTACGTACCTACCGTTGGTCAACCGCATGTTCAAGTCGCAGATCGACAGGAATATGGAAGTTTATGTCGATGACATGCTTGTCAAGTCCATTTCGTTGGCCGACCACGCCAAGGACCTAGGCGAGGCCTTCGAAGTGCTCCGCAAGTTCAAAATGAAGCTAAACCCCGCCAAATGCGCATTCGGAGTCACCGGGGGAAAGTTCCTCGGTTTCATGGTCACTCACCGTGGAATCGAGGCTAACCCAGAGAAAATCGACGCTATCCTTAACATGGCCGTGCCCAAGTCCAACGTCGAGATCATGTGGCTCACGGGGCGAGTGGCCGCTCTAAGCCGTTTTATGTCAAGGCCGGGGGAGAAGCGCCTCTCGTTCTTCAAAGCTCTGAGGAAGATCCCGAGGTTCGAGTGGTCGGAGGAGTGCCAGATCGCTTTCGACCAATTGAAGAGGCACCTCACGACCCCATCACTGCTCACCCGACCAGTCGAAGGAGACGAGCTGTCGCTGTATCTGGCGGTATCCGACCAAGCAGCGGGCTCGGTGCTCGTTTGAGAGTTCGATGGAGTGCAGAAGCCGGTGTACTATGTGAGCCACGTCTTCAAGGATGCAAAAATAAGGTATCCAGCCATAGAAAAGATTGTCTTGGCCCTCGTGGTGACCTCAAGGAAGCTACGACACTACTTCCAGGCACACACCATCCTCGTCCTCATCGAGCGTCCGTTGGGGGCTATTCTCGCATCACCGGAATCCTCGGGCCGCTTAGAGAAGTGGAGATGGGAGTTATCTCAGTTCGACATAAAATATCGCCCGAGGCAGGCCATCAAAGCGCAGGCCCTGGTCGATTTCATCGTTGAATGCACCATCCCCGGCAAAGAATCGAAATCCGTGCTAGCCCTCGCAGCCCGACACTCCATCGCGGAGAGGCCCGGCTCGGTCCCTGAGTGGGTCATTTACGTCGACGGGTCTTCAACCAAGGAAGGTTGTGGTGCCGGCCTCATCATCCGGGGCCCAAACGAGGCAGAAATGGAGTACTCTCTGAAGCTCAGATTCAAGGCCTCAAACAACGCGGCAGAGTACGAGGACCTACTGGCTGGACTGCGCATGGCCTCCGGGCTGGGGCTGAAGACGATTTGAATCCGCAGCGACTCAACCTTAGTCGGGGTCAAGTGACCGGCCGCTTCGAGGTTCGGGAACCCCTCATGATGAAGTACCTCAACGAAGTAAGGAAGCTTCGGAAAAGCTTTGACGAAGTCCAGGTGGAGCAAATACCCAGGCAGCTCAATGTCCAAGTCGATGCCCTGAGAAAGCTGGCTTCGTCCTACTTAGCCAACAACAAGCGGTCTATCCTCTTCGAGACCTTACCCCAGCCCAGCGTGGAGGACAGAGCGACGATACTCCATATATATACGGCGCGGGAAGATGACCAAGACTGGAGGAAGCCCCTTGTAGAGTTCCTAAGGGATGGTACGCTCCCAGAAAATCGGGGAGCAGCCCGCCGTCTTCAAGCCAAAGCCCGTCACTTCATCTGGAGCAATTGAAACCTTTACAAGAAATCCTTCACCCAGCCCCTGCTCCGGTGCGTCGACCCCCACGAAGCCGACTACGTCCTCCATGAAATCCATGAAGGGGTCGGTGGCGCACACCAAGGGGCCCGAACCTTGATCCAGAAGGCATTGCTCCAGGGGTACTACTGGCCCGCTGTTCATGAAGACGCCCGGAATCTCGTCAGAAGTTGCAAAAGTTGCCAACTCCACGGCAGCATACCATGCCTTCCAGCTACCGAGCTGACCGCCTTAACATCCACGTGGCCATTCGCTCAGTGGGGGTTGGACATGATAGGCCAGTTCCCCACCGGTGCGGGCGGGTACAAATATGTCCTCGTCGCGGTAGACTACTTCACAAAGTGGATCGAGGCCGTCCCCATCAGGAAACCGATGCCGCAACGACCATCAAGTTCCTGCAGAACAATTTGATACTTCGGTTCGGCATCCCAAGGTGTATTATCACCGACCATGGGACGAACATTGAAAATGAAAAAGTGAAAGATTTCTGCGGCGAATACCATATCCTCATGAAATTCTCCGCGGTCACGCACCCTCAATGCAACGGGCATGCCGAAGTTGCTAACCGAGACGTCCTCCGAGGTCTCCGGATCCGCCTAGAAGGACAACAAGGCAGTTGGGTCGAGGAACTGCCCCGGGTCTTATGGTCCCCGCGCACATCAAAGAAGACCCCCACTGGGGAAACCCCCTTCAGCCTCTGCTACGGGACCGAGGCAATGGTCCCAGCGGAGATCGGGCTACCCAGTCATCGGGTCGAGCACTTCTTTCACGACCCGAAATTGGCATGTGACGGCCTTTAAACTACGCAACGTCTACAGACGTAACGCAATTTAAGTAAGAAAAAAACCCAGCAATCTAAACCATCAAAAGTAGTAAGTGATAATAGCATTTTCAAACTTTTGAAATCTCAAACCAAATTTTTTAAAGTTCGACTTTACTTTCTTAAAATTTTTGGCAGCACCTCCTTTGTAAAAACTAACCCCAAAAATGGGTACAACATAAATATAAAGTAAAGCATCCCCAACGGGAGCAAATCCACGCCCAACGGCGGAAAACAACCACCACAGCAGATATACGTTGCCGTAGCGAAGAAATAAAAGATGATAGGAGTAAAACTGCATAAAAGACATCCAAGTCACCAAAATATACAATATCGTCCTCACATCAAGTCTCTAAGTCATACACATGAAAGTGGTAGATGGAGATTACAGGATACAACGCATATACAATAAGCAACATCGGATAACCGTAAAACCCACCTATAGCAAAACCGTACACAGTCAGCCGTAGCGGTATCCGCTGCAAAAGATGATATGAAAGATGGAAAGCCTGCCGCGACTGCCCTGAGGGACTACCTGCAAACACTGTGGCACAACGGGGGTGAGTTGCCAACTCGTGAATAGTAAATAACATATGCAGGTAATCGCAAGTATGTACGTATATCACGAATCTAATACATGCAAGCGGATAGCAATAAATGGTCATATGTATGCAACAATCATGAAAAGTACTCTAGCAGGTACAACTAATACATGAAGCAATAATATGACAATATGTATATGCAACAGTCATGAAAGGTACTCTATCAGGTACTACTAATACATGAAGCAAAGCATATAAAATAAATGCGTAGTATGGGATAAAACATGTCATCATCACGGAATCCTGACCTCGTGGCAGGACCAAAGTCCATCAAGACAATCTAAATCCTAAATATCCTCAAATCAGCCCTCAAATTGGCTCTCATATCCTGTAAGATCATATATATAACCCGTATCCAACCTCAAGTAAGTCTCATATAACCAGTATCTAATATCGAGTAAGTCTCATGTAACCTGGGTGTCCAACATCGACATCCAAAAACATCATGAAAACAAGTGTCTAGCATCGACACATAAATACTCATCTCTGAGGCGCCGTCACCTAGGACTGGCCCTCCTACGTCATGTACGTACATCCTATGAACCTGGATAAGCACCACCCGAAATCTGCAAGGCATGTGCGTACATAACCTCGATCGATATCCCCCAGATATCCGTCGAGTACAAATACTATCACCGGATGGCAAACGCCCCCAACCGGGCTCAACGGCATGGACCTTCGATATTCTTGTCCCGGGGAACCAACCGGGCTCCACCATGTACCCGCACACGGCCCACGACACCTCCTCGTATGGGGTATATATAAGCTCAGAATTGAGAAATCTCATGGTGGAAGCTGAAATACCATATCAAGAGAAACCGAGTTTTTCAAATAATACATAATTTCATGAAACAACCACGGTCCTCAAATCCAGAAAATATCAAGTAATGAATAAGTATAACTGCATGAATCAATACATATATATTAGCGTCCCATTCCACTAATATATATATATATATATATATATATATATATATATATATATATATAACAGCGTCCCATTCCACTGTTATATATACTCAGGAGTAAAGATATCAGAGAACATCATATGAAATCTATGAATGTAATATATGCAACATGAAACAGTAATATGAGCATATAAAGGAAAATCCGTTATTTAACTGCAACAAGTTAATATATATATCACGCGGTTCCTAATTTCTCCAAGTCCATACACCATCAAATAAAGGTGAACATGTAGCTATAGCCAGGTATGCGTAATCATGTTGGCATAGCAAGATATGCGTAACTACCTATCAATAATGATGTAATACCCCCTCCAGGTATATGTATAAGTATGTAAGAAGATGTACATGCAGCTATACCTCATATGTGTATATACCTATCACTAATGGTACAATACCCTATAGGTATATGGGTAACTAGCATGTAAGCATGTCAAGGCATATGTGTAAGCATGTAGGAATACAGGTATGCTATATGTCATATGCATAATGAAAATGAGGATCATGTCTCAATGTCTCTAAACAATACAATATTACATATGTATAGGTGTTGTGCGTGTCATGGCAATTATTGACGGTGTGTGTGTAGCATACAATTAGTTATAGTGAAACATGAACCATCAATAATGGTGTTATGCCTCATTAATACTAAGTCCATACACAAGGAAATGAGATAAGCAACAAAGGTATACATGCACAATCAATATCCGTATACTTCTAACTAATAGTCATGTCATTTGATCTAGCCCAGACGCATAACGCCATACGGGCGATCCCCCTGTAGATGTTAAATCTACTCACCAACTTTCCTGGCTAAGTAAAGCCAACTACTCGCTTTTCCCTGTTCGCGGCGCTCGAAGTCTCCGCCTGCGATCCTGAAAGCATATAACAATATAACAAGTATATATTAGCAATCGATCAATAACACGTACCAACTACGTTTGACCGATACACCAACACCAAACATACTCTCAAGTGTTCGTATTGTGGCTAACACGCGTAGAGACATTATGAAACCAACTCAAGAGCAAAAGCTACACAAAGACACAAAGACACAAACGACATTGGCACGGGCCTAACTAGGAACGCAAAGCGACACAGCTACCAAGCCTAGACCCTGATCGTATCGATTGCGCATTCACAACACAAGATATAGCGTGGAATCAATATAATTAACGTCGCAACATCAAAAGAAACCCACGCCTAAAATTTACCGAAATCTAGTAAGCAACATATATCATTTTAGTACCAAACTACATGTTTTTACCAAACTAGCATTTACAAACATCACTAATTAGCAAGATTAAACCATTTAAACTTTTACTATAATTTTAAATCTCACTAATTAGGATTAGCAAAAGTTTAGTTTGTTAATTAGCTAAAATATCTGATTAGGAAAATATCATTTAACAAATTAGCAACTTGGTTTAGTTTTCTTTTGATTAAAACTACAATTAACCTATTCACTAATGAAAACCCTAATTAATTATCCAAGAACCATTTCTAGAATTGCTAAATATGAATTTAAAAGCTTAAATTAAACATCTAAATAAGTTAATTAAGGTATTAGAACAACAAGAGATTAGGGTTAGGGTTTTATACCTCCAAATTTGATTTGAAACTAGCAATAAGAAAACCAAAGTTAGCCTCCAAAAACCAAGACTTTTGTGAAGATCCAAGCTAGATTAGTGAAGGGAAAAGATGGTTTAATTTTTATTTAGGATTTTGTGGATTTATTTTTGGGATTTTTGAAGGATTTTGAGAACAATATAATGAAGAAATGAGCAAGGAAAGAAAATGGGATTGAAATGGGGAAGGCTCGGCCATGAGGTGAGGGGGGGGTCTGTGTAATTTGTGAAGGAAAGTTCTAGCAAAATACATTAAATGCATTATTAAATGCAAATGCCGTCATTTCATTTATTTCTTTTCTTTTAAAATTAATTCCATTTGCTCACAAAAATATCTAGATATTAGAAGAGAAGGTTTAACAAAATATCTAATGATTAGATTAGTATAAAACCACATTAGTAGTAATTAACCCAAGCCAAAAAGTAATTACCACTAATAAAGTGCACAAATAAAGCATTAAAATAACATTTAATTAGGGAAAAATTCTATGTGAACCAAAACTTTCGATTGACCCCCAAAGTCCGCGCACTAGCTTTATTCTAGCTAAACTAGATGCCGACAAGTCTATACAGAAGTTTGATCACAATCGGGTTAAAACGGAAAACACCGACTATTTTACCCTAAAAACGAAAAATTCGCAAAACGATTTTCTAAAACGTTACAATGTTCCCCCCTTAAAGAAATTCGGTCCCTGAGTTTAAAATTCTCACTAAGCGTACCTTCAAAGAGACGAGTACAAAACTCCCAAATCTCGCTCGCAGCCTCCCAAGTGATCACCTCACTATACGGCTACGTCCAAGAAAACCCTCCACAGATGGCAAGACCCTTGACCGAAGTTTCTCCACCTGCCGAGCCATTAACACACTTGGCTGCTGGTGAACGAAAAGATCACGTCCCAAATAAATGGTCTGGTGCTGAATCATGTGAGAAAGGTCATGAAGGTATTTGCAAAGTATCGACACAAGGAATACATGGTGAATACTCAATAATCTGGGCGGAAGTGCCAAGTTATAGGCAACGAAACTAACTCGCTTGAGGATCTCAAAAGGACCTATAATTCTGGGATAAGCTTCCCAAAACTCAACATGTCATTCATCGGAAAATCCATAGGAATACACGATCTCCCACTACGAACTCAAGTCTGCGACCACCACGGTCGGCATAAGACTTCTGTCTGCACTGGGCTGCTCTCATCCTGACTTGAATCAACTGGATCATCTTCGAAGTCTCTAGACTAGCCGGGGTCCAAAAATCCTACTCTCGCAGAGTCAGGAAAAACAGACTGGCGATCGACACGACCTATCAAATAAAACCTATGGTTGCCAATTGGTATGTCTCCTGATAACTGCTATCCAAGGAGAATCCTAACAATGGCAAGTGACGATCCCAACTGCCAACAACAATTAGTACTACGCACAAGCATATCCTCCAGAGTCTGTATAGTCCGTTCTGTCTAACCATCAGCCAACGGATGGAAAGCGGAGCTAAAGCTTAACCAGTACCCAAGGCTTCCTGAAGCTTCTGCCCAAGACGGCAAGCGAACATGGTGCCTCTACTGGATACCACGCATGAAGGAACTCCGTGCCAACACACAAACTTAACAAATAAAAACTGAGAAAACTGAGCATAACCGGACAACAAACACCTAAATGGAGTCACACCCTGATTAAACTGGGGTAGACACCACAACGAAATTCATGGAGATCTGCTCCCATTCCCACTCCGGAACGGTTAAAGGTTGCAACTCTCTAGCCGGTCTCAGATGCTCAACCTTAGCTCACAACAAGACAGAAACCTTGAAACGAAGTCCGAAACTTCACTCTTCATTCCTGCCCACCCGTAACTATCTCACAAGTCACATCACAACTTGGTGGAACTTGAATGAACACAGAAAGCTGACTGATGTGCCTGCTCTAGGATTTCGCGTCTCTGCTCATCAGCAACAGGCACACACAAACGCGTTCCTAAACGTAGCACATCTGGTCACAAATCAAGGACTCCGAATCTTTACCCAGCCGAGTATACTCAAGAATCTCTGACAAACGAGCATTGGCGGGCTGTGCCTCACGAAAGCGATTAAGGAAAAGTGGTCTGGCGCAGACATGAGCAAGCTGTCCCTTCAGTAGAGGCGAACATTAAGCTGTACTCAACGATTGCACAAGAACTGTAAATCTGCAGAAGACTGTCTCAACAATCAACCCGCTGCAGAAAGATACACATTAAGCTCTGGTGGTCCGTGAAAATCTGACACGACTCTCCACACAAGTAGTGTCTCCAAATCTTCAACGCACGACCACCGCGGCCATCTCCAGATCATGAGTGGGATATCCTGCTCGTACTTCCTCCAACTGTCGGGAAGCAAAAGCGATAACTCTATAGTGTCACATTAGTACACAATTGAGCCCCACTCGCGAAACATCACAGTTAAACAACAAAGTCGCCCGTAACCACAAGACCTTAGGAAGTCAAAACAATCAAGCCTGAAGGAACACTCCGAGAATTTAGCAAACCGCTGGAGCTCGCCCAATGTCTACAAAGCAAATCCTCAAGTGTTGCTCAAGTTCCTTACGACATATTGGAATAGACCAGAATGTCATCAATAACACAATAATCAACTGGTCGAGGAACGGCCTGAAGAAATCTGGTTCATCACATCCTTGAATACTGCTAGGGCATTTGTAAGTCCAACGACACCACCAAGAACTCATGCTGCCCGTAGCGCACACAAAGCAGTCTTCGGAATGTTATCACTCTGATCCCGCAACCAATGATGACCCGATCTCAAACAAACTTAGAAAATGTCTCACACTCTAGAGCTGATCAAAGAAATCGTCAATGCGAGGTAAATGATACCTATCCGCACCGTAAGCCGGTTCAATTGACTATCTATCAATACACAACCTCAAACTGCCGTCCTTCTCCTGATGAACAGAATAGGAGCTCCCCAAAGTGAAACACTCAGACGCATACGCCCCACCTATCTAGCAACTCTGCAGCAGATCCTTAAGCTCCCTAAGCTCCGCCGGCTCATCTGGAACAACGTCGGAAACTCTCGCACGAAAGGAACCCGGTCCAACAAACCCACCGTGGCTCCGGTATCATGAATGAATGCCAAGAATCCTCGATATCCCCTCCTCAAAAGCGGACTAGCGAAAAAGGCTGAATTCAAGCTGTGAGAGGCGGCACCACTGTCCCCCTGCACAACGAGAACTGACTCGCCGGGAAAACAAAACCTGACTGTTTCCTCGCGGTAGTCCATAGACGCCTAGCACGTAGTTAACCATTCTGTGTCCAGGAGAACGTCAAATCCAACATCTCTAGAAGGATCACAACGACTGAAGAATCTCTATCTCCTATCCGATTGGCACACTACTGAAATACGTGTCGCGCAACAAAAGAATCGCTGACAGAAGTTGACACAACGAACGGATGATCTAGCTAACACGACTCTCGGCCCAACCACAGCACAAAGTGTGTAAAACAAATAAGTGCATCAAAAGAACATACGAATTAAGAATACCTGAAAACTCTGTATTGGACGCCCGCGCGTCCCGATGAGTAGAAGCAAACTCTCGAGTCTGCCCTCTACCCGCAACTGGCTGAACTCCTCCTCTCTACGGTACAGCTGCCCCGTGCTCACATGGCTCCGTACAAACTCGAACCCGATGATCTAAACTCCCGCACCGATAGCATCCAGATAAGAACTGCTGACCCTCCTGGGGATAAGAGCTAGACAACTGTCATCGTCCCAAGCCTCTGCTACTCCCGCGACGTGCATGAAACTTGTCACGGTGTCTAAACATCTGTCTCCGAGCTGATATACCTATACGAGTCCTCCTCGGTCTCGGAACTTCCAAAGTCTCGGGAAGACGTGCCTCGTCAACTAGGGCTGCATCCACTGGTGCTGTATACGTAACACTAAGCTGTGTGCTGATCGCAAAGATAAACTAGGTAACAGGGGTGGCAACCTCCTGTTGCTGCGCTCGAATGGCCTCAACCAATGACCTCATCGTCTGGCGCAAGTCCTGCATATCTACTACAAGCCTAGCGAGATGATCTGTCGAAGGCGAATCCATCTGCTCCTATGCAACGGGCGTACCATCCTGGTCAGTCCTCGTCCCAAACGAGTCAACTCTGACCTCGGCTCTCGATGCACCTCTCTGAGTCCTCCTAATCATTGGCGGCATAAGGCTATAAATGAAAATAGGATTCGATAAGAACACGGAAATCGAATCACAAGGGTGTATCATCAAGGAAGGAATTTCAAGCAATTAGTACTTAGGTCACTTTTGGCGGAGTACCGTGTCGTGAGTATGCCGCGGACATACACACACTACGTTACTCTGCTTAATCCACCTACTCCATCATACCAAGGTCATCCTACACCCCGAAAGGTAAAACCTAGCGCTCTGATACCAACTTTGTCACGACCCGAAATTGGCACATGACGACCCTTAAACTACGCAACGTCTACAGACGTAACGCAATTTAAGTAAGCCGAAAACCCAGCAATCTAAACCATCAAAAGTAGTAAGTGATAATAACATTTTCAAACTTTTGAAATCTCAAACCAAATTCTTTAAAGTCCAACTTTACTTTCTTAAAAATTTTGGCAGCACCTCCTTTGTAAAAACTAACCCCAAATATGGGTACAACATAAATATAAAGTAAAGCATCCCCAACGGGAGCAAATCCACGCCCAACGGCGGAAAACAACCACCACAACAGATATACGATGCCGTAGTGAATAAATAAAAGATGATAGGAGTAAAACTGCATAAAAGACATCCAAGTCACCAAAATGTACAATATCGTCCTCACATCAAGTCTCTAAATCATACACATGAAAGTGGTAGATGGAGATTACAGGATACAACGAATATACAATAAGCAATATCGGATAACCGTAAAATCCACCTATAGCAAAACTGTACACAGTCAGCCGTAGCGGTATCCGCTGCAAAAGATGATACGAAAAATGGAAAACCTGCCGCGACTGCCCTGAGGGACTACCTGCAAAACACTGTGGCACAACGGGGGTGAGTTGCCAACTCGTGAATAGTAAATAACATATGCAGGTAATCGAAAGTATGTACGTACAGCACGAATCTAATACATGCAAGTGGATAGCAATAAATGGTCATACATATGCAACAGTCATGAAAGGTACTCTAGCAGGTACAACTAATACATGAAGCAATAATATGACTATATGTATATGCAACAGTCATGAAAGGCACTCTATCAGGTACTACTAATACATGAAGCAAAACATATAAAATAAATGCGTAGTATGGGATAAAACATGTCATCCTCACAGAATCCTGACCTCGTAGCAGGGCCAAAGTCCATCAAGACAATCTAAATCCCAAATATCCTCAAATCAGCCTCCAAATTGGCTCTCATATCCTGTAAGATCATATATATAACCCATATCCAACCTCAAGTAAGTCTCATATAACCAGTATCCAACCTCAAGTAAGTCTCATATAACCAGTATCCAACCTCAAGTAAGTCTCATACAACCAGTATCTAATATTAAGTATGTATCATGTAACCTGGGTGTCCAACATCGACACCCAAAAATATCATGAAAACAAGTGTCTAGCATCGACACATAAATACTCATCTCTGAGGCGCCGTCACCTTGGACTGGCCCTCCTACGTCATGTACGTACATCCTATGAATCTGGATAAGCACCACCCGAAATCTGCAAGGCATGTGCGTACATAACCTCGATCGATATCCCCCAGATATCCGTCGAGTACAAATACTATCACCGGATGGCAAACGCCCCCAGCCGGGCTCAACGACATGGACCTTTGAACTTCTTGCCCCGGGGAACCAACCGGGCTCCACCATGTACCCGCACATGGCCCACGCCACCTCCTCGCATGGGGTATATATAAGTTCAGAACCGAGAAATCTCATGGTGGAAGTTGAAATATCATATCAAGAGAAACCGGGTTTTTCAAATAATGCATAATTTCATGAAACAACCACGGTCCTCAAATCCAGAAAACATCAAGTAATGAATAAGTATAACTGCATGAATCAATACATATATATTAGCGTCCCATTCCACGAATATATATATATATATATATATAAGCATATATAACAACGTTCCATTCCACCCATTCCACTGTTATATATACTTAGGAGTAAAAATATCAGAGAACATCATATGAAATCTATGAATGTAATATATGCAACATGAAATAGTAATATGGGCATATAAAGGAAAAACCGCTATTTAACCGCAACAAGTTAATATATATATCACGCGGTTCCTAATTTCTCCAAGTCCATACAATATCAAATAAAGGTGAACATGTAGCTATAGCCAGGTATGCGTAATCATGTTGGCATAGCAAGATATGCGTATCTACCTATCAATAATGATGTAATACCCCCCTCGAGGTATATGTATAAGTATGTAAGAAGATGTACATGTAGCTATGCCTCATATGTGTATATACTTATCACTAATGGTATAATACCCTATAGGTATATAGGTAACTAGCATGTAAGCATGTCAAGGCATATGTGTAAGCATGTAGGAATACAGGTATACTATATGTCATATGCACAATGAAAATGAGGATCATGTCTCAATGTCCCTAAACAATACAATATCACATATGTATAGGTGTTGTGCGTGTCATGGCAATTATTGATGGTGTGTGTGTAGCAAACAATTAGTGCTAGTGAAACATGAACCGTCAATAATGGTGTTATGCCTCATTAATACTAAGTCCATACACAAGGAAATGAGATAAGCAACAAAGGTATACATGCACAATCAATATCCGTATACTTCTAACTAATAGTTATGTCATTTGATCTAGCCCAGGCGCATAACGCCATGCGGGCGATCCCCCTGTAGATGTTAAATCTAATCACCAACGTTCCTGGCTAAGTAAAGCCAACTACTCGCTTTTTCCTGTTCGCGGCGCCCGAAGTCCCCGCCTGCAATCCTGAAAGCATATAACAATATAACAAGTATATATTAGCAATCGATCAATAACACATACCAACTACGTTTGACCGACGTACCAACTCCAAACATACTCTCAAGTGTTCATATTATGGCTAATGCGCGTAGCAACACTACGAAACCAACTCAAGAGCAAAAGCTACACAAAGACACAAACGACATCGGCACGACCCTAACTAGGAACGCAAAGCGACACAACTACCAAGCCTAGACCCTGATCGTACCGATCGCTCATTCACAACACAAGATATAGCGTGGAATCAATATAATTAACTTCGCAACGTCAAAAGAAACCCACGTCTAAAACTTACCGAAATCTAGTAAGCAACATATATCATTTTGGTACCAAACTACATGTTTTTACCAAACTAGTATTTACTAACATCACTAATTAGCAAGATCAAACCATTTAAACCTTTACTATAATTTTAAATCTCACTAATTAGGATTAGCAAAAGTTTAGTTTGTTAATTAGCTAAAATTCCGATTAGGAAAATATCATTTAACAAATTAGCAACTTGGTTTAGTTTTCTTTTAATTAAAACTAACAATTAACATATTCACTAATCAAAACCCTAATTAATTATCCAAAAACCATTTCTAGAATTGCTAAATATGAATTTAAAAGCCTAAATTAAACATCTAAATAAGTTAATTAAGGTATTAGAACAACAAGAGATTAGGGTTAGGGTTTTATACCTCCAAATTTGATTTGAAACTTGCAACAAGAAAACCAAAGTTAGCCTCCAAAAACCAAGACTTTTGTGAAGATCCAAGCTAGATTAGTGAAGGGAAAAGATGATTTAATTTTTATTTAGGATTTTGTGGATTTATTTTTGGGATTTTTGAAGGATTTTGAGAATAATAGAATGAAGAAATGAGCAAGGAAAGAAAATGGGACAAAAATGGGGAGGGCTCGGCCATGAGGTGAAGGGGGTTTATGTAATTTGTGAAGGAAAGTTCTAGGAAAATACATTAAATGCATCATTAAATGCAAATGCCACCATTTCATTTATTTCTTTTCTTTTAAAATTAATTCCATTTGCTCACAAAAATATCTAGATATTAGAAGAGAAGATTTGACAAAATATCTAGTGATTAGATTAGTATAAAACCACATTAGTAGTAATTAACTCAAGCCAAAAAGTAATTACTACTAATAAAGCGCACAAATAAAGTATTAAAATAACATTTAATTAGGGAAAAATTCTATATGAACCAAAACTTCCCATTGACCCCCAAAGTCTGCGCACTAGCTTTATTCTAGCTAAACTAGGTGCCGACAAGTCTATACAGAAGTTTGATCACAATCGGGTTAAAACAGAAAACACCGACTATTTTACCCTAAAAACGGAAAATTCGCAAAACGATTTTCTAAAACGTTACAACTTCGACGACGAAGCAAACACCTCGGCGCTACGAACCAACCTGGACATCTTGCTGGAGAAGAGAGACCGGGCTCAAATCAGAGCTGCCGCTTACCAGCAACAAACTGCTCGATACTATAACGCGCGGGTCAAGCGTCGCTCCTTCAAGACCGAGGATCTGGTCTTGCGGCGGAACGACTTCGCCGATTAAAGCAGGCTACACAAGTTTTCCCCAAAGTGGGACGGTCCTTTCCTCGTCTCCGAGGTACTCCCCGGCGGAGCCTATCGTTTACAAGACGCGGACGGATGCAAGCTCTCGCGGCCTTACAATGCCGAGAAGCTCAAGCTGTACCAATGAGACCAAGGCCTACGAGTGTGTACCTCTCCTTTCGCAAGACGATGTAAATGTTCTCTAAAAATCCTTTCTATTTCAAATAAAGGGAATGTTAGAGCATTGCAAAAGGAGGTGATGGAGGGTGGAATCTCCTTCAGATGTTGCTTCCCGTTGATCTGCGGATGGCTGCGATGTGTGGCTGAGATTGGATCTGGAGGCTGTCGTTCCTGAAGCGTGTGGATCTCAATGGGTTGAGCTTGTGGCTGCCGAGTTACCTGCAAGGAAGTCCCGGGGTGGTTGTACCACCGAGGACCCTACGACGATCAAGTTAGTCTAGAGATCCGAGCAGAGTAACGGCTTAGTGGAGTAGAATTGGCTTACTTGATCCCTCTGGGATAGAGGTTTATATAGCGGCGGCAACATGCAGGGGCAGGCGCGAGAATCACGCCGGGTGTTACACTCCCGACGTCACGCCCGCGTGATAAGCGGATCTTCCCATTAATGGCGAGACAGGCTCGTTAATAGGGATCGTAATGGCGTGGAACGTGGGATGTGGCCGGTAGAGATCTCGCGCATGGCGAGATTCACGGAGCGGCGGTTACGCCAGCGAGTGGTGCCGTTGGTCGGTTGATGAGACTGAGGAAGATGGCCTCGGCGGGAGAGCTCGGGGGCGAGAGAGAGAGAGCCGAGGCATCTTGGTCCTGTGATAGCTCGGCGGCGAGCTAAGAGGCCGAGGAAGCCAATTTGTGCATGGGGGCTATGAGGAGAGCCAGCTTGTGCTTGCGGGTCGGGCACAGGGGTGGCCTGGTCGACCCTTGCAGGCCCTTTCTTCTGAGCTCAGGGACACGTCATCTGCCATGTGTCACGATCTAGGAGATCACCGATATCGAGCATCATCTGGAGGAGTTCTGTTTTTTGTGATCAAAGCCCTCGCCAAGAGGCAACCGCACAGCTTCACTGCCCAGTTATCCTTAGCAGGCCTCCTACGGCTCCTCCAGCGCTAAGGATCAAAGCCCTCGTCTAGAGGCAGCCGCGTAGCTACCTTGCTCGGCTATCCCTGGCCAGTAGCTTCCCTACACACAGTGCCTGTAAGTCTACGGTAGCGCCCCGGTCGTCTGTCCGAGGCCAAAATACGGAAACGAAAACTTTTCTTAAACTAGAAACCGGCGCTATCGTATGCTTAAAACCCGGATCGAACCATTAACCTATAACTAGAAACTAGAGAAAGGGTTGGAAAAGCTATACCGATCGATCCGTGTCCTTCAGTCTTTGGCCACCATCCCAAGCTCCTCGCGGTATCTCCGATCTCGATCTCCTCGTCGGAAAGGGCACCACATCTTCGAGTCTTTTTACGGGCTCCCGCTTCATCCGAAGCAACTCGGGCACGAAGTTCGCTAGCCGACGTGTCCAAGGCGATGTAGAGAATGTGTGTGATCACTTTGTCTCTTGAGGATTTAGTGGATGCCATTAGTGAGGAGATCGTGAGCTCAAGAAAGAAGAGGAAGAAGAAGAAGTTTCCTTTTCTTTTTCTTTTGTTGTTGTGATGATAAAGAGAGTGAGAGAGTGTTCAAAAATACAAGACCAAACTCTATCATATAGCAGCCCCCCTCTCTCTCCTTATCATTTCAACTCACAAAACCATTAAATAATGTGACATTTGCACAAGAAATAAGACCATGAGTCACCCATGAGGTACATGTCTCATTTAATGCACAAAATGATAACTTAAGCTCACAATTTCCATTTGTAAACATTAACCCAAATGCTTACAACAACAAAAAGATACGACAACATCTAAAGTAAACTCGTGACGGATCACAAGGATACCCCTCACCTGTATATACATACCTGCATCCGCATTCCTACTGAATGCGAATGCGATGAGACTAAAGTAATCCAACAAATTTAATACTAGGATCCGGCTTAAACCAAAGCCCACCAGTATGATCCGTCCGATCATGATCCGTGCACTACTGCACGTATATGATCGAACCCTGCCATAATACCATACGGCCTCTACAACGTTTTTCCCGAAACTTAAGAAACTGTCTGTGGGGGACTCTAAAGACTCGCCAATACTTTGGCTGTGGATTTAACCACTAGCATGTCAGTGGTACTAGCCGTACGTAACGGGCTACCAGGTATTGACCAAAAGGAAGGTCGATGAGCGAACTCATCCTGACACCCTACTGAGCCTGTCAGTGACAATATCCGTACAGTCCGGTCCGTTCGTCTATGAGCATTGCATGGCGGGCCTAGGGGGTTGGTAAAAGTCAGACCCCCAAAAGCGGTACAAGTCATGTCGGAGTGTAGCCCAGAACACCCTGAGATACTACTGGAATACCTACCAGTAAATCTCCTGCCTTGGCCAAGGACTTCGTGTAATGGCTCTCCTAGACACAGCGCGATCTCACCCCCAATATCGGGAGAGACGAAACCCTGCCGATCCGCTCACTGCCTCCATGTGGCTCGGGACTGTACCCAACTAAAACCTGTTTGCACGACTCCTTTGAGCCGTGGTAGGATAGTAATCAAAGCACGGTAGGAACTCACACGAGACAAATGAAGATCTCAGGTCGATGAACTAACCTGTACACATGTCACCAGGGAACTACTATCTGACGTCAGGTATAATACCAACTAGCATGTTCCCGGCGAGTCCTGTCCGGTGTACTCATAACCCAATGAGCACCTGAATACATCTTAGGTGAACCAACTGACACCAATGGCTTGTGAGACCGGCCACCGCCCCTCATCGGGGTCTCGACTGTATACACTAGTCTACTCCGAAGTATCGATGCCATGTCTCGAAAACTCCCACGACTAGGGACCTTTTAAGGATGTACTTATAGACCCCAGCTCCCACGTATATGATCGCCATCATACTTCTGGCCGTCAAGCAAGAATCCTAAGGGCTCTATCAACGTGCAATAGTGATCTGTAATGTCACCTAAAGCTGTACACGATGATAAAGATAAACCAGATAGCATACTATCATCTTGAGTAAGACTGTCCTACCGGCATAGGTCCTCCCTCAATCATTGCAATCACCTGCCTGTGATCCAATAATTGACTCTGAGGGCACTATATCCAACAATCTTCCACTTGCACTCAAGGCTAATTATTGCGATGTCGCATACTCACAGCCCGTGTGATACCGAACACCCAACTCCTCTACTAATCAGTCTCACAAAGCCCGTTTGCGAAATAATTGCGTTCGAGGAATAGCCTCAGTGAGTGGATCCGCCCTGATGTTTTTTTCTATGTCTCTCTTTATCTCAAGTTCGCGGAGAAAGCCATCTCCCGAATTGAGCAATACCTGTCTTAGAATATGTTTGGATATCTGATGGGACCTAGTTCATAAATGAACTCCAAATCCAAACTTCTTAGACTGTATCGTTAACTGAACTTAATCAGTATCCTACGCCACACCTCCCTCAGTATCCGCTTGGACCACCTGTCCAAACCACTGCCCCTCGTCAGAGAGAAAACTACAACTCTGACAGTCACTCTGTCATCCAGGTCACCTTGGAAGCCTGGAATGATAACTGTCTCCTAAAAGAGGCTGTTGTCATCATATCCCTAGAACATCAACTTATGTTCTAAAACCGCTTCCGAACGTTTCTCCAGGATAGGATTAATATCACATTATCGCATCTACTGCAAAAACAACATCTTGTGTGGTACTGTAGGGTTACTAGGCACTCTCACAAGGTTCTACAAGGCATCAACCATGCCCGATTTAAAATTTAAATGTGCCGAACAACCCTAACCAAGATCTTTAAACTAGAGATTAGGCGAAACAAAGCATGTTAAACACTTTAACATCTAAGAGTTTGGGATTACAACCTTTGTAGTCCGGTCCTTCACTTCTAAAGCTCCGTGTTGAGGTCCCTTCGCTGCGATCATCGAGTACCCGGACTCTAGAGAGTCTCCACGAAGAGAAAGATGCAAGGTTGCTTCCGATCTTCGATAACAAAGATGATCTACCTTGAAGTTTCTTTAACACAAGCTCTCACTCACAAATGAAGTGAACACCCTAATCTAAATGGCTAGGATAGATTATGATGATGAAGTAGGATTTTAGCTCTCATTTGTTTTCTTAATCTCACTCAAAATCACCACTAATGAAAAAGCTAGAAAGCTTTTCCATTGAAAAAGAGAAGGAAGAAGAAGAACCATTTCTTTTGTGATGAATAATGAATTTCATGAGGTTATAAATGCAATCATGGGTTAAGTATGATAACTTATCCCATGTAGAGAATGAACCATGGTCAAAGGTTGAGTTGGGTTAACAAATATCATAACTAAATATCTTTACAAAATATCTTTGCAAACACAAAAAGCAAAGCTTCTAGAAACTTCTAGAAAAGCTTAACCCAAATCAAACCCTAACCATGTTTAATCTCCACTAAACATGTTGCATTAATAACCCTAATATGTTACAATATTATATATCACATATACAATATTTATTGTAACAAAATAAAATAATACAATTAACATATATCACATATATATCAATGTATTACCCGAGTGAGAAAAAGAATCTTTTAATGAGCTTATATCAGTTAATGTAATTTAATATATCAAATATATAATTATACATTAAATTATCGAATCAACATTTGATCCGATAATCCGGCTATTTCACAAATAACCGACTAATATAATCTGTATCAGTTCATCGAATCAACACTTGATCCGATGACCCAGCTATATCACATATACCCGGCCGATATCTCATATTGTGAGAATCTAATACGGTATCACATATACGTATTGTTCTCGGTCCCGCACATATCATATATGTGCTCCCACTTCGTTTTTCCTGAGTCAAGAAAGCTCTGTGTAGGACTCTAAAGAATCGTCAATACGCCGACAGTAGGTGATGATCATATCAAACACCCACAAGCTGCAAGCGGTCAGCTAAACGTAACAGTCACCCAGGTATTGAGCGATCAGAAGATCAACATGCAAGCCTGTACATTCTCCTGCGAATCCAAATCAGTAACACTCCCGTACAGTCCGGTCTCTTCGTCTGATATGTCGCATATCTCACCTAGGGGTGGTAAACGTCAGACCCCAGTAGCTTGATAAGTCGTGTCGATATGAGGTCTATAACAGTTCGAGAAACTACTGATAACACTTACCAGTAAATCTTAGCAACCCTGGCCAGGTATTTCCAGTTATAGCCAATCGAACACAGTGCAACATCAACTCCCTATACCGGGAGAGACGAATCCCCTCCTATCGCTCATTGCCTCCATGTGATTCGGGACTGTACCCAAAAGCCACATTTTTGCACTCCCTCTTGGATGTGGTATGATGGACAAAGCACGGTGGGAATCACACAAGACTCTATGACGATCTCGGGTCTACAGACTAACCTGTACCAGTGTCACCAGAGAACTGCCATCTGACGTGAGGTTTAATACCATCTGGGAGTTCTCGGCGAGTCCGTCCAGTGTACCCAGTCTCCACTGAGCACCCGTATACCTTCTCTGATGTCAAACACCAATGGATAAGGGATCATCCATCACCCATCATATGAGTCAAGAAGCGCATACGCTAGTCTACTCTGGAGTATCGATGCCCTGTCTCGGTACTCCCACGACTAGGAACATTTGAAGGATGTACTTGGCGACTACATTGTCCCCACTAGTATGATCTGCATCATAGTCCTGGTAGTCAAGTAATCATCCTAAGGGCTTTATCAACATGTAACATAGAGATAATCAGAGTGCATGTTAAGATAAAGAGTAACCAGATAGCGTACTATCATGTCGAGCAAGAAAGTCCTCCCTATATATGTCCAAGCATCTACTACAATATACATCGTATGTACAGTAATGGCCTCTAGGGCATACATATAACTAACAATCTCCCACTTGCACTAGGGCCATCTGTTGTGGTATCGCATACCCAACAATTAGCTGTGGTTGAAGTATCTCATACTCAACCATCCCATAAAAGTCTCTACTGGGAAAAAGGCCTTTGTGAGTGGATCCACGCTGTTGTCATCTGTGTCTACTCTCCTAACCTCGATCTCCCTGGAGATCAACCATCTCCATGATCAGGTGATACTGCCTAAGAATTATATCTGGATTTCTGATGGGACGGGGGTTCCTTGGCATAAGCCACAACTCCATTGTCACACAATGGTAGGAACGAAGTTCATCTCATGAACTTATATATATCCAGACTGCCTCTTTGGTAGCATCCTTGGTAACGATGTATCTTGCCTTTAATCGTCTAGTAAGTCACGGTATTTTTCTTGGAACTCTTCCAACATACCGTCCCTCCACTGAGGGTATAGACAATGCCTGCGACTGACATTCAGTCGTCCTTATCACCCTGAAACCTTTCCAGTGATTCTCCCCAGAATCGATTGATACCATCTCACTACAACTAGTGAGAATCCTAACATCCAGTTACATCTATCTCATAGATCCAAAACCCAGGATTTAGGAGGTATCACTTTGATCCTTATGGAGAATCCTTGTGATAAGAGGAGATTGACAGAGCGTAGCATAGGAAACTCCTTTCCTATCAAGAGTATGTCATCACGTACTCTACGAGGATCACCACCATACTCCCTACTACCTTTTTGTATATACGAGGTTCATCTACCATTTTGATGAAGTCAAACTCTTTGACTACTACATCAAAACAGACGTTCCAACTCCGCGATGCCTGATTTATCACATAAAACATCTTGCACACGTTTCCGCTGCTCCCACTGTCTACTAAGCCCTCTGGCTGTGTACTTATAGACGTTCTCTTCCAAATCAACATTTAGAAAAGCAGTCATGACACCCAACCGCCAGATATCGTAGTCATGGTATGTAGCCGTGGTAAGTAGGATCTGGATGGACTTAAGCATTGCTTTGAAAGTCTCAACTTTTCCATATACACCAAGTAATCTTCTCAAGATATACTTGCTCCTGATGGGGATTTAACCCTTCAGATAAAGCAACCAAAGTCCATACTTTGTTGGTGTATAAGGATTCCATCTCAGATTACTAAGCATCCAACCATTCTTACAGAGTCCCACTCCTGATGGCCTGCTCGAAACAAGTTGGGTCATCATCTCATGATGCAATCCTCGCTCCCACTGTCATAGAGAAACCGAAGTATCTCTCAGGTGGATGAGGAACCCTACTAGATCGGCGGAGAGGCTGAAGTTCGTTAGAAACTATTGAATCCTTTGGTTCTACCTAATCATCAGCTGCAGTTTGTATAGCTGGAACTCTTTCCAGTTCTACCTCATGACCACTAATTTCTTCACAAGAAATTCCCTTTCACAAAGGTGGCATGCTGAGAAACAAAACATCTTTTGTTCCTCGGTTAGGTAGAAGATATTCCCTTGCGTATGCTTGGGATATCCAACAAACTTCCACAGATCTGACTTTGCCTCGAGCTTGTCCGGATTATGCTTTTAGACATAGGCTGGACAACTCCAAATCTTAACATACTTAAGATATAGGCTCTTCCCATTCCATATCACATATGAAGTGGTAGGCAACTGATTTGATTGGAACCATATTCAATAGGTATGCAGCTTCTCAAGTGCATAACTCTCAAAAGGAAATAGTAACTCAGTAGTACTCATCATAGAGCACACCATATCACATAGGGTGTAAATGCTCCGCCCCGATACACCGACGTGCTGTGGTGTATACGGAGGAGTAATGCTGAGAGAGAATCTCATTCTCCTTTAGAATAGTCCAGGAATTTCGTGCTCTAGTATTCTCCTCCTTGATCTCATCAAAGGACATAATACTTATAACCGTTTTTGGTTCTCTATTTCTAACTTATATTCTGTGAATATCTCAAAAGGTTCAGACTTGTGTTTCAACAGGAACATATGTCCGAATCTTGAGAGATAAACAGTGAATGTAATGAAGTACAAAGAACCAGTCCTGGCATATGTAGACAGGGGACCTTTCATACATCATCATGTATCAATCCCAAGAGTTCACTAACTCTTTCTCTGTTTCCAATAAACAGAGCTGTGGTCATCTTATCTTTGTGACATGACCAGCAAGTTTCACAAGATGTAAATTCAAACAGATTTAAATATGCATCTAAATGTAACTTCAGCTAGTCGGGTCGCATTGATATGACCTAGTCTACAATACCTCAAGAAGGATTCGTTCATTTCTGAACTCTTCCTCTTGTGTGTTCTGTACACTAAGAACTGTGGTTTGATTTAGAACGTCTATGCGTTTAGATAACGTGCCTGAACCGATCAACTCTTAATATAGGAAATGTTCAAAACATTATCTAACAATACAAAATTATATCCTTTCTTTTACTAATAAAGAGACTGATATGATGTTGTATATCAGGTTCAGTATCTAATAACATTCGTTCAGAATCAACGTATTCTGGTAATACAGGGTGATAACTACCAACAGACTTGGCTGCAACACTTGCACTGTTTCTATCTCATGAAACTTATCACCCGTTCTTAGTTCTCTACCTATCTGTAGCCCATGTAACAAATTACATATGTGGGATCCTGATCCGGTATCTCATACCCAGGACGTAAAGGAAACTTTAGAAACAGTTCTCTGTAATGAACACACCCGAAGAAGATGCATCAGCATGCACTTTCTTCGTTTGGGCGGCACGGGAATTCTGGTAATCCCCAATTTCCTGCTCTGTCTTATAACAATTATAAGTTGGAGCGGGACCAACGTTCCCCAGCACAGTATAACAAGCGGGTTCGGTCAATACATCCGTATTATTATCTTGATTAAGGTGTGACATAGTCGCAACCAGGAGAGAGAGAGAAGAAAATACTCAGCGTGCGCTTTTACAAGATTAGATTGGTTATCAATTTATCTAATCAGGATGTCTCCCACTGTTTTAGTCAAATCTTCTTTCAAACCCTAAAAGGAATGACTAGCCGGGATTAATTACACTCTACAAATTCGCCAATCTTTCAGCCAGGCCAGTACGGTACTTTGAGGGAGGTTCCCCGTGCTTTCGCACGGACCTAATTAAAGTAAACCTCGTTTTCCCAGGGGCGTAACCTCATTAACACCTTTCTAGACACCTACTTGATCGGCTAATTGTAATGTGTAAAACTCTCCCAGGAGTAACTCTTACTCGTAGCGGGTATCGGGATCCAACTATCTCATAGAAGGTATGCAATCCCATTGCAAATTTCAACTCTTGAAATTCCCAATAATATTTTTGCCCCGAGCAATCTATGACCTTGACAAGGTCAACAAACCATAGATCGCAAGTCAAGTTCAACCCGTCATTTCCTGATATGAATTAAACCCACCTGCACGACCCTTGATAAGGTCAACAAAGTCGCACGACTACCCTAATCCAATCGCATCATATGCTTATACAGATAAGCAGTAATCAGCTACCGCACACTACGCCTTGACAAGGTCAACAAACGCAGCACGAATACTAACTATTACTTATTTGAAATGACGGAGGACTACGACAGGTTTTTAAGAAAACCCTTTGCGTAATGAACTTGATATCGTTGTAGAATCGAGTGATTTTTGTAAAGGAGTGTTTTTGAGTCTTTTCTAGTTTCGCTAAAGAGGTCACTCCCGGTGAAGGGATCTCGGCTCTTTCCTTATCGAATAAGGTGCAGGATAATTCGCAAATACCACTATGCAAAGCAAAAGCTATAGAAGCAATCAAAAGTCAAACCGAGTTTGTAGCATCTGCTAGTTTCGCTAAAGAGGTCACTCCCGGTGAAGGGATCTCGGCTCTTTCCTTATCGAATAAGGTGCTGGTTGTTCTACAAGGAACACCGCTACGCAAATGTAGGGTTACTAGGCACTCTAACAAGGTTCAAGAAAGCATCAACCATGCCCGATTAAAATTTTAGCCGTGCCTAACAACCCTAAACTAGATCTTTGCTAGAAAATTAGGGTTTTACATGTATGTAAATAGCATCTATGACTAAGTGAATACGAAATACAACCTTTGTAGATCGGTCCTTCACTTCTATAGCTCCTTGTTGAAGTCCCTTCACTGCGATCGTGGTTCTCCCAGACCCTTGCATGGCTTCACGAGGCGAAAGACGCGTCCTTGCTTGAAGTCTTCGAGGCCGAAGATGATCTACGTCGAGAGGATGCCAACTCAAGCTTCTACTTCACTAACTTGAGAATTAGTGAAGCAAACACCCTAAACTAAAGTGCTAGTTTAGTAGAGGATGGAGAAATAGGAAGTAGGTACTCTTTAGAATTTTATTTCTCACAATCTTTCTCACTTTGGATCAAACCATAGCAAGCTTTTTCTTTTTAACAAAATGAAGAAGAAGATGAACAAAAGAAAGAGATGAGGATAATGATCAAGTGAGAAAGCTAACCATGGTGAGTGAGTATCATATACTAACTCTTGTAGAGACATAACCATGGCTAATGCTTATGGTTGGGTTAACAAATATCCATGGCAGAAACAAACTTAGTGGACTTAGTCAATGCATCCACAAGCTTCATGCATTGTGCTAATCCTCCACTAATATTGTAATTACTTAAAATATAAAAAAACCAACATAATAAATAGCATGGTGTAAGTCTCATACACCCAAGTCATGTGTATCATCAACCATGATACAAAAAGAAAACACAATTTTAATATATATCACATATATATTAAAGTTGTGTACATGTGAGAAAAAACCTAAAGTGAACAAGTGTTAGTTAATGTAAACTAGTATATCAAATATACAATTATATAATAAATTATTAAATCAACACTTGACTTAATAATCCGGCCATATCACATAAAACCGACTAACATCCAATGTATCGACTTATTGAATCAACACTTGATTCGATAACCCGGCTATATCATATATAACCGACCGATACAAAAAGTAACGAGAATAGAATATGGTATCACATACATGCATTATTCTCGGTCCCACACATATCACATACGTGCTCCTATTTCGTTTTGCCTGAGCCAGTAAAATCTCTATGTAGGACTCTAAAGACTCGTCAATACGCCGGCAGTAGGTGATGATCACATCAAGCACCCACAAGCCGTCAGCGGTACTAGCTGGACGTAACGGCTACCCGGGTATTGAGCGATCAGAAGATCAGCAAGCAAGCCCGCTCCAACTCCTGTAAAAGCCTGCCGGTAACACTTCCCGTACAGTCCGGTCTCCTCGTCTGATATGTCGCATATCAAGTCTAGGGGTGGTAATTGTCAGACCCCAATAACCGATAAGTCGTGTCGATATGAGGCTCATAACGGGTCGAGAAACTACTGGTAACACTTACCAGTAAATCTCTAAATCAGCCCTGGCTAGGGACTTCCCTGTTACGGCCAATCGAGCACAGCGCAACATCAACCCCCAATACCGGGAGAGACGAAACACCTCCTATCGCTCATTGCCTCCATGTGACTCAGGACTGTACCCAAAAAATACCGTTTTGCACGCCCTCTTGGACGTGGTAAGGTGGAAATCAAAGCACAGTGGGAATCTCGCAAAACTCTATGACGATCTCGGGTCTACAGACTAACCTGCACAAGTGTCACCAGAGAACTGCCATATGACGTGAGGTATAATACCATCTGGGAGTTCTCGGCGAGTCCGTCCAGTGTACCCAGTCATTACTGAGCACCCGTATACCATCTCTGATGTCAAACACCAATGGATATGGGATCATCCATCGCCCATGTCATGGGTCGAGAAGCGTATACGCTAGCCTACTCTGGTATATCGATGCTCCGTCTCGATACACCCACGACTAGGGACCTTGAAGGATGTACTTATGGACTATCATGTCCCCACTAGTATGATCCGCATCATAGTCCAGGTAGTCAAGTACACATCCTAAGGGCTTTACCAACATGTAACTATAAGACAGTATAAAGAGACAAGTATACATGTTAAGATAAAGAGCAACCAGATAGCATACTATCATATCGAGCAAGAAACTCCTCTCTATATATGTCCAAGTATCCAATATAATATACATCATCTGTACAATACTGGCCTCTAGGGCATACATACAACTAACAATCTCCCACTTGCACTAGGGCCAGCTGCTGTAGTATCGCATACCAAGCATCCCGAAAAGTCTCTCAAACTATATCTGGGGTATGGCCTTCGTGAGTGGATCCGCTGTGTTGTTCTTCGTGTCAACCCTCCTGACCTCGATCTCCCGGCGATCAACTATCTCCCGGATCAGGTGATACCGGCTAAGAATATGCCTGGATCGCTGATGGGACCTGGGTTCCTTGGCCAAAGCCACCGCTCCATTGTTATCATAATACAAAGGTATTGGATGCTCAATGGATGGAACCACTCCAAGTTCAGTAATGAACTTCTTGATCCAGACAGCCTCTTTGGCAGCATCGTTGGCAGCGATGTATTCAGCCTCCATCGTCGAGTCAGCCACGGTTTCCTGCTTGGAACTCTTCCAGCTAATCGCCCCTCCGTAAAGGGTAAAGACAAATCCCGAGTGCGACTTAGAGTCGTCCTTATCACTCTGGAAGCTCGAATCGGTAAAGGACTCCACTTGGAGTTCTCCGTTACCATACACCAAGAGCATCTCCTTAGTCCTTCGTAAGTACTTGAGGATGCTCTTCACAGCTGTCCAGTGACTCTCTCCAGGATCATCTTGATACCTACTCACTACACTTAGTGAGTATGCTACATCGGGTCTGGTATATAGCATCGCGTACATGATAGAGCCTATAGCCGAAGCATAGGGTATCCCTTGCATGCGAGCTCTCTCCAAATCAGTCTTGGGAGACATCTCTTTGGAGAGAGTGACTCCAGAGATCGTGGGTAAGTTCCCACGCTTGGATTCTTCCATACTAAACCTCTTTAGTATGGTGTCAATGTACCTGGATTAGGACAATCCTAATATCCTTTTAGATCTATCTCTATAGATCATAATTCCCAATATGCAGGAGGCATCACCAAGATCTTTCATTGAGAATTTTTATGATAAGAAGAGCTTGACCGATTGCAGCATAGGAATGTCATTTCCTATCAAGAGTATGTCGTCCACGTACAATACGAGGAAGACAACCTTACACTCTGCCACCTTCTTGTAGATACAAGGTTCATTTACGTTTTTGACGAAATCAAACTCTTTGATAACGACGTCAAAGCAGATGTTCCAACTCCGCGATGCTTGCTTTAATCCATAAATGGATTTAAGCAGCTTGCACACCTTCCCGCTGCTCCCACTATCTACGAAACCCTCTGGCTGAGTCATGTACACGCACTCTTCTAAATCACCGTTTAGAAAGGCGGTCTTAACATCCATTTGCCAGATTTCGTAGTCATGATATGCAGCAATGGCAAGCATGATCCGGATGGATTTAAGCATAGCCACTGGAGAAAAGGTTTCGTCATATTCCACACCTGGTCTTTGACGAAAACCCTTTGCAACAAGTCTAGCTTTGAAAGTCTCCACTTTCCCATCTACACCAAGTTTTTTCTTGAAGATCCACTTGCTCCTAATGGGTTTTACCCCTTCAGGAGCATCTTCCAAAGTCCATACTTTGTTGGTGTACATGGATTCCATCTCGGACCGCATTGCATTCAGCCATTTCACTGAGTCCCCACTCATAATGGCCTGCTCGAAGCTAGTTGGGTCATCATCAACCATGATGCAATCCTCGCTCCCACCATCCATGAGAAAACCGTAGTATCTCTCAGGTAGGTGAGGAACCCTACTAGATCGGCGGAGAGGCTGAGGTTCGTTGGGAACTACTGAATCCTCTGGTTCCACTAAATCTTCAGTTGCAGTTTTTATATCTGGAACCTCTTCCAGCTCTACCACTTTGCCACTAATTTCTTTCACAAGAAATTCCTTTTCTAAAAGGGTGGCATGTTGAGCAACAAACACCTTTTGTTCTTCACTGTGGTAGAAAAAATACCCATATGAGTTCTTTGGATATCCCACAAACTTGCAAAGAACTGACCGTGCCTCGAGTTTGTCCGGATTTTGTCTTTTGACATAGGCCGGACAACCCCATATCTTAACTCGTTTAAGATATGGCCTCTTCCCACTCCATATCTCATATGGTGTGATAGGTACAGATTTAGATGGAACTTGATTCAATAGGTATGCTGCTGTCTCCAGCGCATACCCCCAGAAGGAAATAGGTAACTCAGCTGTGCTCATCATAGAGTGCACCATATCTAATAGGGTGCGGTTCCTCCGTTCTGATACACCGTTGTGCTGTGGTGTATATGGAGGAGTTAGCTAAGAGAGAATCCCATTCTCTTTTAGGAAGTCCAGAAATTCATTGCTCAAGTATTCACCTCCTCGATCAGATCGAAGGATTTTAATACTTTTTCCGGTTTGGTTCTCGACTTCTTGTTTATATTCTCTAAATTTCTCAAAAGCTTCTGATTTGTGTTTCATCAGGAACACATATCCGAATGTAGAGAGGTCGTCAGTGAATGTAATGAAGTACGCAGAACCATTCCTGGCATGTGTAGACATGGGGCCGCATACATCACTATGTACCAGTCCCAAGAGTTCTGTAACTCTCTCTCCGTGTCCCGTAAACGGAGTTTTGGTCATCTTGCCTTTGAGACATGACTGGCAAGTGTCATAAGATGAAAATTCAAACGGATTCAAATATCCATCATTATGCAACTTAGCTAGTCGTGTCGCATTGATGTGACCCAGTCTACAATGCTACATGAAGGATTCGTTCATTTCTGAACTCTTCCTCTTGTGTGTGTTTGTTATGCTCAGAACTGTTGATTGATTTAGAACATAAATGCCATTGCACAACATGCCTGATCCAACCAACTTTTGGTTTAGGAAAATGTTCATAACATTATCCTGTAATACAAAATTATATCCCTCTTTACTCAACAAAGAAACCGATATAATGTTGCATATCAGGTTCGGCATGTAATAGCATTCGTTCAGAATCAATGTATTACCATTTGGCAATACAAGGTGATATTCCCCGACGGTTTTAGCTGCAACAATTGCACCATTTCCAACCCTTATGTCTTTAGCACCTTCTCCAAGTTCTGTACCTTTCCTAGGCCTATGTAACTGATTACATATATGGCATCCTGACCCGGTATCTAATACCCAGGACGTAGAGCAAATGGAGAATCAGTTCTCTGTAACGAACACACCCGAAGAAAATGCATCAACATGTACTTTCTTCATTCGGGTGGCATGGGAATCCTGGCATTCCCCTATATCCTGTTCAGTCTTATAACTTTTATAAGAAAGAACGGAACCAACGTTCCCCAGCACAGTATAACATGCGGGTTCGGTCAATACATCCATATTATTATCTTTATTAAGGCATGATATGGTCGCTACCTGGAGAGAGAGAGAAGAAAACACTTTAGCGTATGCTCTTGCAAGATCAGATTGGTTATTATTTTATCTAATCAGGATGGCTCCCACTGTTTTTATCAAATCTTCCTTCAAACCCTAAAAGGAAAGACTAGCCGGGATTAATTACACCCTACAACTTCGCCAATCTTTCAGCCAGGCCAGTGTTGGTACTTTGAGGGAGGTTCCCCGTGCTTTCGCACGGACCTAATTAAAGTAAACCTCGTTTTCCCAGAGGCGTAACCCCGTTGACACCTTTCTAGACACCTACTTGATCGGCTAATTGTCCCGTGTAAAACTCTCCCGGGAGTAACAATTACTCGCAGTGGGTATCGAGATCCAACTATCTCATAGAAGGTATGCAATCTCATTGCAAATTTCAACACTTGAAATTCCCGATAATATTTTGCCCCAAACGATCTATGACCTTGACAAGGTCAACAAACCATAGACCGTAAGTCAAGTTCAACCCGTCATTTCTTGATTGAATTAAACCCACTCGCACGACCCTTGACAAGGTCAACAAGGCCGTATGACTACCCTAATCCAATCTGCATCATATGCATAAGCAGATAAATACTGGTCAGCTACCGCACACTGCGCCTTGACAAGGTCAACAAACGCAACACGAATACTAAGCAGGACTTATCTGAAATGACGGAGGGCTACGACAGGTTTTTCTGAAAACCTATTGCGTAATGAACTTGATATCGTTGTAGAATCGAGTGAATTTTTAAATGGAGTGATTTTGAGGCTTTCATTAGTTTTGCTAAAGAGGTCACTCCCGATGAAGGGATCTCGGCTCTTTCCTTATGGAATAAGGTGCAGGATATATCATATATATCACTATGCAAAGCAAAACTATAAAAGCAATCAAAAGACAAACCGAGTTTTGTAGTATCTGCCAGTTTTGCTAAAGAGGTCACTCCCGGTGAAGGGATCTCGGCTCTTTCCTCATCGAATAAGGTGCAGGATATATCATATATATCGCTATGCAAAGCAAAACTGTAGCTACCCTTTTTGAAAAATTTGATTCTACAACATCTTTTTAGGTTTCTTTTCTTTCATTAATCACATTAATGAAGCCCCATCATTTAAATTACCTAAACATCACAGATAAATACGACGTACACTTATGCCATCCACATTCGCCTCGATGTCCCCTCGTGCACCATTAGGATAGGTAACTAACGGCAGAGCGGGGCAGGGCTAGCGCGGGTGTAAAACATAAGTAACGTCTATATAATATCATATATACTATATACAGTATTTATCACATCACATCACATCATCACATCACAGATATCGCGGCAGAAGAAACATATGAAATATTGGATATATTAGGACATCCGTGTTTTATTTTGAGCCTCTATAAAACACGGATTCCACGGTCGCGATGAATAGCCAAACCCACACCCCTAGAACCCTACGAGAGCGGCAAACAACCCCTCCAATTCTAGAGTTAGGAGACCCGGACTCGACTCCTCGAGTTGGTCTCCCACTGGACTCCAGAACCCGGTTACTTGTGTTGTCCTCCTTGGGTCTATCCTAGTGCGGAAAAGTAAATAATATATAAATGGTGACATCGACTTCATCCTGGAAGTGCCCCAATAAAAGAATATTACATACATTTAATTATACATGAATGAAAATAAAAACTCTCATCTCACATAAAACCCCTCGGCTATTCAGAACGCGACGATCCAATATAACATATCCAGCAATACATAACATCACATGTCATCAACGTAAGTAAATATACGTATCCCAATTGTCGTTGACATATAGCAACGAAATTGGTGATATCACATATTACACTTACGGTCACAGAAAAGGAAGTGTAAAACTACAACATTTGGAATCCACAATCTCTTTAGACATCGTAAATCCGAAATATCACATACTTCGCATTTCATGTCTAACTGTATGAATTCCACATATTGTATCACATTCCAGATAAATAGACAGTATTAAACTTTCCGATCGAATAATCAAATACCCAAGATTTCCTAAATAGCTCAACACTTGAGCGGAGTTCAAAAATTACAGAATACGTCACAGTAGCAACGGTCCAGCAGTAGAAGGGTCAAGCTAACGCCTCACGTGTGGCATGCCGTACTGCCCCAAACCCAAAGGTTTAAAAGGCAGTTCAAGACGGTCACATAATCGAGTTAAGGTTTGTTGTCTTCTAGAGGGTCCATCGCATTACTTGCACGTTTTTCCGAAAGATTTAAACCCGAGAAAAATTCAACACTTGAATGTTTTTCGTGCCGGGAAAAATTGAGTTAATGATATCCGTTCGAACATTTTAATACTTTCTAAATTATCCGGAATCACAAAACAAAATTAAATTCTCCGATCGAATCGACGATTACAAAATAAACCCCAAAATAATCAACACTTGAGTTAATTTAAAAATACCCAGAAAATACAAATCACATAAATAGTAATTACAGTGCAAAAATGAGTGCATGATTCCTCATTACTGCCGCGGTTCCACGGCGGTTTGTACGGATTGTGCGCTCAATTTTCACCGTAGTTCTTAGAAAACCCTGCTGAATTTTTTAGGTATTTTTAATTTAGAAAAAACACAGTTTTTAAAAAATATACAGAGAGGGGGTTATCTTGACGTTTCCGGGTTCGATCGGGGTTTTAACTTCGTTAACACATCGCCTAATGCTTTAGCTAGGCTCTGATACCACTGTAGGGTTAGTAGGCACTTTAACAAGGTTCAAGAAAGTATTAACCATGCCCGATTAAAATTTTAGCCGTGCCTAACAACCCTAAACTAGATCTTTGCTAGAAAATTAGGGTTTTACATGTATGTAAATAGCATCTATGACTAAGTGAATACGAAATACAACCTTTGTAGATCGGTCCTTCACTTCTATAGCTCCTTGTTGAAGTCCCTTCGCTGCGATCGTGGTTCTTCCGGACCCTTGCATGGCTTCACGAGGCGAAAGACGCGTCCTTGCTTGAAGTCTTCGAGGCCGAAGATGATCTACGTCGAGGGGATGCCAACTCAAGCTTCTACTTCACTAACTTGAGAATTAGTGAAGCAAACACCCTAAACTAAAGTGCTAGTCTAGTAGAGGATGGAGAAATAGGAAGTGGGTTCTCTTTAGAATTTTATTTCTCACAATCTTTCTCACTTTAATCAAACCCTAGCAAGCTTTTTCTTTTTAACAAAATGAAGAAGAAGATGAACAAAAGAAAGAGATGGGGATAATGATCAAGTGAAAAAGCTAACCATGGTGAGTGAGTAGCATATACTAACTCTTGTAGAGACATAACCATGGCTAATGCTTATGGTTGGGTTAACAAATATCCATGGTAAAAACAAACTTAGTGGACTTAGTCAATACATCCACAAGCTTCCACAAGCTTCATGCATTGTGCTAATCCTCCACTAATTTTGTAATTACTTAAAATATAAAAAACCCAACGTAATAAATAGCATGGTGTAAGTCTCATACACCCAAGTCATGTGTATCATCAACCATGATACAAAAAGAAAACACAATTTTAATATATATCACATATATATTAAAGTTGTGTACATGTGAGAAAAAACCTAAAGTGAACAAGTGTTAGTTAATGTAAACTAGTATATCAAATATACAATTATACAATAAATTATTAAATCAATACTTGACTTAATAATCCGGTCATATCACATATAACCGACTAACATCCAATGTATCGACTTATCGAATCAACACTTGATTCGATAACCCGGCTATATCATATATAACCGACCGATACAAAAAGTCGCGAGAATAGAATACGGTATCACATACACGCATTATTCTTGGTCCAGCACATATCACATACGTGCTCCTATTTCGTTTTGCCTGAGCCAGTAAAATCTCTATGTAGGACTCTAAAGACTCGTTAATACGCCGGCAGTAGGTGATGATCACATCAAGCACCCACAAGCCGTCAGCGGTACTAGCTGGACGTAACGGCTATCCGGGTATTGAGCGATCAGAAGATCAGCAAGCAAGCCCACTCCAACTCCTGTAAAAGCCTGCCGGTAACACTTCCCGTACAGTCCGGTCTCCTCGTCTGATATGTCGCATATCAAGTCTAGGGGTGGTAATCGTCAGACCCCAATAACCGATAAGTCGTGCCGATATGAGGCTCATAACGAGTCGAGAAACTACTGGTAACACTTACCAGTAAATCTCTAAATCAGCCATGGCCAGGGACTTCCCTGTTACGGCCAATCGAGCACAGCGCAACATCAACCCCCAATACCGGGAGAGACGAAACACCTCCTATCGCTCATTGCCTCCATGTGATTCGGGACTGTACCCAAAAACTACCGTTTTGCACGTCCTCTTGGACGTGGTAAGGTAGAAATCAAAGCACAGTGGGAATATCACAAGACTCTATGACGATCTCGGGTCTACAGACTAACCTGCACAAGTGTCACCAGAGAACTGCCATCTGATGTGAGGTATAAAACCATCTGGGAGTTCTCGGCGAGTTCGTCCAGTATACCCAGTCATCACCGAGCAACCGTATACCATCTCTGATGTCAAACACCAATGGATATGGGATCATCCATCGCCCATCTCATGGGTCGAGAAGCGTATACGCTAGCCTACTCTGGTATATCGATGCCCCGTCTCGATACACCCACGACTAGGGACCTTGAAGGATGTACTTATGGACTACCATGTCCCTACTAGTATGATTCGCATCATAGTCCAGGTAGTCAAGTACACATCCTAAGGGCTTTACCAACATGTAACTATAAGACAGTATAAAGAGACAAGTTACATGTTAAGATAAAGAGCAACCAGATAGCATACTATCATATCGAGCAAACTCAATATCAGCAAAAGTTCTCTCTCTATATGTCTAAGCATCCAATATAATATACATCATCTGTATAATATGTTAGTTATATATATGCCCTAGAGGCCATTACTGTACATACGATGTATATTGTAGTGGATGCTAGGACATGTATAGGGAGGACTTTCTTGCTCGACATGATAGTACGCTGTCTGGTTGTACTTTATCTTAACATGTACTCTGATTGTCTCTATGTTACATGTTGATAAAGCCCTTAGGATATGTACTCGACTACTGGGACTATGATGAGATCATACTAGTGGGGCCATGGTAGTCGACGAGTACATCCTATAACTGTTCCTAGTCGAGGGTGTATCGAGACAGGGCATCGATGCACCAGAGTAGACTAGCGTATACGCATCTTGACCCATATAATGGGCGATGGATGATCCCACATCCATCGGTGTTTGACATCAAGGATGGTGTACGGGTGCTCAGTAGAGACTGGGTACACTGGACGGACTCGCCGAGAACTCCCAGATGGTATTATACCTTACGTTAGATGGCAGTTCTCCGGTGACACTGGTACAGAGTAGTCTGTTGACCCGAGATCGTCATAGAGTCTTGTGTGATTCCCACTGTGCTTTGATTTCCATCATACCACGTCCAAGAGGTCGTGCAAAAAGGTGGCTTTTGGGTACAGTCCCGAATCACATGGAGGCAATGAGCGATAGGAGGGGATTCGTCTCTCCCGGTATAGGGAGTTGATGTTGTGCTGTGTTCGATTGGCTATAATCGGAAATCCCTGGCCAGGGTTGCTGAGATTTACTGGTAAGTGTTATCAGTAGTTTCTCGAACTATTATAGACCTCATATCGACACGACTTATCGAGCTACTAGGGTCTGACGTTTACCACCCCTAGGCAAGATATGCGACATATCAGACGACGAGACCGGACTGTACGGGAGTGTTACTGATTGGATTCACAGGAGAATGTACAGGCTTTCTTGTTGATCTTCTGAGCGCTCAATACCTGGGTGGCTGTTACGTTTAGCTGACCGCTTGCAGCTTGTGGGTGTTTGATATGATCATCACATACTGCCGGCGTATTGACGATTCTTTAGAGTCCTACACAGAGGTTTCTTGGCTCAGGCAAAACGGAGTAGGAGCACATATGTGATATGTGCAGGACTGAGGATAATACGGTATATGATACCGTATTGGATTCTCGCGATATGAGATATCGGCCGGGTATATGTGATATAGCCGGGTCATCGTATTAGTCGGTTATTTGTGAAATAGCTGGATTATCGGATCAAGTGTTGATTCGATAATTTAATGTATAATAATATATATGATATATTAAATTACATTAACTAATATTAGCTCACTAAAAGATTCATTTTCTCACGGGATAATACATTGATATATATACGATATATGTTAATTGTATTATTTTTTATTGTTACAAAATATATTGTATATGTGATATATAATATTGTAACATGTTAGGGTTACAAATTTAACAATGGATTAGGGTTTAAACTTGGTTAGGGTTTGGATTAGGGTTAGCTTTTGCATGAAGCTTCCATGAAGCTTCATGAAGCTTTGACTTTGTGGTTGCTTGATATTTTTGAGAGATATTATGTTAACCCAATCCAAACCATTAACTCTAGTTAACTCTCTACAAGGGTTAACTCTTTCATGCTTAACCCTTGGTTAGATTTGTAACCACTACAATAATTCATTGTTCATCACAAAAGGATTAAGTTATCATCTTCATTCATCTTTTTCTTCCTTGAGTTCCTTTTTGAAATAGCTTTCTTTTGTGATGAAAGTGAGTGAGAAAAAGATAATAAATGAGAGCAAATATCCTACTTCATCATCCTCATCTATCTTTACCATTTAGATGAGGGTGTTCACATCATTTCATGAGTGATAGCTTGTGTTAATGAAACTTCAAGGTAGATCATCTATGTTATCGAAGATCGGAAGCAAGGTTGCATCATTCTCTTCGTGAAGCCTCTCGAGATTCCAGAACACGATGATCGCAGCGAAGGGACCTCAACACGGAGCTTAAGAAGTGAAGAATAGGATCTACAAAGATTGTAATCCCTCTCACTTAGTGTTAAAGAGTTTAACATGTTAGTTTTCGCCTAATCTCTAGTTTAAAGATCCGGCTTTGGGTTGTTCGGCACGGCTAAATTTTTAATCGGGCATCGTCGATACCTCGTAGAATCTTGTGCGCGTGCCTAGCAACCCTACAGTGGTATAAGAGCCAAGCTAGAGCTTTAGGCGAAGTCTGAGCAAAGTTTAAAGTCCGATCGAACCCGGAAACCCCGATGTTTACCCCTCTCTGGACATTTTTCAAAAATGTGAATTTTTATGAATTAAAAATGCTCAGAAAAACAAGCAGGAAATACTAAGAATTATTGTGAAGTACGGTCCACTAAGTCACTTATTTGACCGCGGAACCGCGGCCAAACCAAGGGTTTGGCGGCGGTTACGCGACCAAAATTTAGACTTAGTCCCTCATATTTCATATATTTATTCTTATGTCCTTTCTTGTCATTTTTTTCTGGGAATTTTTTAATTCCACTCAAGTGTTGAGTTTTCTAGGGTTGTATTGGGGGCTCGTTGATTCGATCGGATAATTTAACTTCGTTTAAGTTTTTTCCGGATAATTTTAGAAACTGTTAAAAAGTTCGAACGGATATCAATAACTCACTTTTTCCCCTGTCGGAAAATTTTCAAAAGTTGGATTTTTTCTCGAGTTTGAAACTTTCGTAAAGTCATGCAAGTAATGCGGTGGACCCTCTAGAAGACAACAAACCTTAACTCGATTATGTGACCGTCTTGAACTGCCTCTAAACCTTAGGGTTTGCGGCAGTACGGCGTGCCACATGTGAGGCGTTGGCTTGACCCTTCTACGGCTGGACCATTGGTACTGTGGCATGTGATGGATGTTTTAAAACTGATTTCAAGTGTTGAGATATATTGGGGAAATCTTGGGTGTTTGATTATTCGATCGGAAAATTTAACATTGTCTATTTATCTGGAATGTGATACAATATTTGGAATCCACAGGTAGTTATGAGATAACTAATTTGAATGTTGTAAATCTAGCAGTTCAGTCTTAAATTGATCGGTTGCCACGGAATTTTGATGTGATCAAAAGTCCGTTGCAATCACGTAGTGTACGCGGATACTCGCCGGATAAACTTAACAAACAGCCACGCCCCATAGCCTCGACCAAGCGACTGTAGGAGAACCCCGTCGCCGAAAGCATCCGTTCGGGTGCTCGCGGCAGCGGTGTTCTGCCTTAGTGCACTTCGTCGACGGCATCCGGGGGTGCGGCCGTCTACTAAAGTTTGCGACGAGCATTCGATCAGGATGTCGGGAATCTTATTGAATTGCCCGACTTTATATTGAAAAGAGTTTTCGATAATGAGACTAAAATGCGGGGTTTATAATTGTTAGGCATGCGATGTCTAAGGAATTCATTTGGTTAGGCATGCGATGTCTAAGAAGGTTGCGGATTCCAACTGTTGTAGTTTTACACTTTCTTTTCTGTGACCGTAAGTGTAGTATGTGGTGTATCGCCGGCTTCGTTGCTATACATCAACGACAATCGGGATACGCATACTTGCTTACGTTGATGATATGAGATATTATGTGTTGCTGTGATATGTTATATTGGATCGTCGTGTTTTGAATAGCCGAGGGTTTTATGTGAGATGAGAGTTTTTTCTTTTTCATTCATGTAAAATTCATTTGTATGTAATATTCTTTTATTGGGGCACTTCCGGGTTGAGGATGATGTCACCATTGTATATTATTTATTTTTCCGCATTAGGTAGACCCAAGGCGGGGAGCACAAGTAACCAGGTTCTAGGGTCCATTGGGAGACCATCTCGAGGAGTCGAGACCGGGTCTCCTAACCCTAGAATTGACAATGTTGCGTGCCGCTCTCGTAGGGGTCTAGGGATGTGGGTTTGGCTATTCATCGCGACCGTGGAATCCGTGTTTTATACAGGCTCGTATTAAAACACGGACGTCCAAGTATATCCAATATATCATATGTGTTCTTCTGCTGCAATGTTTTGTGATGAGATCATATTACTGCCTGAGACGAATGTTTATATTATATATATGAGATATATGTTATATTGCAGATTTCGTTTCAAATGAGATGCTTGTGAAGTATAATAAAATGGGACTTCATTAATGAGATTAATGAAACTAAAAGAGTCCTAAGATATTGTAGAAACTTGTTTAAAAACTGGTAGCTCTAGTTCTTGCTTTGCATAACGGTGTTCCTTGTAGAACATCCAGCACCTTATTCGATAAGGAAAGAGCCGAGATCCCTTCACCGGGAGTGACCTCTTTAGGGAAACTAGCAGATGCTACAAACTCGGTCTGTCTTTTGATTGCTTTTATAGTTCTTGCTTTGCAAAGTGGTATTTGTGAAATATCCTGCACCTTATTCGATGAGGAAAGGGCCGATGATCCCTTCACCGGGAGTGACCCCTTTAGCAAAACTAGAAAAGCCTAAAAAACATTCCATTTAAAATCACTCGATTCTACGACGATATCAAGTTCATTACGCAAAAGGTTTTCTTAAAAACCTGTCGTAGCCCTCCGTCATTTCAGATAAGTACTAGTTAGTATTCGTGCTACGTTTGTTGACTTTGTTAAGGCGTAGTGTGCGGTAGCTGATTAGTGCTTATCTGTATAAGCATATGATGCGATTGGATTAGGGTAGTCGTGCGACTTTGTTGACTATGTTAAGGGTCGTGCGGGTGGGTTTAATTCAATCGGGAAATGACGGGTTGAACTTGACTAGCACTTATGATTTGTTGACTATGTTAAGGTCATATAGCTGCTAGGGGTAAAATATTATTGAGAGTTTCAAGTGTTGAAATTTGCAATGAGATTGCATACCTTCTATGAGATAGTTGGATCCCGATACCCGCTGCGAGTAAGAGTTACTCCTGGGAGAGTTTTACACATTACAATTAGCCGATCAAGTAGGTGTCTAGAAAGGTGTCAACGGGGTTACGCCTCTGGGAAAACGAGGTTTACTTTAATTAGGTTCGTGCGAAAGCACGGGGGACCTCCCTCAAAGTACCGACACTGGCCTGGCTGAAAGATTGGCGAACTTGTAGCGTGTAATTAATCCCGACTAGTCTTTCCTTTTAGGGTTTGAAGGAAGATTTGATTAAAACAGTGGGAGACATCCTGATTAGATATATTAGATAACCAATCTAATCTTGCAAGAGCATACGCTGAGTGTTTTCTTCTCTCTCTCTCTCCAGGTAGCGACCATATCACGCCTTAATCAAGATAAATAATACGGATGTATTGACCGAACCCGCTTGTTATACTGAGCTGGGGAACGTTGGTCCCGCTCCAACTTATAATTGTTATAAGACAGAGCAGGAAATTAAGGATTACCAGATTTCCCGTGCGGCCCAAACGAAGAAAGTGCATGCTGATGCATCTTCTTCGGGTGTGTTCATTACAGAGAACTGTTTCTCAGTATCCTTTACGTCCTGGGTATGAGATACCGGATCAGGATCCTGCATATGTAATCTGTTATATGGGCTACAGATAGGTAGAGAACTGAGAACGGGTGATAAGTTTCATGAGATAGAAATGGTGCAAGTGTTGCAGCCAAGTCTGTTGGTCACTATCACCCTGTATTACCAGAATACTTTGATTCTGAACGAATGTGATTAGATATCGAACCTGATATACAACATCATATCAGTCTCTTTATTAGTAAAGAAGTGATATAATTTTGTATTGTTGGATAATGTTTTGAACATTTCCTATATCAAGAGTTGATCGGTTCAGGCACGTTATCTAAAAGCATTGACGTTCTAAATCAAACTACAGTTCTTAGTATACTGAACACACACAAGAGGAAGAGTTCAGAAATGAACGGATCCTTCTTGAGGTATTGTAGACTAGGTCATATCAATGCGATCCGACTAGCTGAAGTTACATTAAGATGCATATTTAAATTTGTTTGAATTTACATCTTGTGAAACTTGCTGGTAATGTCACAAAGATAAGATGACCATAACTCTGTTTATTGGAAACAGAGAAAGAGTTAGTGAACTCTTGGGATTGATACATGCTGATGTATGAAAGTCTCCTGTCTACACATGCCAAGACCGGTTCTTTGTACTTCATTACATTCTCTGATGATCTCTCAAGATTCAGACATATGTTCCTGTTGAAACACAAGTCCGAACCTTTTGACATATTCACAGAATGTAAGTTAGAAGTAGAGAACCAAAATACGGGTATAAGTATTATGTCCTTTGATGAGATCAAGGAGGAGAATACTTGAGCACTGAATTCCTGGACTATTCTAAAGGAGAATGAGATTCCCTCTCAGCATTACTCCTCCGTATACACCACAGCACGTCGGTGTATCGAGGCGAAGCAATAGCACCCTATGTGATATGGTGTGCTCTATGATGAGTACTACTGAGTTTCCTATTTCCTTTTGGGAGTTATGCACTTGAGAAGCAGCATACCTATTGAATAGGGTTCAAATCAAATCAGTTGCCTACCACTTCATATGTGATATGGAATGGGAAGAGCCCATATCTTAAGTATGTTAAGATTTGTGGTTTTCCGAACTATGTCTAAAAGCAAAATCCGGACAAGCTCGAGGCAAGGTCTGTTATGTAGAACTGGAAGAAGTTCCATCTATACAAACTACAACAGATGATTTGGCAGAACCAAAGGATTCAATAGTAACCAACGAACCTCAGCCTCTCCACCGATCTAGTAGCGTTCCTCACCCACCTGAGAGATACTTTGGTTTCTCTATGACAGTGGGAGCGAGGATTGCATCATGAGATGATGACCCAACTAGTTTCGAGCTGGCCATCAGGAGTGAGACTCTGTAAGAATGGCTGGATGCTTAGTGATCTGAGATGGAATCCTTATACACCAACAAAGTATGGACTTTGGTTGCTTTATCTGAAGGGTTAAATTCCCATCAGGAACAAGTATATCTTGAGAAGATTACTTGGTGTACATGGAAAAGTTTAGACTTTCAAAGCTATGCTTAAGTCCATCCAGATCCTACTTGCCACGGCTACATACCATGACTACGATATCTGGTGGTTGGGTGTGATTGATTCGAAAGAGTGTGTTTTGTAGTTAACCGCAATCAGAACGGTGTCGCGCATAGCTAGACCGAGGTGAGTACGGGTCGTCCTCAGGGAAACGTTGAATCTTTTACTCTTACCTTAGATGTGTTGAGAAAGAGAGGAGAGATACAGAATTTTGAAGAATGGTTTCTAGATCTACGTTAAGCAAGAATGCAAAAATATAGATCTAGATTATTTTAGGGATGTAGTTAATATAATAAGGGGGCTTGTAGGGTTCGTTAGGATTTAGTAGTCATGGACGATTAATTAAAAGTTACCCTTTTTATCCTTTAATAGATTTAAAACTAGAACAACGGTGATGCGTGTAGATTAGGGTTTCTGGAGGAAAAAGGAATCCCACTCTTAACCCTTATCTCGACACGGAACTCCGTTCATATCTAGCCTTTACCAAAACAATCATTAATCTAATCTCTAATCGCGGTCGGAACTAACAAAGAATTGTTAGCGCGCCCGATTAGGATGTTAATGATTCTTTTGATAAAGTTCATAAACTTTATAGGACTTAAAAAGGGTTTAGGGATGTTCATCATCCATTAGCCTACCCTAATCCTACGAACCCTAACAAGCGGAGAATTACTCGCGCATGTTGGGAGAAAAAGAGATGGAGAGAAAATGCATAATTAAACTACGAAGAAATAGAATAAGAAAAAGAACTACCTTTATTAATCAACAATATTCATTACACTTTGATCCTTAGAAAATGATTACAAAGACTAGCTTGCTTCTCGATCTCTTCCAAGGAGGTAGACGAACAGTTGATGATCAGTCTGGATGCGTGAGCCGTCTTGGACTTCGTGATCGCGTCGACTTGATGATTTTTCCAAGAGGCTCTCGGTCCTTATTTATAGTTACAGAGTCAGAACCCTAGTTTCCTAATATGGAAACTAGTTGTTAGGATCCTAACCACCACAATCCCATATCTCAACTCTTCAAATCCGCGGCGGAACCGCGGCCATTGGATATGTTTGGCCGTGGATCCGCCCCCTTTTGGTGAGATCATGGTCTCTAATTTTTATAGCTTCATATCTGTAACACTTGGTAATGTTTTGAGTATCTAGACTTTGAAAATCTTTTCTATATTTCTACCAGAATTAGTTTCTTGAATATCTTTGGTAGATTTGATTTGCCAACTTTGATTTCCTTGATTTCAGCCCTGAAAATTCTGCACAATAACTCAACAAACAATATTAGTAGAGTTTGTTTTATTGAGATATTAACTTAACCATTAAGAATTGGTCAAAGGTATTAATAAGGTAAGCATATTTAAATGGGCCAAATGTTACATGGATATTATATGCTTACTTTTTCCTACAAAATGTTATTTATAATATATAAACACATGAAAATAGTATTTTTACAGATAAACTCTCATCTCACATAAAACCCCCAGCTATTCAAAACGCGACGATCCAATATAACATATCACAGCAACACATAATATCTCATATCATCAACGTAAGTAAATATGCGTATCCCAATTGTCGTTGATGTTTAGCAACGAAACCGGCGATACACTACATATTACACTTACGGTCGCAGAAAAGAAAATGTAAAACTACTACAGTTGGAATCCGTAACCTCCTTAGACATCGCATGCCTAACCAAATGAATTCCTTAGACATCGCATGCCTAACAATTATAAACCCCGCATTTTAGTCTCGATCTCGAAAACACTTTTCAATATCTAGTCGGGCAATTCAACAAGATTCCTGACATCCTGATCGAATGCTCGTCGCAAACTTTAGTAGACGGCCGCACCCCCGGATGCTGTCACGACCCGAAATAGCCCGTGACTGGCACTTGAATCATATGAAGCCTATAGAACCCCATCTAATTCAAGTAAGCCAAAAGCCTAGAAATCTAAAACCATTTTAAGTAGTAAATAAGGAAAACTAGTTTTTAAGGAGTAAGAAAACATGTTTAAAAACAAGGTTTTTAAATAAGTAGCCGAATATGCATTTTTAAAATCCTCAATGTCTTTTCTGAAATTTTCGGCAGAGTTTCCTTTGTAAATACTGGCCCCAAACGGGGTACAACAAGAATAATATATATGCAATGATAAAAGGCATCCCCAAGCGGGAGCTAGCTCTTCGTCAATCGACGGTCACAACCACGCAAGCAATATAATATACAACGCCGAAGGGCGAGGATCAAAACTCAAAAAGAACTCAAAATCAACATGAAAACCATAATACTACAACGCGCGACTCTAAGGTCGAAATAATACTATCAGTTGTATTGATGTTGTTTTGTACATACCCAATGCACTCGATTTGGTTTTATACCTTTTGAGATATTGATTTGATTTCGTGCATATGGGTTGCACATGATTTTGACGTATGCTTCGACATAGTTTTCATGCATTTTTTCGTACCCTGATTTCGATTTTGATATTCGGTGTATGTTTTTCGTACACCATGTGCACTTGACTGAGATTCTCGCGCACACTTGGCGCACTTGATGCGATTTTGTACACACCAGATGCACTAAATCGGGGGTTTGTGCAGATTAGATGCACCTGATATTAGTGTCGTGCACGCCCGTTGCACTTGACAGATGTTTTTGGTGCACACCCGTTGCACTCAGTTTTGTTTCTGTGCGTATTCGTGGCATCTGTATTTGGTTTCGATTTCAGTGCGCACCGGACGCACATGATATTTTTATGATATGATTGGGAATGATTTCAATTTGAACAATATGTTTTTATAATGATTACTATTTGGTTTAGTAATCAGGCGGGACGTGTATGTTAAATAAAAGATATATATGTATAGCTATTTTTTTTTTTAAAATAAAAAAAATAAACGTCCGCTACTTATGCTATGATACGTGCATCATACGGCGATTTTAAAAAGGGGTTTTTGTATGCTTCTTTATTCAGATGTTTGGACGATTTTACTACGATGCGCACTATATATAAGTTATAGTTTTGATGTATATTATGTTGGTTTTCATATTGGCCTTTGATATTCTATTTTCACCATAACTCCGATGATTGCGTTATGCTTGACGGAGTTGATTTTAGTTATGTATTGATGATTTCGGAGCCCCGACGATTTGAGTGTTTTGGCTGAATGTTTTAGTAATTGGGGGGAGTTTTAATTTAAATTCGGGGACCGAATTTCTTAAAGGGGGGAAGATTGTAATGTTTTAAAAATAAATAAATAAATAAAAATCCTTTAGCCGAATTTTCTGATTTTCGGTAAAATAAACCGTATTTTCCGTAAAACATAACCATAATTATTTTTCATCATAAATTTAAAAAGACCTATTTTAATCATGTAATTGCTAGTAAATTGTGTTTATTTAGTCACTTATAAATTTTTAGTTTAATTAAATATTTTTCCTAAATTAATTATTTTAAATATTAACATAAGCTTTATTTATGCATTAAATTAGTGTAAATTACAAATTTGAATGGGTTAATTTTATAAAATGAGCCATACCATATTAGAATCAAGTGTTTTTATGCAAAATTCATTTCCAAAATTTTTCATGGTTCTAGACTTTTCTAGGATTAACTTAGAAAAGAAAATTTAATAAATAAAGAAAATGTTGAAAAGACATAAAACATGCATCTTTTGAAGAACTTTCTACACAACTCCTCACATATTTTTCTTTCTCTCTTTTTCTCATTGCCTTGTCCGGCCCTCACCTCATGGCAGCCCCCCCCCCATTGTTCCAAGCTCATTTTCCTTCAAAAATCATCAAAAATTCAACAAAATTCCAAAAATAAACCACAAAATCAATATTCAATCTCTACCATTTTCTTTTGACCTATTTAGCATGGATTTTGGAGTTAGAAACCGTTATTTTGGAAGCATATTTTCATGTTTGGATCTCATGTTTTGGAGGTATAATTTTTATTCCTATGATTATTTGTTGTTAAATGCTTTAATCTAGCATATTTAGATTATCTTAGTTAATTCTATTTGCAAGTTTAAAATTCAAGATTGGGTTTCTAAAATCAAGTTAGGGTTTTTATTAATTAAGTGGGGTTATAATAACTAGTTTAATATTTTTAGAAATGGAAAATCTTGTATGGTTGATGTATTGTAAATTGTTCATTCAAAATTGTTTAAATTAAACAATTTTGCAAACTAGATTTTTATAAATTATATATTTTGGTGAGATAAAATTCTAATTAATTTTTTTATCACTTGATTGTGGTTTTAATGAGAATATTAACATGTTAAAGGAATGAAAAACCTAATTTGGTTACTAGTTTCATATTGATAATGGAAAATTGTGATAAATATGTTATTTTTTTGCTAACTAGATTTTAGAAATTTCTTAAATAATTGAGATTTAAAATATAATTATGGTTTCATTACATTATTAACATCATAAATTGTAGTTTAATAAGTTAATTCATGCAAAATCAAGTTTGGTTGTGAAATTGTGAAATTTTGCTTGCAAAGTGTTGAAATTGATAAAATTGCAAACTAGAATTTCCAATTTAATACAAATTAGTGTGATAAAAATATGGTAATGGTTTATATAATCTAGTTATGTTATTTAATGAATATTATGACCATTGGTTTTATTTAAACATCAAGTTTTGAAGTAAAACGGTAAATTGACATTTTCTAGGTTTTTACGAAATCGGACGATTTGATCGATTTTAAGGTTTCGATGATTTAAACCATGTTTTATATTATAAATAATAAGTTTTGAAACTACGAGTTGTTTGTTGGTGTTTTATCTCGATCAATCGGCGTTTGTACGCCGATATCGAGCGATATTTGGTTCTTTTGCATGAGCGGGTCATAGCTTTTAACCTATGCGCGTTCCGTGCGTCGTTTTGGTTTTGTCCATGATTCAGTTTATGATATTATATATGTTTGCGTATAGGTACCCCTCACATGGACTTCAGACGAGGAAGAAGAGGAGGGCGACATCGTCTTCAGCAGACAAGGACCAGGTGAGTAGATGTATATCTACGGGGGAAGTCGGGTGGATGGCGTTTAGCACCCCCGCAAACGTAGAATAGGAATATTACTTATTGTCATTAGGAAGTCGGACATGACCATAGATTCTTGGCGAGTAGGACCTTATTAAAGACTTTGGTTGGACTAGACGGATTTAGAAGGACTTTACCAGAGGATGAATGTCTTGGAGGGGATTCGTAGGTTTCAGGTAGACACGCACACACAGAAACTTCACTTGGTGTATATGTGTATGTGTATATATATATATACACAACATGTATATGTGAGATAAGGATGTTATATGATACATAGGGATGAGACAATATAACTGGGCTTGATGCCGTGATCTCTTGGCTATACAGTCGTGTTATGATGTTAGCGGATCGTTGGAAAATGAGGAAATGGATATGTATACATAAACGATAATAGGTGATGATGACATTAAGATATACGAGACTCTAGAATAGAACCCGGGCTGTAACCTGTGACTTGATTATGATATGAAATATGTGTGACTTGGTTACGATATGATATATGTATGACCTGATTACGATATGATATATATGACATGATATTTCTGAGGAACAATTGACGATGTATATGTACGCAGACAATGATATATGATTGATGATATTGGGATGTATGCGATTACAGTACAGTACTTTTGATCATGACATTATTTGATGATGATATTATATGAATGATGATGTACGTAGGTGATAGTTGACCCGTACCCCGATATTGGGATGCCGTACGATGGATTTACCGTACGAGGAATATATGTGATGATTGATCCGCACTCTTGATTTGAGGAAGTCGTACTACGTACGCGACGCTATTGAGGCTGGATCACCGACTATTAGAGATATGGACTCAGACCTTAGGTGGATTCTTATTTCTTATCGACTAGTTTCTTTAGTTTAGTTCTTTAGGGGGTTAGATAGATACTAGTTTAGGCTCGAGTCATATAGTTGTAGTTAGACATGTATATTACAAATGAGTGGTTAATACACGTCCATCTTTACATTCAGATCGTAATCATCATATTGCATGTTCATACATATGTTTCTTTAGTCAGTATGAAACTCTGCCTGTTAGGACACCAGCACCATTACCGATGATGCGCATATTCCACATACACTTATTTGCCGGCTCATACACATCATCATCGGTAATTGCTATGTCACATACACTTTAGAACATATTATCTTTTATTGGTATAATCAGCTAAAGGCTAGATCAATATAATATTATGATTACTCTCAGGTGTTAGTCTAGATATTGCATTTATTACTTAGACACTTCATGCATTCACATTTTTACGTTATCATGCAGTATTGTGGGGCTTATGCCGATACTTATTATTTACTTACTCATGATTTTGGGATTTTGGATTTCTATGAGATTTCTGGATTTTGGGGAAAACCACAAGAATATATATAAAAATTTCTCTCTCTCCCTCTCTTTTTTTAAATATAAGTTGTGGTTTTCTCGTGATGTCTGTGTCGTCCACCATGAGATTTCATGTTTTCTGTTGGATTTCGAGACCCGATTTGAGGAGTGGATGAACCGTCTCGGGTACATGGTGGGCCCGGTATGGTACCCCGGGGCAAGAAGATCGAGTTGTAGACGATGAGCCTGGCAGGGGAAGACTACCTGCCGGTGATGTCTAGCGCGGCGGATATCCGGAGGATACCAACCGTTGTCTTGAGATTTGATGATATGGGCCGATCCGGACTGACGGAGCCGAGATATTGAGACTATGAGGTATTGAGACTTGAGATTTACATGTTTTGTGTCGATACTTGACACGGATTTCCATGGATTTCATCGATGATGTTTCAGATTTCTATACAAATTTTACTATGATGAAAGTCAGAGACTTCTTATACAGATATATCCAGATTTTAGGGTTGATTGTTTTACAATCATGGTGCATGCATACTCATTCACATGACATATTACTATTTGAGGCACTGACACGAGCACGGAGCATTTGCACTTACGCGTAGTTATTACCATGCCATTACTAGATGACTAGTGATATATTAGTATATTATTATGACCTAGGACAACGTTGTGCATTCGATTTCTTTTCGCAGATGTCTTCTACTCACGAGTTGGCAACTCATCCCCGTTGTGCCAAATTTTATTACAGGTTCGATGTACAGGTTTCCTTGGAAGTTTGCTGGCACATCATTTCATTCAGGGTGATTTGCATGGTAGGTTGGTTCATTTGTTTCAGGACCGCCGTTGTACTTTTATTATTTCATGGGTATCTAGTAAGCTCCATCAACCAAACTTGTATTACTTGATAAGTTTAAAGGACCGGTTATTTATTTCGACCTTAGAGTCGCGCTTGTATTATTATGGTATCTGGTGGATTTGTTTTCTTTTGAGTTTTGAGCCTCGCCCTTTGGCGTTGTATATTATTGTGCTTGGTGTGGTTGTTTCCGCCTGTTGGCGTAGAGCTAGCTCCCGCTTGGGGATGCCTTTTTATTGTTTGTATATATATTATTCTTGTTTGTACCCGTTTGGGGCCAGTTTTTACAAAGGAGACTCTGCCGAAATTTTTGAGAAAATTGGATGTTGCTTTTAAACTTGTTTTTCTACATGTTTTCCTTTACTTCTTCTTTTATATGGTTTAGATTTATGGGCTTCGGCTTACTTAGATTACGTTGCGCCTCTAGACGCTTCGTAATTTAAGTGTCGGTCACGTTCCGTACTTTCGGGTCGTGACAACACCCCCTTAGGCTAAATGGTTTTCTTCCTTCCCTACCGTTCGGCACCAGCCTATGGTTTAGAAGAAGACTATCTAATAAGCGTAATAGGTATACTCTCCTAATCCTAGGAGTTCTCGCAACCTGAGAGAAGGCGATGATAAAAGACAACTGAATAAACCTTATTCCTATTTCTCCTGAACCAGAATCCATCCTCGAACTGGAACAAGTTCTTTCGAGTTCGTATATAACCGTATGATGGATTTATCCAATGAAAGTGGATGTTCGTAGTGATACGAGATGTTCTGGAGAAATACAAAGTTGAAGTAGGAGTGGCGATAAGATACTCGGTTTAGTCATGAATGATAGCAGTCGCAGTTTACTTTGCCCTCTTTCTAATCCCTTTATTAGTCTTTACTTATTACCTTCTGTATACCACATTTAAGCTAGTTGGTTTTCTTCATTCCCTACCTTTCGGCACCTGCCTATGGTTTGGAAGAAGACTATCCAATGAGCGTAATAGGTGTACCCTTTCCTAATCCTAGGAGTCCTCACAACCTGAGAGAAGGTAAAAGAAAAGACAACTGAATAGTCCTATTCAATCTCTCCAGAACCAGAATCCATCCTCGAATCTGGAACAAGTTCCTTCGAGTTCGTATATAACCATAAGATGGATTTATCCAATGGAAGTGGAAGTTCGTAATAATACGGGGTGTTTTGGAGAAGTGCAAAGGGTAAAAGAAGGAGTGGCAATGATGTATGCAACTCAGACAATCCAAAAGTCAGTGTTCTAAGAAAGTTCGGTCAACTTGGTCACTGAGTCATAGTCTAGGGTCGGGCCATGGTCGCTGTCAAAGAGAGAGAGAGAGAAAGGAAACACTCTGCGTGCACTTTATCCTGGATCAGAATGGTTATCAATTTATCAAATCAGAAAACCTCCCACTGTAACCTCAAAATTCTCCTCCAAACCTAAAAGAAGAATTAGTCGGGATCACCCGAGGAGTAAACCAACTCATCAGTGGGAATCGGGATCCAACTATCATCACATGATAACGTGATGGAATCCACTCACGTTATCACACTCCAGAAGGTATGCGCATGCCTGGCAAGTTTCAGTTTCTTAAGAAACTCCCGATGTGATTTTTACCCCATGCTCTTATGACCTTGACTAAGGCCAACAAATCATAAGTCACATGTCAAGTTCTACCTGTCATTGTCCAGGTTAATTTGAACCCACCCGTACAAGCCCTTGACTAGGGCCAACAAGGTTGTACGACTGTTCCAAACCAACGCATCTATCTATGCAACAGAAAAGTAACAAATAGCTACCATACATTATGCCTTGACTAAGGCCAACAAACATAGCATGAATACAAAGTGCTACCCGTCTGAAATGACAGAGGGCTACGAATGGTTTTTGGCGAAAAACCGTTAACGTGATGAACTTGATATCGTTGAAGGAACTGAATAGCTTTTTACAAAAATATAGCGGCGAAAGCCTTTGCTAAAGAGGCCACTCCCGGTGAAGGGATCTCGGCTCTTTCCCCGTAGAATGAGGTGCAGGATATTCCAAATGAATACCGCGATGCAAAGCAAAAAGTAATCGACTATAGTGAAGTTGTTACCCTGACGCAAACCTCTGCCCAAGGGGTCACTCACGATGAAGGGATCTCGGCCCTTGCCTCGTTGAATGAGGTGCTGGATATTCCAAATTGAATACTGTTGTGCAAAACAAAAGAGAACGTCCTTGTAATAACAACTTTTTGAAAATTGTTCCAACAACATCGAATAGGTTTGTTTTCCTTGCATTGATATGAATCAATGCAGTCCCATCAATTAATCACACCAGAAAAGAACGAAAATAAAATGTACGTATATGCCATCCGCATTCGCCACTGGGTCCCGTCATCACCCGTTAGGTTACTTAACTAATGACAGAGCGGGGACTGGACTAGCGTGGGTGTAAAACATATACAACATCTACTAATATATATCATGTTGGATATATGTATGCCCTAGAGGACATTATATGATAGTGGATGTATTTATACATGTATATATATATTCAGTGTACATTCTTTCTTGACATGATAGTATGCTATCTGGTTCTTCTTTATCTGACATGTTGATTTGATCATGCTTTTATTCATTCATACATGTTGATAAAGCCCTGAGGATATAGGCTTGACTACTGTGATTATGATGGAGATCATACTAGTGGGACATCTGTAGTTTATAAGCATATCCTGGAATGTCCCTAGTCGTAGGTGTATCGAGACGGAGCATCGATATACCAGAGTAGACTAGCGTATATGATACTAGACCCATATGATGGGCGATAGATGTTCCCACATTCATCGATGTTTGACATCGAGATCGTATACGGGTGCTCAGTGATGACTGGGTACACTGGACGGACTCACCGAGAACTCCTATATGGAATTATATCTATCGTCGGATAGCAGTTCTCAGGTGACACTGGTGCAGGTTAGTCTGTAAACCCGAGATCGTCATAGAGTCTTGTGTGTTCTCCCACTGTACTTTGATTACCACCCTACCACGGCTCTACTGAGTCGTGCAAACAGGTGGCCGTTGGGTACAGTCCCGAGACACACGAAGGCAATGAGCGATAGAAGGGGTTTTCGTCTCTCCCGGTATTGGGAGTTGATGCTGTGCTGTGCTCGACTGGCTATATCAGTAAGTACCTGTCCAGGGCTGTTGAGATTTACTGGTAAATGTTATCAGTAGTTTCTCGATCTGTTATAGGCCATTCATCGGCACGATTTATTGAGTTATTAGGGTCGACGTTACCATCCCTAGACTCGATATGCAGCATATCTGACGAAGAGACCGGATTGTACGGTAGTGTTGCCGGTTGGCTCGACGGGAGTTGTAACAGGTTCGCTTGTTTTCTTCTGATCGCTCAATACCCGGGTGGCCGTTACGTTTAGCTGACCGCTTGCGGCTTGGGGGTGCTTGATATGATCATCACCCACTGCCGGCGTATTGACGAGTCTTAGAGTCCCACAATTGAGTTACCTAGTCCAGGCGAAACGTTGTGGTGCGCATATGCGATATGCACGTGGACCCGGTTAAAATGCGCGTATGTGATACCGTATATTAATCGGGCGGCTTGCTTTTGGTCGGTCGTATGTGATACGACCGGGTTGCTAAATCAAGTGTTGATTTATCATTAACCATTAGTTTCTCACTTGAAATCCTTTCTTGTCTTTATGTTGTATGCATTCATTCTCATTCATGCACATAGGATGTGCATGCACACATACATGCATACATAATGGTTATCATGGTTGTTGATATAGTAGATGGTGGCAATATAAGACTCACACCATATGTAAAATATATGGATATTATTTATTTGGAAAAAGGAAAATGAAATGGAAATTTTTTCATGGTTTAATTTTTTATTTTTACACTAACCCCTTGTATTAACCATGATTCATTTTCTATGGTTATTTTTGTTCCAAACAAAAATATCTAAGATATTTTACAACCATGGTTTAGAATGAGAGAGTGAATATATATATATTTTTTCATTTTCTCATTTTCTAAACAAGCTTATCATTATCTTGCCATCATCTTCTTCCTCGTTTCTCTCTTGCTCTCTAGTTCTCTCAAGTGAGCAAAAGAGTTACCAAGTTAGGATTTTGAAGTGAGAAAACCAATCACAACACCATTCTACACTAGTCTTGCCCATTAGTGAAGAGTGTTAGCTTCCATTTCTTCTCTTGATCTTGTGAAGTTTCAAGCTTGGACAAAGAGGACTCCGGGTGGATCATCGTGGACCTAGAGGATCTCAAGCGGACTTTTTCCAACCCTCAAGTAGCCAAGGAGTCTAGCGTAGGGAGCTACAAAGGTTGTACTCTCAAAACCCTAGCTTTTACTACTTGTAATGATGTCAATGTTATGAAACCCTAAATTTCTAGTGATGATTCTTTGTATGTTCACTTAGCACCTTAAAAATTTGATTTTGACACATGTAATGCTTCCAAACTCTTCATGAGGTGCTAGGTAAACCTAACAATGGTATCAGAGCCAAGCTAGAGCTTTAGACGACGCTTTGGCGAAGTTAAAACTCCGATCGAACCAAAAATACGGATTTTTAACCCTTCTCTGTACATTTTTTTGAAACTGTGTTTTTCCAGAATTAAAAATACTTAAAAAATTCAGCAAGCAAATTTAAGAATTTCTGTAAAAAACGATACCATATTCCGTACAAGCCGCCGCGGAACCGCGGCCGTACCCTGCTTGGGCCGCGGATCCGCGGCCGTACTGAAGCAATAATTTATCCTTTTTTATACAGTAATGTCTAGAACTGCTTTTATATATTTTTGGGTATTTTTAATCTGATTCAAGTGTTGAATGTTCTGGGGATTGTTTTGGATTCGGTGATTCGATCGGAATTTTAATTTCGTGCCTTTTTCGGATAATTTAGAAAGTATTAAAAGGTTCGAACGGATATCATTAACTCAATTTTTCCCGGTACGAAAAACTTTCAAATGTTGAATTTTTCTCGAGTTTAAATCTTTTAAAAATACGTGCAAGTTAAGTGGTGGACCCTCTAGAAGAACACAAACCTTAACTCGATTATGTGACCGTATGAACTGCCTCTGAACCTTAGGGTTTAGGGCAGTACGGCGTGCCACATGTGAGGCGTTGGCTTGACCCTTATACGGCTGGACCACTGCTACTGTGTCACATTCTGGGATTTTTGAACTCCGCTCAAGTGTTGAGCTTTAGGAAATTTTGGGTATTTGATCATTCGATCGAAAACTTTAATATTGTCTATTTATCTGGAATGTGATACAATATGTGGAATTCATATAGATTAGGCATGAAATGCGAAGTATGTGATATTTCGGATTTACGATGTCTAAAGAGAATGTGGATTCCAAATATTGTAGTTTTACACTTTCTTTTCTGTGACCGTAAGTGTAGTATGTCGCATATCGCCGGTTTCGTTGCTATACATCAACGACAATCGGGGTACGCATACTTACTTACGTTGATGATATATGATATTATGTGTTGTTGAGATATGATGTGCAGGACTGTCGCGATTGAATAGCCGGGTTTTTTTTTATGTGAGATGAGAGTTTTATTTTCATTCATGTAAAATTCAAATGTAATGTAATATTCCTTTATTTGGGGCACTTCCGGGTTGAGGTTGATGTCACCAGTGTTGTATATTATTTACTTTTCCGCATTAGGATAGACCCAAGGAGGGGAGCACAAGTGACCGGGTTCTGGGGTTCAGTAGGAGGCCATCTCGAGGAGTCGAGACCGGGTCTCCTAAACTCCAGAATTGGTAGGGTCGCTTGCCGCTCTCGTAGGGGTCTAGGGGTGTGGGCTTGGTTATTCATCGCGACTGTGGAATCCGTATTTTCTATTGTTGGCTAAATACTAAATACGGACGTCCTAGTATATCCCATAATATCTGAGTTTCTGCTGCCTGTATTCTGTGATGTGATATCTGAGACGAATGATATATTATATATATGATATATAGTAGGCGTTGCTTATGTTTTACACCCGCGCTAGTCCTGTCCCGGTATGCCGTTAGTTAAGTAACCTAACGGTGCATAACGGAACATTGCGGCTAATGCGGATGGCATAAGCGTACGTTGTATTTTCGTTTCTTTTCTGTGATTGGCTTAAGGACTTAAATGATGGGACTATATTAATATGATTAATGTAAAGAAAATAAACCTAAAAAGATGTTGTAGAATCGGATTTGAAAACCACTCGGCTCTTTGTGAAAAAGCTACATTTCAAAACTGCGGAGCTTAAGCCACTCCTTTTGAAAACCATTTGATTCTACGACGATATCAAGTTCAAAGCGTTAAAGATTTTCTTAAAAATCATCCGCAACCCTCCGTCATTTTAGGAAGTAGAGTACTTAGTATTCATGCTACGTTTGTTGACCTTAGCCAAGGCGTAGTGTACGGTAGCTAAGTGATGTCTTCCTACAATGCATATGATGCAGATTAATTAGGACGGGCATATGACTTTGTTGACCTTAGCCAAGGGTCATGTGAACGGGTCTGATTAATCAAGAAATGACGGGTTGAACTTGACTAGTGCTTGTGATTTGTTGACCATAACCAAGGTCATGAGTGCTAGGGGTAAAAACCACATCGGGAATTTCAATAGTTGAAATTTGCAATGAGATTGCATACCTTCCATATGATGGTTGGATCCCGATCCCACTGTGGGCAATAGTTGCTCCCAGGAGAATTTTGCAGTTTACAATTAGCTAACTCATTAGGTGTCTAGAAAGTTGTTAACGGGGCTACGCCTCTGGGAAAATGTGGTTTACTTTAATTAGGTCCGTGCGAAAGCACGGGGAACTTCCCTCAAGTACCGACACTGGCCTGGCTGAACGGTTAGCGAAGTTGTAGAATGTAATTAATCCTGGCTAGTTTTCTTTTTAAGGTTTGAAAGAAAAACTTGATTAAAGCAGTGGGAGACATCGATTAGACAAGATAATAACCAATCTGATCTTTGCAAGAGCTTTCGTTGAGTGTATTCTTTTCTCTCTCTTAATGGCAGATACCAATGACTGGACTCAAGCTTCTACTAGATAAAAATAAACTGAATGGGACCAATTATAAAGACTGGCTGAGGAATCTGAAAATTGCCTTGACTTATGATAAAGTATCATATGTCCTCACGGCTTCATCCCCGCCAGTCCCAGGTCCAAAATCCTCAGTTGCGGATATTGAAGTTCGCAAGACATGGGACGCTGACTGTGCCACGGCCAAATGCCTCGCGCTTGCATCGATGGATAACACACATCAAAAGAAGCACGAGAATATGGACATTCACGCCATATTCCTCCATACAAAGGAGTTGTATGGAGAGCAATCCCGCGTATTACGATACGAAGCATCAAAGAAATTGTTTCAGATGCGAATGGCCCCTGGCACACCAGTAGGAGACCATGTTCTGAAGATGATAGCTCTCATAGAAGAGCTTGAGGACCTTGGATGGACGATGGACAATGAACAATATATGGATATTATTCTGCAGTCCCTCCCCTCCACCTTTTCTCAATTCATAGTTAACTTCAACATGTACAACATGGAGAAGGAACTACCTGAACTTCTTAATATGTTAAGGAGTGCAGAGAGCACACTGAAATCAGTGAAAACTCCCGTTTTGAGTGTTGGGCAATCTTCTTCTTCTCGCCCAAAGGCTAAAGCCAAGGGAAAGCTCAAGAAGAAGCCCACCAAGCCTAGGGGTGGAGTTAAAAAGGTTAAGGGGAAGGACAAGTCCAAAGCTGGAGAATCGGGGAAAGGGGAATATTTTCATTGCCACAAAACAGGACATTGGAAGCGCAACTGTACGGAGTACTTAAATCTCAAGAAGAAGCATGGGGATGCTTCCGCTTTAGGTGTGTTTGTGACAGAAAACTATTTTTCAATAAACTCTGCTTCCTGGGTATTAGATACCGGTTTAGGTTCTCACATTTGCAATTCTATGCAGGGGCTGAGAAATAGCAAGGTTTTGAAGATAGGTGACCATACTCTCCGCGTTGGAAATGGTTCCAATGTACATACAGTCGCAGTGGGAGAGTATCACTTGGGGTTGCCATCTGGGTGTATATTGGTTTTGAACCCATGTTATTTTGTACCAAGTATGCTTTGTAATATAATATCTGTTTCTTTGTTAGACAATGGAGGATATAATTTTGTATTGCAGAACAATGTTATGAACATTCACCTGAATCAAATGTTGGTTGGGTATGGTACGCTTAATAACGGGATATACGTCCTAAATCAACACACAGTTTTCAGCATACAACACACTAATAAAAGAAAACTTTCAGAAATAAATGAAGCTTTTCTTTGGCACTGTAGACTTGGTCATATTAACGAAACAAGACTAAACAAGTTGCACAAAGAAGGATATTTAAACACTTTTGAATATAAATATTATGCGACTTTCCAGTCTTGTATCAAGGGTAAAATGACCAAAACTCCGTTTACCGGACATGGAGAAAGAGCTACTGAGCTCCTGGGCCTCATACATAGTAATGTATGTGGGCCAATGTCTACACAGGCTAGAGGCGGTTTTTCTTACTTCATTACTTTCACTGACGATTTCTCAAGATTCGGTCATGTATTTTTATTAAAGCACAAATCCGAAGCTTTCGAGAAATTCACTGAATATAAACAAGAAGTAGAAAAACAAACCGGCTTGAGTATCAAAATGCTTCGATCAGATCGAGGTGGGGAGTACCTCGGTACAGAATTTGCAAACTTCCTAAAAGAGAATGGGATTCTCTCTCAGCTCACTCCTCCCTACACACCACAGCACAACGGTGTGTCTGAACGACGGAATCGGACCTTATTAGATATGGTCCGTTCCATGATGAGTGATGCTGAGTTACCTGTCTCATTTTGGGGGCATGCATTGGAGACTGCAGCGTTTCTACTGAACAGGGTTCCAACCAAAACCATGTCTACCACGCCATATGAGATATGGCATGGGAAGAGACCATCTCTTAAGAGATTTAAGATTTGGGGTAGCCCGGCCTATGTTAAAAAGCAGAATCCGGACAAACTCGAGACACGGTCGGTCATGTGTAATTTTGTAGGATATCCAAAGAACTCTTATGGATATCTTTTCTACCACAAGGAGGAATAAAAGGTGTTTGTTTCTCAGCATGCCACATTCTTGGAAAAAGAGTTTTTCACAAATGACACTGATGGCAATATGGTAGATCTAGAAGAGGTTCTAGAGACACAAACTACAAATGACGACTTGGTTGAACCGGCTGTTGCAATAGAAACTGAGGAACCTCGGCCACTCCGTAGGTCTGGTAGGACTTCTCGCCCACCGGAGAGGTACTACGGTTTCCTCATTGATGGTGACAGAGAAGACTGCATCATGGAGGATGATGATCCTACCAGTTTTCAGCAAGCTATCACGAGTGGAGACTCTGTGAAGTGGCTGGATGCCATGAGATCCGAAATGGAGTCTATGTACACCAACAAAGTATGGACTTTGGACGTTGTACCCCCTGGGGTAAAACCTGTGGGGTGCAAATGGATCTTTAAAAGAAAGATTGGTGTAGATGGGCAGGTAGAGACCTATAAGGCAAGACTTGTGGCGAAGGGTTTTCGTCAAAGACCAGGTTTGGACTATGACGAGACTTTTTCGCCCGCAGCCATGCTTAAATCCATTCGGATCCTACTTGCTATTGCTGCTCACTACGACTATGAAATCTGGCAGATGGACGTTAAAACGACATTTCTAAATGGGGATTTAGAAGAATGCGTTTATATGGATCAGCCAGAGGGCTTCATTGACAGTGGGAGCAGCGGGAAAGCATGTAGATTGCTTAAATCCATATATGGGTTAAAGCAGGCATCACGGAGTTGGAACATCTGTTTCGATGATGTTATCAAAGAGTTTGATTTCATCAAAAATCCAGATGAACCTTGTGTTTATAAGAAGGCTGTAGGGAGAGCTGTCACATTCCTCGTATTGTACGTGGATGACATTCTTCTGATAGGAAATGATATTCCTATGCTACATTCGGTCAAATCTTTCTTATCACTAAGGTTCTCCATGAAGGACCTGGGTGATGCCACACACATTCTGGGCATTAGGATCTATAGGGATAGATCCAAGAGATTGTTGGGATTGTCCCAAACCAGGTACATCAACACCATCCTAAAAAGGTTTAGTATGGAAGACTCCAAGCGGGGTGCCTTACCCGCTTGCCATGGGGTCACTCTCTTCAAGGACTCTTGCCCAAAGACCAATGAAGAGAGAGCTCGCATGAGCATTATACCTTATGCTTCGGCAGTAGGATCTATAATGTATGCGATGTTATGTATACGCCCAGATGTAGCTTATGCACTTAGTGTTGTAAGCAGGTATCAATCCAACCCAGGGGAGAATCACTGGATAGTTGTGAAGAACATTCTTAAGTACTCGCGAAGGACTAAAGAATTGTTCTTGGTGTATGGTAATGGAGATCTCCAAATGGAGGCCTTTACCGATTCGAGCTTCCAGAGCGATAAGGACGACAACAAATCTATCTCAGGGTTTGTATTTACCCTCAATGGAGGGGCGGTAAGTTGGAAGAGTTCCAAACAGGATACCGTTGCAGACTCCACGATGGAGGCTGAGTACATTGCTGCGAATGATGCCGCCAAGGAAGCCGTCTGGATGGGGAAGTTCGTCTCGGAGCTAGGAGTAGTTCCAACCATTATTGATCCAATACCATTGTATTGTGATAATAATGGGGCTATGGCGTTAGCCAAGGAGCCCAGGTCCCATCAGCGGTCGAGACACATCCTGAGGCGCTTTCATTTGATCCGGGAGATTGTAGATCGCCGCGAGATCGAGATTAGGAGAGTAGATACAAAGAATAACGCTGCGGGTCCACTCACCAAGGCCATCCCTCAGCCGCAGCATGAGCGACTTTTTGAGATGTTGGGTATGAGATACACCAATAACTGGCCTTAGTGCAAGTGGGAGATTGTTGGATATATGTATGCCCTAGAGGCCATTATATGATAGTGGATGTATTTATACATGTGTATATATATATATATATATATATATATATATATATATATATTCAGTGTACATTCTTGCTCGACATGATAGTATGCTATCTGGTTCTTCTTTATTTGACATGTTGATTTGATCATGCTTTTATTCATTCATACATGTTGATAAAGCCCTGAGGATATAGGCTTGACTACTGTGATTATGATGGAGATCATACTAGTGGGACATCTGTAGTTTATAAGCATATCCTGGAATGTCCCTAGTCGTAGGTGTATCGAGACGGAGCATCGATATACCAGAGTAGACTAGCGTATATGATACTAGACCCATATGATGGGCGATGGATGTTCCCACATTCATCGATGTTTGACATCGAGATCGTATACGGGTGCTCAGTGATGACTGGGTACACTGGACGGACTCACCGAGAACTCCTATATAGAATTATATCTATAGTCGGATAGCAGTTCTCAGGTGACACTGGTGCAGGTTAGTCTGTAGACCCGAGATCTTCATAGAGTCTTGTGTGTTCTCCCACTGTACTTTGATTACCGCCCTACCACGGCTCTACTGAGTCGTGCAAACAGGTGGCCGTTGGGTACAGTCCCGAGACACATGAAGGCAATGAGCGATAGGAGGGGTTTTCGTCTCTCCCGGTATTGGGAGTTGATGCTGTGCTGTGCTCGACTGGCTATATCAGTAAGTACCTGGCCAGGGCTGTTGAGATTTACTGGTAAGTGTTATCAGTAGTTTCTCGATCTGTTATAGGCCATTCATCTGCACGACTTATTGAGTTATTAGGGTCGACGTTACTATCCCTAGACTCGATATGCAGCATATCTGACGAAGAGACCGGACTGTACGGTAGTGTTGCCGGTTGGCTCGACGGGAGTTGTAACAGGTTCGCTTGTTTTCTTCTGATCGCTCAATATCCGGGTGGCCGTTACGTTTAGCTGACCGCTTGCGGCTTGGGGGTGCTTGATATGATCATCACCCACTGCCGGCGTATTGACGAGTCTTAGAATCCCGCAATAGAGTTACCTAGTCCAGGCGAAACGTTGTGGTGCGCATATGCGATATGCGCGTGGACCCGGTTAAAATGCGCGTATGAGATACCGTATATTAATTGGGCGGCTTGCTTTTGGTCGGGTCGTATGTGATACGACCGGGTTGCTAAATCAAGTGTTGATTTATCATTAACCATTAGTTTCTCACTTAAAATCCTTTCTTGTCTTTATGTTGTATGCATGCATGTATGCATTCATTCTCATTCATGCACATAGGATGTGCATGCACACATACATGCATACATAATGGTTATCATGGTTGTTGATATAGTAGATGGTGGAAATATAAGACTCACACCATATGTAAAATATATGGATATTATTTATTTGGGAAAAGGAAAATGAAATGGAAATTGTTTCATGGTTTAATTTTTTATTCTTACACTAACCCCTTGTATTAACCATGATTCATTTTCTATGGTCATTTTTGTTCCAAACAAAAATATCTAAGATATTTTACAACCATGGTTTAAAATGAGAGAGTGAAAATATATATATTTTCATTTTCTCATTTTCTAAACAAGCTTATCATTATCTTGCCATCATCTTCTTTCTCCTTTCTCTCTTGCTCTCTAGTTCTCTCAAGTGAGCAAAAGAGTTACCAAGTTAGGATTTTGAAGTGAGAAAACCAACCACAACACCATTCTACACTAGTCTTACCCATTAGTGAAGAGTGTTAGCTTCCATTTCTTCTCTTGATCTTGTGAAGTTTCAAGCTTGGACAAAGAGGACTCCGGGTGGATCATCGTGGACCTAGAGGATCTCAAGCGGACTTTTTCCAACCCTCAAATAGCCAAGGAGTCTAACGTAGGGAGCTACAAAGGTTGTACTCTCAAAACCCTAGCTTTTACTACTTGTGATGATGTCAATGTTATGAAACCCTAAATTTCTAGTGATGATTCTTTGTATGTTCACTTAGCACCTTAAAAATTTGATTTTGACACATGTGATGCTTCCAAACCCTTCATGAGGTGCTAGGTAAACCTAAAAAATCAATATATAATAATCGCTCCAGGCGTGATAAATGCAACATCAGAGAAAAGTAATAAGTATCACAGAACAATAAAGATAATCTGGGAGCCCCGGGTTTCCTTTGAGCCGCAACTGAAACCAGGCGTTCCCCTGGTCGTGTGGATAGCCTGTGCAATGAAAACTTAGACCCCTACGGGCGCGGAAAGTTACCCTCCAAAACCAGAAGCGAGGTAGCCCCCCTCATAGTGAATGGGCCACCCAGCACTTCACGGAATCCGGTAACTTGAGCACCCCTCCTTGGGTCAACCTGTACCCCCTACGAGTGCGGCGAATAGCCCGCCAATTCTAGAGTGAAGCCCCCTCCGTCTCAAAGCCATGAGATGCGGGCCCGTTACCCTCTAGAACCCGGCTATCCGTGCACTCCACCGCGGGGTAATCCTAGTACAAAAAAAGAAAATATGTAAAACGGTGGCATCGACATCAACCCGGTCGTGCCCCAAAAGAATAATATACAAACAGGCAGTGACGGCAGTCCACATGTCGGACGCTCGCCCCGCGATATCAAATGTACAATATATCCAAACAGTACTAATATTGCACCAAGCTATCCACCACGACAAATCCGCAACATCATAGCACAACACAGAATTTCAACGTGAACGTCACGTTCGCAAACCCGTCTAAAAGAGCTATAGCGATTAAACAAGATTTACCGCTCGAATGACATTCACGGTTGCAGATATAATGTAGGCACTGTGAACTAATGTATTTAAAATTTCGATCGACAAAATTTCCCGAAGTGGGCCCCAAGCACAAATCCAGTACTCTAACAAATCTGGGCCAAACAAAATATTCTAGAAACCATAATTCCATATGAAAAACACCCAGAAGAAAAACGGTGCACTGAATCGACAATTGCGCCGCGCAACCGCGACAAATATGGTGGTTCCGCCACGGTTCCACGGTGTTATAGTACGATCGTGCTCCCAAATTTCTTCCAGAGTCTTAAAAAAGCATGCACGATTTTCTGACATATCCAAAATAATTTTTAGACCGGTTTAAAAATTCGGCAGAAACTTGATGAATGGAAATGCGGTTTTGGAAATTTCGTTCGATCGAGCTTTTAAACATGTTAGAACAAGCTAGTATGTGTTAATGGCGTGGCTCTGATACCATGTAAGTATACGGTAGCACCCCGGCCGTCAATCCGAGGCCAAATGCGGAATAAAAACTTTTACGGAACCGGCGCTATCGTAGTCTTTCACCCGGATCGAACCATTAACACTAAACTAGCAACTACAAAAGGGTTAGAAAGGCTATACCGATCGATCCGTGTCCTTCGGTCTTTACCCATCATCCCTACCTCCTCACGGCATCTCCGATCTCCGGTCTCCTCGTCGGAAGGGCCCACGTCAAGAAGTCTTTTTACGGGCTCCCGCTTCAAACCGAAGCAACTTGGACATGAATTTCGCTAGCCGACATGTCCAAGGTGATGTAGATAATGTGTGTGATAACTTTGTCTCAAGCATCCATTAATTCTCAACACATGAGAGTGTATGGATGGAGCTTGAAGATGATGCCATGGTGGAAGTAGTGAGCTAGAGGAAGAAGAAGAAGAGGCTTTTCTTTTCTATTATGTTGCAATGAATTGTGAGAGTCATAGAATAATCTCAAGAGTTAACCCAAGGGTTAGTGGCTGTCCACTCTCTCTCCACCTCTCATTTCAACACAATAAACAATCACTAATGTGACATTTGCACAAGAAATAAGACCATGAGTCACCAATGAAGCACATGTCTCATTTAATGCACAAAATCATCACTCCCACTCACAATTTCCACCATTTAAACATTAACCCAAATGTTTAGTCCAACAAAAAGATATGGAAACATCTAAAGTAAACTCGTGACGGATCACAAGGATACCCCTCACCTGTATATACATACCTGCATCCGCATTCCGACTGAATGCAAATGCGAGGAGACTAAAGTAATCCAACAAATTTAATATTAGGATTCGGCTTAAATCAAAGCCCACTAGTATGATCCGTCCGATCATGATACGTGCACCAGTGCACGTATATGATCGAACCCTGCCATAATGCCATACGACCTCTACAACGTTTTGCCCGAACCTGGGAAACTTTCTGTGGGGGACTCTAAAAACTCGTCAATACGCTGGCAGTGGGTTTAACCACAAGCACGTCAGTGGTACTAGCTGTACGTAACGGCTACCCATGTATTGACCAAAAGGGAGGCTGATGAGCGAACTCATCCTGAAACCCTACTGAGTTTATCAGTGACAATATCCGTACAGTCTGGTCCGTTCGTCTATGAGTATCGCATATCGGGCCTAGGGGGCTGGTAAGCGTCAGACCCTCAATACCGGTATAGGTCGTGTCAGAGTGTAGCCCAGAATACCCTGAGATACTACTAGAATACTTACTAGTAAATCTCATTTGCCTTGGCCAAGGACTTCATGTAATGGCTCTCCAGACACAGCGCGATCTCACCCCCAATACCGGGAGAGACGAATCCCCTGCCGATCCGCTCACTGCCTCCATGTGGCTCGGAACTGTACCCAACTAAAACCTGTTTGCATGACTCCTTTGAGCCATGGTAGGGTAATAATCAAAGCACAGTGGGAACTCACACGAGACAAATGACGATCTCAGGTCGATAGACTAACCTGTACACATGTCACCAGGGAACTGCTATCTGACATCAGGTATAATACCAACTAGCATGTTCCCGGCGAGTCCTGTCCAGTGTACTCATAACCCAATGAGCACCTGTATACGTCTTAGGTGAACCAACTGACACCAATGGCTTGTGAGACCAGCCACCGCCCCTCGTCGGGGTCTCGATCCGTATACACTAGTCTACTCTGGAGTATCAATGCCCTGTCTCGAAACTCCCTCGACTAGGGACTCTTTAAGGATGTGCTTATAGACCCCAGCTCCCACGTATATGATCGCCATCATACTGCTGGCAGTCAAGCAAGAATCCCATGGGCTCTATCAACGTGTAATAGTGACCTGTTATGTCACCTAAAGCATGTACACGATGATAAAGACAAACCAGATAGCATACTATCATCTCGAGTAAGACTGTTCTACCGGTATAGGTCCTCCCTCAATCATTGCAATCACGTGCCTGCAATCCAATAATTGACTTTGAAGGCACTATATCCAACACAAGCTCGTTCCTTTCATCTTGTGGAGCCATTCTTGAGTCCGGAAGATCACTGTTTGGAGCAAAGGGACTACTACACGGAGCTATTGAAGTGAAGGACCGGTCTACAAAGGTTGTATTCCTAGTTCACTTAGTTGTAAAGTTGTTTGCACTTTGTATTGTCTAAATCTCTAGTTAAGATTCTAGGGTTAGGATTGTATAGCATGGCAAAATTTTGAAAATGGCATGGACGATGCCTCCCGAACCCTTGCTGTCGTGCTAGGCATTCCTACAAATCTCAGCCAGCAATACAGAGTGGTGGATAAACTTGGAGCCTTGGGTTTCCTTTGAGCCGCAAATGAAACCCGACGTTCCCCTGTCGTGTGGATAGCTTGTGCAATATAAACCTGGACCCCTACGAGCGCGGCAAGTTACCCGCCAATCCCAGAAGTGAGGCAACCCCAATCAACAAAGTGAATGGGCCACCCAGCACTTCACGGAATCCGGTAACTTGAGCGCCCCTCCTTGGGTCAACCTATACCCCCAATGAATGTGGCAAATAGCCCGCTAATTCTAGAGTAAGGCCCCTCCGTCTCAATGCCATGAGAGGCGAACCCATTGCCCTCTAGAACCCCGCTATTCATGCACTCCACCGCGGGGTGATCCCAGTACATAAAAAAGAAAAATATATATAATGGCGACATCGACCTCCACCAGGTCGTGCCCTAATAAAAGAATATACAATCTGGCAGAGACGGCTATCCACATGTCGGTGTAGGGTTACTAGGCATTGTCACAAGGTTCTATAAGGCATCAACCATGCCCGATTTAAAATTTAGAAGTGCCGAACAACCCTAACCAAGATCTTAGCTTAGAGATTAGGCGAAACAACGAGCAAGTAAACAACTTTACTTCTAAGAGTTTGGAATTATAACCTTTGTAGTCCAATCCTTCACTTCATAAGCTCCGTGTTGTGGTACCTTCGCTGTGATCAACAAGTTTCCGGACTCTAGAGAGGCTCCAGGAAGAGAAAGATACAAGCTTGCTTCCGATCTTCGATAACAAAGATGATCTACCTTGAAGAAACTCAAACCCAAGCTCTTACTTTGCTAATCAAGTATTAGCAAAGCAAACATCCTAATCTAAGTGGAAAGAATAGATGTGGATGATGAAGTAGGAATTTAGCTCTCATTTGTTTTCAATTTCTCACTCATTTTCATCACAAGTCAAAAAGCTAGAAAGCTTTATCAAGAGGAAGAAGAAGATGAAAACCATTTGTGATGAATAATGAAACTAGTGTGTGAGGTTAGAAATGCAACCATGGGTTAAGTATGAAGACTTAACCCATGTAGAGAAACAACTATGGTTAAAGGGTTGGGTTGGGTTAAGGAAATATCTATGCAAAATATCAAGGTCAAAGTCAAAGCTTCATGAAAGCTTAACCCTAATCCAAACCCTAACCATATTTATTCTCCACAATACATGTTGCATTTATAACCCTAACATGTTACAATATTATATATCACATATACAATATTTATTGTAACAAAATAAAATAATACAATTAACATATATCACATATATATATCAATGTATTACCCGAGTGAGAAAAAGAATCTTTAAGTGGGCTTATATTAGTTAATGTAATTTAATATATCAAATATATATAATTATACAATAAATTATCGAATCAACACTTGATCCGATAATCCAGCTATTTCACAAATAACCGACTAATATATTCTGTATCAGTTCATCGAATCAACACTTGATCCGATGACCCGGGTATATCACATATATCCGGCCGATATCACATATCGCGAGAATCTAATACGGTATCACATACACGTATTGTTCTCGGTCTCGCACATATCACATATGTGCTCCTATTCCATTTTGCCTGAGCCAGGAAACCTCTGTGTAGGACTCTAAAGAATCGTCAATACGCCGGCAGTAGGTGATGATCATATCAAACACTCATAAGCTGCAAGCGGTCAGCTAAACGTAACAGCCACCCAGGTATTGATTGATCAGAAGATCAACAAGCAAGCCTGTACATTCTCCTGCGAATCCAATCAGTAACACTCCCGTACAGTCCGGTCTCTTCGTCTGATATGTCGCCTATCTCGCCTAGGGGTGGTAAACGTCAGACCCCAGTAGCTTGATAAGTCGTGTCGATATGAGGTCTATAACAGTTCGAGAAACTACTGATAGCACTTACCAGTAAATCTCAGCAACCCTGGCCAGGGATTTCCAGTTATAGCCAATCGAACACAGCGCAACATCAACTCCCTATACCGGGAGAGACGAATCCCCTCCTATCGCTCATTGCCTCCATGTGATTCGGGACTGTACCCAAAAGCCACCGTTTTGCACGCCCTCTTGGACGTGGTATGATGGAAATCAAAGCACAGTGGGAATCACACAAGACTCTATGACGATCTCGGGTCTACAGACTAACCTGTACCAGTGTCGCCAGAGAACTGCCATCTGACGTGAGGTATAATGCCATCTGGGAGTTCTCGGCGAGTCCGTCCAGTGTACCCAGTCTCTACTGAGCACCCGTATACCTTCTCTGATATCAAACACCAATGGATATGGGATCATCCATCGCCCATCATATGGGTCAAGAAGCGCATACGCTAGTCTACTCTGATATATCGATGCCCTGTCTCGATACACCTACGACTAGGAACATTTGAAGGATGTACTTGGCGACTACACTGTCCCCACTAGTATGATCCGCATCATAGTCCTGGTAGTCAAGTACTCATCCTAAGGGCTTTATCAACATGTAACATAGAGACAATCAGAGTACATGTTAAGATAAAGAGCAACCAGATAGCGTACTATCATGTCGAGCAAGAAAGTCCTCCCTATATATATCCAAGCATCCACTACAATATACATCGTATGTACAGTAATGGCCTCTAGGGCATATATATAACTAACAGTCGGACGCTCACCCCGCAATACAGAATATACAAATGAATCTAAACTGTACTACTACCATTGCACTACAGGCCATCCACCATGACAACCCAACCACAATATCAGCACAACACAGAATATCAACGTGAATATTATGTTCGCAAACCCGTCTAATTGAACATATAGCAATTAGTCGGATTGTACTGCTCAATAATATTCACAGTCGCAGATATCATCACATGTACTGATAAACACACAGTTAAAATTTCGATCGACTAAACTTTTCCAAATTGGCCCAAAAAGCAAACCAGCACTTTAAACAAATCTGGGCCAAAACTAAATATCCCAAAAATCAATTTCCATTAAATAGAGTGCCAGAAGAAATTTGGTGCACTTTTGCCACAAGACGACCGTAGAACCGCCGCCAATAGCCATGTATTGCCGCGGTTCCACGGCCATTTTGATGGTTCAAGTGCTCAAATTTCTTGTGCTTCTCTACAAATGCTTGCACGTATTTTTAAGATACACTGAAAGATTTTTTGAACACTTTTCAAAATCGACAACAAGCATGGCAAAATGGAATTTTGATTCAGAAAAATTGGTCGATCGATATTCTAACTTCGTGTAAACTAGCTAGTTTTGGTTTATGGGTGGCTCTGATACCATGTTGGATTTTTGCCTGCGCCCTGGCCATCTACTGTGACCGATGTGGAACAAAAACTGGCGTTTAAAATTTTTTGGCGCAAACGAAACCTTCTCAAGATCGAACCATAAACCTACACTAGCAAAAAACAAAGAGCTAAACCAAAGGGTTAAAGGTGTTATACCAAATGAATCAAGTCCTTCGGTCTTCCATCAGCTTTCTTAGCTCCTTGAGACGTGCTCGAACAAGCTTGGCCGCCAGTTTTCCTCCGTCGAAGATGATCCACCCGAGAGATGTTGTCATGGCTCTAGCTCCACATCGAGGAATGCAAGTGAAGCAACTAGGGATTCTAGGATGGTAGTCTAGAATGCCTAGGATGTAGTGATTTAAGAGTTAATCTATCTCATCTCACCTCCTCTCATGATTCTCAACATATGAGAGGGTTGAGAGGAGGTGGAAGATGAAGGTGGAGGAAAACCAAGAGAGCTAGAGAGTGAAGCTAATGGTAAGGAGAAGAGAACTCAAGAAAAATGAACCATCTTAAAAAATAATGTAGCATCCATGAGAGAGAAAATCTCATGGCTAGATTTTGTAAAACATTTTTCCAATTAAAATATACAACCCATACTTGAATAGTATGCACAAATGAATTAAAAATTCATTTGTGGACACTTTGAAAGCATGGTCCTCACCATACTCACATCAAGTCAATGCCACCTCATTTATCCATTTATAATAAATGGTCAAACCCTAAAATGAGGTGTCCACCTTCTAGAATGTTTTCCCAAAAAAATACGAATTACATTCTACTGTATATATATACCTGTATTCGTACCGAAATACGAATACCCAAAGAGATAGAATAACACAAAGAACATAATACTAGAATATACATATCGAAATATACATATGTAAATTATTAAATCAATACCTGATTTAATTCCGGCTCAAACCCGAGCCGGCAAGTATCATCAACTGTCCGATCGAAAGTCTGGATACAAAGTACAATCGATTGATCGGAACCCTGCACGTATCCAATACGGCTACTACATCATTTCGCCAGAACCAGGGAAACCCTATGTGTGGGACTTTAAAGACTCATCAATATGCTGGCAGTGGGTTTAACCACAAGTACGTCAGCGGCACTATCTGTACGTAACGGCTACCCAGGTATTGAGCGAAAGGAAGGCCGACGAGCAAGTTCATCCAAACCCCTACTGAGCCTGTCCATGACAATCTCTATACAGTCCGGTCTGTTCGTTTAAGAGTATCGCATATCGAGTCTATGGGGGTGGATAAAGTCAGACCCCTAATAACACGATATTTCGTGTCGGTATGAGGCTCATCACCCACTGAGAAACTACTGACCCAAATCAGTAATTCTTGTCCACCGTGGCCATGGATTTCTGGTGATGGCCATCCGTGCACAACGCGACATCAACCCTCAATACCGAAAGAGACGAATCCCCGACGATCCGCTCACTGCCTCCATGTGGCTCGGGACTTTACCCAACTAAAACCTGTTTGCACGACTCCTTTGAGCCATGGTAGGGTAGTAATCAAAGCACAGTGGGAACTCACACGAGATAAATGAAGATCTCAGATCGACAGACTAACCTGTACTCATGTCACCTGGGAACTGCTATCTAACAATAGGTATAATACCAACCAGCATGTTCCCGTCGAGTCCGTCCAGTGTACTCATAACCCAATGAGCATCTGTATACTATCTTAGGTGACTAACTGACACCAACGGCTTGTGAGACCGGCCACCGCCCCTCGTCGAGGTCTCGATAAGTATACACTAGTCTACTCCGAAATATCGATACCCAGTCTATAGGTTCTAACCTATGAGCGCATGTCACGCCCCGCTTCCCAGTGTACGGCGAAGTGGACGCGACGAGGCCCGCTACGTATATACTCAGAAGTATATACGCTAAGCGTAACTAAGAAATATAAAGTAAATCACAAGAGACGAATAATATGGAATTAACAGCAACTTTTATTAATAACATTCTTTTTACAATGCAGGAAAAGAAAATACATCTGGAATGAAAAAGCAATGCCTAAACAGTGGCATAACAGAAAATGAAATAAACTGGAAAGAACAAGGTACAGTATCTAGAGCTCTGGATCTTCCTGGAACTGCTCCAAATCTTCACCGGTAGGCTTGATCTCAGCTTGGTCCAACGCACCTGACGACATTCAAAGAAGAAAGAAATAGAATGTCGTCAGCGAACAGGTCGCTCGGTAAGTCCCAAAGATAAGAAGGAAATAGACAGAGAGTAAGAGAGAGAGAGAGTAGCTTTTAATGTTGTATTGTATTGTCATATTATAGTAGTATGGTGTTAACGCTGTTGTTGTAGCTTGGTACAGAAGGATGCCAGTGTATACGAGAGGGGTCTCAGTATGCTAGAGACCAGGGCAAATGGAAGTACAAGGCTCCGTTATACAACCCGGAACAACGGCAATTGGATTCAGGTTAGGTGTCTTAATCTTACCACCTCGTGCCACCTTTAACACCTTCCGTACCAATCTACCCCTTAAACCCCGTAGTGTTTTAACAGTAATGTGGTATTGGAATATGTAAGTTGGATGACTGACCAAAACCATGATATCAGTAAACATGTTGTAACTGTATAATCAGGTAAATGGAATATCAGGATAATTGATGAATATCCATGGTTTGATTCAGCCAAAAATAAATATATTGTTAACTGGGTTCATGGATTCATGTATTCAAAGTGTGTTGGAATATAAAAGAATATAGATTGACTTGAATCATATTCAAGTCAGAAATAGTCAGACTCTAACCCGAGTCAGACTATAAGAAGATGATTTGAAGTTCAATATTAGCTAGGGGGCCTTATAGTAATTTGTAAAACTTGAGGGGGTTTTATGTAAAATACTTTTGTATAGTTTTCAAAATACACCTCAAGTATTTAATAATCGTCTTTATTGTTATAATGAATGTGAATTTTATTTGTGTTATTCTAGTGAATATATCCTAATAAAAGTATTAATTATCTTATCTGAAATTCATGGTATTTTAGTGTAACTTTTAATCTTGTAATTTTTAGAAAAATGTGGAAACTTTATATTATGATAAAATAGATGTTTAAATGATAATTATATATATATTAACACATGAATAATTTTATATAAATATTTTATTTAGAAAAAATCTCATTTTCCCTAAATATCGTATTTTGAACCTTTCGAGACCGAATGCTCCTTGCGGAGGTCTGAATCTCGCACTACTAGCCTGCGGGTGCACGATGAACCGTACTATCCCTAACAGGTTCCCCAAAAGTGGGTTGTAGCGGCGCTTTGCTTAGGTTTATAAATATTTTTCATTTGGGAAAACGGTTTTATAAATAAGGGGTATTTATTTGTAAAAAGATATAGTTTTCCGTATTTTAGTTATTAGGGTTTCTTAAGACAACTAGCCTACTTCTAAGTCTAAACGATGAGTCATTAGAAGGCTCAAATCGCCTCTTCACCGTCAATTGCGGCCAGGTAAGTGCCAGGTAAGTGGGAAGGAACCACAGTCGTGGGCCTAATTAAAAACCACTAGCCTTAGACACACTTGCCTAGGCACCACAAGACAGTTTAGATAAACGATCGATGTCCATGACCAATCGTGTTTTCATTTTATTTAAAAGATTTTACTTAGAAAAGTTTACAACTTAAAGCTTTCAATAAAGGTTATAAAGATTAGGGTATTTTAGTGAAAAGTCTTGTCATTCCGTATTCTGTATTTTGATATTTATCAATTAGGGTTATATTAAGTGTGTGTAGGGGTAGGTCATTACCCCGTGACTTATTTTAAGTTTTGGTGAAGTTTAAAGGTAAAACATGACAAGTTAAAGTTGAAGGTATTAAAGTGCAAGACTACGGTGTATAAAAACGTTATCATTTTATATGTGAAATTTCATTCAAATTGGATTCTACAAGTTTAGTGATCAAGATAAACCTATTTAGGAGTGAGGGAATTAATTAAACTAAGAAAAATGAACTTCATGGTATTTTTATGAAAAGAGTACGGTTTTGCAAAGAACTTATCATTTCATGCGAAAAAGTTTGATTAAATTGATTTATGGGTGGTTAATAGTCAACATGAATATGGGTAGATAATATGTATTAGGTGACAAGTGGAAATTTAGAGAAAAACCGAATCGGAAATCGGTTTGTCCGATTTCCGTCGGGTTCCAAAAAGTCGTACTTTTATCTTAAAGAAAAGAGAGATAGAAGAAGGTGGGACTTACGATTTGGACAAGCTAAGGAAGCTAGAGGTCATGATGGTTGTCGATTCGTTGAAAACGTCGCGAAGGTCCTGATCCGGTCGCCGGAATCCTTCGTCGATTTCGGCAACGCTTCGCTTCTCGCTCTTCGTACCGAGTTCTCGAGAATTTGGGAGAGTGGACTTAGAGCTGTGAAGGGAAAAGGTAGAGTATAGGGGTCTTTATATAGGGCTAGGCTAGGGTTAGGGTTAGGGTAAAAAAATTATTAAAAAATATTAAAAAAACATTAAAAATTCATTAAATTTGGTCTTAAAAGGGATTTATTGAGAATTGGGTAACAGTAAAGAAAATTTAGAGTATGCAGGGATGAAGACCAGGTCAACACGAAGAATTTTCGTGTTGACGACTCGGCCGACCGGCCGAGTCCGGCCGGCGGCACCGGCCGATTCGGCCGAGTCAGGGCCGAGTCGGGCGTCGTTGGGTCGGGTCTGGTATGAGGGGAATTTTGGGGTAGTTTAATTTTTGTGATTTGTAATAAATTGTGAGTTATGGCTGTTTGACCGTTTGACTTCTAAAAAAAATTAAAACAAAATGATATAAAAATTATGTGGGGCATGGGATTCGAACTCTGGTGGCTTGGTTCAGCAGTGCAAGGTATTACCAATGAGCTACAAGCTCCTTCTCGTAATTATTGTAAGAAAATAGATACTTAAAATGATATCAGCAGTAATAAATATTCCAAGTATACTTTTAATTTTAAAACAATTTTATGTACACTAAAAATGATATTATTTAAAAACAAAATAATTAAATATATATATCTTGTGCTCAGATTAAAATACTCCTTTATGGAAAAATTTAAAAATGAAAAAAATTTGTACAGAAAAGGGTATATGAAAATTAGGGTTGTTACAGCGCACCTCGTGCCGTATTTGGATTTCGGAATTTGATGTTAATATCATTGCGATTTCATATTGATTGTAGATACCTTTGCGTGGATTTCAAGATGACGAAGCGCATCTATTACGGCTAAGCGAGGAGTTTAGCAGGTGAGTAGATTTATATCTACGGGGGAAGTTGGGTGGATGGCGTATAGCACCCCCGCAACCATTAATATGGATTATCGTTTGACTATTATATCTTGATAATGATATGCGACGGACATGATTGTAGGATTTACAAACGATAATATGATAGAAGTTGATACTAATGGACATATTGACATATGCGAATATGAAATGATAAGTGAATCATGATAGGTACGAATTAAAAGAGAAGAAGTGTGACGTTTATATTATTGTGATGCGAGATATTAATGTGATGAACGAGTATACGATGTGATATGATGACTTAGTGTGATATGTCATTTTATGGATTCGAGTCGATATGAGATTGTTGACACTTTTGTAGGTCCCCTGATACGAGTTTGACATGGATGTGACCTGAGAGATAGGTATATTTATATGGATAATGTTTTGTATTTTGAGTGATATGCCGTATGAGACTTAGATATGTACCCCGATGTTGTATAGGTTGATAGAATCCCTATTTGTGTAATGCCGCCGTACGTGGATTACCATACGCGATGAGTTTTACCTGTTGATTTATCCATACCCTTGTTTAGAGGAGGCCGTATGATGGATTGTACCGTACGTGATGTTATGAGGCTGAATACCGATTGATGGATTCACCGACTCGGATATATTGTAGATACGTATACCTTATAGCTTTTAGCTGATGATGTACTTCATGCTACGATCATGTTATTCTCATTGCATTAAATATACATGTGCTAGTACACCTACACCATTATCGATGATGCGTATGTTACACTTACACAGATTTGCCGGTTCACACACCTGTTAGTTGTATGTATTCCCTAGAGGCCAGTATTGTACATATGATGTATATTATATTGGATGCTTGGCCATATATAGAGAGGACTTTCTTGCTCGACATGATAGTATGCTATCTGGTTGCTCTTTATCTTAACATGTATACTTGTCTCTTGATATTGTCTTATGGTTACATGTTGGTAAAGCCCTTAAGATGTGTACTTGACTACCAAGACTATGATGCAGATCATACTAGTGGGGCCATGGTGATCCATAAGTAAATCCTTTAATGTCCCTAGTCGTAGGTGTATCGAGATAGGGCATCGATATACCAGAGTAGACTAGCGTATATTCTTCTCGACCCATGAGATGGGCGATGGATGATCCCATATCCATTGGTGTTTGACATCAGAGATGGTATACGGGTACTCAGTTGTCACGCCCCGCTTCCCAGAGTACGCAAGATTAGGCACGTGACATAGCCAACCATGCTACCTGTGGGTAGGAAGTATCCATCCACAGTCACATTACGGTTGTAGAGATATCAAGAACAAGATAAATAAACTAATCTAACACATGTCCAAATCCATAATAACAAGAGTCAATAAACAATAAGTGCGGAAGCAAATGATCCAATACAATAAATAGATAGTACGTCCCATAATGCGGGCTCACATCTGGAAATGAAATGAAATAAATGAACTAATCACTATGGAACTCACAGATCAGCCTGCTGGCTGAAGTACTCCTGCTCGGTCGTCGACAGTGGTAAGGAATCTGGGCCATGTAAAACCCAGACGTCAGCGCGTCATGTCAACCAATAATATAATATGAACATGGTAATAAGCAATGCAGGGATGAACATGAAATAAGCAGTACTATGAAATAACAGTGCAGGGTAATGTGCAGTGGTAACTAAACTGTCCTATCAGGTTTCTACTCTAAAGTCTTTGAAATCAATTGATGACTCGTCGATATAACTCAATAGTATCCCGTGCATGCCCGGGACCACGGTCAAGACCCTCGGGGCTGAATCCGAGACGTGCCGCTAGGCAGTAATAGGTAGCAGGATGGACGAATGATGTCAGCATCATCACTCCCGGACTGGCCAAGCCCGTAAGACTGATCAGAACAGGTATCGCACTGTTGAGTTACAAGTCGGTTTCACCTTTGATTTCCCCATACCCCCAAGTTATGTATGTCAGGTCAGGTATTCAGTAATCAAGAACTAATGCCAACACAGGATCAGGTAACAGCAGGTTTGTCTGGGTAGACAACAGGAATGGTCCAAGAAGACCCAAGTCAGGTTTGTTGGCATTAGGCATGAGATCAGGTAACAAGTCAGGTCATGGTACAACAGGTTGATCTGGTAGGTAAAGGGTACCATGTCCGGTGCATCGGTATGTATGTATATTATGTGTATCAAGGTCGGGCCAATATGTGACGCAATCGAGGGTGTGCTCACAACAGGTATATAGTCGAATAAGGAACAACAGCAGGAAATAAAGTAAATAACAATAACAGTTCATTTAATCACAATGGTGCATGAATATGGTGCAGTTGTATTATATTAACAGGTTCGAGCACCCTTGGGTGCAATAATCACAAGGTAGTGCAATATTAATAACAGCAGGTAATGAAGATATAAGAAATTAAAAAACTAAAGCATAGATAATTGTCACATGGATGATCTAACAAATAAAGCAAGGACGTTCCAATTGGTTTAGTTAGTTAAAGCATGGATTAATAGCAGACCAATTAATTACATGAAGCTACTATAATGATTCAATGTTAATGATAATTGCAACCGTCAATTCTAAGTTGTACTATAATATCGATATTACCATCAACTGTGTGGTTATATTAAATAATATGATAATTAAAGGTATGGCAAGACTTGATCTTGTATATTAGCATGTTAGAGTAAGTATTCGGATACTTACCTCGACGGTTTCGCAAACCAGAAACACGAACGTAGCGTCGGCGGAAAACACGCGACGGTTGCACGGGCCACGGATCGAGTCCAAACGACGAACAGCGGGACCACACGGACCGGAGTACTTCGCTAGAGAGTCGGGTCAAGTCGACGGCACGGCCGGAATCCGGCGAAATGTCAAAATGGCGACGAAGTTAGCAAAACACATAACACAGCAAGTATCGACCAGAGAAGGGGTACATGAAGGAAGATGGTGAAGGGAGGCTTACAGGGGTAGCAAGGGTGCAAACGCGACGGGATTTGACGGCGAGGGGGGGTGCCGGCGGCGAACAGGGAACGCGGCGAGGACTTGGAGGTGGCTGGATCGAGATGCAGTGAGTAGGGGAGAGGCAATGGCCTGGTCTGGGCTGCAGGGGGAAGAGGAGGTGGTCGGCGGTGCGCTGGCGACGACGAGGAGGGTCGACGGGGCTTTTACGGCGAACTAGGGTTGGTGTTAGGGTTAGGCTCGGGTGCAGTTGCAACCTGGCGAGGGAAGGAGGAGGAAGATGAGGAGGTCGGGACGAGGGTGAAGGGAGGAAGATTCTGGCGTCGTCGGCGGCGGCGACGGCGAGCAGCGACGGTGCGTGCGGCCACGGGGTTGGGTTGCAGGCGCTGAAGGAGGGAGAAGGAGTAACGGGGTGCGGTCGAGGCTGTGGAGGCGAGGATGATGACGGCGAGGTCGCGGGGAGGTCGGCGGCGACGGCACGACGAGGCTAGGGTTTCTCGCGGGGTTCGTCGATGGGGTTAGGGTTCACGCGAGTTTTCTCTCTGGGGAGATGAGGGAACAGTGAATCTATAAATATATAAGAGAGAGAGAGATTTTAGGAGAGAGAGAGAGGTTTTAGGATGAGAGAGATAGAGATAGGGAGAGAGGACGGAGGGGCCCACGAGGGATAGAGCCTCGTGATTGACCGGGGTGATGTGAAAAGGAATTTAAATAAAGATTTAGAGATTTAAATCGTTAATAAGCAACAGAAAAATGTATATTATAGTTTCAGATTTTTTTTAAATTAAATGGGTATTTCGGCGCTAACTGAAACATTTCCAAATTGCGCCCGGGTCGCGCCCAAATGTTTCAAATTCAAATAATAGGATTTTAAGCGGGTTCCAAATTTTAAAATGAGATGTCTTATGATTAAAATGCATGCCCCCAAGTCGAACACTTGCACGCGCGCGTAGCCGTCCAAACTCGCCCGTTTCACCGAACGGGATGAAATCTCGACGCGCGGACGCTACCACGCGACTAGTGGTGACGAGTAGGCCAAAGAGGATATTTTTAATTTCATTTTAGTTATTAAAATTTGTTATAGTCAAAAATGACTTAGCCGGTTAAAATTTAGCAATAAGCACCAAACAAGCAGGATAATTGAAATGAGCAATGTCTAACACTCGACCAGTAACAGAAATAGTATTATTGGGCTCGGGTGTTACATCAGTGGAGACTGGGTACACTGGACGGGCTCGCCGAGAACTCACAGATGGTATTATACCTCACGTCAGATGGCAGTTCTCTGGTGACACTTGTACAGGTTAGTCTGTAGACCTGAGATCGTCATAGAGTCTTGTGTGATTCCCACTGTGCTTTGATTTCCACCTTACCACGTCCAAGAGGGCATGCAAAACGGTGGTTTTTGGGTGCAGTCCCGATTCACATGGAGGCAATGAGCGATAGGAGGGGTTTCATCTCTCCCGGTATTGGGAGTTGATGTTGCGCTGTGCTCGATTGGCCATAACAGGGCTGATTTAGAGATTTACTGGTAAGTGTTACCAGTAGTTTCTCGACCCGTTATGAGCCTCATATCGGCATGACTTATCGGTTATTGGGGTCTGACATTTACCAGCCCTAGACTTGATATGCGACATATCAGACGAGGAGACCGGACTGTACAGCAATTGTTACCGTCAGGCTTTTGCAGGAGTTGGAGCGGGCTTGCTTGCTGATCTTCTGATCGCTCAATACCCGGGTAGCCGTTACGTCCAGCTAGTACCGCTGACGGCTTGTGGGTGCTTGATGTGATCATCACCTACTGTCGGTGTATTGACGAGTCTTTAGAGTCCTACATAGAGGTTTTACTGGCTCAGGCAAAACAAAATAGGAGCACGTATGTAATATGTGCTGGACCGAGAATAATGCACATATGTGATACCGTATTCTATTCTCGCAACTTTTGTGTCGGTCGGTTATATGTGATATAGCCGGGTTGTCGAATCAAGTGTTGGTTCGATAAGTCGATATATTGGATGTTAGTCGGTTATATGTGATATAGCCGGATTATTAACTCAAGTGTTGATTTAATAATTTAGTTTATAATTGTATATTTGATATACTAATTTACATTAACTAACATTTGCTCACTTAAGCATTTTTTTCTCACTTGTGCACACTTAATATATATATATATATATATATATATGTGTGTGTGTGTGTGTGTGTGTGTGTGTGTGATATATATTAAATTGTGTATTGTTTTGTATCATGGTTGTTGATACACACTACATGGGTGTATGAGACTTACACCATGCTAATTATGATGTTGGATTTTGATATTTAAAGTAATTCTAAAATTAGTGGATAATTAGCATAATGCATGAAGCTAGTGGAAGCTTGTGGATGCTTTGACTAAGTCCACTAGTTTTGTTTTACTTAAGATATTTGTTAACCTAACCATTAGAATTAGCTATAGTTATGTCTCTACATGAGTTAGTATATGATACCCATTCACTATGGTTCACTCTCTCACTTGATCATTTCATTCTCTTCTCATTTGTTCATCTTCTTCCTCAAGCTCAAAAGCTTTCTAGGGTTTGAAAAGGTGAGAAAGTATTGTGAGAAAAATAATTCTAAAGTGAGCCCACTTCCTATTTCCTCATCCTCTACTAGATTAGCACTTTAGTATAGGGTGTTTGCTTCATTAATCCTTTAGTTAGTGAAGTAGAAGATTGAGCTAGTATTCCCTCGACGTAGATCATCTTCGGCCTTGAAGACATCAAGCAAGAACATTCCATTCGCCTTGTGAAGCCATGCAAGGGTCCGAGAGTTCCATCAACGCAGCGAATGGACTACTACAAGGAGCTTATGAAGTGAATGACCGATCTACAAAGGTTGTATTTCTAGCTCACTTAGATGGTAAATAGTTTACCGTAGTTTCCGTATTATATTCTAGTTAACGATTCTAGTTTAGAGTTCCCTTTAACGGCAAATTTTTGAAAATGGCATGGAAGATACCTCCCGAAACCTTGCTGTCGTCGATAGAAACCCTACAGTGGTATCAGAGCCTAGCTAGAAAATTATTAGGATAATGTTAGGTTACGAAAATGAAACAAACTCCGAAACTTGAAATCCTAAATCCATGTTTCTGTCGATTTTAAAAAGAGCTCCAAATTTTTTTCAAACAAGTGCAGAATCATCTTTGAGCAAGTATAGGAGCATGGAAGAAATTTGGGACCCAGTGCTCAGATTTGGACCGAGCACATGGGGGGTAAAACCGGGGTGGCCGGCCCTGGCATGTTCTCTGGCTCCCAAATTATTTTCATGCTCTATGCTATTTGATTTGGGGTTTCAGGTGTTGTTTATTTTTGCTACTTTTTCATGTGATGATTAACTCAATGCAAAGGCAACTCGGAGTGTTTCGTAGTCGTAATTTTAACTGTTTTAGGGTCACTTTAGACGTTGTTAAAAAGTTCAATCGGATATCAAATACCCGCTTTAACCCTTGTCGGGAAAATTTTCAAGTGTTGGATTTTTCCCGTAGTTAAAAAGCTTTCAAAGATCATGAAAGTTATTCGATGGACCCTCTAGAAGAATGAAACCCTAACTCGAGATGTGACCACCGAACTGCGACTAAACCTTAGGGTTTACCGTAGTTGGTGGTGCCACAAATAAGGCTTGGGTTTGCCCTTCTACGGCTGGTCTATTGGTACTGTGACATGTGCTGAATAACCTTAAACTACGCTCAAGTGTTGAGCTTTTTGGGTAATTTTGGGTGTTTAATGATTCGATTGGAATGTTTTACATCGTCTAGTATTCTTTGTGATGTCATGATATGCGATGTTCTATGATGCTGGATATGTTATATTGGATCATCGCGTTTTGATTAGCCGGGGGTTTTATGTGAGATGAAAGTTTTTTTTATTTTCATTCATGTAAAATTAAATGTATGTAATATTCTTTTATTGGGGCACTTCCGGGTTGAGATTGATGTCACCATTGATGTATATTATTTACTTTTCCGTATTAGGATAGACCTAAGGAGGAGAGCACAAGTAACCGGGTTCTAGAGTCCAGTGGGAGACCAATTCGAGGAGTCGAGTCCGGGTCTCCTAACTCTAGAATTGGTAGAGTTGCTTGCTGCTCTCGTAGGGGTCTAGGGGTGTGGGTTTGGCTATTCATCGCGACCGTGGAATCCGTGTTTTATAGTGACTCAAAATAAAATACGGACCTCCTAGTATATCCATTATTTCATATGTTTCTTCTGCTGTGATTTCTGTGATGTGATCATTTGATATGTTGAGATGGATACTCTATATAGTATATATGTTATATTATGTAGATGTTACTTATGTTTTACACACGTGCTAGCCCTGCCCCACTCTGCCGTTAGTTACCTAACCTAACGGTGCATGACGGGATATCGAGACGAATGCGGATGGCATAAGTGTACATCGTATTTATCTGTGATGTTTAGGTGACTTAAATGATGGGACTTCATTAATGTGATTAATGAAAGAAAAGAAACCTAAAAGATGTTGTAGAATCAAACTTTCAAAAAGGGTAGCTACAGTTTTTGCTTTGCATAATGATATATATGATATATCCCGCACCTTATTCGATGAGGAAAGAGCCGAGATCTCTTCACCGGGAATGACCTCTTTAGCAAAACTAGCAGATACTACAAATACATGGTTTGTCTTTTGATTGCTTTTGGAGTGTTTACTTTGCATAGTGATATATATGATATATCCCACGCCTTATTCGATGGGGAAAGAGCCGAGATCCCTTCACCGGGAATGACCTCTTTAGCAAAACTAATGAAACCCTTAAAAACACTCCTTTTTCAAAATTCACTTGTTTCTACAACGATATCAAGTTCATTACGCAATAGGTTTTCAGAAAAATCTGTCTTAACCCTCCATCATTTCAGATAAGAACTGTTTAGTATCCGTGCTGCGTTTGTTGGCCTTTGTCAAGGCGTAGTGTGTGGTAGCTGAATAGTGCTTATCTGCTTATGCATATGATGCAGATTGTTTTGGGGTAGTCGTACGACCTTGTTGGCCTTTGTCAAGGGTCGTGCGGATGGGTTTGATTCAATCAAGAAATGACGGGTTGAACTTGACCAGCATCCTATGATTTGTTGTCATTTGTCAAGGTCATAGGGGTTAGGGGCAAAATATTATCGGGAATTTCAAGTGTTGAAATTTGCAATAAGATTTCATACCTTCTATGAGATAGTTGGATCCTGATACCCACTGCGAGTAATTATTACTCCCAGGAGAGTTTTACACAGGACAATTAGCCGATCAAGTAGGTGTCTAGAAAGGTGTCAACGGGGTTAAGCCTCTGGGAAAACGAGGTTTATTTTAATTAGGTCCGTGCGAAAGAACGGGGAACCTCCCTCAAAATACCGACACTAGCCTGGCTGAAAGATTGGCGAAATTGTAGGGTGTAATTAATCCCGGCTAGCCTTTCCTTTTTGGGGTTTGAAGGAAGATTTGATAAAAACAGTGGGATCCATCCTGATTAGATAAAATAATTGTTGGATATAGTGCCCTCAAAGTCAATTATTGGATCGCAGGTACGTAATTGCAATGATTGAGGGAGGACCTATACCGGTAGGACATTCTTGCTCGAGATGATAGTATGCTATCTGGTTTGTCTTTATCATCGTGTACATACTTTAGTTCACTATTGCATGTTGATAGAGCCCATAGGATTCTTGCTTGACTGCCAGCAGTATGATGGCGATCATATACGTAGGAGCTGGGTTCTATAAGCACAACCTTAAAGTGTCCATAGTCGTGGGAGTTTCGAGACAGGGTATCGATACTCCAGAGTAGACTAGTGTATACTGATCGAGACCCCGACGAGGGGCGGTGGCCGGTCTCACAAGCCATTGGTGTCAGTTGGTTCACCTAAGATGTATACAGGTGCTCATTGAGTTATGAGTACGCCGGACAGGACTCGCCGGGAACATGCTAGTTGGTATTATACATATCGTCAGATAGCAGTTCCCAGGTGACATGTGTACAGGTTAGTCTGTCGACCTGAGATCGTCATTTGTCTCGTGTGAGTTCCCACTGTGCTTTGATTACTACCCTACCACGACTCAAAGCAGTCGTGCAAACAGGTTTTAGTTGGATACAGTCCCGAGCCATATGGAGGCAGTGAGCGGATCGTCAGGGATTCGTCTCTCCCGGTATTGGGGGTGAGATCGCGCTGTGTTTAGGAGAGCCATTACACGAAATCACTGGCCAGGGTAATCGATATTTACTGGTAGGTATTCCGGTAGTATCTCATGGTGTTCTGGGCTTCACTCCGACACGACTTATACAGCTATTGGGGGTCCGACGTTTACCAGCCCCCTAGGCCCTATATGCGATACTCATAGACGAACAGACCAGACTGTACGGATATTGTCACTGTCAGGCTCAGTAGGGTTTCAGGATGAGTTCGCTCGCCAGCTTCTCTTTCGTTCAATACATAGGCAACCGTTACGTACAGCTAGTACCTCTGACGTGCTAGTGGTTATACCCAGTGCCAGTGTATTGATGAGTCATTAGAGTCCCCCACAGACAGTTTCCCAAGTTCGGGCGAAACGTTGTAGAGGCCGTATGGTTTTATGGCAGGGTTCGATCATATCCGTGCACTTGTGCACGGATCAGGATCGGACGGAAAATACCAGCGGGCTTTGGTTTAAACCGGATCCTAGTATTATTTTGTAGGAATATTTTTGTCTCATTGCATTTGTATTCGGTCGGAATACAAATGCGGGTATGTATTTACAGTTGAAGTATAATCTCGTAATTCGCTACGAGATTATTTTGGGAGTTGCCAGTTTTCTTTTTCCGTCTTAAACTTCATCCTCTATGTTTTCGTATTGTGAGCATTGACTTTTACTTTCCCCCCCCCCCCTGTTTTCTGGCCGAGCACTGTTAATGGGCATGGTGTTTGAGGCATGGTCATTAACTAGGGATAGGCTTTGCTCCATTGATTAAAATATGGTGGCTGATTTTTCACCTGAGGGGGTCCTTGCAATTCTGGCAATTTACTCAATGCAAGGGTTTTTTGTGGTGGAGAATAAGAAGTGAGTGTGGCTGCTTCTTTGGGAGAGGGTGTTAATTGATTAAATTACTAGAGTGGGCAGCATGGGTTGGTGTGTGTGCTGGCATTTGTTTGTGGATTAATTTTCCTTGAGTAGATTAATTGTTTCATTCACTTCACAATTTTTTTGAAGACATTCCTCAGTGAGCCTCTGGGGATTTTTGGCAGAGCTTTTCCTTGATCATGGCCGAGCCCATTTTTGGATTTCCTCACTTGCAAAATATTGTGTTCACATTCTCACACCTTGGCAACTCCAATTACCTCCATCCAATCGTTTGGGTGCCTTGAGACAAAAGATCCTACACTATCTCTACTTCATTCTTGGATATGTCGGCTGGCAAACTTCATGTCTGAGTTGCCTCGGTCTTGAGGCGGGAGCTCGTATACAGATTCATCGACGTGGTGCCACTTCGACGGGCGTGATCGGGGAGCGGACTTCGTCGGCGCAGCAGCGGGGAGCTTGGTGCGGAGATTAAAGACCGAAGGACACGGATCGATCGGTATAATCTTTAACTCCTTTTAAATATTGCTAGTTTACGGTTAATGGAAAGATCCGGATTTTGGGTCGCGGTGGCGCCAGTTCCATAAAAAGTTTTTGTTCCGCGTTTGGCGTCGGTTTGACCGCCGGGGCGCAGCCGCATCCCAACAATAATAACCAATCTGATCTTGTAAAAGCATACGCTAAAGTATTTTCTTCTCTCTCTTTCCAGATAGCGACCATATCATGCCTTAATCAAGATAATAATATGGATGTATTGACTGAACCCGTATGTTATATTGTGCTGGGGAACATTGGTTCCGTTCTTTCTTATAAGAGTTGTAAGATTGAACAGGATATAGGGGAATACCAGAATTCCCATGCCACCCGAATGAAGAAAGTACATGATGATGCATTTTTTTCGGGTGTGTTCGTTACAGAGTACTATTTCTCTATTTTCTCTAAATCCTGAGTATTAGATACCGGGTCAGGATCCCATATATGTAATCAGTTACATAGGCTGAGAAAAGGTAGAGAACTTGGAGAAGGTGATAAAAACATAAGGGTTGGAAATGGTGCAATTGTTGCAGCTAAAACCGTCGGGGAATATCACCTTGTATTACCAACTGGTAATACATTGATTCTGAATGAATGCTATTACATGCCGAACCTGATATGCAACATTATATGGGTTTCTTTGTTGAGTAAAGAGGGATATAATTTTGTATTACAGGATAATGTTATGAACATTTTCCTGAACCAAAAGTTGGTTGGATCAGGCACGTTGTGCAATGGCATTTATGTTCTAAATCAATCAACAGATCTGAGCATAACAAACACACACAAGAGGAAGAGTTCAGAAATGAACGAATTCTTCTTGTGGCATTGTAGACTTGGTCATATCAATGCGACACGGCTAGCTAAGTTGCATAAGGATGGATATTTGAATCCTTTCGAACTTTCATCTTATGACACTTGTCAGTCATGTCTCAAAGGCAAGATGACCAAAACTCCGTTTACGGGACACTGAGAAAGAGTTACTGAACTCTTGGGACTGATACATAGCGATGTATGCGGTCACATGTCTATGCATGCCAGGAATGGTTCTGTGTACTTCATTACATTCACTGACGATCTCTCTAGATTCAGATATGTGTTCCTGATGAAACACAAATCAGAAGCATTTGAGAAATTTAGAGAATATAAATAAGAAGTCGAGAACCAAACTGGGAAAAGTATTAAAATCCTTCGATCTGATCAAGGAGGTGAATACTTGAGCAATGAATTCCTGGACTTCCTAAAAGAGAATAGGATTCTCTCTCAGCTAACTCCTCCATATACACCACAGTACAATGGTGTATCGGAACGGAGGAACTGTACCCTATTAGATATGGTGCGCTCTATGATGAACACAGCTGAGTTACCTATTTCCTTCTGGGGGTATGCGCTGGAGACAGCAGCATACCTATTGAATCAAGTTCCATCTAAATCTGTACCTACCACACCATATGAGATATGGAGTGGGAAGAGACCATGTCTTAAACGAGTTAAGATATGGGGTTGTCCGGCTATTTCAAAAGGCAAAATCCGGACAAACTCGAGGCATGGTCAGTTTTATGCAAGTTTGTGGGATATCCCAAACATTTACATGGATATATTTTCTACCATGGCGAGGAACAAAAGGTGTTTGTTTCTCGACATGCCGCCTTTTTAGAAAAGGAATTTCTTACAAAAGAAATTAGTGGCAACGAAGTAGAACTGGAAGAAATTCCGGCTACACAAACTCAAACTGAAGATTTAGTGGAACTAGAGAATTTGATAGTACCCAACGAACCTCAGCCTCTCCACCGATCTAGTAGGGTTCCTCACCCACCTGAGAGATACTACGGTTTTCTCATGGATGGTGGGAGCGAGGATTGCATCATGGAGGAGGATGACTTAACTAGCTTCGAGCAGGCCATCACGAGTGGAGACTCAATGAAATGGCTGGATGCAATGCGGTCCGAGATGGAATCCATGTACACCAACAAAGTGTGGACTTTGGAAGATGCTCCCGAAAGGGTAAAACCCATTGGGAGTAAGTGGATATTCAAGAAAAAACTTGGTGTAAATGGGAAAGTGGATACTTTCAAAGCTAGACTTGTTGCAAAGGGTTTTCGTCAACGACCAGGTGTGGATTATGACGAAACCTTTTCTCCAGTGGCTATGCTTAAATCCATCCGGATCATGCTTGCCATCGCTGCATATCATGACTACGAAATCTGGCAAATGGATGTTAAGACCACCTTTCTAAACGGTGATTTAGAAGATAGCGTATACATGACTCAGCCGGAGGGCTTCGTAGCTAGTGGGAGCAGCGGGAAGGTGTGCAAGCTGCTTAAATCCATCTATGGATTAAAGCAAGTATCGCGGAGTTGGAACATCTGCTTTGATGTCGTTATCAAAGAGTTTGTTTTCGTCAAAAATGTAGATGAACCTTGTATATACAAGAAGGTGGCAAAGAGTAATGTTGTTTTCCTCGTATTGTACGTGGACGACATACTCTTGATAGGAAATGACATTCCTATGCTGCAATCGGTCAAGCTCTTCTTATCACAAAAATTCTCAATGAAAGATCTAGGGGATGCCTCCTACATCTTGGGGATTAAGATCTATAGAGATAGATCTAAACGGATACTGGGATTGTTCCAATCCAGGTACATTGACACCATACTAAAGAGGTTTAATATAGAGGAATCCAAGCGCGGGTTTTTACCCACGATCTTTGGACTCACTCTCTCCAAAGAGATGTCTCCCAAGACTGATTTGGAGAGAGCTCGCATGCAAGGGATACCCTATGCTTCGGCAGTAAGCTCTATCATATATGCGATGCTATGTATCAGACCCGATGTAGCTCACTCACTAAGTGTAGTGAGTAGGTATCAAGCAGATCCTGGAGAGAGTCACTGGACAGCTGTGAAGAGCATTCTCAAGTACTTGAGAAGGACTAAAGAGATGCTCTTGGTGTATGGTAATGGAGAACTCCAAGTGGAGTCCTTTACCGATTCGAGCTTCCAGAGTGATAAGGACGACTCTAAGTCGCACTCGGGCTTTGTCTTTACCCTCAATGGAGGGGCGGTATGCTGGAAGAGTTCCAAGCAGGAAACCGTGGCAGACTCGACGATGGAAGCTGAATATATCGCTGCCAACGATGCTACCAAAGAGACTGTCTGGATCAAGAATTTCATAACTGAACTTGGAGTGGTTCCATCCATTGAGTATCCAATACCTTTGTATTGTGATAACAATGGAGCGGTGGCTTTGGCCAAGGAACCCAGGTCCCATCAAAAGTCCAGACATATTCTGAGGCAGTGTCACCTGATCCGGGAGATAGTTGATCGCCACGAGATCGAGGTCAGGAGAGTTGACACGAAGGAAAACACTGCGGATCCACTCACGAAGGCCATACCCCAGATAAAATTTGAGAGACTCTTCGGGATGCTCGGTATGAGATATTACAGCAACTGGCCCTAGTGCAAGTGGGAGATTGTTAGTTGTATGTATGCCCTAGAGGCCAGTATTGTACATATGATGTATATTATATTGGATGCTTGGACATATATAGAGAGGACTTTCTTGCTCGACATGATAGTATGCTATCTGGTTGTTCTTTATCTTAACATGTATACTTGTCTCTTGATACTGTCTTATGGTTACATGTTGGTAAAGCCCTTAGGATGTGTACTTGACTACCAGGACTATGATGCAGATCATACTAGTGGGGCCACGGTAGTCCATAAGTATATCCTTTAATGTCCCTAGTCGTGGGTGTATCGAGACGGGGCATCGATATACCAGAGTAGACTAGCGTATATGCTTCTCGGCGCATGAGATGGGCGATAGATGATCCCATATCCATAGGTGTTTGACATCAGAGATGGTATACAGGTGCTCAGTGGAGACTGGGTACACTGGACGGGCTCGCCGAGAACTCCCAGATGGTATTATACCTCACGTCAGATGGCAGTTCTCTGGTGACACTTGTACATGTTAGTCTGTAGACCTGAGATCGTCATAGAGTCTTGTGTGATTCCCACTGTGCTTTGATTTCTACCTTACCACGTCCAAGAGGGCGTGCAAAACGGTGGTTTTTGGGTGCCGTCCCGATTCACATGGAGGCAATGAGCGATAGGAATGGTTTCGTCTCTCCCGGTATTGGGAGTTGATGTTGCGCTGTGCTCGATTGGCCATAACAGGGCTGATTTAGAGATTTACTGGTAAGTGTTACCAGTAGTTTCTCGGCCCATTATGAGCCTCATATCGGCATGACTTATCGGTTATTGAGGTCTGACGTTTACCACCCCTAGACTTGATATGCGACATATCAGACAAGGAGTCCGGACTGTACGGCAAGTGTTACCGTCAGGCTTTTGCAGGAGTTGGAGCGGGCTTGCTTGCTGATCTTCTGATCGCTCAAGACCCGGGTAGCCGTTACATCCAGCTAGTACCGCTAACGGCTTATGGGTGCTTGATGTGATCATCACCTACTGCCGGCGTAATGACGAGTCTTTAGAGTCCTACATAGAGGTTTTACTGGTTCAGGCAAAACGAAATAGGAGAACGTATGTGATATGTGTTGGACCGAGAATAATGCGCGTATGTGATACCGTATTCTATTCTCGCAACTTTTGTGTCGGTCGGTTATATGTGATATAGCCGGGTTGTCGAATCAAGTGTTGATTCGATAAGTCGATATATTGGATGTTAGTCGGTTATATGTGATATAGCCGGATTATTAAATCAAGTGTTGATTTAATAATTTAGTGTATAATTATATATTTAATATGCTAATTTATATTAACTAACATTTGCTCACTTAAGCATTTTTTTCTCACTTGTGCACACTTAATATATGTGTGTGTGTGTGTGTGTGATATATATTAAATTGTGTATTGTTTTGTATCATGGTTGTTGATACACACTACATGGGTACATGAGACTTACACCATACTAATTATGATGTTGGGTTTCGATATTTAAAGTAATTCTAAAATTAGTGGATAATTAGCATAATGCATGAAGCTAGTGGAAGCTTGTGGATGCTTTGACTAAGTCCACTAGTTTTGTTTTACTTAAGATATTTGTTAACCTAACCATTAGAATTAGCTATGGTTATGTCTCTACATGAGTTAGTATATAGTACCCACTCACCATGTTTCACTCTCTCACTTGATCATTTCATTCTCTTCTCATTTGTTCATCTTCTTCCTCAAGCTTAAAAGCTTTCTAGGGTTTGAAAAGGTGAGAAAGTATTGTGAGAAAAATAATTCTAAAGTGAGCCCACTTCCTATTTCCTCATCCTCTACTAGATTAGCACTTTAGTATAGGGCGTTTGCTTCACTAATCCTTTAGTTAGTGAAGTAGAAGCTTGAGCTAGTATTCCCTCGACGTAGATCATCTTCAGCCTCGAAGACATCAAGCAAGAACGTTCCATTCGCCTTGTGAAGCCATGCAAGGGTCCGGGAGTTCCATCAACGCAGCGAGGGGACTACTACAAGGAGCTTATGATGTGAAGGACCGATCTACAAAGGTTGTATTTCTAGTTCACTTAGATGGTAAATGGTTTACCGTAGTTTCTGTATTATATTCTAGTTAACGATTCTAGTTTAGATTTCCTTTTAACGGCAAATTTTTGAAAATGGCATGAACGATACCTCCCGAAACCTTGCTGTCGTCGATAGGAACCCTACAACACCTTTATCATCGATAATTTCCATGTCACTACACAGTAGAATTGCTACATCATACCATGATATAATTGCTATGTTCATATCTCTGTTCCACGTTGTATGAGATATACGGACTTGTTTGCATCCTGTTAAATGTTGCATACATACTGACATGTACACCCACATACTTGGTTATAGCTTCATGTACTTTATGCATACATACTGACATGTACACCCGCATATCTTGATATGGCGGCATATACCCCTAAGTGGTATTGTATTGACATGTGATTTTGAGATGTTGATTATTGTGCTATTGCGCTTATGAAATGCATCATACATACTTGCTTACATGTAGATACTTATACCTTGCTACAGTTACATGTACACCTCATCTAATGCTGCACTTGATTTCGGAGGATTTGGGAACCGCATGATATATTTTAAAAACTGGATTCATTTAAAAGAGCGGTTTTCCCTTAATATGCTCATATTGTTATTTTATGTTGCATATATCAGTTTTTCATGGATTTACGCATTGAGATATGGATTTCATGTGATTTATGGATTTAAGAACCATAGGGGTATTTCAAGAAACTATTTATTGTTTGAAAACCCGGTTTCTCTTGATATGATATTTCAGTGCGTCCACCATGAAATTTCTCGGTTCTGAGATTTTTGATATATACCCGATGCGAGGAGTGGAATGGGCCGTGTGCGGGTTCATGGTGGAGCCCGGTATGGTTCCCCTCGGGAAGAAGATCGCAGGTGATGGCGATGAGCCTGGAAGGCTGGGCAAGTACTTACTGGTGATAGTATTTGGACTCGGCGGTTATCGTGGGGATGCCGACCGGAGTGATGTACAGACATGACATCAGGGCCAGTCGTGGGGACGGCGCCTGAGGCATGAGGATTTACGTGTCGATGCTAGACACGGGTTTCATGATGTTTCGAGCGTCGAGGTTAGACACTCGGGTTTCCATGATTTTGTTGTGTCGCGAGGGACACACGTTGTTTTATATCCTCATATTTACCTGCATATGCTTTTATGATATTTACATGCAGGAGTTGTTGTGACACATGGACGAGATCCACTGCATACATGTATTGATTATATTGTTGGACTAGATCCACTGCATACATACATTGATTATATTGTTGGACGAGATCCACCTGCATACATGCATTGATTATATTATTGGACGAGATCCACCTGCGTACATGCATTGATTATATTGTTGGATGTTATCCACTTGCTGATAGGCATTTATTATGTGTTGGCACTTATGTAGATACGGTCACCCAAGATATCATAGTATTACCTTTATAATATAGTTGACCTAGGAATCGTTGTTTATTTCGATTTCTACCTGGTGATGTTTTTCGATTCATGAGTTGGCAACTCACCCCTGTTGTGCCACAGTTCTTGCAGGTTGACCGCATGGATCAGTTGCGACATCGCTGGCACACAGTTGTTTTCGGTTGACTTGCTTGTGGTAGGTGGTACATGTTGGATCGTGCCCGTCTTGTATTCATTATTCATATTGTATCTAGCCACTCCATCAATTCAGAATCTAGTTATTGTATATGTTTCAGACTTAGAAGACTTATAGTTGCGAGACTTGAGCGATGGGTTGTATGTTCGCTTTTGAGGTTGATGTCTTCCTTTACTTTTACTTGTGTGAATCTTCGCCGTTGGGCGTCGTATACTTATTTTTATACTTATGGTGGTTGTTTCCTTAGTGTGATTTGCTCCTGTTTGGGGATGCTTTATTATATTCTGTGTTGTACCCGTTTTCGGGGTTAGTTTTTACAAGGGAGGTGCTGCCCAAATTTTTTTCAAAAGCCAAAACATGATTTACTATACCTTTATTTCAAGCTTCACCTCTTTATTTCTTAAAAAGGTTTAGTTTTCTGGGTTTCATCCTACTTGAATTACGTTACGCCTGTAGACGTCGCGTGATTTAAGTGCTGGTCGCGAGCTAATATTTTGGGTCGTGACACTTTATAAAATAAACGTACAGATATATCAGTTTGAAATTGGTGCATAACAACGGATATTCAAAACCAAATATTTATCGTCAGGCAAAAACCAAGTGATTTCCTCAAATATCACCAATTACAACGAATTCCGATATTATGAGGATCTAATCACCCAATTTCTAATATCTTACTCCCACTCACCATCTGTAATAACATATAGATGTGAGAAACTGATCTGGTAAATACATACCCTGGAGTTAGATTCCAATTTGGGAAAACAGTTTTCAATTAATATCGCACAGTGAAACTGAAACATGAAAATGTTTCGAAGGGGTAACCGAGTATTTCTAGTAATGCCTCTTCCACTATCTTGATTCATGACTGTAACCGTATACTTCCATGCCCTCTCTCCAATCCCTTTATTATGTCTTTACTTATTACCTTCTATACACCTTCTTTAGGATAATTGGTTTTCTTTCTTCCCTACCCTTCGACACCAGCCTAAGGTTTGGAAGAAGACTATCGACTAAGCGTAATAGGTGTACACACCTTATGCCAGGAGCCCTTGCAACCTGAGAGAAGATAATGGGAAAAGACATCTGAATAATCCTATTCTATTTCTCCTGAAGCGGAAACCATTCTCGAATCTGGAACGAATTCCTTTGAGTTCGTATGTAACTATACGACGGCATGTCCAAGTATTATGGACGTTCGTAGTGATACGAAGTGCTGGAGAAATCCAAAGTGGATGTGGGAGTGGCAGGGGTATACACGGTTTTGTCATGAATGATGGTAGTCGCAATTTTCTTTGCCCTTAATCTAATCCCTTTATATGTCTTTACTTATTACCTTCTGTACACCACACTTAGGCTTAATTGGTTTCTTACTTCCCAACCTTTCGGCACATGCCTATGGTTTGGAAGAAGACTATCCAATAAGCTCAATAGGTGTAACATTTCCTAATCCTAGGAGCCCTCACAATCTGAAAGAAGGTAAAGGGAAAAGACAACCGAATAATCTTATTCAATCTCTCCAGAACCAGAATCCATCTTCGAATCTGGAACAAGTTCCTTCGAGTTCGTATGTAACTATACGATGGATTTATCCAATAGGAGTGGATGTTCATAGTGATACGGCGTGTTCTAGAGAAATGCAAAGGTGATATAGAAGTGGAAAGGATATATGCGACACCGTGACATTCCAAAAGCCAAAGTATTTTAAGAAGGTTCGGTTAACTGGGTTCATGAGTTTTAATTTAAGGCGGGTCATGGTCGCTGCCAAAGAGAGAGAGAGAGAGAGAGAGAGAGAGAAAAGAAACACTCAGCGTGCACTCTAACCTAGATCAAAATGGTTAATCACTTTATCTAATCAGGATGGCTCCCACTGTTTCCTCGAATTCTCCTCCAAACCCAAAAGGAGAATTAGTCGGGATCATCTAAAATCACCCGAGGAGTAATCCTACTCATCAGTGAGAATCGAGATCCAACTATCATCGCATGATAACTTGATGGAAGCCACTCAAGTTATCACACTCCAAGAGGTATGCGCATGCCTGGCAAGTTACCTGTATGTTTGAAACTCCCAATGTGATTTTTATCCCATGCTCTTATGCGGTTGACGTAGGCCAACAAATCATAAGTCACATGTCAAGTTCTACTTGTCATTGTCTAGGTTAATTTGAACCCACCCATACATACCCTTGACGTAGGCCAACAAAGTAGTACGACTGCCCCAAACCAACGCATCTATCTATGAAACAGAAAAGTAACAAATAGCTACCATACACTATGCCTTGACGTAGGCCAACAAATATAGCATGAATACTAAGTGCTACCCGTCTGAAATGACGGAGGGCTACGAATGGTTTTTGGCGAGAAACCTTCAACGTAATGAACTTGATATCGTTGAAGGAACCTGATAGCTTTTATAAATATATAGTTGCGAAAACCTTTGCTAAAGAGGTCACTCCCGGTGAAGGGATCTCGGCTTTTTCCTCATCGAATGAGGTGCAGGATATTCCTAATTGAATACCACGATGCAAAACAAAAATAATCAACTATAGTAAAGTTATTACGTTGACGCAAACTTTTACTCAAGGGGTCACTCTCGATAAAGGGATCTCGGGCCTTGCCTCGTCGAATGAGGTGCTGGATATTCATAACCGAATACCACTGTGCAAAGCAAAAGAGAACGTCTGTAATGTCAGTTTTAAAATTGGTTCCAACAACATTAAATAGGTTTGTTTTTATCCTTTCATTGATCAGAATCAATGCAGTCCCATCAATTAATCACACCAGAAAAAGAACGAAAATATATGATGTACGTATATGTCATCCGCAATCGCCACTGGGACCCGTCATCACCCGTTAGGTTACTTAACTAACGACAGAGCGAGGACTGGACTAGCGCGAATGCAAAACATATACAACATCTACTAGTATATATATAAATATATACAACAATCGTCCCAGGCATGATATAAAGCAACATCACAGAAGCAACACAGAATGGTGGATAATCTTAGAGCCCCGAGTTTCATTTGATCCGTAAATAAGACCCGACGTTCCCTGTCGAATGGATAGCCTGTGCAATGAAACCTAGACCCCTACGAGCGCGGCAAGTTACCCGCCAAAACCAGAAGTGAGGCAACCCCTTCAACAACGTGAATGGGCCACCTAGCACTTCACGGAATCCGGTAACTTGGGCACCCCTCCGTGGGTCAACCTATACAACCTACAAGTGCGGTGAATAACCCGCCAATTCTAGAGTAAGGTCTCCTCCATCTCAACGCCATGAGATGCGGACCCGTTGCCCTCTAGAACCCGGCTATTCGTGCACTCCACCGCGGGGTAATCCTAGTACAGAAAAGAAAATAATATACAAAGGTGACATCGACCTCAATCCGGTCATACCCCAAACAAATAATATACAAACTGGCAGTGACGGCAGTCTACATGTCGGACGCTCGCCCTGCAATATCAAATGTACAAATGAGACTAAACTGTACTAATATTGCACTCAAGCTATCCACCACGATGATCCAACCACAACACAGCACAACACAGAACATCAACGTGAATGTCACGTTCGCAAATCCGTCTAAAAGAAAATATTGCAATTAGACGAGTTATACCGCTCGAATGACATTCACAGTCACAGATAGTAATGCATGTACTGATAAACATTTAAACGATGTTAAATTATCGACTTCAAAGCACCCCGAATAGCCCCAAACAACTAGATAAAACAATATCAAAACTGGGCTAAACTAGAAATACCACTGAACCAATATTCCAGAGACCAGACCACACCCAAAACACGAAGCCCAGACCCCAAAGCAAGACCGGCCAGCTCGGAAAATTCACACATGTGGCCGGATCAAAACGGGTGGAATGGGTTCGTATTTGGGGTATGTTCTAGTGGTCGTCTAAATAGTCTTCTGCAGTTGATAAAATAATTTTTTGAAGACTTTGAAAATCGACAGAGACAGGAATTGCAGGGTATCATTTCGGGGTTGTTTTGATTTTGTTACTTTAATATCGTCTAAACAAGCTAGCTTAGGATTTAAAGGCTGGCTCTGATACCATATTGAGTTACGGCAGCACCCCAGCCATCAAACCGTGGCCAAATTCGGAACAAAATTTTTCTAAACTGGCGCTACTATTACCCGATGCCCGGGAATACCCTAAACCCTATACTAGCAATAATATATAAAGAAGTTAGAATGGTTATACCGAGTTGATCCGTGTCCTTCGGTCTTCAACCTTCATCCCCTCCACCTCACCACCTCCACCTCATTTCCCAAAATGATTTTCCAAAAAGAAAAATCAAATAATGAGGTGTCAAATCTTCTAGAAACTATTCCATAAAAATACGGAATACAACCCGGTACACGTATCGAAATACATATACGCGTATTCGTACAGAAATACGAATAACCAAGAGAGAAAATGAATAGTGAACAATAATACTAGAATACATATATATATATATATATATATATATATAAATTATTAAATCAAAACTTGATTTAATAATCCGGCTTAATTCTAAACCGCTAGTATTAACAACCGTCCGATTAGAGTCTGTGCAGCATGTACACATATTTAATCGGACACCTGTATGTACCAATGTAATACCCAGCCCCTTTTTATACCAATATCTGTATTTCTCTTTCACTTATAAAATTTATTTATTTTACTTATAATTATTTATTTATTTTAAAACCCTATTAAAATACAAAACCCCAAATCTTTCCATTTCTTTTTCCCTTAATCCCAAGCCCGGCCCGGACTACCCAATTCATTTTAATTATTTCCTAAAACCCCAGCCCAACAAATTAAAATAAAACACTAACAATTAGATTTCAACCCCGGCCCACTCCCGCTCAGCCCAACACTCTTCCCTCTTCACCGCGCCCGCTTCACCCAACCCGACCCGCTTCTTCCCTTTTCTTCCCACCGGCTCTTTCCTTTTCCCCCGCTCACGCGATCCGCTTTCCTCGCCAACGCTCGCGCCCACGTCGCAGCGCCGTTGCCCACGTCCCCGCGACCTCAACCACGATTCCCTCGACTTTCTCAAACTCCCCTCGTCTCTCCCTATCTCCCCCACACCCTCACTTCTCTCTCACTCTCTAAACTCCTCACCTCTCTCTCGAAAACCCACTCCCGCAGCCACTGCTTCCATCACCCACCACTCCCGCCGTCAACGACGACGACTTCGACCCCTCATTCATCTTCCCTCATTTCTCCTCCACCCACAGAACCCTCCTCTTCCTCCTCCACTCGAGAATCCCACTGCACCCGTACCACGACCGCACCACCGACGAGCCACTTCTTCACCTGAGCTCTTCATCCTCATCTTCTTCACCCGAGCTCCCCACTTCCTCTCTCCCTCGACCCAACCCTAACAGCCGCTGCCTCCTCTCTCCAACGTACCTCCACCGTTGGAACCACCCTACGCCGCCTAAGCAGCCGCGCTAACCGCCGGCCACCCACGTCACCGGCGACACCCCCAGATCCACCTTCGACCACTTCTCATCACCCTCCACCTTCGATAACACTCCATCATCCCACTGTCACCACTGCAACCACTTTCTCCTCTCCCGATCATCCGAGTCCCTCCTCTTTACCCATCACCTTGCTCCACCTCTTCACCGCCACTGAACACCGGGACCACTATCTTCATCATCTCCTACCGTAGAGCCCCTTGCTGCGCAACACCCGAACTTCACAAGTCACAGCCAAGTCCTAACCACCAAGCCTGTGAGCCCACTGTGTACGTCACCGGAGCGACGACGCCGACCGTCGTCGACCCCAGCACACTCGCAGAGAACCACTGAATACCCCCTCTGCTTCCAGCAAGCACAAGAAATCTCCGGGCAGCTCCGACGTCAAACCCGTACGCAAGCCAAGGTCGTGCAAACCAATTCACGCCGTTCGTCGCGCGTTCGTGACGTTACCACCGCCGTGCATCCACGAAACGTTTCCAGGCAAGTATTCTTACTTGCTACATGCTAACCTATTCATGTTATAAACTCAACTCGTATAAATTGCAATTTTACAATTCATGATAACTATATGATATACCTGTTCGATGCATGATCCTAATGAAAATATTCATCTAATTTGACGGAATTGGATTGTCTATGCTGGCCCATGTAGTGATGAATACTGTGTATAAATTTCACTGGAAAATACGACTGTTAATGACTAAAATGAATACCCCCAAATATACCCGTAAAACTAGAAATTTCCTGTATCTGAAAGTTGTTAAAATCACCATAAATTATGTACATGCTGGAATGATACGTTCGAGGGCTTAAATCGAATCCGACTTAACGAAATATAACCCTATGCAAGTTTCTAATGGTTTCTGTACTTAAATTGTGACAATATTTGGATCGGAGTGCGACTCTGGACTGCAGTCCAGAGCGACTCTGGTTACTGTTTACTGTCCCGTAATGCGTGCCACCTTGTTTTCTGAACTCGTATGTTGCGGAACTCCGCAGTTTAATAAAGTTGAATCTGTTAGCTAGATAACACCAGTGGTTTCATTCCGTTTCATCGCCGTTTGCTATTTAAATTGTAAATTAAAAGGGCAAGACGTATAACAGTCCAGAACAGATTCAGAAGTGACAAACTAGTGATAAACAGTGTGTAATTTTCGACGTACAGATGCGATTGAGAATCCGTCTATTGCGTTGAATACCCTACTGAAAACCCTAGATATCATTCAACTGTAGCATTGCTAAATTCTGAGCCCTACTGGGATTAAAATGCGTTGCGAAACGGACTTCTGATTCTGAAACCGGATTTCCAGCAGTGAACGCTTAAAATGAAATGTCCGTATCTAGTGATCCTGAAACCCGATTGACGTGAAACTAAATTTTTTGGATAGATAATCACACATACTACTTATCCCCTGTTCATTGTTTCGCTAAATTTTGACATATATTAGTTATGATAAATTATGCAAGTGATAGGACACCGACATATGACATCTTAATCCTGCCTTCCATATTGTTTTCTCATCACATCATATGTATATGTTATCGCATTAGTAGCCTAGTGATCATGTGCATTACCCATTGTTAGGTATTAGTGGTGATTGTGGCAAGTACGTTAGTGTTCGTGCATGAGTGGATAAGTGAAAGTGACACGTACTTGTACACAATCAGTGAGCCCTATTATTCTATTGCATTGTCGACGTCTGTGGGACGCGTGTAAGTGTGACTATAAGTGGTATAGGACACTTATAGAAGCTCTTGCATGGGTGTCACAGATAAGGCACCAGACACTGCCATTTATCTTGGGTATTAGTCGGGACGTGCTTGATGGAGATCCTGTCTCCAGTTCTCGCGCAGACTTGTCATGGACCGACCGGTATTTAAGGTTATGGTTGGCGTTTGATGTAGACCACGGGGTGTGGGGTAGTTTGAGTGTGAGTTCAACAGAATCTCGGGAGTCCCATGCTGGCTTATATATATGGAGATATATGGAGATTTACAGGGTACATGATTATTACCGTGAGTTATATTTTTGGGCCCGTGGTCCCTTGCCCTTGGGTCCTACCCTTGGGTGGAGGACACTTGCGAGTGGTTGACTCACACTTGGACTGACGATAGGCTTAGTGACCTGTACAGTGAGACTTAGAGACTGATAGGGATAATGGCATTGATATACATTGGTTACTGTGTTGACATACCTGGCATACTATTTTACTGCTTTACCGTTCACCTGATCTATTGGACACTTCATTGGTTACTGCATGTTCATATCTTTACCATCTTGATTTACTGTTATATATCTATTATAACTGTTCGAGTTGCTACTTGCATCTTTATATATATATTGCTATTGTGTCGCTCTGACGACCTGAGTATGCATGCTCAGTGTGAGGAGTGGATCTAGCCGGGACCAGGACCAGACGTACATCGCGGACATCTTGATCAGCTATCCAGAGCTATCCTCTTTTTACCTCCATCAGGTCAGTTCTTTATATGTGTTCTGTTTCAGATACTGCATTTCTCATTACCTGTGCGTTGTTTACTGATTACCACGTAAAGCTAGAAGCCGAAGTGTGACTACGGCAAGATATTTCCTTGACCGTAGGAGCATGGCTGGCCTTGTCAGTCCCTCGTATTCCGTATTTTGGGAAGCGGGGCGTGACAACCAACATACGTCATCTATACCATATCGCCTGAACCGTGAAAACCCTCTGTGTGGGACTCTAAAGACTCGTCAATACGCTGGCAGTGGGTTTAACCACAAGCACGTCAGCGGCACTAGCTGTACGTAACGGCTATTCAGGTATTGAGCGAAAGGAAGGCCGACGAGCAAACTCATCCAAACCCTACTAAGCCTGACAGTGACAATATCCGTACAGTCCGGTTTGTTCGTCTAAGAGTATCGTATATCGAGTCTAGGGGGTGGATACAGTCAGACCCCTACTGACGCGATAATTCGTGTCGGTATGTAACCCATCACCACCTGAGAAACTGTCGATCCTGGATCGGTAATTCTCGTCTACCTCGGCCGAGGATTTCTGGTGATGGCCACCCGTGCACAACGCGACATCAACCCCTAATACCGGGAGAGGCGAATCCACGACGATCCGCTCACTGCCTCCATGTGGCTCGGGACTGTACCTAACTAAAACCAGTTTGCATGACTCCTTTGAGCCATGGTAGGGTAATAATCAAAGCACAGTAGGAACTCACACGAGACAAATGACGATCTCAGGTCGACAGACTAACCTGTATACATGTCACCTAGGAACTGCTATCTGACAATAGGTATAATACCAACTATCAGGTTCCCGGCGAGTCCGTCCAGTGTACTTATAACCTAATGAGCAGCTGTATACTATCATAGGTGAACAAACTAACACCAATGGCTTGTGAGATCTGGCCACCGCCCCTCGTTGAGGTCTCGATCAGTATACATTAGTCTACACTGGAGGATCGATGCCCTGTCTCGAAACTCCCACGACTAGGTACATTTAAGGATTTGCTTATAGACCCCCAGCTCGCACATATATGATCGCCATCATAATGCTGGTAGTCAAGCAAAAATCCTATGGGCTTTATCAACATGTAATAGCGATCTGTAATATCACCTAAAGTATGATGATAAAGACAAATCAGATAGCATATTATCATCTCGAGTAAGACTGTTCTACCGGTATAGGTCATCCCTCAATCATCATAATCATCTACCTGCGACTATGATAATTGCATTGAGGGCACTATAGCCAACAAGTGTCACCAGAGGACTGTTATCTGACGATAGGTATACTACCACATAGGAGTCCTCGGCGAGTCCTGTTCGGTGTACCCATTCTCCAATGAGCACCTGTGTACAATCTTTGATGTCACACACCAATGGTTGTGGGATTAACCATCGCCCTCTAAGGGACAAAAAACATACACACTAGTCTACACTGGAATATCGATGCCCTGGTCTCGATATTCCCACGACTAGGAACTGATTAAAGGATGTACTTGTGGACCACCCTGGCCCCACTAGTATGATCTCATCATAGTCCTGGTAGTCAAGTACATATCCTAAGGGATTTATCAACATGTAAGAGACAGACGGTATAAATACCAGTCTACATGTTAAGATAAAGGTAATCTGATAGCATATTATCATGTCGAGAAAAAAAGTCCTCTATATATATATCCAAGCATCCACTATATCATCAATAATGGCCTCTAGGGTATACACATTACTAACAGTAGGCTCATCATTGTCAATGATGCAATCCTCTCTATCCCCGTCTATGAGAAAACCGTAGTAGCTCTCGGGTTGATGAGACTGCCTGCTAGTTCTGCGGAGTGGCATGGGGATGTCCGGTTCTTCTGAAACCTCTGGTTCTTTTAAGCTTTCAGTAATAGCTTGTGGTTCTAGAATTTCTTCCAGTTTTATTGCGCTCCCACTTTTCTGATTTTCTAAAAATTCAGATTCCAAGAAGTGGGCATGACGAGAAACAAAGACCTTTTGTTCCTCTGAGCAACAGAAATAATACCTCCTGGAGTTCTTTGGGCATCCCACAAACTTACACAGTACTGAGCATACCTCGAGCTTGTCCATATGCTGTTTTTTTACAAAAGCTGGACATCCCCATGTCTTAATGTACTTAAGATAGGGTTTCTTCCCACTCCACATCTGATATGGTGTGGTAGGCACAGTCTTGGTAGGAACCTTATTCAGAAGATATACAGCTAATTCTAGTGCATAACCCCAAAAGGATCGCGGCAACTCAGCATTACTCATCATGGGACGAACCATATCCAATAAGGTTCGATTCCGCCTTTCCGATACACCGTTGTGTTGTGGTGTGTATGGAGGAGTAAACTGAGAGAGAATTCCATTCTATTTTAGGTAATCCAAAAACTCGGCACTTAAGTATAGACCACCTCGATCAGATCTCAGTATCTTGATACTTTTGCCTGTTTGTTTTTCCACTTCATTCTTATATTCCCGGAATTTTTCAAAAGCCTCGGATTTATACTTCATCAAGAAGAAATGTCCATACCTAGAAAAATCATCCGTAAAAGTAATGAAATAGGAATAACCACTTCGCGCATGTGTAGATATTAGACCCCACACATCGCTGTGTATGAGTCCCAAGAGCTCGCTCGCTCTTACTCCGTGTCGAGTAAACGGAGTCTTTGTCATCTTTCCCATAAGACAAGATTGACATGTTGCATAAGATCGATATTCGAACGGATCCAAATATCCCTCTCTATATAACTTCGTCAACCTTGTTTAAGTGATGTGACCCAGTCTACAATGCGATAAGAAAGCCTGATTTAATTCCGGAGACTTTCTTTTAAGTGTGTTCTGGACACTGAAAACCTAAGCTTGATTTAATACGTATATTCCGTTATCTAATGTACCTGACCCAATCAAAGCTTGATTAAGGTGGATGTGGACCACATCGCTTACAAATGTAAAATCATATCCTTCCTTAGAAAATAAGAATATAGATATGATATTACAAGCTAGACTAGGTACATACAAACAGTTACGTAGAATTAATATCTGCCCACTTGTCATTCCTAGTTGATATTCCCCTACGGATTCAACGTCCATGCCCATTCCGTTCACAACTCTGAGAGTCATATCACCTACCTTAATAACTCTATGGTTTCTCAAAGCCTGTAATGAATTACAGATATGAGATCCTGATCCGGTATCCAGGAAGTAGAGTTAATTGACATACAGTTTTCAATAACAAACACACCCGAAGCCGAAGCCACAACGTGCTTCGAATCCTGGCTACTGGCTTTCCAAGACCTGCAATCCCTCTGCCAATGCCCTTTCCCATAACAGTAGGAACATTCCTCCTTCCCTACTGTCAGCCCCGAAACTTTTGCCCTTCCCTGTCCCTCTACCTTACTGACACCGCATATCGGCTTTGTGGAGGTCTTCTTCTTCTCACCCTTTGCTTTCGCCTTGGATGCAGAAGAGGAAGATTCCCTAATAAGTAGAGCATATGTCTCCCTGGTTTCCTTCAGGGTATAAGTAGAAGGTAGGAACTGTAGAATCAAGCCAGCATATGACTGGTTCTCCAACGTGGTCTCCAGGTCCGTAAGCTCATCAATATAGCTAGTCATTGTAAGGACGTTGTCCCCTACAGATGACCTGATAGCCAATCTCGCTTGAAGCAATTCCTTCGAGGTCTCATATCTTGTGATAAGAGATTGCTCTCCATATAAATCATTGTTATGGAGGAAGATGGAATCTAAGTCCATCTTCTCATGCTGCCTCTGGTTTTCACCATCTACTGAGGCCAACACGAGGCACTTGGCATTCGCACTGTCCTTTTCTCTTGTCTTATGGATATCAACATCCACGATGGTGGAAACTAGACTTGGGACGGCGGGGGCTTGAGTAGTAATGAGGTGGTCCAGCTTTTCACAGGCAATGGACATCTGGACAAACCCTTACCAGTCAATATAGTCTGCCCCAGTCAATTTATTAGCTAAATGTAACCTAGGCGTGGCTAACTGGTCGCTGCAATTAGGAGAAAGAGAAGAAACAATTTAGCATGATACTCTTGCAAGTTTAGATCAGTTTTTAATTTATCTAAACAGGATGGCTCCCACTGTCTCTCGAATCCCTCCTCAAACCATAAAAGAAGAATTTGTCAGGATTAATCTCACCGTACAATACTTGCTTAACTTTTCAGCCAGGCTAGTGTCGGTACTTCGAGGGAGGTTTTACGACGCTTTCACGAAGTTCCTTAATTAAATAACCTCCTTTCCCTGGAGGCATAGCCCCGCTAACACTGTTCTAGACACCTACTTGGTTTATAGTGTTGGATGTAGTGCCCTCAAAGTCAATTATTAGATCGCAGGTACGTGATTGCAATGATTGAGGGAGGACCTATACCGGTAGTACAGTCTTGCTCAAGATGATAGTATGCTATCTGGTTTGTCTTTATCAGTCGTGTACAGCTTTAGGTGACATGTTCACTATTACACGTTGATAGAGCCCTTAGGATCTTGCTTGACTACCAACAGTATGATGGCGATCATATACGTGAGAGTTGGGTAGTCCATAAGCACATCCTTAAAAGTGGTCCCTAGTCGTGGGAGTTTTGAGACAGGGCATCGATACTCCGGAGTAGACTAGTGTATACAGTCGAGACCCCGATGAGGGGCGATGGCCGGTCTCACAAGCCATTGGTGTCAGTTGGATCACCTAAGATGTATACATGTGCTCATTAGGTTATGAGTACACCGGACAGGACTCGCCGGGAACCTGCTAGTTGGTATTTATACCTAGCGTCAGATAGAAGTTCCCCGGTGACATGTGTACAGGTTAGTTCATCGACCTGAGGTCGTCATTTGTCTCGTGTGAGTTCCCACTATACTTTGATTACTACCCAACCACGGCTCAAAGGAGTCATGCAAACAGGTTTTAGTTGGGTACAGTCCCGAGCCACATGGAGACAAGTGAGCGGATCGGCAGGGGATTCGTCTCTCCCGGTATTGGGGGTGAGATCGCGCTGTGTCTAGGAGAGCTATTACACAAAGTCCTCGGCCGAGACAGGAGATTTACTGGTAGGTACTCCAGTAGTATCTCAAGGTGTTCTGGGCTACACTCTGACACGACTTATACCGCTATTGGGGGTCTGACGTTACCAGCTCCCTAGGCCCGATATGCGATACTCATAAACGAACGGACCGGACTGTATGTATATTGTCACTGATAGGCTCAGTAGGGTTCCAGGATGAGTTCGCTCATCGGCTTCCCTTGAGGTCAGTACATGGGCAGCCGTTACGCACAGCTAGTGCCACTGACGTGCTTGTGGTTAAACCGACTGCCAGGGTACTGACGAGTCTTTAGAGTCCCCCACAGATAGTTTTCCAAGTTCGGGCGAAACGTTGTAGAGGCCGTATGGTTTTATGGCAGGGTTCGAAATTGCACGTGCATTTTTACACGTGTCATATTTCGGACAGATAATACTGGTGGGCTTTGGTTTAAGCCGGATCCATGTATTATATTGAGTCGGAATATTTTTGTATCTCGTATTCGTATTCGGTCGGAATACGGATACAGATATGTATATACAGTGAAGGGTATTTTCGTAATCCGTTACGAGAATATTTTAGAAGATGCATTTCTTTTGGTTAATCATTTTGGTTTAAATGATTAAAAGGATTTTGGAAAGGGTGACTCATTTTGGATGACACATTAATTCTAGAATGTTCACTAATGACTCATGTAATGAGTCATCTAGTGAGTCATTAAGGAGTTAATGTGTTTTTGTTTTGTGAAGAGATATTTTAGGGTTTGTGGAGATATTTCTGGTGAGATATTTTTTGAGATATTTTCTTTACACAAACCATATATATCTACTCACAAATGATATCATAACTAGAGAGAAGTTTTATATGCTTGAGTTCACCATTTCCAATCCTAAGCATCTTCTTCAACCTCCACCCTAACCCTCTCATGTGATGAGAACCCTAGGGTGTTTGAGACAAAGTATTCTACTCATTCTCTACTTCATCTTGGTCATCTCTTTTAGCAGACTTGATGACCGAGTTGCCTCGGTATGGAGGCGGGAGCCCGTTTAAAGATCCGTTGACGTGGTGCCACCTCGAGGAGGAGATAGGAGATCGGAGTTGCCGCGAGGAGCGTGGGATGATGGCTAAAGACCGAAGGACTCGGATCGTTCGGTATAGCCTTTCTACCTCTTTACAGTTTGTTAGTTTAGCGTTAATGGCAAGATCCGGGTTATAGTATGCGATAGCGCCAGTTATAAAAGTTTTTGTTCCGCGTTTGGCATCAGAATGACGGCCGGGGCGCTGCTGTAGACTTACATATAGCATTGATCGTTAAGTGAAAAATCTCCCAAGGAGTAGCATATACTCACAGTAGGATCGGGATCCAAATATCATTGTGTGATAACCCTGAAGGAATCCTAACAACATTATCACACTCTAAATGGTATGCAGCACTAAAAAGTTTCAGTTTCCTTAAAAACTCCCGATGTGGATTTTTGCCCTATGCTCTTATGACCTTGACGAAGGCCAACAAATCATAAGTCACATGTCAAGTTCTATTCATCATTGTTCAGGTTAATTTGAACCCACTTATATATACCCTTGACGAAGGCCAACAAAGTAATACGACTGTCCCAAACCAACGCATCTATCTATACTACATATGAATATCCGCAGCTACCAATCACTATGCATTGGCGAAGGTCAACAAACATAGCTTGAATACTACTGAATATTCATATGAAATGATGGAGGGCTACGAATGGTTTTGGAGAAACCGTGAACGTAGTGAACTTGATATAATCGAAGGAACCTGATAGCTTTTAAAAGGAGTAGTTTAAGCTCCGTATTTAAAAGTCTGCTGTTTTGAAAAAACCGAGTGGTTTTAAAATTTGTTCTAACGATTCAGCTTTGTTTGTTTGATTTACATTAATGTAATGTAGTCCCATCATTTAAACCTATCATCACAGAAAGAAACGAAAATATGACGTACGCTTATGCCATCCGCATTCGCCACTGGGTCCCGTCTTACACCATTAGGTTACTTAACTAACGCCAGAGCTGGGGGCTGGACTAGCGTGGATGCAAAACATAAGCAACGTCTATTATATAATATATATATATATATAATAACCATTCGTCTCACGCAATAATAGGTATTCCAGATCACAGATGAACATATTAGATATACCAGGAATTCCGCATTTTGTTTAAGCCTGTAACGAAAGACGGATTCCACGGTCGTAATGAATAGCCAAACCCCACCCCAGACCCTACGGGTGCGGCAAACTACCCGTCAAATTACCGAAGTGAAGCAACCTCCCTCATCAAAGTAAGTAGGCCACGCGACACTTCAAAGAACCCAGTAGTTTGAGCATCCCACCTTGAGTTTTTTCTAGGAACAGAAAACAGTAAAAGAAATAATACAATGGTGGCTACAACCGCAACCCGGATGTGCCCCGCAAAATAATATTACATCACTTTACAAATTACATCGAATGAAAGGATGAAAAACTCTCATCTCACATTCCCGTCTATTCATGCACGACGATCCAATAAAATTCATATACACAAACCAACAAGAACAGCAACACAGATATGTGCAACCCCGACTAATCGACGTATAGCAATTAGTCGACGTTTCCAAACACATATATCACAACTTGAAACTTGTTAAACGATGTTAAAACTGCGACTTTGAAACACTCTGTATTGCCACATTAAAAAGATAACAGTATATCCAAAATTGGCAAAAACAAACAATATCTGAGACCTTAGATCCAAGCAACTAGAACACAGACCAAAATTCAAAGAATTCCATAAAAATAAAAAAGGTGAGGCCAATTTTTTTGTGCATGTGGCTGGGCCAATTCAGGTGGAATTGCTTCATTTTTGGTATGTGTTCATATCACAATAACTAGAGCACTCTGCAATTGTTTAAAAAAATTTAGAGCCTCCGAAAAATTTGACAAAAACTTGGATTTTAGGTTTCGTGTTTAGGAGTTATTTCGGTTTCGTAGTTTTATATGTTGTCTAAACCATTAGTTATGGTTTAGTAGGCTCTGATACCACTGTAAGTCGATGTCATGCACCCCATGGGTTCCCGGGGAGGCAGAATATTTAAAAAACGATTTTCAAAGCTCGCAACACCGACGGGATCGATGCTAAACCCTAGCTAACAAACTATTGTGTGAGGTTTAACTACTCGGATGAAAGTTATACCTCACGATACCAAGTCCTTCGGGTCTTCTAGTCGCTGTCCTCCTCCTCAGCATCATAAGCTCCACGGATCGTTTGGATCGGGCAATCTCGTCGGCCTCCTCGAGTCAAAGACGATCCACCCGAGAGTCTATAGTCCGAGCTCCAACCTCAAATCTGAGGTAACTAGGGAACCTAGTTCGCTAAACTAGATGGCCTAAATGATGTAAAGAGTGAAGATGAATTAGTTTGTCTCTTGGAACCCTAGGATTCTCAACACATGAGAGGTTTAGGGTTTAGAGGAAGAAGAAGAACACTTGAAGAAAATGAGAGTGAAGAGTGTGAGCATAGAATAATGCATGGTTGTCCTCATTTTAGAATAATGAAGCATACTTATTATTTAGAAGATAAATATCTCACCAAATAAAAATATCTAACTAAATATCAAGCATGCCTCAAAATATCTAACTAGATTAAATGTAAACCTCCACATCATTTCCTCCACCTCATTTAGGTTTTAATCTAAAAGAATAAAACATAATTAGGTGTCCTCTTCTAGAAGCCAATACCGAGGAAATTACGAGAATGCCCCCTCATCCGTATATACATACCTGCATCCGTATTCCGAAGAATACGAATATAAAGAGACGAAAATAATCCATTAGTACAATACTAGGATCCGGCTTAAACCAAAGCCCACTAGTATTATCCGCCCGATCATCATACGTGCACAAGTACACGTATGTGTTCGAAACCCTGCCGTAAAACCATATGGCCTCTACATCTTTTGCCCGATGCAGGGAAACCCTCTGTGTGGGACTCTAAAGACTCGACAGTACGCTGACAGTGGGTTTAACCACAAGCCGCAAGCGGTACTAGCTGCACATAACGGCTACCCAGGTATCTGTCGATAAGAAGGCCAATGAGCAAACTTATACGAACTCCTACTGAGCCTGTATGTGACAATCTCCGTACAGTCCGGTCTGTTCGTCTAAGAGTATCGCATATCGAGCCCAGGGGGTGGTAGTTGTCATACCTCTAATAGTGCAATAAGTCATGCCGGAGTGTAGCCCAAAACACTATGAGAAACTACTGGAATACCTACCAGTAAATCTCGCTTTCCCTGGCCAGGGACTTTGTGCAATGGCTCTCCAAACATAGCGTGATATCAACCCCCAATACCGAGAGAGACGAATCCTATCTAACCACCACTGCCTCCAAGTGTTTCGGGACTGCACCCAACTACTACCTGTTTGCATGACTCCTTTGAGCCGTGGTAGGGTAGTAATCAAAGTACAGTGGGAACACACTCGAGGAGAAGTAGCAGTGTCAAGTCGACGGACTAAGTTGTACTCATGTCACCTGGGAACTGCTACCCGATGATAGGTATAATACCCACCAGCAGTTCCCGACGAGTCATGTCCAGTGTACTCATAACCTAATGAGCACCTGCATACTATCTCCAGTACGACGTACTAATGGCTGTGGGACAGACCATCTTCCCTGCTGGGATGAGAAGCGCATACACTGGTCTACTCTGGAGTATCGATGCCCTGTCTCGATAATCCTACGACTAGGGACCTATATAAGGATGTGCTTGTAGACTACCCAGCCCCCACAAGTGTGACTACCATCACAACACTGGTAATCAAGCAAAGATTCTAAGGGCTCTACCAATATGTATAAGTGATATTCTAAAAGAAACACATGCACATATTGAGGTAGAAACAAACCAAGTAGCATACTACCATTTTGAGCAAGACTGTCAATACAACTGTAAATATCCCAAGCTTCCATTAATTAATATACAAACCGGTATGATACAATAATGGCCTCTAGGGCATATATCACTAACGCGTACGAGATATGATATATATGATGATTGACCCGTATTATTGATTTGAGGATATCGTACGATGGAGTATACCGTACGAGATATGATATATATGATGATTGACCCGTATTCTTGATTTGAGGATATCGTACGACAGATTATACCGTACGAGATATGACATATATGATGATTGATCCGGACTCTTGACTCGAGGATGCCGTATGATGGACTATACCGTACGTGATATTATGAGACTAGATAGCCGACTGATGGATATATCGACTCGAAAATGTTATAGTTTTCTAATCACTTTCGACTCGGGATTAGTTTAGCCTTTTAACAACTTGAATAGATATTAGAATATAATTAGAGCCATATCTATTTTCAAAACTAATGAATCGTATGCATTTTTAAAAGACAAACCCGAGAGACGCTACGGATTTTTAAAAGGCATCTCTTTTTCTCAAAAAAAAACACCATAACACCTACTTTTCTAAAAACAACGATTCGTGATATTTTAAATACCATAACTGTATGACTCATATATAGATATATATTTTATATTGTTGCATTTATTGTTTACTTTTCTGCTATGCTCATATTATTCTCGTTGTATTATATATATATATATATATATATACATGTTCTTTCATTAGCTATTATGACCTCGTCTGCTAGGACACATACACCATTACCGATGATGCGCGTGTTGCACGTACACTTACTTGCCGGCTCACACACATCATCATTGGTAATTGTTATGCCACGTACACATTAGAAATCGTTACTTCGTCATATAACCTAATAACTTGTCGCTTAATAGTATTGCTTAGTATTTATTACCTCACATGCTAGTTTAGATATTGCATTTCTTATTTAGATGCCGCATTCATTTATATATACACATTCTGGTTATGCACTGTAGATTGTCTTTGTGTCGATATTCATTGTTTCATTATTGGCTCATGATTATGAGATTTCGGTTTTCATGAGATTTCTGAATTTAGGAAACCGCGTGTGAATTTTGAAAACATATGATCTCTTTAAAAGAAAATTACGGTTTTTCTTGATATGATGTGTGGCGTCCACCATGAGTTTTCTCGATTCTTGAGCTATTTATATACCCGATTCGAGGAGAGAGGAGGCACCGTCTACGGGTACATGATGGACCCGGTGCGGTATCCCGTGGCAAGAAGATCGTATAGAGAGACGTTGAGCCCGGCAAGGGAGCACTACCGACCAGTGATAGTTTGGCTCGGAGGATATCCAGAGGATACCGACTGGAGTCGTGAGATCAGATGGATATGGGGCCGATCCGATGAGACGGAGCCCGAGATATGAGGATTATGTGTTGCTGCTGGACACGGTTTTTATGATGTTTTCGAGTGTCGATACTGGGCACTCAGGTTTTATCATGATTTTGGTGTGTCGTTGATGGACACACGTTGGATGATATATTTATACTCATACATATATTTACATATGACATGGTACTACCTTATGACACAGACACGAGTATATTAGGTATTACACTTATGCTTATATTGTTACCCTTGTTACCACTCGATGTCATTATAATATTATTATATTACTGTATGACCTAGGAGATCGCCATACATTCGGTTTCTATCCGGTGATGTCTTCTACTCACGAGTTGGCAACTCACCCCCGTTGTGCCGCAGTTTTCTTACAGGTTTGACCGCACAGTTTCCGTAGCGGCTTGCTGGCACACCGGTTTCTTCCGGGTGATTGCTTTGATAGGTGGGGTACACTTACATCATGACCACCATTTGTACTTTTATATTTATTCAGTTGTATCTAGTTAAAAGCTCCATCAATCGGACTATATATATTTGGTAGACTTAGAAACCACAGTTGTATATTCTTTCGGATCTAGAGTCGCGGTTATGTATTATTCTTTATTTCTGGTTTCTTGATGATGTTTTGTTTTTCTTTCTTTACTGTGTTTGATTTTCGCCTTAGGGCGTCGTATATATGTTATTTGCGTGGTTGTTTCCGCCGTTTGGCGAAGAGCTAGCTCCCGATTGGGGATGCATATTATTATTGCTATGTACTGGTTTTGGTTCAAAAATTACAAAGGAGGTGCTGCCCAAATTTCAAATGACGAAAATATTTTCAACTATAGTATATAACCCACTTGTATTTTCATATATCATTACTTATGTATTTAAAGAAGAACCTAATTTCATTATACCTCTATTTCAAAACTGCATCTCCACTATTTTCCTAAAAAGGTTTAGATTTCTGGGCTTTTGGTTTACTTGGATTAGGTGGGGTCCTATAAACTTCACGTGATTCAAGTACCAGTCACGTACCTTTTTCGGGTCATGACAAACTCATAACCCAATGAGCACCTATATACTATCTTGGGTGACTGACTGACACCAATGGCTTATGAGACCGACCACTGCCCCTCATCAGGGTCTCAAAAAATATACACTAGTCTACTCCGGAGTATCGATACCCAATCTCGATACTCTCTCGACTAGGGACATTTAAGGATATGCTTATGGACCACCCAGCTCCCATGTATATGATCGTCATCATAACGCTAGAAGTCAAGCAAGAATCATATGGGCTCAATCAATATGTAATAGTAATTTGTAATACCACATAATGCATGTACATGATGATAAAATCAAACCAGATAGTATATTATCATCTCGATAAAAACTGTTCTACTCATATAGATCCTTCCTCAATCATCATCGCCTACCTGTGATTACAATAATTGACTTGAGGGCACTATATCCAACACCTGGGCGGGTCCAGTGTGGGCAAGGGGTCGGGGTTTGGGTCATGGTCTCAAGGCAGTTGGTTGGGTCTAAAAATATATATTTTTTAATTCGTAACCTTTCGTATCTCCGTGTAACGCCCGTGGAACTTTTAGAATTCCCAAAACTATAAAAATAAATAAATAAATAAAATAATTGGGATGTAAGAATTCAAACAGATGGACTATAGGACAGTATGCTAAAGATTTAACCAATATGCTATAAAGAGTTTCTTGCTTTTATTTATCAAGAATTACTCATAACACATCATCAGAACAAAAATACACCATTTTATTAACATTGGATTAATACAGGTGTACAGGGATTTCAGGGTCGTTACAATAAATCCATGCTATTTTTTTTCTTATTTCAAAATTCCAAAAACTAAGTACTCTCTCTCTCTCTCTCTCTTCGATAAATAGCACCCAAACAATAAAAGTAACTGTAGTAGTAATAATAATATTTTCGATTTTTAAATTCAAAAATACAAATCCATTTCTTACATGTTTAAGTAAATTCCAATATAAGCTTCTTGTAAGTATTTATTATACCTATTTTATATGACTGTAAAGATAATTTTACTACATACAACACAAGAAGTACACTATCATAAAATGAAGTCGGTCTTCAAATGCATATACAAAAAAGTTAGCATTTGGCACATATAGAAAATGGCTAAATTATCATGAACTCCTCTCAAATTTCACACATTCTACAAGAAACTACCCTTTTTCGTTGAAAATAGAGAACTATCCTTTACTTTCCTAAATTACAAGAAAAACATAAACAAAATACTACCATTTTTTCTCATATGACTTTTTATTGACTATAAAAGTGACTTAAACAAAAACCTTCTTATCATTAGGGCTTTCCCGATTGCCTTCCTTCAGATTCAAACTCTCTAAGTGGCGCTTCCTGCTCTTGTTTGTCCTCCCGGTAAACAGTGTAAAGCTTCCTTTCTTCTTACCGTTTCTGACTATTACTGACAGCCGACTGACAGGACAGTTCTCCGCATCCAACTACTACAAATAGGGGTTGCCCCTACGGATTTATCCGTAGGAGCAAACCACTGCCCCTACGGATATATCTGTAGGGGCAATAAATTACCCTGTAGGTGCAAACGCCGTAGGTGCAAGTCTTAGCCATGAACATGCCCCTACGGTCAAAAACTTGCCCCTTAATGTGTATGTCCAGTTGTCCCTACGGATTAGACTGTAGGGACAAAAAAACTTATTTAATTTATCGGTTTATAAAATAAATTATGTGTCCCTCCGGACGTATCCGTAGGGCCAAATATTTGCCCCTACGGATACGTGCGTAGGTCCGGATGTGTAGGGACAAAATATCAGGTATCCTGATATTTTGTCCCTACGGATACCTGTGTAGGGGCATTTGTTTGCCCCTACGGATTTATCCATAGGGACAAGTATAACCTCTATTACTGAGATCATAGGGGCAAAATATCAGGTATCATGATATTTTGTCCCTACGGATTAATATGTAGGTACATATTATCAGGGTTTTTTTTAAAAGGGCTGCCTATTTTTTTCTCGCCCTGTGCACAATAATATATAAATCATATATAAAATTAATCAACACGCAGAATATATATCGCAGTATTCATAATCACATCTCACGCATAATATAAAAAAGAAATCAACAAGCAGAATATGATATCAATATAAACACGCAAACACCACCAATATCAATATTGTCCAAAATATATACAATATGTATCATATAAATAAATACATGTTTAAAATATAAGAATCAAAAAGCTACCCTAGCTCGGTCCAGCTCCACCTCTGATAAACGCCATAATCTGGCGTGCCTGCTCTTCGGATATACCCTGAATCAATAAATCATGCAATGCGGAGTGTGCGGGAGTCTGAGCGGGCTGTAGAGCTGTAGGAGTGGTCTGCGTAACCGCCGTCGAGGTAGTGGCTTGCGGAGACGCAGCTACGGGAGTCTGAGCGGGCAGTGGAGCTATAGGAGCTGTCTACGGAACCGCAGCCGAGGTAGTGGCTTGCGGAGTCGCAGCCGAAGGAGATGCGTGTGGAGGCTCGGCCGATGTACCCTGTCGCGTCTGCACCTACGTGTGTAATAAACGAGTAAGAACTGTGTATTATTCGAATTCATATCATTATCAAGTTATTACGAAACCCTAATCTATGTATACTTAGGGACTTAGGCCTCGTTTGGATATCTAGTTTGGAAAACCGTAGTTTATTTTAATTAGATATGTATGTATGATTAATCAAAGCTAAGTCTATAACCAAATAAGCTCAGGCTACGTACTAATATTGGATATGTTGCTATCTATAATATGACATAATATTTTACTATTAAGTATTATACATACCAATATCTCCTTCAACTCCTGAACGGTGGCCTTGAAGCTGTCCAGTTCTTGCTGGAAACGTCGCTCACTGGAGATGGAGGAAGTAACCGCCGGAGTGGAGTCCAACCTCATATGGGCCCTGTAAGTCTACGGTAGCGCCCCGGCCGTCTAACAGACGCCAAATGTGGAACAAAACTTTTTAACTGGCGCTATCGTATACTATAACCCGGATCTTCCATTATTGCTAAACTAACAAACTACAAAGAGGGTAGAAAGGTTATACCGAACGATCTGAGTCCTTCGTTCTTTAACCATCATCCCACGCTTGGTTGCGGCTGCTCCGATCTCGTCGATCTCCGATCTGCTCGTCCAGGTGGCACCACGTCAACGAATCTTTAAACGGGCTCCCGCCTCTGACTCGAGGCAACTCGGTCATCAAGTTTGCTAAAAGAGATGACCAAGGTTGATGTAGAGAATGACTAGAATACTTTGTCTTACTTCGTCCAAAGCCGTGGACGAACGGTTAATAAAGTTGCCACTCGAAATGAAATGGAATGAGAAATGAACTATGAAATTTCCATACATCCAAAACTTTATTCTTTTTCCAAATGAAATCAATCTCTCTCCTCACAAAGAGGGGCCGGCCACAATATGTAGGTGGGGGGTGAGTGTAGGAGCAAGGAAGGAGGGTGACAATAAACATGAAGCTTATCATAACCATAAATGAAAAGCATGAGTCACAAAGAACAATTAATGCATAAATGATGACTATTAAACCTTAGTCACCATTACAATAAATGCTAAGAAAGATACATGAATCTAGTCACCTATTCTAGAACCATCTAGAACCATGACTCACCCAATGAAGAAAAAGATAAATCCGCATTTAACCGAATGTCAAATACGGAAACTGGAAACTGGAAACTGGAAACTGAAAATTGGCAACTTCCAAAAGCGATCCTGAAACGAATTTCAGGACAACCCCGTAACTGTATAAATATACCCGCATTTGTATTATGACCGAATACAAATGCAATTGAGACAAAGATATTATATCTACTCAATATAATACTCGGATCCGGCTTAAACCAAAGCCCACCAGTATTATCTACCCGAAATATGACACGTGCGTAAACGCACGTGCATTTTCCGAACCCTGCCATAAAACCATACGGCCTCTACAACGTTTCGCCCGAACTTGGGAAACTGTCTGTGGGGGACTCTAATGACTCGACAATACCCTGGCAGTGGGTTTAACCAAAAGCCGTCAGCGGCACTAGCTGTGAGTAACGGCTGCCCATGTACTGACCTCAAGGGAGGCCGATGAGCGAACTCATCCGGAAACCCTACTGAGCCTAACAGTGACAATGTATATACAGTCCGGTCTGTTCTTCTATGAGTATCGCATATCTGCCTAGGGGGCTGGTAACGTCAGACCCCCAATAGCAGTATAAGTCGTGTCGGAGTGTAGCCTAAAAACACCCTGAGATACTACTGGAGTACCTACCAGTAAATCCCCTGCCACGGCCGTGGGCTTTGTGTAATGGCTCTCCTAGACACAGCGCGATCTCACCCCCAATACCGGGAGAGACAAATCCCCTGCCGATCCGCTCACTTGCCTCCATGTGGCTCGGGACTGTACCCAAAAAATACCTGTTTGCACGACTCCTTTGAGCCGTGGTAGGGTAGAAATCAAAGCACAGTGGGAACTCACACGAGACAAATGACGACCTCAGGTCGATGAACTAACCTGTACACATGTCACCAGGGAACTGCTATCTGACGATATGTATAATACCAACTAGCAGGTTCACGGCGAGTCCTGTCCGGTGTACTCATAACCCAATGAGCACCTGTATACATCTTAGGTGATCCAACTGACACCAGTGGCTTGTGAGACCGGCCACCGCCCCTCGTCGGGGTCTCGACTGTATACACTAGTCTACTCCGGAGTATCGATGCCCTGTCTCGAAACTCCCACGACTAGGGACCACTATTAAGGATATGCTTATAAACCACCCAACTCTCACGTATATGATCGCCATCATACTGTTGGTAGTAAAGCAAGATCCTAAGGGCTCTATCAAAGTGTAACAGTGATCAGTCAGCTGAACCTGTACACGACTGATAAAGGCAAACCAGATAGTATACTATCATCTCGAGTAAGACTGTCCTACCGGTATAGGTCCTCCGCAATCATTGCAATCACGTGCCTGCGATCCAATAATTGACTTTGAGGGCACTATATCCAACAATCTCCCACTTGCACTTAAGGCTAATTATTGCGATGTCACATACTCACAGCCCGTGTGATACCGAACACCCAACTCCTCTACTAATCAGTTTCACAAAGCCCGTTCGTAAAACTCTTGTATTCGAGAAATAGCCTCAGTGAGTGGATCCGCCCTGATGTTTCTTTGTATGTCTCTCTTAATCTCAAGTTCGCGGAGAAAGCCATCTCCCGAATTGAGTAATAACTGTCTTAGAATATGTCTGAATATCTGATAGGACCTAGTTCATAAATGAACTCCAAATCCAAACTTCTTAGACAGTACCGATAACTGAACCCAATCAGTATCCAGCACCATGCCTCCCACAGTATCCTCTTGGACCACCTGTCCATAATACTGCCCCCTTCGTCAGAGGGAAAACTATAACTCTGACAATCTCTCTGTCATCCATGTCACCTTTGAAGCCTGAAATGATAACCGTCTCCGAAGGAGGCTGCCGTCATCAAATCCGTAGAACATGCACTTATGTTCTAAAACTGCTTCCTTATGTTTCTCCAGGATTGGATTAATACAAACTTATCGCATCTCTTGCAAAAACAACATTTGGTGTGGTACTTGACATCTCATGATTGACTCAATTGCCTAAGCAAGTGATATGCCAATCATGCACATCTCTCTCCCTTTTAGTCTTTAAGACACCTTTAGAGAGGGTGACTCCATCACCTGCAGGTACACCACCATGCCAGGAGTCAACTATTCTAAAAACTATTTAGAATACTGTCAAAGTACCTACATTAGGAAACTACCCAAATCTAGATCTAAAACCATAGATTTAGAAATCAGAATGTCTGATATTATATCCATATCCTGTCTGGAGAAACAACTGTGTGACGACCACAGTACAACAGATCGTAGTATAGGAATTTTACTTCCTACTCTGTGTATGTCATCAAAATACCATGACATCACACCCTACTACCTTCTTAACAGATCCATCCCCTATTCTGATGAAGTCAAACCCATGACTGTACCATCAAAATTAGATGATCTATCTCCGCTATATCTGCTGTAGTCTATAAATAGACATAAGCTACTTGCCCACTATGCCTCCGCTGCTCCCACTGACCACAACAACCCTCTGGCAGAATAATATATAAGTGCACTTCTAAAGCGAGTTTAGAACGACGCTATACTTAACCTCCTGCCGGGTCTCATAGCCTGGAACAACAGTAGTGTCAAGTCTTGGTAGATAAGAACCTCCCTGTCACCGTCCTTGAGGCTACCGGAGTACCTTTCGGGTGTCTGAGGTTACCCACCATGTCTGCGGAGTGGCTAATGGAATGTCAAACCTGATTGAATCTTTAGGTCCTATTAAATTTTCCGTAATCGTTTGCAGTTCTGGAATCATTTTCAGTTCTACCATACTCCCACTACTGTTTTCTGAAAAAATCTATTTTACTAAAACTGTGGCGAGTCAAGAACAATATCACTATTGATCTTTCAAATGGTAGAAAATCAACCCTCGTCATAGCCAGGGTCAACCCACAAACAGCCATTACAGAAATATGCCCTGAGTTATCCAGAGTCTGGTTTTAAGCATAAGCTGGACAACTCCCCGTACCTTAACATCGTTAAGGTATGAACCATTCTATATCCAATATAGAAACTTTGGCACTTATTTAATTGGAATCAGATTCAAATCATGCAACTGTCTCCAGTGCATATCAACTTAATGGAGAGAGGCTAATCAGCATTACTCAACTTAGGAATCCATCCAATTATGAGCAACCTGAAAGAGAAACAAGTTTCTCAAAACCATTACTATCATCTGAATACCAATCACAAGAATCTACATCTTCGATCTCTTTGAAGAATCTCGATACTTGTGACACCTGGTTCTCTACTTTATTCTTATACCCACAACTTCTCAAAACTTAGACCTTGTATTTCTACGAAACACTTGTCTAAAAACTAGAGAAGTCATAAGTAAACAGAACATAGTACGAGGACCTACCCCTTTGTCCTGATGGACATTTGGACAACATACAATACTCTGTATAAGTCCGCTGAGTTGAACAACTCAAAACCTGTGCGTCGTAGGTGGAAAACTGTACCCAGGCGATTTCCTCAAATATCACCAATTACAACGAATTCCGATATAATGAATATAATTACCTAATTCCCAATAACTTACTCCCACTCATCATCTGTAAAACCATACAGATATGAGAATCATACCTGGTAAATACATACCCTGGAGTAAGTATCTAATCGGGAAAACAGTTTTGCTTTAACAATGCACAGAAACATGAAAATGTTTCGTAGGGGTATCCTGGTATTCCTAGCAATGCCTCTTCCATAATCCAATTCATGACTTCAACCGTATATTTTATTGCCATCTCTCCAAATCCCTTTATTTGTCTTTTAGTCATTACCTTCTGTACATCATCGTTAGGCTAAATGGTTTTCTTCCTTCCCTACCGTTCGGCACCAGCCTATGGTTTGGAAGAAGACTATCCAGTAAGCATAATAGGTGTACCCTCCTAAACCAAGGAGTACTCGCAACTTGAGAGAAGGTGATGATAAAAGACAACTGAATAATACCTTATTCCATTTCTCCCGAACTGGGGAAAAAAGCAAAGGTGAAATAGGAGTGGCGATGAAGTACGCGGTTTGGTCGTGAATGATAGCAGTCGCAATTTACTTTGCTCTCTTTCTAATCCCTTTATTTTGTCTTTACATATTACCTTCTGTACACCCTACTTAGGCTAATTGGTTTTCTTCATTCCCTACCTTTTGGCACCTGCCTATGGTTTGGAAGAAGACTATCCAATAAGCGTAATAGGTGTACTCTCCTAAACTAAGGAGCCCTCGCAACCTGAGAGAAGTTGATAATAAAAGACAACTGAATAAACCAATTCTTTTTCTCCTGAACCTGGATCCATCCTCGAAGAAGTCCCTTCGAGTTCGTATATAACCATACGATGGATCTATCCAATGGAAGTGGATGTCCGTAGTAATACGGGGTGTTCTGAGAAATTCAAAGGGTAGAAGAAGGAGTGGTAAAGACTTATGCAACTCGGACAATCCAAAAGCCAGTATTTTAAGAAGGTTCGGTCAATTTGGTCACTGAGTCATAGTCTAGGGTCGGTCAAAGGTCGCTGCCAGAGAGAGAGAGAAAAGAAACACTCTGCGTGCACTCTAACCTAAATCAGAATGGTTATCACTTTATCTAATCAGGAAACCTCCCACTGTACTGTCAAATTCTCCTCCAAACCTAAAAGAAGAATCAATCGGGATCACCCGAAAAGTAAACCAACTCATCAGTGGGAATCGGGAACCAACTCTCATCGCATGATAACATGACGGAATCCACGCACGTTACTCACACTCCAGAAGGTATGCGCATACTTGGCAAGTTTCAGTTTCTTTAGAAACTCCCGATATGATTTTTGCCCCGTGCTCTTATGACCTTGGCTTTGGTCAAAATGTCATAAGTCACATGCCAAGTTCTACCCATCACTATCTTGTCAATTTGAACCCACCCGCACATGCCCCTGACTTTGGTTAATCGGCAGAACGACTGTCCCAAACCAACTCATCTATCTATGCAACAAATGAATACCCAGCAGCTACCAAACACTATGCCTTAACTTTGGCTAAAATGCATAGCTTGAATACTACTGAATATCCAAAAGAAATGACGGAGGGCTACGGCTGGTTTTTAGCGAAAAACCTTTAACGTAACGAACTTGATATCGCTGAAGGAACCTGATAGCTTTTTATAAAAATATAGTGGCGAAAACCTTTGCTAAAGAGGTCACTCCCGGTGAAGGGATCTCGGCTCTTTCCTCGTGGAATGAGGTGCAAGATATTCCAACTGAATACTGCGATGCAAAGCAACTTGTAATCGACTATAGTGAAGTTATTACCCTGACGCAAACTTCTGCCCAAGGGGTCATTCCCGGTGAAGGGATATCGGCCCTTGCCTCGTCGAATGAGGTGCATGATATTCCAACCGAATACCGTTATACATAACAAAAGGAAACGTCTTTGTAATAACACTTTTTAAAATTGTTCCAACAACTGCCAAATAGGTTTGTTTTCCTTTGCATTGATCAAAATCAACGCAGTCCCATCATTTAATCACACCAGAAAAGAACGAAAATAAAATGTACGTATATGCCATCCGCATTCGTCACTGGGTCCCGTCATCACCCGTTAGGTTACTTAACTAACGACAGAGCGGGGACTGAACTAGCGCGGGTGCAAAACATATACAACATCTACTAGTATATATACCAATATACAATAATCGCTCCAGGCGTGAAAATATGCAACATTACAGAAAAGTAATAAGCATCACAGAACAATACAGATAATCTGGGATCCCCGGGTTTCACAGAGCCGCTGCTGAAACCCGACGTTCCCCTGGTCGTGTGGATAGCCTGTACAATGAAACCTAGACCCCTATGGGTGCGGCAAGTTACACGCCAAAACCTGAAGCGAGGCAGCCCCCTACAGCAAAGTGAATGGACCACCCAGCACTTCACGGAATCCGGTAACTTGAGCACCACTCCTTGGGTCAACCTGTACCCCCTACGAGTACGGTGAATAGTCTTCCAATTCTAGATTGAGGCCCCTCTGCCTCTCAAAGCCATGAGATGCGGACCCGTTGCCCTCCAGAACCCGGCTATCCGTGCACTCCGTCGCGGGGTAAAACCTAGTACAGAAATGAAAAATATGTACAACGGGTACATCGACCTCAGCCCGGTCGTGCCCCAAAAGAATATTATACAAACAGGCAGTGACAGCAGTCCACATGTTGGACGCTCGCCCCGCAATATCAAATGTACAAATAAATCCAAACTGCACTACCATTGCATACTGCTATCCACCACGACAAATCCGCAACATCACAGCACAACACAGAACATCAACGCGAATGTCACGTTCGCAAATCCGTCTAAAAGGACTATAGCAATTAGACGCAATTTACCGCTCAAATGACATTCCCGGTCGGAGATATAATGTAAGTACTGTAAACTAACACGTTTAATTTTCGATCGACTAAATTTCCCGAAGTGGGCCCCACGTACATCTGCTGTACAGTAACAAAATCTGGGCCCAAAAGAACATTACCAAAAACCACAATTTACCAATTCAAGCACACTGAAAAAATATGGAGCACTGTTCCTATATACTGGCCGCAGATCCGCGGCGGTATACTACGATCATATGACCGGATTTTTAGAGTATGCTTAAAAAACCTGCTCAATTTTCTGGGATCATCAAAATAATTTTTAAACCAGATTTAAAATCGACAGAAACATTGAACAGGAAAGTTGTAGTTTTTGATATTCGGTCCGATCGATATTTTAAACGCGTTAGTACAAGTTAGTAAAGTATAATGGTGAGGCTCTGATACCACTGTAAGTCTACGGTAGCGTCCCGGCCGTCTAACAGACGCCAAATGCGGAACAAAACTTTTTAACTGGCGCTATCGTATACTATAACCCGGATCTTCCATTATCGCTAAACTAACAAACTACAAAGAGGGTAGAAAGGCTATACCGAACGATCCGAGTCCTTCGTTCTTTAACCATCATCCCACGCTTGGTTGAGGCTGCTCCGATCTCGTCGATCTCCGATCTGCTCGTCCAGGTGGGACCACGTCAACGAATCTTTAAACGGGCTCCCGCCTCTGACTCGAGGCAACTCGGTCATCAAGTTTTCTAAAAGAGATGACCAAGATTGATGTAGAGAATGAGTAGAATACTTTTTCTTACTTCGTCCAAAGCCGTAGACGAACGGTTAATGAAGTTGCCACTCGAAATGAAATGGAATGAGAAATGAACTATGAAATTTCCATACATCCAAAACTTTATTCTTTTTCCAAATGAAATCAATCTCTCTCCTCACAAAGAGGGGTCGGCCACAATATGTAGGTGGGGGGTGAGTGTAGGAGCAAGGAAGGAGGGTGACAATAAACATGAAGCTTATCATAACCATAAATGAAAAAGCATGAGTCACAAAGAACAATTAATGCATAAATGATGACTATTAAACCTTAGTCACCATTACAATAAATGCTAAGAAAGATACATGAATCTAGTCACCTATTCTAGAACTATCTAGAACCATGACTCACCCAATGAAGAAAAAGATAAATCCGCATTTAACCGAATGTCAAATACGGAAACTGGAAACTGGAAACTGAAAACTGGCAACTTCCAAAAGCGATCCTGAAACGAATTTCAGGACAACCCCGTAACTGTATAAATATACCCGCATTTGTATTACGACCGAATACAAATGCAATTGAGACAAAGATATTATATCTACTCAATATAATACTCGGATCCGGCTTAAACCAAAGCCCACCAGTATTATCTGCCTGAAATATGACACGTACGTAAACGCACGTGCATTTTCCGAACCCTGCCATAAAACCATATGGCCTCTACAACGTTTCGCGCGAACTTGGGAAACTGTCTGTGGGGGACTCTAATGACTCGTCGGTACCCTGGCAGTGGGTTTAACCACAAGCCATCAGCGGCACTAGCTGTGCGTAACGGCTGCCCATGTACTGACCTCAAGGGAGGCCGATGAGCGAACTCATCCTGAAACCCTACTGAGCCTAACAGTGACAATGTATATACAGTCCGGTCTGTTCGTCTATGAGTATCGCATATCTGCCTAGGGGGCTGGTAACGTCAGACCCCCAATAGCAGTATAAGTCGTGTCGGAGTGTAGCCTAAAAACACCCTGAGATACTACTGGAGTACCTACCAGTAAATCTCCTGCCACGGCCGTGGGCTTTATGTAATGGCTCTCCTAGACACAGCGCGATCTCACCCCCAATACCGAGAGAGACGAATCCCCTGCCGATCCGCTCACTTGCCTCCATGTGGCTCGGGACTGTACCCAAAAAATACCTGTTTGCATGACTCTTTTGAGCCGTGGTAGGGTAGAAATCAAAGCACAGTGGGAACTCACACGAGACAAATGACGACCTCAGGTCGATGAACTAACCTGTACACATGTCACCAGGGAACTGCTATCTGACGATATGTATAATACCAACTAGCAGGTTCACGGCGAGTCCTGTCCGGTGTACTCATAACCCAATGAGCACCTGTATACATCTTAGGTGATCCAACTGACACCAGTGGCTTGTGAGACCGGCCACCGCCCCTCGTCGGGGTCTCGACTGTATACACTAGTCTACTCCGGAGTATCGATGCCCTGTCTCGAAACTCCCACGACTAGGGACCACTATTAAGGATATGCTTATAAACCACCCAACTCTCACGTATATGATCGCCATCATACTGTTGGTAGTAAAGCAAGATCCTAAGGGCTCTATCAAAGTGTAACAGTGATCAGTCAGCTGAACCTGTACACGACTGATAAAGGCAAACCAGATAGCATACTATCATCTCGAGTAAGACTATCCTACCGGTATAGGTCATCCGCAATCATTGCAATCACGTGCCTGCGATCCAATAATTGACTTTGAGGGCACTATATCCAACAGGCCCTACTAGGGCCCAGTTCCCGGCCTCTCTCCCAACCTCCGTGGTGCCCTCCGTGTGCGGCGTTCAGGACTGGGGTCAGCAGCATCGGATCGTTCTGTCCAGTAAAATCGATCCCCGATGCCTCGGCCTGCTCAACCACCCGCTCCTACACCCACATTTACCAGTAAAATATAAGTATATCATTTAAATTTGAACCTTTCAAAACTAAAATTTCAAATAGGCGTTGAATAAATATTAACACTTACGCAATACTCCTGAGTAGCGGCGTCGGGGTATCGAAGCTCCCCTGTGGCGGGATCTGTCGAGGTGCCGTGGACGGCAAGATACGCGGACAGCACGCTCGGTGTACCACCATGCGCCAGGGTCTGAGCTCTCTGCAATATTAGAAAATAACTCTTAATATTAGATATATTAGAAAATAACTCTTAATTTTACATTATATCACAAAGTCCGGTCTATTGTAATTTACCGATAACTCCATTGCACGAGTAATATTTCTCGAGCCACCTGTATAAGTGGGGCGACCCCTCTTCGCCGACTTCCTATTCTCTTTATTTTGATCGTCCTGTTTCTACACAACACAATCACATTTAGTTTTCTAATTAAGCAACACAAAAAAATAAACTATATACTAAACAATGAATTACATTTAAAATACATACCTGTTTGCGATGAGAGTCGAAATATTCGCACAATAGAGGCCATGTATCTACGTCGACTCTCGCAAAGGCTGGAGTAGATAGGAAGGCAGCTCTCTCTGCCTCGGGGGTCGCCATCCACAGGGAATAACAGTCGGTCTTCAGCTCATTCCTGTTGTATCGGACCTTCATCTGCATGTTCTTCATCAGGCCATTGTACAGAGCGTGAAGATCGAACACCCTCCCAGGGTGATCAGGGTCGGGTACAGGCTGAAAATCGTAATCTAACTGAAAATACAAAAAAAAACATTGTTATTAGATTGCAAGTGTTAATAATAAATATATTGTATAAATCAAATGAAAATATATATTAATACCCGAGCCTGATCCCAGAAGAGGGTGAATGGGCGCCGGTGCTGGTCTCCCCACTCAACGTGAAGTGAATATTTCTTCACGAGCCGGCTCTCATCCTCCATATACCGGCCGAACCTCTCGGCATGATCGCCGGTATAACGATAATCAGGGGTAAAAAAGAAGGGGAATGCTGCCTCCCCCTAGCTCTGTCGGGTCTCAGCCTGTGGGACTGATTTGGGCCTCGAGTCCCCCTCCCGGGATGGGGAGGCCCTGCGTCTGCAAGAAATATCAAGACAATTAATATTAAGACAAAGTTGTATTAAGAAATCAAGATTTAACGAAAATTGAAGTGTGATATATACCTCCGGTGACTAAAACACGAGCCTGGGCCGGGCAGCAGCACGAGCGGGATGATAGTTCCTCCGGTGAGGAACAGCCGGTGACCCGGACGTGGACACATCTCCAACTAGAAAATAAACATCGATAAAATTATATGGAGTTCAAGTTCATTCTTAAAGGATATGTAAAATGAATAAAACAAATCTGCAAACTGAGCGGAGGGAATGGAAGTGACGGGAGTGGCCCCTGCACCAGACGAGGACGCACCACCTATAATTAGACAATCAAGTATCAGCTATATAAGTAATTGCAAAAAGAATGCGTATATCAATAATATAACATTCTAAATCATCATGTATACACTATAGGATATATAAACATACCCGCAGGTATATGATATATAAACATACCTGGAGGTGCGGGAGTGGCCTCTATCCCTGATGTAAGTACGTAAGAGCAAAAAGAATATATGTATATTTATGATATAGCATTCTAAATCAATATATATGCACTATATGATATATAAACATACCTGGAGGTGCGGGAGTGGCCTCTGTCCCTGATGTGGACGCATCACCAATAGCTAGACAATCAAACATTGACAATATAAGTAATTTTGATATGAACATGCATGCATATCTATAATATTACATTCAAAATGAATATGCGTGCAATATACCTGGAGGTGTGGCAAAGTCCACACGGAAGGAGGCATCCGAAGAGGTCTCCGATCGGGGTGAAAGACCGGCCCTCTGAAGCTCCCTACGCAGCTCTCCGGGCAGCATAACCGCTCTGCCTCTGCCTCTGCCGGTGCCGCGGTTGGAGCTCCTGCCGCCCCTCGCTGCTCCCGTCATCGTCATCAAATCTAGATAAATGGTTCGTGGACGCATTAGACAATCATTACAAGTATTGACTATATATGTATAGATCGTAAAATGTGAAGTAATAATATAACATTACTGATAACCTTTTTCGTTTCATGGGCGCATTAAACATATCTACTTAGATTTCATCATCGATATCATTTCTAACCCACGTAACTTCATGATCGGCCGAAGACAACCCGTCTTTTGAAACAGACGGTCGGAGTACTCTAAGTCTTCTCTCTTCTTCATCCTCATCGCTGTCCTCGAATTCTGGGGCATCGTAAACATCCCTAGGTTTCCAACGGTATACGGCACTCCATCCCGGATGCTTCAAACACTGTGAGTAGTATACTTGGAACGCTTGGTTCGGAAAGATAAACGGATCTTCCTGACCGTAAAATCGAAATGTGTTCACACTGGTCAATCCATATTCATCTTTCCAAGTCCCAAGATTGCTTCTCCACTTATCCGTATCGGTTCGCATACCGTACCAAGTACACTGGAATATATAAAAGGGTTTTGATCGTCCGGGATAGTGAATACCGAGTATACAATTTAAGTATCCATAATAAATCACACCATCCGATCCCACCATCGCAATCCCACTATTCTGAGTGGTTCTAGATGTTTCTATGTCCTTAACTTCGAATTTATACCCAAGGACACCGAATCCTTTATAATATGCAACCTCCATACTAGGAAATTGAGCTAAACATCTTGAATCACTCTCAAATGATGCAGACAAGTTCGGATCGTGAATCTAACAAAATAAATTTTACGAAAAATACATAACGATATAAGTTTAGATTAAAACTGATAGTAATAACATGTTATTCGAATAACTTACATGATCTGCAACCCAATCGAAAAAATTATCCTGATGATATTTTTCCAATCGTTCATCGTTCCAATTAGGATGCCCCTCACGTACCTCGTTAAAATGAATTCTACTTTCGACAATAAATTATGACATTAATATTATATCTTTTATACACACACAAACACAAATATAACAATTAATCCAAAAAAACTTACTCTCTGATTTTTTCAAGACATGCGCGATTAAGCAAGATAAACCAGTATATCTTGTTGATAAATATAGTGTCTACCCTCTTATAATCGGTTTTACCATATGGCCCGTCTTGAATTCTTCGAGACCGGTTAAGTCTCGTCTCAATGTTCTCGTCCAGATAGCGGGAACAAAATGTGGTTGCTTCATCAAGAAGATAACCTTGCATGATAGAACCCTCTGGTCGATTTCTATTGCGTATATACTTTTTAAGAGCGTAGAGATACCTAAAGAAAATATGTTGAATAAATAAATACGGGCATACAGGACAACAATAATTTTAAAAATTGCGCGAAACGAAAAATTCCACGTACCTCTCGACGGGATACATCCATCGATATTGTACCGGTCCGGCTAACTTAGCCTCAGTTGCAAGATGAACCGTCAGGTGTATTATGATATTGAAGAATGACGGTGGGAAAATACGCTCAAACTTGCAAAGTATCAACGCAATAGAATTTTTTAGTTTATCCAGCATCACAACATCCAATGTTTTAGCACACAACTCTCTGAAAAAACAACATAGGTCGTTGATTACAAGACCAACCGATTCGGGGAGAGAAGTCCTGAGGGCTAATGGAAGAAGGTGCTCCACGATAACATGGTGATCATGACTTTTCAACCCATCGATCTTGCCTTTCACAATTTTTATCTTCTTGCTGAATGATCCTGAGAAACCTGTGGGAACTTTCAAATCATGCAACACCTGCAGGAATCTTTTCTTCTTCGGTTGTGACATATGATAAGCGGCATTGGGAAGTACAAACTTGCCTGGTTTATCCGCTACCAGTTTAGTATGCAATTCACTTCTTATTTCCCATTCCTGTAGATCCATCCGAGATTTCAGGTTGTCTTTCGATTTCCCGTCTTTACAAAGAAGCAAGTTGAGTATGTGCTCTGATACTCCTTTCTCTATATGCATGACGTCCAGACAATGACGCACTAAATTTGTTGACCAGTACGGAAGCTCGAAGAAAATGCTTAACTTGTTCCAAAATGGTGGTTTGACCTGTTTTGTCGGATCCATCCCGAAGGTCACATTATTGTAACCATCCCACTGAGCAGTCACGTCCTCTCCGGAAAATGGAGCTGGAGGTCCAAGAAGCTCCTGATGACCATCAAAGTGAACATCGTCTAACCTATAGGGATGGTCTAGATGCAGGAAACGTCGATGGCCGCAATAACAAACATTCCTGCTAAAATTCAAGAATTTCGATGTTGTGTGTTGATAGCAATGAAGACATGCTTTGTGACCATGTACGGACCAACCTGATAGCATTCCATACGCAGGAAAGTCATTAATTATCCACATTAAAACCGCACGCAGTATGAAGGTTGTATTTGTGTTTGCATCGTAAGTCTCTACACCATCAATGAACAAAGATTTTAACTCCTCGATCAGAGGTCGGAGATAGACGTCGATATTGTTTCCCGGTGAGTTTGGTCCTTCGATAAGAAGAGGCATCATAAAGTATGATTGGACCATAGCCAACCAAGACGACAGATTATAAATTATCATTACAACGGGCCATGTGCTGTGACTTCCAGCCATATAGTTGGATGGGCAGAAGCCATCACTAGCCAGTCCGAGCCTGACATTGCGAGGATCGCTACTGAATATTGCGTGCCTCCTATCGAAATCCTTCCATGCCGGTGAATCTCTTGGATGGCTCATTTTTTCATCTTCACTTGTAGGAGCACGGTGATGCCAAATCATTGTCTCGGCTGTTTTCTTGCACCTGAATAGCCTCTGCAGCCTCTGTGTTATGGGAAAGTATCATACTATCTTGACAGGTATATCAGGCTTCTTATCAGAATCTTTCGGCTTATACCTGGCCTCTCCGCATGTTGGACACTCTTTCAAATCTGAATTCTTTTTCCGGCACAACACGCAATTCTTAGGACATGCTTGAATCTTCTCACACTTTAGACCCAAATCAGACATCATCTTCTGGGCTCCGTACCAGCTGTCGGGCACGTTATTTCCCGGGGGCATAGAATCTTTCAAGAACGAAAGAAGTATTATGAATGACTTGTTGCTCCATTCATTTAGGCACTTAATCTGGAAAAGTTGGACGAATCATGAGAGGGTGGAATACTTTGCATTCTCATAAATTGGTTTTCTAGCATCATTCATAAAATTTTCATATTTACCCGCACGCGGTCCTTGACCGGAAGGAAAGTCATCTTTGGTACGAATAGATTCACCTAAGGCAGTCTCTACCATATCCTTCATTTCTTCTGATGGAAAGAAATTACCGTCTTCTTCTTCTGCTGCATTACCGTCTTCTCCTTCTTCTCCTGCCGCATTATCGTCTTCTCCTTCTTCTTCTGCCGCATTACTGCGTTCTTCTCCTTCCCCGTGATATTTCCAAGTTGTATAAAGTCTAGTAAAACCATATTTTACGATATGAAGCTCTGGAAATTCTACCTTCTGTCAGTACTTATTCCCACATCTATCGCACGGGCAGAGAATCTTCTCTATCACGATCTTATTATGTGCGCGTGCAAATTCAATAAAAGCAGCAACTCCTGAGACAAACTTAGGTTGCATACGTTGTTGCCAATCCACATACATCCAGTCCTTAACTCTGACGTACTCATGGGCCATGTTAGACTGTATAACATATAAATTGTAGGTTATGATGACTATATTGAGAAATCTAAGAACGGGATGGTTACTGACAAAGGAGAAAATCCGTGTATATGCTTTGTGTGTGCGTTTGTCGTTGAAAAGAATAAATTATCGATAATCAAAGTTAGATTTGAGAATACTCATGTATGAGAATATGAAAGTTTCATATTATCATCGAATATCATATGTTGGTTTTAACTTGAACAACTTAAATCACTCTCTAATGATGCGTTTGTTATGTATTCTTGTTGTATGTGTGTTTCGGCTATCGGGGGTAAGGCTTCTATCCCATTAAGAATGTATAGAGCGAACACCCATTCGCTTGTGCTTTCAACCGTTTCGAGTAAATTTCGGCAGCACCTCCCCGCTGTTCTCCGAGTACACTGTAATAGAATAGATAATTATTTCAAAGCTGTGAAACAACGTTGAAATGAATATCTAATCTATCTTTGTACACGGAGAACCAACGGAAAGGTACCGACGAAATATCTCGAAACGGATGAAAACACAAGTGAATGAAGGTGTTTGCTTTATACATTCCTAACTTGTCCACACGGGACAAATCTATCAGTTATCATACGATTGATTCTTCTCGTCACATAGACTACACGACGGTTGTTAGTATCGAGCTATACCGTCCGATATTTAACAACCTTCGTATAGTTCTATGTCACGACGAATATCGAACGTATGTTAACCGATAGACGGGGGCTAAGTGGCGCTTTGAGTTTCATATATGAGTATCGATGAGAATATGAGTTTCATATTATCATCGAGTATCATATATTGGTTTTAACTTGAACATCTTAAATCACTCTCTAATGATACGTTTGTTGTGTATTCTTGTTGTATGTGTGTGTTTCGGCTGTCGGGGGTAAGGCTTCTATCCCATTAAGAATGTATAGAGCGAACACTCATTCGCTTGTGCTTTCAACCGTTTCGAGTAAATTTCGGCAGCACTTCCCCGCTATTTTCCGAGTACACTGCAATAGAATAAATAATCATTTCAAAGCTGTGAAACAACGTTGAAATGAACATCTAATCTATCTTTGTACACGGAGAACCAGCGGAAAGGTACCGACGAAATATCTTGAAACGGATGAAAACACAAGTGAATGAAGGTGTTTACTTTATACATTCTTAACTTGTCCACACGGGACAAATCTATCGGTTATCATACGATTGAATCTTCTCGTCACATAGACTACACGACGGTTGTTAGTATCGAGCTATACCGTCCGATATTTAACAACTTTTGTATAGTTCTATGTCACGACAAATATCGAACGTATGTTAACCGTTAGACGGGGACTAAGTGTCGCTTTGAGTTTCATATATGAGTATCGATGAGAATATGAAAGTTTCATATTATTATCGAGTATCATATATTGGTTTTAACTTGAACATCTTGAATCACTCTCTAATGATGCGTTTGTTGTGTATTCTTGTTGTATGTGTGTGTTTCGGCTGTCAAGGGTAAGGCTTCTATCCCATTAAGAATGTATAGAGTGAACACCCATTCGCTTGCGCTTTCAACCGTTTCGAGTAAATTTCGGCAGCACATCCCCGCTGTTCTCCGAGTACACTGTAATAGAGTAGATAATCATTTCAAAGCTGTGAAACAACGTTGAAATGAACATCTAATCTATTTTCGTACACGGAGAACCAGCGGAAAGGTATCAACGAAATATCTCGAAACAGATGAAAACACAAGTGAATGAAGGTGTTTACTTTATACATTCCTAACTTGTCCATACGGGACAAATCTATCGGTTATCATACGATTGAATCTTCTCGTCACATAGACTACACGACGGTTGTTAGTATCGAGCTATACCGTCCGATATTTAACAACGTTCGTATAGTTCTATGTCACGACAAATATCGAACGTATGTTAACCGATAGACGGGGACTAAGTGGCGCTTTGAGTTTCAATAAAATTCAAATTTCAAACATCCTCTCTCTTTCTCTTCTCTCTACACGTATATTTTAGACATCAATATTCAAGCAATCTCTATCACTTTATTATCATATTTTAATAATCAAATCACATAACATGTATTCAAATTTTCAAACCATGCTATACTTCAACAATGTGTATTGCACGCGCAAAATACTAGTAAAACTAGCAAAAGTACTTGTAATTTCTAATAATGCAAAATTACAATGAAGTCCCTAATTCAAAATTACTATTAAGAAAAAGTTAAACTAGCAAACCCGTCTAATCTGCTCAATAAACTTCAGAGCCTCCGTAGATCTTCCAAACAACCTCAAAATTGCAACCAGTCACAGTCTCCATGAAAACCTTGTGGCCATCTTGTAGGGATTTCTGTACCGATTTCAAAAAGCGTACAGTAGTAATGACTCCAACGTTCACATCGAATGTTATGGATTCCTGATCCTAAATCAACCCTTGATCTATGTTTGAACTTATTTCAGTCTAAACAACGTATATATTTTGCCACAACACGCTTTGTATCAAAAGTGCTCTACGATTTCACTACCTTGTGGGTAACACGCTTTCACATGTTTTCTCATGTGGTAGGTGAATTATATATTGGGTTTGAGCTTTGTGTGTTGAAATAGCCATTTTGGTGCATGTCCCATGCATGAAGGCAACTACTTTGTCAATAGATGCTTATAACAGGTTTTTATAATTAAATATCAGTTCTTCTCATGATCCATCCTTTCATAAATTTTTTTTCATGAAATTAATTAAGCAAATGGGTTGAATATGAACATTCGTAGCCCAATTACTAATTTCAACAAAATTTGGTTCACGGTTGTGAAGGGACAATCAATCAACTTAATCGATAACTTCCAGATAGATTGAAGTCAAGCGCAATTCTCATAAGTTTTTCTTAAATTTACAAGCATTAGTTCTGTCTAATATCAACTAGGTATGATGGCAATACACTACTACAAATAGAGGTTGCCTAACCCTAGCCCCAGCCCTAGCCCCAGCCGAACCCCAACCCCAACCCTAACCCCAGCCCCAGCCCTAGCCCCAGCCGAACCCCAACCCTAACCCCAACCGCAACCCCAGCCGAACCCCAACCCTAAGACCAAACCCCAACCGAACCCTAACCCTAAACCTAACCCCAACCCCAACCGATGCCTAACCCTAACCCTCATCGGTATCCAAACTCTGAACCCTAGCCCTAAAATCATCAAAATTATGTTTAATTGGAGATTTACTAACCTGTAGGCGGTGGAGGAGACGACGGAGACGCTCGATCGGTGGTTGACAACGCGCGCAATCGGCGACGAGAAAGAACGAGGGCGGTGGCGACGACGAAAAGGAGGGCGGCGGCGACGACGAGAACGGCGACGAGCCAAACCCTGAACCCTAGCCCTAAAATCATCAAAATTATGTTTAATTGGAGATTTACTAACCTGTAGGCGGTGGAGGAGACGACGGAGACGCTCGATCGGTGGTCGACAACGCGCGCAATCGGCGACGAGGAAGAACGAGGGCGGTGGCGACGACGAAAAGGAGGGCGGTGGCGACGACGAGAACGACGACGAGAAAACAGCGTCGCGCACGGCGGGAACGAGAAATTTGGGGATTTTGGGAATTTTAGGAGTTAACGCGCCAGAGAGATGAGGTAGGGCATTTCTGTGCTTTTTTAATTAAATTCACATTTAGATGCCCCTACGGATTAGTCCGTAGGTCATTTATTTGCGGCTCCGTAGGGGCAAACAACAAATTACGATTTAATATTTTTAAATTAAAACGTCGGGCACCGTAGGGACAACGGTCGGGCCCTACGGATAAGTCCGCGGGACAAAATTAAATCTTCCCTTATGGATTTCATTATCCGTAAGGGCAACCCTCTATTGTAGTAGTGTTTTACACTATTTAGGCTAACATTTAGATTTTCTTTTCTATCTTCTTCCTTCCAATCTCCTTGGCCATCATCCTATTTCATCATCTGCAAGTAACGAGTTGGAAATGACATCTCCATTATCACAACACATCTATGATGATTATTTCATAAATGTGCATTTCATAGATAGTAAATAATAAGAGTGAGGTAATTTTTCTTTAGAGGTGCTTCGCATCTAATGGGCTGACGTAATATGCAAAGCTTTTATATGCAGAATGTTTACTATTTTGTAAGAGAGATGGTATTTGTGTAAGAAAAGGATGACGGTATAATGGTCAATAATTAAAAACCTTGGGTAATTTTCTTTTAGTTTAGAAATGTTCGGCGTAATTAATAATAATTTAGAAAGTACATGGTAGTATTTTGTAAAACACATGAAATTTTCCAGAGCCTGAGCTCAGGATCCTTAAACCCTTATAATAATTTAGCCTAAACAACACAACACATACCAATACCAATTATACCCTGTATATGCAAAGTACACCAAAACGGAGTTCTATCTATTACAGGCAATCTTTAGATTTTTAACCGAGATTCTATGGTGCGGACTTTCATGTGATTCTATGTGCAGGCATAGTCACATAATTCGTGCATTATTCGGCGAATTCGTAAATAATTCTCGAATTTTTGATCGGCCGATTAAATCTCCGATTTAATCACCGCTGGCGAACGCTTCAAATAATTCAAATAAACAGCAAATAATTCACAAAAACAGCGAATAATCCGCAACATCAAAACCCAATGCCTCATGTATTAATTTCTTGCTCGAAATCCTTCTCGAACATTTCTCGAATCTTTCCCGAATATCTGCCGATCTTTTCCGATTAGTTCTCTGAATCCGAATTTTCGACATCACCAAATTATTCCCGAATCGCGAATTTGTGAAGTGTGCAAATAGACAGACCTTTTTTAAAAAATCCTTAGGTTTATAAATTTATTCATATCATTGGAAAATGGAAACGGAAAATGGTGTATACCAACTCTTGTAAAATCCAATCCTGGGAGTCGATAACTATTCATAGTTCTTACCTTGACATCAAAGAAGAGTTCGACTCAATGCTTTATTTCTATCCTAGTTGATCCTGATTCGAAATTAGAAGTAGATTGATTGCTTCCCAATAACCGAATATGTAAATACTGCATATTTGATTACATACATAAATCCATTTTCTTTCATATGAACTCCAAGTATCGATAAGTATTCGATTTCTTACTGTTCATATGTTATGGTATGAATATACCATACCAAATACATATAACTTCACCAGCTATATGAAACATAATCAAAATATACTTTTCATTATTATGTATAAAAGTTCAAATTTGTATACACCTAAAACTGATATTATTTTCGTTATACATTATACATGCCAACCTATGCCTTTTTCATACTAGCTCTAAAGAAAACAAATTTATATATTTCCATATTATATACAACCCAAGTTTTCCCTGGCAAAATGAATATACAATTGAAGTGTTTTTATTCCACGTGCATTGCACGTAAAGAAAATAATGTATTTATATAATTCGAGAACATCTGTGCTTCTCTCTCTTCTCTCTTTTTTCTTTCCCCCAAAACCCTAAAATTTAGAAATTTCCTGAAATCGTTCGAGCGATCGGCGATGGGCTTCTGGGTGACGACCATCATCTTCGTACTCGCCGGCGTCGTCGCCTCTCTCTCCGCTCTCCTCTGCTGCAATCGAGGCCCTTCAACAAATCTGTAACAATCCCTTTCCTTTTTACATCCTCAACTGCTCGTTTTCACTGCTTATTTGTTCTTATCGTTAGTAAGCAAGGTACTATTTGAATGCTGTTGACTATCTCATGGGGCGATTTGCGTAAAGTTTGAATCTTTAGCTGAAATTCGAAGCATTGGTTTAGATCTGTTGTGATGCTGAAAATATTGTTCGGACGCTGCCCGTTATAGATCAGTTATTCTGAATTCACAATGTTTGTTTTTAATGAACTTCATATATCACGAGGCGAGAGGTGGAATGATGGGAATCCGTATCAAAGAAACAGAATAGTTTCATTGTTCAATCGAAATTAAATGATAAGAAATTCATCGCAGTTAAGTTCAATTTTCTTGATACCATGTGGTTGGATTAGGCAACGACAACAATAATTGAAATTTTACCTCGCGTTTATTCAGTTCTCCGCCAGACATCCTTCTCCTATGTTCTGTCTTAAGGACCGGCTTTCTATCAACATTGTTTTTTTTGGGTGCTTTATCTTACGTCCTTCTCCGCTGTTCAATTTTGTTAAGGATAGGGTAACAGTTATTTACTCGCAGAGATAAGGGCTCAAACACACATGCGCTCCAGCACACGCACCACTCTTATCGTGAACTTATGCATTCTTTAAAAAAATCATTATTAATTGCTCCATAACTTTGAGCAACAAATATGTCTTCATCAATCATGCTGGTCCTATGTTCTACCAACACAACCCTACCTTTTCTTCTAGCAATAGCTCACACTTGGGGTCGACCTTAGCTTCTTTCACATAAACAACCTTTTAGGTCAAGTCAAATCAAAATAAGCAAGTTTTTAGAAACACGTATGAATATGCTTAGTCCATTTGAGCACAAGCTAGATTAATTACTTAACACCTTGAGCAAGCTCATGCGCCCATGCATAAATAATAAGACTCCTTAAGGTCGACTCATGACAACTTGGTTACTAAATAACTTGTTATTTCCTAAATGAGCATGCCCACCGAGCATCATGTAATGAATATTTTGTCATGTAACTTAAAGAAACAATTGTCATATTATTTAAATCTCTCATTGATGCATTAAGTGAAATCTCTACCGTATTGAGTTTTGATAGCATAGTTGAGTATGTGTTTTTCTAAACATTCTTGAGGATAAGTAATTCGGAATTGAAGTAAAGGTTCTTAAAATATGTGGATATAAATTTTCTTCTTCTTGTTGAGTTGCACGATCAGTTTTTTTTTTGAGTCACACGAATAAAACCAATGAAGCCTTACTAATAAGATTATTGCAGGGTTTGTATTGACATAATAGTCTTCTAATAACGTCACATCCCTCTTCTTGTCCTTAGTTAGATGCTTAAAGTAGGTGTTGTAGAAACCATTTGGATTTTATGACTTGGCAAATGAACATAATGCTTGTGACAACCGAATGGGCATGATTCTTTGTGCCCATGCATCTACTGTGCTTCAGCTTACTTGGCAGTTCTTTGCATGTACTTATGTCAAAGATTGTATTAGGAAAATGACACATCCCAGTTTATATGTAATGCTCTCATTGTCTCATTAAAGCGCTTAACTGAATAGTACTCAAATATTGGACTCTTGATAGAAGGCTAAGATACCAAATGGCTTATGCAACCATACTCGTGTGACTTTTGTTCTATCTCTAAGGGAGGTTGGCTTCATTTCCTTAAGGCCTCCCTTTTTCTTGATTCCACTAGGTTGGTTGAGTAGATGAGGTATATCCATTGCTCTTTGTCCGAATTTTATAATTGTATACATCAACTTACGTATATTAGGTGTAGAATATAGGAGTGAATTTGTTGATGCAAATTGGCATTTGCATCAATTGAATTATAGTCAATTTTTAGAATTGAATCAAGCTGCATATTATGTCCAGGCAGTATGATGGTGGTGATTGGGGAGGGTATCTCTGTCAGGAACATGGTGGTTAGTGGTTAGTTTTTCTGGTTGCAACCTATGATGGTACGAAATTATGCCAGCTGGCATGAGAGTTCTGAATTCTTTTTCCTTAATTCCAATTTAGCCAAAACTAGGCTAGCTACACCCAAACCCGATTGCCTCCATATTAACCTGATTGCCTCCATCTTAGTAGGAGTACTTAGCCAAAGTAAATGCATAAAATGTTAGCTATCACATCTATAACCTAGATGTTTGGACCAAATTATAATATCTAAATATGAAATCTAGAAGAAAGTCCATTGACCTTGCTATGTACTTATGAAAATGCTATTTTAACAAGTATAAACTTAAATGCTTTGTGTTTTATTTCGAACATACAAAATGTAATTATTAAATATATTTTGAAACCATAACTTTTTAATAACTATTCGAATTTGATTTCTATGAGCCCCATCTTTGTGGGACCAAACATCCATTTTCAGATCCAAATCCGGTTTCCTGTAATGATACTTTAAAAATTACTGGAACCAATGAACTCTCATGGAGCAAAACGACTTAAATATTGAAGCAGAATTGTGTCTAGAATTCATAAATTAATATTTTAAGACTTTACATTACACTAAATAAAATTACCATCCAACTCCAAATTTAATTTGAAAGAACGAAATTATGCCATAAACATATTATGCTAAATTGTTAGGTCCTGAACGCAGAACACTTGGAAATATACTATATTAATGAGCTTTGCAATGAGCGCTTACTATAATTTGTCTTGATATTACCACAACACATGCAAACAAGTTCGATCATATTCTTAGAGTGATCCGAATCAAGACTCAAGTTATCGTGGTGGGAATTTCAAGATGTTGTAAAATCTGAAAATATATGCATAAAAGAAACATCCTTTATTATGGTTATAAAACGAACCAATAATATACCTTATAATTTTAAAATATTAATTATTTAGATCGCGTTTATTATCTTTTTTGGCTGCATGGACCTCCAAGCTTATTGTGGATGCAACTTTTTGTTATTCTACAATATGTATACAACTTTAGATATGTCTGGTTTGTTAAAATAAGTTTACCACTTTTTACAATATGTTTGGATGTACCATTATACATGCAGATTAAGTTTGATCTTGTCAGAGTGATCCTAATCAAGAATCAAATTATTATAGTGGAAAATGTCAGGGTAGTAATATCCGGGAAACCAGGTACAAAAGAAAGCATCCTTCATTGTGGTTATAAATCGAACCAGTATTATACCTTATAGATTTGATTAGACAAAAAAACAAGGGTTTCTTGTATTACATATGTTGGATATCACTTATTACAAATTGTTTGGATATAATGGTATACATGCACAATAAGATTGATCCTGTCCTTGGAGTGATCATAATCATGAACCAAGTTATTGTAGTGGAAATTTTGGGGTAGTAAAATCTGAGAAGACAGGTACAAAAGAAAGCATCCTTCATCGTGGTGATAAATCAAGCCAATATTATACCTTATAAATTTGATTACATTAAAAAGAACGAGGGTTTCTTGTAACATTTATTATCTTCTTTGGTTGCATCCTCCACTCTAGCAAAGTTCGACCTCAAAGCAGGGCCTTGGATGCAATTTTTTTTATCCTACAGTGTTTAACTAATGATGTCAAACCTTATTGGATAAATCACGCTCGATGGCTAGGTTCAAGTATCACATCTGAGAGTTACAGAAATGAATTAGATACTTAAACCGTCTAGGGCACCCCGTTTGCCCTTGTAACCACACTTTGATTTTCATCGGCTATTAAATTCAAAAACTTTCTTTGCGCAGTTTTTATGTTTTCGTCCTATTTCAATTTTAGTTGCTACATCGTGTATTGTCTCATTGGAAAAATTTTGATTACCTTTCATGATCGCAGGTTCCATCTGACATTGCTGATCACAGCTACGGTTTGTTGTTGGATGATGTAAGCTTAACACCTTTTTCTTCTGTTACTTGCTTATGATTAGTGCCCATGCTTAGCTCTTTTAGATCGCGTATTCCTGCTGAATTAAAGTACAATGGAGGTTCTGTGAAACAATGCATTGCTTACTAGATGCTTGTCCTGTGAACATATTATTTGGGAAATCCCAGTGCATAGAAGAATGCAATTCTAATCTGTTATAAATAAACTGTCTTGTCACATGAGTCACTCTACAAGCCATCAATACTTCAAGGCGAAGCAATCTTTTAATCATTTAATAACATTATAAAATGTAGAAATTCAATTAACATACATAACATTGACGCATTCACTTTCCTCATGTAGTTACATAAGTTAGCTAGATCAGTCATGGTGTTACTTTCATGTTGAGACCCCATTTAGAATATGTTGCTTTGCTATATGCATTTCTGGGCGAGCTTAACATTTATGATTTTTTGATGGTACACACAAACTTCAATTGCAATTGGATATACTTTCGACCCTATATAGGCAGAAAGTTGCACGCAATAGCTTTCTAGAATTGTTTAAGCATAAGTGTTAGGAATAACAACTTTTGAGAAAGCCTCTACAGAACTAGCTTTCCTGAGGGATGAAGTGTAATGTCATGATTTTGTTGTGTAGCTATGGGATAAACATCTAAATTGTGAAGTTTATGCTCTTTTCTTGGGAAACTTGCGCGATTTGGTCATGGCCTTATGCTTACTTTTAAGCATGCAAGTGTACACTTCAGCTGTTTTTAGTCTGATTTTTTTTTTAAACAATTTGATTTATATATTTTCTTTTGTTTTTAATTGGCTCATAATTCATCTTTGTCTTTAAGTGAATTCCAAGGTTACAATACAGAGATCTTTGTGATTGTGTTAGTTAATTTGCATTAGTCATCTTCTTCTTTTTTAATGCATACTTTTGGATTTTTCACTTTATCCTCCGATCACCACCACCACGACAACCAACTATTAGACCAATATTAAATCATGTGCCAAAATACAATGGTTTCTCATTCCTACATACAGGAACATAGTTTAAGAACAGAATTTTAAGTTCATGAAACTTATGTTTATGCGTTAAGGTGTTCTCTTTGCTTTGCTTAGCTTAAGGTTTGTCAGCTCGCTTTACGCTTCAAACCTTTGAACGTTTGGTTAGGATACATTGAGATGCTTATGTTCGGTAATAGCATTATACATTCACATCTGTTGGCACAAATTGATCATGTCAAGCATGCATGTTAAAACCAAAAATGTATTTGATCAAGTGGCCAATTCAGTCTATAATGCCAATGAAAATGGGCAACAAGATGATGCCAAAATAAATGGGGATTTGTGTTGCATAAATTTGGACAGCTGAAATTAAAATGACTTAAAGATCTCAGTATGGGCAAATGTGCTGCTTAGTTTTACTAGTATCCCGGTTTTGTTAGATACGATTCCTTCTGTTATAAGAAACAGGAGCACTTGATTGGTCTTAGTTTGGAAATGGATTTGGGAAATATATGCTAAAAGATTTTAAAAATCAAATAATAGCACAACACAACTTGATTATCAAAATTGATAGCAGACAAGTGAGTTTTTCTTATACCACCCCTTGTCATGTAGGTGCTTCACACGGCTATGAGAAAAAAGGGCTGAAGGGGTCCACAATGAATTGCATGAAGATTCCTACTCAGGATCTTACATGGAACCTAACAAGTCTTGTGTTTACCTGCTATTTAAACCGGCCTTACATAAAGTGAAACCCATTTGTTTTGTAGAAGAAATATGTAAGCGCCAATGAGGAGATTCCTTGTTAGCTTCTGTATACAATGTTCCTGTAAGCCATGTTAACCCTTTGGAAAAAAAACTCACTAGTTTCTACTAACCTTCCTCTTCTCCCTTGGCTCTCTCAAGTCTCTTCTCGTCTCTTTGTGGTCAAAATGGAGATTGGGAAGAGAATTAGTTTGTAGGCATAAGATGTTCTTTTTGAGACGTGAAACTCAGACTCAAACAAACTTACAATTTCATTGTTGTCATGATACTACATACTATTAATGCCATTAAATAAGAAAAATTAAGTGGACTGATTAATTACATGGTTCACACCTACCTGAGATATGCATGAGTATAATATTATTGGCGACTATGCATGAATATAATAGTATTTTACATGATCTAAGCAAAATACTCGTCAAAATCTTCATTGTAGGTAGTAAGAGTTACATTACTCTCACATTATTAGTTCTAAATGTGCAATTATCAAGTTCAGAAGAATACCTATTCATTTGCCAACGTCATTCCAAAGACGCTTTTATCATCTAGGTGTATCTAGGTATGTTCTCTTATTTACTACAAGTATAGGAGCATGAAGTGGGTATGGAATGCATTCAAACCATTGAAAGGATTCAGGCAATGATTATGAGTTTCACCTTAATATTGTAAAGTTTACTGTACAATATGCTGTATGAGGTTCCTTTTGTTGATCGTCCCCTGTAAATGTATCCAATGATTTCATTTCCCTAAGGCTGATTAACACTAAACTACGCTTCACTATTGTTGTTTTTCAGTAAACCGCCTTAAAGTGTTTTTTATTACAATACACTCTCTTGAACTTTGATATAAGCAAGTTTTCTTTCTCTAAAATGACCTTAAATATGGCATTTTAATGGATCTTACTCTAATCAAATAGCTTTAAGGTAGTTTACTGAAGAAAAAAATGATAATGAACGGTAGTTTAGTGTAATTTAGCCTTTCCCTTGTTTTCAATAGCATACTAAATGTTATATCTGTATCTTTTGTTAGGTGGGCTATTGTATATCTTGCACAGATGAATCCTTTAATTGTTCCTGTGCTCAACGAAGCGGAGTGAGATGCTCATGCACTACAGTTTAAAGTGCCATACTCTTTATATCATGTAATTTTGGAATTTCTGTCGTCATGCAACAGACAGCATACATCTGGTTGAATCCGTTGCTGCTGTAAAATTCAGATGCTTCTTTGTTTCCGTTGTGAACCAACCAAGCGGAGAGTGTCGCCGTTTAATTACTTGTGCACCAAAGTTTCTTGGTTGTATGTGATATGATCGTTTGTTGCCTTCTATATAACCTTGACTTTGCCCGATAAAAGCTGTATGTTTTCCGTTCAATAGGTTCTGTATCCTTTCCATTCAACTACGAAATTAGTTTCAAAGTTATGTGGCTAATCTAATGTAGTATTACAGATATTTATCGGATGTTTATTGGAAGCATACAGTCCTTAGGGGGTGTTATTGAACTTAGAATCTAATGTACGGGTTGGACGATTGTCATTGTCGGACAATTTTTTGGATTTGGACTCGGACTTATATGCTGGATTTGGATTTGAATTCGAACTTAAATGTTGGATTTGGAATCGGACTTAGGTGCTGGATTAGGATTTGTATACGTGCTGGATTTGGATTTGGATTTAGACTTTTGGTATGCATCTATTTAAGTTCTTGTATAATTTGTATCATGAGTTTTATTTCTACGGGGAATTTTGTGATATAACAATTTTATTATTTAATCTTATAAATGTGTGAAGTCTATCAAAGGTAATTAATTATTATTTCTTTTAAAAATAATTTTATTAAAAATTTATTAACAACAAAACAAATTCATTTTTATCGTTAAGTACATACTAAAAAAAATTTAATGTGAAAATTGTATACTATCAAATTGTAATCTAGTTTTTTCCAATATTTTGCTTGATATATGATTTTTTAATCAAAGTGAAAAATAAATATATCGTTTTGCTTTGTCGTTACAATTCAAAAATTGAAAGAGAAAACATAAAATTTTGTAAGTAATCAAATAAAAATAATAGGGATCGACAAAAAATAAGAAATATAATTTTCTATAAAATGAATTGTAATAAATAAGTTTTACGTCAAAACACATTTTTAGGGTTTTATGAAAATGTTATAATCTAATTAATTAAAACATAAATAAAAATAAGATGAGATCTAGAAAAAGAAAAACCATTATAGGATTTTATGAAAAAATTGCAATATATAACATAATCAATCAACATTTAGATAAGAATAAGATGAGATCAAGGGGGAAAACACATTTTTAGGGTTCCATAAAGAAGTTAAAATATGTATATATATATATATAGAAAGATAATAATGAAGAAAAGAGGCTATAGGAGGAATATGGCGTGGAAAAAATACAACCTCCACCAATTTTTTCGACGATCGGCTCCCATTATCTTCATCGTTATCATCTAAGATGTGGGTACACCAAATTTCATGTGATTCTACAACCTTTTCACCGTTGATTTAGCAATGTAAAAAGTTCTATTGTCGGTAAACCGTTAATTTTGAACCCACTAAATCAACGGTGAAAAAGTTGTGGAATCACATGAAATTTGGTGTACGCACATCTTAGATGATAACGATGATTATGATGGGTGCCGATCGTCGGAAAAAAATGGTGGAGGTTGTATTTTTTCCACGCCATAGGAGGAAATCCCCTCCTATGGCCTCTTTCCTTCATTAATCTCATATATATATATATATATATATATTGATGGGATTCCCTTACACCTAGTCTAGTCTTTGGTAGCATCACTCATGCCACTTTAAAAATTAGAGAACTATCTATCATATAGAGTTAAGGATTACAACATTTGTAGTCCGTTCTTTCGCTTCATAAGCTCCGTGTTGAGGTCCCTTCGCTGCGATCATCAAGAACTCTGACTCTCGAGAGGCTCCATGAGGTGAATGAGGCATCTTGCTTGAAGTCTTCTTGATCTAAGATATGATCTACCTTGAAGAATCTCTAACCCAACCTTACACTTCACTAATGAAGTATCAGTGAAGTGAACACCCTAATCTAAATGGCTAGAATAGATGAGGATGATGAAGTAGGAATTTTGCTCTCTTTTATTTTCTTGATCTCACTTTTAAATCACCATAAACAAAACGCTAGAAAGCTTTTTCAAGAAGAAGAAATCCTTTTGTGATGAATAATGAATTATTGTGAGGTTAGAATTGCAACCATGGCTTAAGAATGAAATCCTTAATCCTTGTAGAGACTTAACCATTTGCTATGGTTAGAGTTATGTCAACAAATATCTTAAGGAAGACAAAAATGGTGGATAAAGTCAAAGAAGCCTACAAGCTTCCATCAAAATATCAACCATGGATAATTCCATAATTATTTGTATTTCCTTAATAATAATTATAAACCCTAATCTAGCCCTAGCATGGTTCAAGTCTCATAAACTCTGGTTGCAATTTTAACCTAGCATGTTACAATATTATATATCACATATATAATATATTATGTAACAAAAGAAAATAATACAATTAACATATATCGCATATACATCAATGTATTATCCAAGTAAGAAAAAGAATCAATAAAGCGAGTTTATATTAGTTAATGTAACGTAATATATCTCATATATAATTATACATTAAATTATCGAATCAACACTTGATCCGATAACCCGGCTATATTACATATAACCGACTAATATAACAAGTACCATTTCATCGAATCAACACTTGATCCGATGACCCGGCTATATCACATATACCCGGCCGATATCACATATCGCGAGAATAGAATACGATATCTCATATCGTATTAGTCTCGGTCCCGCACATATCACATATGTGCCCCTACTCCATTTTTCCTGAGCCAAGAAATCTCTGTGTAAGACTATAAAGAATCGTCAATACGCCGGCAGTAGGTGATGCTCATATCAAACACCCACAAGCTGCAAGCGGTCAGCTAAACGTAACAGCCACCCAGGTATTGAGCGATCAGAAGATCAACAAGCAAGCATGTACATTCTCCTGTGAATCCAATCAGTAACACTACCGTACAGTCCGGTCTCTTCGTCTGGTATGTCGCATATCAAGTCTAGGGGTGGTAAACGTCAGACCCCAGTAACCGATAAGTCATGTCGATGTGAGGCTCATAACGGGTCGAGAAACTACTGATAACTCTTACCAGCAGCACTCCATATCAGCCCTGGCCAGGGACTTCTAGTTATAGCCAATCGAACACAGCACAACATCAACTCCCTATACCGGGAGAGACGAAACCACTCCTATCGCTCATTGCCTCTATGTGATTCGGGATTGTATCCAAAAGCCACCGTTTTGCACGCCCTCTTGGACGTGGTAAGGTGGAAATCAAAGCACAGTGGGAATCACACAAGACTCTATGACGATCTCGGGTCTACAGACTAACATATACCAGTGTCACCGGAGAACTGCTATCTGACAATAGGTATAATACCATCTAGGAGTTCTCGGTGAGTCCGTTCAGTGTACCCAGTCTCCACTGAGCACCCGTACACTATCTTTGATGTCAAACACCGATGAATATGGGATCATCTATCGCCCATCATATGGGTCAAGATGCGTATACGCTAGTCTACTCTGGAGTATCGATGCCCTGTCTCGATACTCTCTTGACTAGGAACAGTTATAGGATGTACTCGTTGACTACCCTGGCCTCACTAGTATGATCTCATCATAGTCCTAGTAGTCAAGTATATATTCTAAGGGCTTTATCAACATGTAAGACCAAGACAGTAAACCAATACAAGTCAACATATTAAGACAAAGTGTAACCAGATAGCATACTATCATATCGAGCAAGAAAGTCCTCTCTATATATATCCAAGCATCCACTATAATATACATCATATGTACAACAATGGCCTCTAGGGCATATATATAACTAACAATCTCCCACTTGCACTAAGGCCAGCTGTTGTAGTATCTCATACCCAACATCCCGAAGATTCTCTCAAATTGTATCTGGGGAATGGCCTTCGTGAGTGGATCCGCAGTGTTGTCATTCATGTCAACTCTTCTGACCTCGATCTCGCGGCGATCAACTATCTCCCGGATCAGGTGATACCGCCTCAGAATATGTCTGGACTTCTGATGGAACCTGGGTTCCTTGGCTAAAGCCACAGCTCCATTGTTATCACAATACAAAGGTATTGGATGCTTAATGGAAGGAACCACACCAAGTTCAGTGATGAACTTCTTCATCCAGACAGCCTCTTTGGCAGTATCGTTGGCAGCGATGTATTCAGCCTCCATCGTCGAGTCTGCCACGGTTTCTTGCTTGGAACTCTTCCAACAAACCGCCCCTCCATTTAGGGTAAAGACAAATCCCGAGTGCAACTTAGAGTCGTCCTTATCACTTTGGAAGCTCGAATCGGTAAAGGACTCCACTTGGAGTTCTCTGTTACCATACACCAAGAACATCTCCTTAGTTCTTCTCAAGTACTTGAGAATGTTCTTCACAGCTGTCCAGTGACTCTCTCCTGGATCTACTTGATACCTACTGACTACACTTAGTGAGTATGCTATATCGGGTCTGGTACATAGCATCGTGTACATGATAGAGCCTACTGCCGAAGCATAGGGTATCCATTGCATGCGAGCTCTCTCTAAATCAGTCTTAGGAGACATCTCTTTGGAGAGAGTGAGTCCAGAGATCGTGGGTTGGTTCCCACGCTTGGATTCTTCCATACTAAACCTCTTTAGTATGGTGCCAATGTACCTGGATTGGGACAATTCCAATATCCATTTAGATCTATCTCTATAGATCTTGATTCCCAAAATGCAGGAGGCATCACCTAGATCTTTCATTGAGAATCGATGTGATAAGAAGAGTTTGACCGAGTGCAGTATAGGAACATCATTTCCTATCAAGAGTATGTCATCCACGTACAATACGAGGAAGACGACCTTACTCTCTGCAACCTTCTTGTATATACAAGGTTCATCTACGTTCTTGATGAAGTCAAACTTTTTGACTACAACATCAAAACAGATGTTCCAATTCCGCGATGCCTGGTTTAACCCGTAGATGGATTTAAGTAGCTTGCACACCTTTCCGCCGCTCCCACTATCTACGAAGCCCTCTGGCTGAGTCATGTACACGCACTCCTCTAAATCACCATTTAGAAAGGCGGTCTTAACATCCATTTGCCAGATTTCATAGTCATGGTATGCAGCAATGGCAAGTAAGATCCGGATGGATTTAAGCATAGCCACTGGAGAAAAGATTTCGTCATAATCCACACCTGGTCGTTGACGAAAATCCTTTGCAACAAGTCTAGCTTTGAAAGTCTCCACTTTTCCATCTACACCAAGTTTCTTCTTAAAGATCCACTTGCTCCCAATGGGTTTTACCCCTTCAGGAGCAACTTCCAAAGTCCATACTTTGTTGGTGTACATGGATTCCATCTCAGATCACATTGCATCCAGCCACTTCACAGATTCCCCGCTCGTGATGGCCTGCTCGAAGCTAGTCGGGTCACCATCTTCCATGATGCAATCCTCGCTTCCACCGTCAATGAGAAAACCGTAGTATCTCTCAGGTGGATAAGGAACCCTACTAGATCGGCGGAGAGGCTGGGGTTCGTTGGGAACTACTGAATCATCTAGTTCTACTAAATCTTCAGTTGTAGTTTGTGGTGCTGGAACTTCTTCCAGCTCTACCTCTTCGCCACTAATTTCTTTTGCAAGAAATTCCTTTTCTAAAAAGGTGGCATGTCGAGAAACAAACACCTTTTGTTCCTCGCCGTGGTAGAAAAGATATCCATGTGAATGTTTAGGATATCCTACAAACTTACAAAGAACTGATCGTGCCTCGAGTTTGTCCGGATTTTGTGTTTTGACATAGGCCGGACAACCCTATATCTTAACACGTTTAAGACGTAGTCTCTTCCCATTCCATATCTCATATGGTGTGGTAGGTACAGATTTAGACGGAACTTGATTCAATAGGTATGCTGCTGTCTCAAGCGCATGACCCCAAAAGGAAATAGGTAACTCAGCAGTACTCATAATAGAGCGCACCATATCTAATAGGGTGCGATTCCTCCGCTCCAATACATCGTTGTGCTGTGGTGTATAGGGAGGAGTAAGTTGAGAGAGAATCCCATTCTCTTTTAGATAATCCAGGAACTCATTGCTCAAGTATTCTCCTCCTCGATCAGATCGAAGGATCTTAATACTTTTGTCTGTTTGGTTCTCTACTTCGTTCTTATATTCTCCGAATTTCTCAAAAGCTTCAGACTTGTGTTTCATCAGGAACACATGTCCGTATCTTGAGAGATCGTCAGTGAATGTAATGAAGTAGAAAGAACCGTTCCTGGCATGTGTAGACATGGGACCACATACATCACTATGTATCAGTCCCAAGAGTTCTGTAACTCTTTCTCCGTGTCCACTAAACGGAGTTTTGGTCATCTTGCCTTTGAGACATGACTGGCAAGTGTCATAAGATGAAAATTCGAACAGATTCAAATATCCATTCTTATGCAACTTAGCTAGCCGTGTCGCATTGATATGACCTAGTCTACAATCCCACAAGAAGGATTCGTTCAATTTTGAACTCTTTCTCTTGTGTATGTTTTGTACATTAAGTACTGTAGTTTGATTGAGAACGTATATGCCATTAAATAACGAACCTGATCCAATCAACTTTTGATTCAGGAATATGTTCATAACATTATCCTGTACTACAAGATTACATCCTTCTTTACTCAATAAAGAAACTGATATAATATTGCATATCATGCTCGGAATGTAATAGCATTCGTTCAGAATCAATGTATTACCATTTGGCAACAAAAGGTGATATTCGCCAACAGCTTTGGCTGCAACATTTGCACCATTCCCAACCCTTACGGAATGATCACCCTCTCCCAGTTCCCTACCTTTTCGTAAGCCATGTAACATATTACATATATGGGATCCCGATCCGGTATCTAATACTCAGGACGTAGAGTGAACTGAGAAACAGTTCTCGATAACTAACACACCTGAAGAAGATGCATCAACATACTTATTCTTCGTTTGGGTGGCGTGAGAATCCAGATATTCTCCTATTCCCTGCTCGGACTTATAACAATTATAAGTGGGAGCGGGACCAACGTTCCCCTGCTCAGTATTGTAAGCGCACGGCGGCGCCCCGGCCGTCGATCCGACACCGGAAACGCGGAAACAAAAAACTTTGCGAAACTTGCAAACCGGCACCACCGCGCACTTTTAACCCGGATCGGGCCATTAACCTATCTACTAGCAAACTATAAAAGGAGTAGAGGAGCTATAACAAGCGATCCGTGTCCTTCGGTCTTCGCCTCCACTACGATTTCCTCGCGGAATCTCCTGTCGTCGCTTCCTCGTCGGAACGGACACCACATCGCCGGGTTCTTTTACGGGCTCCCACCTCTGGACCGAGGCAACTCGGGCGCGAAGTTGGCGAGCCGACGCGTCCAAGAGATACTGTAGACTAAGTGTAGTAGCTTGTCTCTTCGGGGTTATGAAGTTGCCATAAAGATGATGGAGAAGAGAAAGAACTTTGGAGAGGAAGAAGGTGTATCATCTTGCAAGAATGAAGAATGAGATGAATAAATCCCACCACAAGAAAATGAACTCTCTCATCCTTCCCCTCAAAAAGTGGCCGGCCCCTTATATCAACAAATGGTGGAGGGAAAAAATCAAAACCAAGAAGGGAGGTGAGTGTAGGAAAAGCAAAGGGTGACCACATCCAAAAGTGATGATAACAACATCATCTCAATTTCTAATCAACTCTAATCTCATTAATGCAAGAAATGATGAAAGAAAAGAATGGAATCAAAAGATGCTATCATAATCTTTCATTTCACAAATACCCCCTCCACTAATGCTAATTTGCGAACTTGCAAATTAGCCCCTCCATCAGAAAAATCCGGCCGTGAAGGAACAAAGGAATACTGGCCGGAACGGAATGCAAACTGGCAACTTCAGAAAACTGATCCCGTAATAAATTACAGGAAAACCCCGTGACTGCATATACATGCCCGCATTTGTATTCCCACTGAGTACAAATGCAAAGAGACAAAACTACACTGTCTAATACTAGGATTCAGCTTAAACCAAAGCCCGCTAGTAAAATCCGTCCGATCACGATCCGTGCAATACCGCACGTATCTGATCGAACCCTGCCATATCTCCATACGGCCTCTACAACGTTTCGCCCGAAACCTGAGTAACTGTGTGTGGTGGACTCTAAAGACTCGTCAATACTATGGTTGTGGATTTAACCACTAGCACGTCAGAGGTATACGCCATACGTGACGGGCTACCAGCTATTGACCAAAAGGGATGAGCGAACTCATCCTGACACCCTACTGAGCCTGTCAGTGACAATATCCGTACAGTCCGGTCCGTTCGTCTATGAGCATCGCATGGCGGGCCTAGGGGGTTGGTAAAAGTAAGACCCCCAAAAGCGGTACAAGTCGTGTCGGAGTATAGCCCAAAACACCCTGAGATACTACTGGAATACCTACCAGTAAATCTCCTGCCTTGGCCAAGGAATTCGTGTAATGGCTCTCCTAGACACAGCGCGACCTCACCCCCAATACCGGGAGAGACGAACCCCTGCAGATCCGCTCACTGCCTCCATGTGGCTCGGGACTGTACCCAACTAAAACCTGTTTGTACGTATCCTTTGAGCGTGGTAGGGTAGTAATCAAAGCACAGTGGGAACTCACACGAGACAAATGACGATCTCAGGTCTACACATGTCACCAGGGAACTGCTATCTGACGTCAGGTATAAGACCAACTAGCATGTTCCCGGCGAGTCCTGTCCGGTGTACTCATAACCCAATGAGCACCTGTATACATCTTAGGTGAACCAACTGACACCAGTGGCTTGTGAGACCGGCCACCGCCCCTCGTCGGGGTCTCGACTGTATACACTAGTCTACTCTGGAGTATCGATGCCCTGTGTATGATCTTTTAAGGATGTGCTTACTACCAGCTCCCACGTATATGACCGCCCTCATATTGCTGGCAGTCAAGCAAGAATCCTAGGGGCTCTATCAACGTGCAATAGTGACCTGTAAGGTCACCTAAAGCAGTACACGATGATAAAGATAAACCAGATAGCATATTATCATCTTGAGTAAGACCGTCCTACCGGGATATGTCCTCCCTCAATCATTGCAATCACGTGCCTGTGATCCAATAATTGACTCTGAGGGCACTATCTCCAACAATCTCCCACTTGCACTCAAGGCTAATTATTACGATGTCGCATACTCACAGCCCGTGTGATACCGAACACCCAACTCCTCTACTAGTCAGTCTCACAAAGCTCGTTTGCGAAACTATTGCGTTCGAGGAATAGCCTCAGTGAGTGGATCCGCTGTGATGTTTCTTTCTATGTCTCTCTTTATCTCATGTTCGTAGAGAAAGCCATCTCCCGAAATTAGCAATACCTGTCTTAGAATACGTCTGGATATCTGATGGGACCTAGCTCATAAATGAACTCCAAATCCAAACTTCTTAGACTGTATCGTCAACTGAACTTAATCAGTATCCTGCGCCATGCCTTCCCTCAGTATCCACCTGGACTGCCTGTCCAAAATACTGCCCCTCGTCAGAGGGAAAACTATAACTCTGATAGTCACTCTGTCATGCAGGTCACCTTGGAAGCCTGGAATGATAGCCGTCTCCCGAAGGAGAATGCTGTTATCATATCCGTAGAACATCCACTTATGTTCTAAAACTGCTTCCGATTGTTTCTCCAGGATTGGATTAATATCAACTCATTGCATCTACTGCAAGAACAACATCTGGTGTGGTACTTGACATCTCATGATTGACTCAATTTCCTAAGCAAATGATCTGCCAATCATGCACATCCCTCTCCCCTTTAGTCTGTAAGACACCTTCAGAGAGGGTGACTCCATCACCTGCAGGTACACCACCATGCCAGGAGTCGTCCATTCTAAAAACTCTTAGAATGCTGTCTAAGTACCCTGATTGGGAAACCACCCAAATCTAGATCTAAAACCATAGATCTAGTAACCAGAATGTCTGATATAATATCCAATTCCTATGTGGAGAAACCACTGTGTGACAACCAAAGTATAACCGATTGTAGTATAGGAATATCACTTCCTACTCTGTGTATGTCATCAAATACCAGGACATCACACCCTACTACCTTCTTAACACATCCATCCCCTATTCTGATGAAGTCAAACCTATGACTGTCACATCAAAAATAGATGATCTATCTCCGCTATATCTGCTTTAGTCTATAATAGACATAAGCTACTTGTCCACTATGCTTCCGCTACTCCCACTGACTACGACAACCCTCTGGCAGAGTCATATAAACGTACACTTCTAAAGCTAGTTTAGAACGACGCTATACTCATCCTCCTGCCGGGTCTCACAGTCTGGAACAACAGCAATGGAAAGTCTGGGTAAACAAGAACCTCTCTGCCACCGTCCTTGAGCATACCGAAGTACCTCTCGAGTGCCTGAGGTTACCCACCATATCTGCGGAGTTGCCAATGGAATGTCAAACTAGATTGAATCTTTAGGTTCTTATCAAATCTTCAGTAATCGTTTGCGGTTCTGGAATCACTTCCAGTTCTACCATACTCCCACTACTGTTTTCTGAAAAAATCCATTTTTATTAAAACTGTGGCGAGTCAAGAACAATATTACTATTGATCTTCCAGATGGTAGAAAATCAACCCTCGTCATAGCCTGGGTCAACCCACAAACAACCATTACAGAAACGTGCCTTGAGTTGTCCAGAGTCTGGTTTTAAGCATAAGTCGGACAACTCCCCGTACCTTAACAATGTTAAGATATGAACTGTTCTATATCCAATATAGAACCAGAGGCACTGATTTAATTGAACCAGATTCAAATCATGCAGCTGTCTCCAGTGCATGTCAACTAAATGGAAGGAGGCCGATCAGCGTTACTCAACTTAGGAATGCTTCCAATTATGAGTAACCTGAAAGAGAAGCAAGTTCTCTTAATCATTACTATCAACTGAATACCTTACACAAGTATCTATATCTTCGATCACCTTGAAGAATTCCGATACTTGCAACACCTGGTTCTCTACTTTATCCACATACCTATAACTTCTCAAAACTTGGACCCTGTGTTTCTACGAAACACTTGTCTAAAAACTAGAGAAGTCATAAGTAAACCGAATATAGTACGAGAACCAACCCCTCTGTCCTCATGGATACTGGACAACATACAATACTCTGTATAAGTCCCCTGAGTCTAATAACTCATTCCCTGTGTGTTGTAGGTTGAAAACTGTACTTATGGTTAAGAAGAATTACACCGATGTTCAATGCTCCTTACCTAACCATCCACTGATATAGGTAAATGTCCTGGACATAATTTCAAGAAGGTATATCTCACTCTATAAAAATAGACGTACAAATATATCAATTTGAAATTGGTGCATAACAACGGATATTCAAAACCAAATATTTGTCGTCCGGCAAACAGCCCAGGCGATTTCCTCAAATATCACCAATTACAACGAATTCCGATATAGTGAGGATGATCACCTAATTCCCAATAACTTACTTCCACTCATCATCTGTAATACCATACAGATGTGAGAATCATACCTGGTAAATACATACCCTGGAGCAAAGGCTAATTGGGAAATCAGTTTTCATTTAACAGTACACAGTGAAACTGAAACATTGAAATATTTCGATGGGGTATCCCGGTATTCCTAGTAATGCCTCTTCCAGATTCACAACTGTAACCGTATATTTCTTTGCCATCTCTCCAAATCCCTTTATATGTCTTTAGTCATTACCTTCTGTACACCCCTTTAGGCCAAATGGTTTTCTTCCTTCCCTACCTTTCGGCACCAGCCTATGGTTTGGAAGAAGACTATCCAATAAGCATAATGGGTGTACTGTCCTAATTCTAGGAACACTGGCAACGCGAGAGAAGGTGAAGATAAAATACAACCGAATAAAACCTTATTCCTATTTCTCCTGAACCTGAATCCATCCCCGAACTGGAACAAGTTACTTTCGAGTTCGTATATAACCATACAATGGAGTATCCAATAAACTGTGGATTTTCGTAGTGATACGGAGTGTTCTGGAGAAATACAAAGGTGATGTGGGAGTGGTGATGAAATACTTGGTTTGGTCGTGAATAACAGTCGCAGTTTACTTTGCCCTCTTACTAATCCCTTTCTTTGTCTTTACTTAATACCTTCTGTACACCACCGTTAGGCTAATTGGTTTTCTTCATTCCCCACCGTTCGGCACCAGCCTAAGGTTTGGAAGAAGACTATCCAATTTGCGTAATAGGTGTACTATCTCCTAAACCAAGGAGTACTCGCAACCTGAGAGAAGGTAAAAGGAAAAGACAGCTGAATCGTCCTATTCGCTTTCTCCAGAACCGGAAACCATCCTCGAATAAATTCCTTCGAGTTCGTATATAACCATACGATGGTTTTGTCTAATGGAAGTGGACGTTCGTAGTAATACGGGGTGTCCTGGAGAAAAGGGTAAAAGTAGGAGTGGCAATAAGGTTTGCAACTCTGACAATCCAAAAGCCAGTGTTTAAGAAGGTTCGGTTAATTTTGGTCACTGAGTCATAGTCAAGGGTCGGGCCATGGTCGCTGCTAAAGAGAGAGAGAAAAGAAACACTCAGCGTTCACTCTAACCTAGATCAGAATGGTTATCACTTTATCTAATCAGGAAACCTCCCACTGTACCGTCAAATTCTCCTCCAAACCTGAAAGAAGAATTAGTCGGGATCACCCGAGGAGTAAACCAACTCATCAGTGGGAATCGGGATCCAACTATCATCACATGATAACGTGACGGATTTCGCTCATGTTATCACACTACAGAAGGTATGCGCATATCTGGCAAGTTTCAGTTTCTTTAGAAACTCCCGATGTGATTTTTACCCCATGCTCTTATGACCTTGACGAAGGTCAACAAATCATAAGTCACATGTCAAGTTCTACCCGTCATTTGTCCAGGTTAATTTGAACACACCCGTACAAGCCCTTGACGAAAGTCAACAAGGCTATACGACTGTCCCAAACCAACGCATCTATCTATGCAGCAGAAAGGTAACAAGCAGCTACCATACACTATGCCTTGACGAAGGTCAACAAACATAGCATGAATACTACGTGCTACCCGTCTGAAACGACGGAGGGCTACGAATGGTTTCTGGCGAAAACCTTTAATGTAATGAACTTGATATCGTTGAAGGAACCGGATAGCTTTATAAAAATATAGTGACGAAAACCTTTACTAAAGAGGTCACTCCCGGTGAAGGGATCTCGGCTCTTTCCCTGTAGAATGAGGTGCAGGATATTCCAACTGAATACCACGATGCAAAGCAAAAGTAATCGGCTATAGTGAAGTTATTGCCCTGACGCAAACTTCTGTCCAAGGGGTCACTCCCGGTGAAGGGATCTCGGCCCTTGCTTCGTCGACTGAGGAGCAGGATATTCCAACTGAGTACCACGATGCAAAACAAAAGAGAACGTCCTTGTAATAACAGCTTTTTGAAATTTGTTCCAACAACATCATAATAGGTTTGTTTAGCTTGCATTGATCCGAATCAACGCAGTCCCATCAATTGATCATACCACAAAAGAACGAAAATAATGATGTACGTATATGCCATCCGCATTCGCCACTGGGTCCCGTCATCACCCGTTAGGTTACTTAACTAACGACAGAGCGGGGACTGGACTAGCACGGATGCAAAACATATACAACATCTACTAGTATATATATCAATATACAATATTCGCTCAAGGAGTGATAAAATGCAACATCACAGAAATGTAATAAGCATCACAGAACAATACAGATATCTGGGATCCCCGGGTTTCATAGAGCCGCTACTGAAACCCGACGTTCCCCTGGTCGTGTGGATAGCCTGTGCAATGAAATCCTAGACCCCTACGGGCGCGGCAAGTTACCCGCCAAAACCTGAAGCGAGGCAGCCCCCTTCAGCAACGTGAATGGACCACCCAGCACTTCACGGAATCCGGTAACTTGGGCACCCCTCCTGGGTCAACCTGTACCCCCTGCGAGTGCGGCGAATAGCCCGTCAATTCTAGAGTAAAGCCCCCTCCGTCTCAATGCCATGAGATGCGGGCCCGTTTCCCTCTAGAACCCGGCTATCCGTGCACCCTTCCTTGGGGTAATCCTAGTACAGAAAGTAAAATATACATACAACGGGTACATCGACCTCATCCCAGTCGTGCCCCAAAAGAATAATATACAAACAGGCAGTGACGGCAGTCCACATGTCGGACGCTCGCCCCACAATATCAAATGTACATATAAAACAAAACTGTACTACCATTGCATCCAGGCTATCCCCCACGACCAATCCGCAACATCACAGCACAACACAGAACATCAACGTGAATGTCACGTTCGCAAATCCGTCTAAAAGGGCTATAGCAGATAGACTGGATTTACCGATCGAGTGACATTCACGGTCGCAGATATAATGTAAATACTGTGAACCAACATGTTTAAAATTTTCGATCGATCAAATATACCCAAGTGGGCCCCAAGTACTACTGTAGCACTCACAGAAAATCTGGGCCCAAAAAGAATGTTCCAAAAACCCCATTTCACAGTATAAGACCTCCTAAAAAAATTTGGTGCAACAAGGACTAATTATGGCCGCGGAACCACGGCCAATGCATGGGTTAGGCTGCGGTTCCGTGGTGGAACAGTGGATTCATGTCACTAAATTTTCTCAGAAGTCTTAGAATTCCCTGCATGTTATTCTGCAACAACCTGAAAAATTTTTAGAGCCCAAAAAAATTTCGACAGAAACTCATGCAATGGAAATCGGGTTTTCGGAAATTTGTTCGATCGAACTTGTAAACACAATAGAGCAAGCTAGACTAGGTTAATGGCATGACTCTGATACCAATGTAAGTGCACGGCGGCGCCCCGGCCGTCGATCCGACACCGGAAACGCGGAAACGAAAAACTTTGCGAAACTTGCAAACCGGCACCACCGCGCACTTTTAACCCGGATCGGGCCATTAACCTAACTACTAGCAAACTATAAAAGGAGTAGAGGAGCTATACCAAGCGATCCGTGTCCTTCGGTCTTCGCCTCTACTCCGATCTCCTCGCGGAATCTCCGGTCGTCGCTTCCTCGTCGGAATGGGCACCACATCGCCGGGTTCTTTTACGGGCTCCCACCTCTGGACCGAGGCAACTCGGGCGCGAAGTTGGCGAGCCGACGCGTCCAAGAGATGCTGTAGACTAAGTGTAGTAGCTTGTCTCTTTGGGGTTATGAAGTTGCCATAAAGATGATGGAGAAGAGAAAGAACTTTGGAGAGGAGGAAGGTGTATCATCTTGCAAGCATGAAGAATGAGATGAATAAATCCCACCGCAAGAAAACGAACTCTCTCATCCTTCCCCTCAAAAAGTGGCCGGCCCCTTATATCAACAAATGGTGGAGGGAAAAAATCAAAACCAAGAAGGGAGGTGAGTGTAGGAAAAGGAAAGGGTGACCACATCCAAAAGTGATGATAACAACATCATCTCAATTTCTAATCAACTCTAATCTCATTAATGCAAGAAATGATGAAAGAAAAGAATGGAATCAAAAGATGCTATCATAATCTTTCATTTCACAAATACCCCCTCCACTAATGCTAATTTGCGAACTTGCAAATTAGCCCCTCCATCAGAAAAATCCGGCCGTGAAGGAACAAAGGAATACTGGCCGGAACGGAATGCAAACTGGCAACTTCAGAAAACTGATCCCGTAATAAATTACAGGAAAACCCCGTGACTGCATATACATGCCCGCATTTGTATTCCCACTGAATACAAATGCAAAGAGACAAAACTACACTGTCTAATACTAGGATCCGGCTTAAACCAAAGCCCGCTAGTAAAATCCGTCCGATCACGATCCGTGCAATACCGCACGTATCTGATCGAACCCTGCCATATCTTCATACGGCCTCTACAACGTTTCGCCCGAAACCTAAGTAACTGTGTATGGTGGACTCTAAAGACTCGTCAATACTATGGTTGTGGATTTAACCACTAGCACGTCAGAGGTATACGCCATACGTGACGGGCTACCAGCTATTGATCAAAAGGGACATCGATGAGCGAACTCATCCTGACACCCTACTGAGCCTGTCAGTGACAATATCCGTACAGTCTGGTCCGTTCGTCTATGAGCATCGCATGGCGGGCCTAGGGGTTGGTAAAAGTCAGACCCCCAAAAGCGGTACAAGTCGTGTCGGAGTGTAGCCCAAAACACCCTGAGATACTACTGGAATACCTACCAGTAAATCTCCTGCCTTGGCCAAGGACTTCATGTAATGGCTCTCCTAGACACAGCGCGACCTCACCCCCAATACCGGGAGAGACGAACCCCTGCAGATCCGCTCACTGCCTCCATGTGGCTCAGGACTGTACCCAACTAAAACCTGTTTGCACGTATCCTTTGAGCGTGGTAGGGTAGTAATCAAAGCACAGTGGGAACTCACACGAGACAAATGACGATCTCAGGTCAATGAACTAACCTGTACACATGTCACCAGGGAACTGCTATCTGACGTCAGGTATAAGACCAACTAGCATGTTCCCGGCGAGTCCTGTCCGGTGTACTCATAACCCAATGAGCACCTGTATACATCTTAGGTGAACCAACTGACACCAGTGGCTTGTGAGACCGGCCATCGCCCCTCGTCGGGGTCTCGACTGTATACACTAGTCTACTCTGGAGTATCGATGCCCTGCCTCGAAACTCCCACAACTAGGGACCTTTTAAGGATGTGCTTATAGACTACCAGCTCCCATGTATATAATCGCCCTCATACTGCTGGCAGTCAAGCAAGAATCCTAGGGGCTCTATCAACGTGCAATAGTGACCTGTAAGGTCACTTAAAGCAGTACACGATGATAAAGATAAACTAGATAGCATACTATCATCTTGAGTAAGACTGTCATACCGGGATATGTCCTCCCTCAATCATTGCAATCACGTGCCTGTGATTCAATAATTGACTCTGAGGGCACTATCTCCAACAAGTATAACAAGCGGGTTCAGTCAATACATCCATATTATTATCTTGATTAAGGCCTGACATGGTTGCTACCTGGAGAGAGAGAGAAGAAAACACTTTAGCGTATGCTCTTGCAAGATTAGATTGGTTATTATCTTATCTAATCAGGATGGCTCCCACTTCTTTTTATCAAATCTTCCTTAAAACCCTAAAAGGTAAGACTAGCCGGGATCAATTACATCTTACAAGTTCGTCAATCTTTCGGCCAGGCTAGTGTTGGTACTTTGAGGGAGGTTCCCTGTGCTTTCGCACGGACCTAATTAGAATAAATCTCGTTTTCCCAGAGGCATAACCCCGTTAACACCTTTCTAGACACCTACTTAATCGGCTATTTGTCCTGTGTAAAATTCTCTCAGGAGTAACTCTTACTCGCAGTGGGTATCGGGATCCAACTATCTCATAGGAGGAATGCAATCTCATTGCAAATTTCAACACTTGAAATTTCCGATAATGCTTTTACCCCTAACCCCCTATGACCTTGACAAAGGCCAACAAACCATTGGAAGCTAGTCAAGTTCAACCCGTCATTTCTTGATTGAAATAAACCCACCCGCACGACCCTTGACAAAGGCCAACAAGGTCGTACGACTACCCTAATCCAATCGCATCACATGCTTAAGCAGATAAGTACTAGTCAGCTACCGCACACTACGCCTTGACAAAGGCCAACAAACGCAGCACGAATACTAAATAGTCTTTATCTGAAATGACGGAGGGCTACGTAGGTTTTTCAGAAAACCATGAGGGTAATGAACTCGATATCATTGTAGAAACAAGTGATTTTGAAAAGAAGTGTTTTTGAGGTTTTTCTAGTTTCGCTAAAGAGGTCACTCCCGGTGAAGGGATCTCGGCTCTTTCCTCATCGAATAAGGTGCATGATATTTCACAGATACCGCGGTGCAAAGCAAGAACTATAGAAGCAATAAAAAAACTAAACTGTGAGTTTGTAGCATCTGCCAGTTTTGCTAAAGAGGTCACTCCCGGTGAAGGGATCTCGGCTCTTTCATCATCGAATAAGGTGCAGGGTATATCACATATACCACTATGCAAAGCAAAAAACTGTAGCTACCCTTTTTATAAATTTGATTCTACAATATCTTTTAGGTTTCTTATCTTTTATTAATCTCATTAATAAATCCCATCATTTATGCTTCCTAAGCATCACAGAAGAAACGAAAATACAACGTACGCTTATGCCATCCGCATTCGCCACAATGTACCGTTATGCACTGTTAGGTTACTTAACTAACGACATACCGGGACGGGACTAGCGCGGGTGTAAAACATAAGCAACGTTTATTATATATCATATATACAATAATTAAGCATTCATCTCACGCATATAATATGATCACATCACAGTATATCAGCAGTAGAAGAAACATATGAAATATTGGATATACTAGGAGGTCTGTGTTTTATTTCGAGCCTGTATAAAACACGGATTCCACGGTCGTGATGAATAGCCAAACCCACATCCCTAGACCCCTACGAGAGAGGCAAGTAACTCTGCCAATTCTAGGGTTAGGAGACCCGGTCTCGACTCCTCGAGATGGCCTCCCACTGGACCCTAGAACCCGGTTACTTGTGCTCCACTCCTTGGGTCCACCTAATGCGGAAAAATAAATAATATATAATGGTGACATCAAGCTCATCCCGGAAGTGCCCCAATAAAAGAATATTACATACAATTGAATTTTACATGAATGAAAATAAAAACCCTCATCTCACATAAAACCCCCGGCTATTCAGAACACGACGATCCAATATAACATATCACAGCAACACATAATATCTCATATCATCAACGTAAGCAAGTATGCGTATCCCGATTATCGTTGATGTATAGCAACGAAGCCGGCAATACCCCACATACTACACTTACGGTCGCAGAAAAGAAAAGTGAAAAACTACAACATTTGGAATCCATAAACACCTTAGACATCGTAAACCCAAAATATCACATATTACGGATTTCATGCCTAACAATTTGAATTCCACATATTGTATCACAATCACAGAATATCAAGACGATGTTTAACATTTCGATCGAATCAACATACACTCACAAATTACCCCCGTGAGCTCAACACTTGAGCAAAGCCAAAACACTGAAAAACCGTGCCGCAGTGTCTATGGACCAGCCGTGGAAGGAGTTAACCAATGCCTCACCTATGACACCACGGAACTACGGCAAACCCTAGGATTCAATCGCGGTTCCGTGGGCATAGAATCGGGTTAACGTTAGTATAGTCTTCTAGATGGTCCATAGGAATACTTGCACGATTTTACGAATATAATCAATTTCGGAAAATTACAACACTTGGAAATTTCAGCGGGTTACAAAATATGGTGTTCTAAGTTCGATCGAACTGCTAAATATAGTCAAGGTTACCAATCCAGTGTTCAATTATACGACTACGAATTAGCCCGTAAACAAAATAATCAGCACATGAAAATTTGGCTAAGCAAACAATACTAGAAACCCCAAAACGAAGACACCAGAGCACACGAGAAATACGGGGAGCAGAGGAGGCTAGGGTGCCGGCCAGGACGGAAATCCATGCTTGGTGCTCGGCCAAATTCCGAGCACCACCCCCCGTATTTCACCCATGTTCATAGTTTGTCCCATATACCATTCTGCACCTGTTTGAAAAAATTTAAAAGGACTTTTTAGAAAATTTACAGAGAGCAAAATGAAGGTTCCATAATACCGTATTTCGAAGTCGATTTCGTTTTCGTATTTGTTTTAACACGTGTCTAAAATTCTAGCTTAGCTCTGATACCACTGATGGGTTTCCCTTGCACCTAGTCTAGGGTTTGGTAGCATCACTCATGCCACTTTAAAAATTAGAGAGGTGCAAAGCAAACAAACCATGAATCTTTACTAGAATTTTAGGGTAACAAAGTTTGTATCACATACAAAGAACTATCTATCACATAGAGTTAAGGATTACAACCTTTTGTAGTTCGTTCCTTCGCTTCATAAGCTCCGTGTTGAGGTCCCTTCGCTGCGATCATCAAGAACTTCGACTCTCGAGAGGCTCCATGAGGTGAATGAGGCATCTTGCTTGAAGTCTTCTTGATCTAAGATGATCTACCTTGAAGAATCTCTAACCCAAGCTTACACTTCACTAATGAAATATTAGTGAAGTGAACACTCTAATCTAAGTGGCTAGAATAGATGAGGATGATGAAGTAGGATTTTGCTCTCTTTTGTTTTCTTGATCTCACTTTTAAATCACTACAAACAAAAAACTAGAAAGCTTTTTCAAGAGCAAGAAGAAGTGTAACATTTCAAAAAAATAAAATATTATTTTTGGGAATTTTTAAAATTAAATAATAAAATATTGAATATTTTAATAAGGCGGTATAATTAAACACCGATAAATTTTTTTTGGAAAATTATGGAAATTACTAAAAAGAGGGTGTTTTATGTGAATCATGCAGATTTTAAGTTTTTATGATTAATTATACGCTATTTTAATGCTAATTGCGATTAAAAATCGCTAATCGCGGATTAAGCATGTTTTGTGCACATAGTGTGCACAAAGTCCTTTTTTCACACTTGTGCATTTTTCTACCATGGTTTCATTTGGGTTTCCTATTCCAATATTAGAGAAGAAAAGAAAGGAAAATGAAAAGAAAAGAAAAGAATAAAGAAAAGAAAGTCAAGAGGTATGGGGGGTAGTTAGGAGGCATGGTGCTTGACCTTGGACACTCTCTCTCTTTCCCTCACTCTCTCCCAAGACTCCAGCAGCAGCCCCTCCCTTTCCCCTTCCCTTTCTCCTCCTCTTCCTCCTCCTTCTTCTTCTTCTCTTCACTCAAGCTTCAAAACTACACCAAAATATCTTCCCCACTTCACAAAAAAGATGCACAAGCTCACAAGCTACACTATGGACCTAGAAAAATTTGATTTTGGCGCTGTAGAGGATTCATGGATGCTAAATGAGGTAATCCCTACACCATTTGTGTAGTTTTTCTTTCACTTCGGTATTCATATGTGTTTAGTGGTGATTAAGTGTTGTTTGGGTGAACTTTGAAAATTCTAGAGAGGGCTAGGATTTGAATTGAGTGGTGATTGTGAATTGAGGCCTAGTGGTGACCTTAACCCCTCCCAATTGATAGAAAACCAGACCAACACAACTGAAACCCAAAATACGGATTTACAGAACTTTGCAATGTCGGTTTGTGAACTTAGAGCATGCAGGAAAATCTGGGATGACCTTGGTTATTTTCAAGAAAAGTAAACAATACCAGAGGACTAGAATTGATCCTAGGAACCCCCTGTAGCAAGACGAACCACAGAGGAGCCCCCAGGGCCGGCGAGCTCGGATTGGCATGGGAGAGGGCTCGGTCACTTGGTGAGGGGGTGGGTCCAGGTTTCCTCTGTAGGTCACATATACCCTATATATCACCCTATGTTGTTTGCTCACATGGTTTTCACCATCATCCAAATCTGGGACCAATTTCCTACAATTTAGTATTATGACATTGCCATGACTTAAACTTTAGAGACCAAATCTTGGTTTTTGTGTTAGATTGGTGGCCTACAGGGAATCTGGAGTGACCCTAGACATTTACTGGAAAACTAGCAAGACCATTACCCTATATTGACTACCAGGAGACTACCCTACAAACACGACACCCCAACTCCCTACCAGGGCCGATGTCGCCAGAATTTTAGGGTACGGGGCTGACCACCTTGTGGAGTCAGGGGTCCTGGTTGCTTCCATAGCTCTTATACACTTTATACATCACTCCAGTATTGTTTTGGAACATTGTTTGCACCTTAATCAAAATCTGGGACTGAATACATGTGTTGCTGTTTTGATTCAAGTTATGGTTTTACGTATTCTGAATTATGGATTTTTGTGATTTGTGTTGTACTCGATCACTTGACGTTTGTACGTCTCTATCGGGTGTTATTTGGTTAAGTTACGAGGGCAAACTATAGGTTTTGACCTATGTGAGTTCCGCGTGTCGTTTTGGTTTCGACTTGGTTTTTAATGCGATACGATATGCTATGATGTGTAGGTACCCTCGCGACGACTTCGAGACAACAAGAAAGCGCGTGGCGACGTCGGCATCGGCAAGCGAAGGTCAAGGTGAGTAGTTTATATCTACGGGGGAAGTCGGGTAGATGGCGTATAGCACCCCCGCGGTTCGATATTTAGTATACTATATATATACTATATATATGATAGCTTTATATGTGACATGGATATTCAAGATATGATTAGGTGTTAAATGGTTGGATTAGGGTTATTAGAAGTGAACTAGTATAGCTTCTTAGTCACGAACCCTAGAATAGGTTTACACCCACACGCACACACATGCTTACTTTCTGATACTTGTGCGTATATGAGGATACGTATATATATACACACACCTAGGTATGGGATGACGTATATATATACACGCATACCTACACATGGATGATAAGGGTAGTGGATGATATTTTGAGATGAGTCGATGAGTTTGGGCATGGTGCCATGAGATCGGTGATATGATGTAGTTCGTATTATGGGATACGACGTGAGATTTTAGCGGGCCTTTAGGCGTGTTTTCATACACGCACACATATCTATATAGATGGTATCGGTTTGTACTAGACATAGATTAGTACCCCAGATCATGAGATATGATGATAAGGATACCAGATAATTGATGAGATGAATGTGATATTTGACCCGTACCCAAATTTGGGATGCCGTACGATGGATTTACCGTACGAGCTTTATATTGATGATAGATCCGCACTCTTAACTCGAGAATGTCATATGATATATTGTATCATACGCGGTACTATTGGGGAGAGATCACCGACTATTATATATGTATATGTATATTGACTCAGATTTAGGTGGTTTCCATACCCTTTCGATTTGCTTATTATTTAGGTCTGTAGTTTACTTAGTAAATGTTAGACTAGACCCGAGTCATACCTATTTCAAAATTAACGAATCGTGAGTATTTTAAAGATAGGCAAAGGGATTCTACGGATCTTTTCAAAAGACGCGTCTTTTCTTAAAAAACACCTAGCCCTTATTTTTCTAAAAACCCTGATTCGTCTTATTTCAAATGGCAAAACTGTATGACATTTATTTATTGATGTAGATTCTTCACTGTTGCGTTTATTATTCGATTTCTGCATATTCTTGCTATTCGCATCGCATTGCAGGTGTAAATGTGTTATTGTTATATTAAACCCATGCTGTTAGGACACCAGCACCATTATCGATGATGCGTATGTTCCACGTACACCTGCTTGCCGGCTCACACACTTCATCATCGATAATTGCCATGTCACTACACAGTAGGATTGTTGCATCAGGATATGATCCCTTGTATGACATATTGGCACACATACATATTGTACATCCATACTTGCATACATACGTATTTGCACATACGTAGATGATTCTGTCTTGATTTTGAGATTTGGGAACCGCAAGATATATTTTAAAACTGGATTCATTTAAAAGAGTGGTTTCCCTCGATATGTGCATATTACTGTTTTGTGTTGCATGATATACGGATATGCTTACATTTCTGTTATATGTCGCATACATCATGCTTTATGATTTTACGCATTGAGATATGCTGTTCTCATGAGATTTCTGGATTTGAGAGCCGTGGCGATTTCAAAAGAAAGCATGTACTGTTTTAAAAACCCGGTTTCTCTTGATATGATATTTCAGTGCGTCCACCATGTGTTTTCTCGGTTCTGAGAGCGACATGTGAAACCCGATTCGAGGAAGCGGATGAGGCTGATTGCGGGTACATGGTGGACCCGGTATGGTACCCCGGGGCGAGAGAGAGATTTCGTGTGGATGACGATGAGCCTGCCAAAGGGACTACTACCTACCGGTGATTATATTGAGCTGCGGATATCCGGAGGATACCGACCGGAGTTGAGAGATGATACGGGTCGATCAGGATTGACGGAGCCCGTGGGCCGATCCGGACTGACGGAGCCCTATATATATGAGGATTTACGTGCCGATGCTGGGCACAGGTTTCATGATGTTTTCGAGCGTCGATGCTGGACACTCAGGTTCCATGATTTTGATGTGTCGCGAGGGACACATGTTGATTTATATCCCCATACTTCCATGCATATGCTTTACGATATTCACATACTTTTAGACGTCATGATATAGTTGACATTGATTCATGTTGATTACATTGATCATACCTCATATTTATGATTCGTTGCTACCTGAGGCACTGATACGAGCACTTGGTATTACACTGATGTATAGATGTTTACCCTTGCTACCTTATCATGCTTCAGACTTATTCATATTGAGGATATATATATTTGATCGTATTGACCTAGGATAAGTCATACATACGATTACTGCTCTGTGATGTTTTCTACTCACGAGTTGTCAACTCACCCCGTTGTGCCACAGTTCTTGCAGTTTTGCCGTACAGGTTTCATTGCGGCTTTTCTGGCACACTGCTTCTTTTCTGGGTGATTGCTTTGGTAGGTGGGTTCACTCGCATCGTGACCACCATTGTACTTATTTATTTTCAGTTGTATCTAGTAAAATTCTATCAACCAAACTTGTATATTTATTCAGACTTAGAAAACCAGTTGTGTATTATTTCGACCTTAGAGTCACGCGTTGTAGTATTATGGTTTTCTTGATGATCTTGAGTTTCCTTTTGAGTTTTGATCCTCGCCCTTCGGCGTTGTATATTATATTGCTTGCGTGGTTATGACCGTCGATTGACGAAGAGCTAGCTCCCGCTTGGGGATGCCTTTTATCATTATGCATATATTATTCTTGTTGTACCCCTTTGGGGCCAGTATTTACAAAGGAAACTCTGCCGAAATTTTCAGAAAAGACTTGAGGATTTAAAAATGCATATTCGGCTTACTTATTTAAAAACCTTGTTTTTAAAACATGTTTTCTTCACTTCTTTAAAACTAGTTTTCCTTCATTTATTATTTGAAATGGTTTTAGATTTCTGGGCTTTTGGCTTACTTGAATTAGATGAGGTCCTATAGACTTCATATGATTCAAGGGCCACGTGCTATTTCGGGTCGTGACAAGAAGAAGAATCCTTTTATGATGAATAATGAATTGTTGTGAGATTAGAATTGCAACCATGGGTTAAGAATGAGATCCTTAACCCTTATAGAGACTTAACCATTTGCTATGGTTAGAGTTATGTCAACAAATATCTTAAGGAAGACAAAAATGGTGGATAAAGTCAAAGAAGCCTACAAGCTTCCATCAAAATATCAACCATGGATAATTCCACCATTATTTGTATTTCCTTAATAATAATTATAAACCCTAATCTAACCCTAACATGGTTCAAGTCTCATAAACCCTAGTTGCAATTTTAACCTAGCATGTTACAATATTATATATTATATATATAATATATTATGTAACAAAAGAAAATAATACAATTAACATATATCGCATATACATCAATGTATTATCCAAGTGAGAAAAAGAATCAATAAAGCGAGCTTATATTAGTTAATGTAACGTAATATATCTCATATATAATTGTATATTAAATTATCGAATCAACACTTGATCCGATAACCCGGCTATATTACATATAACCGACTAATATAACAAGTACCATTTCATCGAATCAACACTTGATCCGATAACCCGGCTATATCACATATACCCGACCGATATCACATATCGCGAGAATAGAATACGGTATCTCATTTCGTATTAGTCTCGGTCCCGCACATATCACATATGTGCCCCTACTCCGTTTTGCCTGAGCCAGAAAATCTTTGTGTAAGACTATAAAGAATCGTCAATACGCCAGCAATAGATGATGATCATATCAAACACCCACAAGCTGCAAGCGGTCAGCTAAACGTAACAGCCACCCAGGTATTGAGCGATCAGAAGATCAATAAAAAATCCTGTACATTCTCCTGTGAATCCAATCAATAACACTACCATACAGTCCGGTCTTTTCTTCTGGTATGTCGCATATCAAGTCTAGGGATGGTAAACGTCAGACCCCAGTAACCGATAAGTCGTGTCGATGTGAGGCTCATAACGGGTAGAGAAACTACTGATAACTCTTACCAGCAGCACTCCATATCAGCATGTTGGGTTCCTTATCACCTCATATAGGGTTTGGAAGCATCACACATGCCACAATTTAAATTTTAAGAGGTGCTAAGCAAACTTAAGTAGGAATCGAACTAGAAATATAGGGTAACACTTATAGTATCACATACTAAAGTTAATTTATAACTAAGTGGAGAGACTACAACCTTTGTAGACCTCCTAGGGTTTGAACGAGCTAGCTTGAACCTCCTCCACGTCCATGACGATCCACCCGGAGTTCCTTTACTCGAAGCTCCTTGCTCCAATAGATCACAAAGATGATGAAGCAAACAAACTACACCAAGGGGCTAAACAAGTGTAGTGTGATGATATGGTTGTGTTCTCATATAAAAACCCTTTCTTTCTTTTAACCTCACTCACTTTTGAAACTCAAGAGAGAACTAGAGAGAGGAAGATGAAGATGGCAACCATTTTCTCATTTTTCTTTTGGATGAAAATATAATAATGAAAGATAAATGAGAGAGAGATAAATATCAAGAATAAATATGTCTTTTGAAACCATGGTTAATAAAATATCTAGATATTTTAGAATGAGAAGAAAATAGCAAATGAAAAAGAAACCATGGTTTAATTTTGGTCAAGTAAAGAAAAGTCAACAATGATTTAAAATCAATTTTCTTTTTCTCATTCTAATATATATAAATATATTTACTTTCCATGTATTTCTTATATTGCCATCTTTGATGTATCATCAACCATAATACTAATGCATGTATGTATGCGTGTATGCACATCAACATGTACATATACATGCATGCATCCATCATAAAGAAAAGTTTTATTTAAATGAGATAAAAGTCAATATTAAATCAACACTTGATTTAATAAACCGGTCATATCTCATACGACCCGACCAATATAAAACGCCCGATTAAAATACGGCATCATATACACGTATTTAATCGAGCTCCTGCACATATCTTATATGTACACCACATCGTTTCGCCTGAGCCAGGAAACTCCTATGTGGGACTCTAAGACTCGTCAATACGCCGGCAGTAGGTGATGATCACATCAATCACCTACAAGCCGCAAGCGGTCAGCTAAACGTAACGGCTACCCGGGTATTGAGCGATCAGAAGAAGAACAAGCGAACTTGTCAAAACTCCCGTCAATCCAACTGGCAACACTTACCGTACAGTCCGGTCTCTTCGTCAGATATGCTGCATATCGAGTCTAGGGATGAAATCGTCGACTCCAATAACTCAATAAGTCATGTCGGTATATGGTCTACAACAGATCGAGAAACTTCTGATAACACTTATCAGTAATATCTCAGCAGCCCTGGCCACGGACTTCCTGTTATAGCCAATCGTGCACAGCGCAACATCAACCCCCAATAGCGGGAGAGACGAAACCCCTTCTATCGCTCATTGCCTCCATATTCCTTGGGACTGTAACCAAAATCCACCTGTTTGTACGACTCAACAGAGCCGTAGTAGGGTGGAGATCAAAATACAGAGGGAGGACACACAAGACTCTATGGCGATCTCGGGTCTACAGACTAACCTGTACCGGTGTCACCTGAGAACTGCTATCCGACGTATGATATAATACCACATAGGAGTTCTCGGTGAGTCCGTTCAGTGTACCCAGTCTCACTGAGCATCCGTATACAATCTTTGGAGTCACCACACCAGACGGATATGAGATCATCCATCGCCTATCATATGGAACAAGAATGGTATACGCTAGTCTACACTGGAATATCGATGCCTTGTCTCGATATACCTACGACTAGGAACATTTCAAGGATATGCTTATAAACTACAGGTGTTCCACTAGTATGATCCACATCATAATCCCAGTAGTCAAGCCAATATCCTTAGGGCTTTATCAACATGTACCAAATGAGTAAAAACATGATCAAGTGAACATATGATAAAGAGAAACCAGATAGCATACTATCATGTCGAGCAAGACTGTCCTCTGAATACACACACACACACACACACATCAGTACATACACTATCATATAATGGCCTCTAGGGCATACATATATCCAACAATCTCCCACTTGCACTAAGGCCAATTATTGGCATATCTCATACCCAACATCTCAAAAAGTCACTCATGCTGCGGCTGAGGGAGGGCCTTGGTGAATGGATCCGCAGTGTTGTTCTTTGTATCTACTCTCTTAATCTCGATCTCATGACGATCAACTATCTCCCGGACCACATGATATCGCCTCAGGATGTGTCTGGACTTCTGATGGGACCTGGGCTCTTTGGGCAACGCCATAGCCCCATTATTGTCATAATACAAAGGTATTGGATCAATAATGGTTGGAACTACTCCTAGCTCCGAGATGAACTTCCTCATCCAGACGGCTTCCTTGGCAGCATCATTTGCAGCAATGTACTCAGCTTCCATCGTTGAGTCTGCAACGGTATCATGTTTGGAACTCTTCCAACTTACCGTCCCTCCATTGAAGGTAAATGAAAACCCTGAGATAGACTTGCTGTCATCCTTGTCACTCTGGAAGCTCGAATCGGTAAAGGCCTCCATTTGGAGATCTCCGTTACCATACACCAAGAATAATTCTTTAGTCCTTCGCAAGTACTTAAGAATGTTCTTCACAGCAGTCCAGTGATTTTCCCCTAGGTTTGACTGATACCTACTTACTACACTAAGTGCATAAGCTACATCAGGGCGTGTACACAACATCGCATACATTATCGATCCTACTGCCGAAGCATAGGGAACAATGCTCATGCGAGCTCTCTCTTTATCAGACTTTGGGCAATCGTCCTTGGAGAGAGTGACTCCATGGAAAGCGGGTAAGGCACCCCGCTTGGAGTCTTCCATACTAAACCTCTTTAGGATGGTGTTGATGTACTTGGTTTGGGACAATCCCAATAACCGTTTGGATCTATCTCTATAGATCCGTATGCTCAATATGTAGTGGCATCACCCAGGTCCTTCATGAAGAACCTTTGTGATAAGAATGATTTGACGGACTGTAGCATATGAATGTCATTTCCCATCAGAAGTATGTCATCCACGTACAATACGAGGAATGCGACATTTCTCCCTACATTTTTCTTATAAACACAAGATTCATTTGGATTTTTGATGAAATCAAACTCTTTGATAACATCATTAAAACAGATATTCCAACTCCGTGACGCCTGCTTTAATCCATAAATGGATTTAAGCAACTTACATGCTTTTCCGCTACTCCCACTATCAATGAAGCCTTCTGGCTGATCCATATAAACGCATTCATCTAAATCACCATTTAGAAATGCAGTTTTAACGTTCATCTGCCAGATTTCATAGTCGTAGTGAGCAGCAATAGCAAGTAGGATCCGAATGGATTTAAGTATGGCTACCGGAGAGAAAATCTCGTCATAGTCCAAACCTGGTCTTTGACGAAAGCCTTTCGCTACCAACCTTGCCTTATAGGTCTCTACCTGTCCATCTACACCGATCTTTCTTTTAAAGATCCATTTGCAGCCTACAGGTTTTATCCCGGAGGGTACATCCTCCAAAGTCTATACTTTGTTGGTGTACATGGACTCCATTTCGGATCTCATGGCATCCAGCCATTTCACAGAGTCACCACTCGTGATAGCTTGATGAAAACTGGCAGGATCATCATCATCCATGATGCAATCTTCTCTGTCACCATCAATGAGAAAACCATAGTATCTCTCCGGTGGGCGAGAAGTCCTACCAAATCTACGGAGTGGCTGAGGTTCATTAGATTCTGTTGCAACATCAGTTTCAGCCAAGTTGTCATTTGTAACTTGTGTTTCTAGAACCTCTTCTAGATCTACCACATTGCCATCATTATCATTTGGAAAAATCTCATTTTCTAAAAATGTGGCATACTGAGAAACAAACACCTTTTGTTCCTCCTTGTGGTAGAAAAGATACCCAAACGAATGTTTTGGATATCACACAAATATACATTTGATTGATCGTGTCTCGAGTTTGTCTGGATTCTGCTTTTTGACAAAAGCCGGACAACCCCAAATCTTAACTCGTTTAAGAGATGGTGTCTTCCCATGCCATATCTCATATGGAGTGGTAGACACGATCTTGGTTGGAACTTTGTTTAACAGAAAAGTTGCAGTTTCCAATGCATGCCCCCAAAAGGAGATGGGTAACTCAGAATCACTCATCATGGATCGTACCATATCTAATAGGGTACGATTCCGCCGCTCTGACACACCGTTGTGCTGTGGTGTGTAAGGGGGAGTGAGCTGAGAGAGAATCCCATTCTTTTTTAGGAAGTCCAAGAACTCAGTACTTAAGTACTCTCCACCTCGATCTGATCGAAGTATCTTGATTCTCATTCCTGTTTGGTTTTCTACTTCAAGTATGTACTCCTTGAATTTCTCGAAAGCTTCAGACTTATGCTTTATCAAAAACACATGACCGAATCTTGAGAAATCATCAGTAAAAGTTATGAAGTAAGAAAACCGCCTCTTACATGTGTAGACATTGGCCCACATACATCACTATGTATGAGGCCTAGGAGCTCAGTAGCTCTTTCTCCGTGTCCAGTAAACGGAGTTTTGGTCATTTTACCTTTGATACAAGACTGGAAAGTTGCATAAGATTTATACTCAAAAGAATTTAAATATCCATCTTTATGAAGCTTGTTTAGTCTTGTTTCATTAATATGACCAAGTCTACAATGCCAAAGAAAACCTTCATTTATATCTGAAAATTTTCTTTTACTTGTGTGTTGAATGTTGAAAAATGTGTGTTGATTAAGGACGTATATCCCGTTATTAAGTGTACCACAACCAATCAACTCTTGATTAAGTCTAATATTCATAACATTGTGTTGCACAACAAAATGATATCCTGATCGCACGCCGGGAGCGTGTCGGATGTTCAAAGAATTAAAGTATAACCGCGATCAGGACGGTGTCGCTATGCAGCTAGCCGGTCGAGCACGGGTCGGTCCACAGGGAGATGGTGGTATCTTACCTTCTTGTCTTAGACGAGTCAATAAAGAATGAGTATATGTATGTTTGATCTAACCTATGTGTATTATTTGCAAGTATAAAGTTGTTAAGAAAAAGATACGAAATTGTAAGCTAAAGAAATCCGTACTCAAAACCTTTGAGCCGAGTCTTGACCAATTGAAGCTAGAGCAATCGGCAACAACGTGGATTAGGGGATTTAAGCGCGGTATTCGTGGAATCCGGCTTATTTACCCTTGTCCTTCCGTTCTTGTCTCTTGCTTTCGCCTCCGGCCAAACCGAACGCAACCGGTCGTGGTTAGGAATCACCGTTACCTTGTCAGGGTAGGGTGCCTAACGGAGCGCTTGCGTAACGTTTGGGCGGAGTTCAAATGGAAAATAACGGGAAAAGGAAATGAGAAAAGAAGTGTTAACTTACAATACCGTATTTATTCTTAACAACGACGATAATTACAACATTCACAAAATGAACAACAAAGAGCAAAAGAAAAGAACAAAGAAAAGAAAAGATTACAAGTAATTAAGTGCAAGGAATTTAAGTGCATGAAATAAATTGCAAGTAAGTAAAGCAAGAATGAAAAATGCAAGAAAGTAATTACAAGAAACTAGAACTCAAGACAAGCATGGGATCAATAGCCAACCCTTAAACTTGCAAGCTCAATTAAGAGGTTGCAAGATCAAGAGAAGGGTAGAGAACGCATGTGAAGTGAAGAACTAGTCCCGTGAGAAAATACGACCCTTGAGATCAATAACTAACCCTTAACCTTTCAAGCTCAATGAAGAGCTTGAAAGATCAAGAGGAAGCAAGAATCTCAAGGGGGAGCTAAACCAACAAGAAAGATAAAAAAACCCTCATCTTCATTAACATCCACTCAAAAAGCTCTCACTACAATTTTCATGGAGGAAGAATGAAGAAGAAGAAGAAAAAGACTAAATCCTAAAAAGAAAGAAGAACAAAAGAATGGACACAAAATTGGACCCTTGGCTTAGCTCAATTCTGGAGTATTTATATCTAGGGCAACATTCAGAACCTACATAGAAAGACCCAAATACCCCTGAAATTTGACAAGCTGCAGCGCCAGTACGGCCGCGGATCCGCGGCCTAGACCCCTTATTGGCCGCGGATCCGCCGCACTATAGTGGGTTCAGGGCATGGGCTTTTCTGTACGGCCCTGGTCTGCTGTCCCCTGTTGTCTGGTACATGTATTTTCTGATAATCTTTCCAGAATATCTTCAGAATTCTTAGTCCAAGATTGCTATCTTTTCTTCACTTTTGACTTCTATCTCTCTCGAGCTCCGCGCACCCATTGATTCTTGTGCTGCCCCCCTCGTGCTCTGTGCTTGTCCCACACACGAATGACCACTGTCATATGTCTTGTCTCAGGAACTGGTACTCGGCACTGGACGGATATGGATGACCGGAACCCGGCTTTTATCTGCTGTCAACAGATGTTCTGCTTTTGGCGCAACTGTGGAGATTTTGTCTTGATTTGCAATATTTGGACTGGAAACCTGTACTCTGTAAATATGCAACAAATACGGATTAAACGCACCTACCTATAAACACACGAGCATAAGAATGGGCGGTATAAAATGCAGTATTCTGTTATGAACAAATACCCCCAAACTTAACTTTTGCTCGTCCCGAGCAAAACCAATTATTCACAAAAATAAAATCCTAACCGCACTTTCGCAGGGAACGCGATTGCACTGAGCACGTGCAACAAGCCGTTAAAGCTCTAGGTGTCCCTAGTAGGAGGAGTGTTGTCTCCTGAGGGTTTTCAGCGGATACTACCCACAAAATCCCGTCAACTTAGTGTCATAAGTTAACATCAATTTTACTCCTACAGTTTAGTATTTACGTTAGAAACTCTATCATCCTAAGTTAGAAATATCCAACCCTAATGCTTCACACCTCTAATCTATTTAACCTTAGATCATATACGTTCCAAAAAAAGTTTAGAAAGATGTTGGTTCTCCTGAGTTTTCCTTCTAAAGTGTGGCCTCAAATCAGGGATTTTTATCAACTTTACAGAAAACACAAGTCTTATTCTTTATTACTATCTTTTATCCAAATATCGATTGTATACCCCTACGTGTGTGTGTATTTGCACCCCTACACTCAAGAATTCAATTCAAGCTATAATACCCTTGCCCTAATACCTAATACTACTTATTTTCATTAAGGATGGACGGATTTGCTCACACACCTTTTATGCGACTATTAATGCTTCTTGAGGCACTAACGACCGATTACCGAATGTGTGAACTTTAAAGCGTAAATAGCTGTTTCCAGGTCTTAACTTTATTCTATTTTTCTTTTTCTTTTTTTTTCTTTTTCAAGACCGGATATATTTTTCAACATGCTCTTTTGGTGTTTAGCTTTAAATACCGTTTTTCCTTTCATACTAGGCTTTCAGGCAAGAGTATTTCTAGGTATCCTCTACTATCCCAAGTTTCAAGCTGCGTGTATGTGCAGTTTGTAGGGTATATACTTTCTAAATTTGAACTCAAGAAAAGAAACTATTTTTCAGACTTATTCTTCAGTAAAGCATCAATACTTTCCCTTCATCTTGACTTAACTCAAAAAACTGAACTCAAGATTACCTATTTCTCAAAAAAAAACTGTAAGGACGTATACTTACCAAAGTTAGACAGAATGAGGGTTATTTTTAGGGTTTTCAATTCCTAAGCCTAGAATTTAGTTATTTCTAACATATCAACCAAACTTTCAGAATAAAAATCTAAGTTACCCTATCAGCTAACTTGACGACAAAGTTTTTATATTTTTGGAAAATTTTCGATTTTTGTAGGTTTTTAATAAGGTATGCAAATGCAAGATATACAAATGAATGCGAAGGAAGAAAGCTTACCGAGCACACCCCCAAACTTAAACTTGACAGTGCCCTCACTGTCAGGCTATACCAAGAGGGTCAAAAATGTCGGTGCTCTCCCTAAAAACAAATTATATACAAAACAAAAAGGAAAAATATATACAAAAAAAAGAGTCCCCCCCAAACTTAAGTGAAACAGTGTTTCCACTGTTAAGCGTTGAAGTTCAGGATTAGGGGGGAAAGAACAGTATCAAGCTATACAAAGCCTTACACAGGCTGAAAGTTAACACCAACCATTCAAAGATTTTATCATGATAAAGCAGTGGCTGGTGAAAGAAGGTGAAAAGGAAAGAAATGGAGAATACGCGAGACCGTATGCGGAGAGAAGCGGGAAACGGTCTCGGTATATCAGAAGAAGAAGAATGGCAGAAGGGAAAAAGAAGTGGAATACGAACTTGAGGGTGCAAATGGAGTAAATAGATTAGCACAACTTGTGATGACCGATGTGTGAAAAGCGATTGTGCTAATATATTTACCCGTCGAGAAATGGGGTCAAATCCCTCAAGATTCGTGAGAAACCATGGGTACGCCGAACTTGGTAAACCAGACATAGTAAATGAAAGTGAGACGGGTTCTTGCAAGGTCGGAATGATGGAAAGGATGGAGGGAAGTGGTTGAGGAAGGGTATCGGTTAAAGGTTCTGGAGGGTGTACACAGTCAGTGGAAGGAACAGGATGAATTGGAAAATCCGACTCATCAAGCAAAACTGGTTCATCCTCAAAACTATCCTCAATATTCTCCTCAAAATTTAGCACATCCATGCTCTTCTCTTCAAAGTCCAGACGCATATGGGGTTCGGGAAAAACATTTAATGACTCGGGATGATGATTTGAAGATACAAACTCAGCCAAATCTACGGGTTCATCATCCAAAATATCCCCAGCGTCAATATCCTCAATCAAGTGAAAATCAATATTCTCAGACACCTCATCAAATGCATGGATTTCAATCAATTCAGGTTCTAAGATGGAGGTGTAGAGGTCAAAAGGATTAGGTGTGGTTTCACTTGGCAAGGTCCCTTCACAATCTGGCAAATCAAACACTACGAAGTCGCACAACTCATTCATCATTCTATCTTCAATTGATAAAGCATGTGGGACACTCGATAGACTTTCAAAACAAGAGTTGTGGGATTCAACTTGGGACGGGTAGGTTTGATTTGGAAGGGGGTACATCTCACTCTCTCCACTCAAATTCACAGCCTGTCCTGCCGCGTCATCATACGTTGAAAAAGTTGGAGCTAGTTGAAAACTAGCTACCGGGTCACTAGGTTGCATGAGGGCGGCCATGGACGCATTCAAATCCATCATCTGTTGGCTTGACGCTACCCTAAAATCTTCCAACGACTGTTCTAGACTAGACATTGGTTGTGAAGGGGTTTCAGTAAAAGATTCAAAGTTGTTTGGATACTGAAAACTCCCAAATGGCGGTTCAGAAACAATGTCTAGGGAAGGTGAAAAAGTCGGGTAGGACTGGTAGGAATTGAATGGATGGACAGGAGCAGGATCAACATTTGGATAAGAAGGTGAATGGAATTGTTGATCCCAAGAATTTGAAGTGGTGAAAGGAGTGAAAGATCGGCTACGGGATTGTTCAATACGTTCAGCAATAGACATTGGTCTTGTGGCTACAACTGGACTTTCAAAAGGGGTATCAACGCAAGAAGGGGTGAATGTTTGAAACGGTTGATACGAAGTGGATTGCGGGGTCCAGTTGTTCGTCCTAGACGCGTCTATCCGATCTCTCAATGAAATTTTTGGCATGGAGGGGTCGTTCGATGTTCGGCCAAAGCAAGAACCGTAAGAAGTAATGTCCGGTTGTGGGTACCAAAGTTCGGCAAGAGTTTTGCGAGGTGGAGTACCCATGATATGAAGAGAGAGAGAGAAAGGTAGAGAAAAGGAGGGGAAAAAGAATGTGGTTTTTTTTTTAATTTAAATATTAACAAAAGAATGAAGTATACACAAAAAAAGGAAAAACAATCACGACACAAAAATACCACACACCTAATCGTTCTAGGGTTCACCTAGGTCAACTAGACCTGCTCCAGAACTTGATTGTCGAAGTAAAACTGTGTCGAGAAACGGGCTCAAGATACACTGATCACGAGGCCAGGTAAGTGCAGAGATAAGGGGAGGTTTTCCAACGCTTTCGCGAAGTTCCTTAATTAAATAACCCTTTCTCTTTTGGCGGTTGCGCCGTTAACACTTTCCTAGACACCCCGTAAACAATATACCGTTAAGAGAGGTTCTAAACACAGTTAACTTCTCCTAGTGAGCGCGAAGTCCTTAAGGCTTAAAGTCTAATTTCTTTTAGAATTTGTGCGGGTAAACGTTATGCTCAAGTTCATGATTTGTGGGCCACGGAAAAGGTGATGAAATCCTTTACCGTATGTTGTGGGGTTCGCTTGCCCTTAAGTCCGTATTAATGTATGCAATACGCAATTCAATAAAAATTCTATAAAGAATCAAACAATCGTTTTTTAGTTTAAGCGCGGCACTGCAACAAATACGGGTTAGTCAATTTTTAGCGTTTGCTAGCGAACTTGCAAAGAATCCTGCAAAGAATAGTATATTGGATGCGTCGGATTTGAGAAGAAGGTGTTAGGAAAGTACGTACCGTTAAGTTTTTGGGTTAGGAAACCCCCGTTGAATCAAATCCGGTAAGCTTGAAAGGTTCGCTTGCGCGGGTCAAACTATCCGGATCTTTGGCACTGTACTTCGTAATCACCTTGGCTTTGAACGTACACTTTGCTCCCCACAATCGCAGTTTGCAAATACGCAAAATTCTGCACACTTGCCCATAAAAATGATCAAAAATAAAAAAAATATTTTTATTTTTTTTAGTTTATATACAAAAAGAATATTAATCCGAATAACAAGAAAAGAAATACGTTACCGTCTCCCAGGCAACGGCGCCATTTGATCGCACGCCGGGAGCGTGTCGGATGTTCAAAGAATTAAAGTATAACCGCGATCAGGACGGTGTCGCTATGCAGCTAGCCGGTCGAGCACGGGTCGGTCCACAGGGAGATGGTGGTATCTTACCTTCTTGTCTTAGACGAGTCAATAAAGAATGAGTATATGTATGTTTGATCTAACCTATGTGTATTATTTGCAAGTATAAAGTTGTTAAGAAAAAGATACGAAATTGTAAGCTAAAGAAATCCGTACTCAAAACCTTTGAGCCGAGTCTTGACCAATTGAAGCTAGAGCAATCGGCAACAACGTGGATTAGGGGATTTAAGCGCGGTATTCGTGGAATCCGGCTTATTTACCCTTGTCCTTCCGTTCTTGTCTCTTGCTTTCGCCTCCGGCCAAACCGAACGCAACCGGTCGTGGTTAGGAATCACCGTTACCTTGTCAGGGTAGGGTGCCTAACGGAGCGCTTGCGTAACGTTTGGGCGGAGTTCAAATGGAAAATAACGGGAAAAGGAAATGAGAAAAGAAGTGTTAACTTACAATACCGTATTTATTCTTAACAACGACGATAATTACAACATTCACAAAATGAACAACAAAGAGCAAAAGAAAAGAACAAAGAAAAGAAAAGATTACAAGTAATTAAGTGCAAGGAATTTAAGTGCATGAAATAAATTGCAAGTAAGTAAAGCAAGAATGAAAAATGCAAGAAAGTAATTACAAGAAACTAGAACTCAAGACAAGCATGGGATCAATAGCCAACCCTTAAACTTGCAAGCTCAATTAAGAGGTTGCAAGATCAAGAGAAGGGTAGAGAACGCATGTGAAGTGAAGAACTAGTCCCGTGAGAAAATACGACCCTTGAGATCAATAACTAACCCTTAACCTTTCAAGCTCAATGAAGAGCTTGAAAGATCAAGAGGAAGCAAGAATCTCAAGGGGGAGCTAAACCAACAAGAAAGATAAAAAAAACCCTCATCTTCATTAACATCCACTCAAAAAGCTCTCACTACAATTTTCATGGAGGAAGAATGAAGAAGAAGAAGAAAAAGACTAAATCCTAAAAAGAAAGAAGAACAAAAGAATGGACACAAAATTGGACCCTTGGCTTAGCTCAATTCTGGAGTATTTATAGGCAGGGAGCTGGAAATCTAGGGCAACATTCAGAACCTACATAGAAAGACCCAAATACCCCTGAAATTTGACAAGCTACGGCGCCAGTACGGCCGCGGATCCGCGGCCTAGACCCCTTATTGGCCGCGGATCCGCCGCACTATAGTGGGTTCAGGGCATGGGCTTTTCTGTACGGCCCTGGTCTGCTGTCCCCTGTTGTCTGGTACATGTATTTTCTGATAATCTTTCCAGAATATCTTCAGAATTCTTAGTCCAAGATTGCTATCTTTTCTTCACTTTTGACTTCTATCTCTCTCGAGCTCCGCGCACCCATTGATTCTTGTGCTGCCCCCCTCGTGCTCTGTGCTTGTCCCAGACACGAATGACCACTGTCATATGTCTTGTCTCAGGAACTGGTACTCGGCACTGGACGGATATGGATGACCGGAACCCGGCTTTTATCTGCTGTCAACAGATGTTCTGCTTTTGGCGTAACTGTGGAGATTTTGTCTTGATTTGCAATATTTGGACTGGAAACCTGTACTCTGTAAATATGCAACAAACACGGATTAAAAGCACCTACCTATAAACACACGAGCATAAGAATGGGCGGTATAAAATGCAGTATTCTGTTATGAACATATCCTTCATTGTCTAACAAAGAAACGGATATAATATTACAAAGCATACTTGGCACAAAATAACATGGGTTCAAAACCAATATACAACCCGACGACAACCCTAGGTGATACTCTCCCACTGAAACTGCATTTACATTGGAACCATTTCTAACCTGGAGAGTATGATCACCTGTCTTCAAAACTCTGCTATTTCTCAATGCCTGCACAGAATTGCAAATACGAGAACCCGAACCGGTATCTAATACCCAGGAAGCAGAGTTAATAGAAAAACAGTTTTCAATTACGAACACACCTGAAGCTGAAGCATCACCATGCTTCTTCTTGAGTTCAAGGTACTCAATACAGTTCCGCTTCCAGTGTCCCGTCTTTTTGCAGTGGAAACATTCTCCTTTCTCCGATTCCCCAACCTTGGACTTGTCTTTTCCCTTAACATTTTTGACTCCACCCTTAGGTTTGGTGGGTTTCTTCTTCATCTTTCTCTTGGCCTTAGCCTTCGGGCTAGAGGAGGAAGATGGCCCAACACTCAAAACGGGAGTCTTTACTGATTTCAGCGTGCTCTCTGCACTCCTTAACATATTAAGGAGTTCAGGTAGTTCCTTCTCCATGTTGTGTATGTTGAAGTTAACTATAAATTGAGCAAAGGTGGAGGGGAGAGACTGCAGAATAATATCCGTATATTGCTCATTGTCCATTGTCCACCCAAGGTCCTCAAGCTCTTCTATGAGAGCTATCATCTTCAGAACATGGTCTCCTACTGCTGTGCCAGGGGCCATTCGCATCTGAAACAGCTTTCTGGATGCTTCGTATCGTAATACGCGAGATTGCTCTCCATACAACTCTTTTGTATGGAGGAATATGGCTTTGACGTCCATATTCTCGTGTTGCTTTTGATGTGTGTTATCCATCGATGCTAGCGCGAGACATTTGGCCGTGGCACAGTCAGCGTCCTATGTCTTGCGGATTTCCCTATCCGCAACTGAAGGTTTAGGACCTAGGATGGGCGGGGTTGGAGCCGTGAGGACATATGATACCTTATCATAAATCAAGACAATGTTGAGATTCCTCAGCCAGTCTTTATAATTGGTCTCATTCAGTTTATTTTTATCTAGTAGAACCTTGAGTCCAGACATAGGTATCTGCCATTAAGAGAGAGAAAAGAATACACTCAGCGAAAGCTCTTGCAAAGATCAGATTGGTTATTATCTTGTCTAATCGATATCTCCCACTGTTTTTATCAAATTTTCTTTAAAAACTAGCCGGGATTAATTATATTCTACAACTTCGCTAACCGTTCAACCAGGCCGGTGTCGGTACTTGAGGGAGGTTCCCCGTGCTTTCGCACGGACCTAATTAAAATAAACCTCGTCTTCTCAGAGGCGTAGCCCCGTTTGACACCTTTCTAGACACCTAATGGGTTAGCTAATTGTAAAGTGCAAAGTTCTCCCGGGAGCAACTTTTGCTCACAGTGGGATCGGCATCCTACTATCATATAGAAGGTATGCAATCTCATTGCAAATTTCAACTCTTGAAATTCCCGATATTATTTTTACTCCTAGCACTCATGACCTTAACTATAGTCAACATATCATAAGTACTAGTCAAGTTCTTCCCATCATTTCGTGATTAACTAGACCCATCCACATGACCCTTAACTAAAGTCAACATAATCATATGAATGTCCTAACTAATCTGCATCATATGCAGTGTAGGAAGACATCACTTAGCTACCGTACACCGCGCCTTAACTAATGTCAAAATACGCAGCACGAATACTAAGTACTCTACTTCCTAAAATGACGGAGGGCTGCAGATAGTTTTTAAGAAAACTTTTAACGCTTTGAACTTGATATCGTTGTAGAATCCAATGGGTTTAAAAGGAGTGGCTTAAGCTCCGCATTTTGAAACTTGCTTTTTCATAAAAGGCCGAAAGTGTTTCAAATCCGATTCTACAACATCTTTTTAGGTTCATTTATCTTTATATTAATCTCATTAATGTAGTCCCATCATTTAAGTCCTAAAGTCATCACAGAAAGAAATGAAAATATAACGTACGCTTATGTCACTCGCATTCGTCACTGTGTCTCGTTATGCACCGTTAGGTTACTTAACTAACGGCATACCGGGACGGGGCTAGCGCGAGTGCAAAACATAAGCAACGTCTATTATATATCATATATATAATATTTCATTCGTCTCAGATATATATTAAATGATCACATCACATAATATAAGCAGCAGAAGGATATTTAATATAAGATATCTAGGAGGTCCGTATTTTGTATTTAGCCGTCATTAGAAAATACGGATTCCATGGTCGCGATGAATATCCAAGCCCACACCCCTAAACCCCTACGAGAGCGGTAAGTGACCCTACCAATTCTGGAGTTTAGGAGACCCGGTCTCGACTCCTCGAGATGACCTCCCACTGAACCCTAGAACCCGGTCACTTGTGCCCTCCTTCTTGGATATATCCTAATGCGGAAAAGTAAATAATATACAACACTGATGACATCATCCTCAACCCGGAAGTGCCCTAAATAAAAGAATATTACATATAATTTAATTTTACATGAATGAAAAGAAAACTCGCATCTCACATAAAACCCCCGGCTATTCAATCAAGACAATCCTGCACATCATATCTCAGCAACACATAATATCATATATTATCAACGTAAGTAAGTATGCGTACCCCGATTGTCGTTGATGTATAGCAACGAAACCGGCGATACACCACATACTACACTTACGGTCACAGAGAAATAAAATGAAAAACTACAACAATTGGAATCGTAACTGCCTTTAGACAACACAAACCCGGAATATCACATATCCAAGATTTCATGCCTAACAATGTAAAGCTCGCATTTAGGTCTCACCCATGAAAACACCTTTTCAAAATAAGTTGGATAATTCAATAAGATTTCCGATTACACCCGAGACCGAAATGCTATATTTACACGCAACAAACAAATTTGTAGATTCCAATTATTGTATCACATACTAATAAACTAGGCGCAGTTAAAACATTCGATCGAACGATTGAACACCCAAAGACTTCTCAGAAAGCTCAACATCTGAGCAGTTTTAAAAATTACCAGAAACTGTTACAAGTACATACGGGCTAGCGCAAGAAGGCACATTCCAAACCTCACCAACGGCGCCGCGGAACCGCCGCAGAATGACCATTCTGGCCGCGGTTCTGCGGTCGTATAGTCGAGTTAGGGCTTCGTTCTTCTTGTGGACCCATAAAATACCCTGCACGATTTTCTGAGTATTTTTAATGTGAAAAAATCCACGTTTTTGAAAAATGTCCAGAGAGCACCCTTCGGGCGTCAATTTTCGTTCGTTCGAGATTTTTAACGTTGTCTAGGTTACTCTAAAGCACTAGCTTGGCTCTGATACCACTGTTGGGTTTCCTTATCACCTCATATAGGGTTTGGAAGCATCACACATACCACAATTTAAATTTTAAGAGGTGCTAAGCAAACTTAACTAGGAATCGAACTAGAAATATAGGGTAACACTTATAGTATCACATACTAAAGTTAATTTATAACTAAGTGGAGAGACTTCAACCTTTGTAGACCACCTAGGGTTTGAACAAGCTAGCTTGAACCTCCTCCACGTCCATGACAATCCACCTGGAGTTCCTTTGCTCGAAGCTCCTTGCTCCAATAGGTCACAAAGATGATGAAGCAAACAAACTACACCAAGGGGCTAAACAAGTGTAGTGTGATGATATGGTTGTGTTCTCATATAAAAACCCTTTTCTTTCTTTTAACTTCACTCACTTTTGAAACTCAAGAGAGAGCTAGAGAGAGGAAGATGAAGATGGCAACCATTTTCTCATTTTTCTTTTGGATAAAAAGATAATAATGAAAGATAAATGAGAGAGAGATAAATATCAAGAATAAATATCTCTTTTGAAACCATGGTTAATAAAATATCTAGATATTTTAGAATGAGAAGAAAATAACAAATGAAAAAGAAACCATGGTTTAATTTTGGTCAAGTAAAGAAAAGTCAACAAAGATTTAAAATCAAATTTCTTTTTCTCATTCTAATATATATAAATATATTTACTTTCCATGTATTTCTTATATTGCCATTTTTGATGTATCATCAACCATGATACTAATGCATGCATGTATGTGTGTATGCACATCAACATGTACATATACATGCATGCATCCATCATAAAGAAAAAGGTTTATTTAAATGAGATAAAAGTCAATATTAAATCAACACTTGATTTAATAAACCGGTCATATCTCATACGACCCGACCAATATAAAACGCCCGATTAAAATACGGCATCATATACACGTATTTAATCGAGCTCCTGCACATATCTCATATGTACACCACATCGTTTCGCCTGAGCCAGGAAACTCCTATATGGGACTCTAAGACTCGTCAATACGTCGGCAGTAGGTGATGATCACATCAATCACCTACAAGCCACAAGCGGTCAGCTAAACGTAACGGCTACCCGGGTATTGAGCGATCAGAAGAAGAACAAGCGAACCTGTCAAAACTCCCATCAATCCAACTGGCAACACTTACCGTACAGTCCGGTCTCTTCGTCAGATATGCTGCATATCGAGTCTAGGGATGGAATCGTCGACCCCAATAACTCAATAAGTCATGCCGGTATATGGTCTACAACATATCAAGAAACTACTGATAACACTTATCAGTAATATCTCAGCAGCCCTGGCCAGGGACTTTCTGTTATAGCCAATCATGCACAGCGCAACATCAACCCCCAATATCGGGAGAGACGAAACCCCTCTTATCGCTCATTTCCTCCATATGCCTCGGGACTGTACCCAAAATCCACCTGTTTGTACGACTCAACAGAGCCGTAGTAGGGTGGAGATCAAAATACAGTGGGAGGACACACAAGACTCTATGGCGATCTCGGGTCTACAGACTAACCTGTACCAGTGTCACCTGAGAACTGCTATCCGACGTATGATATAATACCACATAGGAGTTCTCGGTGAGTCCGTTCAGTGTACCCAGTCTCACTGAGCATCCGTATACAATCTTTGGTGTCACCATACCAGACGGATATGAGATCATCCATCGCCCATCATATGGAACAAGAATGGTATACGCTAGTCTACACTGTAATATCGATGCCCTGTTTCGATATACCTACGACTAGGAACATTTCAAGGATATGCTTATAAACTACAGGTGTCCCACTAATATGATACACATCATAATCCCAGTAGTCAAGCCAATATCCTTAGGGCTTTATCAACATGTACCAAATGAGTAAAAACATGATCAAGTGAACATATGATAAAGAGAAACTAGATAGCATACTATCATGTCGAGCAAGACTGTCCTCTGAATACACACACACACACACACACACACACATCAGTACATACACTATCATATAATGGCCTCTAGGGCATACATATATCCAACACAGCCCTGGCCAGGGACTTCCAGTTATAGCCAATCGAACACAACACAACATCAACTCCCTATACCGGGAGAGACGAAACCCCTCCTATCGCTCATTTCCTCCATGTGATTCGGAACTGTACCCAAAAGCCACCGTTTTGCATGCCCTCTTGGACGTGGTAAGGTGTAAATCAAAGCACAGTGGGAATCACACAAAACTCTATGACGATCTCGGGTCTACAGACAAAGTTGTACCTGTGTCACCGGAGAACTTCTATCTGACGATAGGTATAATACCATCTAGGAGTTCTCGGCGAGTCCGTTCAGTGTACCCAGTCTCCACTGAGCACCCGTACAACATCTTTGATGTCAAAAACTGACAGATATTAGATCATCCATCGCCCATCATTTGGGTTAAGATGCGTATACGCTAGTCTACTCTGGGGTATCGATGCCCTGTCTCGATACTCTCTCGACTAGGAACAATTATAGGATGTACTTGTAAGTCCATGTCACGCACCTCACGAACTCGCGGGGAGGCGGAATATATGAAAAACAATTATCAAAGCTTCGTAACACGGACTTGAGCGCATGAATAGTTTCTAAACCATTGCTAACAAAGTACTAGAGGTTTAACTACTAGGATACGAAGTTATACCTCATGTTACTTGTCCTTCGGGTCTTCATTGCGGTCCTCCACTCCTCGTAGGCTCCTTGGAACATCGGCACCTCAACGGCCTCCTCGAATCAAAGACGATCCACCTGAAAGCTCTTACACCAAGCTTAATCTCAAACTTGAGATAACTAGGTTGCTCAAAGTGCTAATCTAAACTACCTAGGGGATATAGAGTGAGGTTATGGATGTATTAGTCTAGCTAACCCTTGATCTCAACACATGAGAGGTTAGGGTTAGGGTTTGAAGAGAGAGTGAGCTTGAGGAGAGAGAAGGTGAGAATGATAATGAAAAGAATAATGAACTCATATGAATATATCAACCATAATAATTAATCAAATAAATAATATAAATGATTTATCATCATGGTTAGATTCATTCATCTAGTGTGATTCATCATATGACTCATTAATCCATTAATGAATCAATTAATGTAAAGGATGAATCACACAAATGAGTCATTAAGCAATTAATGCTCATGCCACCTTAACCCCTTAGTCACCACTCTTCTAGAACCTTCCCGACAAATTACGAGAACGCCCCTCTAATCCGTGAAAACACGGAAAAACTTTAGACTGTATAAATCCAACAACCCGATACTAGGATCTAGCTTAAACCAAAGCCGGCTAGTAAAAACTGTCCGAAAAGTCGTACGTGCGTAAACACACGTACGCATCCGAACGCTTGTCGTAAAACCATACGACCTCTATATCGTTTCGCCTGGAGCAGGGAAACTCTCTGTGTGGGACTCTAAAGACTCGACACTACGCTGGCAGTGGGTTTAACCACAGACCGCAAGCGGCACTAGCTGTACGTAACGGTCCACAGGTAGATGTCGATAAGAAGGCCGATGAGGAAAAACCATCCGAACCCGTACTGAGCCTAATGTGACAATCTTCGTACAGTCCGGTCTGTTCGTCTAAGACTATCGCATATCAAGCCTAGGGGGCGGCAAGCGTCAGTCCCCTAATAGCTGTATAAGTCGTGTCGGAGCGAAGCCCATTACACCCTGAGAAGCTACTGGAACCTACCAGTATATCTCGCTTGCCCTGGCCAGGGACTTTGCGTAATGGCTCTCTGACACAGCGTGATATCAACTCCCTATACCGGGAGAGACGAATCCTATCTAACCGCCACTGCCTCCAAGTGCTCGGGACTGCACCCAACTGCTACCTGTTTGCACGACTCCTTTGAGCCGTGGTAGGGTAGCAATCTAAGAACAGTGGGACACACTTGAGGCGAAGTAGCAGTGTCAAGTCTGCGGACTATGCTGTACTCATGTCACCTGGGAACTGTCAACTGACGATGGGTATAATACCAACCAATCAGTTCCCTGGCGAGTCCTGTCCGGTGTACCAGTAACCTAACGAGCACCTGTATACTATCTCCAGTACGACATACTGATGGCTGTGGGACAGACCATCTCCCCAACTAGGATGAGAAGCGTACACACTTAGTCTACTCCGGAATATCGATGCCCTATCTCGATAATCCAACGACCAGGGACCTGTATAGGATGTTGCTTACAGACTACCCAGCCCCCACTAGTGTGACTGCCATCACAACGCTGGTAATCAAGCAAAGATCCTATGGGCTCTACTAATATGTATAAGTGATACGTTACAATAAACATATGCACATATTAAAGTAGACACAAACGAAGTAGCATACTACCATTTTTAGCAAGACTGTTATATACAACTGTGAATATCCCAAGCTTCCATTAAGTAATATACAACCTAGTATGATACAATAATGGCCCCTAGGACATATACACTAACAATCTCCCACTTGCACTAGGGCCATGAGCTGGCATATCGTAGACCTATCATCTCGAATAGCCTCTCGAACTGCGTCTGAGGAAGGGCCTTTGTGAATGGATCAGCAATGTTATTCTCCGTTTCTACTCTCTTCACCTCGATCTCCCGGCGATCTACGATCTCCCTGATCAGGTGATACCGCCTTAAGATGTGTCTGGACTTCTGATGGGACCTGGGTTCCTTCGCTAAAGCTATAGCGCCGTTGTTGTCACAATACAGAGGTATTGGACCAACACTGGTAGGAACCACCTGAAGTTCTGTGAGGAACTTTTTCATCCAGACTGCTTCTTTTGCGGCATCGCAAGCAGCTATGTACTCTGCTTCCATCGTTGAGTCAGCAACGGTCTCCTGTTTGGAACTCTTCCAACAGACCGTCCCTCCATTGAGGGTAAAGACATAACCCGACATGGATTTGGAGTCATCTTTGTCACTCTGGAAGCCGGAGTCGGCAAAGGCCTCCAACTGGAGGTCTTTTCCGCCATACATCAAGAACATCTCCTTAGTCCTTCGCAGGTACTTGAGAATGTTCTTTACGGCTATCCAGTGCTTCTTCTTTGGGTTTGCTTGATACCGGCTTACTACGCTCAATGCGTATGCTACATCTGGTCTGGTACATAATATCGCATACATTATAGAGCCTACCGCAGAAGCGTAGGGTATAATCGACATGCGATCCCTTTCCAAATCAGTCTTGGGAGACATCTCTTTGGAGAGGGCGATTCCGTGACAAGCCGGTAGGTTACCACGCTTAGAATCATCCATACTGAATCTCTTCACTATGGTGTCTATGTACCTGGACTGCGAAAGTCCCAACATCCTCTTTGATCTATCACGATAGATCCGGATCCCCAGAATGTAGGTGGAATCACCCAGGTCTTTCCGGAGAATTTATGTGACAAGAATCTTTTGACTGACTGTAACATAGGAATATCATTTCCTATTAGGAGAATGTCATCCACGTACAAGACGAGGAATACTACAGCTCTCCCTACAATCTTACTGTATATGCAAGGTTCATCTGGATTTTTGATGAAGTCGAAATCTTTGACAGCATCATCAAAACAGATGTTCCAACTCCGCGATGCCTGCTTTAGTCCATAAATGGACTTAAGCAGCTTGCATACTTTACCGCTGCTCTCACTCTGAATGAATCCCTCTGGCTGATCCATATAGACGCTCTCTTCCAAATTACCATTTAGAAAGGCCGTCTTTACGTCCATCTGCCAGATTTCATAATCGTGGAGGGCAGCAATAGCAAGAAGGACCCGAATAGATTTAAGCATAGCCACTGGAGAAAAGGTTTCGTCATAGTCCAAACCAGGTCTTTGACGGAAACCCTTTGCAACAAGTCTAGCCTTATAGGTTTCAACCTGTCTATCTACACCAATCTTCTTTTTGAAGATCCATTTGCATCCTACGGGTTTTACCCCATCTGGAGCAACGTCCAAAGTCCATACTTTGTTAGTGTACATGGACTCCATCTCGGTCCGCATTGCTTCCAGCCATTTTACCGAGTCACCGCTCTGAATGGCTTGCTGGAAGCTAGTAGGGTCATCTTCATCAATGACACAATCCTCTCTATCCCCATCTATGAGAAAACCGTAGTATCTCTCAGGTGGATGAGACGGCCTACTACTCCTGCGGAGTGGCATCGGGATGTCATGTTCTCCTGAACCTTCTGGTTCTTCCAAGCTTTCAGTAATAGCTTGTGGTTCTGGAATTTCTTCCAGTTCTATTTCGCTCCCACTTGTTTCCTTTTCTAAAAACTGATATTCTAGAAAATGGGCATTACGAGAAACAAAAACCTTTTGTTCCTCTGCGTAATAGAAAAAATACCCCCTGGAGTTCTTTGGGTATCCCACAAACTTACATAGTACTGAGCGTGCCTCGAGCTTGTCCACATGCTGCTTTTTAACAAAAGCTGGACATCCCCATGCCTTCAGGTACTGAAGACAGGGTTTCTTCCCACTCCACATCTGATATGGTGTGGTAGGCACAGTTTTGGTTGGAACCTTGTTCAAAAGATATGCAGCTGATTCTAGCGCATATCCTCAGAAAAATCGCGGTAACTCAGCCTTACTCATCATGGAACGAACCATATCTAATAGGGTTCGGTTCCTCCTTTCTGATACACCGTTGTGTTGTGGTGTGTATGGAGGAGTAAGCTGAGAGAGAATACCATTCTCTTTTAAGTAACCCAGGAACTCGGCACTTAAGTATTCACCACCTCGATCAGATCTCAGTGTTTTTATACTCTTGCCTGTTTGTTTTTCCACTTCATTCTTGTATTTTGGAATTTCTCAAAGGCCTCGGATTTATGCTTAACTAAGAAGACATATCCATACCTAGAGAAATCATCCGTAAAAGTAATGAAGTAGGAATAACCACCTCGCGCATGTGTAGACATTGGACCGCACACGTCACTGTGTACGAGTCCTAAGAGCTCGCTTGCTCTTACTCCGTGTCCAGTGAACGGAGTCTTTGTCATCTTTCCTTTGAGACAAGATTCACATGTAGCATAAGATTGATATTCGAACGGATTTAAATATCCTTCTTTATGTAACTTAGTCAACCTTTTCTCATTGATGTGACCTAGTCTACAATGCCATAAGAAAGCCTGATTTATTTCTGGAGACTTTCTTTTAAGAGTGTTCTGGACATTGAAAACCTGAGCTTGACTTAATACGTATATACCGTTTTCTAATGTACCGGACCCAATAAAAACTTGATTTAGGTGGATGTTAACTACATCGCTTACGAATGTAAAATCATATCCCTCTCTCGAAAGTGAGGACACTGATATGATATTACAAGCCATACTAGGTACATATAAACAGTTATGTAAAATCAATATATGCCCACTTGTCAAACCTAGGCGATATTCTCCCACGGATTCAGCGTTCACTGTTATTCCGTTTGCAACTCTGAGAGCCCAATCACCTATCTTTATAACTCTACTGTTTCTCAAAGCATGTAATGAATTACAGATATGAGATCCTGCTCCGGTATCTAGTACCCAGGAAGTAGAGTTTATTGACATACAGTCTTCAATTACAAATACACTTGAGGCTGAAGCCACAACATGCTTCGTATCCTGGCTACTGGCTTCAAAAGCCCTGCAATCTTTCTGCCTATGCCCAATCCTATAAAAATAGGAACGTCCCTCTTTTACTATGTCGAGTCCCAAAACTTTTGCCTTTCTCTTTCCGTCTACTTCCCTGGTTTCCTTCAGGATAGAAGGTAGAGACTGTAGAATCAAGTCAGTATCTGACTCGTTTCCCAACGTGGTCTGCAGGTCCTGGAGCTTATCAATATAGCTAGTCATTGTAAGGACGTTGTCCCCTACAGATGACCCGTCAGCCAACCTCGCTTGAATTAATTCGTTCGAGGTCTCATATCTTGCGATACGAGATTTCTCTCCATATAAATCTTTGTTATGGAGAAAGATGGAAACTAAGTCTATCTTCTCGTGCTGCTTCTGGTATACACCATCAACTGAAACTAACACGAGGCACTTGGCTTTCGCTTTATCCTTTTCCCTTGTCTGACGGATATCCATATCCGTGACAGTGGAAACTGGACCTGGGATGGCAGGATCTTGAGTAGTATAGGGTGGTCCAGCTTGTCATAGGCAATGGACATCTGGACAGACTTCTGCCAGTCATATAAGTAAGATTCAGTCAATTTGTTATCTAGATGTAACCTATGTGTGGTCACAGGGTCGCTGCAATTTAAGAGAGAGAAGAAAATACTATTAGCATGATGCTCTTGCATGTTTAGAATGGTTTAATTTATCTAAACAGGATGGCTCCCACTGTTTCTCGAATCTCTCCTCAAACCATAAAAGAAGAATTAGCCAGGACTATTCTCACCGTACAATTCTTGCTTAACCGTTCAGCCAGGTCAGTGTCGATACTTCGAGGGAGGTTTTCCAACGCTTTCGCGAAGTTCCTTAATTAAATAACCTCTTTTCTCTGGGGGCGTAACCCCGCTGACACCTTTCTAGGCACCTACTTGGTTTATAGCATTGATCGTTAAGTGACGAATCTCCTGATAAGTAGTATATACTCACAGTAGGACCGGGATCCAAAATATCATCGTATGATAATGTTGAAGGAATCCTACCAACATTCATCAAACTCCAAAATGGTATGCTCTCACTGCAAATTTCAGTTTCTTTAGAAATTCCCGATATAAATTTTTGCCCCATGCTCTTATGACCTTGACGAAGGCCAACATATCATAAGTCACATGTCAAGTTCTACCCGTCATTGTCCAGGTTAATTTGAACCCACCCGTACATACCCTTGACGAAGGCCAAAATAGTAGTACGACTGTCCCAAACCAACGCATCTATCTATGCTACAGATAAATACCCAGCAGCTACCAATCACTATGCCTTGGCGAAGGTCAAAATACATAGCTTGAATACTACTGACTATTTAACTGAAATGACGGAGGGCTACGACTGGTTTTAGCAAAACCGTTAACGTAGTGGACTTGATATAATCGAAGGAACCTGATACTTTTTAAAAGGAGTGGTTAAAGCTCCGTAATTTAAAAATTCTGATCTTTTTAAAATAACCGAGTGGTTTCTTTTAAATTTGTTCCAACGATTAAACTTTGGTTTATTTTCTTTGCATTATAATAATGCGTCCTATCAATTATCCTATCATTGCAGAAAACAACGAAAATACCACGTTCTCTTATGCCATCCGCATTCGCCACGGGGTCCCGTCATCACTCGTTAGGTTACTTAACTAACGACAGAGCGGGGGCTGTGCTAGCGCGGGTGTAAAACATAAGTGACGTCTAATAGCTATCATATATAGATATTGTACATTCGTCAGACGCAATAATAAGCATTCCAGATCACAGATGAACTTTATTGGATTTATTAGCAATCCGCATTTGCTTTGAGCCTGCAATAAAAGACGGATTACACAGTTGTGATGAATAACCATTACCCCACCCTAGACCCCTACGGGTACGGCAAACTACCCGTCAAGTACCCGAAGTGAAGCGGTCTCCTTCAACAAAGTGAGTAGGCCACTAAACACTTCAAAGTACCCGGTAGTTTGTGTACCCCGCCTTGGGTCTATCCTAGGAGTAAAATAGTAAAAAGAAATAATACAACGGTGGCTACAACCGCAACCTGGATGTGCCCCGCAAAAGAATATTACATCATTTTACATTTACATCGAATGAATGAATATTAAACCCATCTCAAACCCCGGCTAATCATCACAACAGTCCAACACAGTTCATATACACAAACAGTAAACATTACAGAAATGTGCAACCCCCTGCCAACCGACATACTAGCAGTTAGGGGAGGTTTACGAACACATTAAACATTACAGATAAAAACTCAATTAGAAAATATCTTAGAATATCGATCGAATACCAAATTCCGTGTCTACCCCAAAAGCAAACCTGTACTGAAGTAACCTGGGTAGAAACAGAATATACTGGAAAACAGAAAACCACATAATATGAATTACAGAGGAAATCCGAGTCAACTCGGAGTTGACTCGGCGGTGGATCCGCGACCAAAAGCACCTTTGTGCCGCGGTTCCGTGGCCGAGTTGCCGAGTTAGGGTCTCGTATTTTCTCAGTTTTCATTAATATCCCTGCTGTGAATTTTAAGGTATGTCAAATAATTTTTCTGACAGTTTTAAAATTAACAGAAACTTAGGGTTTTGGTTTTTCGTTTTTCGTATTTTTCTGTCGATCGAACTTCTAATCAATTGCTAACAAGCTAGTAATGGTTTAGTTGGCTCTGATACCACTGTAAGTCCATGTCACGCACCCCACGAACTCGCGGGGAGGCGGAATATATGAAAAACAATTATCAAAGCTTCGTAACACGGACTTGAGCGCATGAATCGTTTCTAAACCATTGCTAACAAAGTACTAGGCGTTTAACTACTAGGATACGAAGTTATACCTCATGTTACTTGTCCTTCGGGTCTTCATTACGGTCCTCCACTCCTCGTAGGCTCCTTGGAACATCGGCACCTCAACGGCCTCCTCGAATCAAAGACGATCCACCTGAAAGCTCCTACGCCAAGCTTAATCTCAAACTTGAGATAACTAGGTTGCTCAAAGTGCTAATCTAAGCTACCTAGGGGATATAGAGTGAGGTTATGGATGTATTAGTCTAGCTAACCCTTGATCTCAACACATGAGAGGTTAGGGTTAGGGTTTGAAGAGAGAGTGAGCTTGAGGAGAGAGAAGGTGAGAATGATAATGAAAAGAATAATGAACTCATATGAATATATCAACTATAACAATTAATCAAATAAATAATATAAATGATTTATCATCATGGTTAGATTCATTCATCTAGTGTGATTCATCATATGACTCATTAATCCATTAATGAATCAATTAATGTAAAAGATGAATCACACAAATGAGTCATTAAGCAATTAATGCTCATGCCACCTTAACCCCTTAGTCACCACTCTTCTAGAACCTTCCCGACAAATTACGAGAACGCCCCTCCAATCCGTGAAAACACGGAAAAACTTTAGACTGTATAAATCCAACAACCCGATACTAGAATCTGGCTTAAACCAAAGCCGGCTAATAAAAACTGTCCGAAAAGTCGTACGTGCGTAAACATACGTACGCATCCGAACGCTTGTCGTAAAACCATACGACCTCTATATCGTTTCGCCTGGAGCAGGGAAACTCTCTGTGTGGGACTCTAAAGACTCGACACTACGCTGGCAGTGGGTTTAACCACAGACCACAAGCGGCACTAGCTGTACGTAACGGTCCCCAGGTAGATGTCGATAAGAAGGCCGATGAGGAAAAACCATCCGAACCCCTACTGAGCCTGATGTGACAATCTCCGTACAGTCCGGTCTATTCGTCTAAGACTATCGCATATCAATCCTATGGGCGGCAAGCGTCAGTCCCCTAATAGCTGCATAAGTCGTGTCGGAGCGAAGCCCATTACACCCTGAGAAGCTACTGGAACCTACCAGTATATCTCGCTTGCCCTGGCCAGGGACTTTGCGTAATGGCTCTCTGACACAGCGCGATATCAACTCCCTATACCGGGAGAGACAAATCCTATCTAACCGCCACTGCCTCCAAGTGCTCGGGACTGCACCCAACTGCTACCTGTTTACACGACTCCTTTGAGCCGTGGTAGGGTATCAATCTAAGAACAGTGGGACACACTTGAGGCGAAGTAGCAGTGTCAAGTCTGCGGACTATGCTGTACTCATGTCACCTGGGAACTGTTAACTGACGATGGGTATAATACCAACCAATCAGTTCCCTGGCGAGTCCTGTCCGGTGTACCCGTAACCTAACGAGCACCTGTATACTATCTCCAGTACGACGTACTGATGGCTGTGGGACATACCATCTCCCCAACTGGGATGAGAAGCGTACACACTTAGTCTACTCCGGAATATCGATGCCCTATCTCGATAATCCAACGACCAGGGACCTGTATAGGATGTTGCTTACAGACTACCCAGCCCCCACTAGTGTGACTGCCATCACAACGCTGGTAATCAAGCAAAGATCCTATGGGCTCTACTAATATGTATAAGTGATAAGTTACAAGAAACATATGCACATATTAAAGTAGACACAAACCAAGTAGCATACTACCATTTTTAGCAAGACTGTTATATACAACTGTGAATATCCCAAGCTTCCATTAAATAATATACAACCTAGTATGATACAATAATGGCCCCTAGGGCATATACACTAACAGTACCCGTTGACTACCCTGGCCCCATTAGTATGATCTCATCATAGTCCTAGTAGTCAAGTACATATCCTAAGGGCTTTATCAACATGCGAGAGCAAGACAGTAAACCAATACAAGTCAACATGTTAAGACAAAGTGTAACCAGATAGTATACTATCATATCGAGGAAAAAAGTCCTCTCTATATATATCCAAGCATCCACTATAATATACATCATATGTACAACAATGTCCTATAGGGCATATATATAACTATATAACACACACACACACATATATATATAATCAATCAAAATATAAATAAAAATGAGCTAAGGTCAAGAATAAAAATAAAAATAAGTTTTTTATGGTTTAAAAGAGTTCATAAAGATGAAAATGTCTGGATGTCCAAGTACAAAAAAAAAAAAAATCTCTACATTTTCCTCTTGACATTTCAATTTTTGTCGCTTTGCTTTATACAGTTGGACTTGAAATTTGTACTTTTGGAGTCCAATCCAAATCCGAATCCAATAAACCAATAACACAAAATTTTAAAATCCGAATCCGAATCCAAAACCAATAACGGTAGACTTTAAAATCCAAATCCGAGTCCAAAACCAATAACGCTAGATTTTAAAATCCGAATCCAAAACCAATAACACCGTAAAATACAATCCAAACAAAAAGTCTAAATCCCATTAAAGTCCAAATTCAATCAAAGAATCCAAAACCAATAACCTTCGAGAAATCATACCAAAAATGTGTATATAGGAAAGGGAAACTAGAGTTGCAATTTGTAAATATACAATTTTATGATTGTTCGAATATTGTAATTGAAGTAATAATAGTATCAGCACGTGATAATGTAAATGATAATAATAATGAGGAAATGAGGCCCGCAAAACATTGCAAACATACAACTGCAGTGTTCAGATTTCTGACATTTAGCCCTTTGGGCTTCACGGGATCTGCAGTCTGGACATTTTAGTTAAAGGGCTGCAGTGTCCATACATGTCCCCTTATAGCCAATAATAATATAAAGTTACATTTGTTCAATAGTGCTTGAAAAGTTATAAAGAAATTGTAAGGTCAAGGGTGAAAACAACTACAATTTTTTCCCCCTAAAAAGGAATAATGGATGGGCCTCACCTGAAACACGCCTTCAGTGCAGAAAATGAAATTTCCAAAAACTGTAAGATTCTAATGTTTCATGATTTTCGAAAAATAAAGTCCAATCCATTTATCCAAAGCCCAAATAGGACATTTGGATTTGGCTTATACATCGTACATGTAAAATTATACATCCTTGAGAAGTTCATAATAAAAAACTAATGCATCTGAATCCTGAACGATTAAGAAGCGATCTAAAAAAAGAAATAGTTTAGTTGAAATAAGAATGCTAAGATCAGTAATATTCTAAAAGATAGAATAGGTCGCTATCATAGAAAAAAAATATGAGAAGGAACCGATTGAGATGGTCTTTAACATTTGCAACAGAAATAAATAATTGCTTTAAGCAGGAGAAGTGGAGAAATGATAATTAACGATTCAATGAGAATTAGGGATAGCCCAAGCATGGATGAAATACATTTAAAAACATAAAATACTTTTCCCTGCATTTTATTCCTACTCACACGCTGCCCAAGATATAAACATCATGGATTGTACCCCACACATGTCACAATTATCTTCGTATTGAGTCCTACATTTCTGTCACGTCCCACTTCCCAAAAAATACGGAAAACGGAATCGATGACAAGGCCCGCAAGACATCTATACCGAGTACACCTTCCCGATATAGATGCGCTAAGCGTCTGGCAAGCTATATTGCCACGAGAATAAATAATTTTAAAAATATAATTCCAACATCACATTTATTATAATTCGGGAATTACACTTCAAAAGTTCAAATCAATAAAAAACCAACAAAAATGCATTTATTTGCAAGAAACAAATTAAACTAGTACGAATATCGGATGCGGCTAATACTCGGCTTGACAGGAAAAATGAGCTAAATCCATCTCGGTCGGTTCTTGCCCCCCTGTAACACCTTATCACTATTTGTCTCTACACCCTTCCGATATAATAATCTACCCCCTAATTGTAATTGAGTTCGTACCCACCACTTATCACTATTTGTCTCTACACCTGACGGACATTTCAAAAAATATATTCGTCTGGAGCTGAGCTCATCTAAGTCTCTAAAGAAACATGATGTGAATACAAACATGAATACAGACATGAATAATAAGCAGTCACGTGTATCATGCTATTATGCTAAACATATCAAAATGTTCGTTCAAACTTAGTAAAAGTAATACATGTCGATTTCGGAGAGTATTCTATTAGTCCCACGGAACAACAACATACTTGAGAGTAGGCATTCCGTTTACGGTCCGGAATCACAACAACAAGAATTTGAGGGGACTTTCGAAATCTTATGCATTTTTTTTACTAAACTGCCCCAACCCGTGTATAGGTTTTATTTAAGGTTCGATCCTGATTTGTTAACATGAAATCTCCTCAAGATACATGACATATCAGGAACATGAAATAGGATATAAGCTTGAAACAATCACCAGCACATGCCTCATGTCCATGCAATAAGTAACCAATAAAGGTTCGATATGTATATGTAGCCAACTTTACATTAACATGAAATATATAATACATAGGGTAACCAGGGGGCGTAACTGACGGCGAGAATCTTGTGCCGACTCGCTCCATACGACCACTATATAAACCCCTCTTCCAAACGACCGAGGTAAGCAAAAACTAATTCTAATATTGATGATGCTCAATATTAGCGATCTACAAGATCATGACACGTGACAGATGACGTGTCCCAAGACCCAGAAGAAAGGGCCCACAGAGGCCGACCAGGCCACCCCTGTACCCGACCTGCAGGCACAAGCTGACCCTCCTCGGGGCCCCTGCAAATTGGCCTCCTCGGCCCTTCGGCTCGCCCCAAGCCGCCACAAGACCAAGACTTCTCGGCCCTCTTCCTCGCTTCCGAGCTCCCCAGCCGAGGCCGTCTTCCTCGATCCCTCTGGCCGACCAACTCCACCACTCACAGGCGTAACCGCCGCTCCGCAAATCTCGCCATGCGCAGATTCTCCGTCAGCAACATCCCGCGTTCTACGCCATCACGATCCCCATTAATGGGCGATCCGCTCTCTACGCGGGTGTAACGTCGGGAGCGTAACTGCCGGCGAGATTCTCGCACCTGCTGCTGCGTGCTGTCTCTGCTATATAAACCCCCATCACAGAGGGGTCAAGTAAGCCATTTTTTACTCCACTTAGCCGTTACGCTGCTCGGATCTGGTACTAACTTGATCGTCGGAGGGTCCTCGGTGGTACCAAACCACCCCAGGACTTCTTTGCAGGTACTCAGCGCTAAACTCCTCAAATCACCAATCTTCTCAAAACCCATTGAGACCCACACACAACAGGAGATCACCTCCAAAATCCACCAGGAGATTGACGGAAAACAACATCTGAAGGAGACCCGAAAAGAACCTCCATCAGTTGGCGCCGTCTGTGGGAACTAAAACTCCACAAAAACAAAAGTTGGCCTTCCGATCTCCATCCACATGGCATGCGATCACCCTAAAGATCCAGGTACCAGCCGCCGCCTCCCCCTTACCGGAGGCGCGGATGAACCTCCTCCGGCGACCGTCATCAACGCCCTCGCCGGCCGAATAGATCGATTACGGTCCATCGTGGAGGCGCTCGTCCGCGTCCAAACGGCCGGACCAGGGCCCCAGATCGCCGCTCCTCCACCTCTAGAAGACTTTGCCCTCGTCGGCACGGCTGACCACCGGCAGGCTACGTCCCATGGCCACAGATCTCATGGGCCGATACTCTCTGAGAGGCCCGCTGGGCGCCCCACAGCTCCACACCAAGATCCGCCGCTAGGGCGCCTCGCCTCGAGCCTCCTCGCGATCCTCACCCCCTGAGGAGATGTCGGTCACCTCGCCTGTCCTCAGGCATGTCCGACACCCCCTCCCTCGACGGAGTCGCACAGAAGGGGCTCGCCACGGCGGCTCGAGGGCCACCTCGCTCAGGGATCAAAGCCTTCGCCAAGAGACAACCACGCAGGTTCACTGCCCGTTTATCCTTAGCAGGCCTCCTACGGCTCCTCCAACGCTAAGGATCAAAGTCCTCCTTAGAGGCAGCCGAGCGGCTTCCCTGCTCGGCTATCCCTGGCCGGTAGCTTTCCTACTCGCAACGTCAGGGATCAAAGCCCTCGCCAAAAGGCAACCGCGCAGCTTCGTTGCCCGGTTATCCTTAGCAGGCCTCCTACGGCTCCTCCAACGCTAAGGATCAAAGTACTCCTTAGAGGCAGCCGAGCGGCTTCCCTGCTCGGCTATCCCTGGCCGGTAGCTTTCCTACTCGCAACGCCAGGGATCAAAGCCCTCGCCAAGAGGCAACCGCACAGCTTCACTGCCCGGTTATTCTTAGTAGGCCTCCTAAGGCCCTTACAACGCTAAGAATCAAAGCCCTCCTTAGAGGAAGCTCAGCAGCTACCCTGCTCAGCTATCCCCGGCTGGTAGCTTCCTACCACGACCGACAGGAATCAAAAGCCCTCCCAGAGGCAGTCGAGCCCGAGGACCCCTCGCTCGGCTATCCTTCAGGACAAAAGCCATCGCCAAGAGGCACCGGGCGGTAACCCTGCCTGGCCAAGTGTCCTTGGTAGGCTTCTTACAGCCCCTCCCACGCTAAGGACCTTAGTCCTCCCAGAGGCAGTCGAGTCCTTGCTCGGCTATCCCCGGCTGGTAGCTTCCTACCACAACCGACAGGGATCAAAGTCCTCGCCAAGAGGCACTGGGAAGTAACCCTGCTCGGTCCCCGTCCTGAAGGATCAAAGCCCTCACAAGAGGCAACCGAGCAGCTACCCTGCTCGGTCATCTCCGGCTGGTAGATCCCTACCCATGACGCCAGGGATCGAAGCCCTCGCAAGAGGCATCCGAGCGGATACCCCGCTCGGTCATCCCAAGTTGGTAGTTGCCTATCCACGACGCCAGAGATCAAAGTCCTCTCCAAGAGGCAACCGCGCAGCTTCACCGCCCGGTCATCCTTAGTGGGCTTCTTATAGCCCCTCCAAAGCTAAGGATCAGATCCCTCGCCGAGAAGCACCGAGCAGCTACCCTGCTCGGTCATCCCCGGCTGGTAGGTCCCTAACCACGACGCCAGGGATCCAAGCCCTCACCAAGAGGCACCGAGTAGCTACCCTGTTCGGCCACCCTCAGCAGGCCTCTCACGGCCCCTCTCATACTGAGGATCGAAGCCCTCACCTGAGGCCGCCGAGATCCTTCTTGCTCGGCGCATCCCCAGCGGGCATCCTTCTGCCCATTAGACATTGAGGATCTCAAGCCATCACCGCGAGGCCGCTGAGTTCCTTCCTGCTCGGCGCATCCCCAGCGGGCATCCTCCTGCCCATCAGACGCTGAGGGTCTGAAGCCCTCATCGCGAGGCCGCCGAGATCTTTCTTGCTTGGCGCATCCCCAGCGGGCATCCTCCTGCCCATCAGACGCTGAGGATCTCAAGCCCTCACCACGAGGACGCCGAAATCCTTCCTGCTCGGCGCATCCCCAGCGGGCATCCTCCTGCCCATCAGACGCTGAGGGTCTGAAGCCCTCATCGCGAGGCCGCCGAGATCCTTCTTACTCGGCGCATCCCCAGCGGGCATCCTCCTGCCCATCAGACGCTGAGGATCTCAAGCCCTCACCACGAGGCCGCCGAGATCGTTCCTGCTCGGCGCATCCCCAGCGGGCATCCTCCTGCCCATCAGACGCTGAGGGTCTGAAGCCCTCATCGCGAGGCCGCCGAGATCCTTCTTGCTCGGCGCATCCCCAGTGGGCATCCTTCTGCCCATCAGACGTTGAGGATCTCAAGCCCTCACCGTGAGGCCGCCGAGTTCCTTCTGCTCGGCGCATCCCCAACGGGCATCCTCCTGCCCATCAGACGCTAAGGATCTCAAAGCCCTCATCATGAAGCCGCCGAGTTTCCTCTTGCTCGGCGCATCCCCAGCGGGCATCCTTCTACATATCAGACATTGAGGATCTCAAACCCTCATCGCGAGGCCACCGAGTTCCTTCCTGCTCGGCGCATCCCCAGCGGGCGTCCTCCTGCCCATCAGACGCTGAAGATCTGAAGCCCTCTTCGCGAGGCCGCTGAGCCCCTTCCTACTCGGCGCACCCCAGCGGGTAGCTTCCTACCCAACAAAGACAAGGATCAAAGCCCCCCTTAAAGGCAGTCGAGCGGCTTCCCTGCTCGGCTATCCCTGGCCGGTAGCTTCCCTACCCGCAATGCCAGGGATCAAAGCCCTCGCAAGAGGCATCTGAGCGGCTATCCCGCTTGGTCATCCCAGGCTGGTGGTTGCCTACCCACGACGCCAGAGATCAAAACCCTCGCCAGGCGGCAACCGCGCAGCTTCACTGCCCGGTTATCCTTAGCAGGCCTCTTACGGCCCCTCCAACGCTAAGGATCAAACTTCTCCTTAGAGACAGCCGAGCGGCTTCCCTGCTCGGCTATCCCTGGCCGGTAACTTTCCTACCCGCAACACCAGGGATCAAAGCCCTCACGAGAGGCATCTGAGCGGCTACCCCGCTCGGTCATCCCCAGCAGGCATCCTCCTGCCCAATAGACGCTGCAGGTTTGTAGCCCTCATAACGAGACCACTGAGCCCATCATATACAGCGGATCCGAAGCCCCAACAAAAGACATCAGGTCTATCCAAGTCTGAGTAATCCCCCCTCGACTTCGGGGCCATGGAGACGCCTCCTTCTCAGCAGCGCTTGGCACACTTGGCAGGCGATCGAAGTCAACTCGATGACCGATCGCTCCGCTTGTCGTTCCCGTGCTGGGCCGCATCCCATCAGACGCCGCAGGTCTGCACATGTCACGTCGGCCAACCGACGCTTGACACGCGGACCGTTGCTTCAGTGACAGGATGCACGAACCGGCGCACCTTTCTTAAATACGGAGATTTCTCCCCGATTCGCTGGCAGAAAAGGTACCTGACAGCCCGGGGACGCGTCCCGACGAAATCTTAGGAGGGAGCTCGCCCCGGGCGGCGCGGCAGTCCACTCTTGACCCGACCCGCCAGCTGGTCGGGATAAGAGTGGGGGGCTAATGATGATGCTCAATATTGGCGATCTACAAGATCATGACACGTGGCAGATGACGTGTCCCAAGACCCAGAAGAAAGGGCCCACATAGGCCGACCAGGCCACCCCTATACCCGACCTGCAGGCACAAGCTGGCCCTCCTCGGGGCCCCTGCAAATTGGCCCCCTCGGCTCGCCCCGAGCTGCCACAAGACCAAGACTCCTCGGCCCTCTTGCTCGCTTCCGAGCTCCCCAGCCGAGGCTGTCTTCCTCGGTTCCTCTGGCCGACCAACTCCACCACTCACAAGCGTAACCGCCGCTCCGCAAATCTCGCCATGCGCAGATTCTCCGCCAGCAATATCCCATGTTCTACGCCATCACGATCCCCATTAATGGGCGATCCGCTCTCTACGCGGGCGTAACGTCGGGAGCGTAACTGCCGGCGAGATTCTCACGCCTGTTGCTGCGTGCTGCCTCCGCTATATAAACCCTCATCACAGAGGGGTCAAGTAAGCCATTTTTTACTCCACTTAGCCGTTACGCTGCTCGGATCTGGTACTAACTTGATCGTCGGAGGGTTCTCGATGGTACCAAACCATCCCGGGACTTCTTTGCAGGTACTCGGCGCTAAACTCCTCAAATCACCAATCTCCTCAAAACCCATTGAAACCCACACGCAACAGGAGATCACCTCTAAAATCCACCAGGAGATTGACGGAAGACAACATCTGAAGGAAACCCGAACCTCCATCAAATACGCCGTTACTCTGCTTTTATTTCTCGGTACTAATTTGATCGTCGGAGGGTTCTACGGTGGTCACCCACCCCGGAACTTCCTTTGCAGATAGCTCGGCGTCGGCACCAACCCATTGAGATCCACACACTCAGTCCCCACATCAAATCTCAACCGCTCAAAAACCGTTCGCGACCAGATCGACGGAGGACAACATGTGAGGAAGATTTCAGCCTCCATCACTTGCATTCGAGTATTGAAATAATAAGAAAATTATAACAGTTTTAACTAAAACCAATAGCGTATTCTAATTTGACTTTTCTAAGGTTAGGGGTGGCTTTAGACTCATTAAAGAAAATAAGCGACAAGAAAAAAATAGACATGTATAAGGTATCAAGTTTCGCATTGTAATAAAACATACAAGGAATTATTATATATAAATAAATAACAACTAAATGTTTAACATGTTTAATACCAAGGCATATATCAATAATCTCTGTATCTACCCTTACTTTAAAAATTATTGTCAAAATGATTACTAAAATATCTCAAGAATATATATACTGATCTTTCAACTCTTTTTAAAATTAGGTGTGAACTTATATATATAATAATAATGATCTATGTTTTAATACTTTTAATTTAGTACTATTTGTATAACCTGAATCAAACCAAAACCTATAATATTAATCTTTATAAAAACTAATTAAATCGGCCACACTTTTATAAACACATATATATGTTATCAAGATACGCGAGGGAATATGCCAAGCCAGTTATTTTAACATTTCAGAAATATAAAATATTATTTTTGGAATTTATATAATAAAATAGTAAATTTTATAAATATTATAAAAGTATGGAAATTAGTTTTAATGGAATAGTATAATTATATACATATAATTTGGAAAATAATTGGAATATTAATATGAATTATTAATTATGAAGGCATTTATTGGATTTGGGCATTTTATAAATTAGTATACAATTATTTATATACAAGTTTATATTAAACTTAATTAGCATTCAACTAATTATGCGTTTAAACCAAGCTTATTTTTGTTAACCATGTATTAATGTGCCATGACACATTTTATTGTGTTTTATGTATGGTAGCATTTTTACTTTTGATTTTAAATTGTTTTAAAAAGGAAAAATGAGAAAAGAAAAAAGAAAAGATATAATAATGATGAGGGGGACAAGAGAGCATGGTTGTGAGAGAGAGAGAGGTGTGAAGATTCTACAACCATCTTCCTTCTTCTTCTTTTCTTCATCTTCTTTCTCTTCTTCATCTCCTCCATTTTCTTCAACTCCTCCACCATCCTTTCTACCACCATACAACCTTCCCAAAACCTCATCAAAATCCCATATTCCCTTCACAAATAATGTTCCTCACATCACTACAAGCATCATGATGGGATCAATTTCTAATCTTGAGTTCATTTGGTCATCTTAGAATTTTCTTGAGTTGCTCTTTTAAAGCAATCCTCTCACTTTTAGTTAAATGTTTAACTTTCCTAACCTTCTACATTAGTTTAGAGTTTAAACGTTAATGTTTAGTGAACTGGAAAAAGTCTAGAATGAGAATTAGTGGATAAAACTTGTAGCGGAGGTTAGTGGAGATTCAGTAAGTATCTACTTGCCTAGTAGTGGTGGTAGCCTTGATTAAAATGAGTTTAGAATGTTCAAATACGAACTTAGAAATTTCTGATATCGGTTTTTCATTGACTTTTGATGTTCAAATGGAATTTGGGAAGACTCTAAAACTCAAAAAAAATTATAACAGATACAGAGAGATATGCAGACCACTAGGAAGCTACCCTAGAAACCCGAGCCCCAGCCTTCATCTTTTGGCTGCCGTTTTATTCGATTTGGCTGCAATTTGCGGCTCAATTTTGGAATTAGAGTCTGAAACTTGGTTGTAGCTCACTTTTTAGATAATTATACCTACCCTGTATGCAAAAAAAGTCTAATTTTACATTAATAAAAATCTAGAGTCGTTTTACATGATTTCTGGCGATATTTTATGATATTTAAAAATTGGTTTTTGATATTTGAGTTTTGACTCGGTCGTTTGACGTTCGTACAACAACGTCGGGAATTGTTTGATTGTTCTTGCATGCGTGGACCATAGGTCCTAACCTATGTACGTTTCGCTTCCCGTATCGGTTTTCGAATTTGATTTTGATTTCGATACGATATAATTTGATTTGTAGGTACATTCGCGTGGGCTTCCAGGGCGACGAAGGAGAGTAAGACATTCATCGATTTTGGCGAGAGCGGAGATAATAGGTGGGTAGATGTATTTCTACGGGAGAAGTCGGGTGGATGACGTATAGCACCCCCACAACCAAAGTATTAAGGTATTAGGTATATAGTTGCAGGGTTGCCTAGTACGGCAGCAAGGTTTCGGGAGGTATCGTCCATGCCAATTTCAAAAATTTGTCGTTCTAGCTAATCCTAACCCTAGAATCTTTACTAGAAAATTCGATGAAAACATATGTAAACATCTTTACATCAAAGTGAATGAGGAATACAACCTTTGTAGACCGGTCCTTCACTTCAAAAGCTCCGTGTAGTAGTCCCTTCGCTGCGAGTTGTGATCTCCCGAACTCTAGAAAGGGTTCTCCCGGAGAAATGAACAAGCTTGCTCAAAGTTTTCGAGGCCGAAAATGATCTACGTCGAGAAGACTCAAGCTCATGCTAACTCTTCACTAATTATGAAATTAGTGAAGCAAACACCCTAAACTAAATGGTAAGTAGTAGAGGATGATGAAGTAGGAAATGAGCTCACTTTAGATTTTATTTTCTCACAATATTTCCTCACCATTTTGAAAGCTGGTGAGCTTTTCTCATGAGGAAGAAGAAGCTCAAGTGAAGAAATGAGAGAATGAACTAATTTAGGTGAGAATAGCAACCATGGGTGAGTTAGTGTCATACACTAACCCATGTAGAGATTAAACCATGGTTAGCAATAATGGTTAGGTTAATAAATATCTATAAGTAAAACAAAAAGAGGGGAATTAGTCAAAGATGCTACAAGCTTCTCCAAGCTTCCAAGCATGTTACTAATTAACACTAATTTTGATTTACTTAAATAAATATAAACCCTCTCATTATTATTAGTATGGTGTGAGTCCCATACACCAATGTAGCATTTGATATCAAGCATGACACAAAATGTACACTAATATATATCACATATATACTAATGCACACTTGTGAGAAAAAGAAATGTTTAAGTGAACTAATATTAGTTAATGTAATCTAGTATATCAAATATACAATGATACATTAAATTATTAAATCAACACTTGATTTAATAATCCGGCTATATCACATATAACCGACTAATATCAAATGCAACAGCATATCGAATCAACACTTGATCCGATAACCCGGCTATATCACATATAACCGACCGATGTCACAAATCACGAGAATAGAATGCGGTATCACATACGCGTATTAATCTCAGTCCCGCACATATCACATATGTGCTCCTATTTCGTTTCGCATGAACTAGGAAACCTCTGTGTAGGACTCTAAAGACTCATTAATACGCCGGCAGTAGGTGATGATCATATCAAACACCCACAAGCCGCAAGCGGTCTGCTAAACGTAACGGCCACCCGGGTATTGAGCGATCAGAAGATCAACAAGCAAGCCTGCTCATACTCCCGCGAATCCAATCAGTAACACTACCGTACAGTCCGGTCTCTTGGTCTGATATGTCGCATATCTCGTCTAGGGGTAGTAAACATCAGACCCCAATAACTCGATAAGTCGTGTCGATGTGAGGCTCATAACGGGTCGAGAAACTACTGATAATACTTACCAGTATATCTTCAAATCAGCCCTGGCCAGGGACTTCCTGTTATAGCCAATCGAGCACAGCGCAACATCAACTCCCTATACCGGGAGAGACGAATCCCCTCCTATCGCTCATTGCCTCCATATGATTCGGGACTGTACCCAAAAACCACCTTTTTGCACGATCTCTTGACCATGGTATGGTGGAAATCAAAGCACATTGGGAATCACACAAGACTCTATGACGATCTCGGGTCGACAGACTAACCTGTACCAGTGTCACCAGAGAACTGCCATCTGACGTGAGGTATAATACCATTTGGGAGTTCTCGGCGAGTTCGTCCAGTGTACCCAGTCTCTACTGAGCACCCGTATATCATCTCTGATGTCAAGCACCAATGGATATGGGATCATCCGTCGCCCATCTCATGGGTCGAGAAGCGTACACGCTAGTCTACTCTGGTATATCGATGCCCCGTCTCGATACACCCACGACTAGGGACATTAAAGGATGTACTTACCGACTACCTTTGTCCCACTAGTATGATCCGCATCATAATCCAGGTAGTCAAGTACACATCCTAAGGGCTTTATCAACACGTAACAGAGAGACAATCAGTGTACATGTTAAGATAAAGTGCAACCAGATAGCATAGTATCATGTTGAGCAAGAAAGTCCTCCCTATATATGTCCAATCATCCACTACAATATACATCTCATGTATAGTGATGGCCTCTAGGGCATACATATAACTAACAATCTCCCACTTGCACTAGGGCCATCATATAGCAGTGGTTGTAGTATCTCATACTCAACCATCCCATAAAAATCTCTCTCTGGGAAAAGGCCTTTGTGAGTGGATCCGCCGTGTTGTCCTCTGAGTCTACTCTCCTAACCTCGATCTCCCTGAAGATCAACCATCTCCATGATCAGGTAATACTGTCTTAGAATATGTCTGGGTCACTGATGGGACGGGGGTTCCTAGGCATAAGCTACAACTCCATTGTCACACAATGGTAGGAACGAAGTTCATCTCATGAACTTATATACACCCAGACTGCCTCTTTGGTAGCATCGTTGGTAGTGATGTATCCAGCCTTTATCGTCTAGTTTGCCACGGTATCTAGCTTGAACTCTTCCAACATACCGTCCCTCCACTGAGGGTAAAGACAATGCCTGTGACTGACTTTCAGTCGACCTTACCACCCTGGAAGCTTTCCAGTTATTCTCCCCATGATCGATTGACACCATCTCACTACACCTAATGAGAATCCTAACATCCACTTAGATCTATCTCATAAATTCAAAACCCAGGATTTAGGAGGTATCACATTGATCCTATATGGAGAATCCGTGTGATAAGAGGAGATTGACCGAGTGTAGCATAAAAAAATCCTTTCCTATCAAGAGTATGTCATACACGTATAATACGAAGAATACCACCATACTTTCTACTACCTTTTTGTATATACAAGGTCCATCTAATATTTTGATGAAGTCAAACTCTTTGGCTACCACATCAAAACAGATGTTCCAACTCCACGATACTTGCTTTAACCTGTAAAGCAACTTGCACAAGTTTCCGCTGCTCCCACTGTCTACGAAGCCTTCTGGCTGTGTACTTATAGACGCTCTCTTCTAAATCACTATTTAGAAAAGCAGTCATGACACCCAACCGCCAGATATCGTAGTCATGGTATGCAACAATGACAAGTAGGATCTGGATGGACTTAAGCATAGCTACTGGAGAAAAGGTTTCATCATAATCCATACCTGATCGATGACGAGAACCTTTTGCAACAAGTCTAGTTTTGAAAGTCTCAACTTTTCCATCTACACCAAGTAATCTTCTCAAGATATACTTGCCTCTGATGGGGATTTAACCCTTCAGATAAAGCATCCAAAGTCCATACTTTGTTGGTGTACATAGATTCTATCTCAGATCGCATAGCATCCAGCCATTCTTACAGAGTCCCCACTTTTAATGGCTTGCTCGAAACTAGTTAGGTCATTATCTCATGATACAATTCTCGCTCCCACTTTCATAGAGAAAACCGTAGTATCTCTCAGGTGGATGAGGAACCCTACCAGATCGGCGGAGAGGCTGAGGTTCGTCGGGAACTATTGAATCCTCCGGTACTACCAAATCATCAGCTGTAGTTTGTACAGCTGGAACTCCTTCCAGTTCTACCTCATGACCACAAATTTCTTTCCAAAATAAATTCATTTTCAAAAAGGTGGCATGCCGAGAAATAAAACACCTTTTATTCCTCGGTGTGGTAGAAGATATTCCCTTGCGTATGCTTGGGATATCCAACAAACTTCCACAGAACTGATCTTGCCTCGAGCTTGTACGAATTTTACTTTTAGACATAGGTCGGACAACCCCAAATCTTAACTTACTTAGGAGATGGGCTCTTCCCATACCATATCACATATGGAGTGGTAGGCACCTGATTTGGTTGGAACCCAATTCAATAGGTATGCAGCTTCACAAGTGCATAACCCCCAAAAGGAAATAGGCTACTCAGTAGTACTCATCATAGAGCGTACCATATCTAATAGGGTGCTATTGCTCCACTCCGATACACCGTTGTGCTGTGGTGTATACAAAGGAGTAATGCTGAGAGAGAATCTTATTCTCCTTTAGAATAGTCCAGGAACTCCGAGCACAAGTATTCACATCCCTGATCACATCAAAGGACATAATACTTATACCCGTTTTGGTTCTCTACTTCTGTCTTATATTCTTTGAATTTCTCAAAAGCTTTAGACTTGTGTTTCAACAGGAACATATGTCCGAATCTTGAGAGATCATCAGTGAATGTAATGAAGTATAAAGAATCAATCCTGGCATATGTAGACAGGGTACCTACATACATCATCATGAATCAATCCCAAGAGTTCACTAACTCTTTCTCTGTTTCCAATAAACAGAGCTATGGTCATTTTATCTTTGTGACATGACTGACAAGTTTTACAAGATGTAAATTCAAACTGATTTAAATATGCATCTTAATGTAACTTAGCTAGTCGGGTCGCATTGATATGACCTAGTCTACAATGCCTCAAGAAGGATTCGTTCATTTCTGAACTCTTCCTCTTGTGTGTGTTCCTGTATGTTAAGAACTATGGTTTGATTTAGAACGTATATGCTTTTAGATAACGTGCCTGAACTGATCAATTCTTGATATAGGAAATGTTCAAAATATTATCCAACAATACAAAATTATATCATTCTCTACTAAATAAAGAGACTGATATAATGTTGTATATCAGGTCCGGTATCTAATAACATTCGTTTAGAATCAATGTATTTGGTAATACAGGGTGATAACTGCCAACACCTTGGCTGCAACTTTTGCACCGTTTTCAACTCTTGAAACTTTATCACTCATTCTCAGTTCTCTACCTATCTGTAGCCCATATAACAGATTACATATGTGGGATCCTGATCCGGTATCTCATACCCAAGGCGTAGAGGACACTGAGAAACAGTTCTTTGTAATGAACACATCCGAAGAAGATGCATCATCATGCACTTTCTTCGTTTGAGCGGCATGGGAATCCTGGTATTCCCCTGTTTCCTGCTCGGTCTTATAACAATTATAAGTTGGAGCGGGACCAACGTTCCCCAGCACAGTATAACAAGCAGGTTCGGTCAATATATCCATATTATTATCTTGATTAAGGCGTGACATGGTCGCTACCTAGAGAGAGAGAGAGAGAAGAAAACACTCAACGTATGCTCTTGTAAGATTAGATTGGTTATTATTTTATCTCATCAGGATGGCTACCACTGTTTTTATCAAATCTTCCTTCAAACCCTAAAAGGAAAGACTAGCCGGGATTAATTACACCCTACAAGTTCGCCAATCTTTCAGCCGGCCAGTGCCGGTACTTTGAGGGAGATTCCCCGTGCTTTCGCACGGACCTAATTAAAATAAACCTCGTTTTTCCAGGGGCGTAACCCCGTTGACACTTTTCTAGACACCTACTTGATCGGCTAATTGTAAAGTGCAAAACTCTCCCAGGAGTAACAATTACTCGCAGTGGGTATCGGGATCCAGCTATCTCATAGAAGGTATGCAATCTCATTGAAAATTTCAACACTTGAAACTCCCGATAATATTTTGCCCCTAGCGTCCTATGACCTTGACGCAGGCCAAACAACCCATAGTCCGCTAGTCAAGTTCAACCCGTCATTTCCTGATTGAATTAAACCCACCCGCACGACCCTTGATACAGGACAAACAACGCCGTATGAATACCCTAATCCAATCGCATTGTATGCATCAGATAAGTACTAGTTAGCTACCGCACACTACGCCTTGATGCAGGCTAAACTACCGTAGCGCGAATACTAAATAGTACTTATCTGAAATGACGGAGGGCTACGACATGTTTTTAAGAAATATCGTTGTAGAATCAAATGATTTAAAATGGAGTGTTTTTGAGGCTTTTGCTAGTTTCTCTAAAGAGGTCACTCCCGGTGAAGGGATCTTGGCTCTTTCCTTATCGAAAAAGGTGCAGGATATTTCACAAATACCACTATGCAAAGCAAGAACTAGAAAAGCAATCAAAAGACGAAACCGAGGGTTGTAGCATCTACCAGTTATTGCTAAAGAGGTCACTCCCGGTGAAGGGATCTCGGCTCTTTCCTTATCGAATAAGGTGCTAAATATTCTACAAGGAATACCGCTATGCAAAGCAACAACTAGAGCTACATGTTTTTGAAAATTCGATTCCACAACATCTTTAGGTTTATTTTCTTTTATTAATCTCATTAATGAAGTCCCATCATTTAAGTTACTTAAACATCACAGATAAATACAACGTACGCTTATATCATCCGCATTCGCCTCGATGTTCCGTCATGCACCGTTAGGTTAGGTAACTAACGGCAGAGCGGGACAGGGCTGGCGCGGGTGTAAAACATAAGCAACGTCTATATAATATATCACATATACTATATACAGTATCTATCACATCATATAAAGTGATCACATCACAGAATATCGCAGCAGAAGATAACATATGAAATATTGGTTATACTAGGAGGTCCGTATTTTATTTTGAGCCTGTATAAAACACAGATTCCACGGTCGCGATGAATAGCCAAACCCACATCCCTAGACCCCTACGAGAGCGGCAAACAACCCTACCAATTCTAGAGTTAGGAGACCCGGACTCGACTCCTCGAGTTGGTCTCCCACTGGACTCTAGAACCCGGTTACTTGTGCTCCCCTCCTTGGGTCTATCCTAATGCGGAAAAGTAAATAATATACAACAATGGTGACATCATCCTCAACCCGGAAGTGCCCCAATAAAAGAATATTACATACATTGAATTTTACATGAATGAAAATAAAAACTCTCATCTCACATAAAACCCCCGGCTATTCAAAACACGACGATCCAATATAACATATCACAACAATACATAACATCACATGTCATCAACGTAAGTAAATATGCGTATCCAAAATGTCGTTGACATATAGCAATGAAACCGGCGATACACCACATATTACACTTACGGTCGCAGAAAAGAAAGTGAAAAACTACAACAATTGGAATCGTCACTGCCCTTAGACATCATAAAGCCGGAATATCACATATTCTGGATTTCATGCCTAACAATGCAAATCTTACATTTAGGTCTCAACTATGAAAACACTTTTCAAAAGAAGTCGTGTAATTCAACAAGATTCCCGATTTGACCCGAGACCGAAATGTTAAACTTGCATGCAACTAAATAGATTCCAATTATTGTATCACAATCATAGATAACTAGACGAAGTTAAACTTTTCGATCGAATAATCAAGCACCCAAAATTTCCCAACAAGCTCAACACTTGAGCGGAGTTCAAAAAGTACCCAGAAACTGCCACAGCTCCTATGAACCATCCGTAGAAGGGCCGACCCATGCCTCACTTATGTCGCCACGGAACTGCGGCAAACCCTAGGGTATACCGCGATTCCGCGATCTAAAAAGTCGAGTTTGGATATCGTTCTTCTAGAGGGTCCACAAAATCGCTTGCATGATTTTCTGAAAATTTTAAACTCGGAAAGATCCAACTCTTGGAAAATTTCAGTGAGGGAAAATATAGGTTACTGATATTCGTTCAAACTTTTTAGCATCATCTAAATAACCTGAATACATGTTAGAATTACGACTGTGAAACACTCCGAGTTGCCTTTGCAGAAAGTAAACATCACATACAAATTTAGCAAAAACAAACAACACCTGAAACCTTCGAACCCAGAGACTGGAACACTACCAAAATTTGAAGCCAAATCTCCAAAAAAGACCCGAGCTAGCCGGTTTTAATGCTTATGTGGCCGGACAAATTGAGGCAAAAATGCTTCAAATTTTGTCGGTGTTCATGCTATATAACATATAACATTCCGCAGTTGTTTAAAAAAAAATTTGAAGACTTTAAAAATTCGACAGAAACTAGCTATTAGGGTTTCAAGTTTCGGAGTAATTTCAGTTTCGTAATCTAATAAACATCGTCTAATTTTCTAGCATGGCTCTGATACCACTACAGGGTTTCCTAGCACGGTAGTAAGGTTTCGGGAGGCATCGTCCATACCAATTTCAAAAATTTGCCGTTCTAGCTAACCCTAACCCTAGATTCTTTACTAGAAAATCCGACGAAAACATATGTAAACATCTTTACATCAAAGTGAATGAGAAATACAACCTTTGTAGACCAGTCCTTCACTTCAAAAGCTCCGTGTAGTAGTCCCTTCGCTGCGAGTTGTGATCTCCCGAACTCTAGAAAGGGTTCTCCCGGAGAAATGAACAAGCTTGCTCCAAGACTTCGAGGCCGAAGGTGATCTACGTCGAGGAGACTCAAGCTCATGCTATCTCTTCACTAATTGTGAAATTAGTGAAGCAAACACCCTAAACTAAATGGCATGTAGTAGAGGATGATGAAGTAGGAAATGAGCTCACTTTAGATTTTATTTTCTCACAATATTTTCTCACCATTTTGAAAGCTAGTGAGCTTTTCTTATGAGGAAGAAGAAGCTCAAGTGAAGAAATGAGAGAATGAACTAATTTAGGTGATAATAGTAACCATGGGTGAGTTAGTGTCATACACTAACCCATGTAAAGATTAAACCATGGCTAACAATAATGGTTAGGTTAATAAATATCTATAAGTAAAACAAAACGAGTGGAATTATTCAAAAATGCTACAAGCTTCTCTAAGCTTCCAAGCATGTGACTAATTAACACTAATTTTGATTTAATTAAATAAATATAAACCCTCACATTATTATTAGTATGGTGTGAGTCTCATACACCCATGTAGCATGTGGCATCAAGCATGACACAATAAAATGTACACTGATATATATCACATATATACTAATGCACACTTGTGAGAAAAAGAAATGTTTAAGTGAGCTAATATTAATTAATGTAATCTAGTATATCAAATATACAATTATACATTAAATTATTAAATCAACACTTGATTTAATAATCCGGCTATATCGTATATAACCGACTAATATCAAATGCAACAACATATCGAATCAACACTTGATCCTATAACCCGGCTATATCACATATAACCGACCGATATCACAAATCGCGAGAATAGAATGAGGTATCACATACGCACATTAATCTCGGTCTCGCACATATTACACATGTGCTCCTATTTCGTTTCTCATGAACCAGGAAACCTCTGTGTAGGACTCTAAAGACTCGTCAATACGCCGACAGTAGGTGATGATCATATCAAACACCCATAAGCCGCAAGCGGTCTGCTAAACGTAACGGCCACCCGGGTATTGAGCGATCAGAAGATCAACAAGCAAGTCTGCTCATACCCCTGCAAATCCAATCAGTAATACTACCGTACTGTCCGGTCTCTTGGTCTGATATGTCGTATATCTCGTCTAGGGGTGGTAAACGTCAGACCCCAATAACTTGATAAGTCGTGCCGATGTGAGGCTCATAACGGGTCGAGAAACTACTGATAACACTTACCAGTATATCTCCAAATCAGCCCTGGTCAGGGACTTCCTGTTATAGCCAATCGAGCACAGCGCAACATCAACTCCCTATACCGGGAGAGACGAATCCACTCCTATCGCTCATTGCCTCCATGTGATTCGGGACTGTACCCAAAAACCACCTTTTTGCACGATCTCTTGACCGTGGTATGGTGAAAATCAAAGCACAGTGGGAATCACACAAGACTCTATGACAATCTCGGGTCGACAGACTAACCTGTACCAGTGTCACCAGAGAATTGCCATCTGACGTGAGGTATAATACCATCTGGGAGTTCTCAGCGAGTCCGTCCAGTGTACCCAGTCTCCACTGAGCACCCGTATATCATCTCTGATGTCAAACACCAATGGATATGGGATCATCCATTTCCCATCTCATGGGTCGAGAAGCGTACACGCTAGTCTACTCTGGTATATCGATGCCCCGTCTCGATACACCCACAACTAGGGACATTAAAGGATGTACTTACCGACTACTTTTGTCCCACTAGTATGATCCGCATCATAATCCAGGTAGTCAAGTACACATCCTAAGATCTTTATCAACTCGTAACAGAGAGACAATCAGTGTACATGTTAAGATAAAGTGTAACCAGATAGCATACTATCATGTTGAGCAAGAAAGTCCTCCCTATATATGTCCAATCATCCACTACAATATACATCTCATGTACAGTAATGGCCTCTAGAGCATACATATAACTAACAATAGTCATATATATAAATATTAAATATGTATACTTAGCTAATAGGGTTCTAGCAAACTATAGGCGATAGTAAGCGTACTCGTAGGGAGGTATGTCCTTAGTTCTTCTTTTCTTAGCCTTGAGCCATTGGTATATATATTGTACACACACACAGATATGTGTGTGTGTATGTACATGTGTATGTGTCTGTATACACACACACATGTAAGTTTGATAATAACATCAACATAACATCACGAGATGAGGATATGACAAGTTATAATGATATGAGTCGATATGATCGGACATGATGTCACGAGGCTACGTTACAGGATATGAGATGAAATGGCAGGATACGATATTATATATTATATTATATAAAGATTAGGCGATATATATGTTCATAATACGATACGAGATGATATAGCATGTGACGATATGGGACTGGATGAGATGATAGGATGTACGTGACCGTAGATCCGTACCCTTGCTTTGATGATATTGTACGATAGATTATACCGTACGTGATATGATGTACATGATGATTGAGCCACATACTTGATTTGATGATATCGTACGATATATTATACCGTACGTGATATGATGTACATAATGATTGATCCGCACTCTTGACTTGATGATGTCGCACGATGGATTATACCGTACGTGATACTATGAGGCTGGATCACCGACTTATGGATGTATCGACTCGGAAAATTATTGTTTTCTAATCACTTAAGTAGATATTAGGGTATAATTAGAGCCATACCTATTTTCAAAACTAACGAATCATTATGCATTTTTAAATGACAAGCTCTAGGGACGCTACGGATTTTCAAATGGTATATTTTTCTCAAAAACAACGTGGCCCCTATTTTTCTAAAAATAACGATTCATGCTATTTTAAACTATAACTGTATGGCTCATATGTAGCTATGTATTTTATACCGTTGCATTTACAATTTCCTTTTTCTGCTATACTCGTATTATTCTTTTTTTTTTGCGGTATACATACCACGTTCTTTCCTTATCTTGCATGGCATCGTCTGCTAGGACACACACACCATTATCGATGATGCGCATGTTGCATGTACACATACTCGCCGGCTCACACACTCATCATCGGTAATTTCCATGTCACGTACACATTAGAAATCATTACTTCACCATATAATCTAGTAACCTGTAGATTTTTAGTTATTGTTCAGTACCTATACCACATTTACTAGATCAGTTATTGTATTTTCTTACTTAGTTAGATGCTACACTCATATAAACACACTGTTTATGCATTACGGATTTGTTCTGTGCTTGTACTCATTGTTTCATTATTGGTTCATGCTTATGAGATTTCGGTTTTCATGAGATTTCTAGATTTAAGAAACCGCAGATACATTTTGAAAACTTATGATTGTTTTAAAAACGCAGGTTCTCTTGATATGATGTGTGGCGTCCACCATGTGTTTTCTCGGTTCTGAGTTATGTGTATACCCAATTCGAGGAGAGAGGATGCACCGTCAGCGGGTATATGGTGGACCCGGTACGATACCCCGGGGCAAGAAGATTGTATAGAGAGACGTTGAGCCCGGCAAGGGAGCACTACCGACCGGTGATAGTACTGAGCTCGATGGATATTCGGAGGATACCGACTGGAGTCGTGTGATCAGATGGATTTGAGGGCCGATCCGATAAGATGGCGTCCGAGATATGAGGATTTACGTGTGTCGATGCTGGACACGGGTTTTATGATGTTTTCGAGTGTCGATATTGGGCACTCAGGTTTTTTTATGATGATTTGGTGTGTCGTTGATGGACACACGTTGGATGATACACTATACACACATATATGATACAGATGACATGGTACCGGATTATGACACGGGCACGATTATATTAGTATTATTATATTTATGTTTACTCTATCACCCTTGTTACCACTCGATATTATTATTATTATATTACTGTATGACCTAGAAGATCTTCATACATTCGATTTCTATCTGGTGATATCTTCTACTCACGAGTTGGCAACTCACCCCCGTTGTGCCACGGTTTTCTTGCAGGATCGACTGCTAGGATTCAGTAGCGGCTTGCTGGCACATTGCTCTTTTCTGGGTGATTTGCATTAGTAGGTGGGTTACAATGCAGAGCGTAACCACCGTCGTATATTCTTTATTCATTTGTATCTAGTTAAAATCTCTATCAACCAGACTATGTATATTTGGTAGCCCTAGAGACCGGTTTGTATATTCTTTGTATCTCGAGTCGAGACTTGTATATATTCTTATATTGGATTTGATAATGTTTCGGTTTTCATTATTTTCTTTCTGTGTTGATCTTCGCCTTGGGCGTCGTATATTTGTATTCGTGTTGTTGTTTCTGCCAATTGGCGAAGAGCTAGCTCTCGCTTAGGGATGCCTATACTATTGTTGTTATGTTTTGTTTTTGGATCAAAATTTATAAAGGAGGTGCTGCCCAAATTTCAAATGACGAAAATGTTTTCAACTATAGTACACAACCCACTTGTATTTTCATATAACATTACTTATTCATCTAAATAAAGAACTTGATTTCATTCTACTTTTATTTCAAAACTTCACATCCACTATTTTCCTAAAAGGGCTTAAATTTCTGAGCTTTCGGCTTACTTGGGTTACAGTGGGGTCCTATGGATTTCACATGATTCAAGTGCCAGTCACATTCCAATTTTGGGTCATGACAAATTTGGTATCAGAGCGTTAGGTTTAAGCTTGGTTCGAGTCTAAGTTTGACTATGCGGAGTCTAAGACGTATATATATTTTGGAACCTAGGCTTGACCTTACGGAACTTAAACTTGACTAAGGGGGTATTAGACCCGAACTTTCGTCATGTAGGTTGACCTTGGTTGATGGAGTAGGTAAATTAAGTAGAGTGACGTACCGTGTGTATGTTCCACGACATATTTACGATACACTGCTCCGCTTAAGTGACCTTAGCATGTACATTTCTTTATATTCGTTATTCTATTCGTTCCTATGATCTATCCTCATCGATATTTTTTTGCGGTTCCTGTCACCATGGCTATGAGAGAATAGAGTTGCGGCTAGAGATGCGGTCAGAGCGAGCTCGTCAGGGATGAGGACTGATCATGATATTCTTCCGGTGATGTAGGAACGTATCGATTTATTATTTTACTTGGATTTCTTGTTTGACACGAGCGTTCGGGATCTACACTAGATGATCGGGTCATCGCTTGAGACCGGCCAAATTGAGAGGACCGTTGAGGTGCAACTTACTCCAGAAATCGGTGTAATTGTTACCGTGCGGATAGATGAATCAGCTGTTGCTGAGATTAAAAAGATATCGCCTCCAGATTTTATAAGCCGAAGCCACACGAATTTACAGCCATGGATGTGACAGAAGATTGCTAGTCACCCTTGGATAAGTGACTAGGACATTTTGTCCGTTTGGATGCTCCAATATGAGATCTATAAGTTGACTAGCTTCAGTTAGAAGGGGCCTCACCCAGACGTGTTGTGAGTTGATCGAGAAAGGGCGAATAATTTGTATTCCTCTCATGACTTGGACGAGTTTCCGAGAACGTAATCAGCCAGATATCTTCTACAGAGTGGTGAAGATGCCTGAGTTCGTAACTTCGAGTTCTTACGAGGGACTCTGAATATGACTGTAGGGTGTTTTTCATCACCCATTGAGATGGGAATACGCGCGCACTTGTCAGGCGCATTACAGATTCCCTCTGCCTAGGGCAGGCTGGGGTTCATTGATTGTGGGGATCCGAATCTCCGGCAGCCGCGGACTAAGCTGCCGTTAATTACCTCTCGCATTTGGAGTGAGAGAACCTCTGATTGACGGGTTAAACTGGTCATGCGAACTCAATGTGCAGTGTTGTGTTTTGAAGGAGTTTTGGATATATCAGGGGCCCCGCAGAGTTTTTACTGTAGAGTGTGTGTAAAATGGGGGGAGGTATTTTTAGTGTGGAGTGTGTGTAAAATGGGGGAAAATGGTGTCCAAAGGACGCGTGGGTGCCAGCGCCTCGTGCACCTAGAACGCAGGCGCTGGGCGCTGGCGCTAGGCGCTTGGGCGCAGGCGCTAGCTCCTCACGTGCTCAGCACGTGGGCTCGGACGCTTTGGGCGCTAGTGAAAGGAAAGGGTTTTTACCCCCAGAAATGGGAGTTAAACTCCTAAAGATGAATAGTGTTGTTACCTTTTTGTACCATTATCTTTTTTTTTTTAGTGGAGTTAAACTCCGAAAGATTTAGATTTGGAGTCAAACTCCTAAGGATCTGTATTAGGAGTTAAACTCCTTTGAGGATTTGGGTCTTGGAGTTGAACTCCCTAAAAATCTTCAGATGCTCTTCTCTCTTGAGTATTGGATCTTCTCTTGACTAAGATTTTGTCCAAAGTTGGATTTTTGGGGATGGGTCTCCTTTTTCCTCCTCTTGATCGGTTGGATCTTAGAGAAAAGGGGGTAAGACTTAAAAGTCTTCCCTTTTTGAGATCTAATGGAAGATCTGAGCTCCCCTTTGTGGGTTTTGTGGTGAAAAACTATTTAGTTTTTGAAAAGGAAGAGTAAAACTCTTAATTTAATTCAAAGGAAAGGAGAAGGTTTAGAACCTTGAGGAAGGAGAAGAAGGATGCACAAATCCTAGAGTTTTAGAGAAATGAAAAGTATATGCTTTATTCATCATCATGTTGCCTTATATAGGCTTACACATTTACATATAGCCCCTTGGGCTTTACAAAATGGCATTTTGCCCATCCCATGCCTCATGTGCTCACTTCTTTTGCACATAAACCATGGGCTTTACAAGAAATTTGGCTTTATGCCCATTTTGCTTACATTCATGCACAAAAAATTACATCAAATTATTTGTTACATGATTCTTATTTTGGCATGGGGAGGCCGGCCGCGGGGCTTGACTTGGGCATGGGCCCACTTGACCTGGGCTTGGGGTTGACTTTGACTTTGACTTGGTCAACCGGGATGTAATTTTTTACCCCAACAAAGTGCCCCCATCAATAAATGCACACCTTGCATATGAGTTGTGTGCATGAAATTGATGGATCTTGAAGCTGGACTTCGAGGTGGAACATCATTCCGGGGGTGGAGCATCCCTCGGGGAGCATGATTCCCGGGGATCAGAGCATCATTCCGATTTGCGGAGCATAATTCCAGGGATCGGAGCATGATTCTGATGAGCGGAGCATGATTCCAAAGGGTCGGAGGAGCATAATTCCGAAGAGCAGAGCATGATTGTATGGATCAGAACATAATTCCGATGAGCGGAAGACATTCTGACCGAAGCGTAATTTCGATGCAGAGGTTGATTCCCAGGCGAAGCATAATTCCAACAGGGAAGGCAGATACTCCGAGGCAAAACATGATTTCGACGCAGACCTTGCTGGTTGACTTGATTCCGAGGCGGATCTTAATTCCGACGGGGATGTCGTTTATTGATTCCGAGCCGAAGCATAATTCCGACAGGGAAGGCAGATACACCGAGGCGAACCTTGATTTCGACGCGAGGTACACTATGAGACGAAGCATGATTCCGACGCAGAGCTTGCTGGTTGACTTGATTCCGAGGCGGAGCTTAATTCCGACGGGGAGGTCGTTGGTTGATTCCGAGCCGAAGCATAATTCCGACAGGGAGGGCAGATACACCGAGGTGAAGCTTGATTTCGACGCCGGGTACACTCTGAGACGAAGTATGATTCCGACGCAGAGCTTGTTAGTCGACTTGATTCCGAGGCGGAGCTTAATTCCGATGAGGAGGTCGCTGGTTGATTCCGAGCCGAAGCATAATTCCGAAAGTGAAGGCAGATACACTGAGGCGGAGCTTGATTTCGACGCGGGGTACACTCTGAGACGAAGCATGATTCTGACGTAGAGCTTGTTAGTCGACTTGATTCCGAGGCGGAGCTTAATTCCGACGGGGAGTTCGGCAGATGACTTGATTCCAGGACGGAGCATAATTTCGACGAGGAGGTCGCTGGTTGACTTGATTCCGAGTCGAAGCATAATTCCGACGAGGAGGTCGCTGGTTGACTTGATTCCAGGACGGAGCATAATTCCGACGAGGAGGTCGCTGGTTGACTTGTACCCGGCACAGAGTGTCTGTGGTCGACATTTCCCCCGGCACGGAGTGTCACTGGTTTTGATGTAGAGGATGATTCCAAGGTGAAGCATAATTCCGACAGGACAGGTGGATACTCCGAGGCGAAGCATGATTTCGACACGGGGTACATTCTGAGACGAAGCATGATTCCGCCGCAGAGATTGTTGGTTTGATTTGATTTGGGTTGACATCAGTATCGCTACACTGGAATATGGTACCAGAAGCGGATCATCATTTGCCATGAGATGATTTGGGGATTTTGGTTTTTTGTTTGGCATCAGCATCGCTACACTGGAATATGGTACCAGGAGCGAATCATCATTTGCATTTGCTTATTAGGAAGCGATGGCTCAGGAAACAGGTTTTAGGTCCCTATCCCCTAAGACTTTTCAATTTTATGAGCCGTAAGGGTCTCATAAAAGCATTTTCTTCCTACGAGTCGTAAGGATCCCGTAGGTGTATTTTCTCCTTATGAGTCGTGGGGACTCCTAAGTGTGTTGCTCCTTTATGAGTCATAAGGATCTCACGCGGGAATTTTCTCCTCACAAAGTCGAGAGGACTTTGCGAGTGCATTTCATCTCTTTTTCACGAGTTTGCGCCCTTTCGGGTTTTCACAAACTCGCCGGCAGTACTGCTGTTTTTACTCACGGAGCCCTTTCGGGTTTTCATCCGTGCCCATTTTTCTTGTGGACATACCTTTTTTTTCTTTTTCTTTTTTGGAATCTTCATTGCTGGTGGGACTTTCAATGTGGTCTCTCCGGTAGGACTTGGGAGAGATTGGGATCGTTTTACGCCCGTGGATTGTATACGGTTTTGCAGGATGTATGATCCAGACAGTATGGCCGGAAGAATTTTGGAACTTTTTCGGTGTCTGCATCGTACTGGAATATGGTACCAGGAGCGACTCATCATCCGCCGTTGGGGTATGGGATTTGGAATTTGGTTAGCGTCTGCATCGCTGTACTGGAATATGGTACCAGGAGTGACTCATCATTCGCCGTCGGGAATTTGAGTTTCGGTTGGCGTCTGCATCGCCACTGGAATACGGTACCAGGAGCGACCCATCATTCGCCATGAGGGGATCTTCCTCGTTTCCAGTTTAACGAATTAGGGGTCATCTGTTTCCAGTTTAACGACTTAGAGGTCTTTTGTTTCCAGTTTAACGACTTAGAGGTCTTCTGTTTCCAGTTTAACGACTTAGAGGCCATATGTTCCCAGTTTAAAGACTTAGGGGTCTATTGGATCGGAAGCTTGGAATTTTGGGGTAGGGGTTGACATCAGCATTGCTAACACCGAAGCACAGGTGCCAGGAGCAATTCATCATTTTCCTTTCCCAGTTGGGGAGCGATGGCTTAGGAAACAGGTTTAGGTCCCTATCACCTAAGACTTTTCAATTTTATGAGCCGTAAGGGTCCCATAAAAGCATTTTCTCCCTACGAGTCGAAAGGATCTCGTAGGTGTACTTTCTCCTTAGGAGTCTTGGGGACTCCCAAGTGTGTTTTTCCTTTGTGGGTCATAAGGATCCCACGAAGGCGTTTTCTTACGAGTCGAGAGGATCTCGTAAGTTTGTTCTCCTCATGTATCGTGAGGACACATGAGTGGGTCTTCCCAATGGAGCATAATTCCAAGGGAGGAGACCGGCCGTGTAACTGGTGATTGCGGTAGGGCATGGGTATGATGAGAATTATTTGAGCCTGTGGATTGTATACGGTAGTCAACTTGAAGACTAACCGTAGGGCTGGAAGAATTTTGGGAAATTGGATTTTGGTTGGCGTCTGCATTGCTGCACTGGAATATGGTACCAGTAGCAACTCATCATTCGCCGTTTTTTTTGTTTTTTGTTTTTGTATATATATTTTTTTGTTTTACCGCGATTGCTCTATCATTTCAGCTTTTCTTATCGCGAAGGTCGCGATTGCCCTATCATTTCGGCTATTTATTCGCGGTTGCCCTATCATTTCGGCTTTATTTTTCATTTTTATTTTACTTGTTGATTTTTATTGCGAGTTGCCCCATCATTTCGGCTTTTCTCTTTTTTTCTTCTTTTTATTTACACATTTTTTTACTTACACATTTTTTTACATTCCCAGTTTAACTACTTAGAGGTCGACTGTTCCCAGTTTAATAACGTGGTGGTCGATGTTTTCAAAGAAAGACAGATGCCTGAGAGAATCAGTTTCACGAAGGACTTCGGTCTCTGTTTATATGAAATTGGCGGTCGCAGCTTGACGGTTTGTTAACACGCCTTTAGACAGTTCTATCTCTCCTGCCTTGTATTGCTTTTCGACCCAATCTTTGAAGACGAAGCAATCCTCAATGGCATGACTTATTACTCTGTGATAGGGGCAGTATTAGGTGTCATCGGTCATATTCGCTTCTTGTGGTCTTTTTGATTCTGGCAATTGTAGACCGTTTCTTAGGGCATCTTTGAATATTTTACGGACTTTGTCCCTTCTGAAGGAATAGACCTTATCCAGCTTCTCTTTCAGTGGAGCTTCTCCTCCCTCTCCGAACACTGGCTTCCGAGGCCGGTTAGCATTAGGCCCGCTCATGCCTTGCTTATTTCGGTTAGCCGAGATGTTGAAAGATTCAGAATCGTCGGAATTTCCACCTTTGCGATTTTCGTCCTTTCGGTTTCTCCAGGACCTATTGTTATTTTGGGAATCCGAGGAGAACTCCTGCTTTGAGCGCCCCAGCATCTGAACTTTCCTAGTCAGCTCTTGGAATGTTTTGAGACCCGCGGTGGATAGAAACGGGGCCATCCAATTGTTGAGATTTCCGACGAGGAGACTGACAGATTGGTCCTGCTTTATCGGCGTTCACATTTGATGGAGAGATTGCGCCATCGGGTTATAAAATCCGTGCTGCTTTCGTTGTTCTTTGGCTTGATCGTTACGAGGTCAGCAATCGTGATCTTATTGCTGACACTCATGAACCTTTGTCGGAACAGAGATTCCATTTGGACGAAAGTAGTAATAGATCCATCCGGTATGCTCGCGTACCAATCGAAAGCGATATCGGTTAAGCTATTAACGATTTGGCGGAGGAGAAGCGCATCATTGCCCCAAGTATTCCAGCATGAGGCTTTAAAATGGGCAACGTGCTGATTCGCATTTCCCGTCCCATCAAATCTTCCGAATTTAGGGATGACATAGCCACTAGGAAATTCTACCAGATCATACTGAGCAGGATATGGCCTCCCGCTACTGCTAGCATCTTTGTGCGCTTCGGCTTCGGCTACCAATGTTTTGACTTTATTGGCAACCAAATCCATTATTTGATCTTGAGTTAGCGGGCTGCTGTCATAAGTAGCCAATACACTTCCCGAGATAGGATGTGACTGACTTTTATACGGTCCGCCCACCTTTGGATTTGAGGGAATAGGCGTCGGCTGCTCCGGAACACCATTTCCCGGTTCATGAGCAGAACCATGCGCTTGATTAGACGACTGAGAGGCAACTTGGGCCGTGAGCTGCATCACGACATTCGTCAAGTCGTCAATTTTGGAGTAAAGTTTGGCCATCTCCTTGTCTTTACTTCTGAGCTATTTTCGGAGCTCTTGTAGAAGTCGCTGCTCTGCGTTCTTGGGACAGAAGATTGGCTCCTCTTCGCTTTCCGAGCCCGACTCCTCATGAACCAAGGGATCTCTCTGCTTATCAGCTTCACTGGGAGGATTTTCATTACCTTCCGGAGGATGCTGGTCTCGGGAAGTGACGACCACATTCACATCAGATTGGATTTGAGATGTAGTGGCCCCATCCCTGCTCTTACTGCGCGTGTCCACCATGTAGACACTATGGACCACATATCCAGCCATTTCCTCATCTTTGGCGAGGTAACCATGTTCTTCAAACCTCATGAAGTTCAGCCTAGCGGGAGCCCTAGCCCTTTTGTTGGCTCTATATCTGAGCCTTTTCTGCCTTAGCTTCTCAATTTTAAGGGCTTGGCGGGCATCTGCTTCCTGGGGAGCCACCGTGAGTCGATTGATGAGGAGCTCAGAGAAGATACCCGATTGAGCAGTTGTCGAGAGCACCGCTGGAGCTTGCTCGAGATGCCTTGTTGCTTTGTTTGTGTTGATGGCCTTGCCCCCAGATGGGGCCAAAGAAAGTCGTTCAAACACCGACTTGCGTTTGGGTTGTGGTGCCCTCGAGATCACCACATTTGGCCTCCTGCCTTTCGATATCGGTCTGTCTATTGCTGGATCTTGAGAAGATGGGATGGTGCTAGCTGACATGAACAGAATAGATCCAAATGGTAGCGGCAGCTCCTCCCATTGTCGCCCAAGACTGGCCGGGAGGACTGTCATGGCGTCCATCTTCATCGTGTAGGAGATGGGAGCTGTGTTCATCTTTGGAGACATTGTTGAAAAGTGATTGCTTGAAAACCTGCATAAAGGAGCATTATTTTAGTATAAATATAGATATGTATATTGATTGAGTTCGCATGAACGTTTAACCCGAAATATGGGAGGAGAGATTGGTTCCATCGGGCGTGCCATAATCTATAGGGTGTCACCCTATTGAGATGGGAATACGCGCGCCCTTGTCAAGCGCATTACAGATTCCCCTTGCTTAGGGTAGGCTGGGGTTTATTGATTGCGGGGATCCGAATCTCCGGCAGCCGCGGACTAAGCTTCCATTAATTACCCCTCGCATTTGGAGCGAGAGAACCTTCGATTGACGGGTTAAACTGGTCATGTGAACTCAATGTGCAGTGTTGTGTTTTGAAGGGGTTTTGGATATATCAGGGGCCCCGCAGAGTTTTTACGAGGGTCCTGCTTTCCGGATAGCGGGCCGGGGGTCAAGGGGGCTAGCAGCCCCCTTGCGGGATGCGGGGCAGCACCCCATTAGAATTTTTTTCTAACGGGGGAGGTATTTTTAGTGTGGAGTGTGTGTAAAATGGGGGGGGGGGAAATGGCGTCAAAAGGACGCGTGGGTGCCAACGCCTCGCGTGCCTAGTACGCAGGCGCTGGGCGCTGGCGCGGGGCGCTGGCGCGGGGCGCTGGCACGGGGCGCTGGCGCTAGCGCTTGGGCGCTTGGACGCTTGGGCTGGGGGCCGGCGCTGGGCGCTTGGGCACGGGCGCGGGCGCCTCACGTGCCCGGCACGTGGGCGCTCGGGCGCTAGCGCTTTGGGCGCTAGCGCCTTACGTGCCCGGCACGTGGGCGCTCGGGCGCTAGCACTTTGGGCGCTAGCGCCTCACGTGACCGGCACATGGGCGCTCGCGCTTTGGGCGCTAGCGCCCGCGCCTCACATGCCCGGCACGTGGATGCTCGGGCGCTAGTGCTTTGGATGCTCGGACGCTAGCGCTTTGGGCACTAGCGCCTCACGTGCCCGACACGTGGGCGCTCTGGTGCTAGCGCTTTGGGCGCTAGCGAAAGGAAGGGGGTTTTACCCCCAGAAATGGGAGTTAAACTCCTAAAGAGGATTTTGAGTGGAGTTAAACTCCAAAAGATTTTGATTTGGAGTCAAACTCCAAGGATCTGGATTAGGAGTTAAACTCTTTTGAGTATTTGGGTCTTGCAGTTAAACTCCCTAAAAATCTTCAGAGGTTCTTCTCTCTTGAGTCTTGGATCTTCTCTTGACTGGGATTTTGTCCAAAGTTGGATTTTGAGGGATGTGTCTCCTTCTTCCTCCTCTTGATCGGCTGGATCTTGGAGAAAAGGGGGTGAGACTTAAAAGTCTCCCCTTTTTGAGATCTAATGGAAGATCTGAGCTCCCCTTTGTGGTTTTTGTAGTGAAAAACTATTTAGTTTTTGAAAAGGAAGAGTAAAACTCTTGATTTAATTCAAAGGAAAGGAGAAGGTTTAGAACCTTGAGGAAGGAGAAGAAGGAGGCACAAATCCTAGAGTTTTAGAGAAATGAAAAGTATATGCTTTATTCATCATCATGTTGCCTTATATAGGCTTACACATTTACATATAGCCCCTTGGGCTTTACAAAATGGCATTTTGCCCATCACATGCCTCATGTGCTCATTTCTTTTGCACATAAGCCATGGGCTTTACAAAAAATTTGGCTTTATGCCCATTTTGCTTACATTCATGCACAAAAAATTACATCAAAATTATTTGTTGCATGATTCTTATTTTGGCATGGGGAGGCCGGAGCGGGGCTTGACTTGGGCATGGGCCCACTTGACCTGGGCTTGGGCCCACCTGGTTTGGTGTTGACTTTGACTTTGACTTGGTCAACCGGGATGTAATTTTTGACCCCAACAATGACTATAGGCAAATTGGATTGCAATCCACACAGCTAAGAATTGATGATTCCGAATTGGTCAATATTGAAGGAAAATAGATACGAGATTCGTGTGAACTCTTAATGAGTCGTTCTTCTCCGTTGATACCAGAAGCTCGATATGTACGCAAGAATATTGGATGCAGCTACATTTTCAGAGGAAATATTGTGATGATATGTAATACCCAGTTCCTTTTGTACACCAATGTCCGTATTTAAATAAAGTGTTGTATACAAAATTTGTTCATTTATATTTTTATTTATTTTTAAAACCCTAATCTATATTTTTACCCAAATAGTTTTCACTAAACAAACCTAACCCAAAGCCCAAGTCCATCTTTAATCCCACTCTTTTTCTTTCTAAATTTTTCTTGAGCCCAATAACCCTTCACTCCCTTTTACCCAACAGTCACCTTCTCCCTTTCAAAATTCAAAAATTATTCAAATTTAAAACCAAAATCCTACCCAATCCATTTCATTAAAGCCCAAATTAAAACCTAAAAATTATATATATTAAATTCCTTTTACTCTCTCTCTCTCTTCTTTATATTTTTCAATTAATTATATTAAAAACAAAAACACACACACACATCCTCCCCCCACGTTCACTTTCTCTCCCTCCCTGTTAAATCTCTTTCTCTCTCCTCTCGATAAATCACTCTCTCACAGCCCCCCTCTCTCCTCTCATTATACATATAAAATATTCTCCTTTGGATCCCAACACCTCCCTTCCTCCCTATTCTCACCTCCCTTCCCCGTTCTCAAATTCTTCTTCCCGCCTTCGTCCCTCCTCCGCGAAACCCGAACCCACGCGTCGCCTGCCTTCACCTCGCCATCTCACAACATCACCTCCTCATCTCCTCAACCTCACCTCACCTCTCCTCATCACCCTCGTCCCCGACGACCCAACCCCGAGCAACCCCGCTACCTTCGAACCCACGCTCGTCGCCGCCTTTCCCTCCGCGCGAAGTCGTCGCCGTCTCCACCCTCGTCGTCATCGACTACCTCACCTCCACTCCTTCTTCTTTCCCGAATTCAACCAAGGAAAACCCTGACTGTACAACCCCGAACCCACAGCCCCGACCTCGCCTCTTCCCTCACTGCCGATCATCTCACCGGACCTCCGACCCGTCGCATTCTCGCCCTCGCCACCACCTCTTCTTCCTCCTCTCCCCTTCGTCCCGACGAGAAGATCCCCGACCTCGACTTCACCTGAGAACCCCGACAGCCGCATCTCCCTCATCATCACTAGCCACCCGCCGACCGTGCCCACCATAGCTCCGGCCACCGTCTCCATCATTTAACGACCCCAAGGCCCTTGTTGCCGCAGCCCCATTTCCATCAACCGAGCTCCACCATCGCCGACCCGAGCTACCAGCCGAGTCCAATCCCCGAAGCCGCACCGAGCTCGAGCTGAGGCCAAACTTTTCGTTTTGCTGTGTCGTGCTTAGTCCGTGCATGCAACGTGTCGTGCTGTTCATCACCGTTCGCTGCTGTCGTGTCGCCGATCGTCGTTGTCAGGCAAGTTTCGCAGCTTGCTTAGCATGCTACGATTAGTATTGTGATTAGTTATAGATATAATTAAATCGTGAATTCGAACTCAATAGCGAACATTTGTGCTAATAGTGCTGATGAAGCCCAACTAGGACTTATGACCATGCTGAAATTACATGAAAATTTTAGAGATACCAACTAGTTTCGAGTAGTTAAGGAGAACGTATGTTTTGTTGGATATCGAATGTTTACCTTAGGTGCTCGATTCAAACCCTAGGATAAAAACCCGCATGAAATGACGGAAATTAGGTGTAACAGATTGCTTTAGTGATAATAAATACTGTGTGAAGAGTTGGGTTGAAAATACGGACTTTAACCCCGTGAAATATCATCCCCATTTAGATCTGTCAAGTCTGAAACTTTCCGTACCTGAAAATTATGAAAATCATAGTAAATTGGATACACACCGGAAAGTTATGTTCGAGGGCTCATATCGAAACCGACTCGACAACCTAGAACCCCATTATTTCCCCAATCAGAGCAAAGCTCTGTTTGAATTTCAAAAATTGAAGCAACGCTTCAGATTCCTTGCGCTGCCCGCAACGCGCCACGTGTCAAAAGCTGACACGCCAGCGCTGCGTCCAAGACAGCGCACCCAATCAGAGCAAGGCTCTATTTAAAATAAAAATAAAGGAAGCAACGCTTCAGATGATCTGCGCTCAGCGCTGCGCGACACGTGTCAGCGCAGTTGCGCTGCGCGACACGTGTCAGCGCAGTTGCGCTCTGCGCTGCGCGACACGTGTCAGTGCAGTTGCGCTAGCGCAGTGTGAAGCGCAGGTGCGCTTGTGCCAACTGTGCCAGCATTTAAAACAGAAAAATTCTGGAGAGATCTTTTTAAATCTTATTAAAACAAGAAGATTGCCTTCTGTAAAACAGAAGCCCTAGGATCAAAGATCCAACGGTGGGGAAAAATCCCTAAATCACTCAGAGAAAGATCGCTTTAACTGACTTAACAAATCAATTGGCACTATATAAAGGCCCCTAGACTCCAAGTCTAAAGGGGATTGACATTAAGATAGAGAGACATAGAACTCCTCTAAAAAAAATTTTGAGAAGAGCTCAGAGAAAGAAAAGGTAAAAGCCTTTAAATAAAAGAACTTCTTCTAAAAGAGATCAATGATCTAAGAACAAGATCAAGATCTTGGATAAAAAAATAATAATAATAAAAAAAAGAAGTAATTTACTTCTGTATAGAGGCATTGCCTTTTGATGAACCACTGGTTCTCTGAAAACAAGAAAAACAAGAAAAACTTGTTTTCTTTGATCTAAATTTGATCAAAATATTAAACAGTGCCTTGCACTTTTGAAATTTGCACTGTTGCGCTCATTGGATTGGCGCAAGCCACCAGGGAGCGCCACGTGTCAGCCCCAGAACAAACTGAGCTATGCGCTTCTAAAACAGAGCACTACTCTCATAAATTAGCGCAAGTCATCAGAGCGCGCCACGTGTCAGCAACGCACTGGCGCAGCGCACTGCGCCAGACTTGCGCTCACCAGAGCGCGACACACGTCACCTCCACATGCGCAGGTGCCTTGCGCTCTTTAATTGGCGCAAAGCGCCTGACAAGCTACGTGGCACTCTGTCAGACTAATTGATGCAGTGCATTATAAAAAGAAGGGACAGAGCCCAATTAAAAGGCCTAACATGCCTATTAAAAATGCAATGCATTATAAAAGGGATAGAGCCCAAACAAAGGTCTGTCAGACCAAAACAGATACTGTGCATCATTTAAAAAAGGGCAGAGCCCAAATAAAGGTCTAATAGACCAAACAAAAATGCCATGCATTATTAAACAGGGGCAGAGCCCTAGTAAAGGCCTAACAGGCCAAATGCAGATAAAACGTTGAACATTTTCAACTGGACTTAGCCCAATTCTGGCTGTAAGTCCTCAAATTAAATTGAACCGAGCATGACTACTCTCTCAAATCAATTTACACCCGGTTCAAGGGTACATCTCTGAACTCCTCTGATATTTGTCGTTGTAATTCTTCAACGTCGTCAGAGAGGTGACGGGTCCCAATAACCACACATCAATATGGACTGTGGGGTCCTTAAACTGATGGACTGACGCGTCCTTAAACTGATGGACTGATGCGTCCTTAAACTAACATTTGTCCCCAAAACGGGAATGATGGACCACTATGTCCCTAAACTAGAATAATAGAGCTCAAACGCTCTTTTGTCGGATCTAAACGATCCCGTTAAGTTGATCTTAGTCTCAAACTGGACTAACGTATCCTTAACAAATGTTTAAGTTGATCTTCGCCTCAAATGCGGCTAACGTATCCTTAAACCAAAACCCCAAACCCAAATCTAAGGAAATACGGATTTGGACTAATCCACGTCCTACGGGCGACGACATAAATTAGTCTCCGTATACAATCCACGGGCAACCAAAAACAAAACAAACACCCACGACACGAAGTGAAATTCTGGAGAAGGAGAAAGTTGTTACCGCGATGCGGTAGCGTAATTAACTGCATGGGCTTGCGCCTACAGGGAAGAGCGTCCCCACAATCAAAAACCCCTCAAGCGAGGGGGAATCTGACGAAGTCTGCTACATCGGCCGCATCCGTCTAAACATCCGATACACGGTGCCATAAATCAACTTGGCATCTTCGGAGAGGTGGACGGATAAAACCAAATAGCATCTGCCCCGAATCTCAGGTAAGACGACCTACGCGGTCGCGTCTCCGTGATTCGGAGGGGAACAGATTCTGGCATGCCCGGTGGGACCTTTTCCTCTTTCCACTCCACACTTCGTGTGTCGTGTTCGCGAACGAATCACGGTTTGTTATGGTTGCCTGTGGATTCGAGGTGCTAAGATTTGGTGTCTTTCTCCGTGCAGAAAATAGAAGATCAATGGCTTCAAACTGCACTAATTGCAAAAACTCCCACTCCGTCCTCGTCGGAGGAGTGACTTACGGGCCTCAAGTGGCCTCCCTTTTCAAGATGCCGGTGGAGCAAGTAACTCAGGCCACCACTGGGCCGTTCTTTGGGACCATGCTCCCACCAATGAGCTTCAATGCCCTTCTGCCATTGCAAGAAGCTCCGAAGAAGTCGGTCTTTGATCGGCTTGCAACTACTGCGACCCCTCTCAACGGGTCGCCCAAATCCAGTGCATCGGTTTTCAATAGACTGGGTCAAAACTCCAATGGGCCCTTGAAGAAGCCCACAATACCAGAAGGTGTTATCCCCAAGCGGTTAGCCATTCCTGCTCATGAAATTGTCAAGGCTGCTTCCCCTGCTCGGAAGTCTGCCTTCGATAGGTTGGCTATCCCCATTCAACAGACGTCAGTCTTCAACAGGATGACAACGACAACTTCTGACCAACATAGGGGGCATGAGGAAGTCACTCCTACAGCTAAGATAATCCCAACGGCTCGACACGCTCGACGTCGCCACTGGCACCGAGTAAGGAAGGCTGGGAGCAACTCTCCCTCTGGGCTAACTCCACCAACCCCAACGGTGGAAGTCAATGCTGCTGTTCCAACTAGGAACAGCTTTGAATTGCTTAACAAGGTGCGCAGGAACTCTCCTACTGCAGTGCTGAAGAAATCTCCTCCACCCATGGAAAATGCACCGAAGGCGAAGCCGGAGCAGCCCCCTCAGCGGATGTCCTCCAAAATCTACAAAGTTTGGCGACAGGTTTAGGACACAGTAATTGATCAAGATTACTCTCGCCGACAAAAAAAGGTGAAGGTTCAACAGGAAGAGAACCGTCCTGTCAAGCCACAAAGGACAACAGCTACTTGGGTGCCCATTGCAACGACCCCCTCGACTTCAACTGCTCAAAAGGGGAGGAAGCCAAAGAAATCCCCTGTGACTGCGGCAAATCGTGGTGCATAACGTCTACATGGCATCCGGAAAAGAGGATATCCGCGCTTCTACGGGCCACCGACCACTCATCCGATCCATCACGAGAGCTCAAGAACAGCAACAACAGAAGCTTCAAGAGACGCTGACTACAATGGCCGCACTTACCGAGCCAAAAGAAAGCCCGGAGGCATCATCGGAGCAGCGTCATGAACAAGAAACTGGCACTGACTTCTTATGCAGAGTCCTCGAAAAGAAGGATAGAGAAGCAGCAGAACAAGCTGCCAACATAAAACAAATGGCGCTTCTCTTCCAAGACATGGTAGGAATGATGTTACAGCCGGACCCTCCGGCTGAAGACCCTCCGATCATTATTGAAGACGATAGAGGGGAGACATCTAATCCTCCTCCGGCTCTTTCAGTAGCCAAGGAAGAAACCATTTCCAAGGTCGCACTGGATGACTATATAGCTCAGCAAATACGAGCCCATCAGGCGAGTGAAGCGGCTAGGCAAATTGTTAAAACTGGACGACCCTATCCAAGCTGGTATGACCAAATCAGTTACCCGCCGGGATACACGATCCTTAAGTTCCACGTATATAAAGGGACAGGGAATCCCCATCAGCATGTCGCTCAATTCAGGGCTCTTTGTGGCAACACTGGAGGTGACGACAAACAGCTGCTCCGCCAATTTGTCGACAGTTTAGCAGAAATAGCCTTTGAATGGTATTCAGAGCTACCTAACGAATCTGTCAAATCATTTGCGGAGATGGAGCTACTTTTTACACAAAGATTCGCAAGCGCTAGTGAACGCACCCTGATAACAACACTGATTAATGCCAGGGTAAGGCCAGGCGAGACGTGGGTTCAGTACGTGACACGATGGCGGAATCTGTGGTCGAAATGCGAACAGCGCATCGAAGAAGCACCTGCGGTAGGCATGTTCGTGGGCACCCTAGACCCTCATGCAACTGTTTCACAGTTCATGATCTTTAAACCGACCACGTTCCAGGCTTTAATTGATAAGCTAGCCCAGATGGATCAAATGGGTCACAGACCGTCTCCTCCGAAGCCGGAATCCCGAAACGACAAGGGTAAAGGGAAAGTGACCTTCACTGCGAACACCCAACAGCAACCCAGTGCCCCAAAGCTAGCGTATAAACTGGAAGAGAGACGACGGTATTATAATGAGAAAATGAAGCGCCCTTACTCATTCCCGCGGGATAAAACGAAGAGGCTGTTCGAGCTAGCAATGCGCAATAGGCTTATCTATCTCCCGAATCCAAGGAGACCACCGCAACCCAGCGAGGTGAATAATCCCAATTATTGCCCTTACCACCAAACGGTAAGTCACCCGATCGAGGATTGCTTCGTCTTTAAGGGATGGATTGAAGACCAATACCTACAGGGCAAGTTTGCGCTATCTGAAAAGTGGAAAGTAAACCCACCACAGCCGCACACTCCAAAGAAGATGGACATGCCGGGGGCAACTTGCTCTTTTATTGAAGAAGCTCCATGGGAGGTCGTGCTTTCCGCCAAAACCAAAAAGATGCTGAATGATCTCCAGACATGCCCGACGATCAGGTGGAAGAACCAGTCGGAACCTGAGATCATCGAAGGGATGCTGAAACCGCGTCCAACTCCAAGGATTGGTGGGGATAGCCAAAGTGTTCACACCCAGCCGTCGAAATCTTTGAAAAAGAAGAAGAGATCCAAAAAGCCCGTGAAGCCTGGCGACAAGCGCACGGACCTGCAGAAACAAATCGACGCACTGGAAGAGTACAACCAGAAAGCGCGAACCCCAATCACGCTCCAAGAGTTTCTCAGCCACGTCCTTGAAGACGGAGATAATGGAGAAGACTCATCAGATGGATCTGAGAATTACGTGGCAAGTTGTCATGTGATCTCTCACTCGTCGATAGATGATAAAGAAGCTCCTTGCACCGAGAAACCGAGGGAGGGGTCCTGAAACAGAACTTCTGTGGCCGTCAGACGAGATGATCGATGCCTTCCTGAATGAGATTCGTCTGAAAAGTAAAGCTAATCAGGAGTGTGAGATGGCCATATTGGAAGGAGCCAAACGCCGGCGACTAGACGAAAGAGTCGAGGCACTCCCGTCAAATGAAGAGACATGCGCTGCGGATAAAAACAAATTCAAGACGAGGAAAAGGTTTGCTAAAGCCATATCAATGGGAATGAAGCTACCACCCTCTGAAGAAAACACTCTCGATGGAGTAGAGATGCATCCTAATTACTGCTTATATCATCAGAAGATCGCACATCCTACTGAAGATTGCGACTCCTTTAAGTGTTGGTGGCAAGGGTATGTCGCTCACAGGCAACATGTCAACAGAACAAAGCGGGAAGCTCGTAGACAGCAAAAAAATACGACAGATGAGCATAAAAGAGTTGCTGGCAATTGTCATAGGGATGATCCCGGGGGATCACGAGTTCTCACTTTCGGGGGCGACTCCGACGAAAAAGTAGCCTTCGGCCCTCTCTTCAAGGAATCCATCTCTGAAGAATTGAAGAATTGCGAGGACATTCAGCCGTGCAATTGCACGATACCCGGAGAGAATCTCGGACCCACAAACAACGGAGCGAACAAAAAGGATAAAGGAAAGGGGAAAACGGCCTTCGTCGCCAACACTCAACAACAATCGAGTGGCCCTAGACCGGTTGTTCGCCAAAACAACAAGCGGCAACCCCTCTATGAGAGGTTGAAACGTCCTTACTCGTTTCCCCAGGATGAAAAAAGGAGGCTGTTCGAAGTGGCAGTGCACAACAGGCTTATCACTCTACCGGAGCCGAAACACCAGCTACAACTGAATGATGTCAACAATCCTAATTACTACCCTTACTGGGCCATCCGATCGAAAACTGGTATGTTTTCAAAAACTGGGTTGAAGACCAATACCAACAGGGCAAGTTCGCGTTGTCCGAAAACTGGAAGGTGAGCCCGCCACAACCACATGCTCCGAGAAAGATGGATATGCCGGGGGCATCATGCTCATTCATAGGGAAAACCCCATAGACCGAAAAGTCAGTAAACTAGAGATTCGCCTCAAATACGGCAACGATAGACCGAAACGTCGTTAAACTAACGATGGACCACTATGTCCTAAAACTAGCCGCGGACCGAAACGCCCTTAAACTAATGATGGACCACTACGTCCTAAAACTAGCTGATGACCGAAACGTCTTTAAACTACTACCGCAGCATCCTCAGGCTGACGAGATAAAAAAAAAGAATAGAAAAAAATATATATAAAAAAATAAATAAAAACGGTATGTCCATAAGCAAAATGGGCACGGATGAAAACCCGAAAGGACTCCGTGAGTAAAAACAGCAGGGCTACTGGCGAGTGTTAGTGAAAACCCGAAAGGGCGCGACCTCGTTAGAAAAAAAAAGAATGAAGAGAATAAAGAAAATAAAAAAACAAAAAAAAACGGTATGTCCATAAGCAAAATGGGCACGGATGAAAACCCGAAAGGGCTCCGTGAGTAAAAACAGCAGGACTACCGGTGAGTGTTTGTGAAAACCCGAAAGGGCGCAACCTCGTTAAAAGACACTTACAGGGTCCTCTCGGCCTTTAAGGAGAAACCACCCGCGTGAGATCCTTACGACCCACAAGGGAGCAACACACTTAGGGATCCTCATGATTCCTAAGGAGAATTACACTTGCGAGATCCCCACGACTCGTAAGGAGAATTCTCTTATGGGACTCTCACGGCTCATAAGATTTGAAAGTCTTAAGTTACAGAAACCTTAACCTGTTCTTAAGAAACCCCCACAACCTTCGATATTGTCCTACAAGCGGCTCCATACTGACCCTTGTATACAATCCGCGGGCGCGAATAAACATTTCTCTAACCAAGTCCCACCCGTGGCTAGGGATATGTCCATATGGTGAACAACCCTTATAAGTCCTCTCGACTTATAAGGAGAAAACCCTTTTGTAAGATCCTTACGACTTACGGGGGAACATACACTTAAGAATCCTCACGATCCCTAAGGAGAAAACACACCTACGAGATCCTCACGACTTGTAGGGAGAAATACCTTTGTGAGACCCTTACGGCTCATGAAGTCAAAAGCTTTAGTCGACGGGATCCTAACCCTGTTCGCTAAGCCACCTTTGTTCGACATCGACAGAGGCAAATGATGATTCGCTCATGGAAATATCCCAGTTGTAGCAATGCTGATTCCTAAACCGGTATCAAATACTAAACCCTTTCATGGAAAATGATGATTCGCTCCTGGCAATATTCCAGTTGTAGTGATGATGATGCTGAGATTGGCGTCAGATTCCAAGTTCCACACTCGCGATAAAAAAATCAGCGAGCCACACATGCATACGAAATAGCCGAAATGATGGGGCAACTTGCAACGAAATTAGCAAGTAAAAATGTATGCATACAAAAACAGCCGAAATGATTGGGCAACTCGCAATAAAAAGCAGCGAGTAAAAATAAAATAAAGAGCCGAAATGATTGGGCACCGCGAAAAATAGCCGAAATGATTAGGCAATCGCGACCTTCGCGATATAAAAAGCTGAAATGATAGAGCATCGCGAAAAGAAATAAAAAATATATATAATGAAATTTACGCCCTGCAGGTGAGATCACATCGATCCCTGTATATAATTCAGGGGCACAAACAAAGAGGGGATCATACCTTCCCAACAGGCTCCACCAGAAAGCGAAGGAATTTCCCTAGTTCCAAATCTCGACGGTCCACAGATGGCCTAGAGATCATCAACGGTGTTTCTCCTCACTCTGGCAGGATGCAGATGCAACGTCAACGAAAGACCTCACAGTCAAAACAAGGCGAAGCGACGGCAAAATCCCAGTTTCACCTCAACATTCGTCTCGATACAGCAGACGAGATGTCAACAATGGCGTTCCTTCGCAGTCCAGCAGGATGTAAATGCAACGTCAACAAAAGACCCCATGGTCAGTAAAGCGGAGCCACGACAAAGTCCCTAGTTCCAGGTCCTAACGGTTCACAGGCAACCTAGGAACCACCTCGACGTTCGTCTCGATACAGCAGACGAGATGTCACCCCAGCGTTCTTCCTCCAACAGGATTCAGACGCGACAATCAAACAGCGGAGCCACGACAAAGTCCCTAGTTTCAAACCTCGACGGTTCACCAACAACCTAGAGACAGCCTCGATATAGAGGACGTAATGCCAGCAAACGAAGCAAAGGCCAAATTCCTAGCTTCAGGGTCTTGACGGCAAGTCATATAAAGCCTGAAAGACTATCGGAGATCATCCCACACCAGCGCGGAGTGGTTATGACTCATCGGGGCTCTCCAAAATGAGCCTAATCTCAAGTAAAAAGTGACATGGAATATCCCTACGCTTTCTCTTTCGAGGGTAATATTACCTGGAAGATTACTTGAAGACGTCTTGTCCAGCCCCCGAAGGGATCAGAGACACGACAATCGCAAGGCTACTCGAACAGCAAGATTGCCTATCGAGGAATACATCAGCCAACGCGACGGTACGATGGAAAAAACCCTAAGTACCACAGACCCTAACGGACCTCTGTCGTAAAGAGCAAAGGTTAACTGTGACGTTAGGATATTCTTGCGAGAAATGCTCGATTCGTCTTGACTCGTGAGGAAAAGCCTTCGGCAGCGGGGATTAAAAAACCTGTTTCCTAAGCACCGGAACCCTGCAAGTAGGTCCAAAATGGACTCTTGCACACTATTCACGGGTCACACTCTCCAAAGTCGAATCTCGACAAAGAGGGAAACAACCGCTTACGGGTCCTCTCGACTCGTAAGAGGGAAAATTCTCTTATAAGATCCTTACGACTTATAAGAGAAAATGCACTTAGGAATCCTCACGATTCCTAAGGAGAAAATACACCTACGAGATCCTCTCGATCCGTAGGGAGAAAAGTCTTTATGAGACCCTCACGGCTCATAAAGTTGAAAAGTCTTAGGCAGCAGATCTGAACCTGTGGCCTAAGCCATCGCTACCTCTTGAAGAAGCCAAGACAGAATGCTCACTCTATCATCTGTCGACCATGTTTGCTAAAGTAACATGCTGGTAATAAAAGAAAGAAGAAAGCGGAGCAATGACACAAGACATTATGAAGAATGTATATCTTTTATTCATAAATTTGATTGAGTACAAGATACATTATGTTAAAGAATAAAAGAAACAAATACATTTGTATTTAAAATTACAAATGATACAAAATGTTCATGGAGAAGGAAGTGTCTTCAACAAATCCGCGAGCTGCTTTCGAACTTCCTTCAACGCCTCATCCTGAGCGGCTGCCACGGCCACTTCTGCTTCCACCTGGGCCCGCTGCTGCAGGTAGGATGAAAGTCGCTCCTCAACTGCCTGCTGGGATGCCTCCTGATTTGGTGCATCCCGCTCGACGACGTCAAGCTGCTGCCTCAGTGTTAACCCTTCGGAAATGCATCGCAGAAGGCCTTCAAAGATAACCTTCAGCTGTACAGCGTTTGCATCCACCTGAGCATGCAGTTGGCCAGATTTGCTCGAAGTCTCTCCGCGCTCCTTACGCCTTAAAGCAACTTCTTGTTCGAGATGGCGGAAGTAAGGAGCGCTCTGCTCGATCCATGCCGCCCGTTGAGTGCTCGCGGCCAAGATCTCGGGGGCAGGACGCATAGACTCCAGTTGATGCAGGTGGGCCTCGATCTCCCTGCAGTGATTAACCCAAGACTCGACGACGCCTTCATTATGAAAATTTACAAGCGTCGTCAGCATCAGATTAACCTCCGCAGCGAAATCTGTGGCAGATGGGGGAGCGTCTGCGTTAAGCTCTTCGACGTATCCGCTCAGCATGCCCAAACTCATCGCAGCACCCTTTGAAGATGGACGTCTCAAGAAGGGGCCTGCCGGCATTATGAGGCGAGGCTCAAAGGGGGTCGGAATCGGAACGACAGCTGAAAAACAAAACGCGATCAGATGACGGTTCAAGAAACATAAGAAAATCATCAATGGGAGAGTTTACTATACCAGCTGCAGCAGGCGGCAAAACCGGGAGGGACGGTGGCGCAACCGATCTTACATCTCCTCCTTCGATTTGTAGCACTGCAATCAGGGCGAGGAAGAATCAGAAATAATTCCATTATTAAAAAAAAGAAAGGGTATTAACTGTAAACTATACTCACCAGCGCCACTGGAGGAAGCGAGCTCCGGCGGGAAGGAGAAGTGTGGGTGCAGCACCTGGTAGAGGTGATCAAAAAGCACTCCGGCAAAGACGCAATAGTACGACATTAGTACATAAATTATGCGGCCGAAAGATAAAACTAGTGGGTTATAAATTCATACCTTCCAACATTTGCGATGGCGCGAGAGAAGGTAGAAAGGTAGCCACCGTCAAGGCAGTGACTGACAGCGCTCCCTCGAGCAAGGGGCATCAACACTGGCCGCACCTACGTTAGAAATAAGATAAGCCCTGTCAGGAAAGGTTGCAGAATAAAAGAAGGACGATAACCCGAAATTTACCTGATGATGATCCGACCGAAACGGCGACGTCTCCCTCCATTGACATGAGACCACCTCCCGTCGCCTCATCACCAGACTCTACGGGAGCCGTCGTTGTGCTCGCGAGGCCAGGAGACGGTGGAGGACCGTAGGCGGGGAGAGCAATGATCGGAGCATTACCAGACTCTTGAGAGAGAGCGGCTGGCTTGTCCTCGGGAATCATGCCCGTCTCACCCTCTACTCCCTCGGGCTTAGCGGTCGCGGCTGTCTCGCCCACCGTTGCCATAGGGTCGTCGGTCTCAGCCTCTCCATCCGCTACTTCCCCAGGCTCGGTTATGGCAGCCGTCTCATTTGCCGATACCTTTGGCTCGGCATCGATAACCTTCTCTGGCGTAGTCTCATCAGCCCCTAGCTCGGGTCCAGCAACCCCAGCTACGTCGCCCACCATTCCTTCGGGATCAGCTGCCACCTTCTCCACCGTCCCTTCAGGCTCGACGGTTTTCGCCGCTCCTTCAGTTGGACTCGGCACTGCAGGACAAGATATATAAGAACCAATATGTTTACAATTCATGCAACAAAAGTCTCGAAAGACACATTACCTGAGGTGGATCGATCGTTGGCCTCCCGAACTGCACGCATCGCCCGTCTATAAGCTGTAGACAAGGCGACCGGGGACTCTTCTGGAGGAGTAGCTGCGGGAGTAACAGCGCTTGGGCCCGCTCCCACGACCAAAGCAGCGTTGCGCTCTTTCGCCTCGCACCTCAAACGCTTCCTCTCCTCCCGGGCCGTCACGACGGACCTCTTCGAAGCTTCCTTCATCAGGGCGTCATCGTCCGCGTTCAGAGTTGCCTCCAGAGCCTTCAAGGCATCCCTCATCGGCTTTTTGAGTCGGGTCTCTTGCGGCAGCCCTGAAGAGGCCGGGACTTCAGTAGCTGGCTCGGGAAGAGTCCCCGTATCGTCTTGCGCAGAAGATCCCGCGGCCCCTGCAAAAAGACAAAGAGAAGATTATATTGGCTATATAAAAAAGAAGAGAATAAAGACTCAGTGAGCCGAGACATACCAACGCCCGACAGAGCGCGTTTCCTTTCCTCCTCCTGGAAATTTTTGAGGGAAGCAGCGATAGCTTCTTCAGTGGTGACGCCTGTTAAAAAAGGGGGGAAAAGCATTAGTCAAAGCCAATAATAAAGGTATAATGAAATGACGAAGAGTGCAACCAATGATTACCTGACTGAGCAAGTTTAGCCAACCACGCTTCGAGCCTTGCCGATCGCTCAAAAGCCTCAATGGCGGCCGCCAAGTCGGTGTCTTCTGGCTTTACCAAGAAACCCCCGTTGCTCCCGTATTCGATTAAGCCTTCGGTGAGAGGGGCCTGAGGCTCTAAGCCGAAGACGGCATCCAGAGAAAGAACAGACTTCTTCTTCCTCTTTTGCGCGTGGGCCCCGGTCGCCGCCAAAATCATCTTACGCTTCGCGGGCACCTTAGGGCGGCAGGTCCCAATGTCCGAGCCCACGCCAAACTCGGGCGAAACTACATTCACCGTCTCCACTGGAGCACGGGGCGCTGAGGGCGCGTCCACGGTATCATGAGGCGGCAATCCGCGCGGAGGGCTCAACACACGCGGTGGCCCAGCTCCAGCATCTTTCAGCGGAGGAACGACCGGGGTCCTTGGCTTCAGGGGAGCCTTGCGGTCGCTGCCGGGAGGCGCACCCTTGCGGTCAACCAACATGCGCTTCTCTTCTCGGATGACGACACCCATCGCGTGCGCGTACCAAGCCACGTACACATGGAGGACCCGGGGGACGCAGCTCGGCTCGCTGATAAAGAAGTGGGAGCCCGTATTTAGCCGCATAAAATGGTGCAGCGAACTCCGTATCCCCTCCCTGGTGGCCGCGGGCTCTTCAAAAAATGCCTCCAGCGGGACCCCCTGGTTATAGCTTGATTGTTGGGCGAACCGATGGGGGTTATACCTCATGAAGAGCGCCATGTCGTTTTGCCTGAACACCAGGAAGCCCGGCCGAATGGAGTATAGGTGAAGAATCTCCCGGGCTTTCAATACGGAGGCCACATCCTTGAAACCATCACGTAGCGCCAACACCGCCTTGGAGGTCTTCGAGCCGATGGTCACGACTTTTTCCATGAAAGAAATCTTCGCTCCGACCATGTGAGGACGAAGAAGCAACCCCCCTAGCCTCCCGCGGAGACGGATTCACGATCGAGGCGCCAATCAGCCGCATGACTCTCGGGAGTCTGCATTTCTCGAAAAATGAGGGGCTCTTATGAATGCCGAATACCCCGAGCACATGCATTTCTATCCACGAAGTGAAGTAGTGCATCGGGAAATTGGCAGGTTGCACCCCGGGCTCATTTGCGTCTGCCGCCACGCTGAGTCCATGGTATAGGTGAGCCAGCCCGACGATCCCGATCGACAACTGTATACCAGCCACCATCCGATGCGCTGGGTAGAAAACGGACGGCCTCATGTAGTGCGGGTGCATGGGGAGGGCGAACCAGCACAGCCACAATCCTAGAAACCCTAAAAAGAAGGTCTCCTCGCCAATGCCCGGGGCGACGATTTCTGATAAGGGCATGATGGCGGCATCAGGGAGATAGAAATCCTTTTGATCGTCTTCCAATGCTGGTCGACGATCTAAGCTGAAGCCGAAGGGGTCGTCGAGCTTGGCGAACCTTTCACCCCGCTGTGATAGAATCTCCGGTCGAAGAAAGCGGGCGATGAAATCTGCAAAACTGACTCCCCGGACTCCTGATTCCAAATAAAGACCTTCATATATATATTCAGCACCTTCACCAGACTCGGGAACTGGTGCTGAATAGCATTCTCGGGTGTTAGGACCATCACCAATGGCTTGGGGGCGAAGACATACTCGTCAGGAGGAAGTAGCTCCTCATAATGCTCCCCCCTCACCGGCAAACCCGAGATCTCAGCGAACTCTTCCAAGGAGATGGGGACTTCCCTGTCAGATAGAAGGAAGGTATGGGTGGGGATGTTCCATTGTTCTATGAATGCCTTAACCCACCACGTCGGAGGAACAGGGTACTCGAACAGTGAGACGTAGACGGCGGAGTACAGACCAATCTTCATCAGATGCGTCCTCTTCGCTGATAGGATATACCTGGCCCATTGCAAGTATCCGGCCGGTTGTCGAGGGGTCAATCCAATATTGTAAGTTTGTCCCCAAGGGTGTGCCTCACCCTGACATATGCGCCGCCCCAAAATGTCCACGGCCGGCGGCGGATGCACGGGAATGGCACCAATCGAAGGCTGGAGAAGATCCTCCGAATTCCAGTTCACGACCTCCACGGCATACTTCACCGGGGGTTCATCCGCATAGGGGATCGACGAGATAGGCTCTGACGGCATCACGCAACCGAAGCTTCGGCGACCTTTGATGATTTCACTGTACCAACTACCCCACAGGTGAAGGCTCTTATACTCGGGGTCATGATCCTTAATGAGAGCGAGCACCTCCCGGTCCACTGGCGCCTCGGGAAATCCTCCCTCTGAGCGAACGAATGGGAAAGACAGATCAACAGACATGATTGCCTGCAAAGAAAAACGAGATTCAGCCGTCAGTATCTTAATTTAATTTTAAAAAGGCCTGACACTTGGAACTTCAAGATTTGTACCACACTGCAATGCAGTGGATACGGGACCAAAGGGGGACCCACAAAATCTAGATGACAATGCATCAGTTAATAAGACAGCCCCATCATTGGATGAGACTGTCAATTAATGAGGAGATCCCCAAAAGAATATTCTCATTAATGAGAAATCCCTAGAGACAAGGAGAAAATCTCCTCTTTCAGAGCAAAGCTCTGTCACAGAGTAACACTTGTCAAACTCTGGTCTCAAGGGAATAAAATTCCTCAAAGGATTAAAAGAGCTTAGCTCTGTGATAATGATGGAAATATCCATCAAAGGAAAATTAATTCTTAAAAATTAAAAATTAATTTTTTTTTTGGGATCTTAAAGATCCATGAAAACTCTTAAGAGTTCTTCATTTTTAGATCAAAAGATCTATGTTTTGCCAAAGAGCAAAGCTCTGTTCATGGGTTAAGAAACCCTGAAACAGATTCTTGAGAGCAAGGCTCTGTTGGTGAAACCTTAAAGGGGTTTTCTTTAGATCAAAAGATCTATGAGAGCAAGACTCTATTAATTAAAATTAATTTAATTTAAGATTAATTTTTACCTAAAAGTTTTTTCTAAAAAGTTCTAACTCTTGGAGTTCTTGAAAGCAAGAGCAAGGCTCTGAAGTTCTGAAAGTAAAAATCTTGAAGATGATAATCATCTGTTGAGGACCAAGGGTCCTATTTATAGGAGCTTGCGCCCTTCAACTCCTGAGTTGATCCAACGGCTGGGATCTTTCCACTGCTGCACTCACGTGTGCGCCACGTGAGTGCAACGGTGGGGAGGCATTTGTTTCCCCAATCAGAGCAAAGCTCTGTTTGAATTTCAAAAATTGAAGCAACGCTTCAGATTCCTTGCGCTGCGCGCAACGCGCCACGTGTCAAAAGCTGACACGCCAGCGCTGCGCCCAAGACAGCGCACCCAATCAGAGCAAGGCTCTATTTAAAATAAAAATAAAGGAAGCAACGCTTCAGATGATCTGCGCTCAGCGCTGCGCGACACGTGTCAGCGCAGTTACGCTGCGCTCAGCGCTGCGCGACACGTGTCAGCGCAGTTGCGCTGCGCGACACGTGTCAGCGTAGTTGCGCTGCGCTCTGTGCTGCGCGACATGTGTCAAGCGCATGTGCGCTTGCGCCAACAGTGCCAGCATTTAAAACAGAAAAATTCTGGAGAGATCTTTTTAAATCTTATTAAAACAAGAAGATTGCCTTCTGTAAAACAGAAGCCCTAGGATCAAAGATCCAACGGTGGGGAAAAAACCCTAAATCAGTCAAAGAAAGATCTCTTTAACTGACTTAACAAATCAATTGGCACTATATAAAGGCCCCTAGACTCCAAGTCTAAAAGGGATTGACATCAAGATAGAGAGACATAGAACTCCTCTAAAAAAAATTTTGAGAAGAGCTCAGAGAAAGAAAAGGTAAAAACCTTTAAATAAAAGAAGAACTTCTTCTAAAAGAGATCAATGATCTAAGAACAAGATCAAGATCTTGGATAAAAAAATAATAATAATAAAAAAGAAGTAATTTACTTCTGTATAAAGGCACTGCCTTTTGATGAACCACTGGTTCTCTGAAAACAAGAAAAACTTGTTTTCTTTGATCTAAATTTGATCAAAATATTAAACAGTGCCTTGCACTTTTGAAATTTGCACTGTTGCGCTCATTGGATTGGCGCAAGCCACCAGGGAGCGCCACGTGTCAGCCCCAGAACAAACTGCGCTATGCGCTTCTAAAACAGAGCACTACTCTCATAAATTAGCGCAAATCATCAGAGCGCGCTACGTGTCAGGCAAGTTTCACAACTTGCTTATCATGCTACTAGTAGTATTATAATTAGTTATAGATATAATTAAATCGTGAATTCGAACTCAACAGCGAACATTTGTGCTAATGGTGCTAATGAAGCCCAACTAGGACTTATGACCATGCTGAAATTACATGAAAATTTTAGAGATACCAACTAGTTTTGAGTAGTTAAGGAGAACGTATGTTTTGTTGGATATCGAATGTTTACCTTAGGTGATCGATGCAAACCCTAGGCTAAAAACCCGCTTAAAATGACGGAACTTAGGTGTAACGGATTTCTTTAGTGATAATAAATACTTTGTGAAGAGTTGGGTTGAAATATCATCCCCATTTAGATCCGTCAAGTCTGAAACTTTAACCCCGTGAAATATCATCCCCATTTAGATCCGTCAAGTCTGAAACTTTCCGTACCTGAAAAATTGTGAAAATCATAGTAAATTGGATACACACCGGAATGTTGTGTTCAAGGGCTCATATAGAAGCCAACTTGACAACCTAGAAGCCCATATAATTTACGTTTTGTTTCTGTTTTATAGCAGTGGCGGAAACTGTTCGGGAGTGCGGCTCTGGACTGCAATCCAGAGCAGCACTGCTTGCCAACACTTGATTGGAAATGCTTTTACATCTCTGTGTGAAAATGGTATTATACGTAACCCTATACCGCAGCGAAGATAAATATGTCAGATAACTATTAGAAGTTGTTTCATTCTTTTTCACTGTCGTTTGTTATTTTAATTATATTTTAAACTATCAATACATACTGCAGTCCTAAGCAGGGACAGAACGTATATCCCGATATGAAATAATGAATAACTCCCAGAACACAGAGGATATTATCTATCCGTCTGAAGCATTGGAAACATGACTGATAAAACTAAATATTATCCAACTGTAGCGTTGCCTAATTATGATCTCAACAGAGTGAAAACTGTGTTACGAAATGGACTTTCAGTTCAGGAACTGAATTTCCAGCAGAGAACACTTAAAAAGAAATGACCGTAATTTGCGAACCCGAAACCCGATTGACTTGAAACCAATTTCTTTGATTTTATGATTAAGTTTAATTCTTACCCATTTTGTATCATTTTACTAAATTCTGAACGTACAATTTAATGTGATTTTTTCTAAGTTCATAAGACGCGTAATGACTTGTATTGCATATAATTTGTTTAGTGGCATGATTCACATTTTTACCCGACTGCAATACCCCTAGCGATAGTGAGCGTTCGTATTAATTCTCAGTATATAATGCATTGTCGAGCGTGAATGGTATCGGTTTAGATGTGTCGAGTACGCCAGTACAAGTGAATGATTCGTGATAGTGAACAAAACAATGAATAGTGAATGAAGCGGTATTATTGAAGCGTACTTGTACACAACTAGACCATACTCATAGATAGTGAAACCTGGGGAAAAAGGGGAAATCGAAGTGGAAAGTAACCTGTATTTAGAGAGGTCAGTGATTTAGAGGATGATCATTCGAACAATGACTCTTATATATTAGGTTTGGACCTAGCGGTCCAACTGGCAGGGTTATGTCCCGGGCAACAGTGGGCCGTAGTCTTGGGTACGTATGAGACCCTCGTTAAACATGATCATTCCTTTCTGCAATTCGATTTCAAAAGTGACTTAGAGACCGATGGGGACATAGATCATACATTGCATCGTTTATTGACATATCGATTGCCTGCATTTATTATCTCCACCGTAATTACTTTTATTTTCTTGCCTCATTAATACTATTATAATATTTCTATTGCGTCGCCCTGACGAACTGAGTATGCATTCTCAGAGTTTGAAGAGGACCGAATTCAGGAGTCAGACCTACCATTCGAGCTTGCAGAGATCTAGACGATCGTGCCTCCAGTACTTTTACTGCTTTTCATAAATTAACCTTGTATTCGCACTTGGTTAGTAGTTTATTTTCCATTCATTCTATTGTACACTGTGAACTATGAAAGTTGGTATAATAAACCAGTGATGTGTTTCCTTTACTTCTATGCTATGATTACTGATTACCATGTAATACTAGGAGCCAAAGTGTGACTACGGCGGGATTGTTCCCTAACTGTAGGAGCACGGCTGGCCTAGTCGCCTCCCGTCTTCAGTATTTTGGGAAGTGGTGTGTGACATGATATTGCAGCTATCTCGAAACTTAAGCGGATTAAGTAAAGAGTGCCAGTCTCCGGGCAGTTCGGCAGAGGTGAGATTGGAAGAGACTGTAGCGGGTTCTTTCCATGTCACCATAGCGATAAAGATTTGGACCCAAGATCGGTGGTATCGCATGTACTCAGTGGGCCAGAGGCCGTCATCATTGATGTGCTACATTACAAGTGACAATGTTAATTGGTCAGGAGATATTCAGAGAAGCGCCAGAGAGGGACTGTTTTCGTCATTACTTCTAACCGGGCTGTCGAGCCAAGGAGTCATGCAATTGGTGATCCACAGAGAAAAATAAGGACCCAGGGACCGAGGACGCCAGACCGTGGGCATGAGGCAAGTAGATATTCTTGCTCTGCCAGCTTGGGTGCACTGGCACCTTTCGATATTGAAGGAGGTATAGCTCAATGTCATTTAATTGCGATTTGCATTTTGATGATTCAGATATCGCGTTTCTATCATTTTGATTCTGATATTTTGATAATTAGTTTCATGATTGGTATTTTCGTGTACTTTAGTTGCACTTGATTCATATTTTTATATCCCGGTTATATTGATTTTTGTTTTTGTGCAGATCCATTGCACTCGATTTTGCTTTGTGTACTTGTTGCACATATTTGTGATTTCGTGTATGCCGATACCGTCGATTTTGATTTTGTACACTTCGATATACTTGATTTTGATTTCGAGCATATAGTATGCACTTGATTTTGACTTATGCACTCGGTGTAGTTCATGTGCGCTTTCAGTGCATTGATATGGGTTTTGTGCACGCAGTTGCACATGTTTATGATTTCATATACCTCAGTATACTTGATTTTGATTTCATGCATGTTGTATACCGTTGATCTCGATTCATATACTTAATATTTGTTTTCGTGCACCCTAATGCACTAGATTTATGTTTTCGTGCACTTAATATTTGTTTCCGTGCACCCTATTGCACTAGATGCTTTTGTGCGGACCTGATGCACTTGATTTAGATTCTTGTGCATACTTAGCGCACTTGATATGATTTTGTGCGCACCAGATACAATTAATCGAGATTTTTCGTGCACATTAGTTGCACTTGATCGAGATTTTCGTGCACTCTAGATGCACTTGATATCGTTGTCATGCACACCCGTTGCACTTGACAGATGCTTTCATGCATATCTGTTGCACGCAGTTCTTATTTTCGTGCACATTCATAGCACTTGGATTTGACTCTGATTTTCGTGCGCACCAGACGCACATGGTGTTTTTGTATACACTTATTGAGATTGATTTCTTTCGAGCATCTTGTTTTTATGATATATATTATATGGTATAGTAACCGAACAGGACTGGCCTGAGAACAGGAACTGAGTATTTTTGCATGCATCGATATTTACCAGGGGGATTTTTAAAAAGAGCTATAGTCTCAATATTTTCCTACGTGTCCATGAGTGACACAGAATTTTACCAAGAAAACCCTTCTAAATCATTTGCAAAAGGTGGGACGTTTATATTAAGCAAAACCTATATATATATATATATCCTTACAAAAGTAACGTCCGCTCCTTGTGCCGTGATATACGCATCACACGGTGATTTGAAAAGAATTTTGCATGCATTTTTATTCAGTTGTTTAGACGATTTCATAATGATGCGTACTATATATATTATATAGCCTTGATTATATTATGTATGATTTTTACAGTAGATTTTGAAACTTTTATTTTCGTCATAACTCCCATGATTGTGTGACACTTGACGGAGTTTCGATTTTTGAGTTTTGTACTTGTTTTCATGCGCACATGATGCGCTGTGATATTCTTGCGTATTCATGATATTCGGAGCCCCGTTTATTTGATTGATTTACTGAAATATTTTAATATTTGGAGGGCTTAAATTTTAAATTCGGGGACCGAATTTATTTAAGGGGGAAAATTATAACATTTCAGCAATATAAAATATTATTTTTGGAATTTAAATAATAAAATAATAAATTTTATGAATATTATAAGAGTATGGAAATTAGTTTTAATGGAATGGTATAATTATATACATATAATTGGGAAAATAATTGGAATATTAATATGAATTATTAATTATGAAGGCATTTGTTGGATTTGGGCACTTTATAAATTAGTATACAATTATTTATATACAAGTTTATGTTAAACTTGATTAGTATTTCACTAATTATGCGTTTAAACTAAATTTGTTTTTGTTAACCATGTGTTAATGTGCCATGACACATTTTATTGTGTTTCATGTATGGTTGCATTTTTTACTTTTGTTTTTAAAATGAAAAATGAGAAAAGGAAAAAGAAAAGATATAATAATGACGAGGGGACAAGAGAGCATGGTTGTGAGAGAGAGGGGGGGGGGGCAAGATTCTACAACTATCTTCCCTCTTCTTCATTTCTTCATCTTCTTTCTCTTCTTCATCTCCACCTCCATTTTATTTAACTCTCCACAACCCTTTCTACCACCGTACAACCCTCCTAAAACTTCATCAAAATCCTATGTTCTCTTCACAAATAATGTTCCTCACATCACTACAAGCATCACGGTGAGATCAATTTCCAGTCTTGAGTTCATTTGGCCATCTTAGAATTTTCTTGACTTGCTCTTTTAAGATAATCCTCACACTTTTAGTTAAGTGTTTAAGTTTCCTAACCTCCTACATTAGTTTAGAGTTTAAAAGTTAATGTTTAGTGAACTTGGAAAATTCTAGGATGAGAATTAGTGGATAAAACTTGTAGTAGAGGTTAGTGGGGTATAGTAAGTATATAATGGCCTAGTAATGGTGGTAGCCTTGATTAAAATGAGTTTAGAATGTTCAAAGACGAACTTAGAAATTTCCGATTTCGGTTTTTCATTGACTTTTGATTTTCAAATGGAATCTGGGATGGCACTAAAACTCTAAAAAATTTATAACAGATACTGTAGGGTTCCTAGGCAGTCATATAAGGGTCTATAAGGCATCAACCATGCCCGATTTAAAATTTAGACGTGCCGAAACAACCCAAAGCCGGGATCTTTGCTAGATTATTAGGGTTTAACATGCAAGTAAATATCTTTACAACTAAGAGTGAGGGATTACAACCTTTTTAGTCCGCTCCTTCGCTTCATAAGCTCCGAGTAGAAGTCCCTTCGCCGCGATCCATGACTCAAGAGAGTCTCCACAACCCGAATGATCCATACTTGCTTGTAGTCTTCCTTTTCTCCGATGATCTACCTCGAAGTTTCTATAACTCAAGCTCTCTCTCTCTAATGAGGTGAACACCCTAATCTAATTGGCTAGATTAGATGAGAATGATGAAGTAGTATTTGTACTCTCTTTTATTATCAAATTCTCACACTAAAACATCATATAAAGAAAACCTAGAAAGTTTTCTCAAAGCTCAAAGGAAGAAGAAGAAGAAGGAAAAATCCTTTTGTGATGAATAATGAAAAATATCATAATTATTAAAAATGCAATTATGGTTGAATATGAAGAGGCTAACTCATGTAGAGACTTAACCTAGGGTAAAGAGTTTGGGTTAGGTTAGAAAATATCAAGCAAAATATCAAGCAAAATATCTTTGCTAGAAACAAACTAAAAGCTTCTAGAAGCTACAAGAAAAAGCTAACCCAAATCAAACCCTAATCTTGTTTAATCTCCACTAAACATGTTGCATTAGTAATCATATCATGTTACAATATTATATATCATATATATAATATATATTTGTAACAAAAGAAAATAATACAATTAACATATATCGCATATATATCAATGTATTATCCGGTGAGAAAATGAAATAGTAAAGCGAGCCAATATTAGATAATGTAATGCAATATATCACATATATTATTATATATTAAATTATCGAATCAACACTTGATCCGACAATCCGGCTATATCGAATATAACCGACTAATATATCATGTACCGATTCATCGAATCAACACTTGATCCGATGACTCGGCTCATATCAAAATATCACGAGAATATAATACAGTATCCCATATCGTATTATCCTCGGTCCTGCACATATCACATGTGTGCTCCTACTCCGTTTTTCCTGAGTCAAGAAACCTCTGTGTAGGACTCTAAAGAATCGTCAATACGCCGGTAGTATGTGATGATCATATCAAACACCCACAAGTTGCAAGCGGTCAGCTAAACGTAACAACCACCCAGGTATTGAGCGATCAGAAGATCAACAAGCAAGCCTGTACATTCTCCTGTGAATCCAATCAGTAACACTCCCGTACAGTCCGGTCTCTTCGTCTGATATGCCGCATATCTAGTCTAGGGGTGGTATACGTCAGACCCCAGTAACCGATAAGTCGTGTCGATGTAAGGCTCATAACAGGTCGAGAAACTACCGGTAACACTTACCAGTAGTACTCAATATCCGCCCTGGCCAGGGACTTCCAGTTATAGCCAATCGAATACAGCACAACATCAACTCCCTATACCGGGAGAGACGAATCCCCTCCTATCGCTCATTGCCTCCATGTGATTCGGGACTGTACCCAAAAGCCACCGTTTTGCACGCCCTCTTAGACGTGGTAAGCTGGAAATCAAAGCACAGTAGGAATCACACTAGAATCTATGACGATCTCGGGTCTACAGACTACCCTGTACCAGTGTCACCGGAGAACTGCCATCTGACGTGAGGTATAATACCATCTGGGAGTTCTCGGCGAGTCCGTCCAGTGTACCCAGTATCCACTGAGCACCCGTACACCATCCTTGATGTCAAACACCGATGGATATGGGATCATCCATCGCCCATCATATGGGTCAAGATGCGTATACGCTAGTCTACTCTGGTGCATCGATGCCCTGTCTCGATACACCCTCGACTAGGAACAATTATAGGATATACTCGTCGACTACCCTGGCCCCACTAGTATGATCTCATCATAGTCCCAGTAGTTGAGTACATATCCTAAGGGCTTTATCAACATGTGAGAACAAGACAGTAAAATAATACAAGTCAACATGTTAAGATAAAGTGAAACCAAATAGCATAGTATCATGACGAGCAAGAAAGTCCTCTCTATATATATCCAAGCATCCATTATAATATACATCATATGTACAACAATGGCCTCTAGGGCATATACATAACTAACAATCTCCCACTTGCACTAAGGCCAGCTGCTGTAGTATCTCATACCTAGCATCCCGAATAATCTCTCAAACTGTATCTGGGGAATGGCCTTTGTGAGTGGATCCGCAGTGTTTTCCTTCGTATCAACTCTCCTGACCTCGATCTCCCGGCGATCAACTATCTCCCTGATCAGGTGATACTGCCTCAGAATATGTCTGGACTTCTGATGGGACCTGGGTTCCTTGGCCAAAGACACAGCTCCATTGTTATCGCAATACAAAGGTATTGGATGCTCAATGGACGGAACCACACCAAGTTCACTAATGAACTTCTTTATCCAGACAGCCTCTTTGGCAGCATCGTTGGCAGCGATGTATTCAGCCTCCATCGTCGAGTCTGCAACGATATCCTGTTTGGAACTCTTCCAACACACTGTCCCTCCATTGAGGGTAAAGACAAATCCCGAGTGCGACTTAGAGTCGTCCTTATCACTTTGGAAGCTCGAATCGGTAAAGGACTCCACCCGGAGTTCTCCATTACCATACACCAAGAACATCTCCTTAGTCCTTCGTAAGTACTTGAGAATGTTCTTCACAGCTGTCCAGTGACTCTCTCCAGGATCTGCTTGATACCGACTCACTACACTTAGTGAGTATGCTACATCGGGTCTGGTACATAGCATTGCATACATGATAGAGCCTACTGCCGAAGCATAGGGTATCCTTTGCATGCGAGCTCTCTCCAAATTAGTCTTGGGAGACATCTCTTTGGAGAGAGTGAGTCCAGAGATCGTGGGTAGGTTCCCACGCTTGGATTCTTCCATACTAAACCTCTTTAGTATGGTGTCAATGTACCTGGATTGGGACAATCCCAATATTCATTTAGATCTATCTCTATAGATCATAATTCCCAGTATGCATGAGGCATCACCTAGATCTTTCATTGAGAATCTTTGTGATAAGAAGAGCTTGACTGATTGCAGCATATGAACATCATTTCCTATCAAGAGTATGTCATCGACGTACAATACGAGGAAGATAACCTTACTCGTTGCAACCTTCTTATAAATACAAGGTTCATCTACGTTTTTGATGAAGTAAAACTCTTTGACTACATCATCAAAGCAGATGTTCCAACTCCGCGATGCTTGCTTTAACCCACAGATGGATTTAAGCAGCTTGCACACCTTTCCGCTGCTCCCACTATCTACGAAGCCCTCTGGCTGAGTCATGTACACGCACTCTTCTAAATCACCGTTTAGAAAGGCGGTCTTAACATCCATCTGCCAGATTTCGTAGTCATGGTATGCAGCAATGGCAAGTAAGATCCGGATGGACTTAAGCATAGCCACTGGAGAAAAGGTTTCGTCATAATCCACACCTGGTCATTGACGAAAACCCTTTGCAACAAGTCTAGCTTTGAAAGTATCAACTTTTCCATCTACACCAGTTTTCTTTTTAAAGATCCACTTGCTCCCAATGGGTTTTACCCCTTCAGGAGCAACATCCAAAGTTCATACTTTGTTGGTGTACATGGATTCCATCTCAGATCGCATTGCATCCAGCCATTTCACAGAGTCCCTACTTATGATGGCCTGCTCGAAACTAGTCGGGTCATCATCTTCCATGATGCAATCCTCGCTTCCACCATCAATGAGAAAACCATAGTATCTCTCAGGTGGATGAGAAACCCTACTAGATCGGTGGAGAGGCTGGGGTTCGTCGGGTACTACTAAATCCTCTGGTTCCACTAAATCGTCAGTTGCAGTTTGTGTTGCTGGAACTTCTTCCAGTTCTATCTTATTGCTACTATCTTGTTTCATAAGAAAACCCTTTTCTAAGAAGGTGGCATGTCGAGAAACAAACACTTTTTGTTCCACGGAGTGGTAGAAGATATACCCTTGCGAATGCTCGGGATATCCAATAAACTTGCATAGAACTGATCTTGCCTCGAGCTTGTCCGGATTTTGTGTTTACACATATGCCGGACAACCCCATATCTTAAAATAATTAAGATGTGGTCTCTTTCCTTTCCATATCTCATATGGAGTGGTTGGCACAGATTTGGTGGGAACCCTATTCAATAGGTCTATGGCTGTCTTAAGCGCATACCCCCAGAAGGAAATAGGCAACACACCAGTGCTCATCATAGAGCGCACCATATCTAATAGGGTGCGATTCCTCCGTTCCGATACACCGTTGTGCTGTGGTGTATAAGGAGGAGTAAGCTGAGAGAGAATCCCATTCTCTTTTAGATAATCCAGAAAATCATTGCTCAAGTATTCTCCTCCTCGATCAGATCGAAGGATCTTAATACTTTTGCCTGTTTGATTCTCTACTTCGTGCTTATATTCTCTGAATTTCTCAAAAGCTTCAGACTTGTGTTTCATCAGGAACACGTGTCCGTATCTAGAGAGATCGTCGGTGAATGTAATGAATTAGGAAGAACCGTTCCTGGCATGCGTAGACATAGGACCGCATACATCACTATGTACCAGCCCTAAGAGTTCCGTAACTCTTTCTCCGTGTCCACTAAACGGAGTTTGGGTCATTTTACCTTTGAGACATGCATGGCAAGTATCATAAGATGATAATTCGAACGGATTCAAATATCCATCCTTATATAACTTAGCTAGCCGTGTCGCATTGATATGACCAAGTCTACAATGCCACAAGAAGGATTCGTTCATTTCTGAACTCTTCCTCTTGTGTGTGTTTTGTATATTAAGAACTGTATTTTGATTGAGAATGAATATGCCATTATGTAACGAGCCTGATCCAATCAACTTTTGATTTAGGAAGATGTTCATAACATTATCCTGTATTACAAAATTATACCCTTCTTTACTTAATAAAGAAACTGATATAATGTTGCACATCATGTTCGGTATATAATAGCACTCATTCAGAATCAATGTATTACTACTTGGTAATATTAGGTGATATTCGCCAACTGCTTTGGCTGCAATATTTGTACCATTCCCTACTTGTACAGAATGATCACATTTTCCCAGTTTTCTACCTTTACGTAGCCCACGTAACAATTTACATATGTGGGATCCCGATCCGGTATCCAATACCCAGGACGTAGTGTGAACTGAGAAACAGTTCTCAATAACTAACACACCCGAAGAAGATGCATCAACATGCTTGTTCTTCGTTTGGGCGGCGTGAGAATCCAGATATTGTCCTATTCCCTGCTCAGTCTTATAACACTTATAAGACAGAACGGGACCAACGTTCCCCTGCTCAGTATAATAAGGAGCTTCAGTCAATACATCCATATTATTATCTTGATTAAGTCCTGACATGGTCGCTACCTGGAGAGAGAGAGAAGGAAAACACTTTAGCGTATGCTCTTGCAAGATTAGATTGGTTATTATCTTATCTAATCAGGATGTCTCCCACTGTTTTTATCAAATCTCCCTTCAAACCCTAAAAGGTAAGATTAGCCGGGATTAATTATATCCTACAATTTCGTCAATCTTTCAGCCAGATCAGTGTTGGTACTTTGAGGGAGGTTCCCCGTGCTTTCGCACGGACCTAATTAAAATAAACCTCGTTTTCCCAGAGGCATAACCCCGTTAACACCTTTCTAGACACCTACTTGATCGACTAATTGTCCTGTGTAAAATTCTCCCAGGAGTAACTCTTACTCGTAGTGGGTATTAGGATCCAACTATCTCAAAGAAGGTATGCAATCTCATTGCAAATTTCAATATTTGAAATTCCCAATAATACTTTTACCCTTAGCGTACTATGACCTTGACGCATGCCAAACAACCCATAGTCCGCTAGTCAAGTTCAACCCGTACATTTCTTGATTGAATCAAACCCACCCGTACGACCCTTGACGCATGCCAAACAACGCCGTACGAATACCCTAATCCAATCGCATCTCATGCTACAGATAAGTAGTAATCAGCAACCGTACACTACGCCTTGACGCATGCCAAACTACCGCAGCATGAATAGTAAATATTACTTATCTGAAATGACGGAGGGCTACGCAGGTTTTTCAGAAAACCATGAGCGTAATGAACTTGATATCGTTGTAGAAACAAGTGATTTTTGAAAAGGAGTGTTTTTTAGGCTTTTCTAGTTTCGCTAAAGAGGTCACTCCCAGTGAAAGGATCTCGGCTCTTGTTAGTTATATGTATGCCCTAGAGGCCATTACTATACATAGGATGTATATTGTAGTGGATGCTGGGACATATATAGGGAGGACTTTCTTGCTCGACATGATAGTATGCTATCTGGTTGAACTTTACCTTAACGTGTATGCTGATTGTCTCTCTGTTACATGTTGGTAAAGCCCTTAGGATCTGTACTTGACTACCTGGACTATGATGCGGATCATACTAGTGGGGACATGGTAGTCTATAAGTACATCCTTCAAAGTCCCTAGTCGTGGGTGTATCGAGACGGGGCATCGATATACCAGAGTAGACTAGCGTGTACCTTCTCGACCCATATAGATGGGCGATGGATGATCCCATATCCATCGGTGTTTGACATCAGAGGAGATATACGGGTGCTCAGTAGAGACTGGGTACACTGGACGGACTCGCCGAGAACTCCCAGATGGTATTATACCTCACGTCAGATGGCAGTTCTCTGGTGACACTGGTACAGAGTAGTCTGTTGACCCGAGATCGTCATAGAGTCTTGTGTGGTTCCCACTGTGCTTTGATTTCCATCTTACCACGTCCAAGAGGGCGTGCAAAACGGTGGTTTTTGGGTACAGTCCCGAGTCACATGGAGGCAATGAGCGATAGGAGGGGATTCGTCTCTCCCGGTATATGGGGGTTGATGTTGCACTGTGTTCGATCGGCTATAACAGGAAGTCCCTGGCCAGGGCTGCTCAGAGAATTGCTGGTAAGTGTTACCAGTAGTTTCTCGACCCGTTATGAGCCTCATATCGACACGACTTATTGAGCTATTGGGGTCTGACGTTTACCACCCCTAGGCGAGATATGCGACATATCAGACGATCAGAGCGGACTGTACGGTAGTGTTACTGGTCGGATTCACTGGAGTGTGAGCGGGCTTGCTCGTCGATCTTCAGATCGCTCAATACCCGGGTGGCCATTACGTTTAGCAGACCGCTTGCGGCTTGTGGATGCTTGATATGATCATCATCTGCTGCCGGCGTATTGACGAGTCTTTAGAGTCCTACACAGAGGTTTCCTGGCTCAAGCGAAACGAAATAGGAGCGCATATGAGATATGTGCGGGACCGAGAATAATGCGTGTATGTGATACCGTATTCTATTCTCGCGATAAATATATCGAATGGTTGTATGCGATATAACCTAGTTATCGATTCAAGCGTTGATTCGATAAGCCGATATATTAGATACCAGTCGGTTATGTGCGCGTGACCGGATCATTGAATCAAGTGTTGATTTAATGATTTAATGCATAGTTATATATTTGATATATTACTTTGCATCAACTAGTATCGGTTTACTTAAGATGGATTTTCTCACTCGGATGTGCGCATTACATATGTGATATGATTTTGTGCACTTGCTTGTATCATGTTTGATGATGCATCCTTTTTGGTTAAGTGTAAAGTATTAAACCTTGGTTAATGAAATGGTTAGGGTTTCTTATTTGTTATTCATTTATCTTATTTAATTATCCTTTTTATTTTTGATAAATGAATAAAAGAAAAGAGAAAAGAATGGTTGCTAGATTTGGAGTTTAGTTGAAGCTTCATGAAGCTTTGATAAAGTCAACCATACTTATCTCATCCTTAACCCTAACCATTCCCACTAACCATGATTCATTCTCTACACTTGACCATGGTTAAAATTATGATAAGAATTCATTTTCTTTTCTTTTTCTATTAACTTATCATATCATTTTCCTTCTTCTTCTTCATGCTTCAAGTGAAGAAGCTTGAAGTCCATCAATGGTGATTGATGCATATGAGTGAGAAATCCAATTCTAAAGTCTACCCACTTCCTATTTCTTCATCCTCTACCTCTTGCCAAGTAGTAGAGTGTGTTTCCTTCACAAGTTTCATGACTTGTTGAAGGTGGAGCTTGATTCATCGATGCTTCGACGTAGATCATCTTCGGCATGGACATCGATGACCTAGCTTGCCCATTCTCCGACGAAGCCGACTCTAGAGCCCGGATTTGATTTGGACAGCGGAGACGACATCGTTGCGGAGCCGTGGAGGTGGAGGACCGGATCTACAAAGGTTGTATTTCCGTATTCTCATTAGTTAACTGTTAACTAGTTCTTGTTCGCCTAGACTTCTAGTATACGATCCGTTGTTTAGGGTTTGTAGGCACCATAATTTTTGAAATTGCCATGGTTGATGGCTTTGGAGACCTCACTTGAGTGCCTAGGAACCCTGCAGTGGTATCAGAGCCTAGCTAGAGCCTTAGGCGAAGCGTAGACGGAATTTGAAGTCCGAACGAACTCGAAACCCCGATTCAAATATGCTCTCTGTACAATTTTTAAAATCTGGTATTTTTCAACATTAAAAATATTCAGAAAACTCAGCAGGCAATTCTAAGAAATACTGTAAATTTCGTGCACCCAATTCCTTCAAAGCGCGGCGCTTCCGCGGCACAAGCTATGCTTGTTCGGCGGAAGAGCGGCCATTTTGTCGTATTGCGCAGCTTGTTTTCTACAGTAATTCTTATTGTACTGTGCTGGTGTTTCTGGGAATTTTTAATAATTTTTCAAGAGTTGAAATTTCTGCAGTTGTTTTGGGGATTCGGTATTTCGATCGGGGTATCAAATTTTGTCTGTGTGGCTTTCCGGATAAATTTTAGGATATGTTAAAAAGTTCGACCGGATATAAATACCCACTTTTTTCCCTGTCGGGAAATTTCCAAGTGTTGGATTTTTCCGTAGTTTAACGACGTTCTAAGTAGTGCAAGTAACGCGATGGTCCCTCTAGAAGACACAAACCTTAACTCGATTATGTGACCGTCTTGAACTGCCCTTTGAACCTTCGGGTTTGGGGCAGTACGGCGTGCCACATGTGAGGCGTTGGCTTGACCCTTCTACGGCTGGACCGTTGGTACTGAGGTACGAACTGAATGTTGTTAGACTAGTTTCATGTGTTGATCTGTATCGGGAAAAATTGGGTGTTAGAATGTTCGATCAAAAAGTTTAACATTTTCTGTTTATCTGGAATGGGATACAATAATTGGAATTCACAAAAGTTATGAGATAACTAAATGAATGTTATAAACATAGCAGTTTAGTCTCACTTGATCGGTTGCCACGGAGTTTTGATGCGATCAAAAGTCCGTCGCAATCACGTAGCGTACGCGGATATTCGCCGGATAAACTTAATAGACAGCTTCACTCCATAGCCCCGACCAAGTGACTGTAGGAGAACCCCGTCGCCGAAAGCATCCGTCCGGGTGCTCGCGGTAGCGGTGTTCCGCCTTGGTGCACTTCGTCGACGGTATCAGGGGTGCGGCTGTCTACTGAAGTTTGCGACGAGCATTCGATCAGGATGTCGGGAATCTTGTTGAATTGCCCGACTTGATATTGAAAAGTGTTTTCGATTTTGAGACTAAAATGCGGGGTTTATAATTGTTAGGCATGCGATGTCTAAGGAATTCATTTGGTCAGGCATGTGATGTCTGAGGTGATTGCGGATTCCAACTGTTGTAGTTTTACACTTTCTTTTCTGTGACCGTAAGTGTAATATGTGATATCGCCGGTTTCGTTGCTATACGTCAACGACAATTGGGGTATGCATACTTACTTACGTTGATGACATGTGATGTTATGTGTTGCTGGATATGTTATATTGGATCGTCGTGTTTGAATAGCCGGGGGTTTTTATGTGAGATGAGTGTTTTTCATTTTCATTCATGTAAAAACTTGTATGTAATATTCTTTTATTGGGGCGCTTCCAGGTTGCGGGAGTTGTCACCTGTTGTATATTATTTACTTTTCCGCACTAGGATAGACCCAATGAGGAGGGCACAAGTAACCGGGTTCTGGAGTCCAGTGGGAGACCAACTCGAGGAGTCGAGTCCGGGTCTCCTAACTCCAGAATTGGTAGGGTTGCTTGCCGCTCTCGTAGGGGTCTAGGGGTGTGGGTTTGGCTATTCATCACGACCGTGGAATCCGTGTTTTATACTGGCTCGTATTGAAAACACGGACGTCCTAGTATATCCAATATTTCATATGATTCTTCTGCTGCGATATCTGTGATGTGATCATGTGATGTTCTTTGATAGATACAGTATATAGTATATATGATATATTATATAGACGTTACTTATGTTTTACACCCGCGCTAGCCCTGCCCTGCTCTGCCGTTAGTTACCTAACCTAACGGTGCATGAGGGGACATCGAGGCGAATGCGGATGGCATAAGTGTACGTCATATTTATCTGTGATGATTAGGTACTTAAATGATGGGACTTCATTAATGTGATTAATGAAACTAAAAGAAACCTAAGATGTTGTAGAATCGAATTTCAAAATAAAAACAGGTAGCTACAGTTCTTGCTTTGCACAGCGGTATATGTGATATATCCTGCACCTCATCCGACGAGGAAAGGACCGAGATCCCTTCACCGGGAATGACTCCTTTAGCAATAACTGGCAGATGCTACACACTCGGTTTGTCTTTTGATTGCTTTTAAGTGTTTTTGCTTTGCACAGCGATATATATGATATATCCCGCACCTCATCCGACGAGGAAAGGACCGAGATCCCTTCACCGGGAGTGACTCCTTTAGCAAAACTAGAAAAGCCTCAAAAACACTCCATTTTAAAATTCATTCGATCCTACAACGATATCAAGTTCATTACGCAATAGGTTTTCAGAAAAACCTGTCGTAGCCCTCCGTCATTTCAGATATGTACTGGTTAGTATTCGTGCTGCGTTTGTTGACCTCTGTCAAGGCACAGTGTGCGGTAGCTGATTAGTGCTTATCTGCATAAGCATATGATGTGATTGATTTAGGGTAGTCGTGCGACCTTGTTGACCTCTGTCAAGGGTCGTGCGGGTGGGTTTACTTCAATCAGGAAATGACGGGTTGAACTTGACTAGCAGCCTATGGTTTGTTGACCTCTGTCAAGGTCATAGGACGCTAGGGGCAAAATATTATCGGGAATTTCAAGTGTTGAAATTTGCAATGAGATTGCATACCTTCTATGAGATAGTTGGATCCCGATACCCGCTGCGAGTAAGTGTTACTCCTGGGAGAGTTTTATACATTACAATTAGCCGATCAAGTAGGTGTCTAGAAAGGTGTTAACGAGGTTACGCCTCTGGGAAAACGAGGTTTACAGTAATTAGGTTCGTGCGAAAGCACGGGGGACCTCCCTCAAAGTACCGACACTGGCCTGGCTGAAAGATTGGCGAACTTGTAGTGTGTAATTAATCCCGGCTAGTCTTTCCTTTTAGGGTTTGAAGGAAGATTTGATAAAAAGCAGTGGGAGCCATCCTGATTAGATAAAATAATAACCAATCTATTCTTGACAGAGCGCACGCTGAGTGTTTTCTTCTCTCTCTCTCCTGGTAGCGACCATATCACGCCTTAATCAAGATAATAATACGGAACATTGACCGAACCCGCTTGTTATACTGAGCTGGGGAACGTTGGTCCCGCTCCAACTTATAAATGTTATAAGACAGAGCAGGAAATTGGGGAATACCAGATTTCCCGTGCCGCCCAAACGAAGAGAGTGCATGCTGATGTATCATCTTCGGGTGTGTTCATTACAGAGAACTATTTCTCAGTATCCTTTACGTCCTGGGTATGTGATACCAGATCAGGATCCCAGATATGTAATCTGTTACATAGGGCTACAGAAAGGTAGAGAACTGAGAACGGGTGATAAGTTTCATGAGACAGAAAACGGGGCAAGTGTTGCAGCCAGGTCTGTTGGTCACTGTCACCCTGTATTACCTGAATACATTGATTCTGAACGAATGTTGTTAGATACCGAACCTGATATACAAAATCATATCAGTCTCTTTATTGGTAAAGAAATGATAGAATTTTGTATTGTTGGATAATGTTTTGAACATTTCCTATATCAAAAGTTGATCGGTTCAGGCACGTTATCTAAAAGCATTAATGTTCTAAATCAAACTACAGTTCTTGGTATACGGATCACACACAAGAGGAAGAGTTCAGAAATGAACGAATCCTTCTTGAGGTATTGTAGACTAGGTCAGATCAATGCGACCTGACTGGCTAGAGTTACATATAGATGTATATTTAAATCAGTTTGAATTTACATCTTGTGAAACTCGCCAGTCACGTCACAAAGATAAGATGACCATAGCTCTGTTTATTGGAAACAGAGAAAGAGTTAGTAAACTCTTGGGATGATACATGTTGATGTATGTTAGGTCCCCTGTCTACACATCCCAGGATTGGTTCTTTATACTTCATTACGTTCTCTGATGATCTCTTTAGATTCAGACATATGTTCTTGTTGAAACACAAGTCCGAACCTTTTGAGATATTCACAGAATATAAGTTAGAAGTAGAGAACCAAAAGACGGGTATAAGTATTATGTCCTTTGATGCGATCAAGGAGGAGAATACTTGAGCACGGAATTCCTGGACTATTCTAAAGGAGAATGAGATTCTCTCTCAGCATTACTCCTCCGAATACACCATAGCACGATGGTATATCGGGGCGGAGCAGATACACCCTATTTGATAAGGTGTGCTCTATGATGAGTACTACTGAGTTATCTATTTCCTTTTAGGGGTTATGCATTTGAGAAGATGCATACCTATTGAATAGGGTTCGAATCAAATCAGTTGCCTACCACTTCATATGTGATATGGAAAGGGAAGAGCCCATGTCTTAAGTTAGTTAAGATTTGGGGTTGTCCGGCCAATGTCTAAAAGCAGAATCCGGACAAGCTCGAGGCAAAGTCTGTAATGTAGAACTGGAAAGGTTCCAGCTATACGAACTACAGCAGATGATTTGATAGAACCAAAGGATTCAGTAGATTCCAACGAACCTCAGCCTCTCCGCCGATCTAGTAGGGTTCCTCACCCACCTGAGAGATACTTCGGTTTCTCTATGACAGTGGGAGCGAGGATTGCATCATGAGATGATGACCCAACTAGCTTCGAGCTGGCCATCAGGAGTGAGACTCTGTAAGAATGGCTGGATGTTTAGCGATCTGAGATGGAATCCTTATACACCAACAAAGTATGGACTTTAGTTGCTATATCTGAAGGGTTAAATCCCCATCAGGAGCAAGTATATCTTGAGAAGATTACTTGGTGTAGATGGAAAAGTTGAGACTTTCAAAGCTAGACTTGTTAAAGGTTTTCTTCATTGACCAGGCGTGGATCATGATGAAACCTTTTCAAGGATCTATGCTTAAGTCCATCCAGATCCTACTTACCACGGCTACATACCATGACTACGATATCTGGTGGTTGGGTGTCTTGACTGCTTTTCTAAATGATGATTTAGAAGAGTGCGTCTGTAAGTACACAGCCAGAGGGCTTCGTAGACAGTGGGAGCAGCGGAAACGTGTGCAAGATGCTTTATAAGATAAAGCAGGCATCGCGGAGTTGGAACATCTGTTCTGATGGATTAGTCAAAGAAGTTGACATCATCAAAATGGTAGATGAACCTTGTATATACAAAAAGGTAGTAGGGAGTATGGTGACGATCCTCGTAGAGTACGTGGATGACATACTCTTGATAAGAAAGGAGTTTCTTATGCTACGCTCGATCAATCTCCGCTTATCACAAAGATTCTCCACTTAGGATTAAAATGATACCTACTAAATCCTGGGTTTTGGATCTATAAGATAGATCTAATTGGATGTTAGGAATCTCACTAGCTGTAGTGAGATGGTATCACATGATCCTGGGGAGAATCACTGGAAAGGTTTCAGGGTGATAAACACGACTGAATGTCAGTCGCAGGCATTGTCTTTACCCTCAGTAAAGGGACGGTATGTTGGAAGAGTTCCAAGCTGGATACCGTGACATACTAGACGATAAAGGCACGATACATCGCTACTTAAGATGCTACCAAAGAGGCTGTTTGGGTGTATATTGGTTCATGAGATGAACTATGTTCCTCCCATTGTGTGACAATGGAGTTGTGGCTCATGCCAAGGAACGCTCGTCCCATCAGTGATCCAGACATATTCTAAGGCAGTATCACCTGATCATGGAGATGATTGATCTCCAGGGTGATCGAGGTTTGGAGAGTAGACTCAGAGGACAACACAGCGGATCCACTCACAAAGGCCTGTTCCCAGAGAGAGACTTTTATGGGATGGTTGAGTATGAGATACTGCAACCACTGATACAGATGGCCCTAGTGCAAGTGGGAGATTGTTAGTTATATGTATGCCCTAGAGGCCATTACTATACATAGGATGTATATTGTAGTGGATGCTGGGACATATATAGGGAGGACTTTCTTGCTCGACATGATAGTATGCTATCTGGTTGAACTTTACCTTAACGTGTATGCTGATTGTCTCTCTGTTACATGTTGGTAAAGCCCTTAGGATCTGTACTTGACTACCTGGACTATGATGCGGATCATACTAGTGGGGACATGGTAGTCTATAAGTACATCCTTCAAAGTCCCTAGTCGTGGGTGTATCGAGACGGGGCATCGATATACCAGAGTAGACTAGCGTGTACCTTCTCGACCCATATAGATGGGCTATGGATGATCCCATATCCATCGGTGTTTGACATCAGAGGAGATATACGGGTGCTCAGTAGAGACTGGGTACACTGGACGGACTCGCCGAGAACTCCCAGATGGTATTATACCTCACGTCAGATGGCAGTTCTCTGGTGACACTGGTACAGAGTAGTCTGTTGACCCGAGATCGTCATAGAGTCTTGTGTGGTTCCTACTGTGCTTTGATTTCCATCTTACCACGTCCAAGAGGGCGTGCAAAACGGTGGTTTTTGGGTACAGTCCCGAGTCACATGGAGGCAATGAGCGATAGGAGGGGATTCGTCTCTCCCGGTATATGGGGGTTGATGTTGCACTGTGTTCGATCGGCTATAACAGGAAGTCCCTGGCCAGGGCTGCTCAGAGAATTGCTGGTAAGTGTTACCAGTAGTTTCTCGACCCGTTATGAGCCTCATATCGACACGACTTATTGAGCTATTGGGGTCTGACGTTTACCACCCCTAGGCGAGATATGCGACATATCAGACGATCAGAGCGGACTGTACGGTAGTGTTACTGGTCGGATTCACTGGAGTGTGAGCGGGCTTGCTCGTCGATCTTCAGATCGCTCAATACCCGGGTGGCCATTACGTTTAGCAGACCGCTTGCGGCTTGTGGATGCTTGATATGATCATCATCTGCTGCCGGCGTATTGACGAGTCTTTAGAGTCCTACACAGAGGTTTCCTGGCTCAAGCGAAACGAAATAGGAGCGCATATGAGATATGTGCGGGACCGAGAATAATGCGTGTATGTGATACCGTATTCTATTCTCGCGATAAATATATCGAATGGTTGTATGCGATATAACCTAGTTATCGATCCAAGCGTTGATTCGATAAGCCGATATATTAGATACCAGTCGGTTATGTGCGCGTGACCGGATCATTGAATCAAGTGTTGATTTAATGATTTAATGCATAGTTATATATTTGATATATTACTTTGCATCAACTAGTATCGGTTTACTTAAGATGGATTTTCTCACTCGGATGTGCGCATTACATATGTGATATGATTTTGTGCACTTGCTTGTATCATGTTTGATGATGCATCCTTTTTGGTTAAGTGTAAAGTATTAAACCTTGGTTAATGAAATGGTTAGGGTTTCTTATTTGTTATTCATTTATCTTATTTAATTATCCTTTTTATTTTTGATAAATGAATAAAAGAAAAGAGAAAAGAATGGTTGCTAGATTTGGAGTTTAGTTGAAGCTTCATGAAGCTTTGATAAAGTCAACCATACTTATCTCATCCTTAACCCTAACCATTCCCACTAACCATGATTCATTCTCTACACTTGACCATGGTTAAAATTATGATAAGAATTCATTTTCTTTTCTTTTTCTATTAACTTATCATATCATTTTCCTTCTTCTTCTTCATGCTTCAAGTGAAGAAGCTTGAAGTCCATCAATGGTGATTGATGCATATGAGTGAGAAATCCAATTCTAAAGTCTACCCACTTCCTATTTCTTCATCCTCTACCTCTTGCCAAGTAGTAGAGTGTGTTTCCTTCATAAGTTTCATGACTTGTTGAAGGTGGAGCTTGATTCATCGATGCTTCGACGTAGATCATCTTCGGCATGGACATCGACGACCTAGCTTGCCCATTCTCCGACGAAGCCGACTCTAGAGCCCGGATTTGATTTGGACAGCGGAGACGACATCGTTGCGGAGCCGTGGAGGTGGAGGACCGGATCTACAAAGGTTGTATTTCCGTATTCTCATTAGTTAACTGTTAACTAGTTCTTGTTCGCCTAGACTTCTAGTATACGATCCGTTGTTTAGGGTTTGTAGGCACCATAATTTTTGAAATTGCCATGGTTGATGGCTTTGGAGACCTCACTTGAGTGCCTAGGAACCCTGCAGCTCTTTCCCCATCGAATAAGGTGCAGGATATATCATATATACCGCTGTGCAAAGCAAGAACTATATAAACTGTCAAAAACTAAACTACGAGTTTGTAGCATCTGCCAGTTTCGCTAAAGAGGTCACTCCCGGTGATGGGATCTCGGCTCTTTCCTCATCGAATAAGGTATAGGATATATCATATATACCACTATGCAAAGCAAAACTGTAGCTACCCTTTTTATAAAGTTTTGATTCTACAACATCTTTTAGGTTTCTTTTCTTTTTATTAATCTCATTAATATATCTCATCAGCTTATGCTTCCTAAGCATCACAGAAGAAACGAAAGCAGTAATATTTATATATCAGCACAGATATATATATAGTATAAGCATTCGTCTCAGGCAGTAATTGTAAGTCGATGTGCAACACCCCACGAGTTGCGGGGAGGCGGAAATATGAAAAACGATCTTGTTCTATAAGCATAAATCGACTAACCGAAGATCTTTGTTAAACGATAATTAACAACAACCATAGAAGTTCTTAGCTACTATGTAAAGAGATTATACCTAGTGAATAGTGTCCTTCGTCTTTACGATCTCTACGTCCTCCTCGGTCTCCTCTAAGTGATAGATGATCCACCCGAGAACCCTAATCCAAGCTTCACCTCCAAACTTGAGGTAACTAAGTTTCTCTAGTTGCTAATCAAAAGAACTTAGATCATATAGAGTTAGGTTATGGAATGTTTAGTCTATTCTAATCCTTGTTCTCAACTCATGAGTGGTAGGATTAGAGTTTGAAGAGAGAGTGAGCTTGAGGAGAGAGAAGGTGAACAAGAATAATGATAATGATATTGTTTCTCACTTGATATATGAAGCATAATGAATAAATGAATAAAATGAGATTATTCATCATGCTACATTAATGCATGATGAGTGATTCACTATGTGAGTCATTAAGCATTTAATAATGCATTAATGACATAATGAATCACACATTATGAGTCACAATATCATTTAATGATAATGCCACCTAAACCCTCAAGTCACCATGCTTCTAGAAGCTTCCCGGAAATTACGAGAACGCCCCTCCTATCCGTGAAAACACGGAAAAACTTTAGACTGTATAAATCCAATAACCTGATACTAGAATCTGGCTTAAACCAAAGCCGTCTAGTAAAAACTATCCGAATGTCGTACGTGCGTTTAAACACGTATTCGTCCGAACCCTTGTCGTAAAACCGTACGACCTCTATATCGTTTTTCCTGGAGTTGGGAAAACTCTGTGTGGGACTCTAAAGACTCGACTACTACGCTGGCAGTAGGTTTAACCACAGACCGCAAGCGGCACTAGCTGTACGTAACGGTCCCTAGGTAGATGTCGATAAGAAGGCCGATGAGGAAACCCATCCGAACTCCTGCTGAGCCTGTCCGTGACAATATCCGTGCAGTCCGGTCTGTTCATCTAAGAGTATCGCCTGCATGGTCTAGGGAGGTGGTAAACGTCAGACCCCTAATAACCGTACAAGTCGTGTCGGCATGGCTCAATTACCATCCGAGAATCTACTGATCAGTTTATCAGTAATTCTCAATCAGCCCTGGCCAGGGACTTATGGTAATGACCAACCGATCACCGTGCGATATCAACTCCCTATACCGGGAGAGACGAATCCCTAACAGTCACTCACTGCCTCCACGTGGCTCGGGACTGTTCCCGACTAAAACCTGTTTGCACGACTCCTTTGAACCGTGGTAGATTAGTAATCAAAGCACAGTAGGAACTCACACGAGACAAATGACGACCTTAAGTCAACGGACTATCTGCACACATGTCACCTGAGAACTGCTATCTGACGTTAGGTATAAATACCATCCAGTCAGTTCTCGGCGAGTCCTGTCCGGTGTACTCACACCCAGTGAGCATCTGTATACAATCTTAGGTGCACTCCACCAATGGCTGCGGGACCAATCCATCGCTCCTCCTCAGGGTCTAGATATGCATACACTAGTCTACTCCGGAGTATCGATGCCCAGTCTCGATACTCCTGCGACCAGGGACATCTAAGGATGTGCCTATTGACTATCCAGCTCCCACAAGTATGACTGCCATCACAACGCTGGTAGTCAGGCAAACACCCTATGGGCTTTATCAACATGTATATATATATATATGAATACTACGCAAAATATATCATATGTTAAGATAAAGATAAACCAAATAGCGTACTATCATATTAAGCAAGACTGTCATGTACATACATATCCCTAGCATCTTATACAATGAAGGCCTCTAGGGCGTATATATCCAACAATCTCCCACTTGCACAAAGGCCTATAATTGTTGCAATGAGCACCCACTGTCTGTACTAGATCCAGTTGCTGGCGTACCGCATTCCAAACATCTCAAACAGCCTCTCAAACTGGACTTGAGGGATGGCCTTGGTTAATGGATCTGCCGTGTTGTCTTTTGTGTCCACTCTCCGTACCTCGATCTCCCGACGATCCACGATCTCCCTGATCAGGTGAAACCGCCTTAAGATATGCCTGGATTTTGGTTCCTTCGCTAATGCTACAGCCCCATTGTTATCACAATACAATGGTATTGGATTGGCAATGGACGGAACTACCTGAAGTTCAGAGATGAACTTCCTCATCCAGACAGCCTCTTTTGCGGCTTCACTAGCAGCTATAAACTCAGCCTCCATAGTTGAGTCTGCGACGGTATCCTGTTTGGAACTCCTCCAACATACCGCCCCTCCATTGAGGGTAAACACAAAACCCGAAATGGATTTAGAATCATCTTTGTCACTTTGGAAGCCGGAGTCGGTAAAAGCCTCTACCTGGAGGTCCCCATTACCGTAAACTAAGAACATCTCCTTAGTCCTTCTCAGGTACTTGAGAATGTTCTTTACCGCTATCCAATGTTTCTCACCTGGGTCAGATTGATACCTGCTTACCACACCAAGTGCGTAAGCTACATCTGGTCTTGTACATAATATCGCATACATTATAGATCCTACTGCCGAAGCGTAGGGTATAATGCCCATGCGAGCCCTCTCTTCATCAGTCTTTGGAGACATCTCTTTTGAGAGGGTGATCCCGTGACAAGCGGGCATATTACCGCGCTTGGAATCTTCCATACTAAATCTCTTTAGTATAGTGTCAATATACCTGGACTGTGAAAGTCCCAACATTCTATTAGATCTATCGCGATAGATCTTAATGCCCAAAATATAGGTTGCATCACACAAGTCTTTCATGGAGAATTTTTATGACAAGAAGAGCTTTACTGATTGTAGCATAGGGACATCATTCCCTATCAGTAGTATATCGTCGACGTACAAAACGAGGAAGACTACTGCTCCTTCTACAATCTTCCTATAAATACATGGTTCATCTACATTTTTGATAAAGTCAAATTCTTTGACTGTCTCATCAAAGCAGATGTTCCAACTTCGCGATGCTTGTTTTAATCCATAGATGGATTTAAGCAACCTGCACACTCTTCCGCTGCTCCCACTGTCTAAGAAACTTTCTGGTTGATCCATGTAAACACTTTCTTCTAAATGTACATTTAGAAAAGCTGTTTTTACGTCCATTTGCCAGATTTCATAGTCATGGAAGGCAGCAATGGCAAGCAGGTTCCGAATGGGTTTAAGCATAGCTACAGGTGAAAAGGTTTCATCATAGTCCAATCCTGGTCTTTGACGAAAACCTTTTGCAACGAGTCTAGCTTTGTAGGTTTCCACTTGTCCAAGTGCACCAATCTTCTTTTTGAAGATCCATTTGCATCCAACTGGTTTTACCCCAGGTGGAGCAACTTCTAAAGTCCATACTTTATTGGTGTACATGGATTCCATTTCGGATCTCATAGCATCCAGCCATTTCACCGAGTCAATACTCGTGATAGCCTGCTGAAAACTAGTAAGCTCATCATCATCGATGATGCAATCCTCTCGATCCCCATCTAGAAGAAAACCATAGTATCTCTCAGGAGGATGAGAAAGCCTACTAGATCTGCGGAGTGGCGTTGGTTCGTCATGTTCTATTGAAATCTGAGGTTCTACTAAGTCCTCGGTAGCAGTTTGAAGTTCTGGAATTTCTTCCAGCTCTACCGCGCTCCCACTAATTTCTTTTGCAAGAAATTCGCTTTCTAAGAAGACAATGTGGCGAGCGACAAACACCTTTTGTTCTTCAGTGTGGTAGACCATGTACCCCCTTGAATGTTTGGGGTATCCTACAAACTTGCACAAAACCGATCGTGCCTCGAGCTTGTCCGGACTATGCTTTTTAACATATGCCGGACACCCCCATATCTTTATATACCTGAGATATGGTCTCTTCCCGCTCCACATTTCATATGGAGTGGTATGCACAGACTTAGTTGGAACTCTATTCAATAAGTATGCTGCTGATTCTAGAGCAAATCCCCAGAAGGAAAGTGGCAACTCAGCACTACTCATCATTGAACGCACCATATCTAATAGCGTACGATTCCTCCTTTCTGATACACCATTATGCTGAGGTGTATAAGGAGGAGTAAGATGAGAGAGAATTCCATTCTCTTTTAAGCATTCAAGGAAACTGGTACTTAAGTATTCTCCACCTCGATCAGATCGAAGTGACTTGATGCTTTTACCAGTTTGTTTCTCTACTTCATTTTTATACTCCTTAAAATTCTCAAAGGCCTCGGATTTATGTTTCATTAAGAACACATGTCCATACCTAGAGAAGTCATCAGTAAAAGTGATGAAGTAGGAGTGACCGCTTCGCGCATGTGTAGACATTGGACCACATACATCACTGTGTACAAGTCCCAAGAGTTCTATGGCTCTTGCTCCGTGTCCGGTGAACGGAGATTTGGTCATTTTTCCTTTGATACATGATTGACAAGTTGCATATGATGAATATTCAAACGGATCTAGATATCCATCTTTATGTAACTTAGTCAACCTTGTTTCGTTTATATAACCAAGTCTACAATGCCATAGGAAGGTTTGATTTGAATCTAGAGCCTTTCTTTTAAGTGTGTTTTGAATATTGAAAATTCGAGGTTGATTAAGTATGTATATGCCGTTTTCCAGTGTGCCATACCCAATCAGTTCTTGATTTAGGAGAATGTTCATGACATTTCTTTCAAGCGCAAAATTATATCCTTCATTAGATAACAAAGATACTGATATAATATTACACAACATACTGGGAATACAAAAACAGCTGTACAACACCAAAATGTGCCCACTAGTCAACCCTAGGTGATATTCCCCTATTGCAATAGCATCTACATGCATTCCATTGCCCATCCGGAGAGTCATATCACCTGTCCCCAGTACTCTACTATTTCTCAGATCCTGCAATGAATTACAGATGTGAGAACCAGAACCGGTATCAAGTACCCATGATGTAGAGTTTACTGAAAGACAATTTTCGATTACGAACACACCTGAAGCAGAAACAACAGCTTGCTTCTTGTCCTTGGCTTTGAAGGCTATACAATCCTTCTTCCAGTGCCCTTGCTTGTGACAATAAAAGCATTCATTTATATCCGCTTTCATCCTTCCTTCCTTGTTCGTTCCCTGCACCTTCTTGACCCCGCCTTTCGGTTTGGTGGCTTTCATCTTCTTCTTCCCTTTAGCTTTCTCTTTAGTTTTAGAAGAGGATGATTGGCCAACATACAGAACGGGGGTCTTCTCCTTTTTCAAGGAGGCCTCTGCTACCCTCAACATATTGAGGAGCTTTGGAAGATCAGCTTCCATTTCGTGCATGTTGAAGCTTAGCACGAACTGAGAGAAGGTGTGGGGAAGGGACTGCAAAATCAAGTCGATATACAAATCATTCTCTAGCACGCATCCCAGGTTTGCGAGTTTCTCAATGAGGCTGATCATTTTGAGGACGTGCTCTCCTACAGGCGATCCTGGAGCTAACCTCATCTGGAAGAGTTTCTTTGAGGTCTCGTACCTCGCGATACGGGAGTGTTGTCCATACAATTCCTTGACATGGAGAAAGATGGATATAATATCCATACTCTCGTGCTGTTTCTGGAGTTCATTGTTCATGGACGCCAGCACGATACACTTAGCTCGCTCACAGTCTAGATCCCAGGTTTTGCGAACTTCCTTATCCACAACTGAGAAATCTGGTCCTGGGATAAGGGGAGGAACAGCGGTGGTAACATATGCTACTTTGTCATAAGTCAGTGCAATGTTGACGTTCCTTAGCCAATCTTTATAGTTCTGTCCGGTCAGTATATTTTTTTCAAGTAATAGTTTTAGTCCTGTCATGGTAGCTGCCAGAGAGAGAGAAAAGAAAACACTCGGCATATGCTTCTTGCAACTTTAGATTGGTTATTAGTTTATCTAAACAGGATGACTCCCACTGTTCCCTCAAATCCTTCTTTAAAACCTAAAAGAAGAACTAGTCAGGATTTAATCACACGTCACAATACTTGCTTAACCTTTCAGCCAGGCCGGTGTTGGTACTTCGAAGGAGGTTTTCCAACGCTTTCGCGAAGTTCCTTAATTAAATAACCTCTTTTCCCTGGAGGCGTAGCCCCTCTAACACTTTTCTGGACACCTACTTGGTTTATAGCATTGATTGTTGTTCATATCATAATATTGCATTATTAGATTCCCCATTCTTATTCATTTTATAAATAAACAGGTGCTTTTGACGCATGTCTGCTGCATATTACAGGATACGGGTTCTTGGAGCGAAAACAGTGAAAAAGACAAAAGATGATACAAAAGAGGGACTTTTGACCAACAAGTAGAAGGGTCCTAGTCAAGCCTAGACGAAGAACAATTCACAATTGTACAAGGCAACGCATGGTCCGAAATGTCAAAGGAAACAGTTAAAAGACCACTACAAGTTTCACTGAAAGATCTGGAGAAAACCCAGAAGCCAAATGAAGAAAAGAACTATAGAAGTAGAAAGAACAAAGCATCAAGAAGCAGACCCAAAGTTTTGATGAGATGATCTCACCAATGGGCTGCGGTACCGCGGCCCAAGGCCTACCTATGCCGCGGTTCCGCGGCCATCTGACGCACGTGTCGGTGCAGATTTCTTCCGTCGGTGCGTCGGTGCGAAGGTTGGGATTTTTTGGGGGTATTTTTGTAATCGCACATGTGCGAATCCCGTAACCCTAAATTTCCCTGTTTCCCTATAAAATTGTAATCAAAATACTGTAATAGGATACCTCTTTTCAATTAATAAAAATTCAGAATCTTTGGAGGATTGAAGAGCATCATTTCTTGTAAGTCATTTAATTTTTTGCCTTAGTTTAAAAGTAATTTCTTGCCCTAGCTTTCTAATTTAATTATTGCCTTAGATTAAATTAATCTTTTGCCTTAGTTAATTCTAGTATAGAATCTCTTAAAACTGCAGTAGGAAATTAATCCAATAGATCTAAAAATGCAAAATCTCAAAATGATGTTCTTAATAAATCCCCTAATGAGCGAGTAATTTCCTCACTTGTTAGGGTTAGGAATAAGGGAGGGAATGAGAGATGAAGATCTCTCATCTCTTTCGTGCCCGATTATTTTTAATAACTAGAACTTCATGCATGCATGCATGATCCGCTCCCTACGGCACCCTACCCATGGGGTAACGGTGAAACCGTAGTATAAAGGACCGGATATGCATGTCTTCCATGAAGGTTAGAGCAAATATTAGGAAAGGACAGACAAGGATCTAGAGGAAGAAATTTCGTTTCTTCCCAATCATCCTAATCCCTTTTTCTAATAGTTGCTATAACTTCTAAAAGATTTCATTTAGGGTATTGAAAGAGGTGTGTCATCAAATCTTACCAAACCCCACCTTTGACCTAACCCTAGCAAGTTTCTTTATCCTCATATAACTTAGTTTTAGATTCAATTAAAACAAAACCAAACAACCATTGGAATCAACTCGTAAGAACACTTAGGAAAATTACACATCCCTGTAGACCGACCCGTATTCACCGGCTAGCTTCATGCGACGCCGTTCTTGATTGCGGTAAAAATATTTTTGATCTAAAATCCTACAATAACCAAATGGCGCCGTTGCCGGGGATGGCGTAAAAATTTCCTTTTTGTAATTTCGGGTTGATATAAATCTTATAAATCATAAAAATCTGAAAATAGAAAAAGTACAAAAACATTTTATCAATTTTTTTCTATTTGAAGGGTTTTATTGTTTGAATCTTGCAGGAACAGCGAAGAATCTCGGATCTGGAAATTTACAGAGGGCAAATAAAAAATTGGTACATCAGAACAGAGGAGAAATTGAACAAAGTAGCGGCAGAATTTTTTGCAGAGAAAGATTCCACCACAAGACCGCGATTCCGCGGCCGTTGTGCGCCCAAAACCGCGGTTCCGCCACACTCCTGCCACGTCAGCTCCTCAAAATTTGTCGGTTTGTTCCTCATTCTCCCCTCTGCCAACCTCCATATATCTTTTGTGAAATTTTCTGCAGGATTTCTTTGCGCTAAAAATCTTCTTCCCCTTTCTCAATAACAGATTTTCTGCAGGTTTCTTTGCGCCGCGCTAAAAATAATTGATTGCAAGTGAATTTAATGTTTTGCATAATTTAATCGGACTTTAAGGGGCTATTGACCAAAATCAGATTGGGTGGGGATTTCATCACCCTTCCCAGGACCCCAGAAAGCACTTAAAGCATTTGCATCGACCACTTTTAATTAAAAAAAAATACTAGACTCAGCCCTAAGGACTTCGAGCTCAATAGGACAAAGGACTAGACATAGGCATCGACCGTTTATCCTAACTGACTTTGCGGTGTCTAGGCAAGTGTGTCAAGGCAAGTGGTTACTTAATTAGGACCGCTACTTGTAGCGGGGAGCCTCCCATTTACCTGGCACTTACCTGGCCGCAATTGACGGTGAAGAGGCGGTTTGAGGTCCTATTTCTAGCCCTAGTGTAGCGTCTTGAAAAGTCGTTTTGGTGTTTTCCTGAAAATCGGTGAAAATTCGGTATTTTTCCGAAAACCGTCCTTTTTGTTATTTTGCAGTTTAGGACTAATTATACCTAAAATGGATAGGTAATTGCTTGTTTTTAGTAGCTAATGAGTTATTAAATTTTGGTCATTTAAAATTTTTTCCCTATTTTTCAATTTTTTAATATTATTTTAAGCCGGTAAGAAAATACATTAAATTAGCGATAAATACAAACTTTTCTGGGCTAATTTTAATCTTTAAAATTATGTTAATTAAAATCTAGTTGTAACATAAATTTTTAGTATTTTATTTTGATTTTTAACTAATTTTTATTATAGGAAACGAAATTTATTGAATTTAAGCTTAAACTTGCAATTTTTGACTTGTAGGGGGTCTTTTTGCATAAAATTTCTTTTGTAAAACCCCCCTCTCTCTTCCCTCAGCCCTAGGCCAGCCCCACCACCATCAGGTCCAGAAAAATTCTATGCTCCTTGACTTGTTTTATTGTGTGGAAATGATGGTTGTTTTGTGAAAGGTTTGAATTTGTTTTTGGGTAAAGTCTTTTGTGGTTGGTAGGAGTTGACCAAGATCTCTTTCCCACACCCCACACCATCCCCTCTCCCTCATTTTTGGCCAAATTCCAGCAGCCCCCCTTCATCTCCTTGTTCTTTTCATTTTCTTCAAAAAATTCATTAAGTTGCTTCAAAATTCCAAATTTAAAACTCACAAATTAAACCCCATTCTTCATCCCTTTTTCCTTCACCTCTCTTGCTTGGAATCATGGTGCTAGGAGGCCATCATTGAGGCAAATTTCTTCTTGCTAGATCCATAGGTTTGAGGTATAATTTCTACTCTTTTAATTTCTTATGGTTAAAATCCTTTAATTAAATTGTTTTAGTGTTAATTTAGTGCTATTTTCATTCTAGTTTTGTTTAAAGTTAATGGTTGAGTTAACTAGGGTTTCTTGAAACCATGTTTTAGTTAATTAAATCTAGTTAATTAATCTAGTGGTTTACTTAACCAACCTATATGGTTACTTTGCTTAAGTGGCTTGATGTATTGCTAATCTAAGTTAACTTGTGTGAAATTTTCTTTGCTTTGCTAATTACCAAAATCAAGAAAAGGTTTGTGTATGGAATGTGGGTTTTGATGCATGGTAAAGGGGTTAATTTAATTGTAGTGGCTTTCTAATGGTTTAATTTGGATATTTGTGTGATAATATGTGCACTTTGTCGCAAATTGTCGATATTTGCACCAAATTTGCAAACTTCTAGCTTACTAGGTTTTTATTATATTATTGTGGCGAATTAATTGCGATGTCTAGATTATATTGTTGGCATATCCTATGACGTTTAGGATGCGTGAGTGCGGATTTTTGAGTAATCGGGTTTTAGTTTTGCCGGGCGACCAAATCGGCGATTTTTGCAGTTTTTGCGGTTTTCGCGTGTGTTCCGCGCACCTTGTGCACGTTGTACCTAGCTTGTGAACGTTAGTATTTTCGTTTGGGTTTTGCGTCGTTCTTGATATGTAACCTTATGTTTGGTATTGATGTAAATTCCAGGTTCGGTCGCGGAGACGTCAGACGCGGCTCGAAAGGGGAAAGCGGTGATCGGACGTGACTAGCTAGGGATTCCGGTGAGTAGATGTAACATCTACGGGGGACTATCGTTGGATGGCGCAAGTCGCCCGATAGTTTTAGTAACTTAAAAGATTCTTAGCAATGTTAGTAATTAGGGGTGTAATACTTGTATGATTATTTGCTACATTCATGCCTTATATTGACATTCATATGCGAAACCATTTTATAGGACACCGCACCATTGCCAGGGTTTTTATATGCAGCACGAGCACTATTCATGCTTACACCCACGCCCTGGTAATTGCCATGCCACCACACTAGATAACCTTTAAATTGAAACCTTTTACTATAAATGATACTTAAACTTGTGTTATTGCCTTTAATTCCTTAAAATGAAATCGTAGGATGGCTATTCATGTGCATGTGCTTCATCATATTATTTGTTCATGCCTAATCTATTAATCACACATCGCAACTTGATTATTGATACCATATGCATTCATTATCATTGACATATGCACTTATGAGGATTTCTTGAGATTTTATGAGATTTCTGGATTTCGGGGGAAAGCCGCAAAATTTCTAAACTTATTATATTTTTAAAATATGTAAATTGCGGTTTTCTAGTGATGTAAGTGTCGTCCACCATGAGTTTGCTGTGGTTTTGGAGATCCGTGTCGAGGAGTGGAGGAACCGTCACGGGTACATTGTGGGCCCGGTATGGTACCCCGGGGCAAGATGAATGTGGTGTTGACGTTGAGCCTGGCAGGGGACGGATTACCTACCGGTGACTGTTTGGCACGGCGGATATCCAGAGGATACCGACCGTGGCCGCGAGATGATGAGATTTTGATATTGAGCTGGGTCAGCCGGATGGCTGAGGCCAGAGATACTATGACATGGATATATGAGATTTGTGATAGTTTTGAGGTGTCGTTGCTGGACACAGGTTCTTATTGATTCTAGTGGTATTATGCTGGTATTTCAAAAGAGATTTCTAAAGGAAAAACATGATTCTTATAATTACACATTCAGATCATGAGTTGATTCGCATTGCATACATACCTGCTAGTATATTCATATTGCATACATACCTGCTATTATGTCCTGCCATACCTGTATTAGAGATGCTAGAATACTTGTGTGCATGCATAAGATAGCCTGTGTAGATGTTATTTATTACTCACGAGTTGGCAACTCACCCCCGTTGTGCCATAGTCTTTTGCAGGTCCGCTCCGTTAGCACAGTAGCGGCGGGCGCACCGCTTCTTTTGCCTCTTTTTCCAGGACTCGAGGTTTTTGCTCGTAGGTGGGTTGTGTTATTATTTTTGTACCATCTTGTATGTTCTTTGTATCTAGAGTACTCCATCTACTGTATCTACCAGTATTATTGTATATTGACCTAGAGATGAGACTGTGAGATTTGTGGACTTTTTATGCTGTATTTTGGGGTCGAGCTCACTTGAGTCGACATGCTGTTTTTCCTATACTTCATTATGATTATTTCGCATGTTGTTGCTTTATATTGCGTGGGATTTGTGACCGCCTTGTGGCGAAGAGCTAGCTCCCGCTTGGGGATGCCTTATTTGTTGGATTCATATATATTCTTGTTGTACCCATTTTGGGGGCCAGTATTTACAAAGGAGACTCTGCCGAAATTTTCGGAAAAATTGATATTGTTTTTAAAAAGGGTTTTATATGACTTATTTGATAAACTCGCTTTCAATTGATTGGGTTTTCTTCACTCTTTTGCTTTTTGGTTTGGTTTTCTGGGCTTTGGCTTACTTATTTTACGGACGTCTTTAGACGTTTCGTAAACTTAAGTGCCAGTCACGTTCCGTACCCTGCGGGTCGTGACACCTAGTTAGGAGCTGTCTAGCTGACCTAGGTGACCCTAGATCTAGGTCTGATTGTGCATGTGTGGTTGATCGCGTTTGCGTCTCAAGTCTCTTTTCAAAACTCTCTTTGCAGAACTCTCACATAAATAAAAAAAAAGAAAAAGAAAAATCTTTTCAAAACTTGCAACTTGTCGCTAAAGAAAACTTGCACCTCACTTACACCACTTCCTTTCATTGACGTTCTCTTACGTCCACATTCTGTCTTTCATTTTTTATTCTGACTACACCACCCCTTTAGTGTATGTCACTTTGGACTAGGGACGCTAACGCCCGATTAGTCCGTGTTTCGTTGGTGCCGACCGACGAACCTTTCGACACCGAAGTCGAAATTCCGTCCACTTTCTTACCTCCACCTTCAAATTCTTCCTCCGAAGGCATGTCGGGATTCAACCCCAACGATACCTTACCGACGGGAATGATTCCACCTCCGTTAGGTGCGAATAACCCGAATCAACCGCCTGTTGAAGCGCCCGCACGAGTTGCGCTCCAGGATCTCTTCTACCCTGTCCGCACTTCTTTACCTACCTGTCTTTCACCCCCACCGGCAAATGGGGACAATTTTGAAATAAAACCACATTTCATCAATATCCTGCCAAAATTTCATGGTTTGGAATCAGAAGATGCGTATATTTTTATTAATAAATTCCAAAACGTTTGCGCTATGATGAAAACGACCCAATTAAGTGATGACGCTATAAGGCTAAGGGTCATTCCTTTCACCTTATGTGACCTAGCCGAGAAGTGGCTATACAGCACAGCATCACATTCCATTAGAAATTTGGACGAGTTTGTGAAGGCATTTCTTAAAAAGTTCTATCCTCATCACAAAACTGCTAGAATCCGCAATGAGATTATACAATTTTCACAGCTTCCTTCCGAACCATTTTGGAAGTGTTTTGAGAGATTTAAAGACCTACTCGTTCAATGCCCTCATCATGGGATCGAAAGTTGGCAACTTTGCCAAACATTATACAAGGGATTGAACTCGGCAACGAAGCAGTTGCTAGAAACCATCTGTCAAGGTCACTTTCTCTCCAAATCTAGTGAGGAAGCGTGGCAGTTTCTTGAGGATCTTAATGAACAAACAATTCAGTGGGAGAGCACCAAGACCACATCATCTTCTTCTAGTGGTCAATCTTGGGCATGCATACATCAAGTAAAGATGTCGATTGCCATGAAGGCCGAGATGGCCGCTCTTACGAAAAAGTTGGAAGCGATTGAGACCAAAATCTCATCGTCTTCTCCTGCCCCTGTTGTACCTCCACGAACTGTTTGTGCTTGTTGTTCGGCTCCATCACATCTCACCGAAGAGTGTCCTTACAATGCATCTACTCAAGGACAGGATCAAGTCAATACTGCCTTTCAGCAACGACAGAGAAACGATCCATACTCTTCAACATACAATCCGGGGTGGAGGAGTCACCCAAATTTCGCTTGGAACCAAAATCAACAATTCCAAGGAAATAACAATTTTCAAGGGCCTCCTCCACAACAACAACAAGCACCCCCACAAACTCAATTTCAACAACCTTTCCAACAGCAACCTTACCCTAATCAAGTGAACAATTTTGTGCCTAATAATTCTTACGCGCCAAACAATTTTGTTCAACTTAACAATGACAAGGTTTGCTCGCTCGAAAGAAATCTAGATGCGTTCCTAAAGCAATCTACACAATCTACAGCAAAATTAGAGACTTCTATTCAATCTTTGGTACAAAATAGTGCCTCATACGATCAAAGCATCAAATCTATTGAGGCACAAATTGCACAACTCAATGCAGCATTGAGCAAGCGAGAGAAAGGAAAGCTCCCATCTCAACCACTGCCCAATCCCGGTCACGCACATGCTGCACATCAACAGCAAACTCATAATGTAAACGCTGTGACCACGTTGAGATCGGGAAAAATGTTGCAAAACAATGTGGGTATTCATGATGACACCCCTGCCGGTGGTTCTTCTTCACCTTCTTCTTCTTCGTTAGAGCCTGTTCTCCATCATTCACAAGGCTCTACTCCTTCTAGCTCGAACGGACCCACTTCTCACAACACGAACCCATCTACACGGGGTTCCTTTCCAACTCAACAATCTGATCCGCAAAAATTGGACTCAACAACATTTCAAAATGCTCCTTTTCCAAACCGGTTGAGATCCAATAAACCAACTCCACAAATTGAGAAGATTGTTGAGCTGTTCAAACAGGTTAGCATAAATATCCCTCTTTTGGATGCGATCCAACAAGTTCCTTCATATGCAAAAATATTAAAGGACTTATGCACCAAAAAGAGGAAGTCACAAGTACCAAAGAAAGTTTTCATGGCCAGTGCTATTAGCGATGCTCTTGTCAATTCTTTACCCCAAAAGCACAAGGACCCCGGTTGTCCTACTATTTCAATAACAATTGGGGACAAGAACATCAATAAAGCACTACTGGATCTTGGTGCTAGTGTCAATTTGCTACCTTATTCTGTGTACGAGCAATTAGGCATTGGAGAGATTAAGCCCACTTACTGTACTCTCCAAATGGCTGATCGATCAATCACCCATCCAAGGGGTGAGCTAGAGGATGTGTTGATCAAAGTTGGGGAGTTCATATTCCCAGTTGATTTTATTGTTATGGACACACAACCTGTTGCTAACTCACGGAACCAAATTCCGGTGATCCTCGGTCGACCATTTTTGGCCACTTCCAATGCCGTAATAAACTGTCGCAATGGCTCCATGACTCTATCCTTCGGGAAGACGTCTAGTGAGTTCAATATTTACAAGTTAGGAAGTCTGCCCCCATGCCTAATACTAGTACATGAGAAGTTTGCTCTATTCACGAAATCACGCAGGAGGACTGCGAGTTTGAAAGATTTTTGTTTGATGAGAACAGCTTTGACGCCACTAGTGTGTCCCTCCTTGAGCCTACCACAGTTGACACAACCGATATTGATTATGAAAGTTTCACTTTTTCGGATGATGACGACTCACAGCCCGAATATGAGTCTTTTGAATTTTTGGATGAGTTAGTTGAACCATCCGAATCGGTTGTTTGCAGTGATTTCGAACCTGTGTTGGAATCCTTTGAGTTCGAGGTAGATTCCGCAATGATTCTTTAGCCTCCGAAACTCGAACTTATGTCCTTGCCGTCCCACCTTAAATATGCTTACATAGGTGAGAAGCAGACCTTTCCCATTATAATATCAGCCTCTCTAGCCTTCGAGCAAGAGAACGCTATTTTAAAGGTCTTACAAGATAGGCGGCAAGTTTTCGGTTGGACTATGGCGGACATCGAGGATATTAGTTCCCTCATAATTGAATATCATATGCAAATGATGGATGATGCCAAGTCAATAAAGGATCCACAGAAACATTTTGGGGATATTGTGGTGAGTCAACCTCCTCCTTTAGAAGCTGAACCACCCCCACTTCTTTTAATAAGCTATGAGAATGCCAATATTCCACTGATTACTGATCATTCTCATTCTCATTTTGATTCATCACCACATCATATCTATTCACTTCCATACTTTCCCTGCCATCACTCCTATCTTCACCAATTCTTTTTGGATCGGTACAACATGTTCTTCCACCAACCAACACTCTTTACAAATAAATTTTTCGACTGGTTGGTGTTGATGTTTGGTCTGTGCAAAGTCTGGCAGTAATGTCTAACATTGTTTCACTGAAGTTTGGGGGGGCTTTCTGTATATATTTTTGTTTTTCTTTTAAAATAAAAAAAAATTATAAATAAATAAACAGGGGAGTACCGACATTTTGACCCTCTTGGTGCAGCATGACAGTGAGGACACTGTCAAGTTTAAGTTTGGGGGTATGCTCGGTACGTTTTCTTCCTTCGCATTCATATATACATATTTTTGCATTTGCATATTTATTTTGAAAACCCATAAAAAATTGAAAATTTCAAAAATTATAAAAATTATTGTATTCAATTTTGACCATATTTAACTTGAGTTTGACAGATAGGTTAACTGGCTAGGAACAACTAGATCTTAGACCGAGTAAATTAAAAACCCTAAAAATAACCTTCTTTAAAGATTAACGGTAGAAAGTATATGTCTTTGTAGTTTATTTAGAACTAGGCAAATTTTGAGTTCACTTTTTGGGCTAAGTTGAAATAAAGGAAAAATATTGATATACTTATTAGAGTATAAGTTTGAAAAATAATTCCTAGCTTAAGTCTATATTCTGAAAATGTATACCCTACAAATTGCACAATCACGCACCTTGAGACTTGGAATAGTAGAAGAGACCTTGAAATGCTCTTGTCTAAAGTCCTTAGTACGAAGAAAATAAAAAAAATGTGAATAAAGAAAAAATGAACACTGGTCTTTGTGATTACTTAAGGCTGCAAAAATAGAAAAAATATTTAGCGAGGGTGCTTCATCACCTAGTGCCTTAGACCAACTGGTTTGGGAGTCACTGCTAAAAGCCTTGGGTGTTGCAAGACTAGGATTTACGCTTTAAAGTGCAAACATATCTTGTAATCGGTTGTTGGTACCTCAAGAAGTATTAACAGTCGCATGAAGGATGTGAATTCACCAGTTAATTAGCGCTTTGGACAACGGACAAGAGTATGATTGCTTGATTTGAATTTCCAAGTGTAGGGGTGATTTATACACACACGTGGGGATATATGATTAGAGTTGAGATAAGAGAAGGGAATGAAGAATAAAACTTGTATCTTTAGTAGAGTTGATAGAAAAATTCCCAAGTGGAGATGGAACCTTAGAAGGAAAACTTAAGAAATGCTGAAAGCTGAGTGAGTCTATCGAACATATATAATCTTAAGTTAAATTATGAGGAAGTGTGAAGAATATGGGTGGGTAATTTATGAGTCAATGATAATAGAATTCCTTGTTATAAAACCTAATTGGAGAATTAAAGTCAGTGGGCCTAATTGATAGGATTTTGTGGGTAGTATCCGCTGAAAACCCTCAGGAGACAACACTCCTCCTACTAGGGACACCTAGAGGTTTAACGGCTTGTTGCACGAGCTCAGTGCAATCGTGTTTCCCTGCGAAAGTGGGGTTAGGTTTTATCGAGAATAAAATAATAAGTTTGCTCGAGGACGAGCAAAAGATAAGTTTGGGGGTATTTGTTCATATCATAATATTGCATTATTAGATTCCCCATTCTTATTCGTTTTATAAATAAACAGGTGCTTTTGACGCATGTCTACTGCATATTACAGGATACAGGTTCTTGGAGCGAAAACAGTGAAAAAGACAAAAGATGATACAAAAGAGGGACTTTTGACCAACAAGTAGAAGGGTCCTAGTCAAGCTTAGACGAAGAACAATTCACAATTGTACAAGGCAACACATGGTCCGAAATGTCAAAGGAAATAGTTAAAAGACCACTACAAGTTTCACTGAAAGATATGGAGAAAACCCAGAAGCCAAATGAAGAAAAGAACTATAGAAGTAGAAAGAACAAAGCATCAAGAAGCCGACCCAAAGTTTTGATGAGATGATCTCACCAATGGGCCGCGGTACCGCGGCCCAAGGCCTACCCATGCCGCGGTTCCGCGGCCATCTGACGCACGTGTCGGTGCAGATTTCTTCCGTCGGTGCGTCGGTGCGAAGGTTGGGATTTTTTGGGGGTATTTTTGTAATCGCACATGTGCGAATCCCGTAACCCTAAATTTCCATGTTTCCCTATAAAATTGTAATCAAAATACTGTAATAGGATGCCTCTTTTCAATTAATAAAAATTCAGAATCTTTGGAGGATTGAAGAGCATCATTTCTTGTAAGTCATTTAATTTTCTGCCTTAGTTTAAAAGTAATTTCTTGCCCTAGCTTTCTAATTTAATTATTGCCTTAGATTAAATTAATCTTTTTCCTTAGTTAATTCTAGTATAGAATCTCTTAAAACTGCAGTAGGAAATTAATCCAATAGATCTAAAAATGCAAAATCTCAAAATGATGTTCTTAATAAATCCCCTAATGAGCGAGTAATTTCCTCGCTTGTTAGGGTTAGGAATAAGGGAGGGAATGAGAGATGAAGATCTCTCATCTCTTTCGTACCCGATTATTTTTAATAACTAGAACTTCATGTATGCATGCATGATCTGCTCCCTACGGCACCCTACCCACAAGGTAACGGTGAAACCGTATTATAAAGGACCGGATATGCATGTCTTCCATGAAGGTTAGAGCAAATATTAGGAAAGGACGGACAAGGATCTAGAGGAAGAAATTTTGTTTCTTCCCAATCATCCTAATCCCTTTTTCTAATAGTTGCTATAACTTCTAAAAGATTTCATTTAGGGCATTGAAAGAGGTGTGTCATCAAATCTTACCAAACCACACCTTTGACCTAACCCTAGCAAGTTTCTTTATCCTCATATAACTTAGTTTTAGATTCAATTAAAACAAAACCAAACAACCATTGGCAACTCGTAAGAACACTTAGGAAAATTACACATCCCTGTGGACCGCCCCGTATTCACCGGCTAGCTTCATGCGACGCCGTTCTTGATTGCGGTAAAAATATTTTTGATCTAAAATCCTACAATAATCAATTGTTAAGTGAGAAAGTTTCTCGAGAGTAATCCTACTCATCAGTGGGATCGGGATCCAACTATCATTGCATGATGCACTAGATGGAAGCCACTCTAGTCACCACACTCCAGAAGGTATGCTAAATCTGCAAGTTTCCTTTATGTTTGAAACTCCCGATATGAGTTTTTACCCCAAGCTCTTATGACCTTGACGTAGGCCAACAAATCATAAGACGCATGTCAAGTTCTACCCGTCGTGGTCCTGATTAATTTAGGTACATCGTAAATGCCCTTGACGTAGGCCAACAAGGCTGTACGTCTGTCCTATACTAATGCATCTATCTATGCAACAAATAAGAAAACACACTGCTACCATCCACTATGCCTTGACGTAGGCCAACAAGCATAGCATGAATACAATGTGTTGTCTATTTGAAACGACGGAGGGTTACGGCTAGTTTTTGACAAAAAACCATTAACGTAGTGAACTTGATATGATCGAAGGAACCATGATAGCCTTTATTAAAAGGAGTGGTTTAAGCTCCGCATTTAAAATTTACTTTTTGAAGAAAACCGAGTGGTTTTGAAATTGTTCCAACGATTCAGTTTAGGTTTTATTTTTCTTTGCATTAAAAAATAATGTGTCCCATCTTTAACCTATCATTACAGATAACAACGAAAATACAACGTCCTCTTATGCCATCCGCATTCGCCACGGGGTCCCTTCATCACCCGTTAGGTTACTTAACTAACGGCAGAGTGGGGGCTGGGCTAGTGCGGGTGTAAAACATAAGTGACGTCTAAATAGCTATCATATATATATATTGTACATTCGTCAGATGAAATAATAGGCATTCCAGATCACAGATAAACTTTATTGGATATGCAAGCAATCCGCATTTCTTTTGAGCCTGCAACGAAAGACGGATTACACAGTTGTGATGAATAGCCATTACCCCACCCCAGATCCCTACGGGTACGGCAAACTACCTACCAAGTACCCGGAGTGAAGCGGTCTCCCTCAACAACGTGAGTAGGCCACTAAGCACTTCGAAATACCAGGTAGTTTATGCACCCCACCTTGGGTCTATCCTAGGAGCAAAAACAGTAAAAAGAAATAATACAACGGTGGCTACAACCGCAACCTGGATGTGCCCCGCAAAATAATATTACAACTTATTACAATTACATCGAATGAATTAATACAATAACGCATCACAAAACCCCGGCTAGTCATCACAACAATCCAATACAGTTCATAATCACAAACAGTTAAAACATTACAGATATGTGCAACCCCCTGCCAACCTACATACTAGCAGTTAGGGGAGGTTTACGAACACATAATACAGTTCACAGATATAATCATACAAGCAAACATCGTATAATTTGGATCGATCAAACCCATTAGATTCTGCTCCAAAACTTCTCTGTAAAACTGAGACCTGAGCAAAAAATAAACATTCCAGAAAAGACAAAATATTCACAGAAGAGTTACTGGGGAGATTTGGGGTGAATCGGGCTCAACTCGGCCGTGGATCCGCGGCGGATCGGTGGGATCGGCCGCGGTTCCGCGGTGTGTTGGCCGATTCATGCACCCAAATTTCTCCAGTGTTCTTAGGATTCCCTGTAGGTTATTCTGGAGGTCCCTGAAAAAATTTTGGACCTCAACTTAAAATCGACAGAAACTATGTGAATACGATGTATTTTCCGGTTCGTTTTGCGTTCGAAATTCATACGACTTTGCAAGTGAGTTAATTATTGTTTAGTGAGGCTCTGATACCACTGTAAGTCGATGTGCAACACCCCACGAGTTGCAGGGAGGCGGAAATATGAAAAACGATCTTGTTCTATAAGCATACATCGACTAACCGAAGATCTTTGCTAAACGATAATTAACAACAACCATAGAAGTTCTTAGCTACTATGTAAAGAGATTATACCTAGTGAATCGTGTCCTTCGTCTTTACGATCTCTATGTCCTCCTCGGCCTCCTCTAAGTGATAGATGATCCACCCGAGAACCCTAATCCAAGCTTCACCTCCAAACTTGAGGTAACTGAGTTTCTCTAGTTGCTAATCAAAGGAACTTAGATCATATAGAGTTAGGTTATGGAATGTTTAGTCTATTCTAATCCTTGTTCTCAACTCATGAGTGGTAGGATTAGAGTTTGAAGAGAGAGTGAGCTTGAGGAGAGAGAAGGTGAACAAGAATAATGATAATGATATTGTTTCTCACTTGATATATGAAGCATAATGAATAAATGAATAAATGACTAAAATGAGATTATTCATCATGCTACATTAATGCATTATAAGTGATTCACTATGTGAGTCATTAAGCATCTAATAATGCATTAATGACATAATGAATCACACATTATGAGTCACAATATCATTTAATGATAATGCCACCTAAACCCTCAAGTCACCATGCTTCTAGAAGCTTCCCGGAAATTACGAGAACGCCCCTCCTATCCGTGAAAACACGGAAAAACTTTAGACTGTATAAATCCAATAACCTGATACTAGAATCTGGCTTAAACCAAAGCCGTCTATTAAAAACTTTCCGAATGTCGTACGTGCGTTTAAACACGTATTCGTCCGAACCCTTGTCGTAAAACCGTACGACCTCTATATCGTTTTTCCTGGAGTTGGGAAAACTCTGTGTGGGACTCTAAAGAATCGACTACTATGCTGGCAGTGGGTTTAACCACAGACCGCAAGCAGCATTAGCTGTACGTAACGGTCCCCAGGTAGATGTCGATAAGAAGGCCGATGAGGAAACCCATCCGAACTCCTATTGAGCCTGTCCGTGACAATATCCATGCAGTCCGGTCTGTTCGTCTAAGAGTATCGCATGTATGGTCTAGGTAGGTAATAAACGTCAGACCCCTAATAACCGTACAAGTCGTGTCGGCATGGCTCAATTACCATCCGAGAATCTACTGATCAGTCTATCAGTAATTCTCAATCATCCCTGGCCAGGGACTTATGGTAATGACCAACCGATCACCGTGCGATATCAACTCCCTATACCGGGAGAGACGAATCCCTAACAGTCACCCACTGCCTCCACGTGGCTCGGGACTGTGCCCAACTAAAACCTGTTTGCACGACTCCTTTGAACCGTGGTAGGGTAGTAATCAAAGCACAGTGTGAACTCACACGAGACAAATGACGACCTTAAGTCAACGGACTATCTGCACACATGTCACATGAGAACTGCTATCTGACGTTAGGTATAAATACCATCCAGTCAGTTCTCGGAGAGTCCTGTCCGGTGTACTCACACCCAGTGAGCATCTGTATACAATCTTAGGTGCACTCCACCAATGGCTGCGGGACCAATCCATCGCCCCTCCTCAGGGTCTAGATATGTATACACTAGTCTACTCCGGAGTATCGATGCCCAGTCTCGATACTCCTGCGACCAGGGACATCTAAGGATGTGCCTATTGACTATCCAGCTCCCACAAGTATGACTGCCATCACAACGCTGGTAGTCAGGCAAACACCCTATGGGCTTTATCAACATGTATATATATATATGAATACTACGCAAAATATATCATATGTTACGATAAAGACAAACCAAATAGCGTACTATCATATTAAGCAAGACTGTCATGTACATACATATCCCTAGCATCCTATACAATGAAGGCCTCTAGGGCATATATATCCAACAGTAATATGATCTCATCACAGAACATTGCAGCAGAAGAACATATATGAAATATTGGATATACTAGGATGTCCGTGTTTTAATAGGAGCCTGTATAAAACACGGATTCCATGGTCGCGATGAATAGCCAAACCCACATCCCTAGACCCCTACGAGAGCGGCAAGCAACACTATAAATTCTAGGGTTAAGAGACCCGGTCTCGACTCCTCGAGATGGCCTCCCACTGGACCCTAGAACCCGGTTACTTGTGCTCCCCTCCTTGGGTCTACCTAATGCAGAAAAGTAAATAATATACACTGGTGACATCAACCTCATCCCGGAAGTGCCCCAATAAAAGAATATTATATACAAATGAATTTTACATGAATGAAAATAAAAACTCTCATCTCACATAAAAAAACCCCGGCTATTCAGAACACGACGATCCAATATAATATATCACAGCAACACATAATATCTCATATCATTAGCGTAAGTAAGTATGCATACACCGATTGTCGTTGATGTATAGCAACGAAAACCGGCAATACAACTACATACTACACTTACGGTCACAGAAAAGAAATTGTAAAACTACAACATTTGGAATCCACAATCTCTTTAGACATCGTAAATCCGAAATATCACATACTTCGCATTTCATGCCTAACTATATGAATTCCACATATTGTATCACATTCCAGATAAATTGACAGCATTAAACTTTTCGATCGAATAATCAAATACCCAAGATTTCCTAAATAGCTCAACACTTGAGCGGAGTTCAAAAAAGCCCAGAATATGTCACAGTACCAATGGTCCAGCCGTAGAAGGGTCAAGCCAACGCCTTACATGTGGCAACGCCGTAGAGCCCCAAACCCTAAGGTTTAGAGGCGGTTCAGACGGTCACATAACCGAGTTACGGTTTGTGTTCTTCTAGAGGGTCCACCGTGTTACTTGCACGTTTTTCCGAAAGATTTAAACTCAAGAAAAATTCAATACTTGAATGTTTTTCGTGTCGGGAAAAAGTGAGTTAATGATATCCGTTCGAACATTTTAATAGTTTCTAAAATATCCGGAAAACAAAACGAAATTAAATTTTCCGATCGAATCAACGAATACAAAATAATCCCCAGAACACTCAACACTTGAGTAAGATTAAAAACACCCAGAAATATGCAGAAACACCTACGGATATTATTGTGCCAAAACCAAAGCCCAATTCTCCTGTACGGCCGCGGATCCACGGCGCAAGCATGGTATTGCCGCGGTTCCGTGGCGGTTTGTACGAATTACCTGCTCGTTTTTCACAGTATATCTTATAATTCCCTGCTGATTGTTTTGAGTATTTTTAATGCAGAAAAATCATATTTTTACAAAAATTTCCATAGAGGGGGTCACGTTCGATGTTTCGGGGTTCGATCGGAGTTTTAACTTCCTATACACGTCGCTTAATGCTCTAGCTTGTCTCTGATACCACTGTAGGGTTCATAGGTAGTCATACAAGGGTCTATAAGGCATCAACCATGCCCGATTTAAAATGTAGACGTGCCGAAACAACCCAAAGCCGGGATCTTTGCTAGATTATTAGGGTTTAACATGCAAGTAAACATCTTTACAACTAAGAGTGAGAGATTACAACCTTTGTAGTCCGCTCCTTCGCTTCATAAGCTTCGAGTAGAAGTCCTTTCGCCGCGATCCATGATCTCCCGGACTCAAGAGAGTCTCCACAACCCGAATGATCCATGCTTGCTTGCAGTCTTCCTTTTCTCCGATGATCTACCTCGAAGTTTCTATAACTCAAGCTCTCTCACTCTCTAATGAGGTGAACACCCTAATATAATTGGCTAGATTAGATGAGGATGATGAAGTAGTATTCGTACTCTTTTTTATTATCAAATTCTCACACTAAAACATCTCATAAAGAAAACCTAGAAAGCTTTCTCAAAGCTCAAAGGAAGAAGAAGAAGGAAAAATCCTTTTGAGATGAATAATGAAAAATATCATAATTATTAAAAATGCAACCATGGTTGAATATGAAGAGGCTAACTCATGTAGAGACTTAACCTAGGATAAAGGGTTTGGGTTAGGTTAGAAAATATCAAGCAAAATATCTTTGCTAGAAACAAACTAAAAGCTTCTAGAAGCTACAAGAAAAAACTAACCCAAATCAAACCCTAACCTTGTTTAATCTCCACTAAACATGTTGCATTAGTAATCATATCATGTTACAATATTATATATCACATATATAATATATATTTGTAACAAAAGAAAATAATACAATTAACATATATCGCATATATATCAATGTATTATCCGGTGAGAAAATGAAATAGTAAAGCGAGCCAATATTAGATAATGTAATGCAATATATCACATATATTATTATACATTAAATTATCGAATCAACACTTGATCCGACAATCCGGCTATATCGAATATAACCGACTAATATATCATGTACCGATTTATCGAATCAACGCTTGATCCGATGACCCGACTCATATCAAAATATCATGAGAATATAATACAGTATCCTATATCATATTATCCTCGGTCCTGCACATATCACATGTGTGCTCCTACTCCATTTTGCCTGAGTCAAGAAACCTCTGTGTGGGACTCTAAAGAATCGTCAATACGCCGGTAGTACGTGATGATCATATCAAACACCCACAAGCTGCAAGCGGTCAGCTAAACGTAACAGCCACCCAGGTATTGAGCGATCAGAAGATCAACAAGAAAGCATGTACATTCTCCTATGAATCCAATCAGTAACAGTCCCGTACAGTCCGGTCTCTTTGTCTGATATGTCGCATATCTAGTCTAGGGGTGGTATACGTCAGACCCCAGTAACCGATAAGTCGTGTCGATGTGAGGCTCATAACAGGTCGAGAAACTACTGGTAACACTTACCAGTAGTACTCAATATCTGTCCTGGCCAGGGACTTCCAGTTATAGCCAATCGAATACGGCACAACATCAACTCCCTATACCGGGAGAGACGAATCCCCTCCTATCGCTCATTGCCTCCATGTGATTCGGGACTGTACCCAAAAGCCACCGTTTTGCATGCCCTCTTGGACGTGTTAAGGTGGAAATCAAAGCACAGTGGGAATCACACTAGAATCTATGACGATCTCGGGTCTACAGACTACCCTGTACCAGTGTCACCGGAAAACTGCCATCTGACGTGAGGTATAATACCATTTGGGAGTTCTCGGCGAGTCCGTCTAGTGTACCCAGTCTCCACTGAGCACCCGTACACCATCCTTGATGTCAAACACCGATAGATATGGGATCATCCATCGCCCATCATATGGGTCAAGATGCGTATACGCTAGTCTACTCTGGTGTAACGATGCCCTGTCTCGATACACCCTCGACTAGGAACAGTTATAGGATGTACTCGTCGACTACCCTGGCTCCACTAGTATGATCTCATCATAGTCCCAGTAGTTGAGTACATATCCTAAGGGCTTTATCAACATGTGAGAACAAGACAGTAAAATAATACAAGTCAACATGTTAAGATAAAGTGAAACCAAATAGCATACTATCATGACGAGCAAGAAAGTCCTCTCTATATATATCCAAGCATCCATTATAATATACATCATATGTATAACAATGGCCTCTAGGGCATATACATAACTAACAGATACAGTGAGATATGCAGACCCCTAGGAAGCTACCCTAGAAATCCGAGCCCAAGCCTTCATCTTTTGGCCGCCGTTTTATTTGATTTGGACGCAATTTGCGGTCTAATTTTGGAGTTAGGGTCTGAAACTTGGTCTGTAGCTCACTTTTTAGATAACTAGACCTACCCTGTATGCAAAAAAGTCTAATTTTATATTAATAAACGTAACGTTTTGAAAATCGTTTAGGTGAAATTTCGGATAATCGGTAAAATAACTGGTGTTTTCCGTAAAAATCAAGATACAATTATTTTTCAACATAGACTTAAATATACCTATTTTAGCTATGTAATTGCTAGTATTTGAATTTTAATTGGCCACTTATAAATTTCTGGTTTACATAAAAAATTTCTGAAATTAATTATTTTTAATATTATTTTAAGCATTCACCAATACATTTAATTAGTGATTATTACAAATTGGAATGGGTTAATACAAGTTTTATACATTATGGCACATTAAACCAAAGTGTAACATGTTTTTTTTGAAATGAAAGAAATTTGTCAAGATGGTTTAGAAAATGTAAAAGAAAAAGGCTTAAATTGTGAAAATAAATTAAATAGAAATTGAGGTTTGGTGTTTATCTTCTTTTGGTGTGCACACACTCACCCACCTACACTTATACACACACCTAAACCCCCATTTACCCATCATGGAGCCGATACTTGACAGCCCCCATTTCCCCACATCCCATTCTTTTTCCTCTTCAATGTAAATAGAAAAGAAAATTGAAAAAAAAGAAAGAATAAAGAAAGAAGTCAAATGAGGTATGAGCTTTGTCTTTTTTCTTATCACTTTCAACACCTCACTCTCTCTCCTCATCCCTCTCTAGCCCTTGGCCGAACCCTCCCTTTGGCTGCACAAAATTTTCCCCATCTCATTTTTCTTCAAATCTTCATCAATTTTGCCTCAAAATCCATCAAAAACATCACAAACTCCAAATCCAAGCTCTACCCATTATTTCTTTGCCCTAGCTAACATGAATCATGGAGCAAGGAAGCTTTTGGAGGCAAGTTGCATGTTAGATCCACAAATCTTGAGGTATAAATCTTATCCAAATGGTTAATTTGTTGGTATTTTGCTTAAAGCTAAAGTAGTTAAATGTTAATTGGGTTCTAATTTCAAGTTGAGAATTTAAAGTGAGGGTTTGGAATTTCAAGAATTGGGTTTGGATCAAGATAAGGGTTTTGATCATTTGATTGTGGTTGTGAGATGTAGTTTAACACATCAAAGCATGTAAAACCTAATCTAGTTGCTATTTTGCAAATTGTTAATTTAAATTTATACTAATTAAGCTATTTTGCAAACTAGGTTTTATAATTAAGTCAAATATGTAAGATTAAAATATGGTTAGGGTTTTCATCACATCATTAACATTATAATTTGTAGTTTAACACCTTAGGTCATGCAAAACCTAACCTAATTGTTGATTTGTGTATTGTTACATTAAAAGTTATAAAATTGGATAATTTTGCAAACTAGAATTTTGGGTTAATGAAAATTAGTGAGATTAAAATATGGTTATGGTTTTTATGACTTGGTTAAGATATTTAGTGAATATTGTGGCCACTAGATTTGTTTAAACATCAAGTTTTGTACTAAAACGGTAAATGAATGCTTTCTAGGTTTTCAGGAATAAATCGATTTGATTTATTTTGAGGTTTTGATGAGTTACGACTTATTTCATATAATAATTAGTGAGTTGTGAAACCACGATTGGTACGTTTGGGTTTTATCTCGATCAATCGGCGTTTGTAAGCCGATGTCGAGGGTTATTTGGTTCTTTTGCTTGAGCGGGTCATAGGTTTTAACCTATGCGTATTTCATGTACCGTTTTGGTTTTGTCCGCGATTTCGGTTTACGATATTATATATGTTTGCATATAGGTACCTCTCACATGGACTTCGGACGATGAAGAAGAGGATGGCGGCATCGACTTCGGTAGACAAGGACCAGGTGAGTAGATATATATCTACGGGGGAAGTCGGATGGATGGCGTATAGCACCCCCGCAGTTTCGTAATATAGAACGCGAATGCGTTATGATATATATATATATTTATATATATATATATATATATATAGGTTTATGAGAAATGCATACTTAGCAAGAAATGATTATGTGAATTTGGGTTAGTTTAGTGTAATTAGAAGTAACTTAGTTTAGCTTCGTAGTCGTGAAACCCTAGATTAATGATTTGCACACGCACACGCACACACACACACTCGCATACATTTTATTTCTTATGCGTATATGGGGATATGTATATATATACACACACATAGATATGGACTATGTATATATATATATATATATATATATACGTATACATATACATGGATGATGAGGATAGTACATGGTACTTGGATATGAGTCGATGAGATTAGGCATGATGCCACGAGATCGGTGATGTGATATGATTCGTATTATGAGATACGACCTGAGATTATAGCGGGTCTTTAGGCGGTGTGTTTTCATACACACACATATTTATATGTAGATGGTATCAGTATGTACTAGACTTAGATCAGTACCCTAATACAGGATATGATGATAAGGATACCAGATGGATAATGAGATAATGTGATATTTGATCCGTACCCAGATTTGGGATGCCGTACGATGGATTTACCGTACGTGATATGATTATGATGATAGATCCGCGCTCTTGACTCGAGAATGTCATATTATATATATTGTATCGTATGTGATACTATTGAGGTGGGATCACAGACTATTATATATATATATATATATATATATATATCGACTTAGACTTTGGTGGTATCCTTACCCTTTTGATTAGTCTGTTAATTTTGTCCTGTAGTTTACTTAGTAGATGTTAGACTAGAATCGAGTCATACCTATTTCCAAAACGAATGAATCATGGGTATTTTAAAGACAGGCCAGGGATTCTACGGATATTTCAAAGGACGTACCTTTTCTTAAATACACCGTAGCCCTATTTTCTAAACACCACGATTCATATTATTTCAAATGTCAAAACTGCATGACTCATATATAAATGTGTATTCATAAATATTGCATTATTATTCATGTTCCGCATATTCTTGCTGTTCGCATCGCATAGCATGCTTATCTTGTTTATATTAGTTATTATTAAAATAATGCTGTCAGGACACCAGCACCATTACCGATGATGCGTATGCTCCATATACACCTGCTTGCCGGCTCGCACACATCATCGGTAATTGCCATGTCACGCACACTTTAGAGAATATTGATTCATTGATATCGCGTGTTGGCTGATAGTTCCGATATATTATTAGTGTGCTAGATTAGATATTGCATTTATTTACTGCGTTATCTCATGCATGTATATTCAAATAATTATTTGCCATGCGATAGTTTGGGCCAGTCCGGATTGCCGGAGCCCAGTATTCATTATTTATTTACATCGTGATTCATGATTTCAGATTTCCATGAGATTTCTGGATTTAGAGAAACCGCAAGAATTTTATAAACTTATCATCTTTTTAAAAGATAGAAAATGCGGTTTTCTCATGATTTGATTTGAGATATGTCCACCATGAGTTTTATCGGCTCTTGAGCGATATCATACACCTGATTCGAGGAGGAGGTACCGTTTGTGGGTGCATGGTGGACCCGGTACGGTACCCCAGGGCGAGAAGGTCGCAGATGATGGCGTTGAGCCTGAGACAGGGGAGCACTACTGACCGGTGATTTTATTGTGACGCGCCGGATATCCGGAGGATACCGATGTGGTCTTTTATTTGAGGATTTGGGCCAGTCCGGATAGCCGGAGCCCTAGATATTGATATTTGATGATACAGGCCAGTCCGGATAGCCGGAGCCTGAGATATTGAGATTTGATGATATAGGCTAGTTCGGATAGCCGGAGCCTGAGATATCGAGATTTGAGATTGATATTTTGTGTCGATGATTGACACTGATTTTCTGCATGATTTCATTGATGATACTCGATTTTATACAGAAATCTCACCGAGATAAGAAAACAGTTTCCACATTTAGATGCATTCTATTTTCATGCATTCATACATCATATTTATGATATATTGCTACCCGAGGCACTGACACGAGCACATGGGATTACACTTATGCATAGATGTTTACCCTTGCCATTTTATTATGCTTCAGGCCATATTATTATTTGATGATATTATGATCGTATGACCTAGGATTGAGTCATACATGCGATTTCTGCTCGGTGATATTTTCTACTCACGTGTTGGCAACTCACCCCCGTTGTGCCACAGTTTCTTGCAGGTTTTGCCGTACAGGTTTCGTTGCGGCTTGCTGGCACACTACTTTCATTCTGGGTGATTTCTTGGTAGGTGGGTTCACTTGCACCGTGACCACCATTGTACTTTTATTTATATATAGTTGTATCTAGTAAACTCCATCAACCAGACCTGTATATTTATTAACCTTAGAAGACCAGTTGTTTATTCTTTTGAGCTTAGAGTTGCGCATTGTATTATTATGTGGTTTCTTGATGATTTTGAGTTTCCTTTTGAGTTTTGATTCTCTCCCTTCGGCGTTGTATATTATATTGCTTGCGTGGTTGTGACTGCCAATTGGCGAAGAGTTAGCTCCCGCTTGGGAACGCCTTTATGTATATTATGCATGTTTGTACCCGTTTGGGACCAGTATTTACAAAGGAGACTCTGCCGAAATTTTCGGAAAAGACTTGATATTTTAAAAATGTTTACTATGACTTTCAAAGTGAGTTATACGCAAACTTTTAAACAAGTTTTCCTTCACTTTCTTTTTTTAAATGGTTTAGATTTCTGGGATTTTGGCTTACTTGAATTAGATGGGGTCTTATAGACTTCATATGATTCAAGTGCCAGTCACGTGCCATTTAGGGTCGTGACAATAAAAATCTAGATTCATTTTACATGATTTCTGGTGATATTTTATGATATTTGAAACTTGGTTTTTGATATTTGAGTTTTGACTCGGTCGTTTGACGTTCGTACGTCAACGTCGGGAGTTGTTTGGATGTTTTTGCATGCGTGGACCATAGGTACTAACCTATGTACGTTTCGCTTGCCGTATCGGTTTTCGGATTTGATTTTGATTTCGATACAAAATGATTTGATTTGTAGGTACATTCGCGTGGGCTTCCGGGGCGACGAAGGAGAGCAAGGCATTCATCGACTTCGGCTAGAGCGAAGATAGTAGGTGAGTAGATGTATATTTATGGGGGAAGTTAGGTTGATGGTATATAGCACCCCCGCAACCGTAGTATTAGGGTATTAGGTATATATATATATATATATATATATATATATATATTAGATATGCATACTTAGCTAATAGGGTTCTAAGCGACTATAGGTGATCGTAAGCGTACTCGTAGGGAGGTATGTTCGTAGTTCTTATTTTCTTAGCCTTGAGCCATTGGTATATATTGCTGGGTTCGCTTAGCATCCCCGCTATGTTTCGGCACACATCAAGTATGCTATTTCAAAAAATCTAGGGTGCCGAACGAGCCCGACCAAGGATCTAAGTAGAGAATTAGGGTTTTATATGCATGTAAACAAACTTTACATTAAGTGAAATAGGAATACAACCTTTGTAGACCGGTCCTTCACTTCTAAAGCTCTGTGTAGTAGTCCTTTTACTCCAAGTAGTGACTCCCAAACTCTTCTTAGGCTCCACTAGGCGAAAGGAACGAGCTTGCTCAAGGATCTTCGAGGCCGAAGATGATCTATGTCGAAGAATCTCTAACTCAAGCTACCTATTCATTAATTGATGGATTAGTGAAGTAAACAACCTATATTAAATGGCTAGTTTGGTATAGATAGATGAAGTAGGAATTTTGCTCACTTTAGAATAATTTTTCTCTTTTTCTTTTTCACCTCACTTGAAAGCTAGAGAAGAAAATGAGATGAAGAAGAAGATGAATAAGTAATCAACCATGGATGAAGAAAATATCACAATGATATTTGTAGAGACTTAACCATGGCTAAAGATAATGGTTGGGTTAATAAATATTTAGAGTAAAACTAAATTAGTGGACTTAAGTCAAGGCTTCTACATGCTTCCACAAGCATCCTAAACCATGTCAATTTCCACCTAATTTTGATTTATCCGTTAATAATTAAATCCCCAAATTATCTTTAGTTTGGTATGAGTCTCATACACCCATGTCCAATGATCATCAAGCATGACACAAAATTAAATACATTAATATATATCACATATATATTTAAATGTATTTAGAGAAAATAAATTCTTAAGTTAGCTAATATTAGTCAATATACATTAATATATCAAATATATATAATTATATATTAAATTATTAAATCAACACTTGATTTAATAATCCGGCTATATCATATACAACCGATTAATATCATTTATATGTATATCAAATATACATAGAAAAAATTATTGAATCAACACTTGATTCAATAATCCGGTTATATCACATATAACCTATATCGCGAGATTAGAATACTGTATCACATACACGTATCAATCTCGGTCCCGCACATATCACATATCGTCCTACTTCGTTTCGCTTGAGCCAGGAAACCTCTATGTAGGACTCTATAGACTCGTCAATATGCCAGCAGTAGGTGATGATCATATCAGTCACCCACAAGCCGTTAGCGGTACTATATGGACGTAACGGCTACCCAGGTATCGAGCGATCAGAAGATCAATAAGCAAGCTTGTCCATACTACCGTGAATCTAGTAAGTAACACTACCGTACAGTCCGGTCTCTTCGTCTGATATGTCGCATATCGAGTCTGGGGGTGGTAAACGTCAGACCCTAATAACTTGATAAGTCATGCCGATGTGAGGCTCATAACGGGTCGAGAAACTACTGATAACACTTACCAGTAAATCTCATCATCAGCCCTGGCCAGGGACTTCCTGTTATGGCCAATCGAGCATAGCGCAACATCAACCCCCAATACCGGGAGAGATAAAACCCCTCCTATCGCTTATTGCCTCCATGTGACTCGGGGATGTACCCAAAATCCACCTATTTGCACGCTCTCTTGAGCGTGGTAGGGAGAAAATCAAAGCACAGTAGGAATCACTCAAGACTCTATAACGATCTCGGGTCTACAGACTAACCTGTACCAGTGTCACTAGAGAACTACTATATGACGATAGGTATAATACCATCTAGGAGTTCTCTGCGAGTCCTGTTTGGTGTACCCATTCTCCAATGAGCACCTGTGTACAATCTTTGATGTCAAACACCAATGGATATGAGATCATCCATCGCCCCATACAGGGTCAAGAAACGTACACACTAGTCTACTCTGGAATATCGATTCCCTGTCTCGATACTCCCACGACTAGGAACAATTAAAGGATGAACTTGTGGACTACCCTGGCCCCACTAATATGATCTGCATCATAATCCTGGTAGTCAAGTATACATCCTAAGGGATTTACCAACATGTGAGAGCAAGACAGTATCACAATACTAGTCTACATGTTAAGATAAAGAGCAACCATATAGAATACTATCATGTCGAGTAAGAAAGTCCTCTCTATATATGTTCAAGCATCCATTATAATATACAATCATGTACAATAATGGCCTCTATGGCATACATACAACTAACATATATGTTGTACGCACACACAGATATGTGTGTATATGTGTGTGTGTGTGTATACACATGTAAGTTTGAGAATAACTTCGACATAACATCACGAGATGAGGATATGACAAGTTATAATGATATGAGTCGATATGATCGGACATGATATCACGAGGCTATGTTACGGGATTCCATATGATATATTATATTATATAAAGATTAGGTGATATATATGTTCATAATACGATACGAGATGATATAACATGTGACGATATGGGACTAGATGAGATGATAGGATGTACGTGACCGTAGATCCGTACCCTTGATTTGATGATATCGTATGATGGATTATACCGTATGTGATATGATGTACATGATGATTGAGCCACACACTTGATTTGATGATATTGTACGATAGATTATACCGTACGTGATATGATATACATGATGATTTATCCACACTCTTGACTTGATGATGTCGTACGATAGATTATACCGTACGTGATACTATGAGGCTGGATCACCGACTTATGGATGTATCGACTCGGAAAATTATTGTTTTCTAATCACTTAAGTATATATTAGGGTATAATTATAGCCATATCTATTTTCAAAACTAACGAATCGTTATGCATTTTTAAATGACAAGCTCAAGGGACGCTACAGATTTTCAAATGGTATCTTTTTTTAAAAACACCGTAGCCCATATTTTTCTAAAAACAATGATTCGTGTTATTTTTAACTATAACTGTATGGCCCATATGTAGCTATGTATTTTATACCGTTGTGTTTACAATTTCCTTTTTCTGCTATGCTCGTATTATTCTCATTTTTTTGCGGTATACATACCACATTCTTTCCTTATCTTGCATGACATCGTTTGCCAGGACACACGTACCATTACCGATGATGCACATGTTGCACGTACACATACTCGCCGGCTCACACACTCATCATCGGTAATTGCCATGCCATGTACACATTAGAAATCATTATTTCACCATATAACTTAGTAACCTGTAGCTTTTTAGTTATTGTTCAGGATCCATACCACATTTACTAGATCAGTTATTATATTTTCTTACTTAGTTAGATACCACGCTCATATAAACACACTGGTTATGCACTACGGATTTTTTCTGTGCTTGTACTTATTGTTTCATTATTAGTTCATACTTATGAGATTTCGGGTTTCATGAGATTTCTGGATTTGAGAAACCGCAGATACATTTTGAAAACTTATGATTGTTTTAAAAACGCGGGTTCTCTTGATATGATGTGTGGCGTCCACCATGAGTTTTCTCGATTCTGAGTTATGTGTATACCCGATTCGAGGAGAGAGTGGGCACCGTCTGCAGGTACGTGGTGGACCCGGTACGGTACCCCGGGGCAAGAAGATCATATAGAGAGACGTTGAGCCCGGTAGGGGAGCACTACTGACCGGTGATAATACTGGGCTCGGTGGATATCCGTAGGATACCGACGGGAGTCATGTGATCAGATGGATTTGAGGGACGATCCGATGAGACGGCGTCCGAAATATGAGGATTTACGTGTCAATGCTGGATACGGGTTTTATGATGTTTTCGAGTGTCGATGTTAGGCACTGTTCAGTTGATAAAACTGCACTTTTAATATGACATTTTCCTTACTATTTATATATAATAAAAGATGTTTATTATAAATATAACACATATAAGGGTTTATCCGTAAAAATATTATTTTCATGTGTTTATATATTATAATTAATATTATGAAAGAAAAATGTAAGCATATAATATTCATATAATATTTGGACTATTTTAATATGCTTACTTTATTAAATATCTTTCACCAATTCTCTTAAAACTAAAATATCATGACAAATGGTTAAGATAATATCTCAATAAAAATAAATTCTACTAATATCATTTATTGAGATAATTATGCAGGAATTATATCATGACTGAAATCAAGGAAATCCGAGTTGGCGGGATCAAATCTGCCGAAGATATTCAAGTAAATTGAAGAAACCAATTCTGGCAGAAACGTAGAAAATATTTTCAAAGTCTAGATATTCAAAAGATCAACAAGTGCTACAAATATGAAGCCACATAAATTAAAGCCCATGATCCCACCATAAGGCGGCGGATCCGCGGCCAAACCTACCTATTGGCCGCGGTTCCGCCGCACATCTGAAGAGTTAGAATTCTGGATTTTTTTTGGTGGGATCCTAACAACTAGTTACCATATATAGAAAGTCACCATATTAGGAAAGTTACCATATATGGAAAGTTACCATATTAGGAAAGTCACCATATATGGTAACTAGGTTTTCTTCTTTGAGGGCTATATAAACGACCAAGGGATAAAGTTAGAAGGCATCAAGCCGACGAGATCACGAAGTCCAAGACGGCTCACGCATCCAGGCTGATCATCAACTGTTCATCTACCTCCTTAGAAGAGATCGAGAAGCAAACTACGGTTTTGTAATCATTTTCTAAAGGAACAAAGTGTACTTGATCTTGTTGATTAATAAAGGTAGTTTTATTCTATTGCATTTTATTTTCTTCATGATTTCTATCTTTTCTTTTCCCAACATGCGCGAATAATTCTCCGCTTGTTAGGGTTCATAGGATTAGGGTAGATTAATGGATGATGAAGATCCTTAAACTCTTTTTACATCTTATAAAGTTTATAAATTTTACCAAAAGAATAGTTAACATCCTAATTGGGCGCGCTATCAATTCATTGATAGTCACGACCACGATTAGAGATTAGATTAACAATTACTTTGGTAAAGGCTAGACATGAACGGAGATCCATGTCAAGATAGGGGTTAAGAGTGGGAACCATTTTCCCTCCAGAAACCCTAATCTACATGCATCACTGTCGATCTAGTTTTAAATCTATTAAAAGATAAAAGGAGTAATTTTTAATTAATCATTCATGACTACTAAATCTTAATGAACCCTACAAGCCCCCCTTTTAATATAAATCCTACATCCGTAGATAATCTAGATCTATATTCTGCATCCATGTTTGACGTAGATCTAGAACCTACAACCATTCTTCACCATTCTTTATTCTTCCTCCTTTTTTTCTCAGCACGCCTAAAGTAATATTAAAAGATTCAATGTTTCCTTGAGGACGGCCCGTACTTATCTCGGTCTAGCTACACGCGACACCGTTATTGATTGCGGTTAACTACTACACATAAAACAGATCAATCAAATGGCGCCGTTGCCGGAGATACGTGCGTAATTTTTTATTCTTACTATTTGTGTTGAATTCTTATTTGATCTATATCATAAAAATAAACAAAACCGCATCTTGCATATTTAACGATTAGTGTGTGATTCTTGCGAGGAATTCTGGAGTCACTTTAGCGAGGAGATAAAGATTCAGAGACATTCATCAAGACCCAGAGGAGAAGCGGAGGCTACTGTAAAAAAATTGTCAAAAGATCCCCTCATCTAGCGGCGGAACCACGACCAAATCACCAGTATTGCGGATGAACCGCGGCCTAATTGGTGGATCTTGGCTTCAAAATTCTCTGGTATCTTCTACAATTCTTTATCTCTCCTCTGAAAAATCCAATAATATATTTTCTGCAGGATTCTTTGCAAAATATCGCCGCTCAAAAATCTTTTTGCGTGCTTTGTTTTGCGAGTTGTTTTTGCATATTTTAATACGGACTTTAAGGGGCAAGACCACAATTCAGATTAGGTGGGGATTTCATCACCCTTTCCAGGCCCCACAAATCACAAAACGAGCATCCGCATAACCCTATATTAATTACAAAAATATCTAGATCAAGACCCTAAGGACCGTCGCGCTCAAGTAGGACAGAGGAAGGTCGTGGGTAATCTATCGTTTATCTGCATTTCTTTTGTGGTGTCTAGGCAAGTGTGTCTAAGGCAAGTTGTTACTTAATTAGGCCCGCTATTTTCGATGATTCGTATAGTGGATACCTCCCACTTACCTGGCACTTACCTAGCCACAGGAGAGATAAAGAGGCAGTAGAGGATTTATCCTGCGATTTGTCCTTTAGAAGTCTAGGAGAAGTCTAGTGCTTGACCTAGGTGACCTTAGTTCTAGGGTTGTTTGTGCATTTTTTGTGATTTTGTGAGTAAACCCCCAAGTCCACTTTCAAAGCAAAACAATCCAAATAGGGCTTAAATCTTTTCACCCTCTTTTCTTTTCACCTTTTTATAATGGGTAACCCAAACAGACGAACTCTTGCCGAGCTTTGCTATCCACAATCAGATATTTCTTGTCTTCGTAATCGCTTCGGTATACCATCCGACTCTCCCATTTCTTTAAGAGATCGGATAGAACATGCGGATAGAAACAGTTTGTCATCTCAGTCCAGGTCTTATCAACCGTATCCTAATTCGACATTTGTTTTAGTTGATACTCCGAGTGAAGGAACTCCTAAACGCATGTCCATCGCTGAGCATATAGCGAGGGCTAACGGCCAAAGTTTCAATCCGGACCAACATCAACCATCATCACCACTTTCTAAAGAAGAATTTCATAATCGGTTTGTGGCATATATGATGACTATTGAAAATAGCCAACCAACCAACCCATATCAATATTCTTCTTATCATAATGTTGATCTTACTCCTGCCTCATTTTCATAACCATTCAATTCATATCAATCCTATCCGACTTTTACACCTTCTCTAGACAGTCCTTCTAATCAGTCATTTGGGAGTTTTACTTATCCACAAGAATTTCAATCTAATGCTGAAACCCTTTATCGACCCAAATCTAGTCTTGAGCGGAAATTAGAAGAAAGTGTGGAATCGATGCGCCGCCTCAGAAAGGAATTGGCAGAAAGCATGGCTGAGTATAAACGAGCAACTAGTTTTGAACCAGCTCAAAAATTTTCAGTGTATGATACGGCCATAGGACAAAGTGAGAATTTGGGTAGTGAGACAGAACTATACACCCTTCCTAATCAAACCTCCCCATTCCAAACTTAAATCCACAACTCCGGTTTCACAGATTCATCGAGTACACCAAATGATTCACCAATTGAAGATAGAATGTCTGATGAGTTGTGTGACTTTGTAGTGTTTGATTTACCCGATTGCGAAAGGTCCATTTCAAGTGAAACCATACCCAACCCTTGTGATCTCTACACCTCCACTCTTGAACCAAAATTGATTGAAAACCATAATTTTAATGAGGTATTTGAGAATTCTAACCTTCACTTGAATGAGGAGATTGACGTTGGGGATATATTGAATGATGAACCCGAAATTTTGGATGAGTTTGTCCCACCAATTCATCAGGTCCTTTCACTTCCTTGTGGTCATCATCTTGAGCCTTTAATTATTCTTCCCGAACCCCAAATGTGTCTTGAAGTTGATGATAATTGTATAACCGAACAGCAGACCAAAATTCAGCCTTCATCTCCCACATCTGGTTCAGCGATACTCGACACACCAATTTGTTTACCCATTTCACCTTCTACTTTCTCAGGTTCTTCTTCTATTCTTCCTATAATTTCAGTGAGTATTGATGAATCACAATCCGATAATTCAAGTTTGATAATTCCAAAAAGCCAACTTGATTTGGATACTTTTAAAAATAAGGTAGATGAGTTTTTCGAGTCTCCTACCTCCATAATTTTTGACAAATCAAGTATGATAAATTCTGGCACAAAACTTACTGACAGCAAAATGTTCAATTACACAATCGATGAAAGTTTTGAAAAACTTTTTGCTGACGAACTTGCATTCTTAAACAACACGCATTTTGTGATTAATCAACCTCTACCTATAGAAGTTGAACCACTACCCTTTCTTCTTATAAAATACGAGAATGCCAATATTCTGCTCATTTCTGATCATTCACATTCTCGTTTTTATTTATCATCACCTCTTATCTCCTCACATTCACATTCACGCAAACCCTTTCCATACCACCACTTATCTCTTCCCCACTTCTTCTTGGCTCTATATAACATGTTCTTCCACCAACCTATACGTTACATTGATAAAATCTTTGAATGGTTGGTATTAACTTTTGGTCTTTATAAAGTCTTATATTGACCAAATAACTTCACCCCCTTAAAATGCTTAATATTGTTTAACTCAAGTTTGGGGGGGGGTTTATATTTTTGGCTTTTGAAAATAAAATTTGTCCTCAAAATTGTGAGCCAAAAATAAGTTTGGGGGAGGATTTTCACTTTCAATTTTTGTTGCCCCCGTTAATAACCTTTCCTCCCAAGTCTACAGGTTTTTGAGATTTAAAAGAGACAACAGTAAGGACACTGCTGCAAACAGGTTTGGGGGAGGTTTGTGCTTATTTACGCGTTACTTTGCATTATACTATATATAAGCACAAAAAATTTTGATAATGGAAGTTAGAAAGTGACAAATTATATTTGAAAGATAGGAATAGTTTAAGAAAAATAAGAAAATTAGATGTTTTCTTAAGCAAAACTAGTAATAAATAGTTATGAGCTGTTGTCCCAAGGGTTAGTAAGATGAAGAAATTGCTAATCTGAGAATAAAAATAATTCTAAAAAATAATCCCTATTCTTGAGGCTAAACTTTTGAACGATGATACCCTACAATATGCACTGTCACACATCTTGAAACTTGGGATAGTAGAGGATACCTTGAAATGCTCTTGTCTAAAAGCCTTAGTATGAAGGAAAATAAAAAAATATAGCGAGGGTGAAGAAAAAAAATGAACACGGGTTTTGTAATTACCAAGGCAGCATAAAAAAAATATAGCGAGGGTGCTTTATTACCTAGTGTCTTAGACCAACTGGTTTGGGAGCCACTGCTAAGCCTTAGGTGTTGCGAAACGAAGAATTACACCTAAATACGCAAGCACATTTTGTAATCGGTCGGTTAGTACCTCAAGAAGTATTGACGGTCGCATGAAGAATGTGTGAGCAATTTTATCGATAATATTCACCAACTATAAAGTACATTGGAAGATGGACAAGAGTATGATAGCTTGAATTGAATTCTCTAAGTGTAGGGATGTCTTTTACACACACGTAAGGGTATATGATCAATGTTTGGAAGAAAAATAGGGAGGAAGACTAAATGCGATGTTTTATTGATGGATGATGTGATTTCTAACATTTTTTCATGACCATTAAGATAGGGTTCATGACAACCGAAAAACTGGTGTAGTTGGAAACTCTTATTTTCAAGTTCTTTCTTTTATACTTCTTATCTTTATATGTAACTTTCACTATCTTTCTTTTATTATAGGATTTTGTGCGTGTAATCCGCTGAAAACCCTCAGGAGACAACACTCCTCCTTCTAGGGACACCTAGGGGTTTAACGGCTTGTTGCACGTGCTCAGTGCAATCATGTTGCCTACGAAAGTGTGCTTAGCTTTTTCTTTTTCTTTTTCTTTTTCTCCTTCTCTTGAATAACTGGTTTGCTCGGGACGATCAAAGATAAGTTTGGGGGTATTTGTTTAGTTGATAAAACTACACTTTTAATATAACATTTTCCTTACTATTTATATATAATAAAAGATGTTTATTATAAATATAACACATATAAGGGTTTATCCGTAAAAATACTATTTTCATGTGTTTATATATTATAATTAACATTATGAAGGAAAAATGTAAGCATATAATATTCATATAATATTTGGACTATTTTAATATGCTTACTTTATTAAATATCTTTGACCAATTCTCTTAAAACTAAAATATCATGACAAATGGTTAAGATAATATCTCAATAAAAACAAATTCTACTAATATCATTTATTGAGATAATTGTGCAGGAATTATATCATGACTGAAATCAAGGAAATCCGAGTTGGCGAGATCAAATCTGCCAAAAATATTCAAGCAAATTGAAGAAACCAATTCTGGCAAAATGTAGAAAAAATTTTCAAAGTCTAGATATTCAAAAGATCAACAAGTGCTACAGATATGAAGCCACAGAAATTAGAGCCCATGATCCCACCATAAGGCGGCGGATCCGCGACCAAACCTACCTATTGGCCGCGGTTCCGCCGCATATCTGAAGAGTTAGGATTCTGGATTTTTTTGTTGGGATCATAACAACTAGTTACCATATATGTAAAGTCACCATATTAGGAAAGTTACCATATATGGAAAGTTACCATATTAGGAAAGTCACCATATATGGAAAGTCACCATATTATGAAGTCACCATATATAGTAACTAGGTTTTCTTCTTTGAGGGCTATATAAAGGACCAAGGGCTAAACTTAGAAGGCATCAAGTCGACGAGATCACGAAGTCCAAGACGGCTCACGCATCCAGGCTGATCATCAACTGTTCATCTACCTCCTTAGAATAGATCGAGAAGCAAACTAGGGTTTTGTAATCATTTTCTAAAGGAACAAAGTGTACTTGATCTTGTTGATTAATAAAGGTAGTTTTATTCTATTGCATTTTATTTTTTTCATGATTTCTATCTTTTCTTTTCCCAACATGCACGAATAGGGTTCATAGGATTAGGGTAGATTAATGGATGATGAAGATCCTTAAACTCTTTTTACATCCTATAAAATTTATAAACTTTACCAAAAGAATAGTTAACATCCTAATTGGGCGCGCCATCAATTCATTGATAGTCATGACCACGATTAGAGATTAGATTAACAATTACTTTGGTAAAGGTTAGACATGAACGAAGATCCATGTCAAGATAGGGGTTAAGAGTGGGAACCCTTTTCCCTCCAGAAACCCTAATCTACATGCATCACTGTCGATATAGTTTTAAATCTATTAAAGGATAAAAGGAGTAATCTTTAATTAATCATCTATGACTACTAAATCTTAATGAACCCTACAAGCCCCCATTTTAATATAAATCCTACATCCGTAGATAATCTTGATCGATATTCTGCATCCGTGTTTGACGTAGATCTAGAACCTACAACCATTCTTCACCATTCTTTATTCTTCCTCTTTTCTTTCTCAACACACCTAAAGTAAGATTAAAAGATTCAACATTTCCCTGAGGACGGCCCGTACTCATCTCGGTCTAGCTACACGCGACACCGTTATTGATTGCGGTTAACTACTACATATAAAACAGATCAATTAGGCACTCAGGTTTTTTATGATGATTTAGTGTGTCGTTGATGGACACACGTTAGATGATACACCTATACATACATATATGATATAGATGATATGGTACCGGATTATGACACGGGCACGATTATATTTGTATTATTATATTTATGTTTACTCTATCACCATTATTACCATTCGATATTATTATTATATTACTGTATGACTTGGGAGACCATCATACATTCGATTTCTACCTGGTGATGTTTTATACTCACGAGTTGGCTACTCACCCCCATTGTGCCACAGTTTTCTTGCAGGATCGACCGCTCAGATTCAGTAGCGGGTTGCTGGCACATTGCTCTTTTCCGGATGATTTGCATTGGTAGATGGGTTACAGTACAGAGCGTAACCACCGTTGTATATTCTTTATTCATTTGTATCTAGTTAAATGCTCCATCAAGTAGACTATATATATTTAGTATCCCTAGAGACCGGTTTATATATTCTTTGTATCTCGAATCGAGACTTGTATATATTCCTATATTTGATTTGATAATGTTTCGGTTTTCTTTATTTTCTTTCTGTGTTGATCTTCGTCTTGGACGTCGTATATTTGTATTTGTGTTGTTGTTTCCGTTAATTGGAGAAGAGCTAGCTCCCGTTTGGGGTTGTCTATACTATGGTTGTTATGTTTTGTTTTTGGATCAAAATTTATAAAGGAGGTGCTGCCCAAATTTCAAATGACGAAAATATTTTCAACTATAGTACACAACCCACTTGTATTTTCATATAACATTACTTATTCATTTAAAAAAAGAACTCGATTTTATTATACTTTTATTTCAAAACTTCACCTCCACTATTTTTCTACAAAGGTTTAGTTTTCTGGGCTTTCGGCTTACTTGGGTTACAATGGGGTCTTATAGATTTCACGTGATTCAATTGACAGTCACGTTCCAATTCTAGATCGTGACAGTTATAATATATGTGTGAAAACTAGTTTACAATGTTTTCATGAAAATCTTATTTTATTTCACACATATAAACGGGTACAAATAGATACCAGCAGAAAAGTCATTTTATTTCAAATATTAATTTAAAATCTAGCCTTTAAGGTGGGATGAAACATATAGGTAGATAAGTGTAAAACTTGGCAAATAGGTGGTAGTTTGAGATAAAACGAAGAAAATTATATTAATTTTAAATTATTTCTAATTTCGGTATTAATCTCGGTTTAATATTCTTTTAATTCTATTATCAATAAAAAGAAAGATTAGTGATGTGGGGGGAACATGCACTAAGATTGGTTTAAGGTGGTAGCATATAGTTTTCAAAATAATATTAAAACAAGTGGAGTTGCAACTTATGCCCAAAAACATAATGGAGATAAAAACAAAATTCGTATAATTTTAATATTGATAATGTGCGGGTTATGATTAGTCAGGAATAAACAAGGGTGATTAACAAGCATGACAATAAGTGATAACATAGGTGAGAGGCAACATGATAATAATATGCACTACTTATAAGAAATTGTTTTAAAGACATAAAACCGAAACTAGGAGTAAGCATCGATTTCTTTTACCACATTTATTTAATTATTATAAATGTCAGGATTTAAGACGTGTAAAAGGAGATATACAAAGGTTCTTAACCTTAAGAGGATCAAGATGAGAGAAGAACGCGACGGGAAGAGAAGAAGGGGATGAGAGACTTACTTGCGATACAAACCGGTTAACAACCAATTTGTCGATATTATCTAAGAACTTGCTGCTTGACTCAAGCTCTCCTCCTTCGAATGATTAATTGCGGCTGAAAACTTTAACTTCTTAATTTTGGAAGAAGAAAGAATGGGAAGAGGCTAAAAAGAAATGAGAGTTAGCCTAAGGGTTTTTTCTTTATGAAGAAAGTAATAGTTTTTGAATTTCAAAATCCCACAATCTCTCATATGGTTGAAAAGACCATGTTAGAAGCACAAAATCCGAACTTCTGATATTTTCTTTTGACTTGAAAGAAATTTTGAATTTAAAAAAAAGTGTAATGCCCCACGCCCCAGTACAGATGGAATTGTCCGCTCTGACCGAAACCGCACGGTTTTGTCCTATAGAGCGAACCGGACCCGACCAGGGGCCACTTCCCTGAAGGTCACCCATCCCAAGACTCTCTGACCCTCTACGGAGTTCTCAAGCTCATGTAGTGCCGATTTACTTAAAAGGCGCCTCTGTAATTGAGGGTGGTATCATTACATTTATAATGCAGTTCGGTCCTCTTTCGGAATGTGTTCCGAAAATTCCCTATTGTTCTACAGTGGGTCCCACGGACTCAATAGGTGGCTCCCACGGATTCAAGAGGTGGCCCCCGCCCTCTTGTCATGACAATTGGCGTGGCACTTTGTTCCGTGAGTAAGAACCGGGTCCCGACATTCTCCCCACATTTGAACAATGGCCGTCCTCGAACAATAGACCTACTACCGAGGGACCTGCATGGGGCACCATAAATGTAACGCCCCATGCCCTAGTACAGATGGTATTGTTCGCTCTGGCCGAAACCGCACGGTTTTATCCTTTAGAGCGAACCAGGCCCGGCCAGGGACCACATCCCAGGAGGTCACCCATCCCAAGACTTCCCTGGCCCGAGCATGCTTAACTACGGATTTCTCAAGCTCCTGTAGTGCCGATTCACTTAAAAGATGCATATGTAATTGAGAATGGTATCATTACATTTATAATGCAGTTCGGTCCTCTTTCGGAATGTGTTCCGAAAATTCCTCATTGTTCTACAGTAGGTCCCACGGACTCAAGATGTGGCCCCCACGGATTTAAGAGGTGTCTCCCGCACTCTTGGCATGAAAATTGGCGTGGCACTTTGTTCCGTGAGCAAGAAACGGGTCCCGACATTTCTCATGCCCCGCCTCCCAGTGCACGGAAACGGTGACGTGGCAGGCCGCAACGTATTTACTAAGAAATAAATACTTTAAGCGTAATTTAAGCAATATAATTCAAATGCACAAGAATGACAAGAGATGTAAAATAACAGCAATTTTTATTAACATTCATCTTTACAATACAACTGCTTTGAAAAGGAAAAGTACAATGATAGAAAGCAATGCCTAAACAGTGGCATACAAAAGGAAAATAAGTACAAGGAAAGCTAAAAGTCTGGCTGCTCTGTGAACTCTGTAAGTCGATGCCATGCACCCCACGTGTTCGCGGGGAGGCGGAGTTTGCATGTGTGTTTGTAATTGTAACCAATAATATGCTAAAAGTGTATCGTGCTATGGAAACCATGTGTGTTTGTGAGGGGTAGGTCATTATCCCGTGAAGTTTTCTAAAGGTATGTTTAACAAAAGAATAAAAGATGACGTATATAAAGTTCATGGTATTTTCATGTAAAAGTTAGATTAAAAGTTAAGTTTCATTATATTTTTTGAGTGAAAATTGTTCTAAACATTAGTTATATATTAACAAGCAAGATGTAGAAATATGAATGAGCAATGATTAAGAAAAAGTGTGATTTTAGGTTTTTAGAATCAAATGTCGGTGTTAACTCCACTTACCGATATATTTTGAAAAAGAGAACTTTTTAAGAAGGAAGAGAAGGATAGGGAGGGACTTACGTGTTATTTATCCTAAGGAAAGGTAGACGAGGGAGTGTTAATCTTCGTGGGGTCGTGGGGTTGCCGGAATTGCTTCGATTCCTCGCTGGAAGTTGATCGTTGGCTAACTCCACTTGTACTCTTCTTGTACTTGAGAAAATGTGATAGTTTTGGCTAGAATTTTAAGAATGAGGAAGGGCTAGGGTATGGGCTAGTATTTATAGTGTGAAATTAGGGTTTTGGAATTGAAAGAATAAGTTAAAATACATTAAAAAGTGATTAGTTGGGGAAATGAGGGGTCCCTGTTTGATTGCAGAGTGCAGGGGTAATGGGGGTAGGGGAAACGACACTTGTGCAAAAACACGGGGACTTTTTCCCACGATCGACTCGTCGGCGCCGGCCCTAGGGCATATCTCGCCGGTCCAATTGTGTAGGGGGCCGGTGGATCTTGGACACGTGTTCTCCTCTGTGTTTACAACATTTTGCACATGTTTATTTTTCCAGACTTTTCATTTTTATGTGCAGTGCACGTGTAAACTTTTGGGCTTCCAAAAGATTTAAAAGAAAAATCAGAAAAATAATGTGTCTGAGGGGATTCGAACACAGGGGCTACATCACAGCAGTGTAAGGATTTACCAATGAGCTACAAGTTATTTCTTACTATTCTTAACAAAAAATTAACTTATAAATAATACTCAGGCTTGTAAACTCTTTTCTGTACATTGAACTGAAAAATTTTGTACAGTAATTTTAGAGTCGTTACATTCTACCCTCCTTATAAAAATTTCATTCTCGAAATTTACAATTAAATAAGAACTAATTTACAAATGAGTGAGGATATCTTGCACGCATGTCGTCTTCTCGTTCTCACGTTGATTCTCCTGGCGAATCTTTTCTCCACATCACTTGGGCCAAGTTTACTTTCTTGTTCTGCAGTGTCTTTACCTTTCGGTCCAGGATCTCAACGGGTTGTTGCTCACAAGTTAGATTCGTCTGTACAGTGAGCTCGGAGTGATCAAGGATGTGGCTGGGGTCGCTCACATATTTTTTAAGCTGCGATATGTGGAACACGTTGTACACTCCTTCCAATAAGGGTGGTAGTGCCAAACGGTATGCCGCTTCTCCGACTCGTTCGAGAATGTCGAATGGTACTATGTATCTTGGACTAAGCTTACCCCTCTTACCAAAGCGAATTACTCCTCGGTTTGGAGAGATTTTTAAGAAAACATGATCTCCAGGTTGGAACTCCAGGTGTCGACGCTTTGCATCAACCCAGTGCTTATGTCTTTCTTGAGCTATGCGCATTCTTTCCCTGATCGTGCGAACTACATCCACAGTTACCACGATCATCTCTAGTCCAAGGAGTTCACGATCTTCGATGTCGTCCCAACTTAGTGGTGAACGACACTTCCTTCCATAGAGAGCTGCAAATGTTGCCATTCCAATACTTGCCTGATAGCTATTATTGTATGAAAACTCCACAAGGTGTAGGTGATCTTCCTACGAACCTCCGAAGTCCAACATACAAGCTCTTAGCATGTCTTCTAGAATCTAAATTGTCCGCTCAGACTGTCCGTCCATTTGTGGATGGTAAGCCATGCTGAAGTTCAGACTCGTTTCCAAGCTAGCTTGTAGACTCTGCCAAAATTGTGATTGGAATCTAGTGTCACGATCGGAGATGATGCAAACCGGTATTCCATGTATTTTCACAATCTCCTGCATGAGTTCATGGGTATCAATTATATTATATCTTAAGGTTAAATCTTACTTTAGATTCATGCTTACCTCCATGTACTTCTTTACTAACATCTCGGTAGATTGACCAACTTAAAATGGGATGAAATGTGCCGACTTGGTGAGTCGATCCGCAATAACCCATACTGTGTCGTTACCCTTCGTGCTGCGAGGAAGGGTAGTCATGAAGTCCATGGTAATGTACTGCCATTTCCATTCTGGAATAAGTAACGGCTGAAGTAGACCAGTAGTTCTGTGATGTTCAGCCATCACTTGCTGACACACCAAACACTTGGCTATGCTTCTGGCTACTTCACACTTCATTCCATGCCACCAGTAGTGTTGTCGTAGATCCTTATACATTTTGGTACCACCGGGATGTACTTAGTAAGGAGAACTGTGAGCTTTTTTCATCAACTCTTCTCGAACATGACCTTGTGGTACATACAATCTACTTCCATGTCTCAAGGATCCGTCTTCGTGGATGATGAAGTCAGTTCGAATTCCACTTTCTACTTGTTCTCGGATCTTTTGCAGCTTGACATAATTTGCTTGAGCTATTTTGATCTAATTGAAAATAGTTGACTGGACTTGTAAGTTCATCAAATACGAAGCGTTACCTGGCATAACTACATCGATCTCCATGTCGTGCAATTCCTGCTGAAGCTTCCACTGTGCGGTGAGATTTAATGATAATGGCTGACGGCTAAGTGCATCAGGAACTGCATTCACCTTCCATGGATGATATTGTAGGTTGATGTCGAAGTCCGCTATAAGTTCTAGCCATCTTCTCTGCCGCATGTTCAATTACTTCTGAGTAAATACATACTTCAGACTCTTGTGGTCCGTGTATATATCCACTCGTTCTCCCAGAAGATAGTGGCGCCAAATCTTAAGTACAAAGATAACGGCTGCCAACTCCAAGTCATGTTTTGGATAGTGCACTCATGAACTTTTAGTTGTTTTGATGCAAAAGCTACAACATTTCCATGCTGGTGTAGAACACATCATAATCCCTTACCGGACGCATCACAATGCACAATGAAACCTCCAGATTGATCCGGTATTACGACAATAGGAGCTAATGTCAATCTTGACTTGAGTTCTACAAAAGCTTGTTCACATGCTTCTGACCACACGAATGCTTCATCTTTATGTGTGAGTGTCACGACCTAATGTGGCACGTGACCGGCACTTAAATCACGTGACATCTAAAGACGTCGACGCGGTTCAAGTAAGCCGAAACCCGGAATCTAAACTCTTTTTGAAAATATTGGAGGTGAGTTTAAAATAGTCGTCAGATGAAATCAGTTTTAATAACATTTAAATTTAACTAAGTATGTTTGAAAAACACCTATGACATTTTGAAATTTTACAGCACCTCCTTTGAAAATTTACATAAAAACCCGATACCACTACAACAGTAAAATAGCATCCCAACGAGAGCTAGCTTTCACGTCCAATCGACGGAGCAGCCAAACAATCTATATCAGAAGTCAACTCCAAAGAGTGCGACATCACCACACATAAACTCTAAGCCTTGCTTCTAAGTCCATAATATACCACTTGTAAGTTGATGGAGTTTCCACTAGATACAAGAATATATGAATAATCAAGAGTGAGTATGATAAAATAATAACCCACTTATCAATCAATCCCCGAAAAGAATGTGTGCCCAAGCCGCTGATAATCCAAGTGGTAAAACCTGCAAGAACTGTGGAACAACGGGGATGAGTTGCCAAATCAGTAAATAAAAGTACATCTAAAGATAGAAATCGAAATGCATGACGATACCTAGGTCATAAGTATAGTCCTATCATAATCTGTAGCAATATACTATATAATATGCATATGTGCAATACTAACTATCATGCAATCCCAAGTATAATATCTCAATGTCATATAAGTCAAAATCATGAATCTATAGTTCGTGTTGGAATCCTGTTTTTTGTATATGAATGTCTGTACAAATATATGCAGGTACTGTCCCCCGGATCAGTCCTGGTCGAATCCATTAAATAATATCTAAATGTGTACCTCATGATAATGATCATATCAATATATATATATATATAGATGTCCAGCATGAACATCAAAATCCGAAATCTCTCGTGTCCATCATCGACACGTAAATGCAGATACCGTCGACACCATCTCAACAGATGATCGCCACCCGATATACTGGCTACGATCGGTATCCCCTGGATATCTGTCGTGCCCAATCATGTTAGTTATGTATATGCCCTAGAGGCCATTGTTGTACATATGATGTATATTATGATGGATGCTTGGATATATACAGAGAGGACTTTCTTGCTCGTCATAATAGTATGCTATTTGGTTTCACTTTATCTTAACATGTTGACTTGTATTGGTTTACTGTCTTACTCTCACATGTTGATAAAGCCCTTAGGATCTGTACTCGACTACTGGGACTATGATGAGATCATACTAGTGGGGCTATAGTAGTCGATGAGTACATCCTATAACTGTTCCTAGTCGAGGGTATATCGAGACAGGGCATCGATACACCAGAGTAGACTAGCGTATACGCATCTTGACCCATATAATGGGCGATGGATGATACCATATCCATCGGTGTTTGACATCAGAGATGGTGTACGGGTGCTCAGTGGAGACTGGGTACACTGGACAGACTCGCCGAGAACTCCCAGATGGTGATATACCGCACGTCAGATGGCAGTTCTCCGGTGACACTGGTACAGGGTAGTCTGTAGACCCGAGACCATCATAGAGTCTTGTATGATTCCCACTGTGCTTTGATTTCCACCTTACCACGTCCAAGAGGGCGTGCAAAACGGTGGCTTTTGGGTACAGTCCCGAATCACATGGAGGCAATGAGCGATAGGAGGGGATTCGTCTCTCCCGGTATAGGGAGTTGATGTTGTGCTGTGTTCGATTGGCTATAACTGGAAGTCCCTGGCCAGGGCTGATATAGAGATTTACTGGTAAGTGTTACCAGTAGTTTCTCGACCTGTTATGAGCCTCATATCGACACGACTTATCGGTTACTGGGGTCTGACGTATACCACCCCTAGACTTGATATGCGACATATCAGACGAACAGACCGGACTGTACGGGAGTGTTACTGATTGGATTCACAGGAGAACGGACAGGCTAGCTTGTTGATCTTCTGATCGCTCAATACCTGGGTGGCTGTTACGTTTAGCTGACCGCTTGCAGCTTGTGGGTGTTTGATATGATCATCACCTGCTACCGGCGTATTGACGATTCTTTAGAGTCCTATACAGAGGTTTCTTGGCTCAGGCAAAACGGAGTAGAGGCACATATGTGATATGTGCAGGACCGAGGATAATGCGATATGAGATACCGTATTATATTCTCACGATATTTAGATATGAACCGGGACATCGAATCAAGTGTTGATTCGATGAATCGGTACATGATATATTAGTCGGTTATATTCGATATAGCCGGATCATCGGATCAAGTGTTGATTCGATAATTTAATGTATAATGATATATATGATATATTGTATTACATTATCTAATATTGGCTTGCTTTATTATTTCATTTTCTCACCGGATTAATACATTGATATATATGCGATATATTTTAATTGTATTATTTTCTTTTGTTGCAAATATATAATATATATGTGATATATATTATTGTGACATGATATGATTTATTATGAAACATGTTTAAGGATGATAAAAAGGGATTAGGGTTTGATTAGGGTTAGCTCCTTCTTGTTCATTCTAGAAGGATTCTCTTTTGTCTTGGTTAAGATATTATGGTTGATCCTTATCCTTAACCTAACCAAACCCTAACTCTAGTTTATTCACTACAAAGTTTTAGCCTCTCATCCCTAACCATGGTTCAATAATCAATCATATATTCTTTACTACTATTCATCACAAAAGGATTATCATTTTCTTTCATCATCTTCTTCTCTCTTAACTTTGAGAAAGCTTACTAGTTAATTCTTTTGTGATGATTTCTTGTGAGAAAATGAATTAAAAAGAAAGCATAAATACTACTCCATCATCCTCATCTAATCTAGCCCATTAGATTAGGGTGTTCATCTCTTTAGAGTGAGAAAGCTTGGGTTATAGCAACTTCGGTGTAGATCATCGGAGAAGCGGAACACTTCAAGCTAGCATGGATCGTTCGAGTCATGGAGCCTCTCTTGAGTCCGGGAGATCATGGATCGCGGTGAAGGGACTTCTACTCGGAGCTTGTGAAGCGAAGGAGTGGACTACAAAGGTTGTAATCCTTCACACTTAGGTTTAAAGATGTTATCTTGCATGTTAAACCCTAATAATCTAGCAAAGATCCCGTCTTTGGGTTGTTTGGCACATCTAAAATTCTATTTGGGCATGTTTGATGCTTTATGAACCTTCACAAGAGTGCCTAGGAACCCTACAGTGGTATCAGAGCCTATCTAGAGCATTAGGCGACGTGTTTACGAAGTTAAAACTCCGATCGAACCCGAACCGACGAAAATGAACCCCTCTCTGGATATTTTTCAAAATTGCGATTTTTTCTGAATTAAAAATACCTGAAAAATACCTCATACAAAAATAAGAATAACAGTGAAATACGAGCCATTGATCCGTACAAACGACCGCGGAATCGCGGCCGTACCCTGCTTGGGCCGCGGTTCCGCGGCAGTACTGCTTGATGGGACAATTTTAATTTCACAGTAATTTTTGTTTTTGATTCTTATACAGTTTCTGGTATTTTTATTTTGGCTCAAGGGTTGAGTGTTCTGGGGTTTATTTTGTAATCGTAGATTCGATCGGAAAATTTAAATTCGTTATTATTTCCGGATATTTAGAAATTGTTAAAATGTTCGAACGGATATCATTAACTCACTTTTTCCTGGCACGGAAAAAATTTCAAGTGTTGAATTTTTTTTCGGGTTTGAATCTTTCGGAAAAATGTGCAAGTAACACGGTGGACCCTCTAGAAGACAACAAACCTTAACTCGATTATGTGATCGTCTTGAACTGCTTTTTGAACCTTCGGGTTTGGGGCAGTATGGCGTGCCACATGTGAGGCGTTGGCTTGACCCTTCTACGGCTGGATCACTGGTACTGTGACATATTCTGGGATTATTTGAACTCCGCCCAAGTGTTGAGCTATTTGGGAAATTTTGGGTATTTGGTTATCTGTTCGAAAAGTTTAATACTGTCTATTTATCTGGAATGTGATGCAATATGTGGAATTCATATAGTTAGGCATGAAATCGCAAGTATGTGATATTTCGGATTTACGATGTCTAAAGTGATTGTGGATTCCAAATATTGTAGTTTTACAATTTCTTTCCTGTGACTGTAAGTGTAGTATGTAGTTGTATTGCCGGTTATCGTTGCTATACATCGACAACGATCAGTGTATGCATACTTACTTACGTTGATGATATGAGATATTATGTGTTGCTGAAATATGATGTGCATGATTGTCGCGATTGAATAGCCGGGGGTTTTATATGAGATGAGAGTTTTATATTTTCATTCATGTAAATTCAAATGTAATGTAATATTCTTTTATTTGGGGAACTTCCGGGTTGAGGTTGATGCCACCAGTGTTGTATATTATTTACTTTTCCGCATTAGGATGGACCCAAGGAGGGGAGCACAGGAGACCGGGTTTTGGGGTTCAGTGGGAGGCCATCTCGAGGAGTCGAGACCGGGTCTCCTAAACTCCAGAATTGGCAGGGTCGCTTGCCGCTCTCGTAGGGGTCCAGGGTGTGGGCTTGGCTATTCATCGCGACTGTGGAATCCGTATTTTCTATTGTTAGCTAAATACTAAATACGGACGTCCTAGTATATCCCACATTATATCTATGTTTCTGCTGCGATATCTGTGATGTGATCATTTGATATGTTGTGATGGATACAGTATATAGTATATATGATATATTATATAGACGTTACTTATGTTTTACACCCACACTACCCTTGCCCTGCTCTGTCGTTAGTTACCTAACCTAACGGTGCACGAGGGGACATCGAGGCGAATGCGGATGGCATAAGTGTATGTCGTATTTATCTGTGATGCTTAGGAAGCATAAGCTGATGGGATTTTTTATTAATGAGATTAATAAAAAGCAAAGAAACCTAAAAGATGTTGTAGAATCAAAACTTTATAAAAAGGGTAGCTACAGTTTTGCTTTGCATAGCGGTATATATGATATACCCTGCACCTTATTCGATGAGGAAAGAGCCGAGATCCTTTCACCGGGAGTGACCTCTTTAGCGAAACTGGCAGATGCTACAAAACTCGGTTTGTCTTTTGATTGCTTTTAGAGTTTTGCTTTGCACAGTGATATATATGATATGTCTTGCACCTTATTCGATGAGGAAAGAGCCGAGATCCCTTCACCGGGAGTGACCTCTTTAGCAAAACTAATGAAAGCCTCAAAAATACTCCATTTAAAAATTTCACTTGATTCTACGACGATATCAAGTTCATTACGCAATAGGTTTTCAGAAAAACCTGTCGTAGCCCTCCGTCATTTCAGATAAAGACTATTTAGTATTCGTGTTGCGTTTGTTGACCTCTGTCAAGGCGTAGTGTGCGGTAGCTAACTAGTAATTATCTGTAAAGCATGTGATATGATTGGATTAGGGTAGTCGTACGACCTTGTTGACCTCTGTCAAGGGTCGTGCGAGTGGGTTTGATTCAATCAAGAAATGACGGGTTGAACTTGACTAGTGCACTATGGTTTGTTGACTTCTGTCAAGGTCATGGCACACTAGGGGCAAAATATTATCGGGAATTTCAAGTGTTGAAATTTGTAATGAGATTGCATACCTCCTATGAGATAGTTGGATCCCGATACCCACTGCGAGTAAGTGTTACTCTTGGGAGAGTTTTACACAGGACAATTAGTCGATCAAGTAGGTGTCTAGAAAAGTGTTAACGGAGTTACGCCTCTGGGAAAACGATGTTTACTTTAATTAGGTCCGTGCGAAAGCACGGGGAACCTCCCTCAAGTACCGACACTGATCTGGCTGAAAGATTGACGAAATTGTAGGGTGTAATTAATCCCGGCTAATCTTACTTTTTAGGGTTTGAAGGAAGATTTGATAAAAACAGTGGGAGACATCCTGATTAGATAAGATAATAACCAATCTAATCTTGCAAGAGCATACGCTAAAGTGTTTTCTTCTCTCTCTCTCCAGGTAGCGACCATGCCAGGCCATAATCAAGATAATAATATGGATGTATTGACTGAACCCGCTTATTATACTGAGCAGGGGAACGTTGGACCCGTTCTTTCTTATAAGAGTTATAAGACTGAACATGAAACATGAGAATATCTAGATTCTCACGCCGCCCAAAAGAACATGCATGTTGATGCATCTTCTTCAGGTGTGTTAGTTATTGAGAACTGTTTCTCAGTTCACCCTACGTCCTGGGTATTAGATACCGGATCAGGATCCCACATATGTAAATTGTTACATGGGCTACGTAAAGGTAGAGAACTGGGAAAAGGTGATCATTCCGTTCAAGTAGGGAACAGTGCAAGTATTGCAGCCAAAACAGTTGGCGAATATCACCTAGTATTGCCAAGTCGTAATACACTGATTCTAAATGAGTGCTATTATATACCGAATATGATGTGCAACATTATATCAGTTTCTTTATTAAGTAAAGAAGGATATAATTTTGTAGTAAAGGATAATGTTATGAACATATTCCTAGATCAAAAGTTGATTGCATCAGGCTCGTTACATAATGGCATATTCATTCTAAATCAGAATACAGTCCTCAATATACAAAACACACACAAGAGGAAAAGTTCAGAAATGAACGAATCCTTCTTGTGGTATTGTAGACTTGGCCATATCAATGCGACACGACTGGCTAAGTTACATAAGGATGGTTATTTGAATCCGTTCGAATTATCATCTTATGATACTTGCCATTCATGTCTCAAAGGAAAAATGACCAAAGCTCCGTTTAGTGGACACGGAGAAAGAGTTACTGAACTCTTAGGACTGGTACATAATGATGTATGCGGTCCCATGTCTACGCATGCCAGGAACGGTTCTTCCTACTTCATTACATTCACTGACGATCTCTCTAGATTCGGACATGTGTTCCTGATGAAACACAAGTCTGAAACTTTTGACAAATTCAGAGAATATAAGCACGAAGTAGAAAAACAAACGGGCAAAAGTATTAAGATCCTTCGATCTGATCGAGGAGGAGAATACTTAAGCAATGAGTTCCTAGATTATCTAAAAGAGAATGAGATTCTCTCTCAGCTTACTCCTCCTTATACACCACAGCACAACGGTGTATCGGAGCGGAGGAATCTCACCCTATTAGATATGGTGCGCTCTATGATGAGTACAGCTGAGTTACCTATTTCCTTCTGGGGATATGCGCTTGAGACAGCAGCATACCTATTGAATCAAGTTCCAACTAAATCTGTACCTACCACACCATATGAGATATGGAGTGGGAAGAGACCATGTATTAAACGAGTTAAGATATGGGGTTGTCTGGCCTATGTCAAAAGGCAAAATCCAGACAAACTCGAGGCACGGTCAGTTCTATGTAAGTTTGTGGGATATCCTAAACATTCAAATGGATATTTTTTCTACCACAGTGAATAACAAAAGGTGTTTATTGCTCAACATGCCACCTTTTTAGAAAAGGAATTTCTTGAAAAAGAGATTAGTGGCTCTGAGGTAGAACTGGAAGAAGTTCCAGCAACACAAACTGTAACTGAAGATTTAGTGGAACCAGAGGATTCGGTAGTACCCGATGAACCACAGCCTCTCCGCCGATCTAGTAGGGTTTCTCGTCCACCTGAGAGATACTACGGTTTTCTCATTGATGGTGGAAGCGAGGATTGCATCATGGAAGATGATGACCCGACTAGTTTCGAGCAGGCCATCACGAATGGTGACTCTGTGAAATGGCTGGATGCAATGCGATCTGAGATGGAATCCATGTACACCAATAAAGTATGGACTTTGGAAAATGCTCCTGAAGGGGTAAAACCCATTGGGAGCAAGTGGATTTTTAAAAAGAAATTTGGTGTAGATGGAAAAGTTGAGACTTTCAAAGCTAGACTTGTAGCAAAAGGTTTTCGTCAACGACCAGGTGTGGATTATGACGAAACCTTTTCTCCAGTGGCTATGCTTAAGTCCATCCGGATCTTACTTGCCATTGCTGCATACCATGACTACGAGATCTGGCAAATGGATGTTAAGACCGCCTTTCTAAACGGTGATTTAGAAGAGTGCGTGTACATGACTCAGCCAGAGGGCTTCATAGATAGTGGGAGCAGCAGAAAGGTGTGCAAGCTGCTTAAATCCATTTATGGGTTAAAGCAAGCATCGCGGAGTTGGAACATCTATTTTGATGTTGTAGTCAAAGAGTTTGACTTCATCAAAAATATAGATGAACCTTGTATCTATAAGAAGGTGGCAGAGAGTAAGGTTGTCTTCCTCGTATTGTACGTGGATGACATACTCTTGATAGGAAATGATATTCCTATGCTGCAATCAGTCAAGCTCTTCTTATCACAAAGATTCTCAATGAAAGATCTAGGTGATGCCTCCTGCATATTGGGGATTAGGATCTATAGAGATAGATCCAAAAGGATACTGGGATTGTCTCAATCCAGGTACATTGACACCATACTAAAGAGATTTAGTATGGAAGAATCCAAGCGTGGGAACCAACCCATGATCTCTGGACTCACTCTCTCCAAAGAGATGTCTCCCAAGACTGATTTGGAGAGAGCTCGCATGCAAGGGATACCCTATGCTTCGGCAGTAAGCTCTATCATGTATGTGATGCTATGTACCAGACCCGGTGTAGCATACTCACTAAGTGTAGTGAGTCGGTATCAAGCAGATCCTGGAGAGAGTTACTGGACGGCTGTGAAGAACATTCTTAAGTACTTGCGAAGGACTAGAGACATGTTCTTGGTGTATGGTAACGGAGAACTCCGGGTGGAGTCCTTTACCGATTCCAGCTTCCAAAGTGATAAGGACGACTCTAAGTCGCACTTGGCATTTGTCTTTACCCTCAATGGAGGGGCGGTATGTTGGAAGAGTTCCAAACAGGATACCGTTGCAGACTCGACGATGGAGGCTGAATACATCGCTGCCAACGATGCTGCCAAAGAGGTTGTCTGGATGAAGAAGTTCATCACTGAACTTGGTGTGGTTCCATCCATTGAGCATCCAATACCTTTATATTGCGATAACAATGGAGCTGTGGCTTTGGCCAAGGAACCCAGATCCCATCAGAAGTCCAGACATATTCTGAGGCGGTATCACCTAATCAGGGAGATAGTTGATCGCCAGGAGATCGAGGTCAGGAGAGTAGATACGAAGGACAACACTGCGGATCCACTCACGAAGGCCATTCCCCAGATACAGTTTGAGAGATTATTCGGGATGCTAGGTATGAGATACTACAGCAGCTGGCCTTAGTGCAAGTGGGAGATTGTTAGTTATGTATATGCCCTAGAGGCCATTGTTGTACATATGATGTATATTATGATGGATTCTTGGATATATACAGAGAGGACTTTCTTGCTCGTCATGATAGTATGCTATTTGGTTCCACTTTATCTTAACATGTTGACTTGTATTGGTTTACTGTCTTACTCTCACATATTGATAAAGCCCTTAGGATCTGTACTCGACTACTGGGACTATGATGAGATCATACTAGTGGGGCCATAGTAGTCGATGAGTACATCCTATAACTGTTCCTAGTCGAGGGTATATCGAGACAGGGCATTGATACACCAGAGTAGACTAGCGTATACGCATCTTGACCCATATGATAGGCGATGGATGATCCCATATCCATCGGTGTTTGACATCAGAGATGGTGTACGGGTGCTCAGTGGAGACTGGGTACACTGGACGGACTCGCCGAGAACTCCCAGATGGTGATATACCACACGTCAGATGGCAGTTCTCCGGTGACACTGGTACAGGGTAGTCTGTAGACCCGAGATCGTCATAGAGTCTTGTGTGATTCCCACTGTGCTTTGATTTCCACCTTACCACGTCCAAGAGGGCGTGCAAAACGGTGGCTTTTGGGTACAGTCCCGAATCACATGGAGGCAATGAGCGATAGGAGGGGATTCGTCTCTCCCGGTATAGGGAGTTGATATTGTGCTGTGTTCGATTGGCTATAACTGGAAGTCCCTGGCCAGGGCTGATATAGAGATTTACTGGTAAGTGTTACTAGTAGTTTCTCGACCTGTTATGAGCCTCATATCGACATGACTTATCGGTTACTGGGGTCTGACGTATACCACCCCTAGACTTGATATGCGACATATCAGACGAACAGACCGGACTGTACGGGAGTGTTACTGATTGGATTCATAGGAGAACGGACAGGCTAGCTTGTTGATCTTCTGATCGCTCAATACCTGGGTAGCTGTTATGTTTAGCTGACCGCTTGCAGCTTGTGGGTGTTTGATATGATCATCACCTGCTACCGGCGTATTGACGATTTTTTAGAGTCCTACACAGAGGTTTCTTGGCTCAGGCAAAACGGAGTAGAGGCACATATGTGATATGTGCAGGATCGAGGCTAATGCGATATGAGATACCGTATTATATTCTCGCGATATTTAGATATGAACCGGGACATCGAATCAAGTGTTGATTCGATGAATCGGTACATGATATATTAGTCGGTTATATTCGATATAGCCGGATCGTCGGATCAAGTGTTGATTCGATGATTTAATGTATAATGATATATATGATATATTGTATTACATTATCTAATATTGGCTCGCTTTATTATTTCATTTTCTCACCGGATTAATACATTGATATATATGCGATATATGTTAATTGTATTATTTTCTTTTGTTGCAAATATATAATATATATGTGATATATATTATTGTGACATGATATGATTTATTATGAAACATGTTTAAGGATGATAAAAAGGGATTAGGGTTTGATTAGGGTTAGCTCCTTCTTGTTCATTCTAGAAGTATTCTCTTTTGTCTTAGTTAAGATATCATGGTTGATCCTTATCCTTAACCTAACCAAACCCTAACTCTAGTTTATTCTCTACAAAGTTTTAGCCTCTCATCCTTAACCATGGTTCAATAATCAATCATATATTCTTTACTACTATTCATCACAAAAGGATTATCATTTTCTTTCATCATCTTCTTCTCTCTTAGCTTTGAGAAAGCTTACTAGTTAATTCTTTTGTGATGATTTCTTGTGAGAAAATGAATTAAAAAGAAAGAATAAATACTACTCCATCATCCTCATCCAATCTAGCCCATTAGATTAGGGTGTTCATCTCTTTAGAGTGAGAAAGCTTGGGTTATAGCAACTTCGACGTAGATCATCGGAGAAGCGGAACACTTCAAGCTAGCATGGATCGTTCGAGTCATGGAGCCTCTCTTGAGTCCGGGAGATCGTGGATCGCGGCGAAGGGACTTCTACTCGGAGCTTGTGAAGCGAAGGAGCGGACTACAAAGGTTGTAATCCCTCACACTTAGGTTTAAAGATGTTATCTTGCATGTTAAACCCTAATAATCTAGCAAAGATCCCGTCTTTGGGTTGTTCGGCACATCTAAAATTCTATTTGGACATGTTTGATGCTTTATGAACCTTCACAAGAGTGCCTAGGAACCCTACAAATCGAACTCCGGTCAGTAGCCTAGGAACCCTACAAATCGAACCCCGGTCAGTATCCCCTGGATATCTGCCGTGCTTATCTCAATCTCTGGTATTGAGTATCCTCGTTAGGCTCCCTGCCTATAATGCGGCCATCCTGCCCCACGGCCTCGAACCGGGTCCACCATGTATCCCGCTGTATAGATATCCCACCCAGTACGGATATTTCGCAAATCCGGAACCGTATAGCTACCCCACTCGGTCCGGAATCAAAATCAGAAAACACAAAACTCATGGTGGGCGTTTAACTCATCATATCAAAAATATCAAGTAAGGAATAAGAATACTTGCATAGATTATATTGATGATATATTATATATATACATATATAACAGTGTCTCATACCACCGATATATATCATCAGGAGTAAAATATCCAGAAAATCCATAAGAATCAAATACAGCATCTATAGTACTAATATTCGTAATCTACTACGGAATAAGAAAAGACTTCTTAATTATATCACATAAGCGTAATGATCTCAATTCTAATATGTCATGGCACTACTAATGATGTGTAGTGTAGCATGTGCGTCTGTGCTCGTGCAACATGGCAATCATTAGTATTTGTGCAAGTGTTCTACGGTGTAACAACCTATTTATTTTAATACATATATAACAACACGGTTCTGCAGTGACATGGCAGTACCAATGAGGTGTAGTATAACATATATTCACGTGCTTGTGCAGTATAGTACTCATTGGTATTTGTAGTGTTCTATCAGAGTGTGCGTAACACAGAAACGTATAATATGGATAATATAATGCAAACATGTAAAGTAATCTAAACGTAACTATTGTAATTACTTGCTATGAGCTATACCATTTTCTTTAGAAATGATCGAAACGTTAAGTTTGAAATAAGAAAGCTGCCCTAGATTTAAAATAGATATCCGTTTTAGAAACCGGCACGCAGCCTAATATTTTAGTTAAAAGACAAACGAATCGTAGTTTTTAAAAGAATATAGCTCACACAAGTATTACATCCTAAAACAGAATATAACCTAACTCTACGAGTCAAAGGATACATTGTAAGTCCATGCTACCCTTCCCCGGTTCTTACGGGGTTGCGGAAGTGGTGAAAAACGATTTTCAAGAGGGTGGTAACATGGACTACCAATACGGATCTTTGTTAAACTACTAACTAACAACCTAACAAGAGTTTACCTACTTGGTTAGGGGGCTATACCTTTCTTGAACTCCTTCGTCTTCGACTCCTCCCGGTGTACGGATCGGCCTCACCTCGTCGTCTCCTTGCGCCGAAGATGGATCCACCTGAAAGCTTCTACCTTTGGCTTCTTCTTCGAACTTTGAAGAAACTAGATCACTTGGCTTGCTAGGCCTTGTGAACTAGAATGAGTAGAGGAATGTTTTGGTGTCTTTTTATCTCTAAGGCAATGAGTCTCAACACATGAGAATGGTTTGCCTTGAGGTAGAGAGAGCAAGAGGAAGAGGGAGAGCTTGAGAGTGAGAGAGCTCAAGAGAGAGAAAGCAAATGATAGAATGAACCATACTCTTCTCATTCTCACCTCTCATAATCCAAAAGCATCATGAGCCATAATGATAAATCAAGTATTATGTGATGGTTATCATATCACAAAAGGCAATATCATTTCATGCATTAAATGCAATGTGTGAACAAATAAGCAAGCTAAAAGTCTTTGCATGAAATGATAGCCATAGTAATGATGGTGGTCAACAAGTCCAACCTAGTCAACCGGTCAACCTAGTCGACAAGTCAACAAGGTCAACCTTTCAATCCAACCATGGCACAATAATACTTAATTATCATTAACCATATTTCTAATTCTCATTAGGGTTAAGCAAAGTCAATAGTCAACAGTCAACAACCCCAATGAGAATCCTCTGTCTCTGTCTCTCTGTCAACTGTGCATACACACCCGCATCCGCGTTCCGAGGAACACGAATACAAACGAGATAAAACCAATCCCAAAACGTACACTAGGATTTGGCTTAAACCAAAGCCTGTTAGTGTCAACTGTCTGGACACTGTACGTGCACAAGTGCACTGATGTGACCGAACCCTGTCGCAAAACCATGCGACCCCCTACTCTTTTGCCTAAAGGCGAATAGCTTTCTGTGTGGGACTCTAAAGACTCGACACTACGCTGGCAGTGGGTTTAACCACAGACCGCAAGCGGCACTAGCTGTGCGTAACGGTCCCCAGGTAGATGCCGACAAGAAGACTGACGAGGTGAAACCCATCTGAACTCCTACTGAGTCAGAATGTGACAATCTCCATACAGTCCGGTCTGTTCGTCTGATACATCGCATAGCGGGCCTGGGGGGCGGTAAACGTCAGTCCCCCAATAGCGGTACAAGTCGTGTCGGAGTGAAGCCCAGAACACCCTGAGATAACACTGGAAACCTACCAGTATATCTCGCTTGCCCTGGCCAGGGACTACTCGTGTAATGGCTCTCCTAGACAGAGCGCGATGTCAACCCCCAATACCGGGAGAGACGAATCCTATCTAACCGTCACTGCCTCCAAGTGCTTCGGGACTGCACCCAACTACTACCTGTTTGCACGACTCCTTTGAGCCGTGGTAGGGTAGTAATCTAAGTGCAGTGGGAACACACTCGAGGCGAAGTGACAGTGTCAAGTCAGCGGACTAAGCTGTACTCATGTCACCTGGGAACTGATAACTGACGATAGGTATAGTACCAACCAACAGTTCCCGACGAGTCCTGTCCAGTGTGCTCGTAACCCAATGAGCACCCGCATACTATCTCAAGTACGACGTACTGACGGCTGTGGGACAGACTGTTAGTTATATGTATGCCCTAGAGGCCATTACTGTACATACGATGTATATTGTAGTGGATGCTAGGACATATATAGGGAGGACTTTCTTGCTCGACATGATAGTATGCTATCTGGTTGTACTTTATCTTAACATGTACTCTGATTGTCTCTATATTACATGTTGATAAAGCCCTTAGGATATGTACTCGACTACTGGGACTATGATGAGATCATACTAGTGGGGCCACGGTAGTCGACGAGTATATCCTATAACTGTTCCTAGTCGAGGGTGTATCGAGACAGGGCATCGATGCACCAGAGTAGACTAGCGTATACGCATCTTGACCCATATGATGGGCGATGGATAATCCCATATCCATCGGTGTTTGACATCAAGGATGGTGTACGGGTGCTCAGTGGAGACTGGGTACACTGGACGGACTCGCCGAGAACTCCCAGATGGTATTATACCATACGTCAAATGGCAGTTCTCCGGTGACACTTGTACAGAGTAGTCTGTCGACCCGAGATCGTCATAGAGTCTTGTGTGATTCCCACTGTGCTTTGATTTCCATCATACCACGTCCAAGAGGGCGTGCAAAAAGGTGGCTTTTGGGTACAGTCCCGAATCACATGGAGGCAATGAGCGATAGGAGGGGATTCGTCTCTCCCGGTATAGGGAGTTGATGTTGTGCTGTGTTCGATTGGCTATAACCGGAAATCCCTGGCCAGGGTTGCTGAGATTTACTGGTAAGTGTTATCAGTAGTTTCTCGAACTGTTATAGACCTCATATCGACACGACTTATCGAGCTACTGGGGTCTGACGTTTACCACCCCTAGGCGAGATATGCAACATATCAGACGACGAGACCGGACTGTACGGCAGTGTTACTGTTTGGATTCATAGGAGAATGTACAGGCTTGCTTGTTAATCTTTTGAGCGCTCAATACCTGGGTAGCTGTTACGTTTAGCTGACCACTTGCAGCTTGTGGGTGTTTGATATGATCATCACCTACTGCCGGCGTATTGACGATTCTTTAGAGTCCTACACAGAGGTTTCTTGACTCAGGAAAAACGGAGTAGGAGCACATATGTGATATGTGCGGAACCGAGGATAATGCGATATGTGATACCGTATTATATTCTCGCGATATTTGATATCAGCCGGGTCATCGGATCAAGTGTTGATTCGATGAATCGGTACGGATAAATATTAGTCGGTTATATCCGATATAGCCGGATTGTCGGATCAAGTGTTGATTCGATAATTTAATGTATAATAATATATATGATATATTAAATTACATTAACTAATATTTTCTCACTAAAAGATTCTTTTTCTCACTCGGGTAATACATTGATATATATGCGATATATGTTAAATGTATTATTTTATTTTGTTACGATAAATATTATATATGTGATATATAATATTGTAACATGATATGATAACTAATGCAACAAGTTTAGTGGAGTTTAAACATGATTAGGGTTTGGATTAGGGTTAAGCTTTCTAGATGATTCTAGAAGGTTTTGGTTTTGTTTTGTGAAAGATATTTGTAAGTGACTCATGCTTTAACCCAACCCAAACCCTAACCCTAGTTAATTCTCTACAAAGGTTTACTTGACCATGGTTACATTATTCATCATATCATTTCATTTCCTATTCATCACAAATGGATTCTTAACATTATTCATCTTCTTCTTCCTTCACTCTTCATGAAAAAGCTTGCTTGATTTTTCCAAAGTGATGAATAAATATGAGAAAAAGATAAATAAAGAGAGCAAAAATCCTACTTCATCATCCTCATCTTCCCTTGCCATTTAGATGAGGGTGTTCACATCATTTCATGAGTGTTAGCTTGTGTTAAAGAAACTTCAAGGTAGATCATCTTAGTATCGAAGATCGGAAGCAAAGGTTGCATCTTTCTCTTCGTGGAACCTCTAGAGAGTCCGGATCCCGATGATCGCAGCGAAGGGACCACAACACGGAGCATATGAAGTGAAGGACTGGATCTACAAAGGTTGTAATCCCTCTCACTTAGTGTTAATGTGTTTAGCATGCTTGTTTTCGCCTAATCTCTAGTTTAAAGTTCCGTGTTCGGGTTGTTCGGCACGGCTAAATTTTAAATCGGGCATGGTTGATGCCTCGTAGACCCTTGTGCGCGTGCCTAGAAACCCTACACAGACCGTCTCCCACACTGGGATGAGAAGCGCATACGCTAGTCTACTCCAGAGTATCGATGCCCTGTCTCGATAGTCCTGCGACTAGGGACCTGCATAAGGATGTGCTTATAGATTACCCAGCCCCCACTAGTGTGACTGCCATCACAATGCTGGTAATCAAGCAAAGATCCTAAGGGCTCCACTAATGTGTATAGGTGATATACTAAAATAAACACATGTACACATTGAAGTAGAAACAAACCAAGTAGCATACTACTATATTGAGCAAGATTGTCTATACAAGGTGAATATCCCAAGCTTCCATTAAGTAATATACAAACTAGTATGATACAGTAATGGCCTCTAGGGCATATACACTAACAATCTCCCACTTGCACTAAGGCCATGTACTGGCGTATCGAAGACCTATCATCTCGATCAGCCGCTCGAACTGAGTCTGGGGCAAGGCCTTTGTGAGTGGATCAGCAGTGTTATCTTCCGTAGAAACTCTCCGAACCTCGATCTCCTGGCGACCCACGATCTCCCTGATCAGGTGATACCGCCTCAAGATGTATCTGGACTTCTGATGGGGCCTGGGTTCCTTCGCTAAAGCTATAGCCCCGTTGTTGTCGCAATACAGAGGTATTGGATCAACAATGGACGGAACCACCTGAAGTTCAGTTAAGAACTTCCTTACCCAGACAGCTTCTTTTGCGGCATCTGCAGCAGCGATATATTCCACTTCCATCGTCGAGTCAGCAACGGTTTCCTGTTTGGAACTCTTCCAACACACCGCCCCTCCATTGAGGGTAAAGACAACCCGACATGGACTTGGAATCATCCTTGTCACTCTGGAAGCTTGAGTCAGCAAAGGCCTCGATCTGGAGGTCTTATCCTCCATACACCAAGAACATCTCCTTAGTCTTTCTTAGGTACTTGAGAATGTTCTTTACTGCTATCCAATGTTTCTCTCCAGGGTTTGACTGATACCAGCTTACCACACTCAGTGCATAAGCTACATCTGGTCTGGTACACAACATCGCATACATTATAGAGCCTACCGCAGAAGCGTAGGGTATAATAGACATGCGATCCCATTCCAAATTAGTCTTGGGAGACATCTCTTTGGAAAGGATGATCCCGTGACAAGCCGGTAGATTACCGCGCTTGGAATCTTCCATACTGAATCTTTTCAGTATGGTGTCGATGTACCTGGACCGTGAGAGTCCCAGTATCCTCTTGGATCTGTCACGATAGATCCGGATCCCCAGAATGTATGAGGCATCACCCAAGTCTTTCATGGAGAACCTGTGTGACAAGAACCCCTTGACAGATTGTAGCATAGGAATGTCATTTCCTATTAAGAGAATAGCATCCACGTATAAAATGAGGAATACTACAGTTCTCGCTACAAATCTACTATAGATGCATGATTCATCTGGATTTTTGATAAAGCCAAATTCCTTGACCGTCTCATCAAAACAGATGTTCCAACTCCGCGATGCCTGCTTTAGTCCGTAGATGGACAAAAGCAACTTACACACCTTTCCGCTGCTCCCACTCTGAATGAAACCCTCTGGCTGGTCCATATAAACACACTCCTCTAAATTTCCATTTAGAAAAGCGGTCTTAACGTCCATCTGCCAAATCTCATAATCGTGGAAGGCAGCAATGGCAAGAAGGATCCGAATGGATTTCAGCATAGCTACTGGAGAAAAGGTCTCGTCATGTCCAAACCAGGTCTTTGACGAAAACCTTTTGCAACCAGTCTAGCTTTATAGGTCTCAACCTGTCCATCTACACCAATCTTCCTTTTGAAGATCCACTTGCATCCTACGGGTTTTACCCCATCTGGAGCAACGTCCAACGTCCATACTTTGTTGGTGTACATGGACTCCATTTCGGTCCGCATTGCATCCAGCCATTTTACCGAGTCAACGCTCTGAATGGCCTGCTGGAAGCTAGTTGGCTCATCATAATCTATGATGCAATCCTCTCTATCCCCGTCTATGAGAAAACCGTAGTATCTCTCGGGCGGATGAGACTGCCTACTACTCCTGCGGAGCGGCGTAGGAATGTCATTTTCTGTTGAACCCTCTGGTTCTATTAAGCTTTCAGTAATAGTCTGTGGTTCTGGAATTTCTTCCAGTTCTATTTCGCTCCCACTTGATTCCTTTTCTAAGAACTGGTGTTCCAGAAAATGGGCATTACGAGAAACAATGATCTTTTGTTCCTCTGCGTAATAGAAGAGATACCCCATGGAGTTCTTTGGGTATCCCACAAACTTGCACAGTACTGAGCGTGCCTCGAGCTTGTCCGCATACTGCTTCTTGACAAAAGCCGGACATCCCCAGATCTTCAGATATTGAAGATAGGGTTTCTTCCCATTCCATATCTCATATGGTGTGATAGGCACAGTCTTAGTTAGAACTCGGTTCAAAAGGTATGCAGCTGATTCTAGTGCATATCCCCAGAATGATCGCGGTAACTCAGTGTTACTCATCATGGAACGTACCATATCCAATAGGGTCCGGTTCCGTCTCTCCGATACACCGTTATGTTGCGGAGTGTATGGAGGAGTAAGATGAGAGAGAATTCCATTCTCTTTTAAATAGTCCAGGAACTCGGCACTCAAGTATTCACCATCTCGATCCGATCTCAGTGTCTTGATACTTTTGCTGGTTTGTTTTTCTACTTCATTCTTATATTCCTGGAATTTTCCAAAGGCTTCGGATTTATGTTTCATTAAGAAGACATAACCGTACCTTGAAAAGTCATCCGTAAAAGTAATGAAGTAAGAATAACCGCTTCGCGCATGTATAGACATTGGACCGCACACGTCACTGTGTACGAGTCCCAAGAGCTCGCTCTCTCTTACTCCGTGTCCAGTGAACGGAGTCTTTGTCATCTTTCCTTTGAGACAGGATTGACAAGTGGCATACGGTTGATATTCGAACGGATTCAAATATCCTTCTGCATGTAACTTCGTCAACCTTCTCTCATTGATGTGACCCAGTCTACAATACCATAAGAAAGTCTGATTTATTTCTGGAGATTTTCTTTTGTGTGCATTCTGGACATTGAAAATTTGTGGTTGGTTTAATACGTATATACCATTGCTTAATGTACCTGACCCAATCAGAACTTGATTAAGGTGAATGTTTACAACATTACTTACAAACGCAAATTCATAACCTTCTTTAGAAATCAAAGATAAAGAAATGATATTACATGTTGCGTTCGGTACAAAATAGCAATTACGCAAAACCAAAACGTGTCCGTCTGACAACCCCAGGTGATAGTCCCCCACGGCCTTAGCATCCATGCCAGCTCCGTTTGCAACTTTGAGGGTCATGTCACCTGCCTTCAAAACCCTACGGTTTCTCAACGCCTGCAAAGAATTACAGATATGAGATCCTGATCCGGTATCCAATACCCAGGAAGTAGAGTTTATTGATAGACAGTTTTCAATAACATACACACCTGAAGCTGAAGCCGCAACTTGCTTCAGATCCTGTGTCCTGGATTTCCAAGCCCTGCAATCTTTCTTCCAGTGACCACTCTTATGACAGAAAAAGCACTCTTCCTTCCCTATAAGCATCCCCGCTATCTTTGTTGCTTTTGCCTTTCCCTTCATATCCACTTTACTAACACCGCCCCTTGGTTTGGCGGAGGCTTTCTTCTTCTTTCCCTTGGCTTTCGCCTTGGACCTAGAAGAGGAAGATCCTCCTACAAACAAAGTGGATGTTTCCCTACCTTTCTGTAGGGTGCCCTCTGCACTCCTCAGCATGTTGAGGAGCTCTGAAAGTTCAACTTCTTTTTCTTGTAAGTTGAAGTTCAGGATAAACTGGGCGTAAGTGGAAGGAAGGGACTGGAGAATCAAGTCCGTATAGAGCTCGTTCTCTAACGTGGTCCCAAGTTCCGCGAGCTCCTCAATGAAGCCAATCATCATAAGCACGTGTTCCGCTACCGATAATCCGATGGCCAACCTTACCGAAAATAACTTCTTCGACACTTCGTATCTTGCGATACGAGATTGCTCTCCATACAGTTCTTTTGTATGGAGAAATATGGATTCACGGTCCATATTCTCGTGCCTCCTCTGATGTTCGTTGTCCATAGAGGCAAGCACGAGGCACTTGTCCTTCGCGCTATCGATCTCCCAAGTCTTACGGATTTCCTTATCCGCGACGCTGGAGGTGGGACCTGGGACAGGGGGAGCTTTGGTGGTAAGGAGATACCCCAACTTGTCATAAGTGATTGCCATTTTGACATTCCTGAGCCAATCTTTGTAGTTTGGCCCTGTCAGTATGTTTTTATCTAGTAATAACTTAAGTCAGGTCATGATGATTGGTCGCTGCAATTAAGAGAGAGAGAAGAAACACTTTAGCATGATGCTCTTGCAAGTTTAGAGTGGTTTTTAATTTGTCTAAACAGGATGGCTCCCATTGTCTCTCAAATCCCTCCTCAAACCAAAAAGGAAGAATTAGTCAGGATCAATCTCACCGTACAATACTTGCTTAACCGTTCGGCCAGGCTGGTGTCGGTACTTCGAGGGAGGTTTTCCAACGCTTTCGCGAAGTTCCTTAATTTAAGAACCTCTTTTCCCTGGGGGCGTAGCCCCGCTAACACCTTTCTAGACACCTACTTGATTTATAGCATTGATCGTTAAGTGAGAAATTTCCCGAGGAGTAGCATATACTCACAGTAGGATCGGGATCCAAATATCATCGCGTGACGAAACTGAAGGAATCCTACCAGAATCATCACACTCCAAATGGTATGCAACACTAGCAAGTTTCAGTTCTTTTGAAACTCCCGATGTGGATTTTTGCCCCATGCTCTTATGACCTTGGCGTGAGGTCAAAATGTCATAAGTCACATGTCAAGTTCTTCCCATCATTATCTAGGTTAATTTGAACCCACTCGTACGTACCCTTGACGTAGGCCAAAATGGCAGTACGACTGTCTCAAACCAACGCATTCTATCTATGCAACAGATAAATATCCGGCAGCTACCAATCACTATGCCTTGGCGTGAGGTCAAAATACATAGCTTGAATACTACCGAATATTTAACTGAAATGATGGAGGGCTACGAATGGTTTTGGCGAAACCGTGAACGTAGTGAACTTGATATAATCGATGGAAAGAGATAGCTTTTAAAAGGAGTGGCTTAAGCTCCGCGTTTAAAAGTTATTTTGAAAAGAAACCGAGTGGTTTTTGAAAGTGTTCCAACGACTTTTACTTGGTTTATTTTTCTCGCATTAGTTCTTTTAATGCGTCCCATCATTTAATCCTACCATTGCAGAAAATAACCAAAATATGACGTACGCTTATGCCATTCGCATTCGCCACGGGGCCCCGTAATTACCCGTTAGGTTACTTAACTAACGACAGAGCGGGGGCTGGGCTAGCGCGGCTGCAAAACATAAGCAACGCCTAAATAATATCATATAGAGATATATTGCAATGATAGCCATTTTAGATCACAGATGAACACATTGGATATACTAGGAATCCGCAATTCGTACGAGCCTGTAACGAAAAACGGATTACACGGTCGCGGTGAATAGCCAATACCCCACCCAAGACCCCTACGGGTGCGGCAAACTACCCGCAAAATATCCGAAGCGGAGCAACCTCGCTCAACGACGTGAGTAGGCCACTCGGCACTTCGAGATACCCGGTAGTTTGTGCACCCCACCTTGGGTCTATCCTAGAAGCAAAAACAGTAAAAAGAAATTATACAATGACGGCTACAACCCCGACCCGGTTGTGCGGCCAAAAATAATATTACATCAATTTACATATTACATGAATTGAAAGAAAAGAAAACTCTCATCTCACAACCCCCGGCTATTCACCCGCGACAATCCAACGAATTCATATACACATACCATCAATATTACAGATCACAGATATGTATAACCCCCACTAATCGACGTATAGCGATTAGCGGACGTTCAATACATATAACACATCACAGATATATACCCGTTAGCCTTAGTCTTTAGAAGTTCGATAAAAAATACGGATTTTCAAGTCCCAAAAACAAATTTTTCTTTCTGAAAAATCTGGGCTGAAAAGACATGCTCCAAAAATCCCAAAATTACCCTATGAAAAAACTGCAAAAATAGAACCCCACGACCGAGTCAACTCGGCCGTGGTTCCGCGGCGGGAGCAAGCTCCCGCCGCGGATCCACGGCGCGTTGATCGATTCAGTGGGTCGAATTTTTGCAGTTTCTTCTAAAAACCCTGAGTCGATTTTTGGTATATCTCAAATAATTTTTACAGCACTTTGAAAATCGACAGAAAGTTTGAGTTCCGGGTGTATTTCGCGACTTTTTCTCCGATCGAACTTCTACTTACTTAGCTAACATGTTAGATAGTGTTTAACTAGGCTCTGATACCACTGTAAGTCCATGCTACCCTTCCCCGGTTCTTAAGGGGTTGCGGAAGTGGTGAAAAACGATTTTCAAGAGGGTGGTAACATGGACTACCAACACGGATCTTTATTAAACTACTAACTAACAACCTAACAAGAGTTTACCTACTCGGTTAGGGGGCTATACCTTTCTTGAACTCTTTCGTCTTCGACTCCTCCCGGTGTACGGATCGGCCTCACCTCGTCGTCTCCTTGCGCCGAAGATGGATCCACCCGAAAGCTTCTACCTTTGGCTTCTTCTTCGAACTTTGAAGAAACTAGATCACTTGGCTTGCTAGGCCTTATGAACTAGAATGAGTAGAGGAATGTTTTGGTGTCTTTTTATCTCTAAGGCAATGAGTCTCAACACATGAGAATGGTTTGCTTTGAGGTAGAGAGAGCAAGAGGAAGAGGGAGAGCTTGAGAGTGAGAGAGCTCAAGAGAGAGAAAGCAAATGATAGAATGAACCATACTCTTCTCATTCTCACCTCTCATAATCCAAAAGCATCATGAGCCATAATGATAAATCAAGTATTATGTGATGGTTATCATATCACAAAAGGCAATATCATTTCATGCATTAAATGCAATGTGTGAACAAATAAGCAAGCTAAAAGTCTTTGCATGAAATGATAGCCATAGTAATGATGGTGGTCAACAAATCCAACCTAGTCAACCGGTCAACCTAGTCAACAAGTCAACAAGGTCAACCTTTCAACCCAACCATGGCACAATAATACTTAATTATCATTAACCATATTTCTAATTCTCATTAGGGTTAAGCAAAGTCAATAGTCAACAGTCAACAACCCCAATGAGAATCCTCTGCCTCTGTCTCTCTGTCAACTGTGCATACAAACCCGCATCCGCGTTCTGAGGAACACGAATACAAACGAGATAAAACCAATCCCAAAACGTACACTAGGATTTGGCTTAAACCAAAGCCTGCTAGTGTTAACTGTCCGGACACTGTACGTGCACAAGTGCACGGATGTGACCGAACCCTGTCGCAAAACCATGCGACCCCCTACTCTTTTTCCTAAAGGCGAATAGCTTTCTGTGTGGGACTCTAAAGACTCGACACTACGCTGGCAGTGGGTTTAACCACAGACCGCAAGCGGCACTAGCTGTGCGTAACGGTCCCCAGGTAGATGCCGACAAGAAGACTGACAAGGTGAAACCCATCTGAACTCCTACTGAGTCAGAATGTGACAATCTCCATACAGTCCGGTCTGTTCGTCTGATACATCGCATGGCGGGCCTAGGGGGCGGTAAATGTCAGTCCCCCAATAGCGGTACAAGTCATGTCGGAGTGAAGCCCAGAACACCCTGAGATAACACTGGAAACCTACCAGTATATCTCGCTTGCCCTGGCCAGGGACTACTCATGTAATGGCTCTCCTAGACACAGCGCGATGTCAACCCCCAATACCGGGAGAGACGAATCCTATCTAACCGTCACTGCCTCCAAGTGCTTCGGGACTGCACCCAACTACTACCTGTTTGCACGACTCCTTTGAGCCGTGGTAGGGTAGTAATCTAAGTGTAGTGGGAACACACTCGAGGCGAAGTGACAGTGTCAAGTCAGCGGACTAAGCTGTACTTATGTCACCTGGGAACTGATAACTGACGATAGGTATAGTACCAACCAACAGTTCCCGACGAGTCCTGTCCAGTGTGCTCGTAACCCAACGAGCACCCGCATACTATCTCAAGTACGACGTACTGACGGCTGTGGGACAGACCGTCTCCCACACTGGGATGAGAAGCGCATACGCTAGTCTACTCCGGAGTATCGATGCCCTGTCTTGATAGTCCTGCGACTAGGACCTGCATAAGGATGTGCTTATAGATTACCCAGCCCCCACTAGTGTGACTGCCATCACAACGCTGGTAATCAAGCAAAGATCTTAAGGGCTCCACTAATGTGTATAGGTGATATACTAAAATAAACACATGTACACATTGAAGTAGAAACAAACCAAGTAGCATACTACTATATTGAGCAAGATTGTCTATACAAGGTGAATATCCCAAGCTTCCATTAAGTAATATACAAACTAGTATGATACAGTAATGGCCTCTAGGGCATATACACTAACATACATTGGCCGTTATTCGGCATACAAATTTCATCATTTTCAATACGTATAAATCCTTGTATTATATCTCATCATATCACTATATCTGTATCATCTTAAGTACGGCATGAACCCTCATACAAACTCATCAAATCATATCCATGTCGTACGGATCTAACATCACGTACATGTCTCACTTAAGACCATAAATGAACTCTATGCAAATGAAGGACATATAAGATGCGATATTATCTCAATACCTTGAATAACTACTATACTAACTAGAGATCATAATAATATTTATAAGGTTGCGGGGGTGTTATACGCCATCCACCCGACTTCCCCTGTAGATGTAAATCTACTCACCAACTTAAAAGCTCGCTGAATCCACGCTGCTACATCGCCAACTCCGTCTCGGAATCTTCGAATCGTACCTATATTCGTATTTAAATCACATTGATGTAAATATATATCGAAAACTAAAACAACAAGCTAAACACCCGTAGGTTAGAACCTACAGCACACTTAACCCAAAAACGTCAATATAATTCTGTCGTTAACGTATAAACGTTAACGGTTCAGCTGCAACATCAAAATATGAAAACTCCGTATCGTAAATATCTGAAATTTGATAAAACCATTTCTAAAACGTTCTCAGATTTTACTGTATAAATATTTAGACAACCCAAACAATACAGAGACTTATCAAATACCCAAAATAGGCCACAAAAGAAAAACCAACACCAAAAGACATGAGGAGGCCGGCGTCGCCGGAATTTTGGGGTGGGTCGCCGGATTTTCTAGGGAGTTTGGGGTTCATGTTTGAAGTGGTGTCTCCTAGTAGTCTCAGCATACTTTCGGTCTTGCTGGATTTTCTAGTGATTATACCTAGTGGTTCCAGATTCATTTACAGTGAACTAGATAACATAAAAACCTAGTTAATGATACTGCACAACTAAACATGCCATGTGATGATATCGTGAGTTACTGAACTTAAGTTAATCTGAGCTAACCCTTCCCTGGTCATGCCATATAAAAACATAACTCATGGTACGATATATCCGTGTCGAATCTAAGGATCTTAACCCCAAAACTGACATTTGCTCCCTGATTTCCTATACTGCTAAAACAACTTAAACAAACAATACCAAATAGATTAATACACATATATAGACCTACCCTAAAACCCACAACATCCAATTCCCTCAAAGGTCCGGCGAGATCGGATTTTCCTTGATGGTCGCCGGCCAAAATCCGAGCACTGGGGTTCGTTTTCTTATGGTTAATTCTAGGTCTAGATTATAAGATCAAGATACCGTTTGATCAATTTATTTATTATTTAAACTATAGCAGATCCTCACAGAGCTAAAATTTACCTAAAATATGATATCCGATTTCTAAACAAATATTACTAACTAAAATTACAGGGTTTGAAGTTATACCTACTGAAAGACCACTAGAAAGGCTTCCTCCAAGATGCACAAGCTCAATCTATTCTAGCTTGATGGTGGTGGTAGTGACCTTAGTACTTAGTCTCATCTTTCCTTTTCTTCTCTTTGATTTGATGAAGGATTTAAATTTGGAGAATGAGGTGTTTGGCTAAGTTTGAGATATAGTGTTTTATTTAGGAGATAAGAATAGGTGTGAGAATTTGTGGTAGAGAAAGGAGGAGGTGGCATGGAGGAAGGAGGATGTGTCATGAGGATGAGACATGGTGCATTCATGCAAGGAAGAGGTGGTAAGTTATGAAGGAAGAGGTGGAAAGATAATAAGGAGGAGGTATTAGCCTATAATTAAGGGTAAAATGAGGTGTTTTGTGTGAAGGTTAACATATAATGATATATGCCATCCATGATAAAATATAACAATAAGTAAAAACCTTCATATCATAAATCCAAATCCATATAACATAAAAGATATGAAATGATAAATCTATCACTTAATTATCATTTACTTAATGACAAATAAAATATCATGATAAAATAATTAAAATATCATTTTCTTGATATCACCCTCTTATTCATATTTATCAAAATAATTACATTTTTCGGATATGATTCCGATACCCAAATTCATAAGCGATATCATTTTCGTAAACATATCAATTTTATTATTTTTATAATAAAAATTATAATTAAATATTCTTAATTTTCCAAAATGTTACAGTGAGATTGGTCAGGGGTGCTGCAATTTTCGAGAAACTTTCAATGAATTTTCAGTAGTATCCTGCTAATCCTAAGAAACTTCGAATATCCTTCACCGTCTTTGGTGTCGGTCATTCACTGACAACTGACGCTTTAGCTAGATCTACTGAGATTTATTCGCCTGAAACAATGTGTCCGAGAAATCCGACTTGATCTATCCAAAATTCATACTCGCTGTACTTGGCATAGAGTTGATGTTGTCGCAATGTCTCCAGGACAATCCGCAAATGTTCAACGTGCTCTTTCTGATTCTTTGAATTCACCAGGATGTCGTCGATGAAAATAACAACGAACCTGTCTAAGTACTCTCGGAAAACTTGGTTCATCAGATTCATAAATATAGCAGGTGCATTGGTCACTCCAAACGGCATCATAAGATATTCGTAATGACCATAGCGAGTCCTGAACGCCGTTTTAGGAATATCAGACTCTTTGACATTCAACTGATGATAACCCGAACGAAGATCTAGCTTTGAAAATACGCAAGAACCACTTAGCTGATCGAATAGATCATCGATGCGCGATAGTGGATACTTATTTTTTATCGTCACTTCGTTCAGAGCTCGGTAATCTATACACATTCTGTATAAACCTTCTTTCTTCTTCACAAGCAAAACTGAAGTTCCCCAACTTGAAGTACTAGGACGAATCCAACCTTTCTTCAGAAGTTCGTCCAACTGAGTACGGATCTCCTTCAATCCTTCAGGAGTTAACCGGTATGGAGCTTTGATCACCGGTTGCACACCAGGTATTAAGTCAATGGTGAATTCAAGAGCTCGATCAGGAGGCAAACCTGTTATATCTTCAGGAAACACATCCTCGAACTCTTAAACTACCCCTGGCTTTTCTTCTTCTGTCGGTAGAGTAAATACTTCTGCATCCTTCAGCTTAGCACGGAAGATTCCTGGCTACAAAGTTCTGTCTCCACTCTTGAAATAAAAGACTGGGGGATTTGGTATCTCAAATACCACGCTCCTTTGACGACAGTCAATTGTAGCATAGAAAAATCCCAGCCAGTCCATTCCCAATATAACATCGATGTTTGGGATGTCCAATACTTTGAAATTCGCGTAGAATTCTCGTCCGCAAACTACAACTGGACAATGATCCAATACCATAGTTGCCTTCAATACTCCATTCCCGGAACTAACATTCCAGCTTGAAATGAGTGGTTTCACGGGAATCACATGTGTTCTCACGAATCGTTGCGACATGAAGCAGTGTGACGCTCCAGTGTCGAACAGTGCTAGTGCAGGAAGGGTGGCTACTAGTATAGTACCAATGATGACTTGGCCAGTGGCTTCGGCTTCTTCAACAGTCATTGTGAAAGTCTAACGCCGGGGTACATTCCTCCTTGCTGGAGGTATATTCCTCTGTCCCTGGGGCACGTTTCTCTGCCCTTGAGGCATGTTCCTCTGTGCCTGATGGAATTGACGAGGAGGCTGTGCAGGAGGTCCACGTGGAGGTGGAGAAGGGAGAGCAAGATGAGGTGCAGGAGCCTGAATAGCCGGCCGCTGTGGAAAGGTGATGGCTGGTTTTGGGGCTAGAGCTGGGTTGAGTTTATAAGGACATGCTCCAATGGTATGAGTGAAAGCGCCACAATCTAAGCACAGGCCGTTTGCACGCCAGCGGTCCTTCGCCAGGTGTCCATTCCTCTTGCAATAGAAGTAAAAGTCTGGGCTGGGCCGATTAAATGGTACTCCCGGTCTCCTGGGTGCAAAAGTTGGCCTGGAAGAGGCTCCTCCTAGCAGGGCACTTCACACCGGCAGTCTAAGATCTGCCCTTCTTCTTCACCACTGCCTCATAGCATCGGGCAACCTTCAGCGCAAGATCATGGGTTAGAAAATCCCCTGTAGCAAGTGCAGCTTGGATTTCCGGGTCCAACCCTTACTGAAATCTTCGTGCCCGGATCTCAGCTGTCGGAATTAGGTGTGCCGCGTGAAGGGTTCCTAACAATGACAGCAAAGTTTCGGGGGGCATCGTCCATGCCGTTTTTAAAAATTTGTCGTTACAAAGAACCCTACGCTAGAATCGTTAACTAGAGATTTAGTCAGAATAGAATGTAAACAACTTTTACATCTAAGAGAATAAGAATAGAACCTTTGTAGACGGTCCTTCTCTTCAATATGCTCCGTGTAGTAGTCCCGTGACTCCACAAGGCTTCTCTTGAGACTTTGAACAAGCTTCCTTCGTAGCCTTCACGCCAAAGATGATCCACCTCGAAGCTCCTACTAGTTCAAGCTACCACTACACCAAACCCTTTAGTGTATGAAACACATCACACTAATTTGCTAAAATGGTGTGATATGATGAAGTGGGGGATGTTAAGAGCTCACTAATTTGTGCTCAAGCTTCATGATTCACATCACATGTGAGGGTTGAAGCTTGAGGAAAAGCAAGAGGAGGAAGAAGAAGCATGAGAGAAAATAGCTAAGTCTTTTGGAATGAGCAAGAATGAAAAATAAGTCTTGACCCCTCACTCATTCAAGCATGGAATTATGCAATATTAAATTGCAACCATGCTTGAATAGTGAGTCAAGAATGAATAAACAAGTATTTAACCCATGCTTGCAACCATACTTCATTTTACACCTCATTTCTATTTTCACAAAATAGAAAAGAAAATGCCATGCTTCATTTTAATATATATATATATATATATATATATATATATATCATATATATTAATATATATTTAATGAAGATTAATTAGTGAGCTAATGATATTAGTTAATATGTAATTATATCACATATAATTTATATCATATTATTAAATCAACATTTGATCTAATAATCCGGTTATATCATATACGACCGACTAATATCATTTATCTGTATATCGCATTATCGATTCAACACTTGATTCGACAATTTGGTTATATCACATATAACCGCACCGATAACAGATGACTGCCAGATTACAATACGGTATCACATACTCGTATTTAATCGGGCCCACACACATATCACATATGTGTCCTACTTCGTTTCGGTTGAATCAGGAAACTTCTGTGTGGGACTCTAAAGACTCGTCAATACGCCGGCAATAGGTGATGATCATATCAGTCACCTACAAGCCGTCAGCGGTACTAGCTGGACATAACGGCTACCCGGGTATTGAGCGATATGAAGATCAACAAGCAAGCATGTCCACAGTCTCCATGAAGCCTATCAATAACACTACAGTACAGTCCGGTCTTTTCGTCCGATATGTCGCATATCATGTCTAGGGGTGGAAATCGTCAGACCCCAGTAACGTGATAAGTCATGTCGATGTCTGGCCTATAACAGTTCGAGAAACTACTAATAACACTTATCAGTATATCTCGGCAGCAGCCCTGGGCAGGGACTTCCAGTTATAGCCAATCGAACATAGCGCAACATCAACCCCCAATACCGGGAGAGACAAAACCCCTGCTATCGCTCATTGCCTCCATACGACTCGGGACTGTACCCAAAATCCACCTGTTTGCACGGATCCTCTTGAGCGTGGTAGGGAGGAAATCAAAGCACAGTGGGAGCCGCACAAGACTCTATGACGATCTCGGGTCTACAGACTAACATGTACTAGTGTCACCAGAGGACTGCTATCTAACGATAGGTATACTACCACTTAGGAGTCCTCGGCGAGTCATGTTCAGTGTACCCAGTCTCCACTGAGCACCCGTATACCATCTCTGATGTCAAACACCAATGGATGTGGGATCATCCATCGCCCATCATATAGGTCAAGAAGCGTATACGCTAGTCTACTCTGGAATATCGATGCCCTGTCTCGATATTCCCTCGACTATGAACAATTAAAGGATGTACTTATGAACTACCCTGGCCCCACTAGTATGATCTCCATCATAGTCCGGGTAGTCAAGTACATATCCTAAGAGCTTTATCAACATGTGAGAGCAAGACAGTATAACAATATATAAGTCTACATGTTAAGATAAAGGTAACCGAATAGCATACTATCATGTCGAGCAAGAAAGTCATCTCTATATATATCCAAGCATCCATTATAATATACATCATGTGTACAATAATGGCCTCTAGGGCATACATATAACTAACAATCTCCCACTTGCACTAAGGCCATGTGTTGTAGTATCTCATACCCAACATCCCAAAGAGTCTCTCAAATTGTGTCTGGGGAAGGGCTTTCGTGAGTGGATCCGCTACGTTGTCATTCGTGTCAACTCTCCTGACCTCGATCTTCCGGCGATCTACTATCTCCCGGATCAGGTGATACCGCCTCAGAATATGTCTGGATCTCTGATGGGACCAGGGTTCCTTGGCCAAATCCACCGCTCCATTGTTATCACAATACACAGGCATTGGATGCTCAATAGACGGAACCACACCAAGATCAGCAATGAACTTCTTCATCCAGATAGCTTCTTTGGCAGCATCGTTGGCAGCGATGTATTCAGCCTCCATCATCAAGTCTGAAACGGTGTCTTGCTTGGAACTCTTCCAACACACCGCCCCTCCGTTGAGGGTAAAGACAAAACCAGAGACCGACTTACTGTCGTCCTTATCACTTTGGAAGCTCGAGTCGGTAAAGGACTCCACTTGGAGTTCACCGTTACCGTACACTAAGAACATCTCCTTAGTCCTTCTCAAGTACTTGAGAATATTCTTAACAGTTGTCCAGTGATTCTCTCCTGGATCTGCTTGATACCTACTCACTACACTTAGTGAGTACGCTACATCGGGTCTGGTACATAGCATGGCATACATGATAGAGCCTACTGCTGAAGCATAGGGTATCCCTTGCATGCGAGTTCTCTCCAAATCAGTCTTGGGAGACATCTCTTTGGAGAGAGTGAGTCCAGAGATCGTGGGTATGTTCCCACGCTTGGACTCTTCCATACTAAACCTCTTTAGTACGGTGTCTATGTACCTGGACTGGGACAATCCCAGTATCCGTTTAGATCTATCTCTATAGATCTTAATCCCTAAAATGTAGGAGGCATCACCTAGATCTTTCATTGAGAATCTTTGTTATAAGAAGAGCTTGACCGAGTGCAGCATAGGAACATCGTTTCCTATCAAGAGTATGTCATCCACGTATAATACGATGAAGACGACCTTACTCTCTGCAACCTTCTTGTATATACAAGGTTCATCTATGTTTTTGATGAAGTCAAACTCTTTGACTACCTCATCAAAACTTTCCAACTCCGCGATGCCTGCTTTAACCCGTAGATGGATTTAAGCAGCTTGCACACCTTTCCACTACTCCCACTATCTACGAAGCCCTCCGGCTGAGTCATGTACACGCTCTCTTCTAAATCGCCATTTAGAAAGACGGTCTTAACATCCATTTTTCAGATTTCGTAGTCATGGTATGCATCGATGGCAAGTAGGATCCGGATGGACTTAAGCATAGCCACTGGAGAAAAGGTTTCATCATAATCCACACCTGGTCGTTGACGAAAATCTTTTACAACAAGTCTAGCTTTGAAAGTATCAACTTTTCTATCTACACCAAGTTTCTTCTTAAAGATCCATTTGCTCCCAATGGGTTTTACCCCTTCAGGAGAAACTTTCAAAGTCCATACTTTGTTGGTGTAGATGGATTCCATCTCAGATCACATTGCATCTGGCCATTTCACAGAGTCCCCACTCATGATAGCCTGCTCGAAGCTAGTTGGGTCATCATCTTCCATGATGCAATTCTCGCTCCTACCATCAACAAGAAAACCGTAGTATCTCTAAGGTGGATGAGGAACCCTACTAGATCCGCGGAGAGGCCGGGGTTCGTTGGGAACTACTGAATCCTCTGGTTCCACTAATTCTTCAATTGTAGTTTGTTCTGCTGGAGCTTCTTCCAGCTCTACCTCTTCGCCACTAATTTCTTTTGCAAGAAATTCCTTTTTTAAAAAGGTGGCATGTTGAGCAACAAATACCTTTTGTTGTTCACTGTGGTAGAATAGATATCCATTTGAATGTTTAGGATATCCAACAAACTTACAAAGAACTGATCGTGCCTCGAGTTTGTCCGGATTTTGCTTTTTGACATAGGCCGGACAACCCCATATTCAGAGGACATTCTTGCTCGACATAATAGTATGCTATCTGGTTGTACTATATCTTGACATGTTCATTTGATCATGCATCTTACTCTTTTGGTACATGTTGATAAAGCCCATAGGATATTTGCTTGACTACTGGGACTATGATGTAGATCATACTAGTGGGACACGTGTAGTTTATAAGCATATCCTTAAACTGATCCTAGTCGTTGGTGTATCGAGACGGGGCATCAATATTCCAGAGTAGACTAGCATATACCATTCTAGTCCCATATGATGGGCGATGGATGATCCCATATCCATATGGTGTGGTGACACCAAAGATTGTATACGGGTGCTCAGTGGAGACTGGGTACACTGAACGGACTCACCGAGAACTCCTATGTGGTATTTTAGCTAGCTTAGGATAGCAGTTCTCAGGTGATACTGGTACAGGTTACTCTGTAGACCCGAGATCGTCATAGAGTCTTGTGTGTCCTCCCACTGTACTTTGATCTCCACCCTACCACGGCTCTACTGAGTCGTGCAAACAGGTGGATTTTGGGTACAGTCCCGAGGCACATGGAGGCAATGAGCGATAGGAGGGGTTTCGTCTCTCCTGGTATTGGGGGTTGATGTTGCGCTATACTCGATTGGCTATAACAGGAAGTCCCTGGCCAGGGCTGCTGAGATTTACTGATAAGTGTTATCAGTAGTTTCTCGATCTGTTATGATCCATACACCGGCATGACTTATTGAGTTATGGGGTCGACGATACCATCCTTAGACTCGATATGCAGCATATCTGACGAAGAGACCGGACTGTACAGTAAGTGTTTCCAGTTGGCTCGACCGGAGTTTTGACAGGTTCGCTTGTTTTTCTTCTGATCGCTCAATACCCGGGTGGTCGTTACGTTTAGCTATCCGCTTGCGGCTTGTGGGTGTTTGATATGATCATCACCTATTGCCGGCGTATTGACGAGTCTTAGAGTCCCACACGGGAGTTTCCTAGCTCAGGCGAAATGATGTGGTGTGCATATGAGATATACTCGGGAGCTCGATTAAATACGTGTATATGATACCGTATTTTAATCGGGCGTTTTTCTATTGGTCGGGTCATATGTGATATGACCGGTTTATTAAATCAAGTGTTGATTTAATATTGACTTTTAGCTCACTTTTCTTAAACCTTTTCTATTTGATGTATGCATGGATGTATGCATGTATATACATGTTGATGTGAATGAACACATACATGCATACATGTTTATCATGGTTGTTGATACATTGGAGTTTGCAATGAAAGACTCACATGGAATGAATATCTATATATATATTTATTTATTGAGAAAAGAAAAAGGAAATTCAACCATGGTTCATTGTTTCTACACCCTTCTACACTTGACCATGACATTAACCCTTGGTTTAATTTCCTTAGTTGTTTTAACTCAATGATAAAAATATCTAGATATTTATTTACCATGGTTTGTTGAGAGTGTGACTCTCATATATATTCTTTTTCTTTTCTCTTTTAATTAAGAGATAATCAAAAAACTTGAGCTCAAGTTTTGCCATCTTCTTCTTCTTCCTCTCTCATGCTCTCTTGAGTTTTTCATTGAGTGAGGAACTTAAAAAGAAAGGGTTTTTAAGTGAGAATACAAACCACATCACCAATCTATATTACTCTAGCCCATTAGTGTAGGTTGTTTGCTCCAGATCTTCAAAGATCAAGTGAAGCTAGGAGCTTTGAGCAAAGGGACTCCGGGTGGATCGTCGTGGACTTGGAAGGATTCAAGCGAGCCGGTTCAAACTCTAGGAAATCCAAGGAGTCACAAGAGGAGGTCTACAAAGGTTGTATTTCTCCCCACTTAGTGTTAGACACTAATTAATATGTGATACTACAAGTTGTTACCCTAACTTTCTAGTTTGATTCCTAGGTTAGTTTGCTTAGCACCCCCTAAATTTTTTAAAGTGGCATGTTTGATGCTTCCAAACCCTAGGCATGGTGCTAAGGAAACTCTATATTGTGCTGCTGCCAGGTCATCTTCAATGGACTGAGCCCATTCCTCTGCCTCTAGCGGGCTCTCTTTCCCAGAGAAATGTTTCGGGTGTAGTGCCCGGAATTGCTTGACTCCGGGTGCCTCGACCTCTGGAAGGTGCATGAGGATAGCAGTCTGCTGCTGCTGACCCTCCAAGAGGCTCTTGATAGCCTCAAGCAGTATTGTTTGCTCGTTGATGGGAGTTGCAACGGCAGGAGGTGGTGGTAGAGTAATAGGTGGAGTGTTTCCATTGACATTAGTACTCGTGTTGTTCGGTGAATCCATGACCTTGATAGATTAGGATAGATTTAAGGAATTTGAAATGTAAGGAATGTATAGTTGCTGATTCTTATTATTCTTGTGATATATTGCTTAGGATTCCATGCAGAACTGACCTGCATGGGCCGCCAACAAAACCTATCACGCCCCGCATCCCAGTGTACGGAAACGGTGACGTGGCAAGCCGCAACATATTTACTAAGAAATAAATACGTTAAGCGTAATTTAAGTAATATAATTAAAATGCATAAGAATGACAAGAGATGTAAAATAACAGTAACTTTTATTAACATTCATCTTTACAATACAACTGCTTTGAAAAGGAAATGTACAATGATAGAAAGCAATGCCTAAACAGTGGCATACAAAAAGAAAATAAGTACAAGGAAAGCTAGAAGTCTGGCTGCTCTGTGAACTGGTCCAAGTCGTTCTGGCTGGGATCGGTCTCGAGAGAATCCGGTCATCCTGACGAACATTCCAAGGAATGAAAGAAAGAGACGGGAATGTCGTCAGTGAACTAGCGCTCGGTAAGTCCTAAAAAAGAGAAAGGAATAGTACAAGTAACGCTCGGTAAGTCCTAAAAAAGAGAAAGGAATAGTACAAGTAATGTGGAATGAAACTATTAGATTACACAGGTATAAGAATATTATTCTAATGTAGTTGTTTGTAGCTTGGTACAGAAGGTATCAGTGTATACGAGAGGAGTCCAACAATCCCGTGGACTATGGTAACATGTAAGTACAAGGCTCCGTCAAAACCCATGGGACAATGGCACGCGAGTTCATGTAGGTGTCTTTTAGTGTCCATCATCGTGGCACTTTTAATACATTCTGTACCAATCTACCCCGTTAAACCCCGTAATGTATTGTATTGAATTATAGTTATCAGACATGACGAGACCATGGATACAAGTTGTTCATGTAATCAGGTTCAGGATGTAAACAAGTAGTCATGTAATCAAGTCGAGTTATAGCCATGGTTCGGTCAAGTCAAGTCATGTCTGTATGTTGATATTGTTCTGGTATTTAGGTTCAGGTTCAAGTATTTATTGTTCCCTTATGGAAAATAAATAAATAAATAAAGCAACGGGAAAAAGTCCCTAAGTGGAGCATCACGTGCCCACACGTGATAGGCGCTGCGCTTGACAAAACTAAGCTAAAACTGGGCCTCACGTGTAGACACGCGACCTCTATAGACAAAGTATATAGGCGCCTGAATAAAGCAAACAATTGGACAAAAAAACACTCACGTGATAGCACGTGACACCTTTTGGTGGGCTTAATTTGGTGGGGTCACGTGCTACACGTGATAGACTCCTATGCCTTCTGAACCCGATAGAAGTAATTTCTAATTAAAAGGGACCAAAAGCCTTATTTGGAAAATATTTCCTTGGAACTTTCTAAACAAGAAAGATTACGCTCTGTAAAACAGAGCGTCGTTGGATTAAAAATCCAATGGTGATTAAAAATCACCAAGCTACAGAAAAATTCTGTGCAAGGAAATATCTTCCTAAACTTGTTAAGAACAACAAAAGAAATATCTTCTGTAAAACAGAAGTCCTTGGATTAAAAATCCAACGGTGAATAAAATTCACCGAGTGATCTAAAAGATCATGTTGGTTGATTAGAAAATCAATCAAAATCTCTCAATAAGAGATTTTCTAAACAAATTGATTCCCTTTTTTCTCCTATAAATAAAAGTAAAGAAACACATAGGAGAAGGAGAGACGGAGAAGAAAAAAAAGAGAGAGAAACCCCTCGTAAGCAAAAAAAGAGAATTTAATTCTCCAGGAAAAAAAAAGAAAAAGAAACTCTAGGTAAGAGAAGGAACAAAACACAGAGAGAATATCTCATCCCCTTTTTACCTCCATAAGAGTTTAACTCTTCTAAAAAGAACTTAGTTCTTCCTCTGGTTGAGATCTGCAAAAGCAGATCTCCCCACAAGTTGAGAATTTAATTCTCATCGGGGAGATTCTGCCATGCAGATCCAAAACCTAGGGAAAGATCTAAATTCAGAGAATTTAATTCTCCCAAAAAGTATATAGAAATTTAATTCCTCTGATAAAACAAGGGTTTAACCCTTCATATAAGAACTCAGTTCTTCCTGATGGTGAAAGATCCGTAGAAGCAGATCTCCTCACAAGTTGAGAATTTAATTCTCATCGAGGAGATTCTGCCATGAAGATCCCAAACCTAAGAGAAAAATTAAGTCCTAAGAATTTAATTCTTACAAAACAGTGGGCTTGAAATTCAGGATCTCCATGCACGTAAAAAAAAGATTGGCACCCTTTATGATAATAACCGATCACGTGCTCCCACGTGAGCACCCTTGATGAACAAAAGAGGACAACTGAGATTGGCTCACATGATCCCCCCTAAGTAGTGCTTAGCACTTATAAAAAGGGAGTAAATTAAAGGGCAGTTTCCATTCTTAGGGCGCCTCACGTGATCCCACATGACCCAATAGTGTTTAGCACTCAGAAAAGAGAAGGGAATAACTATAAAGAAGCTGTGCCAACTTTCAGGCGCCTCACGTGACTTCACGTGAGCGCCTCAAGTTCTTAGTGTTTAACACTATTTTAAGGCCTCACGTGACCCACGTGAGAGCCAAACATACGCTATTGTTTAACACTATGATAGGCTAACCGTAGCTCAAATCATCAAAGTCTCAGTGCCAAGCGCTCCACGTGCTCCTCACGTGGGCGTTGAGAGAACACAAAGTGTTCTTTAGATAAATCCCTAGTGCCATAAAGAGTGTTCAACACTCAATAAAAAACAAAAAGAAAAGAAGGGTGTCAGAACCCAAATCAATGCTCAGCATTATTGAATAAAAAGGGGCTGAGCCCAAACAATGTTCAACATTTTACTCAAAATTAAGTGGACCGAGCCCAAGTTGGCCCACAAGTCCCTCAATTCAGATCAACGGAGCACATGTGCTCACAATCTCTTTAATTGGTCTTAGTCCCAAACCTGACTACAGATCTCCTAACCAACATTGGTTCAAGGGTATATCTCTTCACACCTGTGATACATGTCGTTGTAATTCTTCAACGTCTTCAGAGAGGTGGAAGGTCCCAATAACCAATAACGTTTGGCGCACCCCCAAACTGGTTAAACCAGAACCGTACAAACTATGATGTCTTTAAACTCATGGACTATGATGTTCTTAAACTTTATGGACTATGATGCCCTTAAACTCATACGGACTATGATGTCCTTAAACCCAATGGAACGCAATGTCCCTAAACTAAAACAATAGAGCCCACATGCTCTTTTGTTGGATCTAAATGATCCTAAAACCCCGTTAAGTAGATCTTAGTCTAAAATTAGACTAACGTATCCATAACAAACGTTTGAGTTGATCTTAATCTAAAATAAGATTAACGATCCTTAAACCAACGCAAACCCAAATATAAGATAATACGGATTTGGATTAATCCACGCCCTACGGGCGACAACATAAATTAGTCTCCGTATACAATCCACGGGCAACAAAAAAAATTAAACAAACACACACGACACGAAGTGAACATCTGGAGCAGGAGAAAGTGGTTATCACTACGCTGTAACGTAATTAACTGCAGCGACTTGCGCCTGCAGGGAAGAGCGTCCCCACAATCAAAAAACCCTCGCAAACGAGAGGGAATCTGACAAAGTCTGCTACAACAGCCGCATCCGTCTAAACCTCCGATACATGGTGCCATAAATCAACTTGGCATCTTCGAAGAGGTGGACGGATAAAACCAAATAGCATCTGCCCCCAAATTCAGGCAAGACGATCCATCCCGGATCCATCTCTGTTTTCGGCGGCGAACAGATTCTGGCACGCCCGGTGGGACCTTTTCCTCTTTCCACTCCACACTTCGTGTGTTGTGTTCGTGAACGAATCGCGGTTTAATATGGTTTCCCCTAGATTCGAGGTACTAAGATTTGGTGTCTTGCTCCCGTGCAGAGAAAATGGCTTCCAACTACACCAGCTGCAACAACAACTCCCACTCCGTCCTCGCCGGAGGAGTGACCTATGGGCCCTAAGCGGCCTCCATCTTCGCCATGCCAGTGGAACAGGTGACTCAGGACACCACTGGACTATTCTTTGGGACCATGATCCCACCGGCAAGCTTCAACGTCCCAATGCCGTCACAGGAAGCTCCGAAGAAGTCGGTCTTTGATCGGCTCACCACTACCGCGGCCCCTGATCAGTCGAAAATACTGCATTCTTAACACATCAATTTCCCTATTATTTCTAATCATCTAAAAGTGTTTGGTATAAATATAGCACATATTAGCAATTCGTCTGCAAAATATCAAATAACATGTGTTATACATTATAACCGGTATTATGAGGGAAATTGTGTGTTTATTACTACACGCATGATCTTTGTATATTTAAACACTTGTCTCAAGATTTTGTGCAGGAATTCTTCAGGTCAAAGAACTGGAACTGGTAAAAAGCACCAATAAATACAGCAAGTCAAAGACTTGAGATCTGGCAGTAAACAAGAAATAACTTTAGGATTCCAGACATCAGAAAAGGGTCATAAAGCCAACATGAAACAACCCTGAAAATTCCATGCACTGACTCCATCAAAAGGCCGCGGATCCACGACCGAGTCAGGCCGATCCGTCGCGGATCCACGGCCGATTCGACTCGTCGGCGTTTGGAACTTTTCCCGAGGCTTCTCTCTTAACGGCCAAACTTCTTCAAGACGCTTCAAAATCCCTAGAAATCTCCAGAAGCTTTCCTCCAACAGCCAATCTTCTAGGGTAAGCTTGGTACCTACCTAGCTTCCTATGCAAGCCTCATAACAACCAAGCTTCTAGGAGAAGATAAAGGAAAAACTATAAAAGGGGACCTAGGGCTTCATTACAAAAGTTTGTTCATTAGTTTATTAGTTGAGTTGTTGAACATTAAACAAAATCCCTACACAAGTTGAGTGATACAACTTGTAACTCAAAACCCTAGCCCAAATCCAATTCCAAAGCCAAATCAAGATTCATCGAGAACAAATCAAGCAAGAAAATGAAGATCCTTTGAAGCAATGTCGATCATCATCCGAGCAAGAGATCCACGACAATCCACGAATCAAGAAGATTGATGCGAAGCTAATTTCGACGGATCTAGTTACCTCCTCAAATCTTGTAACCTCGAATTGAGTGAATGTGTACCTAATCGTCGATTAATAAAGGTGAAAATTGTAAATCTTGCTTTCTTTACATTCTTTCATTATGAAAATTTATCGATTCTTGATTCTTTCATTTTTCATGATGTGTGAGTGAAATCTCCGCTTGTAGCGGAATCGAGAGAATAGGTAGATGATGATGAGGAAATTCTTTAACGTTTCTTAAGTCTTGTGAGGTTTGTTAACTCTAGGAAAAAGAATCATCGATGACCTAATTTTGAGCGAGATCGCTTTCTTGAATGTTTTCGCTCCAAATTAGAGATCAAAGATCGGTGATTTTCTTGACTAGAGGCTAGAATTTGAATGATAATCAATGAAAAGATAAGGGATAGTGAAGGAGAAACCCTAGTTTCTTCAATAAGATCCCTAATCTTCATTGATCGCCATCGATCTAGCTACAATTCCTCAATAGATAAGATTTTGTAATCTTTAGTTTTCATGATCACTACTTATTTGATCGATTCCTACAAGCTATTCTTCAAATCTTGATAATTAAATCGATTTGGACATTTTCTTGATCTTTATCAATTCTTGATCCTAGATCTATTTCTTTATGATTCTTGAAACTAAATCTCACAAATATTGAATCATTTTCTTTTATCTTTTCTTTTCAACTCAAATAAAACGATTTCGAACAAATTCACACAATCTCTGTGGACGATCCGCTCTCACTAACGAAACTACAATAGACACTGTTATTGATTGCGGTATAAATTTCTTTGATTGTGATTAAAACTTTTCCAAATACACCTGAAGATGATCAATCAAATCACTTTGAATATCACTTTGCAGCCCCTCTCAACGGGTCGTCCAATTCCAGCGTCTCGGTCTTTAACAGACTAGGTCAAAGCTCAAATGGGCCCATGAAGAAGCATGCAATACCCGAAGGGGTTATCCCAAAGCGGATAGCCATTCCGGCTCAAGTAGAGGAAATCGTCAAAGCGGCTTCTCCTGCTAAAGGATCAGTCTTTGCAAGACTAACCGTTCCGACTCCTGCTTCGGGCGAAGTCACCAAGGCTTCTTTCCCTGCTCAAAAGTCAGTCTTCAATAGGTAGGACGTTTCTTCTCAGCGGACGTCGGTCTTTGATAGGCTGGCACCGGCAGCAACCTTTCACCAGAACAGGGGGCATGATGAAGCTACCCTGACAATGGAGGTGATCCCATCTGCAAGACGCGCTCGACGTCGCCACTGGCGCCGAGTGAGGAAAGCTAGAGGCAGTTCCCCTTCTGGACTGACTCCACCAGCTCCAATGGTGGAAATTGATGCTGCTGTTCCAACTGGAAACAACTTTGAACCACTTAGGAGGGTGCGCAAAAACTCTCCAACTGCTGTGTTAAAAAGATCTCCTCCACCTGCTGAAAATGTTACAAAAGCGGAGCCAGAGCAGCCTCCTCAGCGGCTATCCTCTAAAATCCATAGGGTATGGCGAAGGGTCCAAGACTCCATGATTGATCAAGACTACCCCCGCCGATCGAAGAAAATGAAGGTTCGGAAAGAGAAGGACCACCCCACTGTACCACAGAAGGTATCGTCTATATGGGTGCCCGCTGCAACGGCCCCCTCAAATTCAACCGCTCATGAAAGGAGAAGGCCGGAGAAGATCCCTGCGTCTGCGACGAATCGCAAGGGCACTGAATCCAAACGCCCCAAGTCTGGGGGCATGGTAGTGCACACCATCTACATGGATTCCGGGAAAAAGGATAGCCGTATCTCTACGGGTCATCGACCACTTACACGGTCTATGACAAAGGCTCAGGAGCAACAACAGCGAAAGCTCCAGGAGATGCTGAAAAAGATGGCCGCACTCTCTGGGCCAAAAGAAAGCCCGGAGACATCGTCGGAGCAACGCCAGGAGCAGGAAACCGATGCCGAATTCCTCCGAACGATGCTCGAGAAGAAAGACAAAGAGGCTGCGGAACAAGCGGCCAACATAAAACAAATGGCGCTCTTGTTACAAGATATGGTCGGGATGATGATACAACCGGATCCTCCAGCTGAAGACCCTCCGATTATCTTTGAAGACGACAGAGGGAAGACATCAAACGCTCTTCCGGCTCTATCAGCAGCCAAAGAGGAGACCATCTCCATAGCCGCCCTTGACGACTATATAGCTCAACAGATACGACCTCATCAGGTGAGCGAAGCGGCTGGCCAAATCGTCAAAACTAGACGACCCTACCCGGGTTGGTACGATCAAATAAAGTACCCGCCGGGATATACGATCCCTAAATTCCACGTGTATAAGGGGACGGGTAATCCACACCAGCACGTTGATCAATTCAGATCCTTGAGCAGTAATACTGGGGGTGACGACAAACTGCTGCTTCGCCAGTTTGTTGGCAGCTTGTCGGAGACAGCATTCGAATGGTACTCCGAGCTTCCGAATGACTCTATCAAGACATTTGCAGAAATGGAGCTACTATTTACACAAAGATTCACAAGCGCTAGCGAGCGCATCCCGATCGCCGCATTAATTAACGCTAGAGTGAAGTCGGGAGAAATCTGGGTTCAATACGCCATTCGGTGGCGGAACCTGTGGTCAAAGTGCAAACAACGCATAGAGGAAGCTCTTGCCGTGGGCATGTTTGTAGGAACCTTCGATCCTCAGGCGACCATATCCCAATTCTTGATGTTTTTCAAGCCGACCACCTTCCAGGCCTTGATCGACAAGCTCGCCCAAATGGACCGATGGGCCATAAGTCGTCCTCGTTGAAAACGGAGCTTCGAAACGAAAGGGGTAAAGGGAAAGCTACCTTCGTCGCCAACGCTCAACAACACCCGAGTGATCCGAAGCTAGCTGCTTGCCAAGGCAACAAATCGCGATTCCTCGACGAGAAGTTAATACGTCCTTACTCGTTTCCCTGGGATAAAACGAGGAGACCGTTCGAACTAGCAGCACGCATCAGGCCCATCACCCTGCCGGATCAGAAGCGCCCACTGCAGCCCAGTGACGTCAATAATCCCAACTACTGCCCATACGACTGAATGTTGGGCCATCCGACTGAAGATTGCTTTGTCTTCAAAGCTGGATTGAGGACCAGTACCAGCAAGGTAAATTCGAGCTGTCCGAAAACTGGAGGGTGAACCCGCCACAACCGCACGCTCCGAAAAAGATAGATACGCCGGGGGCATCATACTCATTTATAGAGGAAGCTCCATGGGAAGTTGTTCTCTCGGAGAATACTAAGAGAACGCTAAAGGTTCTTCAAGCATGTCCAGCGATTAGGTGGAAGAGCCCGCTGGAGCCTGAGATTATTGTGGGGATGCTGAAGCCGTGCCCAACGCTGAAAGATGGTGATGATGGACAGAACCTCCGGGCCAAGCCTCTGAAGTCTTTAAAGAAGAAGAAGAAGGCCAAGAAGCCCGTCCAACCTGACGATAACCGTACAGGTTTGCAGAAATACATCGATGCACTGGAAGAATATAACCAGAAGGCTCGGACCCCAATTACATTGGATGAATTCTTCAAGCATGTTCTTGAGAATGTAGACGATAACGCTGATGAGGGAGACGATTCTTTAGAAGAGTCCGAGAATTATGTGGCGAGCTGCCGCATGATCTCTCACTCGTCAATAAAGGGCAAAGAAGCTCCTGATGCAGAGAAACTGGGGGCAGATCCAGAACCGAAACTCTTGGAACCGTCAGACGAGATGATTGACATGTTGCTGAACGAAGCTCGTCAGAGGAGCAAAGCTGATCGAGAGCGCGAAATGGCCATATTCGAAAAAGCCAAACGTCGGCGACAGGATGAAAACCTTGAAGCACTCCAACCAGATCGAAGCACGCCTGCAGCAGACAAAAACAGGCTTAAGACAAGGAAACGGTTCGCTAAAGCCCTGTCAATGGGAATGAAGCTGCCACCTTTCAAAGGAAATACTCCTGGCGGTATGTACCTTGATGAAGCGGACGTTCATCCGAGCTACTGCTTGTACCATCGGAAGGTCACACACCCCACTGAAGAGTGCAATGCCTTTAAAAACTGGTGGCATGGATATGTTGCCCACCAATTACACGTCAAGCGATTGAAGCGCAAGGCTTGTCGGGAATAAAGAAGCACGACAGATGAGCATAAAAGAACTGCCGGCAACTGTCACATGGTTGAATCCGGGGGATCACAAGTTCTCACATTCGGAAGCGATTCTGATGAAGAAATAGCCCTCGGCCCCCTCTTCAAAGAATCCACCCCGGGAAAAGAAGAAGAGATGAAGAAATGTGAGAATATTCGGCTGCGTAGTCGTACGTTGCCTAAAAAGAATCTCGGACCCACAAACAAGGGGATGAACAAAAAACATAAAGGGAAGGAAAAAGTCCCTGAGGATATCGCCCTCGACGATCGAGCCGTCGAAGAGCTCACAGCCAAGGACCCGCTCAAGAAAAACAAGGTGGATTACAACGTCCTGGAACACCTGAAAAAGATACCCTCACAGCTAAGCATTCTCGATGCCCTTCTGTTGTCTAAAGAGGCATGAGATTCTCTGGTCAAGGCACTACAAGAGCCCGACCGGTTTCAAGCTTTTCTTGCCGAAGAAAAGATGAAGGACGAGCTCGAAGAGGTTCATACAGCTGACATAACCTTCAGCGATGAAAATCTCCTCCTCGGAACGTGCGAGCACAACCATCCCTTGTATGTCACTGGGTATTTCCATGGCATCAAGATAAGGAAGATCATAATTGACAACGGGTCCTCTGTCAACCTTCTCAACGTGAGGGTGCTAAAGGAAATTTGCATGAGCATGCAGCACCTAGCTCGAGATAAAATCACCATCTCCGGTTTTGAATCCCAGTCATCACGGACGCTCTGGTCTATAATTCTCACATTAAGCTTCGGGATGCTCGTCACTGACATAAAATTTCATGTTATTGACGCCAAGACTTGCTACAACGCTTTGCTCGGCAGGCCTTGGTTATACGAGTACAACATCATCCCTTCTACACAACATCAGTGTATGAAGTATTTCAAAGATGGTCTCGAGTACACCGTTACGGGGGAGCTAAACACATTCGCTGTGAACGAAGTCCGAAAATATGAAGACGCCAAGTACTTCCTGCCAGACTTCGAAGACATGGAGAAGTGTCATAAGCCGGAACTTAAACAGAAGCCCGTCACTCCCATTCCTATTTTTCGAATCGATGCCGAGGAGGATGAAGAGATAGTCTACTCGGGACAGTCTCAGAAGCGGAATGATAAACCCGGACCATCCGCTCCAATCTTGGTCTCTGGCAGCGACTCCGAAGTTGAAACCAACGCCGTATTCTCCGTCCGCCCGTCGATGCAAACCTTCGTTGGAGTAGACCAGAGTTTACAAATCATAATGGTTTTGCGGCAGCACTATAGAGAGCTTGAGGCGCTTGAGACATATAGTGTGCAAGAGCTGTATACATTCTACGTCCCTCCCAGGCGAAGAACTGAAAGGCAATCCTATTCTATCGGTCTACGAAGACTAAAGCCGAAAGAGAAGTCTAGCATGGTGCCGATCCTGCGCTCGACAGGCTCCAACCCATTCGTCTGCCCAGGTACTACACCAAGGGATTGAAAAGGTTATTAAGATGCCAAGGCGTACCTTTCAAACAGACTCCTCGACAAGCTCAGTTCTACAACAGGATTTAGAATGTCCCCGGAACTCAGCGAAAATTGCCCAACAGAAAAATGGAAATGATTGGGTTTTGATATGTCCAGTCTAAGAAACGGGAGCAATTCCATGACTGCCATGTCATAAAGGACCTTGATGAAGAAGAGGATGCCTTTTTAAAAGACGCTGACACTGAACCAGAACGAGATCCTGCCATAAAAATTCCAAGTCTGTCGTTTGAAGAACAGATGGACAAGCAAATAAGGGAAGCGAGTCAAAAGGTTCGGAACGACTACAGCCGCGAAATGGCCATTTACGAGAAGGCCAAGACACAACGTCTTCTTCGGCAGGCTACGAAGGACGACAATGCCCTTCACCGTCAGCCCTCCATGCATTCCCAAGACAAGAAAAAGGGCCGACGCAGAGGCAAAAACAAGTCAAAGAACGGAAAAAATGTTCGACAGAAGCAAAACGGATCCAAAAAGCCACGCGATCAAGAAAAGGTCAGCCGGAATTCGTCTTTAACGAAAAAGATGGGTCGAGCATATTCTTTCCCTCGAGAAAAGATAAGGAAAATCTTCGACCTCATCATGAAACATCAAATGATGACACTCCCAGAGTCTCGGCATCCCGATCAAGCAAACGAGGTTCATCACCCAGACTACTGCTCATATCACCGAGCGATAGGACATTCTCTTGAAGACTGCTTCACTTTCAAAGACTGGGTTGAAGACCAGTATCAGCAAGGCGGGCTCGCTTTATCCGACAATTGGAGGGTAACCCCACTACAAAAACATGAACCAAAAGCAACGAATATAGCGAGAGTAAAACTAGATCAACATCGGTCATGGAAACGGTCTCGTACCTGCCATGTGATAACGCTGTCAGAAGAAGGAGAGCGCGAGAATATGGATGACCTATCCTGGTGCTTCGAAAATGAGGATGAAGAGGAATTGATCTCAGAATTTCCACCGGCGCCAAAAGAGTTGGAGGATGGGATACACACCACTGCAGACAGCCTAAGAAAGATCGCCTTGGGTACGGCAAACGATCCGCGACCAACGTTCGTCAATGAGCTGCTATTTGAAGAAAAGGTGGCTACGCTAAAAGATGTCCTCATGCAGTATAAAGACTGCTTCGCATGGAACTACTCCGAGATGCCGGGACTAGATCCAGAAATTGCTGTGCACAAATTGGCGATATCTCTGGACGTCAAGCCAGTCAAACAGGCACCGATAAGAATGCTGCTCGAAATTGAGATGAGCATCAACGCCGAGGTCAAGAAGCTAATCAACTCCGGCTTCATCCAAGAAATTCAGTACCCTGACTGGATCACCAACATTGTCCCAGTAATGAAGAAAAATGGAACGGTGCGCATCTGCGTGGACTTTCGGGACCTTAACAAAGCCTGTCCGAAGGATGACTTTCCCATACCGGTCACCGAGCTGATGATAGACAACACGTCCACTCACGAAGTCTTCTTCTTCATGGACGGCTCGTCAGGATACAATCAAATAAAGATGCATCCCGAAGACCAGAAGCACACCGCTTTCCGTACTTCTCTGGGCATATTCTGCTACAAAGTGATGCCTTTCGGTCTAAAGAACGCCAGCGCTACCTATCAGAGGGTCATGATGAAGATCTTCGATGACCTCATACATGAAATCGTCGAGTGCTATATCGACGACCTCGTGGTGAAAAGTAAATCGTACGGAGAGCATTGGGAGCATCTGGAGATTGTGTTCCAGCGCCTCCGGAAATACAACCTGAAGATGAACCCTCTCAAATGCGCGTTCGGAGTTTTCTCGGGCAAATTCCTAGGATTCATCGTACGACACCGGGGTATCGAAATAGACCCATCAAAGATCAAGGAGATCATGGAAATGCCTCTGCCAAGAACTCTCAAGAAACTGTGGTCTCTACAGGGAAAGGTCACGTATATCCGGCGGTCCATAACCAATCTCTCCGGCAAATGCCGCCCCGAAAGCCATTTAATGAAGAAGGGGACCCCTTTCGTCTGGGATCATAAATGCCAGAGCGCACTAGACGAAATCAAGCAATACCTGCAGAATCCGCCGGTACTGATCGCTCCAGTCAAAGGAAAGCCCCTCATCCTGTACACAACAGCCCTTGAAGGTTCTTTAGGCGAGCTATGGGCACAGGAAAATGATCAAGGGAAAGAGAGAGCCCTCTACTATTTTAGTCGAGTTCTCCTGGGGGCAGAAAACAACTACTCCCCCATCAAAAAACACTGCCTGGCGTTAATCTTCGCGATAACGAAGCCCAGACACTATGCGTTGGCGCATGAGGTCCTTCTCATATCAAAGGTGGATCCTCTCAAGTATTTGATGTCAAGAGCCATACTAACAGTACGACTCGCTAAATTGGCCCTCCTCTTGATGGAGTTCTCGATAACATATCGACCTCTCAAGGCGGTGAAAGGCCAGGCCATCGCCGACTTCCTCGCTGAACATCCGATACCCGGCGACTCACCTTTAAATTGCGAACTGCCAGACAAGCACGCATTTGAAATGATCAATAGAGAAAAAGGAGGGAGTGATACCCGATGGGAACTCTATTTCGACGGGGCATCTTCCATGAAGAAGAGAATGCACAACTCCCCCATAATCAAATCTGGGGTAGGCCTTATCTTCGTGACTCCGCAAGGAAGGATAATGTGCTTTGCATTTTCCTTAACAGAGTCGAGAACAAACAATGAACCAGAATATTGTAATACCCGAGACCAATAATGCTATGTATATTACTAGTTGAGGGTTATTTACTGCTCATTCCAATTTTCCTGATTTTCTGGTGTTTATTGCTAAATTTTACCCGGTTAAGTCATTTTGGCACATAACAAATTTTAACTCCGAAAATGAAATTTAAGATGTCCATGTTGGCCTACTCGTCGCCACTAGTCGCGTGGTAGCGTCCGCGTGTCGAAATTCCGTTCCGTTTGGCTAAACGGGCAAGTTTGGGCGACTACGCGCGCGTGCAAGTGTCCGACTTGGGGGCATGCATTTTAACCATTAAACACCTCTTTTCAAAATTTGGAACCCGCTTAAAATCCTATAATTTGAATTTGGAACATTTGGGCGCAACCCGGGCGCGATTTGGAAATGTTTCATTTCGCGCCAAAAAGGCCCATTTAATTTAATATCTTAAAACTTTATACATATACGTATATATTTTCGTTAACAGTAAATCCCCACTAAATCTCTAAATTTGATTTTCCTAAGCCACCCGTACACTTTCCCTGGCCAATCACGAGCCATCTTTCCCCTCGTGGGCCCCCCCGTTCCACTCTATCTCTCTCCGCCTCTCTCTATCTCTCACTCTAAATCTTTCTCTCTCAAATCCTATTCTTTCTCTCTCTAATCCCTCTCTCTCTCTTACTCTATATATATATTCGCATGCAGCAATGCCTCCCCTCGAACCCATCTTCCTCCTTTCGAAAACACAAACCCTAACCCTAGCCCGTACTTGCGCAGCCCACCACCGCCACCGCAACCTCGCCGTCGCCGCCCTCACCACCACGACCTCCACCGCACCCACATACTTTCCTCCTCCCTCATTCCTCCTCTCTCCCGCACCTGCACGCAACCCCGGCCTCACCTCCAACCTCGCAGACCTCGCCGCCGACGCCACCCATCGTCGTCGACGATCCCCGCGACACCCTTTCACCCTACTCGACCCGACCTCGTCGTCGTTCCCTCCTCCCCTCGCCGGAACAGTGAACCCGAGCCCTCATCCATTGCCTACCTCCGCCGTTCGCCGGGAAAGCGCGCCGGCGACCTCGTCGACGCCACCTTCGACCACCTACCTCTTCCCCTCGACCACCAGAGCCGACCCCCTCTCCTCCAGCTCGCCGCAACACCCCTTTCCAGCGACCCCGAGCCTTCCAGCCGTTCCAGCACCCTCGCCGCACCTCCTGTTCGCCGCCGGTGGGTCCATCGCCGTCGGGCCCATCATAGTTACCCCTGTTCCTCCTCTGTAAGCATCACTTTACTCCCTTTGATGCAAACCCCGCTGATCTTGTATGTTTATCTTATTGCTAACTTGTTGCCGATAACTTTTGCCGGAATCCGACCGTGCCGTCCGACGAACCCGACGCTCCAGCGAAGTCCCCTGGTCCGTGTGATCCCGTTGACCTCTGTTGGGACTCGATCCGTGGCCCGTACTTCCGTATCGCAGTTTCTGCCGACATCGCATCCGTGTTTCGGTTTGCGGAACCGCCGAGGCAAGTATCCGAATACTTGCTTTAACATGCTACAAACTTAATAATCATGTTATCTGTTATAATCACACGACTTGGTGGCAATTACAATCATCCGTAATATTAAACCATTGTATTAGTTACTTGTAGTTAATCGGTATGCTATTAATTCACACTTTAACTAATTAACCAATTTGGCACCTCATTGCCTAAATTGCTAGATCATCCTTGTAACTATTATTATGCTTAGTTTAAATTCATGCAACTCCATTACGTAGGTTATCGATATCGCTTCACTTGTGGCTTTTGCACCCCAAAGGTGCGTGAACCGATTAACATGAAAATACAAACATCACTGTGTTCACATAGAATAATATTGTTAGTTACTGTTCCTGTTGTTGTTCATTATTTGTTACTATACCTGTTATCATCATATACCTGATTGCATTACTTATTGACCGATCTTGATACACCTGACACATGTTCTGACACATCGGACACAACACCCTGTACATATCGACTCTATCTATGGAAAGTAACCTGACCTGTTACCTGATCTCATGCCTAATGCCGACAAACCTAACCATTCCTGCTGTCGACCCAGACAGACCTACTGTTACTTGACCTTGCGTCGGCATTAGTCCATAACTACTGGATACCTGACTTGACATACATAGTTTGGGGGTATGGGGAAATCAAAGGTGAAACCGACTTGTAACTCAACAGTTCGATACATTGTTCTGATCAGTCTTACGGGCTTGGCCGGTCCGGGAGTGATGATGCTGACATCACTCGTCTATCCTACTACCTTTTACTGCTTAGCGGCACGTCTCGGACTCAGCCCCGAGGATCATGACCGTGGTCCCGGGCACGCACGGGATACTATTGAGTTACATCGACGATTCATCAATTGGTTTCAAAGACTATAGAGTAGAAAACCTGATAGGACAGTTTAGTCACCACTGCACCTTACCCTGCTTGTTATCTCTTATTACTGCTTTATTCATGTTCATGCTTGCATTGTTTATTACCATGTTTATGCTATATACTTGATATCTTGACGCGCTGACGTCTGGGTTTTGCATGGCCCAGATTCCGTGCCCTTGACGTCGACCGAGCAGGAGTACTTCAGCCAGCAGGCTGAACTGTGAGTTCTTGAGAGTTTAGTTTATTTATGTCATTTCATTTCCTGATGTGAGCCCGCATTATGGGACATACTGATTATTCATTGTATTGGATCATTAGCTTCCGCACTTATTGTTTATTGATTCTTGTTATTATGGATTTGGACATGTATTAGTTTAGTTTATTTTTACTGTTCTTGATATCTTTACAACCGTAATGCGACTGTGGATGGATACTTCCTACCCACAGGTAGCATGGTTGGCTATGTCACGTGCCCAAATCTTGCGTACTCTGGGAAGCGGGGCGTGACATGGTTTTATGGTATCAGAGCCATAGGTTAGTTGGGTTGATTCTTTGTAGTTGGGTATCGCACCCGATACACGAATCAGAATACCCGTGACTAGGAGACATGTCCTGCCACCTTGACCGTTTTACCGTCCTTGAATCATTCTTCCAGATCATGTCGACATGCAAACTTACTTTGCATTGTCAACTCGAAACCTAACTTCTTGTTATCTCTAGGACTTAGGCGACTTGGGTGGAGTTAAGTAATTGCGGCTATGATACCGCGGCATAGCCTCAATGCAGTACTCTATTTAAGTATCTTGGAGTTCTAGCTTTGGTTTATATATTGAATCTATCATCATGCTAATGTTGTTTGTTTTGATTTCAGGACCATGGCAGATAAGAATTTCAAGACGTATCAGAGGCGTGTGGACGAAGCCGCCATGTTAGGAGTGATACGTGGGATGTTAGAAAATCAGAAGAGGCAAACTGAGCTGATCCAACAGCAAGCAGATTCATTTCAGGAGGGTTTGCAGGCTATTCAGCAGTCTGTAAACACCGCTGTAGCGAAGCCAGTTGACCGGGTAGGGACCGTGGCAGATTTCAGACGGTTGGGTCCTACTACTTTCACTGGCTTGGAGGAGCCGTTGCCAGCCGAGCAGTGGCTTATGGACACTGAGAATTTATTGATTGCGGCACAGATCCCAGAAGACAAGAGAGTTGATGTGGTGCGCATTCAGCTAGTGGATTACGCCCGAGAGTGGTGGCTTGTGGAGGAGACCCGCCTGTCCAAGCCAATCAGTTGGGCGGATTTCTCCAAAAGTTTCTTGGAAAAGTTCTTTCCGCGGACTGCACGGGAGGAAATGGAGGAGAGATTTATTGGGCTGAAACAAAATGGAGCAGCTGTGGATGTGCATGCAGCGGAGTGGACGAGACTTAGCCGTTTCGCTGGGCCCTTAGTCGCCAAGGAGGCAGACAGGGCGCGAAGGTTCTTGCGCAGTTTGGATGTGGACATCCAGAGGCAGATTGTCTCCCTGGGTTTGACCACTTTCTCGCAGGTTCTTACGGCAGCCAGAGAGCAACAGAGTTTATCAGGATCGAAAGGGAACCTTCACCAGACAGCAGCTACGGCCAGGAAGCCTGCATTTGTACCTAACCGAGATCATGGGCGCAGAGGTATTCCAGTGGACCGTCGAGGTGTAGCGCCAATGAAGAAGCCTGTGATCGTTGATCGAAGGAAGAGCGTGACCTGTGCCTACTGCCACTTACCTGGGCACGTGCATAAGGAGTGTAGAAGAAGACTGGGACTTTGCTTGGTTTGTGGAGCAGCCGATCATGCAGTCAGTGCTTGTCCGTCGAAGCTTCGCACGAGAGATGATATACAGAAGCCTCCGCAGAGACCGTTCCAGGGGCAGAAGCAGCTGACACAAGGACCCAACCAGGGTCGAGCTTTCACTTTGACAGCTGAGGAAGCCAAGGCATCAGGAGAAGTGGTTTCAGGTACTGTACTCGTTCGTGGTTTTCCTGCTTTGGCATTATTTGATTCCGGAGCATCCCACTGTTTTATGTCATCAAATTTTATAACTACACACTCGATCGCCTGCACGACCCTGTCTAGTTTTTGGGACATACACACTGGGAATGGGAAAATCATAGCTAGTAAGGAATGTAGAGATTGTACTGTTGTTGTTTGTGGAAGGGAGCTTTTTGCGGATTTCTTGGTGATTGATACGGGCAATTATGATGTAGTCTTGGGAATGGATTTTCTTGGCACTTTCCACGCACACATTGATTGTAGGGCAAGGAAAGTAATTTTCCAGATTCCCGGACACCCTGAGTTTATTTTCATCGGAGGAAGCAGTTCTGTCGGGCCAGTCGAGTTTAGAGCTAGGCCGACGAACAATGTTCTTGCGGCTATGGTTGCGGATAAAAATGAAGAGCCGGCAGTTGTTCGCGACTTTATGGATGTGTTTGAAGATATTTCAGGCCTACCGCCGAAGCGAGATGTGGAGTTTGCGATCGACCTCATTCCTGGTGCAGCGCCAGTATCAAAATCTTATTATCCGATGGCACCGGTAGAATTGGAAGAGGTTAAGAAACAGGTGGGTGAATTACTCGAGAAGGGATGGATTCGAAGCAGCAACTCACCTTGGGGAGCTCCAGTTCTTTTAGTGAAGAAGAAGGATGGCACGAGAAGGATGTGCATCGATTACCGAGAATTAAACCGGGTGACTATTAAGAACAAGTACCCGATCCCTCGCATTGGAGAACTTTTTGAGCAGCTTAGTGGCGCGAGGGTATTCTCGAAACTGGACTTGCGATCAGGATATCATCAGGTCCGAGTGAAGGCAGAAGACATTTGCAAGACGGCGTTTCGAACTCGGTATGGGCATTTCGAGTATTTAGTGATGCCTTTCGGAGTGACTAATGCGCCGGCAATATTTATGGACTTGATGAACAGGATCTTTTCACCGTTCTTGGACCAGTTTATTGTGGTATTCATTGACGATATTCTGGTGTACTCAAAGAGTCCGGAGGAGCATGCTGAGCACTTAAGGATCGCACTGCTAACGCTGAGACAGGAGAAATTATTCGCGAAGATGAGTAAGTGCGAATTCTGGCTGGAAGAAGTGAAGTTTCTGGGGCATGTCGTGTCGGGCGATGGAATCGCCGTTGATCCCGAGAAGATTACAGCAGTTCGAGATTGGCCTGTTCCAAAGAATGTTGCAGAGATAAGAAGTTTTCTTGGACTCGCCGGTTACTACCGAAGATTTGTGGAGAACTTCGCTCGTTTAGCTGAGCCGTTAACCAAACTTACGCGCAAGGAGGTACCGTTTGTTTGGACAGATGGATGTGCATTGGCCTTCGAGACGTTAAAGCAGAAGTTGATAACCGCCCCTATCCTAACCGTACCGGATGATTCAGGAGGACTGGTGATTCACAGCGACGCATCTGGAAAAGGATTGGGATGTGTTTTGATGCAGAATGGGAAAGTCGTCGCTTACGCATCGAGACAGCTGAAGACTCATGAGCAGAACTATCCGACTCACGACTTGGAGCTTGCAGCCGTGATCTTCGCCCTGAAGATTTGGAGACACTACCTTTTGGGCGAGAGAGTTGAAGTCTTTACGGATCACAAGAGTTTGAAATATGTGTTCACTCAGAAGGAGTTGAACATGAGGCAACGCAGATGGTTGGAGCTGATGGCCGACTACGACCTTGATCTTAAGTACCATCCGGGAAAAGTTAACGTCGTGCCAGATGCGCTAAGTCGGTTACCAGCAATTCAGTTATTGACTGCACAGAGAGAGATCATTGAGGAGTTTCGGAGATTTGACTTGGAGGTTGTGCTACCACACGCTACAGGACAGTTTATGCAGTTGCAAGTACAGTCGTCCTTAGTTGAGAAGATTAAAGCGACACAATCGCAGGATCCTAGACTGCAAAAGTTTCGAGAGCAGGTTGAAGCCGGACTACGAACCGATTTACTGATCCACGAAGACGGTTCGTTGAGATATGGTAGCCGTGTGTGTGTGCCAAAAGGAGATGTGCGTGAAGAGCTTATGAAGGAGGCACACAGTTCAGCTTACTCTGTACATCCAGGAGGGACAAAGATGTACCGAGATATTCGACAGCACTTCTGGTGGGAAGGTATGAAACGGGAAATCGCTCGCTTCGTGGCTAAGTGCTTGGTATGTCAGCAAGTCAAGGCTGAACACCAAAGGGTTGCTGGTTTGTTGCAACCACTTCCGATTCCTCAATGGAAGTGGGAACATATAACCATGGATTTCGTGATGGCTTTACCGCGGAGTCCAAAGGGCAACAATGCAGTATGGGTGATTGTCGATCGGTTGACCAAGGCAGCTCACTTTATTCCTTTTCGGGTTGGTCAACCGACAGAGACCTTGGCAGAGCGATACATGCAGGAGATTGTCAGATTGCATGGAGTACCGGTAAGCATCGTGTCCGACCGGGACACTCGGTTCTTGTCGCACTTCTGGAGGAGTTTACAAGAAAGTTTGGGGACTCGATTGAAGTTTAGCACAGCCTATCATCCCCAGACTGATGGACAATCGGAGAGAACGATCCAGACCCTTGAAGATATGTTGAGGGCTTGCATGTTGGACTTCAAAGGTTCTTGGGAAGATCATCTACACCTGGTGGAGTTTTCGTACAACAACAGCTTCCAAGCAACTATTCAGATGGCCCCGTTTGAAGCACTGTATGGTCGTAAGTGCCGTTCACCGGTTTGTTGGGATGATGTTGGTGAACGAAGGTTACTAGGACCAGATTTGGTGGTGCAGACAGTCGAGAAGGTGAATACAATCAGAAAGCATATGAAGGCAGCTCAAGACAGACAGAAGAGTTGGGCCGACACGTCAAGAAGACCTCTAGAGTTCGCCGTGGGAGATTTGGTATTTCTGAAGATATCACCGACTAGAGGGGTGATTCGCTTTGGAAGTCGGGGAAAGCTTAGTCCCCGATTCGTTGGACCCTTCGAGATATTGGAGCGTGTCGGAGAGGTATCGTACCGGTTGGCGTTACCATCGTCTTTAGCAGGAGTTCATGATGTATTTCATGTGTCTCAACTACGGAGGTATGTTCGTGATGAGACCCATGTTTTGGATCACTCGGAGTTGACCGTTCGGGAAGACCTGACTTTTGAGGAGCGACCAGTCGAGATCAAGGATCGAAGAGAAAAGGTTCTTAAAAACAAGGTTATCCCTCTTGTGCTAGTTTCTTGGGGTAACCGATCGCATGGAGAATCTACTTGGGAGCGAGAAGACGAGATCCGGCAGAAATTCCCTCACCTTTTCCAGTAGTTAGTTATCTTGTATCCTTGAAATTTCGAGGACGAAATTCTTTTGTAGTTGGGTATGATGTAACACCCGAGACCAATAATGCTATGTATATTACTAGTTGAGGGTTATTTACTGCTCATTCCAATTTTCCTGATTTTCTGGTGTTTATTGCTAAATTTTACCCGGTTAAGTCATTTTGGCACATAACAAATTTTAACTCCGAAAATGAAATTTAAGATGTCCATGTTGGCCTACTCGTCGCCACTAGTCGCGTGGTAGCGTCCGCGTGTCGAAATTCCGTTCCGTTTGGCTAAACGGGCAAGTTTGGGCGACTACGCGCGCGTGCAAGTGTCCGACTTGGGGGCATGCATTTTAACCATTAAACACCTCTTTTCAAAATTTGGAACCCGCTTAAAATCCTATAATTTGAATTTGGAACATTTGGGCGCAACCCGGGCGCGATTTGGAAATGTTTCATTTCGCGCCAAAAAGGCCCATTTAATTTAATATCTTAAAACTTTATACATATACGTATATATTTTCGTTAACAGTAAATCCCCACTAAATCTCTAAATTTGATTTTCCTAAGCCACCCGTACACTTTCCCTGGCCAATCACGAGCCATCTTTCCCCTCGTGGGCCCCCCCGTTCCACTCTATCTCTCTCCGCCTCTCTCTATCTCTCACTCTAAATCTTTCTCTCTCAAATCCTATTCTTTCTCTCTCTAATCCCTCTCTCTCTCTTACTCTATATATATATTCGCATGCAGCAATGCCTCCCCTCGAACCCATCTTCCTCCTTTCGAAAACACAAACCCTAACCCTAGCCCGTACTTGCGCAGCCCACCACCGCCACCGCAACCTCGCCGTCGCCGCCCTCACCACCACGACCTCCACCGCACCCACATACTTTCCTCCTCCCTCATTCCTCCTCTCTCCCGCACCTGCACGCAACCCCGGCCTCACCTCCAACCTCGCAGACCTCGCCGCCGACGCCACCCATCGTCGTCGACGATCCCCGCGACACCCTTTCACCCTACTCGACCCGACCTCGTCGTCGTTCCCTCCTCCCCTCGCCGGAACAGTGAACCCGAGCCCTCATCCATTGCCTACCTCCGCCGTTCGCCGGGAAAGCGCGCCGGCGACCTCGTCGACGCCACCTTCGACCACCTACCTCTTCCCCTCGACCACCAGAGCCGACCCCCTCTCCTCCAGCTCGCCGCAACACCCCTTTCCAGCGACCCCGAGCCTTCCAGCCGTTCCAGCACCCTCGCCGCACCTCCTGTTCGCCGCCGGTGGGTCCATCGCCGTCGGGCCCATCATAGTTACCCCTGTTCCTCCTCTGTAAGCATCACTTTACTCCCTTTGATGCAAACCCCGCTGATCTTGTATGTTTATCTTATTGCTAACTTGTTGCCGATAACTTTTGCCGGAATCCGACCGTGCCGTCCGACGAACCCGACGCTCCAGCGAAGTCCCCTGGTCCGTGTGATCCCGTTGACCTCTGTTGGGACTCGATCCGTGGCCCGTACTTCCGTATCGCAGTTTCTGCCGACATCGCATCCGTGTTTCGGTTTGCGGAACCGCCGAGGCAAGTATCCGAATACTTGCTTTAACATGCTACAAACTTAATAATCATGTTATCTGTTATAATCACACGACTTGGTGGCAATTACAATCATCCGTAATATTAAACCATTGTATTAGTTACTTGTAGTTAATCGGTATGCTATTAATTCACACTTTAACTAATTAACCAATTTGGCACCTCATTGCCTAAATTGCTAGATCATCCTTGTAACTATTATTATGCTTAGTTTAAATTCATGCAACTCCATTACGTAGGTTATCGATATCGCTTCACTTGTGGCTTTTGCACCCCAAAGGTGCGTGAACCGATTAACATGAAAATACAAACATCACTGTGTTCACATAGAATAATATTGTTAGTTACTGTTCCTGTTGTTGTTCATTATTTGTTACTATACCTGTTATCATCATATACCTGATTGCATTACTTATTGACCGATCTTGATACACCTGACACATGTTCTGACACATCGGACACAACACCCTGTACATATCGACTCTATCTATGGAAAGTAACCTGACCTGTTACCTGATCTCATGCCTAATGCCGACAAACCTAACCATTCCTGCTGTCGACCCAGACAGACCTACTGTTACTTGACCTTGCGTCGGCATTAGTCCATAACTACTGGATACCTGACTTGACATACATAGTTTGGGGGTATGGGGAAATCAAAGGTGAAACCGACTTGTAACTCAACAGTTCGATACATTGTTCTGATCAGTCTTACGGGCTTGGCCGGTCCGGGAGTGATGATGCTGACATCACTCGTCTATCCTACTACCTTTTACTGCTTAGCGGCACGTCTCGGACTCAGCCCCGAGGATCATGACCGTGGTCCCGGGCACGCACGGGATACTATTGAGTTACATCGACGATTCATCAATTGGTTTCAAAGACTATAGAGTAGAAAACCTGATAGGACAGTTTAGTCACCACTGCACCTTACCCTGCTTGTTATCTCTTATTACTGCTTTATTCATGTTCATGCTTGCATTGTTTATTACCATGTTTATGCTATATACTTGATATCTTGACGCGCTGACGTCTGGGTTTTGCATGGCCCAGATTCCGTGCCCTTGACGTCGACCGAGCAGGAGTACTTCAGCCAGCAGGCTGAACTGTGAGTTCTTGAGAGTTTAGTTTATTTATGTCATTTCATTTCCTGATGTGAGCCCGCATTATGGGACATACTGATTATTCATTGTATTGGATCATTAGCTTCCGCACTTATTGTTTATTGATTCTTGTTATTATGGATTTGGACATGTATTAGTTTAGTTTATTTTTACTGTTCTTGATATCTTTACAACCGTAATGCGACTGTGGATGGATACTTCCTACCCACAGGTAGCATGGTTGGCTATGTCACGTGCCCAAATCTTGCGTACTCTGGGAAGCGGGGCGTGACATGGTTTTATGGTATCAGAGCCATAGGTTAGTTGGGTTGATTCTTTGTAGTTGGGTATCGCACCCGATACACGAATCAGAATACCCGTGACTAGGAGACATGTCCTGCCACCTTGACCGTTTTACCGTCCTTGAATCATTCTTCCAGATCATGTCGACATGCAAACTTACTTTGCATTGTCAACTCGAAACCTAACTTCTTGTTATCTCTAGGACTTAGGCGACTTGGGTGGAGTTAAGTAATTGCGGCTATGATACCGCGGCATAGCCTCAATGCAGTACTCTATTTAAGTATCTTGGAGTTCTAGCTTTGGTTTATATATTGAATCTATCATCATGCTAATGTTGTTTGTTTTGATTTCAGGACCATGGCAGATAAGAATTTCAAGACGTATCAGAGGCGTGTGGACGAAGCCGCCATGTTAGGAGTGATACGTGGGATGTTAGAAAATCAGAAGAGGCAAACTGAGCTGATCCAACAGCAAGCAGATTCATTTCAGGAGGGTTTGCAGGCTATTCAGCAGTCTGTAAACACCGCTGTAGCGAAGCCAGTTGACCGGGTAGGGACCGTGGCAGATTTCAGACGGTTGGGTCCTACTACTTTCACTGGCTTGGAGGAGCCGTTGCCAGCCGAGCAGTGGCTTATGGACACTGAGAATTTATTGATTGCGGCACAGATCCCAGAAGACAAGAGAGTTGATGTGGTGCGCATTCAGCTAGTGGATTACGCCCGAGAGTGGTGGCTTGTGGAGGAGACCCGCCTGTCCAAGCCAATCAGTTGGGCGGATTTCTCCAAAAGTTTCTTGGAAAAGTTCTTTCCGCGGACTGCACGGGAGGAAATGGAGGAGAGATTTATTGGGCTGAAACAAAATGGAGCAGCTGTGGATGTGCATGCAGCGGAGTGGACGAGACTTAGCCGTTTCGCTGGGCCCTTAGTCGCCAAGGAGGCAGACAGGGCGCGAAGGTTCTTGCGCAGTTTGGATGTGGACATCCAGAGGCAGATTGTCTCCCTGGGTTTGACCACTTTCTCGCAGGTTCTTACGGCAGCCAGAGAGCAACAGAGTTTATCAGGATCGAAAGGGAACCTTCACCAGACAGCAGCTACGGCCAGGAAGCCTGCATTTGTACCTAACCGAGATCATGGGCGCAGAGGTATTCCAGTGGACCGTCGAGGTGTAGCGCCAATGAAGAAGCCTGTGATCGTTGATCGAAGGAAGAGCGTGACCTGTGCCTACTGCCACTTACCTGGGCACGTGCATAAGGAGTGTAGAAGAAGACTGGGACTTTGCTTGGTTTGTGGAGCAGCCGATCATGCAGTCAGTGCTTGTCCGTCGAAGCTTCGCACGAGAGATGATATACAGAAGCCTCCGCAGAGACCGTTCCAGGGGCAGAAGCAGCTGACACAAGGACCCAACCAGGGTCGAGCTTTCACTTTGACAGCTGAGGAAGCCAAGGCATCAGGAGAAGTGGTTTCAGGTACTGTACTCGTTCGTGGTTTTCCTGCTTTGGCATTATTTGATTCCGGAGCATCCCACTGTTTTATGTCATCAAATTTTATAACTACACACTCGATCGCCTGCACGACCCTGTCTAGTTTTTGGGACATACACACTGGGAATGGGAAAATCATAGCTAGTAAGGAATGTAGAGATTGTACTGTTGTTGTTTGTGGAAGGGAGCTTTTTGCGGATTTCTTGGTGATTGATACGGGCAATTATGATGTAGTCTTGGGAATGGATTTTCTTGGCACTTTCCACGCACACATTGATTGTAGGGCAAGGAAAGTAATTTTCCAGATTCCCGGACACCCTGAGTTTATTTTCATCGGAGGAAGCAGTTCTGTCGGGCCAGTCGAGTTTAGAGCTAGGCCGACGAACAATGTTCTTGCGGCTATGGTTGCGGATAAAAATGAAGAGCCGGCAGTTGTTCGCGACTTTATGGATGTGTTTGAAGATATTTCAGGCCTACCGCCGAAGCGAGATGTGGAGTTTGCGATCGACCTCATTCCTGGTGCAGCGCCAGTATCAAAATCTTATTATCCGATGGCACCGGTAGAATTGGAAGAGGTTAAGAAACAGGTGGGTGAATTACTCGAGAAGGGATGGATTCGAAGCAGCAACTCACCTTGGGGAGCTCCAGTTCTTTTAGTGAAGAAGAAGGATGGCACGAGAAGGATGTGCATCGATTACCGAGAATTAAACCGGGTGACTATTAAGAACAAGTACCCGATCCCTCGCATTGGAGAACTTTTTGAGCAGCTTAGTGGCGCGAGGGTATTCTCGAAACTGGACTTGCGATCAGGATATCATCAGGTCCGAGTGAAGGCAGAAGACATTTGCAAGACGGCGTTTCGAACTCGGTATGGGCATTTCGAGTATTTAGTGATGCCTTTCGGAGTGACTAATGCGCCGGCAATATTTATGGACTTGATGAACAGGATCTTTTCACCGTTCTTGGACCAGTTTATTGTGGTATTCATTGACGATATTCTGGTGTACTCAAAGAGTCCGGAGGAGCATGCTGAGCACTTAAGGATCGCACTGCTAACGCTGAGACAGGAGAAATTATTCGCGAAGATGAGTAAGTGCGAATTCTGGCTGGAAGAAGTGAAGTTTCTGGGGCATGTCGTGTCGGGCGATGGAATCGCCGTTGATCCCGAGAAGATTACAGCAGTTCGAGATTGGCCTGTTCCAAAGAATGTTGCAGAGATAAGAAGTTTTCTTGGACTCGCCGGTTACTACCGAAGATTTGTGGAGAACTTCGCTCGTTTAGCTGAGCCGTTAACCAAACTTACGCGCAAGGAGGTACCGTTTGTTTGGACAGATGGATGTGCATTGGCCTTCGAGACGTTAAAGCAGAAGTTGATAACCGCCCCTATCCTAACCGTACCGGATGATTCAGGAGGACTGGTGATTCACAGCGACGCATCTGGAAAAGGATTGGGATGTGTTTTGATGCAGAATGGGAAAGTCGTCGCTTACGCATCGAGACAGCTGAAGACTCATGAGCAGAACTATCCGACTCACGACTTGGAGCTTGCAGCCGTGATCTTCGCCCTGAAGATTTGGAGACACTACCTTTTGGGCGAGAGAGTTGAAGTCTTTACGGATCACAAGAGTTTGAAATATGTGTTCACTCAGAAGGAGTTGAACATGAGGCAACGCAGATGGTTGGAGCTGATGGCCGACTACGACCTTGATCTTAAGTACCATCCGGGAAAAGTTAACGTCGTGCCAGATGCGCTAAGTCGGTTACCAGCAATTCAGTTATTGACTGCACAGAGAGAGATCATTGAGGAGTTTCGGAGATTTGACTTGGAGGTTGTGCTACCACACGCTACAGGACAGTTTATGCAGTTGCAAGTACAGTCGTCCTTAGTTGAGAAGATTAAAGCGACACAATCGCAGGATCCTAGACTGCAAAAGTTTCGAGAGCAGGTTGAAGCCGGACTACGAACCGATTTACTGATCCACGAAGACGGTTCGTTGAGATATGGTAGCCGTGTGTGTGTGCCAAAAGGAGATGTGCGTGAAGAGCTTATGAAGGAGGCACACAGTTCAGCTTACTCTGTACATCCAGGAGGGACAAAGATGTACCGAGATATTCGACAGCACTTCTGGTGGGAAGGTATGAAACGGGAAATCGCTCGCTTCGTGGCTAAGTGCTTGGTATGTCAGCAAGTCAAGGCTGAACACCAAAGGGTTGCTGGTTTGTTGCAACCACTTCCGATTCCTCAATGGAAGTGGGAACATATAACCATGGATTTCGTGATGGCTTTACCGCGGAGTCCAAAGGGCAACAATGCAGTATGGGTGATTGTCGATCGGTTGACCAAGGCAGCTCACTTTATTCCTTTTCGGGTTGGTCAACCGACAGAGACCTTGGCAGAGCGATACATGCAGGAGATTGTCAGATTGCATGGAGTACCGGTAAGCATCGTGTCCGACCGGGACACTCGGTTCTTGTCGCACTTCTGGAGGAGTTTACAAGAAAGTTTGGGGACTCGATTGAAGTTTAGCACAGCCTATCATCCCCAGACTGATGGACAATCGGAGAGAACGATCCAGACCCTTGAAGATATGTTGAGGGCTTGCATGTTGGACTTCAAAGGTTCTTGGGAAGATCATCTACACCTGGTGGAGTTTTCGTACAACAACAGCTTCCAAGCAACTATTCAGATGGCCCCGTTTGAAGCACTGTATGGTCGTAAGTGCCGTTCACCGGTTTGTTGGGATGATGTTGGTGAACGAAGGTTACTAGGACCAGATTTGGTGGTGCAGACAGTCGAGAAGGTGAATACAATCAGAAAGCATATGAAGGCAGCTCAAGACAGACAGAAGAGTTGGGCCGACACGTCAAGAAGACCTCTAGAGTTCGCCGTGGAAGATTTGGTATTTCTGAAGATATCACCGACTAGAGTGGTGATTCGCTTTGGAAGTCGGGGAAAGCTTAGTCCCCGATTCGTTGGACCCTTCGAGATATTGGAGCGTGTCGGAGAGGTATCGTACCGGTTGGCGTTACCATCGTCTTTAGCAGGAGTTCATGATGTATTTCATGTGTCTCAACTACGGAGGTATGTTCGTGATGAGACCCATGTTTTGGATCACTCGGAGTTGACCGTTCGGGAAGACCTGACTTTTGAGGAGCGACCAGTCGAGATCAAGGATCGAAGAGAAAAGGTTCTTAAGAACAAGGTTATCCCTCTTGTGCTAGTTTCTTGGGGTAACCGATCGCATTGAGAATCTACTTGGGAGCGAGAAGACGAGATCCGGCAGAAATTCCCTCACCTTTTCCAGTAGTTAGTTATCTTGTATCCTTGAAATTTCGAGGACGAAATTCTTTTGTAGTTGGGTATGATGTAACACCCGAGCCCAATAATGCTATGTATATTACTAGTTGAGGGTTATTTACTGCTCATTCCAATTTTCCTGATTTTCTGGTGTTTATTGCTAAATTTTACCCGGTTAAGTCATTTTGGCACATAACAAATTTTAACTCCGAAAATGAAATTTAAGATGTCCATGTTGGCCTACTCGTCGCCACTAGTCGCGTGGTAGCGTCCGCGTGTCGAAATTCCGTTCCGTTTGGCTAAACGGGCAAGTTTGGGCGACTACGCGCGCGTGCAAGTGTCCGACTTGGGGGCATGCATTTTAACCATTAAACACCTCTTTTCAAAATTTGGAACCCGCTTAAAATCCTATAATTTGAATTTGGAACATTTGGGCGCAACCCGGGCGCGATTTGGAAATGTTTCATTTCGCGCCAAAAAGGCCCATTTAATTTAATATCTTAAAACTTTATACATATACGTATATATTTTCGTTAACAGTAAATCCCCACTAAATCTCTAAATTTGATTTTCCTAAGCCACCCGTACACTTTCCCTGGCCAATCACGAGCCATCTTTCCCCTCGTGGGCCCCCCCGTTCCACTCTATCTCTCTCCGCCTCTCTCTATCTCTCACTCTAAATCTTTCTCTCTCAAATCCTATTCTTTCTCTCTCTAATCCCTCTCTCTCTCTTACTCTATATATATATTCGCATGCAGCAACGCCTCCCCTCGAACCCATCTTCCTCCTTTCGAAAACACAAACCCTAACCCTAGCCCGTACTTGCGCAGCCCACCACCGCCACCGCAACCTCGCCGTCGCCGCCCTCACCACCACGACCTCCACCGCACCCACATACTTTCCTCCTCCCTCATTCCTCCTCTCTCCCGCACCTGCACGCAACCCCGGCCTCACCTCCAACCTCGCAGACCTCGCCGCCGACGCCACCCATCGTCGTCGACGATCCCCGCGACACCCTTTCACCCTACTCGACCCGACCTCGTCGTCGTTCCCTCCTCCCCTCGCCGGAACAGTGAACCCGAGCCCTCATCCATTGCCTACCTCCGCCGTTCGCCGGGAAAGCGCGCCGGCGACCTCGTCGACGCCACCTTCGACCACCTACCTCTTCCCCTCGACCACCAGAGCCGACCCCCTCTCCTCCAGCTCGCCGCAACACCCCTTTCCAGCGACCCCGAGCCTTCCAGCCGTTCCAGCACCCTCGCCGCACCTCCTGTTCGCCGCCGGTGGGTCCATCGCCGTCGGGCCCATCATAGTTACCCCTGTTCCTCCTCTGTAAGCATCACTTTACTCCCTTTGATGCAAACCCCGCTGATCTTGTATGTTTATCTTATTGCTAACTTGTTGCCGATAACTTTTGCCGGAATCCGACCGTGCCGTCCGACGAACCCGACGCTCCAGCGAAGTCCCCTGGTCCGTGTGATCCCGTTGACCTCTGTTGGGACTCGATCCGTGGCCCGTGCTTCCGTATCACAGTTTCTGCCGACATCGCATCCGTGTTTCGGTTTGCGGAACCGCCGAGGCAAGTATCCGAATACTTGCTTTAACATGCTACAAACTTAATAATCATGTTATCTGTTATAATCACACGACTTGGTGGCAATTACAATCATCCGTAATATTAAACCATTGTATTAGTTACTTGTAGTTAATCGGTATGCTATTAATTCACACTTTAACTAATTAACCAATTTGGCACCTCATTGCCTAAATTGCTAGATCATCCTTGTAACTATTATTATGCTTAGTTTAAATTCATGCAACTCCATTACGTAGGTTATCGATATCGCTTCACTTGTGGCTTTTGCACCCCAAAGGTGCGTGAACCGATTAACATGAAAATACAAACATCACTGTGTTCACATAGAATAATATTGTTAGTTACTGTTCCTGTTGTTGTTCATTATTTGTTACTATACCTGTTATCATCATATACCTGATTGCATTACTTATTGACCGATCTTGATACACCTGACACATGTTCTGACACATCGGACACAACACCCTGTACATATCGACTCTATCTATGGAAAGTAACCTGACCTGTTACCTGATCTCATGCCTAATGCCGACAAACCTAACCATTCCTGCTGTCGACCCAGACAGACCTACTGTTACTTGACCTTGCGTCGGCATTAGTCCATAACTACTGGATACCTGACTTGACATACATAGTTTGGGGGTATGGGGAAATCAAAGGTGAAACCGACTTGTAACTCAACAGTTCGATACATTGTTCTGATCAGTCTTACGGGCTTGGCCGGTCCGGGAGTGATGATGCTGACATCACTCGTCTATCCTACTACCTTTTACTGCTTAGCGGCACGTCTCGGACTCAGCCCCGAGGATCATGACCGTGGTCCCGGGCACGCACGGGATACTATTGAGTTACATCGACGATTCATCAATTGGTTTCAAAGACTATAGAGTAGAAAACCTGATAGGACAGTTTAGTCACCACTGCACCTTACCCTGCTTGTTATCTCTTATTACTGCTTTATTCATGTTCATGCTTGCATTGTTTATTACCATGTTTATGCTATATACTTGATATCTTGACGCGCTGACGTCTGGGTTTTGCATGGCCCAGATTCCGTGCCCTTGACGTCGACCGAGCAGGAGTACTTCAGCCAGCAGGCTGAACTGTGAGTTCTTGAGAGTTTAGTTTATTTATGTCATTTCATTTCCTGATGTGAGCCCGCATTATGGGACATACTGATTATTCATTGTATTGGATCATTAGCTTCCGCACTTATTGTTTATTGATTCTTGTTATTATGGATTTGGACATGTATTAGTTTAGTTTATTTTTACTGTTCTTGATATCTTTACAACCGTAATGCGACTGTGGATGGATACTTCCTACCCACAGGTAGCATGGTTGGCTATGTCACGTACCCAAATCTTGCGTACTCTGGGAACCCTCTTATGAGACCCCCACGGCTCGTAAGATTCAAAAGCCTTAAGCTACAGGGATCTGAACCTATTCTTAAGCCATCATATCCCTCGACTGCCCTACAGGCGGTCAATGTTGACCCTTGTATACAATCCACGGACACAAATAAACGTCTCCCCCACCAAGTTCCACCAATAGCGTGAAAGTCTTCATTTGGTGAACAAACACTTGTAGGTGCTCTCGACTTGCAAGGAAAAAATGCTCTTATGAGATCCTTACGACTTATAAGAGACCATACACTTAAGAATCCTCATGATTCTTAAGGAGAAAATGCACTTACGAGATCCTCACGACTCGTAAGGAGAAACGTCTTTATGAGACCCTTACGGCTCATGAAGTCAAAGCCTTAGTCGACAGGATCTTAACCCTGTTTGCTAAGCCATCTTTGGTCGAACCGACAAAGGCAAGTGGTGATTCGCTCCTGACAACATTCCAGTAGTAGCGATGCTGATGCCTAAATCTGTGACAAATTCCAAGTCCACAAATGGCAAAAGACGATTCACGCCCGGCACCATATTCCGGTACAGCAATGCTGAAGTCGAATCCAAATAATGACCTCCCTGTCGTCAAGCAACACTTCGACTCGGAAACATGTCAACCCCTGACCTCCCTGTCGTCAAGCAACGCTTCAACTCGGATACATGTCAAACCCTGACCTCCATGTCGTAAAGCAATGCTTCGACTAGGATACATGTCAACCCTTGACCTCCCTGTCATAAAGCAATGCTTCAACTCGGAAACATGTCAACCCCTGACCTCCTTGTCGTAAAGCAACGCTTCGACTCGGATACATGTCAACCCCTGACCTCCCTGTCGTCAAGCAACGCTTCGACTCGGAAACATGTCAACCCCTAACCTCCCTGTCGTCAAGCAACGCTTCGACTCGGATACATGTCAAACCCTGACCTCCCTGTCGTAAAGCAACGCTTCGAATCGGATACATGTCAAACCCTGACCTCCCTGTCGTCAAGCAACGATTTGACTCGGATACATATCAAACCCTGACCTCCCCGTCGTCAAGCAATACTTCGACTCGGATACATGTCAACCCCTGACCTCCCTATTGTCAAGCAACGCTTCGACTTGGATACATGTCAAACCATGACCTCCCTATCGTAAACAACGCTTCGACTCGGATACATGTCAACCCTTGACCTCCCTGTCATAAAGCAATGCTTCGACTCGGAAACATGTCAACCCCTGACCTCCTTGTCGTAAACCAACGCTTCGACTCGGATACATGTCAACCCTTGACCTCCCTGTCGTCAAGCAACGCTTCGACTCGGATACATGTCAACCCCTGACCTCCCTGTCGTCAAGCAACGCTTCGACTCGGATACATGTCAACCCCTGACCTCCCTGTCGTCAAGCAATGCTTCGACTAGGATTTATGTCAACCCTTGACCTCCCTGTCGTCAAGAAACGCTTCGACTCGGATACATGTCAACCCGTGACCTCCTTGTCGTAAAGCAAAGCTTCGACTCGAAAAAATGTCAACCCATGACCTCCTTATCGTAAAGCAACGCTTCGACTCGGAAACATGTCAACCTCTAACCCCCCTGCCGGAGCAATGCTCCGTCTCAGAAATACATCAACCCATGATCTCCCTGTCGTAAAGCAATGCTTCGACTCGGAAATAAGTCAACACACGAACCTATCAACCCATAAAAAGAAAGTTCTCTTGTGAGATCCTTACGACTCTCACAAGAAAATGCACTTAGGAGTCCTCACGACCCCTAAGTAGAAATTGCTCCTACGAGATCCTCTCGACTCGTAGGGAGAAAATTCTGTATGGGACCCCCACGGCTCATAAAGTTGAAAAGTCTTAGGCGACAGATCTGAACCTGTTTCCGAAGCCATCGCTGCCCTGCAAGAAAAACAAGATAAACTACATATGGATCACATCCACTAGAGCTATATGAAAGCATGAGATGAAAAAAATATATGTCTTTTATTCATGAATTCAAAATGAATACAAGATACATCTCATAAAAGAATCAAAATGCATACAAAATATTTTTATTCATATGTGGATAAAAATGATAATAAAGAAAATACAATAAAGAAAAAATCTTTAAACCGGCGGGTGGCACAATAAGCTCCTCAATTCATCGCTCTTCCGCCGGGCCTCGGCTTCAAGCTTGGTTATTGCCACAAGACTGGTCTCCGCCTGAGACTGTTGGGTCTGATACGAGACGAACCGGCTCTCGAGCTCCCTTTCAGTTGCCTTATGAGCTTCAACCATCTCACGGGTAAAGATGACGGCTTTGTCGAGAGCGACCACTTCAGTGATAGCTTCTTGAAGTACTCGCCAGATTTCATATGCATGAATGGTCTTGGTAGTGAGCTGAGCTTGAAGTTCCCCCAAAGCACTCGAGGCCAGTTCCCTCTCCGAGAATTTCCGGTTATGCCTCTTCTCACATGATCATAGATTTGCGGCGCACCATTCAATCAGCCCCCGTAAGCTTGTCTTTGCAGCCACGACCTCTGAGGGAAGGCATGTGCACTCGAGACTATGTAAGCAAGCCTCTACTTGACGACAAAACTCGACCCAGACATGCACCAATGTTTCATCATAGTAAGTGGCGAGAAAGGGCAGACAAATGTTGGCTTCGGCAGCAAATTCTTCGGCTGTGATCGAACTACCAGCACGAAGATCTTCGATAAGAGCCGACAAGGAGTGAAGGCTTTGCTTCGCCATCCGTTCAGATGCGTGCCGGGCATAAGGGCCTGGTGGCATAATGATGCGAGACTCCAGCGGGTAAGAGCGGGCAAGGCTGTCAAGATCCATGAACAATCTATGAGATTTACACCCAAAGAATATATAAAGCAACGTCAAAATCTTACTTACCCACAATCATGCAAGGAGGATTGGACAGATCCCTAGGCCCGTCAAGGATCTCAACTTCGTCATCAGCTTCCAGAACTGCAGAAGACATACCAACATCGTTATACGAAATAATGATAATACAATGAAGGGGTCAAATAACACCAACCTTGCCCAGAAGAGAGGAAGATTTTTTGCGGGGATATTGCCTGTGGGGCGGCCATCTCGAGCAAACGCTGAAAGGACTTTCTGGGAGATAAATCCATGATGGACGCCGCCAATCCTCGCAATTCTGAAAAGACAGAAAGAGTCAGATAATAGAGAGATCATTAAAGCAAAATATAGAAGACTACCTTCGATGCTCCTCCCGCTTTGAACTGGAGGGATAGCAGCTTCGGCAGCCTCTTCCGTGCCTTCAGGCACATCACCGGGGATGTGTGCTGGCGTGGCAGCTTCCAGTCGCAAAACGACATATGCCATTTTGGGCTCCAAAGAGGGAACATTGGCCATGGCGGTGCTTTCTACAACCTTCGAGGTGCCACCAGAAAGATCCATCGGGTCTATGACCGGCAAGGTCATCTCTGCGGAAAGTATAGATGATGGAGAAGTGGAGGCCATCACCGGGAGCTCCAAGATAGAGCCAACTGCTTCGACAATCTCTCCTACACCTTTCGGTGCGTCATCAGAGACATCCATGGGATCCGTGGCCAATGGGGCTACCTCCACTGAAGGAATTGACACCGAAGGGACAGAGGCTATCATCGGAAGCTCCACAATAGGGATAACAGCTATAACGATCTCCTCCACACCTGCCGGTGTCTCATCAGAGACATTTGTGGAACCCACAGTCGGGGCACGACTTGGGCTCAAATCTTCTTTCATCGCCGAAGTCTCTGCAAAGTTTTACGAAGATAAGAAGACATAAAAAAGCGATACAAATTACTTGCCAAAGGAAAAATACAGAAAACATGCATACCGATACGCCAGGATGCCTCTAGTATGGCTTTTTCAAGCCGTCGTTCCTTCCTCAGGAAATGTGCTCGCCGGGCGTCAAACGTAGACTCATGCCCATCGGTCTTCGCTGCTAACTCATTTTCGGAGGCGGCTGAGATAAGCTGCTTGAGGGCTATACCGTCTTCCGGTCGCAGGGGACCCATATGCACCCTCCGCAGTGATGGGGGATCTTCGTAAAAGATAACCGAGGGGTAGGGCTTCTTGGGGATGCGCACATTCTCGGTCTCATCCTGTGAACGCCTTATAGCCTCAGCCAATTGGGCGGCTTCCTCGGCAGATGAACCCGGAAAGAGAAGACCATCATCCGGCTCTTGCATGGATATTGGTTCGTCTTGAACAATAGGCTAGCAAAAGGTCAAGCAGACCGGTGATCGTATTCTTTCTCCTCTTCGACCCGGAACTAACGCTAGAAGAAGATCGCTTCCTTCCCTTCGGCGCTTTGGTGCGACATTGGCCCACTTCGCCTCCACTATCCCCTTTTGGCGACACCACTGCTGATAGCGTCGCCACTAATGGCACTGCCGCTGGCGCTTCGGCGGAAGCCTTTGCTTGAGCTCTAGTGCACATTGGCATCCCTGCAGTGGGAGGAATCGATTCGGTTTCTGCGACTTGCGAGATAAGGACCACACCGCCATCCCTCAAGAGAGGGCGAACGACTGACCGCGGTCATAACGGAACGCTGCCAGATTGGGTTAGAGAAGGAGTCTTATACTCGAAGAGTACCCGCCTTTCCTCAGAAATAACAGGACCAACCCGGTGGAGATACCAGCCCACAAAGGACCCCACAGACCTTGGGAGGTAGTCAGGTTCTGGGATCATGAACATAGAGCCAGTGTTCAGCCGTATGAAGTGATGAATGACGTTGCGAATAACTCCCAGAGATGAGGTAGGTTCAACCAAAAACGCTTCGAAGGGGACGCCGTGATTATAGCCCAATTGCCGAGCGAAGCGGTGCGGATTATACCGCATGAGGAGAGTCGTATCATTCCGGTAGAACACCAAATAGCCCGGCCTAATTGAGTACAAATGCATGATCTCCTTAGGCTTTAAAGATGGTGCTCCCCCTTTCTACAAGTTGAGCAGCTATTGGATGGGCCTCGCCGGGGCAGAAAGAACTCGATCAGTAAACACCATCCCACCCTCATTAGCATATGTATTGAGCAGAATGCGGAGGGCCCCTAGCTGAGTCGGATCGAAAGCGGAGGCATCCACTAATCTCATAACTCGTGAGAAGGTTTAGGAGTCATAGAAATTTGGCCGTCGATGTGCTGCGAATGCCCCCAGCACATGCATTTCGATCCAAGATGTGAAGTAATGAAGGGGGAGATTCACAACATCTACACCTGGAGTCGAAGTGTTGGCCGCAACACTTAAACCATGATAAAGGTGCGATAGTCCCGCAATGTCTGCGGCCAACTTGTAGGGTTGTCTAGGACGACAGCAAGGTTTCGGGAGGCATCGTCCATGCCAATTTCAAAAATTTGCCGTTCTAGCTAACCCTAACCCTAGAATCTTTACTAGAAAATCCGACGAACACATATGTAAACATCTTTACATCTAAGTGAATGAGGAATACAACCTTTGTAGACCGGTCCTTCACTTCAAAAGCTCCGTGTATTAATCCCTTCGCTGCGAGTTATGATCTCCCGAACTCTAGAAAGGGTTTTCCCGGAGAAACGAACAAGCTTGCTCGAAGTCTTCGAGGCCGAAGATGATCTACGTCGAGGAGACTCAAGCTCATGCTACCTCTTCACTAATTGTGAAATTAGTGAAGCAAACACCCTAAACTAAATGGCAAGTAGTAGAGGATGATGAAGTAGAAAATGTGCTCACTTTAGATTTTATTTTCTCACAATATTTTCTCACCATTTTGAAAGCTAGTGAGTTTTTTTCATAAGGAAGAAGAAGCTCAAGTGAAGAAAAGAGAGAACGAACTAATGAGGTGAGAATGGGAACCATGGGTGAGTTAGTGTCATGAACTAACCCATGTAGAGATTAAACTATGGCTAACAATAATGGTTAGGTTAATAAAAATCTATAAGTAAAACAAAAGGAATGGAATTAGTCAAAGATACTACAAGCTTCTCCAAGCTTCCAAGCATGTGACTAATTAACACTAATTTTGATTTACTTAAATAAATATAAACCCTCAGATTATTATTAGTATGGTGTGAGTCTCATACACCCATGTAGCATGTGGCATCAAGCATGACACAATAAAATATACACTAATATATATCACATATATACTAATGCACACTTGTGAGAAAAAGAAATGTTTAAGTGAGCTAATATTATTTAATGTAATCTAGTATATCAAATATACAATTATACATTAAATTATTAAATCAACACTTGATTTAATAATCTGGCTATATCACATATAACCGACTAATATCAAATGCAACAACTTATCGAATCAACACTTGATCCGATAACCCGGATATATCACATATAACCGACCGATGTCACAAATTGCGAGAATAGAATGCGGTATCACATACGCGCATCAATCTCGGTCCCGCACATATCTCATATATGCTCCTACTCCGTTTCGCATGAACCAGGAAACCTCTATGAGGACTCTAAAGACTCGTCAATACGCCGGCAGTAGGTGATGATCATATCAAACACCCACAAGCCGCAAGCGGTCTGCTAAACGTAACGGCCATCCGGGTATTGAGCGATCAGAAGATCAACAAGCAAGCCTGCTCATACTCCTGCGAATCCAATCAGTAACACTACCGTGTCTGATATGTCGCATATCTCGTCTAGGGATGGTAAACGTCAGACCCCAATAACTCGATAAGTCGTGCCGATGTGAGGCTCATAATGGGTTGAGAAACTACTGATAACACTTACCAGTATATCTCCAAATCAGTCCCGGCCAGGGACTTCCTGTTATAACCAATCGAGCACAGCGCAACATCAACTCCCTATACCGGGAGAGACGAATCCCCTCCTATCGCTCATCACCTCCATGTGACTCGGGACTGTACCCAAAAACCACCTTTTTGCACGATCTCTTGACAGTGGTATGGTGGAAATCAAAGCACAGTGGGAATCACACAAGACTTTATGACGATCTCGGGTCGACAGACTAACCTGTACCAGTGTCACCAGAGAACTGCCTGTTGGATATATATGTATGCCCTAGAGGCCATTATATGTATAGTGGATTATTGGACATGTATATATGTATGTAGATGACTTTCTTGCTCGACATGATAGTATGCTATCTGGTTTACTTTATCTTGACATGTTCATTTGATCATGCATCTTACTTATTTAGTACATGTTGATAAAGCCCATAGGATATTTGCTTGACTACTGGGACTATGATGTAGATCATACTAGTGGGACGCGTATAGTTTATAAGCACATCCTTTAACGATTCCTAGTCGTGGGTGTATCGAGACGGGGCATCGATATTCCAGAGTAGACTAGCGTATACCATTCTTGTCCCATGTGATGGGCGATGGATGATCCCATATCCATCTGGTGTGGTGATACCAAAGATTGTATACGGGTGCTCAGTGGTGATTGGGTACACTGAACGGACTCGCCGAGAACTCCTGTGTGGTATTATATCTATCGTCGGATAGAAATTCTCAGGTGACACCGGTACAGGTTAGTCTGTAGTCCCAAGATCGTCATAGAGTCTTGTGTGTCCTCCGACTGTACTTTGATCTCCACCCTACTACGGCTCTACTGAGTCGTGCAAACAGGTGGACTTTAGGTACAGTCCGGAGGCACATGGAGGCAATGAGCAATAGGAGGGGTTTCGTTTCTCCCGGTATTGGGGGTTGATGTTGTGCTATGCTCGATTGGCTATAACAGGAAGTCCCTGGCCAGGGCTGCTGAGATTTACTGATAAATGTTATCAGTAGTTTCTCAATCTGTTATGAGCCATACACCGGCATGACTTATTGAGTTATTGGGGTCGACGAAACCATCCCTAGACTCGATATGCAGCATATCTGACGAGACCGGACTGTACGGTAAGTGTTGCCAGTTGGCTCGACGGGAGTTTTGACAGCTTCGCTGGTTTTCTTCTGATCGCTCAATACCCGGGTGGCCGTTAGTTTAGCTGACCGCTTGCGGCTTGTAGGTGTTTGATATGATCATCACCTACTTCCGGCGTATTGACGAGTCTTAGAGTCCCACACAGGAGTTTCCTAGCTCAGACGAAAAGATGTGGTATGCATATGAGATATGCGCGGGGACCCGATTAAATGCGTTTATGTGATACCGTATATTAATCGGGCGTTTTTCTATTGGTTGGGTCGTATGTGATATGACCGGTTTATTAAATCAATTGTTGATTTAACATAAACTTTTAGCTTAATTCTTTATTAAACCCTTTTTCTATTTGTATGCATGCATGTATGCATATGTTTATGTTGATGTGCATGCACTCATACATGCATATATTCTTGTGTGTCATGGTTGATGATACACAAGTGGTGGCAATGCAAGACTCACATGGGAATAAATATGCATATATATTTATTTTTGAATTAATGAAATAGAAAATCAATTCATGGTGGATAATTCTTCTTGACTCTACATTTGACTTTACCTTTAACCATGAGTTAATTTTCTATGGTTCATTCTTCCCTCCTAAATAAATATCTAGATATTTATTAACCCATGGTTAAGGATAAGAGTGCGAAATTATATATAATTTCTATTCTCATTTTTAACAAAAAGATATATCATTATCTGTTGAGCTCAAGCTTTGCCATTATCATCTTCTTTCTCATTCTCTTGCTCTCTTGAGTTTTCCATAGAGTGGGCTAGTAAAAAAGAAAGCATTTTGAATAGAGAATACAAACCACATCATCATTCTACACATCTCTAGCCCATTTGTGTAGGGTGTTTGCTACACTTCTTTCAAAGATCAAGTAAAGCAAGAAGTTTTGGGCAAAGGGACTTCGGGTGGATCATCGTGGACTAGGAAGACCTCTATCGATCTGTTTCAAACTCTCAAAGTGCCAAGGAGTCACCAAGGGAAGTCTATAAAGGTTGTAATCTCTTCACTTAGTGTTAAATTGCTTCTTGCATGTGATGCTTATTGATTGTTACCCTAAAATTCTAGGTAAGATCCTAGGTTAGTTTACTTAGCACCTCATAAAATTTAATTATGGCATGTGTGATGCTTCCAAACCCTAGATGAGGTGGTGAGAAAACCCAACAATGGTATCAGAGCCAAGCTAGAGCTTTAGTGTAACCTAGACGACGTTAAAAACGTCGAATGAACGAAATACGACGCCCGAAAAATGCTCTCTGGAAATTTTTCAAAAAGTTGGATTTTTTCACATTAAAAATACTCAGAAAATCGTGTAGGGTATTGTATGGGCCCACAAGAAGAATGAAGCCCTAACTCAACTTAACGACCGCGGAACCGCAGCCGAAAGGCTCTTTTTGCGGCGGTTCCGCGGCGCTGTTGGTGAGGCGTGGACTATGCCTTCTTGTGCTGGCCCGTATGTGCTAATAGCAGTCTCTGGTATTTTTAAAAATTTGTCAAGTGTTGAACTTTCTGAGAATTCTTTGGGTGATTGATAGTTCGATCGAATGTTTTAACTGCGCCTAGTATATGTGAATGTGATACAATAATTAGAATCTATAAATTTGTTTGTTGCGTGTAAATCTAACATTTCGGTCTCGGGTATGATCGGAAATCTTGTTGAATTGTCCGACTTATTTTTGAAAAGGTGTTTTCTTAAATGAGACCTAAATGCGAGCTTTACATTGTTGGGCATGAAATCTTGGATATGTGATATCCCGGGTTTGTGTTATCTAAGGGTAGTTACGATTCCAATTGTTATAGTTTTTCATTTCTTTTCTGCGACCGTAAGTGTAGTATGTGGTGTATTGCCGGTTTCGTTGCTATACATCAACGACAATCGGGTTACACATACTTACTTACGTTGATGATATGTGATATTATGTGTTGCTGAGATATGATGTGCAGGATTGTCGTGATTGAATAGCTAGGGGTTTTATGTGAGTTGAGAGTTTTATTTTCATTCATGTAAAAATCAAATGTATGTAATATTCTTTTATTTGGGGCACTTCCGGGTTGAGGATGATGTCGCCATCATTGTATATTATTTACTTTTCCGCATTAGGATAGACCCAAGGAGGGGAGCACAAGTGACAGTGTTCTAGGGTTCAGTGGGAGGTCATCTCGAGGAGTCGAGACCGGATCTCCTAAACTCTAGAATTGGTATGGTCACTTGCCGCTCTCGTAGGGGTCTAGGAGTGTGGGCTTGTCTCATCGCGACCGTGGAATCTGTATTTTCTATTGTTGGCTAAATACAAAATACGGACATCCTAGATATCCTTTTATTTTCATATGTGTTTCTGCTGTTGATATTCTGTGATATGATTACTTAGTATCTGAGACGAATGGAATATTATTATATATATGATATATAATAAACGTTGCTTATGTTTTACACCTGCGCTAGTCCCGCCCCGCTATGCCGTTAGTTAAGTAACATAACGATACATAACGGGACACTGTTGCGAATGCGGATGGCATAAGTGTACGTTCTATTTTCGTTTCTTTTCTGTGATGGCTTAGGAATTTAAATGACGGGACTACATTAATAAGATTAATATAAAGAAAAAGAACCCTAAAGATGTTGTAGAATCAAATTTGAAACCCACTCGGCCTTTTTATGAAAAAATGCAAGTTTCAAAAGATGCGGAGCTTAAGCCACTCCTTTTCTAAACTATTTTGATTCTACAACGAGATCAAGTTCAAAGCGTTAAATGTTTTCATAAAAACCATCCGCAGCCCTCCATCATTTTAGGAAGCAGAGTACTTAGTATTCGTGTTACGTATGTTGATTATATTCAAGGCGTAGTGTACGGTAGCTAAGTGATGTCTTCCAACAAAGCATATGATGCGATCAGTTAGGACATTCATATGATTATGTTAAGGGTCGTATGGGTGGGTCTAGTTAATCTCAAAATGACGGGTAGAACTTGACTAGTGCTTATGATATGTTGACCATAGCCAAATTCATAAGCAGCTAGGGGTAAAAACAATATCGGGAGTTTCAAGAGTTAAAATTTGCAATGAGATTGCATACCATCTATATTGCATACCATCTATATGATAGTTGGATCCCAACCCCACTGTGAGTAAGAGTTACTCTCAGGAAAGTTTTGCACTTTACAATTAGCTAATCCAATAGGTGTCTAGAAAGGTGCCAACGGGGTTTGACCTCTGGGAAAACGAGGTTTATTTTAATTAGGTCCGTGCGAAAGCACGGGAAACCTCTCTCAAAGTACCGACACTGGCCTGGCTGACCGATTAGCGAAACTGTAGAATGTAATTAATCCTGGCTAGTTTTCTTCTAAGGTTTTGAAATAAAATTTGATAAAAGCAGTGGGAGACATCGATTAGATAAGATAATAACCAATCTAAATCTTTGCAAGAGCATTTCGCTAAGTGTTTTCTTTTCTCTCTCCTAAATGGCAAATACCGATGACGGGACTTAGCTTCTTTTAGAGAAAAACAAACTAACATGACCGAATTATAAAGAATGGTTGAGAAACTTGAACATTGTACTCACATATGATAAAGTATCATATGTCCTCACTACCAAAGCCCCACCCGTCCCAGGTCCTGAATCATCTGTTTCGGATAGTGAGATACGAAAAACATGAGATATTGATTGCAACACGGACAAGTGCCCCGCGCTTGCTTCTATGGACAGTATCCATCAGAAACAGCATGAGAAGATGGATGTACAATCCATCTTTCTTCATACAAAGGAGTTGTATAAAGAGAAATCTTGGACTTTACGATACGAGGCATCTCAAAAGTTGTTTCAGATGCGGATGGCCCCTGGCACATCAGTAGGAGAACATGTTCTGAAGATGATTGGTCTTATAGAAGAACTTGAGGAACTGGGATGGACCATGGATAATGAGCAATATACAAATATTTTTCTGCAGTCTCTCCCCCCTACCTTTGCTCCATTCATTGTGAATTTCAATATGAACGATTTGGAGAAATCATTGCCTGAACTTCTTAATATGTTGAGAAGTGCAGAGAGCACGCTTAAGACAGCGAAAACTCCCGCTCAGCTTGCTGGGCCATCTTCCTCTTCCGTCCCAAAAGCCAATGCCAAGGAGAAAAAGAAGAAGAAACCCATCAAACCGAAAGGTAGAGTTCAAAAGGCGAAGGGGAAAGACAAATCCAGGGCCGTGGGAAGTGGAAAAGGAGAATGCTTTTACTGCCACAAGTCGGGACATTGGAAACGCAACTGTGCTCTGTATCTTGCTGATCTCAAGAAGAAGAAGCATACTGATGCTTCCGCTTCAGGTGTGTTTGTAACTGAAAGCTGTTTTTCTATAAACTCTGCATCTTGGGTATTAGATACCGGTTCTGGTTCTCACATATGCAATTGTATGCAGGGATTGAGAAACAGTAGAGTTTTGAAGACTGGTGACCATAATCTGCGGGTTGGAAATGGTTCTAATGTACATGCTGTATCCGTAGGAGAGTATCATCTAGGGTTGCCATCGGGTTGTATTTTAGTTTTGAACCCTTGTTATTATGTACCTAGTATGCTATGTAATATAATGTCCGTTTCTTTGTTGGACAATGAAGGATATCATTTTGTGTTCCAGAATAATGTTATGAACATTAACTTGAATCAATAGTTGATTGGGTATGGTACACTAAATAACGGTATTTACGTTCTGAACAAACACACAGTTTTCAATATACAACATACTAATAAAAGAAAATTTTCAGATAATGATGAAGCTTTTCTTTGGCATTGTAGACTTGGTCATATTAATGAAACAAGACTAAGCAAGCTACATAAAGATAGATATTTGAATCCTTTTGAATATAAATCTTATGCGACTTGTCAGTCCTGTATTAAAGGTAAAATGACCAAAATTCCGTTTACTAGACACAGAGAAAGAGTTGTGAAACTCTTAAGGCTTGATCAATCAAAAATATTGCATTTTTAACACGTCAATTTCCCTACAATTTGCACTCATCTAGAGGTGTTCGGTATTAATATAGCACATATTCGCAAAACAGTCGTAAAATACCAAATAACTTGTGTTATGTATTATAACCGACATTTCTGAGGGAAATTGAGTGTTTATCATTGCATCGCATTATCTTTGTGTAGCGCAACACTTGTCTCGAGAATCTGTGCAGGAAATTCCAGGAAAAGAGCCGAAATTGTCAAAAGTGCTGTTAAAAATACGCCAAGTCCAAGACTTGAGATCTGGCAGTGAAATAGAGAGAATTATAATATTCCAAATATCAGAAAAGTTCTACAAAGCCAGTACAAAGCAACTCAGGAGTTTTCATGCAAAGAGGGCACCAAAGGGCCGCGGATCCGCGGCCACGTGGATATGACGTCAGCACATTTTCACTTCAGGCTTCCCCATTCAAGAGCTTAACCCCTTTAAGCCACTGCAAACTCCAGAGAACTCCAGAATCTTCTGACAGAACAGCAAGGCTTACATTTCAAGCTAAACACTCTCAAGCTTCCAAAGTAAGCTACTTAACTACCTAAGCCTAGAAGCTTCTCCCTAACCTCCAAGCTTATGAAGGAAGCTAAGCCTAACTAACTACCTCTAGAACCTTCTACCTAACTACCAAGCTTACAAGGAAAGCTAAACTAAACCTAGCTTCTAAAGGAAGCTAATCCTAATCAAGGCTATAAAAGGGACCCTAAGGCTTCACTTCTAAGGTTGTTCATTGGTTGTTCTCCAATTCCCCAACACAAGTTGAGTGACACAACTTGTAACCCTAACCCTAATCCAATCAAATCCAAGCCAAAAATCAAGAACACCGAGTACAAATCAAGCGAGAAATCAACATCCTTTTGGAGCGATGCCGATCTTCATCCGAGCAAGTGATCCAAGACGATCCGCGACTCACGGAGACGATGCGACGCTAAATTCGACGATCTCGTTCTCTCCTCAATTTCTTGTAGTGTTTGAGCGAAGTGTAACGAATTGTTGAATAATAAAGGTGAAAATTCTTTAATCTTGCTTTCTTTACATTCTTGCATCATGATTCGATCTCAATTCTTGATTGTGTTTCTTGTTATGATGTTTGAGTAAAACTCCGCTCGTGAAGGAGTCGAGAGAATCAATAGATGATGATGTTACAAATCTTGAAACGATTCTTAAGTCCTATGAGTTTTATAAACTTTAGCAAATTGAAGAATTGACGACCTAGTTTCGAGCGATACTTTCTTGATTGTGTTCGCTCTTAATTAGGGATCCACGATCGATTCTTGAATTTACTAAAGGTTAGAATGTGAATGAAATCAATAAAAGGACAAGGGATAGATGATGAAACCCTAGTTTCCGTGAGAAATCCCTAATTCTCGTTAATCATCGTCGATCTAGTATCAAATCATCGATGGATAAGAAAACGTAATCAATAGATTTCATCACGTCTATAGATTCGATCGATTCCTACGAGCCTCACTTCGATTCTTGATTATTGGATTGGATATCATCAATTCTTGATTCTTGATTTTAATTTTTTCTTGTTATTAGATCTAGATTTTAATAATTCTTCAAAATCTTGAATTGAATTGTCTTTTCTCTTTTCTTTAATTTTCAATTCATCTAATTCAAATTCGAACGGATCTCACTTTCCCTGTGGACGATCCGCACTCGCTGACGCGCTACAATCGACACCGTTATTGATTGCGGTCAAAAATTTCTTTGTTTGTGAAACATCATTTCTTAAACACGACACATCGAGAAATCGAATCAATTAAATGGCGCCGTTGCCGGGGATAGTGCGCAAATTCATTTGTTTTTGAAATTTGAGTTGAAAAATTTATTCCATTAATTTTTGGATCTAAATTCGCACAAACACTAAACAATTTGTTGTGATTTGTTGCGAGGAAATCTGGAATCTGTGGAGCTTGAGAAAAAAATTTCTGAATATTCCAGAGAGTTCAGCAAGTGAACAGAAGCAGTGCCTAGAGAATTTGTGCAGTGATCTCCTCTTTGGACCGCGTTTCCGCGGCAAATACCTACCTCCCGCGGCGGATCCGCGGCGGCCTTGCTTGTTCTCTGTACGAAAATTCTCAGGTGACTTCTTGACTTTCTTATCTCTTTCTCAATCTGCTCCAATAACAAATTTTCTGCAGGTTTCTTTGCAAAATTCGCAGCGCCGCAAAAATTAAAAAATTGTGCGTGTTTTGATCTTGGTTGTTTGCATATTAATACGGAATTTAAGGGGCACGGCCAAATTCAGATTAGGTGGGGAGTTCATTACCCTTCCTAAGCCCCGAAAATCATAAAAATTGCATCCGCATTACCCTCATTAACTAAAAGAAATCTAGACTTGACTCTAAGGACCGTCGCGCTCACTTAGGACAGGAGGAGGTCGTGGGTAATCTATTGCTTATCCGCGTTTCTTTTGTGGTTTCTAAGGCAAGTGGTTACTTAATTAGGCCCACTACTTATGTAGTGGAGAACCTCCCACTTACCTGGCACTTACCTGGCCACAGGAAAGACAAAGAGGTAGTAGAGGATTGATCCTGTGATTTGTCTTCTGGCAGTTAGGAGCGGTCTAGAGACTTGACCTAGGTGACCACTAGATTTTAGGGTTGCTTGTTGCATTTGTTGTGATTTGCATCATTTTTTCAAAAATCCGTATATCTTTTTCAAAACAAACACCACTTCATTCTTTCCCCTAATTATCTTAACGCTGCCACTTGTGTAGTGCAAGATAGGCTGGACACGGGATTCTAGTGCCCGTCTTGTCCGCGTTTCCCCGATCGACCCAAAAGTCGGTATTTCTACGTCTACTTCTTCTTTACCCCCCACCACACCCACATCGATGGACACTTCTCTATCGAACTTCTTTACCACTACTCTGCCGCCGTCCGCAGGTGCGCAGAATCCACCCCGCATCTCTCTCCAAGAGAGATGCTATCCTATGCGAGGTCCTCTTTCGACCTGTCTCACCATTCCACCAGCCAACGGGGAAAACTTTGAAATAAAACCCCAATACATCAATCTTCTACCCAAATATCACGGTCTCGAGTCTGAAGACGCATATGTCTTTATTACCAAATTTGAAAATGTATGCGCTATGATGGGTACCTCACAGCTTTCTGTGGATGCTATGTGTCTTCGTCTTCTCCCATTTACCTTGTGCGATATAGCCGAGAAGTGGCTTTATAACACAACCGCACATTCCATTTCAAATTGGGAAGAATTCATAAAAGCATTCCTAAAGAAATTTCACCCCAATCATAAGACAGCTCGAGTCCGTAGCGAAATAAATCAATTCACCCAGCTTCCAAATGAACCATTTTCAAAATGCCTTGAACGCTTTAAGGATCTGTTAGTTCAATGTCCAATCACGGAATCCCTAGATGGGATCTGTGCAGAATAATATATGAGGGTATTAATCCTAACACAAAACAGACCCTTGAATCCATGTGTCAAGGGAACTTCATGACCAAAGACGATGGGTAAGCCTGGAAATTCCTAGAAGATTTCGCTGAAAAATCTTTACAGTAGGAGGATGTGAGTCAATCGTCTAGGGGTGGCAATAACCAATCAGAAGTTTCCATAGGAGTTAGAGCTGACATTTCAGCTATACAAAAGAAACTCGAGACTATGGAAAATAAATTTTTAGCCGCCGCCCTAAATCAAATGTCACTCTCCAAAACTGTCCATGTTCTGATCCTTCTCATTTGACGGAAGAATGTCCACTAAATTCTCCGTTTCAAGGTCATGAGCATATCAATTCTGCTTTCCAACAACGACCTAGGAACGATCCATTTTCTTCCACATATAATCAGGGTTGGAGGAATCACCCTAACTTTGCTTGGAACCAACAACAAAATCAAAACACGGTTCCAAACCAAAACAATTTCCAAAGGGTCCTTCCACCACAACAGCAACCACTTCAATTGAGTCAGCACCCCTTTCAAGCACAAAACTTCCAAAATCCGGTCAATACACCTGCACCAAATAATCCTTTGCAGTTGACCGGGACTGATGAATCCTCTTCATTCATGAACTTGCTTTGGACAATAAAGTCTTCCGTCGATAAAATCGAGAAAAACTCTGCATCCCAAAGAGAGACTATAAAATCGATGGAAGAAGAAATTGCACGATTAAAAGCTGAAATGAGTGCAAGAGAGAAAGAGAAACTTCCAGCTCAACCTTTGCCCAATCCTGGCTATTCACATCATGTGAATGCAATCACCAAGTTAAGATCTGGAAGAGTGCTTGACAATCACGTTGGGGAAGAGATTGATGACACTGAAAAATCTATCAATGATACCCCGGCTGAGACATTTCCTTCCACTTCTACTTCTAATTCTGACCCCAGTTCTTCGACCCCACCGCCTTCTCACGAGCCTATTCTTCGTTTTCCCCAAGGCTCGACACCTCAGCCCACACCGAAAATGATCCCCACTCCTATTCTTGGATCATTCCCACCCACACGATCTTCTCCAGTGTTGGACCCCGACCTTATTGCCCAAGCTCCTTATCCTAATCGGTTAAGGGGAAACACACTGAGTCTACAAATGGAGAAGATCACTGAAATGTTTAAACAGGTTAACATCAACATCCCTCTTCTAAATGCAATACAACAAGTCCCCGCTTATGCGAAAGTTCTTAAAGACTTGTGCACTAGAAAGAGGAAGACTCAAGTGCCCAAGAAGATTTTTATGGCAAAGACAGTAGACACAGCCTTTCCCCAACAATTACCGAGGAAACGTAAGGATCCTAGCTATCCTACGATTTCCATTTCTATCGGGGACAAACACATTAACCGTGCTCACTTGACCGTGGCGCAAGTGTTAACCTGCTTCCTTTCTCGGTTTACGAGCAGTTAGGGATCGGAGAGTTGAAACCAGCTCACTGCACTCTCCAGATGGCTGACCGATCAATCACCAAACCTAGGGGTGAACTGGAGGATGTGTTAATAAAAATCGGGGAATTTGTATTCCCTGTGGACTTTATTGTAATTGATACACAGCCTGTAGCGAACCCACGGAATCAAATTCCGGTGATTTTATTGTTAGTTATGTGTATGCCCCAGAGGCCATTATTGTACATAGGATGTATATTGTAGTGGATGCTTGGACATATATAGAGAGGACTTTCTTGCTCGACATGATAGTATGCTATCCGGTTACTCTTTACCTTAACGTGTATACTGGATGTCTCTCTGTTACATGTTGGTAAAGCCCTTAGGATGTGTACTTGACTACCTGGACTATGATACGGATCATACTAGTGGGGACATGGTAGTCCATAAGTTCATCCTTCAAGGTCCTTAGTCGTTGGTGTATCGAGACGGGGCATCGATATACCAGAGTAGACTAGCGTATACCTTCTCGACCCATACAGATGGGCGATGGATGATCCCATATCCATTGGTGTTTGACATCAGAGATTATATACGGGTGCTCAGTGGAGACTGGGTACACTGGACGGACTCGCCGAGAACTCCCAGATGGTATTATACCTCACGTCAGATGGCAGTTCTCTGGTGACACTGGTACAGGTTAGTCTGTAGACCCGAGATCGTCATAGAGTCTTGTGTGATTCCCACTGTGCTTTGATTTCCACCTTACCACGTCCAAGAGGGCATGCAAAACGGTGGCTTTTGGGTACAGTCCCGAATCACATGGAGGCAATGAGCGATAGGAGGGGATTCGTCTCTCCCGGTATAGGGAGTTGATGTTGCACTGTGTTCGATTGGCTATAACCGGAAATCCCTGGCCAGGGTTGCTGAGATTTACTGGTAAGTGTTACCAGTAGTTTCTCGAACTGTTATAGACCTCATATCGACACGACTTATCGAGCTACTGGGGTCTGACGTTTACCACCCCTAGGCGAGATATGCGACATATCAGACGAACGGACCGGACTGTACGGTAATTGTTACTGGTTGGATTCACAGGAGTGTGAGCGGGCTTGCTCGTCGATCTTCTGATCGCTCAATACCCGGGTGGCCGTTACGTTTAGCAGACCGCTTGCGGCTTGTGGGTGTTTGATATGATCATCACCTGCTGCCGGCGTATTGACGAGTCTTTAAAGTCCTACACAGAGGTTTCCTGGCTCAAGCGAAACGAAATAGGAGCGCATATGAGATATGTGCGAGACCGAGAATAATGCGTGTATGTGATACCGTATTCAATTCTCACGATGAATGTATCGATTGGTTGTATGCGATATAACCTAGTTATCGAATCGAGGATTGATTCGATAAGTCGATACATTGGATACTGGTCGGTCATATGCGATATGACCGGATCGTTAAATCAAGTGTTGATTTAATGATTTAATGTATAATTATATATTTGATATATTACTTTGCATTAACTAGTATTTGTTCACTTAAGATGGATTTTCTTACTTGATGTGCACATTGTGTATATGATATATTTTTGTGCACAAGATTGTATCATGTTTGATGATACATGCTAGTTTGGGTGTATGTTTGGTTTAAACCATGGTTGGTCAATGGTTAGGGTTTCACTTGATTTATTTGCTTATTTATTTATCTATTCTTTTTGGTTAAAAGATAAAAGAAAAACAAAATTGTTGCTTTCAAACATGAAGCTTGTTGAAGCTTCATGAAGCTTTGACCAAGTGACCATTTTGTCTTCATTTCCTTTAACCTAACCATTCACCAAAACCATAGTTAACTCTCTACACATAACCATGGTTGCAATATGATAAGTACCATATTATTTTCTATTTTGAAAAACTTATCATATTCTTTTTCTTCTTCTTCTTCTTCTTCAACAAAGAAGAAAGCTTGCAACCATTAATGGCAACTTGAGGAAAAGAGTGAGAAATCCAATTCTAAAGTGAACCCACTTCCTATTTCTTCATCCTCTACCACTTGCCAAGTAGTATAGGGTGTTTTGTTCACAAGTTTCTTGACTTGGTGAAGTTGGAGCTTGATCTTGTGTTGCCTCGACGTAGATCAACTTCGGCATCGAAGTCGACGACCTAGCCCGATCATCTCTTCGATGAAACCACCGCGAGAGTCCGGGATCCGATGCGTACAGCGGAGGGACTTCATCACGGAGCTATGGAGGTGGAGGACTGGATCTACAAAGGTTGTAGTCTCTTTCACTTAGTTAAGTTGTTAACTAGTTGCCTGTTTCGCCTAATCTCTAGTCAACGATCTAGTTAGGGTTTCTCGGCACTTGTAAAATTTGAAATTGGCATGGTTGATGCCTTGTGAGACCTCATCAGTGTGCCTAGGAACCCTACAGTGGTATCAGAGCCTAGCTAGAGCCTTAGGCGATGCGTAGACGATGTTAGAAACCCGATCGAACCATGAAACCCTAAATTTCCACCCTCTCTGGACATTTTTTAAAAACTGGGTTTTTTCCAGATTAAAAATTCGTAAAAAATTCAGCAGGAAATTCTAAGAATTACGGTGCAAATTTGACCAAGAGATCCTTCTAAAGAGCGGCGGAACCGCGGCAGAAGCATGGCTTCTGCGGCGGTTCCGCGGCAACATGATGAGATTACACTTCAATTTCTGCACAGTAATTTGTCTCTTCAGGTGCTGAGTTTTCTGGGAATTTTTAATTTGCCCTCAAGAGTTGAGTTTTCTGGGGTGTTTTGGAGCTTCGAAAATTCGATCGGATTATCAAACTTTGTCTATGCGTTTTTCCGGGTAATTTTAGAATATGTTAAAAAGTTCGACCGGATATAAATACCCACTTTTTCCCCTGCCGGGAAATTTCCAAGTGTTGGATCTTTCCGTGGTTTAATAACGTTCTAAGTAGTGCAAGTAACAAGATGGACCCTCTAGAAGACAACAAACCTTAACTCGATTATGTGACCGTCTTGAACTGCCCTTTGAACCTTAGGGTTTAGGGCAGTACGGCGTGCCACATGTGAGGCGTTGGCTTGACCCTTCTACGGCTGGACCGTTGGTACTGAGGCATGAACTGGATGTTTTTAAACTTGTTTCATGTGTTGATCTGTTTCGGGAAAAACTTGGGTGTTTGAATGTTCGATCGGAAAATTTAACATTTTCTATTTATCTGGAATGGGATACAATAATTGGAATTCACAAGTAGTTATGAGATAACTGGATGAATGTTATAAATCAAGCACTTTAGTCTCACATGATTGGTTGCCACGGAATTTTGATGCGATCAAAAGTCCGTCGCAATCACGTAGCGTACGCGGATACTCGCCGGATAAATTTAATAGACAGCTACACCCCTTAGCCTCGACCAGGTGACTGTAGGAGAACCCCGTCGCCGAAAGCATCCGTTCGGGTGCTCGCGGCAGCGGTGTTCCGCCTTGGTGCACTTCGTCGACGGTATCGGGGGTGCGGCCGTCTACTGAAGTTTGCGACGAGCATTCGATCAGGATGCCGGGAATCTTGTTGAATTACCCGACTTGATATTGAAAAGAGTTTTCGATAAAGAGACTAAAATGCGGGGTTTATAATTGTTAGGCATGCGATGTCTAAGTAATTCATTTGATTAGGCATGCGATGTCTATGCGGGTTGCGGATTCCAACTGTTGTAGTTTTACACTTTCTTTTCTGTGACCGTAAGTGTAATATGTGATATCGCCGGTTTCATTGCTATATGTCAACGACAATTGGGATACGCATGTTTTCTTACGTTGATGACATGTGATGTTATGTGTTGCTGGATATGTTATATTGGATCGTCGTGTTTGAATAGCCGGGGGGTTTTATGTGAGATGAGTGTTTTTCCTTTTCATTCATGTAAAAACTTGTATGTAATATTCTTTTATTGGGGCACTTCCAGGTTGCGGAAATTGTCACCGTTGATGTATATTATTTACTTTTCCACACTAGGATAGACCCAAGGAGGGGAGCACAAGTAACCGGGTTCTGGAGTCCAGTGGGAGACCAACTCGAGGAGTCGAGTCCGGGTCTCCTAACTCTAGAATTGGTAGGGTTGCTTGCCGCTCTCGTAGGGGTCTAGGGGTGTGGATTTGGCTATTCATCGCGACCGTGGAATCCGTGTTTTATACTGGCTCGTATTGAAAACACGGACGTCCTAGAATATCCAATATTTCATATGATTCTTCTGCTGCGATATCTGTGATGTGATCATTTGATGTTCTGTGATAAATACGGTATATAGTATATATGATATATTATATAGACGTTACTTATGTTTTACACCCGCGCTAGCCCTGCCCCGCTCTGCCGTTAGTTACCTAACCTAACGGTGCACGAGGGGACATCGAGGCGAATGCGAATGGCATAAGTGTACGTCGTATTTATCTGTGATGTTTAGGTAACTTAAATGATGGGACTTCATTAATGTGATTAATGAAAGAAAAGAAACCTAAGATGTTGTGGAATCGAATTTTCAAAAACAGGTAGCTACAGTTCTTGCTTTGCATCGCGGTGTTCCTTGTAGAACATCCTGCACCTTATTCGATAAGGAAAGGACCGAGATCCCTTCACCGGGAGTGACTCCTTTAGCGATAACTGGCAGATGCTACACACTCGGTTTGTCTTTTGATTGCTTCTATAGTTTCTGCTTTGCACAGTGATATATATGATATATCCCGCACCTCATTCGACGAGGAAAGGGCCGACGATCCCTTCACCGGGAGTGACCCCTTTAGCAAAACTAGAAAAGCCTCAAAAACACTCCATTTTAAAATCATTTGATTCTACAACGATATCAAGTTCATTACGCAATAGGTTTTCAGAAAAACCTGTCGTAGCCCTCCGTCATTTCAGATAAGTACTAGTTAGTATTCGTGCTGCGGTTGTTTGGCCTCCGTCAAGGCGTAGTGTACGGTAGCTAACTAGTGCTTATCTGCTAGCATATGATGCGATTGGATTAATGTATTCGTACGGCGTTGTTTGGCCTCCGTCAAGGGTCGTGCGGGTGGGTTTAATTCAATCAGGAAATGACGGGTTGAACTTGACTAGCGGACTATGGGTTGTTTGGCCTTCGTCAAGGTCATAGCACGCTAGGGGCAAAATATTATCGGGAATTTCAAGTGTTGAAATTTGCAATGAGATTGCATACCTTCTATGTGATAGTTGGATCCCGATACCCACTGCGAGTAATTGTTACTCCTGGGAGAGTTTTACACATTACAATTAGCCGATCAAGTAGGTGTCTAGAAAGGTGTTAACGAGGTTACGCCTCTGGGAAAACGAGGTTTACATTAATTAGGTCCGTGCGAGAGCACGGGGCACCTCCCTCAAAGTACCGACACTGGCCTGGCTGAAAGATTGGCGAACTTGTAGAGTGTAATTAATCCCGGCTAGTCTTTCCTTTTAGGGTTTGAAGGAAGATTTGATAAAAACAGTGGGAGCCATCCTGATTAGATAAAATAATAACCAATCTGATCTTGCAAGAGCATACGCTGAGTGTTTTCTTCTCTCTCTCTCCTGGTAGCGACCATATCACGCCTTAATCAAGATAATAATACGGATATATTGACCGAACCCACTTGTTATACTGAGCTGGGGAACGTTGGTCCCGCTCCAACTTATAATTGTTATAAGACAGAGCAGGAAATTGGGGAATACTAGATTTCCCATGCCGCCCAAACGAAGAAAGTGCATATGATGCATCTTCTTCGGGTGTGTTCGTTACATAGAACTGTTTCTCAGTGTCCTTTACGTCCTGGGTATATGATAGCGGATCAGGATCCCGCATATGTAATATGTTACATGGGCTACAGATAGGTAAAGAACTGAGAACGGGTGATAAGTTTCATGAGGCAGAAAACGGGGCAAGAGTTGCAGCAAAATCTGTCGGTCACTGTCACCCTGTATTACCAATACATTGATTCTGAACGAATGTTATTAGATACCGAACCTGATATACAAAATCATATCAGTCTCTTTATTAGTAAAGAAATGATAAAATTTTGTATTGTTGGATAATGTTTTGAACATTTCCTATATTAAAAGTTGATCGGTTCAGGCACGTTATCTAAAAGCATTGATGTTCTAAATCAAACTACAATTCTTAGTATATAGAACACACACAAGAGGAAGAGTTCAGAAATGAACGGATCCTTCTTGAGGTATTGTAGACTAGGTCATATCAATGCGACCCGACTAGCTAAGTTACATTTAGATGCATATTTAAATCAGTTTGAATTTACATCTTGTGAAACTTGTCAGTCATGTCACAGAGATAAGATGACCATATCTCTGTTTACTGGAAACAGAGAAAGAGTTAGTGCACTCTTGGGATGATACATGTTGATGTATGTAGGTCCCCAGTCTACACATGCCAAGACCGGTTCTTTGTACTTCATTACATTCTCTGATAATCTCTTGAGATTCAGACATATGTTCCTGTTGAAACACAAGTCCGAACCTTTTGAGATATTCACAGAATATAAGTTAGAAGTAGAGAACCAAAATACGGGTATAAGTATTATGTTCTTTGATGTGATCGAGGAGGAGAATACTTGTGCATGGAATTCCTGGACTATTCCAATGGAGAATGAGATTCTCTCTCAGCATTACTCCTCCGTATACACCATAGCACGATGGTATATCGGGGCGGAGCAATCACACCCTATGTGATAAGGTGTGCTCTATGATGAGTACTACTGAGTTACCTATTTCCTTTTGGGTGTTATGCACTTATGAAGTTGCATACCTATTGAATAGGGTTCCAATCAAATCAGTTGCCTACCGCTTCATATGTGATATAGAAAGTGAAGAGCCCATATCTTAAGTTGGTTAAGATTTGGGGTTGTCCGGGCTATGTCTAAAAGCATAATCCAGACAAGCTCGAGGCAAGGTCAGTTTTGTAGAACTGGAAAGGTTCCAGCTATACAAACTACAGCAGATGATTTGGTAGAACCAAAGGATTCAATAGTTTCCAACGAACCCCAGCCTCTCCGCCGATCTAGTAGGGTTCCTCACCCACCTGAGAGATACTTCGGTTTCTCTATGACAGTGGGAGCGAGGAATGCATCATGAGATGATGACCCAACTATTTTTGAGCTGGCCATCAGGAGTGGGACTCTGTAAGAACGGCTGGATGCTTAGCGATATGAGATGGAATCCTTATACACCAACAAAGTATGGACTTTGGTTGCTTTATCTGAAGGGTTAAATCCCCATCAGGAGCAAGTATATCTTGAGAAGATTACTTGGTGTACATGGAAAAGTTGAGACTTTCAAAGCTAGACTTGTTAAAGGTTTTCGTCATCAACCAGGCATGGATAATGGTGAAACCTTTTTCAAGTAGCTATGCTTAAGTCCATCCAGATCCTACTTGTCACGGCTACATACCATGACTACGATATCTGGCGGTTGGGTGCCATGACTGCTTTTCTAAATGATGTTTTAGAAGAGTGCGTCTATAAGTACACAGCCAGAGGGCCTCGTAGACAGTGGGAGCAGCGGAAACGTGTGCAAGATGTTTTATGTGATAAAGCAGGCATCGCGGAGTTGGAACGTCTGTTTTGATAACGTAGTCAAAAAGTTTGACTTCATCAAAATGGTAGATGAACCTTGTATATACAAAAAGGTAGTAGGGAGTATGGTAGTGATCCTCGTAGAGTACGTGGATGACATACTCTTGATAAGGAAGGAGTTTCCTATGCTACGCTCGGTCAATCTCCGCTTATCACAAGGATTCTCCATAAAGGATCAAAGTAATACCTACTAAATCCTAGGTTTTGGATCTATGAGATAGATCTAATTGGATATTAGGACACTCACTAGTTATAGTGAGATGGTATCAATTGATCCTGGGGAGAATCACTGGAAAGGTTCCAAGGTGATAAAGACGACTGAATGTCAGTCGCAGGCATTGTCTTTACCCTAAGCGAAGGGACGGTATGTTGGAAGAGTTCCAAGCTAGATACCGTGGCATACTAGACGATAAAGGCTGGATACATCGCTACTTAAGATGCTACCAAAGAGGCAGTCTGGGTGTATATTAGTTCATGAGATGAACTTCGTTCCTCCCATTGTGTGACAATAGAGTTGTGGCTTATGCCAAGAAACACCCATCCCATCAGTGATCCAGACATATTCTAAGGCAGTATCACCTGATCATGGAGATGGCTGATCTCCAAGGTGATCGAGGTTAAGAGAGCAGACTCAGAGGACAACACGGCGGATCCACTCACAAAGGCCTTTTCCCAGAGAGAGATTTTTATGGGATGGTTGAGTATGAGATACTACAACCACTGCTACAGATGGCCCTAGTGCATGTGGGAGATTGTTAGTTATATGTATGCCCTAGAGGCCATTATTGTATATAGGATATATATTGTAGTGGATGCTTGGACATATATAGGAAGGACTTTCTTGCTCGACATGATAGTATGCTATCTGGTTACTCTTTACCTTAACGTGTATACTGGATGTCTCTCTGTTACATGTTGGTAAAGCCCTTAGGATGTGTACTTGACTACCTGGACTATGATGTGGATCATACTAGTGGGGACATGGTAGTCCATAAGTACATCCTTCAAGGTCCCTAGTCGTGGGTGTATCGAGACGGGGCATCGATATACCAGAGTAGACTAGCGTATACCTTCTCGACCCATACAGATGGGCGATGGATGATCCTATATCCATTGGTGTTTGACATCAAAGATTATATACGGGTGCTCAGTGGAGACTGGGTACACTGGACGGACTCGCCGAGAACTCCCAGATGGTATTATACCTCACGTCAGATGGCAGTTCTCTGGTGACACTGGTACAGGTTAGTCTGTAGACCCGAGATCGTCATAGAGTCTTGTGTGATTCCCACTGTGCTTTGATTTCCACCTTACCACGTCCAAGAGGGCGTGCAAAACGGTGGCTTTTGGGTACAGTCCCGAATCACATAGAGGCAATGAGCGATAGGAGGGGATTCGTCTCTCCCGGTATAGGGAGTTGATGTTGCACTGTGTTCGATTGGCTATAACCGGAAATCCCTGGCCAGGGTTGCTGAGATTTACTGGTAAGTGTTACCAGTAGTTTCTCGAACTGTTATAGACCTCATATCGACACGACTTATCGAGCTACTTGGGTCTGACGTTTACCACCCCTAGGCGAGATATGCGACATATCAGACGAACGGACCGGACTGTACGGTAAGTGTTACTGGTTGGATTCACAGGAGTGTGAGCGGGCTTGCTCATCGATCTTCTGATTGCTCAATACCCGGGTGGCCGTTACGTTTAGCAGACCGCTTGCGGCTTGTGGGTGTTTGATATGATCATCACCTACTGCCGGCGTATTGACGAGTCTTTAGAGTCCTACACAGAGGTTTCCTGGCTCAAGCGAAACGAAATAGAAGCGCATATGAGATATGTGCGAGACCGAGAATAATGCGTGTATGTGATACCGTATTCAATTCTCGCGATGAATGTATCGATTGGTTGTATGCGATATAACCTAGTTATCGAATCGAGGATTGATTCGATAAGTCGATACATTGGATACTGGTCGGTCATATGCGATATGACCGGATCGTTAAATCAAGTGTTGATTTAATGATTTAATGTATAATTATATATTTGATATATTACTTTGCATTAACTAGTATTTGTTCACTTAAGATGGATTTTCTCACTTGATGTGCACATTGTGTATATGATATATTTTTGTGCACAAGATTGTATCATGTTTGATGATACATGCTAGTTTGGGTGTATGTTTGGTTTAAACCATGGTTGGTCAATGGTTAAGGTTTCACTTGATTTATTTGCTTATTTATTTATCTATTCTTTTTGGTTAAAAGATAAAAGAAAAACAAAATTGTTGCTTTCAAACATGAAGCTTGTTGAAGCTTCATGAAACTTTGACCAAGTGACCATTTTGTCTTCATTTCCTTTAACCTAACCATTCACCAAAACCATAGTTAACTCTCTACACATAACCATGGTTGCAATATGATAAGTACCATATTATTTTCTATTTTGAAAAACTTATCAAATTCTTTTTCTTCTTCTTCTTCTTCTTCAACAAAGAAGAAAGCTTGCAACCATTAATGGCAACTTGAGGAAAAGAGTGAGAAATCCAATTCTAAAGTGAACCCACTTCCTATTTCTTCATCCTCTACCACTTGCCAAGTAGTATAGGGTGTTTTGTTTACAAGTTTCTTGACTTGGTGAAGTTGGAGCTTGATCTTGTGTTGCCTCGACGTAGATCATCTTCGGCATCGAAGTCGACGACCTAGCCCGATCATCTCTTCGATGAAACCACCGCGAGAGTCCGGGATCCGATGCGTACAGCGGAGGGATTTCATCACGGAGCTATGGAGGTGGAGGACCGGATCTACAAAGGTTGTAGTCTCTTTCACTTAGTTAAGTTGTTAACTAGTTGCCTGTTTCGCCTAATCTCTAGTCAACGATCTAGTTAGGGTTTCTCGGCACTTGTAAAATTTGAAATTGGCATGGTTGATGCCTTGTGAGACCTCATCAGTGTGCCTAGGAACCCTACATTTAGGTCGCCCCTTTTTGGCCACTTCCAACGCTATAATCAACTGTCGTAATGGTTCTATGACCCTATCCTTCGGGAATAGGTCAATTGAGCTGAACATTTACAAGTTGGGAAGTGTACCCTCCGAACCTACTGCTCAGGTCTGTTCTGTCGAATTAATGGATATCGACAGCAGCGAATTTGATGATCCTCATGATACTGATCTTGACTATTTTCATACGTTGTTGTTTGACCCAATTATGTATCATACACATACGGACTCTTCCATCGAGATGTCCTGGTCAACAACTAACACTGATTATGAAATGCTTTAGAGTCTGAAGATCACCCCGCGCCTTTTGATGACATTATTCTTTGGGGTATTGATGGGACTTTTGAGGAAATCTTCGCTGAAGAACTCGCATTTTTAAATGACACGGGTGTTGAGAAGAATCATCTCCCAAACAATGAAATTGAACCTCCACCCCTTCTTCTGGACTGTAAAAAGAATGCGAGTAATCCATCACATACACTGAGTCGTCTCTCCAAAAGGAGACGCAAACAAATTCTATTCCACCACTTACCCTTTCCCCACTTCTTCTTCCACCAACCTGAGCACTACATTGATAAAATCTTCGAATGGTTGGTGTTGACCTTCGGTCTTTGCAAAGCTTGGTATCGACCAATAATTTTTTACCCCCTCTTGTGATTTTCAAAGATTAACATGGCTTAACTCAAGTTTGGGGGGTGTATAATCTGGCTCTTGAAAAGAAAAAATTTTATACAAAAATTGTGAGCCAAAAATAAGTTTGGGGGAGGATTTTCACTTAAATATTTTTCCCCCATTAATAAATTTCCTCCCATGCTTACAGGTTTTCGAGATTTAGCGGATGGCAACAGTGAGGACACTGTTGAAAACAAGTTTGGGGGAGGTTTGTGCTTATTTGCGCATCATTTGCATCATACTTTGCATAAGCACAAAACATTTGAAAACCTATAAAAATTTATCATTTGCATCATACTTTGCATAAGCACAAAACATATCATTTTAAAAAAAATTAAAACCTATAAAAAAAATTTAAAAAATCAAAAGATAAAATAAATTTGTACATAAATAAGATAATAAAAGATTAGATAATGAAAAATTACATCCAAAAGATTGGAAAAATTTAAGAAAACTAAGAAAATTAGAAGTTTTCTTATACGAACTAGTAATAAGTAGTTATGAGCCGTTGTCCCAAGGGTTAGTAAGATGAAAGAAGTCACTAATCTGAGGATAAAAATAAGTCTGAAAAATAGTTCCTATTCTGGAAGCCAAACATTTTGAACGTTGATACCCTACTATATGCACTTACACACGTCTTGAAGCTCGGGATAGTAGAGGATACCTTGAAATGCTCTTGTCTAAAAGCCAAAGTATGAAGGAAATAAAAAAAATTGAATAAAATATAAAATGGTGAGAAAAATGAACACTGGTTTTGTTATCGCCAAGGCAGCAATAAAAAAATATAGCGAGGGTGCTTCATCACCTAGTGCCTTAGACCAACTGGTCTGGGAGTCACTGCTAAGCCTTAGGTGGTGCAAGACGAGGAAAAAAACACCGTATAAGCAGAACATGAGTAATTGGTCGGTTAGTACCTCAAGAAGTATTAACGGTCGCATGAAAATGTGTGAGCAAATCTAAATATTCATCAAATTAAAAAGTACTGAGGCAGATGGACAAGAGTATGATAGCTTGAATTGAATTCTCCGAGTGTAAGGATGTCTTTTACACATACGTAGGGTTATATGATCGATGTTTGGAAGAAAGATAAAAATGAAGAATAAAGACGATGTTTTATTGAGGGATGATGTGATTTCTGACATTTTTTCATGACTATTAAGATAGGGCTCATGACAACCGAAAAGCTAGCATAGTTGGAAACTCTAATTTTCAAAGTCTTTCTTTTAAAATTCTTATCTTTATATGTAACTTTCACGGTCTTCCTTTTATTATTGGATCTTGTGGGTGCAATCCGCTGAAAACCCTCAGGAGACAACACTCCTCCTACTAGGGACACCTAGAGGTTTAAAGGCTTGTTGCACGTGCTCGGTGCAATCGTGTTGCCTACGAAAGTGTGCTAGTAAGTTTTTCTCTTTCTTTATTTTCTCCTTATCTTTTTAATAAAACAGTTCGCTCGAGACGACCAAAAATAAGTTTGGGGGAATTTGATCAGTCGAAAATATTGCATTTTTAACACATCAATTTCCCTACCATTTGCACTCATCTAGAGGTGTTCGGTATTAATATAGCACATATTAGCAAAACAGTCGTAAAATACCAAATAACTTGTGTTATGTATTATAACCGACATTTCTGAGGGAAATTGACTGTTTATCATTGCATCGTATTATCTTTGTGTAGCGCAACACTTGTCTCGAGAATCTGTGCAGGAAATTCCAGGAAAAGAACCGAAATTGTCAAAAGTGCTGTTAAAAATACGTCAAGTCCAAGACTTGAGATCTGGCAGTGAAATAGAGAGAATTATAATATTCCAAATATCAGAAAAGTTTTACAAAGTCAGTACAAAGCAACTCAAGAGTTTTCATGCAAAGAGGGCACCAAAGGGCCGCAGATCCGCGGCCAAAAGGCCCTTGGCGCCGTGGATCCGCGGCCACGTGGATATGACGTCAGCACATTTTCACTTCAGGCTTCCCCATTCAAGAGCTTAACCCCTTTAAGCCACTGCAAACTCCAGAATCTTCTGACAGAACAGCAAGGCTTATATTTCAAGCTAAACACACTCAAGCTTCCAAAGCAAGCTACTTAACTATCTAAGCCTAGAAGCTTCTTCCTAACCTCCAAGCTTATGAAGGAAGCTAAGCCTAACTAACTACCTCTAGAACCTTCTACCTAACTACCAAGCTTACAAGGGAAGCTAAACTAAACCTAGCTTCTAAAGGAAGCTAATCCTAATCAAGGCTATAAAAGGGACCCTAAGGCTTCACTTCTAAGGTTGTTCATTGGTTGTTCTCCAATTCCCCAACACAAGTTGAGTGACACAACTTGTAACCATAACCCTAATCCAATCAAATCCAAGCCAAAAATCAAGAACACCGAGTACAAATCAAGCGAGAAATCGACATCCTTTTGGAGCGATGCCGATCTTCATCCGAGCAAGTGATCCAAGACGATCCGCGACTCACGGAGACGATGCGACGCTAAATTCGACGATCTCGTTCTCTCCTCAATTTTTTGTAGTGTTTGAGAGAAGTGTAACGAATTGTTGAATAATAAAGGTGAAAATTCTTTAATCTTGCTTTCTTTACATTCTTGCATCATGATTCGATCTCAATTCTTGATTGTGTTTCTTGTTATGATGTTTGAATAAAACTCCGCTCGTGAAGGAGTCCAGAGAATCAATAGATGATGATGTTACAAATCTTGAAACGATTCTTAAGTCCTATGAGTTTTGTAAACTTTAGCAAATTGAAGAATCGACGACCTAGTTTCGATCGATGCTTTCTTGATTGTGTTCGCTCTTAATTAGGGATCCACGATCGATTCTTGAATTTACTAGAGGCTAGAATGTGAATGAAATCAACAAAAGGACAAGGGATAGATGATGAAACCCTAGTTTCCATAAGAAATCCCTCATTCTCGTTGATCATCATCGATCTAGTTCAAATCATCGATGGATAAGAAAACGTAATCAATAGATTTCATCACGTCTATAGATTCGATCGATTCCTACGAGCCTCACTTCGATTCTTGATTATTGGATTAGATATCATCAATTCTTGATTCTTGATTTTAATGTTTTCTTGTTATTAGATCTAGATTTTAATAATTCTTGAAATTCACTTTTAAATCTTGAATTGAATTGTCTTTTCTCTTTTCTTTAATTTTCAATTCATCTAATTCAAATTCGAACGGATCTCACTTTCCCTGTGGACGATCCGCACTCGCTGACGCGCTACAATCGACACCGTTATTGATTGCGGTCAAAAATTTCTTTGATTGTGAAACATCATTTCTTAAACACGACACATCGAGAAATCGAATCAATCAAGGCTCATACATAGTGATGTATGCGGACCAATGTCTACATATGCTAGAGGCGGTTTTTCTTACTTCATTAATTTTACTGATGATTTCTCAAGATTCAGACACGTGTTTTTGTTAAAGCATAAATCCGAAGCTTTCGAGAAATTCAAGGAGTATAAACTTGAAGTAGAAAAACAAACAGACTTGAGTACCCAGAAACTTCGATCAGATCGAGGTGGAGAGTATTTGAGTACAGAGTTTTCAGACTTCTTAAAAGAGAATGGGATTCTCTCTCAGCTCACTCCCCTTTACACACCACAGCACAACGGCGTGTCAGAACGGAGGAATCGTACCCTATTAGATATGGTACGGTCCATGATGTGTGATGCTGAGTTACCGCTTTCCTTTTGGGGACATGCATTGGAGACAACAATGCATCTGTTAAACAGGGTTCCAACCAAGACCGTGTCTACCGCTCCATATGAGATATGGAGTGGAAAGAGACCATCTCTTAAAAGAGTTAGGATATGGGGTTGTCTGGCTTTTGTCAAAAAGCAGAATCCAGACAAACTCGAGACACAATCGGTCATGTGTAAATTTATGGGATATCCAAAACATTCATATGGATATCTATTCTACCACAAGGAGGAACAAAATGTGTTTGTTTCTCAACATGCCATATTTTTAGAAAATAAGATTTTTACAAAAGGTGATGATGGCAATGCGGTAGAACTAGAAGAGGTTCTAGAGACACAAATTACTCATGACGAATTGGTTGAAGCTGATGTTGCAGTAGAACTTCAAGAACCTCAGCCGCTCTGGAGATCTAGTAGAACTTCTCGAGCACCGGAGAGATACTATGGGTTTCTCATTGATGGTGATAGAGAAAATTGCATCATGGATGATGATGATTCTACTAGTTTTCAGCAAGCCATCACGAGTGGTGACTCGGTGAAGTGGTTGGATGCCATGAGATCCGAAATGGAGTCCATGTACACCAACAAAGTATGGACTTTGGACGTTGCACCCCTTGAGATAAAACCCGTAGGTTGTAAATGGATCTTTAAGAGAAAGATTAGTGTAGACGGACAGGTAGAGACTTATAAAGCAAGGCTTGTAGCGAAAGGTTTTCGTCAAAGACCAGGATTGGACTATAATGAAACTTTCTCTCCAGTAGCAATGCTTAAATCCATTCGGATCCTACTTGCTATTGCTGCTCACTACGACTATGAAATCTGGCAGATGGACGTTAAAACTGCATTTCTAAATGGTGATTTAGAAGAATGTATTTATATGGATCAGCCATAGGGCTTCATTGACAGTGGGAGCAGCGGGAAAGCATGCAGGTTGCTTAAATCCATTTATGGATGTTGGGGTAAAAATTTACACCCCGGTTGACCAAGTCAAAATCAAAGTCAACCTCAAGCCAAGTGGGCCCAAGCCCAGGTCAAGTGGGCCAATACTCGGGTCGAGCCCGAACATGAAGCGGCCGGCCTCCCCCCCCCCACCCCATGCCAAAATAAAAATTTTGTAATAAATAATTTTGGTGTATTTCCTTTTTTTATTTTTTTGAATAAATGTAAGAAAAATGGGCATAAAGCCAAATTTTTGTAAAGCCCATGGCTTATGTGCAAAAAGAAATAGCACATGAGGTATGGGATGGGCAAAATGTCATTTTTGTAAAGCCCAAAGGACTATATGTAAAGTGTATAGCCTATAAAGGCAAAGATAATGAAAATATCTCAACAACTTTTTCTCTCTCCCAAAAAGAATCAAGATCTGTGATCTTCTCCTTCCTCAAGGTTTTAAAATCTTCTTCTTTCTTTTAAATTAAATCAAGAGTTTTACTCTTCTTTTTCCAAAACTAAATAGTTTTTCACCACAAAACCCACAAAGGGGAGCTTGGATCTTCCATCAGATATTAAAAAGGAGAGATTTTTAAAATCACCCCCCTTTTCATCCAAGATCCGGCAAACCGAGGGGAAGAAGAAGGAGATCCATCTCCCAAAAATCCCACTTTGGGAAGATCTAGAGCTCAAGGGAGAAGCCCCTTTCATCATCTCCAAAAACATCTTAGGAGTTTAACTCCACTCTAAATCCTCTTTCGGGAGTTTAAATCCCATTTTTGGGGCTAAAAGCCCCTTTTTCTCGCTAGCGCCCAAGCGCTCAGCGCCCACGTGCGGTGTAAGTCCATGTCACGCACCCCACGTGTACGCGGGGAGGCGGAATATATGAAAAAAAATTATCAAAGCTTCGTAACACGGACTTGAGCACACAGATCGTGTCTAAACCATTACTAACAAACTACGAGAGGTTTAACTACTCGGATTCGAAGTTATACCTCACGTTACTTGTCCTTCGGGTCTTCATCGCTGTCCTCCACACCTCGTAGGCTCTATGGAACATGGGTACCTCAACGGCCTCCTCGAGTCAAAGACGATTCACCCGAGAGTCTATAGTCCGAGCTCCTATCTCAAATCTGAGATAACTACGGCTTCTAGTTTGCTAATCTAGAAGTCCTAAAGGGTGTAAAGTATTTAGATGGATTACTTAGTCACTTAAACCCTAGGATTCTCAACTCATGAGAGCTTTTAGGGTTTGAGGAAGAAGATGAAAACTTGAGGAGAGAGAAGTGTTTTGTGATTATGAAATGAACTATTCTCATTTGTGAATATCATGAAGCATAATAATATCATCAAAATAAATATCTAGCTAATACTCATCATGCTTCAATTAATTCACAAGGTGAATCATCTAATGAGTCACCTAATGAGTCATGGATCATTTAATGAAACCTACACCTCATCCTCCACCTCATTTGTTTAAATCCTAAAAAGAATTAAACACAAATGAGTCACCTTCTTCTAGAAGCTTCCCGACAAATTACGAGACTGCCCCTCTCATCCGTATTTCCGAAAAACATGGATAATCTTTGACTGAATAAATCCATCTGTATAATAATAGAATCTGGCTTAAACCAAAGCCTGCTAGTATTATCTGCCCGATCATAGTACATGCACAAGTGTACGTAAGTGATCGCGGCCCTACCGTAAAACCATACGGCCTCTACACCTTTTGCCTGGTGCAGGGAAACTCTCTGTGTGGGACTCTAAAAACTCGACACTACACTGGCAGTGGGTTTAACCACATGCCGTAAGCCGTACTAGCTGTACGTAACGGTCCCCAGGTAGATGTCGATAAGAAGGACGATGAGGAAACCAATCCGAACTTCTACTGAGCCTGATGTGATAATCTCCGTACAGTCCGGTTTGTTCGTCTAGGACTATCGCATATCGGGCCTAGGGGGCGGTAAACGTCAGACCCCTAATAGCGGTATAAGTCGTGTCGGAGTGAAGCCCATTACACCTTGAGAAACTACTGGAACCTACCAGTAAATCTCGCTTGCCCTAGCAAGGGACTTTGCGTAATGGCTCTCCATACACAGCGCGATATCAACCCCCAATCCCGGGAGAGATGAATCCTGTATAACCGCCACTGCCTCCAAGTGCTTCGGGACTGCACCCAACTACTACCTATTTGCACGACTCCTTTGAGCCGTGGTAGGGTAGTAATCTAAGTACGGTGGGAACACACCCGAGGCGAAGTAGTAGTGTCAATTCGACGGACTAAGCTGTACTCATGTCACCTGAGAACTGCTATCTGACGATGGGTATAGTACCAACCTGCAGTTCCCGGCGAGTCCTGTCCGGTGTACTCGTAACCTAACGAGCACCTGCATACTATCTCCAGTATGACGTATTGATGGCTGTGGGACAGACCATCTCCTCATGCTGGGATGAGAAGCGTATACACCAGTCTACTCCGGAGTATCGATGCCCCATCTCGATAATCCTACGACTAGGGACACCTGTATAGGATGCTGCTTATAGACTACCCAGCCCCCACTAGCGTGACTGCCATCACAACGCTGGTAATCAAGCAAAGATCATAAGGGCTCTATTAATATGTATAAGCGATATGTTAAAAGAAACACATGCACATATTAAAGTAGACACAAACCAAGTGGCATACTACCATTTTTAGCAAGACTGTCAATACAACTGTGAATATCCCAAGCTTCCATTAAGTAATATACAAACTAGTATGATACAGTAATGGCCTCTAGGGCATAAACACTAACAATCTCTCACTTGCACTTGTTGGATATAGTGCCCTCAAAGTCAATTTTTGGATCGTAGGTACGTGATTGCAATGATTGAGGAAGACCTATACCGGTAGGACAGTCTTACTCGAGATGATAGTATGCAATCTGGTTTGCCTTTATCAGTCGTGTATAGGTTCAGGTGAGTGATCACTATTACACGTTGATAGAGCCCTTAGGATCTTGCTTGACTACCAACAGTATGATGGCGATCATATACGTGAGAGTTGGGTAGTCTATAAGCACATCCTTAATAGTGGTCCCTAGTCGTGGGAGTTTCGAGACAGGGCATGGATACTCTGGAGTAAACTAGTGTATACAGTCGAGACCCCGACGAGGGGCGGTGGCCGGTCTCACAAGCCACTGGCGTCAGTTGGATCACCTAAGATGTATACAGTTGCTCATTGGGTTATGAGTACACCGGACAGGACTCACGGGAACCTGCTAGTTGGTATTTATACCTAGCGTCAGATAGCAGTTCCTTGGTGACATGTGTACAGGTTAGTTCATAGACCTGAGGTCGTCATTTGTCTCGTGTGAGTTCCCACTGTGCTTTGATTTCTACCCTACCACGGCTCAAACGAGTCGTGCAAACAGGTCTTTTTTGGGTACAGTCCCGAGCCACATGGAGGCAGGTGAGCGGATCGGCAGGGGATTCGTCTCTCCCGGTATTGGGGGTGAGGTCGCGCTGTGTCTAGGAAAGCCATTACACCAAGTCCTTGGCCAAGGCAGGTGAGAATTACTGGTAAGTATTCCAGTAGTTTCTCAGGGTGTTCAGGGCTTGTCTCCGACACGACTTATAGCGCTATTAGGGTCTGACGTTAGCAGCCCCCTAGACCCGATATGCGATACTCATAGACGAACGGACCGGACTGTATGTATATTGTCACTGTTAGGCTCAGTAGGGTTCCAGGATGAGTTCACTCATCGGCTTCCCTTGAGGTCAGTACTGAAAGGTTTGCCTAGCACCCTATAATGAGTTTTGAAGCATCACATGTCTCAAAGTATGGATTTTGATGGTGCTAAACAAACATGCAAAGGAATCGATCCTAGAAAATTAGGGTTACGAAACATAAAGCTAATCAAATTAGGGTTTCGAGACAACAACCTTTGTAGCTTCCTTTTTGCTTGACTCCTTAGTCTCTTAGGTGTTGGAAGAAGGTCCTCTTGTAGTCTTCTCACGTCCACGACGATCCACCCGGAGTTTCCCGTCCAAGATCGCAACTTTGAAAAACAAAGTGAACACTCTAAACAAGTTGGCTAAACTTGTGTAGAATGATGTTGTGGCTAAGGATCTCACTTCAAAATCCTATTTTTATGAGTATTTTGATCTCTTGAAAGAACTAGAAAGCAAAGGATCAAGGTTGATGAAGATGATGGCCTTTTGTGAAGAAGAGAATAATGAACCATTGAAAGAGAAATGAAAAATAAGCATATATATATTTTTCATTCCTCATATCCAACCATGGTTAACTCTAAAGATATTATTGGATTAAAGTTAAAAACACAAAAAGAAAATAAACCATGGGTCAAAAGGTAGGTGAGCATGGTAAGGTTAAGAAAAGTGTAGAAACCTTTTATGATTTAACCCATTTTTTATTTCCTTTTTGTTTTAATTTAAAAGCAATAATAATCCATAAAAATAACCATGGTGTGATTCTTATATTGCCACCATTCTCATTGTATAAGCAACCATGATAAAATGATGTATGTATGCATGTGTGCATGCACATCCATATGTGCATGAACAATAATGAATGCATACATGCATGCATACATCCAAAATAAACAAGATAGGATTTGTAGTGAGAAGCTAATGATAAATCAACACTTGATTTACTAATCCGGTCATATCACATACGACCCGACCATAAGCAAGCCACCCAATTAATATACGGTATCCTATACACGCATTTTAATCGGGTCCAAGCGCATATCGCATACGCGCACCACAACGTTTCGCCTGGACTAGGTAACTCCTGTGTGGGACTCTAAGACTCGTCAATACGCCGGCAGTGGGTGATGATCACATCAAGCACCCCAAAGCCGCAAGCGGTCAGCTATACATAACGGCCACCCGGGTATTGAACGATCAGAAGAAAACAAGCGAACCTGCTACAACTCCCGTCGAGCCAACCGGCAACACTACCGTACAGTCCGGTCTCTTCGTCAGATATGCTGCATATCGAGCCTAGGGATGGTCATGTCGACCCCAATAACTCAATAAGTCGTGCCGGTGAATGGTCTATAACAGATCGAGAAACTACTGATAACACTTATCAGCAATTCTCAGCAGCCCTGGCCAGGGACTTGCTGATATAACCAGTCGGGCACAGCACAGCATCAACTCCCAATACCGGGAGAGACGAAACCCCTCCTATCGCTCATCGCCTTCGTGTGTCTCGGGACTGTACCCAACGGCCACCTATTTGCACGACTCGGTAGAGCCGTGGTAGGGTGGCAATCAAAGTACAGTGGGAGAACACACAAGACTCTATGACGATCTCGGGTCTACAGACTAACCTGTACCAGTGTCACCTGAGAACTGTTATCCGACGATAGATATAATTCCATATAGGAGTTCTCGGTGAGTCCGTCCAGTGTACCCAGTCACCACTGAGCACCCGTATATGATCTTGATGTCAAACATCGATGAATGTGGGAACATTCATCGCCCATCGTATGGGTCTAGTATCATATACGCTAGTCTACTCTGGTATATCAATGCCCCGTCTCGATATACCTACGACTAGGGACATTCCAGGATATGCTTACAGACTACAGATGTCCCACTAGTATGATCTCCATCATAATCAAAGTAGTCAAGCCGATATCCTCAGGGCTTTATCAGCATGTATGAATGAATAAAAGCATGATCAAATCAACATGTTAGATAAAGAAGAACCAGATAGCATACTATCATGTCGAGCAAGAATGCATACTGAATATATATATATATATGTATAGATACATCCACCATCACATAATGGCCTCTAGGGCATACATATATCCAACAATCTCCCACTTGCACTAAGGCCAGTTATTGGCGTATCTCATACCCAACATCTCAAAAAGTGGCTCATGCTGTGGCTGAGGGAGGGCCTTGGTGAGTGGATCCGCGGCATTATTCTTTGTGTCTACTCTCTTAATCTCGATCTCGCGGCGATCTACAATCTCCCGGATCAAATGAAAGCGCCTCAGGATGTGTCTGGACCGCTGATGGGACCTGGGCTCCTTGGCTAACGCCATAGCCCCATTATTATCACAATACAAGGGTATTGGATCAATAATGGTTGGAACTACTCATAGCTCCGAGACGAACTTCTTCATCCAGACGGCTTCCTTGGCGGCATCATTTGCAGCAATGTACTCAGCCTCCATCGTAGAGTCTGCAACGGTATCCTGTTTGGAACTCTTCCAACTTACCGCCCCTCCATTGAGGGTAAATACAAACCCTGAGATAGATTTGCTGTCATCCTTATCGCTCTGGAAGCTCGAATCGGTAAAGGCCTCCATTTGGAGATCTGTATTACCATACACCAAGAACAATTCTTTAGTCCTTCGCAAGTACTTAAGAATGTTCTTCACAGCTGTCCAGTGGTTCTCCCCTGGGTTGGATTGATACCTGCTTACAACACTAAGTGCATAAGCTACATCTAGACGTGTACATAACATCGCATACATTATAGATCCTACTGCCGAAGCATAAGGTATAATGCTCATGCGAGCTCTCTCTTCATCGGTCTTTGGACAAGAATCCTTGGAGAGAGTGACTCCATGGCAAGCGGGTAAGGCACCCCGCTTGGAGTCTTCCATACTAAACCTTTTTAGGATGGTGTTGATGTACCTGGTTTGGGACAATCCCAATAACTTTTTGGATCTATCCCTATAGATCCTTATGCCCAGGATGTATGTGGCATCACCCAGGTCCTTCATGGAGAACCTTAGTGATAAGAATGATTTGACCGACTGTAGCATAGGAATATCATTTCCTATCAGAAGAATGTCATCTACGTACAATACGAGGAATGTGACAGCTCTTCCTACAGCCTTCTTATAAACACAAGGTTCATCTGGATTTTTGATGAAATCAAACTCTTTGATAACATCATCGAAACAGATGTTCCAACTCCGAGATGCCTGCTTTAACCCATATATGGATTTAAGCAGTCTACATGCTTTCCCGCTGCTCCCACTGTCAATGAAGCCCTCTGGCTGATCCATATAAACGCATTCTTCTAAATCTCCATTTAGAAATGCTGTTTTAACGTCCATCTGCCAGATTTCATAGTCGTAGTGAGCAACAATAGCAAGTAGGATCCGAATGGATTTAAGCATGGCTACAGGCGAAAAAGTTTCGTCATAGTCCAAACCTGGTCTTTGACGAAAACCTTTTGCCACAAGTCTTGCCTTATAGGTCTCTACCTGCCCTTCTACACCAATCTTTCTTTTAAAGATCCATTTGCATCCCACAGGTTTTACCCCAGGGGGTACAATGTCCAAAGTCCATACTTTGTTGGTGTACATAGACTCCATTTCGGATCTCATGGCATCCAGCCACTTCACAGAGTCTCCACTCGTGATAGCTTGCTGAAAACTGGTAGGATCATCATCATCCATGATGCAATCTTCTCCGTTACCATCAATGAGGAAACCGTAGTACCTCTCCGGTGGGCGAGAAGTCCTACCAGACCTTCGGAGTGGTCGAGGTTCCTCAGTTTCTATTGCAACAGCCGGTTCAACCAAATCGTTATTAGTAGTTTGTGTTTCTAGAACTTCTTCTAGATCCACCACCTTGCCATCATCTTTATCTGTGAAAAACTCTTTTTCTAAGAATGTGGCATACTGAGAAAAAAACACTTTTTGTTCCTCTTTGTGGTAGAATTGATATCCATAAGAATTCTTTGGATATCCTACAAAGTTACACATGACTGACCGTGTCTCGAGTTTGTCCGGATTCTGCTTTTTAACATAGGCCGGGCAACCCCAAATCCTAATTCTCTTAAGAGATGGTCTCTTCCCATGCCATATCTCATATGGCGTGGTAGACACGGTTTTGGTTAGAACCCTATTTAGTAGAAACGCTGCAGTCTCCAATGCATGCCTCCAAAACGAGACTGGTAACTCAGCGTCACTCATCATGGACCGGACCATATCTAATAGGGTCATATTCCGTCGTTCTGACACACCGTTGTGCTGTGGTGTGTAAGGAGGAGTGAGCTGAGAGAGAATCCCATTCTCTTTTAGGAAGTTTGTAAATTCTATACTGAGATACTCACCACCTCAATCTGATCGAAGCATCTTGATACTCAAGCCGGTTTGTTTTTCTACTTCTTGTTTATATTCAATGAATTTCTCGAAAGCTTCGGACTTGTGCTTTAATAAAAATACATGACCGAATCTAGAGAAATCGTCGGTGAATGTAATGAAGTATGAAAAACTGCCTCTAGCATGTGTAGACATTGGCCCACATACATCACTATGCATGAGGCCAAGGAGCTGAGTAGCTCTTTCTCCGTGTCCGGTAAACGGAGTTTTGGTCATTTTACCCTTGATACAAGACTGGCAAGTCGCATAAGATTTATATTCAAAAGAGTTTAAATATCCATCTTTGTGTAACTTGTTTAGTCTTGTTTCGTTAATATGACCAAGTCTACAATGCCAAAGAAAAGCTTCATTTAATTCTGAAAGTTTTCTTTTATTAGTGTGTTGTATACTGAAAACCGTGTGTTGATTTAGGACATATATTCCGTTATTAAGCGTACCATACCCAACCAACATTTGATTCAGGTGAATGTTCATAACATTGTTCTGCAATACAAAATTATATCCTTCATTGTCCAACAAAGAAACGGATATTATATTACATAGCATACTTGGTACAAAATAACATGGATTCAAAATCAAAATACATCCAGATGGCAACCCCAAGTGATACTCTCCCACTGCGACTGTATGTACATTGGAACCATTTCCAACGTGGAGAGTATGGTCACCTGTCTTCAAAACCTTGCTATTTCTCAGCCCCTGCATAGAATTGCAAATGTGAGAACCTGAACCGGTATCCAATACCCAGGAAGCAGATTTTATTGAAAAACAGTTTTCTGTTACAAACACACCTGAAGCAGAAGCATCACAATGCTTCTTCTTGAGACTTAAGTACTCCGTGCAGTTGCGCTTCCAATGTCCTGTCTTGTGGCAATGAAAACATTCGCCTTTCCCCGAGTCTCCAGCCTTGGACTTTTCCTTTCCCTTTACCTTTTTAACTCCACCCTTAGGATTAGTGGGTTTCTTCTTTTTCTTTCCCTTGGCCTTAGCTTTCGGGCGAGAAGAGGAAGACTGCCCAATAGTCATAACGGGAGTTTTTGCTGACTTCATAGTGCTCTCTGCACTCCTTAACATGTTAAGGAGTTCAGGGAGTTCCTTCTCCATGCCGTGCATGTTGAAGTTCACTATGAATTGAGCAAAGGTGGAGGGGAGGGACTGCAGAATAATATCTATATATTGTTCATTGTCCATTGTCCATCCTAGGTCCTCAAGCTCTTCTATAAGAGCTATCATCTTCAGAACATGGTCTCATACTGGTGTGCCAGGGGCCATTCGCATCTGAAACAGTTTCTTTGATGCTTCGTATCGTAATACGCGGGATTGCTCTCCATACAACTCCTTTGTATGGAGAAATATGGTTTGAATGTCCATATTCTCGTGCTGCTTTTGATGTGTGTTATCCATCGATGCAAGCGCGAGGCATTTGGCCGTGGCACAGTCAGCGTCCCATGTCTTACGGACTTCAACGTCCGCAACTGAGGATTTTGGACCTGGGACGGGCGGGGCTGAAGCCGTGAGGACATATGATACTTTATCATAAGTCAAGGCGATTTTCAGATTCCTCAGCCAGTCTTTATAGTTGGTTCCATTCAGTTTGTTTTTATCTAGTAGAAGCTTGAGTCCAGTCATGGGTATCTGCCATTAAGAGAGAGAAAAGAATACACTCAGCGAAAGCTCTTGCATAGATCAGATTGGTTATTATCTTGTCTAATCGATGTCTCCCACTGCTTTAATCAAGTTTTTCTTTCAAACCTTAAAAAGAAAACTAGCCAGGATTAATTACAGTCTACAACTTCGCTAACCGTTCAGCCAGGCCAGTGTCGGTACTTGAGGGAGGTTCCCCGTGCTTTCGCACGGACCTAATTAAAGTAAACCTCGTTTTCCCAGAGGCGTAGCCCCGTTAACACCTTTCTAGACACCTAATGAGTTAGCTAATTGTAAGCTGCAAAACTCTCCTAGGAGCAACTATTGCCCACAGTGGGATCGGGATCCAACCATCACATGGAAGGTATGCAATCTCATTGCAAATTTCAACACTTGAAATTCCCGATGTAATTTTTACCCCTAGTACTTATGACCTTAACTATGGTCAACAAATCATAAGTACCAGTCAAGTTCTACCCGTCATTTCTTGATCAATTAGACCCACCCATATGACCCTTAACTATGGTCAACAAAGTCGCATGAATGTCCTAATTAATCTGCATCATATGCAGTGTAGGAAGACATCACTTAGCTACCGTACACTACGCCTTAACTAAAGTCAACAAACGTAGCACGAATACTAAGTACTCTACTTTCTAAAATGACGGAGGGTTGCGAATGATTTTTAAGAAAATCTTTAACGCTTTGAACTTGATATCGTTGTAGAATCAAACGGTTTTCAAAAGGAGTGGCTTGTGCTCCGCAGTTTTGAAATATAGCTTTTTCATAAAGAGCCGAGTGGTTTTCAAATTTGATTCTACAACATCTTTTTAGGTTTATTTTCTTTACATTAATCATATTAATGTAATCCCATCATTTAAGTCCTTAAGCCAATCACAAAAAAGAAACGAAAATAACACGTACGCTTATGCCATCCGCATTCGCCGCAATGTTCCGTTATGCACCGTTAGGTTACTTAACTAACGGCATACCGGGACGGGACTAGCGCGGGTGTAAAACATAAGCAACGTCTACTATATATCATATATATAATATGTCATTCGTCTCAGATATCACAGAACACAGGCAGCAGAAACATATATATAATGTGGGATATACTAGGACGTTCGTATTTAGTATTTAGCCAATAATAGAAAATACAGATTCCACGGTCGCGATGAATAGCTAAGCCCACGCCCCTAGACCCCTACGAGAGCGGCAAGCGACCCTACCAATCCTGGAGTTTAGGAGACCCGGTCTCGACTCCTCGAGATGGCCTCCCACTGAACCCCAGAACCCGGTCACTTGTGCTCCCCACCTTGGGTCTATCCTAATGCGGAAAAGTAAATAATATACAACACTGGTAACACAACCTCAACCCGGAAGTGCCCCAAATAAAAGAATATTACATTACATTTGAATTTACATGAATGAAAATATAAAACTCTCATCTCACATAAAACCCCCGGCTATTCAATCGCGACAATCCTGCACATCATATCTCAGCAACACATAATATCTCATATCATCAACGTAAGTAAGTATGCATACCCCAATTGTCGTTGACGTATAGCAACGAAACCGGCGATATCGAACATACTACACTTACGGTCACAGAAAAGAAAGTGTAAAACTACAATATTTGGAATCCACATTCTCTTTAGACATCATAAATGCGAAATATCACATATTTCGTATTTCATGCCTAAACTATATGAATTCCACATATTGTATCACATTCCAGATAAACAGACAGTATTAAAGTTTTCGAACGAACGATCAAGTACCCAAGATTCACTAAAGCTCAACACTTGAGCAGGGTTCAAAAATCCGAAGTGTGACACAGTAGTAGCGGTCCAGCCGTAGAAGGGTCAAGCCAACGCCTCACATGTGGCACGCCGTACTGCCCCAAACCCTAAGGTTCAAAAGGCAGTTCAAGACGGTCACATAATCGAGTTAAGGTTTATTGTCTTCTAGAGGGTCCACCACAAAAAAAGACTTGCACGTATCTCCAAAGTATTTAAACCCCGTGAATAGTGAGCAAATGGCACTCGTTCAAACACTTCAATACTTTCTAATTTACCCGGATAAGGAAACGAAATGAAAATTCCGATCGAAACGACGAGTCTAAAACCATCTCCAGAATTTTCAACAGTATATTCAGATTAAAGATACTCAAAATATACAAAAGCAGGTAAGGAAAAATACTGTACAAAAATGAGTGAGAGATCCCCTTGTATGGCCGCGGATCCGCGGCCTAAGCCTGCTTGGGCCACGGTTCCGCGGCCAAACTTACTGTTCATTGGCTCGAATTCTACAGTTTGTCTTATATTTACCTGCTTTATTTTTTGAGTATTTTTAATTCTGAAAAAAGTCAGTTTTTAAAAAATTTCCAGAGAGTGTCCCGTAATTTCGTATTTTTGGTTCGATCGGAGTTTTTACTTCGCTTAAGCATCGCCTAATGTTCTAGGTCGGCTCTGATACCAATGAAAGGTTTGCCTAGCACCCTATAATGAGTTTTGAAGCATCACATGTCTCAAAGTATGGATTTTGATGGTGCTAAACAAACATGCAAAGGAATCGATCCTAGAAAATTAGGGTTACGAAACATAAAGCTAATCAAATTAGGGTTTCGAGACAACAACCTTTGTAGCTCCCTTTTTGCTTGACTCCTTAGTCTCTTGGGTGTTGGAAGAAGGTCCTCTTGTAGTCTTCTCACGTCCACGACGATCCACCCGGAGTTTCCCGTCCAAGCTCGCAACTTTGAAAAACAAAGTGAACACTCTAAACAAGTTGGCTAAACTTGTGTAGAATGATGTTGTGGCTAAGGATCTCACTTCAAAATACTATTTTTATGAGTATTTTGCTCTCTTGAAAGAACTAGAAAGCAAAGGATCAAGGTTGATGAAGATGATGGCCTTTTGTGAAGAAGAGAATAATGAACCATTGAAAGAGAAATGAAAAATAAGCATATATATATTTTTCATTCCTCATATCCAACCATGGTTAACTCTAAAGATATTATTGGATTAAAGTTAAAAACACAAAAAGAAAATAAACCATGGGTCAAAAGGTAGGTGAGCATGGTAAGGTTAAGAAGAGTGTAGAAACCTTTTATGATTTAACCCATTTTTCATTTCCTTTTTGTTTTAATTTAAAAGCAATAATAATCCATAAAAATAACCATGGTGTGATTCTTATATTGCCACCATTCTCATTGTATAAGCAACCATGATAAAATGATGTATGTATGCATATGTGCATGCACATCCATATGTGCATGAACAATAATGAATGCATACATGCATGCATACATCCAAAATAAACAAGATAGGATTTGTAGTGAGAAGCTAATGATAAATCAACACTTGATTTACTAATCCGGTCATATCACATACGACCCGACCATAAGCAAGCCACCCAATTAATATACGGTATCCTATACACGCATTTTAATCGGGTCCAAGCGCATATCGCATACGCGCACCACAACGTTTCGCCTGGACTAGGTAACTCCTGTGTGGGACTCTAAGACTCGTCAATACGCCGGCAGTGGATGATGATCACATCAAGCACCCCCAAGCCGCAAGCGGTCAGCTAAACGTAACGGCCACCCGGGTATTGAACGATCAGAAGAAAACAAGCGAACCTGCTACAACTCCCGTCGAGCCAACCGGCAACACTACCGTACAGTCCGGTCTCTTCGTCAGATATGCTGCATATCGAGCCTAGGGATGGTCATGTCGACCCCAATAACTCAATAAGTCGTGCCGGTGAATGGTCTATAACAGATCGAGAAACTACTGATAACACTTATCAGCAATTCTCAGCAGCCCTGGCCAGGGACTTGCTGATATAACCAGTCGGGCACAGCACAGCATCAACTCCCAATACCGGGAGAGACGAAACCCCTTCTATCGCTCATCGCCTTCGTGTGTCTCGGGACTGTACCCAACGGCTACCTGTTTGCACGACTCGTTAGAGCCGTGGTAGGGTGGCAATCAAAGTACAATGGGAGAACACACAAGACTCTATGACGATCTCGGGTCTACAGACTAACATGTACCAGTGTCACCTGAGAACTGCTATCCGACGATAGATATAATTCCATATAGGAGTTCTCGGTGAGTCCGTCCAGTGTACCCAGTCACCACTGAGCACCCGTATATGATCTTGATGTCAAACATCGATGAATGTGGGAACATTCATCGCCCATCGTATGGGTCTAGTATCATATACGCTAGTCTACTCTGGTATATCAATGCCCCGTCTCGATATACCTACGACTAGGGACATTCCAGGATATGCTTACAGACTACAGATGTCCCACTAGTATGATCTCCATCATAATCAAAGTAGTCAAGTCGATATCCTCAGGGCTTTATCAGCATGTATGAATGAATAAAAGCATGATCAAATCAACATGTTAGATAAAGAAGAACCAGATAGCATACTATCATGTCGAGCAAGAATGCATACTGAATATATATATACATGTATAGATACATCCACCATCACATAATGGCCTCTAGGGCATACATATATCCAACAAGTACATGGGCAGCCGTTACGCACTGCTAGTGCCGCTGACGTGCTTGTGGTTAAACCCACTGTCAGGGTACTGACGAGTCATTAGAGTCCCCCACAGATAGTTTCCCAAGTTAGGGCGAAACGTTGTAGAAGCCGTATGGTTTTATGGCAGGGTTCGGAAAATGCACGTGCGTTTATGCACGTGTCATATTTCGGGCAGATAATACTGGTGGGATTTGGTTTAAGCCGGATCCATGTATTATACTGTGTAGATATAATATCTTTATCTCAGTTGCATTTGTGTTCGGTCGTAATACAAATGCGGGTATGTTTATACTGTTACGGGGTTATCCTGAAATTCGTTTCGGGATCGCTTTTCGAAGTTGCCAGTTTTCTATCACCCGTCTTAAACATTCGGTTTAATGCGGATTTATCTTTTCTTCTTGAGGGTGAGTCATGAGGGTGAGTCATGAGAGTGCTTCTTGAAGATGGTGAGGTGTTTAAGTGTGTCACCGTTTTGCATTAAATGGTTGATGACTAGGTTTATGAGTCACCATTTTCTTTAATGTGTTTTGTTCTTGCTAGGATATTTGCTAAAGATCTTTTATGATACATTATTGCTTATTGTCATCCCCTTTGCTCCTACACTCACCCCCCACCTCTTCATATAGTGGCCGGCCCCCTTCTTGAGAAAGGATTGATGGTTTTTCCACTCTCTCACTTTGTAAAAAGATAAAGGAATTTGGTTCATGGAAATTAGATTGCTCATTTCTCATTACTCCAAAAGGCAACTTCATTAACCGTTCATCCATGGTTTTGGATGAAGCGAGACAAAGTGTTCTACTCATTCTCTACTTCATCTTGGTCATCTCTTTTAGCAGACTTGATGACCGAGTTGCCTCGGTATAGAGGCGGGAGCTCGTTTAAAGATCCGTAGATGTGGTGCCACCTCGACGAGGAGCCAGGAGATCAGAACAGACGCAACGGAGCGTGGGATGATGGTTAAAGACCGAAGGACTCGGATCGTTCGGTATAGCCTTTCTACCCACTTTGTAGTTTGTTAGTTTAGCGTTAATGGCAGATCCGGGTTATAGTATGCGATAGCGCCAGTTAAAAAGTTTTTGTTCCGCGTTTGGTGTCAGATTGACGGCCGGGGCGCTACCGTAGACTTACATGGTATCAGAGCCATGCCATTAAGCTTTACTAACTTGTTCTAACGCGTTTAAAACATCGATCGAACAGAATTTCGAAAACCGCAATTTTTATGATAAAGTTTCTGTCGATTTTAAAAACAGGTCTAAAAATTATTTTGAGCATCTCAGAAAATCGAGCAGGCTTTTTTATGAATTCTGGTGAAATTTGGTCAACTGAAGGTACAGTACGGCCGCGGAACCGCCTCACAAACCAGGGTTTGGCCGCGGTTCCGCCGCCAGTTAGTGGCTACAGTGCACCAAAATTCTACAGTAGGGTCTTCATGTAAAATTGTGGTTTCTGGAATATTTCTTTTGGGCCCAGATTTTATTTGTGTACTGCAGATGTACGTGGGGCCCACTTCAGGAAGTTTAATTTTAAACTTGTTAGTTTACAGTACTTACATTATATCTCCGACCGTGAATGTCATTCGAGCGGTAAATTGCATCTAATTGCTATAGTCCTTTTAGACGGGTTTGCGAACGTGACATTCGCGTTGATGTTCTGTGTTGTGCTGTGATGTTGCGGATTTGTCGTGGTGGATAGCAGTGTGCAATGGTAGTGCAGTTTGGATTTATTTGTACATTTGATATTGCGGGGCGAGCATCCAACATGTGGACTGCCGTCACTGCCTGTTTGTATAATATTCTTTTGGGGCACGACCGGGCTGAGGTCGATGTACCCGTTGTATATATTTTTCATTTCTGTACTAGGGTTACCCCGCGACGGAGTGCACGGATAGCCGGGTTCTGGAGGGCAAAGGGTCCACATCTCATGGCTTTGAGAGGCAGAGGGGCCTCACTCTAGTATTGGCAGACTATTCGCCGCACTCGTAGGGGGTACAAGTTGACCCAAGGAGGGGTGCTCAAGTTACCGGATTCCCTGAAGTGCAGGGTGGTCCATTCACTTTGCTGTAGGGGGCTGCCTCGCTTCAGGTTTTGGTGGGTAACTTGCCGCACCCGTAGGGGTCTAGGTTTCATTGCATAGGCTATCCACATGACCAGGGGAACGTCGGGTTTCAGCAGCGGCTCTGTGAAACCCGGGGATCCCAGATTATCTGTATTGTTCTGTGATGCTTATTACTTTTCTGTAATGTTGCATATTATCACGCCTGGAGCGATTATTGTATATTGGTATATATACTAGTAGATGTTGTATATGTTTTGCACCCGCGCTAGTTCAGTCCCCGCTCTGTCGTTAGTTAAGTAACCTAACGGGTGATGACGGGACCCAGTGGCGAATGCGGATGGCATATACGTACATTTTATTTTCGTTCTTTTCTGGTGTGATTAATTGATGTGACTGCGTTGATTCTGATCAATGCAAAGTAAAACAAACCTGTTTGGATGTTGTTGGAACAGTTTTAAGTTGTGTTATTACAAAGACGTTTTCTTTTGTTTTGCATAGTGATATTCAGTTGGAATATCCTGCACCTCATTCGACGAGGCAAGGGCCGATATCCCTTCACCGGGAGTGACCCCTTGGGCAGAAGATTGCGTCAGGTTAATAACTTCACTATAGTCGATTACATGTTTCTTTGCATCGCGGTATTCGGTTGGAATATCCTGCACCTCATTCCACGAGGAAAGAGCCGAGATCCCTTCACCGGGAGTGACCTCTTTAGCAAAGGTTTTCGCCACTATATTTTTATAAAAGGCTATCAGGTTCCTTCAGCGAGATCAAGTTCATTACGTTAAAGGTTTTTCGCCAAAAACCAGCCGTAGCCCTCCGTCATTTCTTTTGGGTATTCAGTAGTATTCAAGCTATGTATTTTGACCTAACGCCAAGGCATAGTGTTTGGTAGCTGCTGGGTATTCATTTGTTGCATAGATAGATGAGTTGGTTTGGGACAGTCGTTCTGCCATTTTGACCTAACGCCAAGGGCATGTGCGGGTGGGTTCAAATTGACAAGATATTGATGGGTAGAACTTGGCATGTGACTTATGACATTTTGACCTAACGCCAAGGTCATAAGAGCATGGGGCAAAAATCATATCGGGAGTTTCTAAAGAAACTGAAACTTGCCAAGTATGCGCATACCTTCTGGAGTGTGATAACGTGAGTGGATTCCGTCACGTTATCATGCGATGAGAGTTGGATCCCGATTCCCACTGATGAGTTGGTTTACTCTTCGGGTGATCCCGATTGATTCTTCTTTTAGGTTTGGAGGAGAATTTGACAGTACAGTGGGAGGTTTCCGGATTAGATAAAGTGATAACCATTCTGATCTAGGTTAGAGTTCACGCAGAGTGTTTCTTTTCTCTCTCTCTTTAGCAGCGACCTTTGACCGACCCTAGACTATGACTCGGTGACCAAGTTGACCGAACCTTCTTAAAATACTGGCTTTTGGATTGTCTGAGTTGCATAAGTCATTGCCACTCCTTTTACCCTTTGCTTTTCTCAGAACACCCCGTATTACTACGGACATCCACTTCCATTGGATAGATCCATCGTATGGTTATATACGAACTCGAAGGGACTTCTTCGAGGATCGATCCAGGTTCAGGAGAAATAGAATTGGTTTATTCAGTTGTCTTTTATCATCACCTTCTCTCAGGTTGCGAGGGCTCCTTGGTTTAGGAGAGTACACCTATTACGCTTATTGGATAGTCTTCTTCCAAACCATAGACAGGTGCCGAAAGGTAGGGAATGAAGAAAACCAATTAGCCTAAGTAGGGTGTACAGAAGGTAATATGTAAAGACAAAATAAAGGGATTAGAAAGAGGGCAAAGTAAATTGCGAATGCTATCATTCACGACCAAACCGCGTACTTCATCGCCACTCCTACTTCACATTTGCTTTTTTCCCCAGTTCGGGAGAAATAGAATAAGGTATTATTCAGTTGTCTTTTATCATCACCTTCTCTCAGGTTGCGAGTACTCCTTGGTTTAGGAGGGTACACCTATTACGCTTATTGGATAGTCTTCTTCTAAACCATAGGCTGGTGCCGAACGGTAGGGAAGGAAGAAAGCCATTTAGCCTAAAGAGGTATACAGAAGGTAATGAATAAAGACAAATAAAGGGATTTGGAGAGATGGCAAAGAAATATATGGTTATAGTCATGAATTGGATTATGGAAGAGGCATTACTAGGAATACCAGGATACCCCTACGAAACATTCTCATGTTTCAGTTACACTATGCATTGTTAAAGAAAAACTGTTTTCCCGATTAGATACTTACTCCAGGGTATGTATTTACCAGGTATGATTCTCACATCTGTATGGTTTTACAGATGATGAGTGGGAGTAGGTTATTGGGAATAAGGTGATCATCCTCATTATATCGGAATTCGTTGTAATTGGTGATATTTGAGGAAGTCGCCTGGGTTTTTGCTGGACGGCATGTATTTGGTTTTGAGTATCCGTTGTTGTGCACCAATTTCAAAATGATATATCTGTACGTTTATTTTTATAAAGTGAGATATAACTTTTTGAAATTATGTCCGAGACATTTACCTATATCAGTTGGCGATTGGGTAAGGAGTATTGAACAGCGGAGAAGTTCTTAACCATAAGTACAGTTTTCAACCTACGATGCACAGGTTTTGAGTTATGTAACTCAGCGGACTTATACAGAGTATTGTATGTTGTCCAGTGTCCATCAGGACAAAGGGGTTGGTCCTCGTACTATGTTCTGTTTACTTGTGACTTCTCTAGTTTTTAGACAAGTGTTTCGTAGAAATACAAGGTCTAAGTTTTGAGAAGTTGTGGGTATAGGAATAAAGTAGAGAACCAGTTGTCGCAAGTGTCGGGATTCTTCAAAGAGATCGAAGATGTAGATACTTGTGATTGGTATTCAGATGATAGTAAAAGTTTTGAGAAACTTGTTTCTCTTTCAGGTTACTCATAATTGGATGGACTCCTAAGTTGAGTAATGATGATCGGCCTCTCTCCATTAAGTTGATATGCACTGGAGACAGATGCATGATTAGAATCTGGTTCCAATTAAAAAAGTGCCAAAGTTTCTATATTGGATATAGAATGGTTCATATCTTAACGATGTTAAGGTACGGGGAGTTGTCCGGCTTATGATTAAAATCAGACTCTGGACAACTCAGGGCACGATTCTGTAATGGCAGTTTGTGGGTTGACCCGGGCTATGTCGAGGGTTGACTTTCTACCATCTGGAAGATCAATAGTGATATTGTTCTTGACTCGCCACAGTTTTAGTAAAATGGATTTTTTCAGAAAACAGTAGTGGGAATATGGTAGAACTGGAAGTGATTCCAGAACCGCAAACGATTACGGAAAATTTAATAAGACCTAAAGATTCTATCAGGTTTGACATTCCAATAGCCACTCCGCGGATATGGTGGGTAACCTCAGACACCTGAGAGGTACTCTGGTAGCCTCAAGGACGGTGATAAGGAGGTTCTTGTTTATCCAGACTTGACACTACTGTTGTTCCAGGCTATGAGACCCGGCAGGAGGTTAAGTATAGCGTTGTTCTAAACTAGCTTTAGAAGTGCACGTATATATTATTCTGCCAGAGGGTTGTTGTGGTCAGTGGGAGCAGCGGAAGCATAGTGGGCAAGAAGCTTATGTCTATTTATAGACTTGAGCAGATATAGCGGAGATAGATCATCTATTTTTGATGTGACAGTCATGGGTTTGACTTCATCAGAATAGGGGATAGATCTGTTAAGAAGGTAGTAGGGTGTGATGTCCTGGTATTTGGATGACATACACAGAGTAGGAAGTAAAATTCCTATACTACGATCGGTTGTACTGTGGTCATCACACAGTTGTTTCTCCACAAAGGATATGGATATAATATCAGACATTCTGGTTACTAGATCTAGATTTAGGTAGTTTTCCAATGTGGGTACTTTGACAGTATTCTAATGGTATTTAGAATAGATGACTCCTGGCATGGTGGTGTACCTGCAGGTGATGGAGTCACCCTCTCTAAAGGTGTCTTACAGACTAAAGGGGAGAGGGATGTGCATGATTGGCAGATCACTTGCTTAGGCAATTGAGATCTTGCTTAGGCAATTGAGTCAATCGTGAGATGTCAAGTACCACACTAGATGTTGTTTTTGCACTAGGTGCGATAAGTTTATATTAATCCAATCCTGAAGAAACATAAGAAAGCAGTTTTAAAACATAAGTGCATGTTCTACGGATTTGATGACGGCAGCCTCCTTTGGAGACGATTATCATTCCAGGCTTCAAAGGTGACATGGATGACAGAGTGATTGTCAGAGTTATAGTTTTTCCTCTGACGAGGGACAGTATTATAGACAGGTGTTCCAAGAGGATACTGTGGGAGGCATGGTGTTGGACTCAGATTAGGTTCAGTTGTCGATACAGTCTAAGAAGTTTGGATTTGGAGTTCATTTATAAACTAGGTCCCATCAGATATCCAGACATATTCTAAGACAGGTATTACTCAATTCGGGAGATGGGTTTCTCCGCGAATTTGAGATTAAGAGAGACATAGAAAGGAACATTGGGGCGGATCCACTCGTTGAGGCTATTTCTCGAACACAATAGTTTTACAAACGGGCTTTGTGAAACTGATTAGTAGAGGAGTTGGGTGTTCGGTATCACACGGGCTGTGAGTATGCGACATCGCAATAATTAGCTTTAAGTGCAAGTGGGAGATTGTTGGATATAGTGCCCTCAAAGTCAATTATTGGATCGCAGGTACGTGATTGCAATGATTGAGGAGGACTTATACCGGTAGGACAGTCTTACTAGAGATGATAGTATGCTATCTGGTTTGCCTTTATCGGTCGTGTATAGGTTCAGGTGACTGATCACTATTACACGTTGATAGAGCCCTTAGGATCTTGCTTGACTACCAACAGTATGATGGCGATCATATACGTGAGAGTTGGGTAGTCTATAAGCACATCCTTAATAGTGGTCCCTAGTCGTGGGAGTTTCAAGACAGGGCATCGATACTCCAGAGTAGACTGGTGTATACAGTCGAAACCCCGACGAGGGGTGGTGGCCGGTCTCACAAGCCACTAGTGTCAGTTGGATCACCTAAGATGTATACAGTTGCTCATTGGGTTATGAGTACACCGGACAGGACTCACGGGAACCTGCTAGTTGGTATTTATACCTAGCGTCAGATAGCAGTTCCCTGGTGACATGTGTACAGGTTAGTTCATCGACCTGAGGTCGTCATTTGTCTCGTGTGAGTTCCCACTGTGCTTTGATTTCTACCCTACCACGGCTCAAAGGAGGCGTGCAAACAGGTCTTTTTTGGGTACAATCCCGAGCCACATGGAGGCAGGTGAGCGGATCGGCAGGGGATTCGTCTCTCCCGGTATTGGGGGTGAGGTCGTGCTGTGTCTAAGAAAGCCATTACACCAAGTCCTTGGCCAAGGCAGGTGAGAATTACTGGTAAGTATTCCAGTAGTTTCTCAGGGTGTTCAGGGCTTGTCTCCGACACGACTTATACCGCTATTGGGGTCTGACGTTACCAGCCCCCTGGGCCCGATATGCGATACTCATAGACGAACGGACCGGACTGTATGTATATTGTCAGTGTTAGGCTCAGTAGGGTTCCAGGATGAGTTCACTCAATGGCTTCCCTTGAGGTCAGTACATGGGCAGCCGTTACGCACTGCTAGTGCCGCTGACGTGCTTATGGTTAAACCCACTGCCAGGGTACTGACGAGTCATTAGAATCCCCCACAGATAGTTTCCCAAGTTAGGGCGAAACGTTGTAGAAGCCGTATGGTTTTATGGCAGGGTTCGGAAAATGCACGTGCGTTTATGCACGTGTCATATTTCGGGCAGATAATACTGGTGGGATTTGGTTTAAGCCGGATCCATGTATTATACTGTGTAGATATAATATCTTTGTCTCAGTTGCATTTGTATTCGGTCGTAATACAAATGCGGATATGTTTATACTGTTACGGGGTTATCCTGAAATTCGTTTCGGGATCGCTTTTCGAAGTTGCCAGTTTTCTATCACCCGTCTTAAACATTCGGTTTAATGCGGATTTATCTTTTCTTCTTGAGGGTGAGTCATGAGGGTGAGTCATGAGAGTGCTTCTTGAAGATGGTGAGGTGTTTAAGTGTGTCACCATTTTGCATTAAATGGTTGATGACTAGGTTTATGAGTCACCATTTTCTTTAATGTGTTTTGTTCTTGCTAGGATATTTGCTAAAGATCTTTTATGATACATTATTGCTTATTGTCACCCCCTTTGCTCCTACACTCACCCCCCACCTCTTCATATAGTGGCCGGCCCCCTTCTTGAGAAAGGATTGATGGTTTTTCCACTCTCTCACTTTGTAAAAAGATAAAGGAATTTGGTTCATGGAAATTAGATTGTTCATTTCTCATTACTCCAAAAGGCAACTTCATTAACCGTTCATCCATGGTTTTGGATGAAGCGAGACAAAGTGTTCTACTCATTCTCTACTTCATCTTGGTCATCTCTTTTAGCAGACTTGATGACCGAGTTGCCTCGGTATAGAGGCAGGATCCCGTTTAAAGATCCGTAGATGTGGTGCCACCTCGACGAGGAGCCAGGAGATCAGAGCAGCCGCAACGGAGCGTGGGATGATGGTTAAAGACCGAATGACTCGGATCATTCGGTATAGCCTTTCTACCCACTTTGTAGTTTGTTAGTTTAGCGTTAATGGCAGATCCGGGTTATAGTATGCGATAGCGCCAGTTAAAAAGTTTTTGTTCCGCGTTTGGCGTTAGATTGATGGTCGGGGCGCTACCGTAGACTTACAGCACTAGGGCCATGTACTGGCATATCGCAGACCTATCATCTCGAATAGCCTCTCGAACTGCGTCTGAGGAATGGCCTTTGTGAATGGATCAGCAGTGTTATTCTCCGTATCTACTCTCTTCACCTCAATCTCCCGGCGATCTACGATCTCCCTGATCAGGTGATACCGCCTTAAGATGTGTCTGGACTTCTGATGGGACCTAGGTTCCTTCGCTAATGCTATAGCGCCGTTGTTGTCGCAATATAGAGGTATTGGATCAACACTGGTAGGAACCACCTGAAGTTCTGTGAGGAACTTCTTCATCCAGACAGCTTCTTTTGCGACATCGCAAGCATCTATATACTCCGCTTCCATCGTCGAGTCAGCAACGGTGTCCTGCTTGGAACTCTTCCAACAGACCGCCCCTCCATTGAGGGTAAAGTCATAACCCGACATGAACTTGGAGTCATCCTTGTCACTCTGGAAGCTGGAGTCGGCAAAGGCCTCGATCTGGAGGTCCTTTCCGCCATACACCAAGAACATCTCCTTAGTCCTCCTAAGGTACTTGAGAATGTTCTTTACTGCTATCCAGTGCTTCTCCCCTGGGTTTGCCTGATACCGGCTTACAATGCTCAATGCGTATGCTACATCTAGTCTGGTACATAACATCGCATACATTATAGAGCCTACCGCAGAAGCGTAGGATATAATCGACATGCGGGTCCTTTCCAAATCAGTCTTGGGAGACATCTCTTTGGAAAGGGTGATTCCGTGACAAGCCGGTAGGTTACCGCGCTTAGAATCTTCCATACTGAATCTTTTCAATATGGTGTCTATGTACCTGGACTGCGAAAGTCCCAACATGCTCTTTGATCTATCGCGATAGATCTGGATCCCCAGAATGTATGTGGCATCACCAAGGTCCTTCATGGAGAACTTCTGTGACAAGAATCCTTTGACTGACTGTAGCATAGGAATATCATTTTCTATTAGGAGAATGTCATCCACGTACAAGACGAGGAATACTACAGCTCTCCCTACAATCTTACTGTATATGCATGGTTCATATGGATTCTTGATAAAGTCGAATTCTTTGACAGTATCATCAAAACAGATGTTCCAACTCCGCGATGCATGCTTTAGTCCATAAATGGACTTAAGCAACTTGCACACTTTACCGCTGCTCCCACTCCGAATGAATCCCTATGGCTGATCCATATAGACGCACTCTTCCAAATTACCATTTAGAAAGGTCGTCTTTACGTCCATCTGCCAGATCTCATAATCGTGGAAGGCAGCAATGGAAAGAAGGACCCGAATGGATTTGAGCATAGCCACTGGAGAAAAGGTTTCATCACAGTCCAAACCAGGTCTTTGACGAAAACCCTTTGCAACAAGTCTAGCCTTATAGGTTTCAACCTGTCCATCTACACCAATCTTCTTTCTGAAGATCCATTTGCATCCTACGGGTTTTACCCCATCTGGAGCAATGTCTAAAGTCCATACTTTGTTAGTGTACATGGACTCCATTTCGGTCCGCATTGCATCCAGCCATCTTACTGAGTCGCCGCTCTGAATGGCTTGCTGGAAGCTAGTAGGGTCATCATTGTCAATGATGCAATCTTCTCTATCCCCGTCTATGAGAAAACCGTAGTATCTCTCGGGCGGATGAGACTGCCTACTACTTCTACGGAAAGGCGCTGGGATGTCCCTTTCTTCTGAAACTTCTGGTTCTACCATACTTTCAGTAACAGCTTGTGGTTCTGGAATTTCTTCCAGTTCTATTGCACTCCCACTCTTCTGATTTTCTAAAAATTCAGCTTCCAAGAAGTGGGCATGACGAGAAACAAAAACCTTTTGTTTCTTTGCGTAATAGAAACAATACCCCTTGGAGTTCTTTGGATATCCCACAAACTTACACTGTACTTAGCGTGTCTCGAGCTTGTCCGCATGCTGCTTTTTCACAAAAGCTGGACATCCCCATGTCTTCAGGTACTGAAGATAGGGTTTCTTCCCACTCCACATCTGATATGGTGTGGTAAGCACAGTCTTGGTTGGAATCTTGTTCAAAAGATATGCAGCTGATTCTAGTGCATAACCCCAGAAAGATCGCGGTAACTCAGCCTTACTCATCATAGAACAAACCATATCCAATAGGGTTCGATTCCGCCTTTCCGATACACCGTTGTATTGTGGTGTGTATGGAGGAGTAAGATGAGAGAGAATTCCATTCTCTTTTAAGTAACCCAGGAACTCGGCACTTAAGTATTCACCACCTCGATCAGATCTCAATGTCTTGATACTTTTGCCTGTTTGGTTTTCCACTTCATTCTTGTATTCCCGGAATTTCTCAAAGGCATCGGATTTATTCTTCATCAAGAAGATATGTCCATACCTAGAGAAATCATCCGTAAAAGTAATGAAGTAGGAATAACCACCTCGCGCATGTGTAGACATTGGACCGCACACGTCACTGTGTACGAGTCCCAAGAGCGAGCTCGCTCTTACTCCGTGTCCAGTAAATGGAGTCTTCGTCATCTTTCCTATGAGACAAGATTCACAAGTAGCATAAGATTGATATTCGAACGGATTCAAATATCCTTCTCTATGTAACTTAGTCAACCGTGTTTCATTGATGTGACCTGGTCTACAATGCCATAAGAAAGCCTGATTTACTTCTGGAGACTTTCTTTTAAGTGTGTTCTGGACATTGAAAACCTGAGCTTGATTCAATACGTATATACCGTCATCTAATGTACCGGACCCAATCAAAACTTGATTTAGGTGGATGTGAACCACATCGCTTACGAATGTAAAATCATATCCCTCTCTCGAAAGTGAGGACGCTGATATGATATTACAAGTCAAACTAGGTACATACAAACAGTTACGCAAAATCAATATCTGCCCACTTGTCAAACCTAGGCGATATTCTCCCACGGATTCAGCGTCCACGCTCATTCCGTTCGCAACTCTGAGAGACAAATCGCCTACCCTGATAACTCTACGGTTTCTCAAAGCATGTAATGAATTACAGATATGAGATCCTGCTTCGGTATCTAGTACCCGGGAAGTAGAGTTAATTGACAAACAGTTTTCAATTACAAACACACCCGAGACCGAAGCTACAACATGCTTCGAATCCTGTCTACTGGCTTCCAAAGCCCTGCAATCCTTCTGCCAATGCCCCTTCCCATAACAATAGGAGCATCCCTCCTTACCTACAATAAGTCCCGAAACTTTTGCTCTTCCCTTTCCTTCTACTTCACTGACACCGTATATCGGCTTTGTGGAGGTTTTCCTCTTTTCACCCTTTGCTTTCACCCTAGATGCAGAAGAAGAAGGTCCCCCATTAAGCAGAGCGGGTGTCTCCCTGGTTTCTTTCAGGGTGTAAGTAGAGGGTAGGGACTGTGGAAATAAGTCAGCATATGACCTGTTTCCCAACATGGTCTCCAGGTCCGTGAGCTCATCAATATAGCTAGTCATCGTAAGGACGTCGTCCCTTACAGATGACCCGACAGCCAACCTCGCTTGAAGCAATTTGTTCGAGGTCTCATATCTTGCGATACGAGATTGCTCTCCATATAAATCTTTGTTATGGAAGAAGATGGAAACTGAGTCCATCTTCTCGTGCTGCTTCTGGTATACACCATCTACTGAAGCCAACACGAGGCACTTGGCATTCGCACTGTCATTTTCCCTTGTCTTATGGATATCCATATCCGCGATAGTGGAAACTGGACCTGGGACAGCGGGGGCTTGAGTAGTAATAGGGTAATCCAGCTTGTCATAGGCAATGGACATCTGGACAGACCTTTGCCAGTCATAAAAGTCAGATTCAGTCAACATGTTATCTAGATGTAACCTAGTCATGGTCACATGGTCGCTGCAGTTGAGAGAGAGAAGAAAACACTATAGCATGATGCTCTTGCAAGTTAGATTGGTTTTTAGTTTATCTAAACATGATGGCCCCCACTGTTTCTCGAATCCTTCCTCAAACCATAAAAGAAGAATTATCCAGGACTGATCTCACCGTACAATACTTGCTTAACCGTTCAACCAGGCTAGTGTCGGTACTTCGAGGGAGGTTTTACGACGCTTTCGCGAAGTTCCTTAATTAAATAACCTCTTTTCTCTGGAGGCGTAGCCCCGCTGACACTGTTCTAGACACCTACTTGGTTTATAGCATTGATCGTTAAGTGACGAATCTCCTGTTGAGTAGCGGATACTCACAGTAGGATCGGAATCCAAATATCATCGTGTGATAATGCTGAAGGAATCCTACCAACATTATCAAACTCCAAATGGTATGCAACACTAGAAAGTTTCAGTTTCTTTAGAAACTCCCGATGTGGATTTTTGCCCCATGCTCTTATGACCTTGACGAAGGCCAACAAATCATAAGTCACATGTCAAGTTCTTCCCATCATTATCCTTATTAATTTGAACCCACCCATACATACCCTTGACGAAGGCCAACAAAGTAATACGACTGTCCCAAACAGCAACTATCAAACACTATGCCTTGACGAGGGCCAACAAACATAGCATGAATACTACTGACCATCCATATGAAATGACGGAGGGCTACGACTGGTTTTGGCGAAATCGTGAACGTAGTGAACTTGATATAATCGAAGGAACCTGATAGCTTTTTAAAAGGAGTTGTTAAAGCTCCGCAATTAAAAATTCTGCTCTTTTAAAATAACCGAGCGGTTTCTTTTAAATTTGTTCCAACGATTCAGCTTTGGTTTGTTTTCTTTGCATTAATATAATGCGTCCCATCATTTATCCTATCATTGCAGAAAACAACGAAAATACAGCGTCCGCTTATGCCATCCGCATTCGCCACTGGGCCCCGTCATTCACCCGTTAGGTTACTTAACTAACGACAGAGCGGGGGCTGGGCTAGCGCGGATGCAAAACATAAGCAACGTCTACTAGATATCATATATAAATAGTGTACATTCGTCAGACGCAATAATAGGCATTCCAGATCACAGATGAACATATTGGATATACTAGGAATCCGCTTTTCGTTTGAGCCTGCAACAAAAAGACGGATTACACGGTCGTGATGAATAGCCAAACCCCACCCTAGACCCCTACGGGTGCGGCAAACTACCCGCCTAGTTCCAGAAGTGAAACAGTCTCCCTCAACGACGTGAGTAGGCTATTAAACACTTCAAAGTACACGGTAGTTTGTGCACCCCATCTTGGGTTTATTCTAAGAGCATAAAACAGTAAATGAAATAATACAACGGTGGCTACAACCTCAACCCGGATGTGCCCCGCAAAAGAATATTACAACATATTACAATTTACATCGAATGAAAGACAAAAACTCTCATCTCACATCCCCGACTATTCATCCACGACGATCCAATAGAGTTCATATACAGAAACCAATATCCATCACAGATATGTGCAACCCCCAACTAACCGACATACTAGCAATTAGCGGAGGTTTACGAACATATTAAATATCACAGATAAAACCTTGATTAGCAAATAACTTAGAATTTCGATCGACAACCTTTTTCCGTGTCTACCCCAAATGCAAGCCAGCACTGAAAAAACCTGGGCAGAAACAAAATATACAGGAAAATAGAACACCCAGAAATAAGAGTTACTGTGTAAATACGAGTCAACTCGGAGTTGACTCGGCCGCGGATCCACGGCGGATTGCACTAATTCGCCGCACTTCCGCGGTCGTCTCACCGAGTTGGGATCTCGAATTTCTCCAGTATTCTTAGAATTCCCTGCTGTGAATTTTCATACATCTGAAATAATTTTTTCGGCAAGTTTAAAATCGACAGAAACTTTAGGGAAGCGGGGTTAAGTTTTCGCGTTTTTCCGACGATCGAAGTTCTAATTAGTTGCTAACAAGCTAGTAAAGGTTTACTAGGCTCTGATACCACTGTAAGTCCATATCACGCACCCCACGTGTACGCGGGGAGGCGGAATATATGAAAAACAATTATCAAAACTTCGTAATACGGACTTAAGCACACGGATCGTGTCTAAACCATTACTAACAAACTACTAGAGGTTTAACTACTCGGATTCGAAATTATACCTCACGTTACTTGTCCTTCGCATCTTCATCGCTGTCCTCCACACCTCGTAGGCTCTATGGAACATGGGTACCTCAACGGTCTCCTCGAGTCAAAGACGATCCACCCAAGAGTCTATAGTCCAAGCTCCTATCTCGAATCTGAGATAACTACGGCTTCTAGTTTGCTAATCTAGAAGTCCTAGAGGGTGTATAGTATTTAGATGGATTACTTAGTCACTTAAACCCTAGGATTCTCAATTCATGAGAGCTTTTAGGGTTTGAGGAAGAAGATGAAAACTTAAGGAGAGAGAAGTGTTTTGTGATTATAAAATGAACTATTCTCATTTGTGAATATCATGAAGCATGATAATATCATTAAAATAAATATCTAGCTAATACTCATCATGCTTCAATTAATTCACAAGGTGAATCATCTAATGAGTCACCTAATGAGTCATGGATCATTTAATGAAAGCTACACCTCATCCTCCACCTCATTTGTTTAAATCCTAAAAAGAATTAAATACAAATGAGTCACCTTCTTCTAGAAGCTTCCCGACAGATTACGAGATTGCCCCTCCCATCCGTATTTCCAAAAAACATGGATAATCTTTGACTGAATAAATCCATCTGTATAATACTAGAATCCGGCTTAAACCAAAGTCTGCTAGTATTATCTTCCCGATCATAGTACGTGCACAAGTGTACGTAAGTGATCGCGGCCCTGCCGTAAAACCATACGGCCTCTACACATTTTGCCCGGTGCAGGGAAACTCTCTGTGTGGGACTCTAAAAACTCGACACTACGCTGGCAGTGGGTTTAACAACAGGCCGTAAGCGGTACTAGCTGTACGTAACGGTGCCCAGGTAGATGTCGATAAGAAGGACGATGAGGAAACCCATCCGAACTCCTACTTAGCCTGATGTGATAATTCCGTACAGTCCGGTCTGTTCGTCTAGGACTATCGCATATCGGTCCTAGAGGGCGGTAAACATCAGACCCCTAATAGCGGTATAAGTCGTGTCGGAGTGAAGCCCATTACACCTTGAGAAACTACTGGAACCTACCAGTAAATCTCGCTTGCCCTGGCCAAGGACTTTGCGTAATGGCTCTCCATACACAGCACGATATCAACCCCCAATCCCGGGAGAGACGAATCCTGTCTAACCGCCACTGCCTCCAAGTGCTTCGGGACTGCACCCAACTACTACCTGTTTGCACGACTCCTTTGAGCCGTGGTAGGGTAGTAATCTAAGTACAGTAGGAATACACCCGAGGCGAAGTAGCAGTGTCAAGTCGACGGACTAAGCTGTACTCATATCACCTGGGAACTTCTATCTGATGATGGGTATAGTACCAACCTGCAGTTCCCGGCGAGTCCTGTCCGGTGTACTCGTAACCTAACGAGCACCTGCATACTATCTCCAGTATGACGTACTGATGGCTGTGGGACAGACCATCTCCCCATGCTGGGATAAGAAGCGTATACACCAGTCTACTCCGGAGTATCGAAGCCCCATCTCGATAATCCTACGACTAGGGACCTGTATAGGATGTTGCTTATAGACTACCCAGTCCCCACTAGTGTGACTGCCATCACAACGCTGGTAATCAAGCAAAGATCCTAAGGGCTCTACTAATATGTATAAGCGATATGTTAAAAGAAACACATGCACATATTAAAGTAGACACAAACCAAGTGGCATACTACCATTTTTACCAAGACTGTCAATACAACTGTGAATATACAAAGCTTCCATTAAGTAATATACAAACTAATATGATACAGTAATGGCCTCTAGGGTATAAACACTAACGTACCAGGCACGTGAAGCGCTAGCGCTCGAGCACCCAGCGCCCACGTGCCGGGCATATGATGCGCTAGCGCTCGAGCGCCTTACACTCAAGCGCCTTACGCTCAAGCGCCTTGCGCTCAAGCGCCTTGCGCTCAAGCGCCCAGTGCTCACATGCCGGGCACGTGATGCACTAGCGCCTAATCGCCCAGCGCTCAATCGCCCAGCGCTCAATCGCCCAGCGCTCGCATGCTAGGCACATGAGGCGCTGGCCCCACACGTCCTTTGGGCGCTTTTCCCCTTTTTATATATATGTATATATACATATACACACACACATACTCTACAACACTGTCCCCCGTTAGAAAAAATTTCTAACAGGGCGCTGTCCCACACCCCGCAAGGGGGCTGCTAGCCCCCTTGACCCTCAGCCCGCTATCCGGGTAGCGGGACCCCCGTAAAAACTCTGCGGGGCCCCCGATTTATCCAAAACCTCTTCAAAACACAATACTGCACATTTAGTTCGCATGACCGGTTTAACCCATTAATCAGAATTTCCCTCGCTCTAAAGGCGAGGGGTAATTTACGGCAGCTTAGTCCGCGGCTGCCGAAGATTCGGATCCCCACAATCAATAAACCCCAGCCTACCCTAGGCAGGGGGAATCTGTAATGCGCCTGATAAGCACGCGCGTATTCCCATCTCAATGGGGTGACAAAAAACACCCTACAGACTCTGGCACGCCCGGTGGGACCTTTATCTCCTCCCATATTTTGAGTTAAACATTCATGCGAACTCAATCAATATACATATCGATTGCCTGTACTGAAATGATGTTTCTTTTCCGTGCAGCAATCAACTTTCAACGATAATGTCTCCCAAGATGAATTCAGCTTCCGATGCGACCCCGATCCCGTACGTGGTCAAGGACAATGCTCGTGCGGTTCTCCCCGCAAGCCTCGATCGACAGTGGGAGGAACTGCCCCGCTAGTTTGGCTCTGTCATCATCTACCCTACCGGAAGCGCTCATCTGGAAGAAATCCCGGAAAAACTAGTGGCCAAGCCGGTCTCAAAGGGCAAGAGGCCGAATGTTGTGATCGCCAAGGCACCACAACCGAAACCTAAGACGGTGTCTGAACGACTCTCTGGTGCTCCAGCTGGAGGCAAGACTTCCGGTACAAAGGGCAACATCAAACGTTGCGAGCGGGCTCAGGCGATGACTCCAACAAATGCCCGATCGGGCGTCTCCTCTGGACTCTCTATCAATCGGTCTACGGCGTCTTCCCGAAGAGACGAAGTCTGCCGAGTGCTTAAAACAGAAACGTTAAGGCAGAAGCGGCTCAGGTATCGAGCCAACAAAAGGGCCAGAGCTCCGGCCGGATGGAATCGTATGAGATTCTAATAGCAGAGTCATCCTGCAACGACGACTGAATCGGCCGTAAAAATCAGAAATTCCTTCAAACCTCTGATGTGTGTTCAGAAAAATGCCATGACCGCCAGGATCAAGAAGACAGCGGTCCGAACGTTGCTATAAAGAGACGTGTCCCGGCCCTAACAGAAAAATGTGACACTGTCTCTTCAAGTGTCTATCAGGCGCTCTGTGCCGCATGAAAACAACGGGGCAAAACCAAAAAGGAAGCATCAGCACCATTCAAGAATCCGGCCAGGCCAGTCGCCTTCAGTCGACTGCCCGTTACCAAAATAAGTGGGTTAAGACAGCGATCTGAGAAATCAGTCGCCGATAATAAAAAGATGAATGGATATGTTATCCATACGGTCTATATGGCAGGAGGGCGCCTCAGCGACAACCTTCGCAGCAAAAGCAAGGATGGGGACACCACATCCCAAGCCCAATCTGGCTTGAATGTGGTTGCCGCTTCCCAAGAATAGCCGCCTCCGCTGGATGATGAAAACCCTCTCGATGAGGATGATAGGAAGAAGGACCCTTCGGTCCAGGCAGAGTCAAGCTCGGACAGCGAGGAAGAGCCGACTTTCTGCCCCAGGACCGCGGAGCAAGAGCTGCTTCAAGAGCTTCGAAAACAGCTCAAGAGCAAAGATAAAGAGATTTCCAAGCTCTATTCGAAAATTGACGACCTAACGAACGTTGTGATGCAGCTTACGGCTCAAATTGCTCGAGCGCCTCCCAATCAAGCACAAGTCGCTACTCATGAGCCGGATGATGACAATCCGAAGCGGCCGATGCCTGTCCCTTTGGGTCCAAGATTCGTCGATCCGCACGAAAGCCAGCCACATTCCGCTTCTGAGGACACCTTGGCCCCAGACGACACTATCCCGCTAACACAAGATCGGATAATGGATTTGGTCACTAGTAAGATTAAAACATTGGTGGCCGAAGCTGAAGCTCAGAAAGAAATTGGCAGTAGTGGGCGGTCATATCCCGCACAGTACGATCTGATCGAGTTCCTGAGCGGCTACGTCATTCCTAAGTTCGGATGATTTGACGGGACGGGAAATGAAAATCAGCACGTCGCCCACTTTAAAGTATCGTGCGGAAATACAGTGGGCAATGATGCGCTCCTTCTTCGTAAGTTTGTCAACAGCCTGACCGGTGTCGCTTTTGACTGGTACGTGAGTTTACCAGACGGGTCCGTCATTACCTTTGCCCAAATGGAGTCTCTGTTTCAACAAAGGTTCATGAGTGTCAGTGATAAAATCTCCATTGCTGACCTTGTGAGGACAAGGCCGGGGAAGAATGAAAGTAACACCGACTTTATCACCCGATGGTGTAATTTCACAGTCAAGTGTGAACCGCCGCTGGAGCAGGACCAGTCCGTCAGCCTTCTCATTGGGAACCTCAGCAATTGGATGGTCCCATTCTTGTGTACAGCAGACCTCAAGACGTTTCAAGAGCTAACCAAGAAAGTCCAAATGCTAGAACGCTCGAAGCAAGAGTCTACTCCGGACTCTCAGAGAGATAAGACTTGGAAAAGCAAGCGGGAAGACAACCGTAGAAGCGGGAGTTCCAGCAGTACCAATGTCTTTAATGCGTCCGACAATGAAGAAAAGCGAAGGGCGGGCGAATCCAAAACCAACCGGTCTCGAAAGCCATTGCTGGGAGGAGATGGGTCTTCCCTAGAGGAGATAAAGAACAAGGTTTACTCTTTCAGAAGGGACAAGGTCCGCAAGATATTCAAAGATGCCTTGAACAACGGTCTACAATTGCCTGAGTCGAAAAGACCTCAAGAAGCAAAAATGACCGACAATCCCCTGTATTGCCCGTACCACCGAGTAGTGAGCCATGCGATCGAGGATTGATATATCTTCAAGGACTGGGTGGAGAAGCAGTACAAGGCTGGAGAGATCGAGCTGTCCAAAAGTGTGTTGGTGAACAATCAAGTTGCAACCACCAACTTTATACAGACAGAAGCTGAAGCCTTCTGGGGAAGACAGTCGAACCCGCTGCCCAGAGAAATGAAACGGACTCACCGCGGCCTCCGTGGAGTACGCACATATCTAATAAGACGAAGAAGATGCTAAAGCTACTTCGGAAAGAGCCCAGAACGGAATGGGAAGGGCAGAAGAAGCTTGCCGTACCAGCTGCCAATTCGGCCCCATCAGGCTCAAAATCCAAAAAGCTCAAGAAGAAGAGAAGTGCAGCTCGACGCGAAAAAGAGTCTGCAGGGAGATCGACCATTCAAATATATATTGATTCCCTTGAAGACTATGAACAGAAGGAAAGAACTCTAATTCAATTTAAAGAGTTCTTCCCTGTAGAAGCGGCTGAGATTCTGGAGGAGTTAGAAGAAGACTCCAATGAAGAGATCCCTATAGTGACCTGCTACGCCATCCACCTGGGCAGCGACTCTGAGGAGGAGCTCTGTTTTCCCGAAGAGCTCGCCACTAAGGCCAACCAAATCCAGTTCAGAAGTGGCAGGGCTCTACCGCCAAATCAGGGCAACGCCCCAAAAGGGAAGGAAAAACAAGTCGCTAATGAAGAAGATGGCAGAGAACTTGCTCATAAAGATTCGAATCCTTCCCCAGTAGACTATAATGTCTTGGCTCATCTCCGAAAGCTTCCGTCTCTCCTTAGCATCTACGATGCCTTGGTTCTATCTAAAGAGCTTAGAGATGTTCTCATTCATGCTCTATAAAATCCTGAGCGGTATCAGGCTCGCTTTGCGGAAATTAATATGAAAGAAGCCCAGTACGCTCTGCATGCCGCCGTAGTCACGTTTAAGGACGAAGACTTGCTACTGGGAACGGCTGAGCATAATCGACCTCTTTATGTGACCGGGTACAGCGACGGAGATCGGATTAATTGCATATTGATTGATCCGGGGTCCTCAGTGAACATCATGAACTTGCGGGCTCTGAAGAGTTTGTCAATGGACGTCCGACACCTGTCAAGGGAAAGGATTGTTATTCAAGGCTTCAATCAAAATTGCCAGCAAGTTCTGGGGTCTATAGCTTTGCCAATCAAATTTGGCGATCTGCAAACTGAAGCTAAGATATACGTGATCGACGCTGACACGTCTTATAAAATTCTCTTGGGACGACCGTGGCTTCACGATTATGGCATCGTTCCGTCAACTCTCCATCAATGCATGAAGTATACTAGAAATGGCGAAGAAATATGCATTGACGAAGACGTCCAGCCGTTCGGTGTGCATGAAGTCCGATATGAAGATTCTCGGTACTTTATGAACCACCAAAATGCTAAGCCACAACTGACTGAGGATAGAGTGGCCCCAAGACTCAAAAGCAAATTTGAGCCGGCTGTCACTTTCAAAAGCAAAAACGCCTAAGTGTGCCCGCGTTTCGGTAGCGACACTGATGAGTCCGACGCTGGAAGTCCGTCCTTCCGTAAAACTCGCCCTCGTTTCGGTAGTGATACGGACGAATCCGATACTGAAAGCCCATCTAGCAGCAAAGTTCACCCTCATCTTGGCAGCGACACTGAAGGGTCGGAGGAAGAGGACCTGCCGTGCAACAGCTGTGCAGATTGGACCCCCATGCGGCAAGCGAAACTACGAGAGACCTTCAAAATTGCAGAAGGGTCCCTAGTTGTCATAAAGGTGCCGGAGCAGATGTGCAAAGAGCTTGATGCATTGTCAGTCTCTACCGTGGACCAGCTGAAAACTTTCTACGTTCCGGGGAGGAAAAGTGGACAGAAGGGCATCCTGTTTTATGGGTCAAACCTGGTTGTGCACCCGGACGATTTGTCTGTCGCATGCCTCCCTATGAGAGAGGCATAAGAGCCGTCATCAATCCCAGATACTATGCACCCGAGATGCGGGAATATTTCAAAAGGTGAGGATGCCGGTTATATCAAACAAAGTCCGAAACAAAGTTTTATGAAGGGCTATGGCATCCGCCCTAGGTCCGAGCACTCATCGATGGACGAATTCCAGATAGACGGGGCATAGGCTTCATTCAACCTGATTCCAAAGCATGCTACATGATCCATGTTGGTGAAGCCAGCAAAAGATCAAATGATGATGACGAGATAGCCGAGCCAGAAGAAACTCCTCAAGAGCTTGAAGATGGCGGACAAGCAACCTTTGAAGAGCTAACCGAGATTGACTTAGGAATGCCCAATAATCCAAGGCCGACCTACATCAGCTCACTCTTGTCAGAGGAAATGAAAGAGCAGATAATTGCCCTGCTGCATGAGTTCGTCGACTGCTTCGCGTGGATATACAAAGAAATGCATGGCCTTTCCCATGAAGTGGTCGTGCATAAACTGGCTATATCTCCTGATGCTAAGCCAGTCAAACAAGCTCCTCGAAGAATGAGAAGGGAACTAGAAGAAAAGGTCATCGAGGAAACCAAGAAGCTCATCGATGCCGGCTTCATCAGGGAAGAGAAATATGCGGACTGGATCGCATGCATAGTCCCAGTGAAGAAGAAAAATGGGCAGATCCGAGTTTGTGTCGATTTCAGGGACCTCAATAAGGCATGTCCTAAAGACGACTTCCCGCTACCGGTCATGGAAATGATGGTCGGTGATACCTCAAATTACGAGTTGTTCACCTTCATGGATGGCTCGTCTGGATATAATTAGATCAAGATGTTGCCTGAGGATGAGAAACACACAGCATTTCGAACCCCGATCGGAATATACTGCTACAAAGTGATGCCATTCGGACTGAAGAACGCAGGTGCTACATATCAAAGGGCAATGACCAATATCTTTGATGACCTAATCCATAAAGTCGTCGAATGCTATGTTGATGATCTGTTCATCAAAACTAAAGCCAAGGCCGACCACATCCAAGATCTTAGGACCGTTCTCACCAGACTGAGGGAATACGATCTGAAGATGAATCCTTTAAAGTGCGCTTTTGGCCTGTCATCGGGAAAATTCCTAGGCTTCATAGTCCGACATCGAGGGATCGAAGTTGACCCATCAAAGATAAAGTCCATCATGGAGATGCCCCCTCCAAAGAGTCTGACGCGGCTAACATCTTTTCAAGGCAAGCTTGCTTATATACGGATGTTTATCTCAAATTTATCGGGGAGATGTAGGCCCTTCTCAAAGCTCATGAAGAAAGGAGCTCCTTTTGTCTGATATTCCGAATGTCAAGAAGCGTTCGAAAGCATCAAATAGTACTTGTTGCACCCTCCACTGCTGGCCGCTCCCACTTCAAATAAACCGTTGATTCTCTACACTGCCGCGCTATATGAGTCACTTGGTGCTCTCCTTGCCCAGAACAACGAGGAGGGAAAGAAAATGCCCTCTACTACCTCAGTCGAACTCTAGTCGGGGCAGAACACAACTATTCCCCAATCGAAAAGCAATGCATGGCTCTAATATTTGCTATGAAGAAGTTGAGGCACTATCTACTCGCTTATCGGGTTATGCTGATCTCCAAGGTCGACCCGCTCAAACACTTGATGACCAAAGCAAGCCTAGCCGGCAGAATGGCAAGATGTGCTGTCATGCTACTTGAGTTTGACATAGTTTATACTCCTCAGAAAGCAATAAAAGGGCAAGCTCTTGCGGACTTTCTCGCTGCTCATCCCATACCAGAAGGGTCACCGCTCAATTGCGAGTTACCCAACGAACAAGTGTTGCACCTTGAGAATGACGAGCCATGTTGGGAGCTCTACTTCGATGGGGCCTCATCGATAAGGACCTCCAGTAAATCAAGTGTCCTGGAGATAAAAGTAGGGATAGGATTGGTGTTCATCATGCCATCGAGGGAACTCTACGGCGTTCTTTTGCTCTCACCGAGCCTCGCACAAACAACGAGGTTGAGTATGAAGCTCTGATAGCTGGTCTGGAGCTCGCCATAGAAATGGAAATCCTTCGGCTACGGGTTTACGGTGACTCCCAGCTTGTCGTCAACCAAGTAAGCGGCGACTATAAGATATACAAACCCGAGTTAGCTCGGTACAGAGGCCGAATGGTGGAACTCATGAAACGGTTCACTCACATTAAACTAATGAGAGTCCCTAGAGCGTTGAATGGAAAGGCTGACATACTCGCTCGCTTAGCCAAGGAGCTGGCTGATCCTGACATGGACGAAATTCTGATCACAGTCAGGAGCCGGCAAATTCTACCCCCAGTCTCTCTACGAGAAGAGGAAAGCGCGGAATAGAGAGCAGTCCTGCCGAAGAAGCTTCGATCATCCAAGACGAGCCTGATTAGAGAGAACCCTACATAGCGTACCTCCGTTATGAAAAGCTGCCCGAAGGAAAATCTGCAAGAATTCAGCTGAAGAAGAGAGCTCTCCGATACATGTTTGTAAATAACACGCTATACCGCAAGTCATATGACCAACTCTGGCTCAGATGTCTGTCATCGGCCGAAGCCCAGAAAGTCATGAAAGAAGTTCACTCGGGCGTTTGCGGTGCTCACCAATATGGCCCCAAGATGCGACTTCAAATTAAATAGCTTGAGTATTACTGGCCCACCATGATACGGGATTGCGGAGAGCATGCAAAGAAATGTCATATCTTCCAAATTCACGGTGATTTCATTCACAAGCATCCCAATCCGTTGCATCCTACGGTAGCGTCGTGGACCTTCGAAGTCTGGGGCACCGACATAGTTGGCCCAATTGATCCTCCGTCATCCAGAGGCCACCGGTTCGTATTGGCCGCAACTGACTATTTCTCCAGATGGGCTGAAGCTGTCCCGCTAAAAGAAATCAAGACAGAAAATATTCTTACGTTCTTCCAGCATAATATTTTATACCGCTTCGGTACACCAAGAAGAATCATTTCTGAAAACGAGCCTTCTTTCAAGAGTTTCAAAGTCTCAAGATTCGCTACTCAACACAAGATAGACTGGAGATATTCCTCCATCTATAATCCAAGAGCCAATGGGCTAGCCGAAGCCTTCAATAAGACTCTATGCAAGCTCCTGAGGAAAAATGCTTCAGCCAACAAGAGAGACTGGAATCTCAAGCTTCACGAGGCATTATGGGCATATCGTACCACGCACCGTACTCCAACTCAGTCCACTCCATACTCATTGCTCTTCGGAGTAGAGGTGGTACTCCCCCCCCCCGAAATCGAAGTTCCAAGCTTAAGAATGGTCGTTCAGCACGAATTGACGGAGGAGGAAAACGTGCTCCTTCGGCTGGAAGAGCTTGACGCCCTTAAAGAAAAGAGGCTCGCGGTGCAGCAAAATCTAGAGCTATACCAAGCCCAAATGTCACAGGCCTATAACAAGATGACCCGTCTCCGCGCTTTCAAGAAAGGTGAATTGGTGTTGGTCCTCAGAAGACCGATCATCCCCAATCGACATGCCAAGGGAAAATTCGAGCCAAACTGGAAAGGACCATACGTCATCGAGAAAGTGTTCGACGGAGGATCCTACCAACTAATAAGTGCCGAGGGAGAAAGGCCCATGCCACCCATCAATGGCCGATATCTCAAGAAATACTACGCGTGAATGCTCCAAGTCGCAGGCAAATTGAGCACACCAGCCCTGCTGTCTGGATCATACATCCTGCAAAACCGTATACAATCCACGGGCATAAACGACCTCTATCTCTCCCAAGTCCTGCCGGTGAGACTTCTTTTAAAAGTCCCACCGGTGCGGAAAAAAAAGGTATGTCCACAAGCAAAACGGGCACGGATGAAAACCCGAAAGGGCTCCATGAGTAAAAACAGCAGGACTTCCGGCGAGTTTGTGAAAACCCGAAAGGGCGCAGACTCGTGAAAAGAGATAAAATACACTCGCAAAGTCCTCTTGACCTTGTGAGGAGAAAATCACTGTGTGAGATCTTTACAACTCACAAAGGAGCAACACACTTAGGAATCCCTACGATTCCTAAGGAGAACATACACCTGTGAGATCCTCTCGACTCGTAGGGAGAAAATGCTTTTATGAGACCCTTACGGCTCATAAAATTGAAAAGCCTTAGGTGATAGGGATCTAAACCTGTCTCCTGAGCCATTGCTCCCTAACAGGCAACGGCAAATGATGAGTCATTTTTGGCATTTCTCTTCAGTGTTAGCGGTGCTGATGCCGACCAAAAACCCTAACCCCAAAATACCAAACTCCAATCCAATAGACCCCTAAGTCTTTAAACTAGGAACAGATGACCCCTAAGTCGTTAAACTGGGAACAAGGGAAATTCCCTCACGGCAAATGATGAGTCACTCCTGGCATTGCTTCAGTGTTAGCGGTGCTGATGTCGACCCAAAAACCAAATCCCATGTCCTCCCGGTGCAAGTGATGAGTTTCTCCTGGCATTATTCCAGTGCAGCAATGTTGATGCCAAACAAGATCCAAATTCCAAATCCCCAAACGGCGAATGATGAGTCGCTCCTGGTACCATATTCCAGTGCAACGATGCAGACGCCAACCAAAATCCAATTTCTCAAAATTCTCCCAGCCCTACGGTTGGTCCCCAAACTGGCTACCGTATACAATCCATGGGCTCAAATAATTCTCATCATACCCATGCCCCATTGCAATCATCCGACCAACGGCCGGTCTCCGCCCTTGGAATTATGCTCCATTTGGGAAGACCCGCTCATGCGTCCTCACGATGCATGAGGAGAACAAACCTTACGGGATCCTCACGTCTCGTAAGAAAACACCTTCGTGAGATCCTTATGACTCACAAAGGAAAAACACACCTAGGAGTCTTCACGACTCCTAAGGAGAAAGTACACCTACGAGATCCTTTCGACTCGTAGGGAGAAAATGCTTTTATGGGACCCTTACGGCTCATAAAATTGAAAAGCCTTAGGTGATTGAGACCTAACCCTGTAAAGTGTATAGCTTATAAAGGCAAAGGTAATGAAAATATCTCAATAACTTTTTCTCTCTTCCAAAAAGAATCAAGATCTGTGATCTTCTCCTTCCTCAAGGTTCTAAAACCTTCTTCTTTCTTTTGAATTAAATCAAGAGTTTCACTCTTCCTTTTCCAAAACTAAATAGTTTTTCACCACAAAACCCACAAAGGGGAGCTTGGATCTTCCATCAGATCTTAAAAAGGAGAGATTTTTAAAATCACCCCCTTTTTCATCCAAGATCTGGCCAACCGAGGGGAAGAAGAAGGAGACCCATCTCCCAAAAATCCCACTTTAGGAAGATCCAGAGCTCGAGGGAGAAGCCCCTTTCATCATCTCCAAAAACATCTTAGGAGTTTAACTCCACTCTAAATTCTCTTTCGGGAGTTTAAATCCTATTTCTGGGGCTAAAAGCCCCTTTTTCTTGCCGGCGCCCAAGCGCTCAAGGGCTCAGCGCCTACGTGCCATGCACGTGAAGCGCTAGCGCTCGAGCGCCTTGCACTCAAGCGCCCATCACCTACGTGCCGGGCACGTGATGCGCTAGCACTCGAGAGCCTTGCGTTCAAGCGCCCGAGCGCCCAGCGCCCACGTGCCGGGCACCCACGTGCCGGGCATGTGAGGCGCTAGCGCTCCAGCACCTTGCACTCAAGCGCCCAGTGCCCACGTGCCGGGCATGTAAGGCGCTAGCGCTCGAGCGCCCAGCGCCCATATGCCGAGCATGTGAAGCGCTAGCGCTCAAACGCCTAGCGCTCAAGCGCCCAGCGCTCACGTGCCGGGCACGTGATGCGCTAGCGCCTAAGCGCACAACGCTCAAGCGCCCAGCGCTCGCGTGCTAGGCACATGAGGCGCTGGCCCCACGCGTCCTTTGGGCGCTTTTACCCTTTATATATACATGTATATATACATATACACACACACGTACTCTACAACATTGTCCCCCGTTAGAAAAAATTCCTAACGGGGTTCTGCCCCGCACCCCGCAAGGGGGCTGCTAGCCCCCTGACCCCCAGCCCGCTATCCGGGAGCGGGACCCCTGTAAAAACTCTACGGGGCCCCCGATATATCCAAAACCCCTTCAAAACACAACACTGCACATTGAGTTCGCATGACCAGTTTAACCCGTTAATCGGAGGTTCCCTCGCTCCAAAAACGAGGGGTAATTAACAGCAGTTTAGTCCGCAGCTGCCGGAGATTCGGATCCCCGCAATCAATAAACCCCAGCCTACCCTAGGCAGGGAAAATTTGTAATGCGCCTAACAAGCGCGCGCGTATTCCCATCTCAATAGGGTGACAAAAAACACCCTACAATGGATTAAAGCAGGCCTCACGGAGCTGGAACGTCTGCTTTGATGATACAATCAAAGAGTTTGATTTTGTCAAGAATGTAGATGAGCCATGCATTTATAAGAAGATTGTAGAGATTACTGTCACATTTCTCGTATTGTACGTGGATGACATTCTCTTGATAGGAAATGATATTCCTATGCTACAATCGGTCAAACTATTCTTATCAAAAAGGTTCTCCATGAAGGACCTGGGTGATGCCTCGTGCATTTTGGGCATAAGGATCTATAGAGATAGATCCAAGTGGTTATTGGGATTGTCCCAATCAAACTACATTGACAACATCCTAAAAAGGTTTAGTATGGAAGATTCCAAGCGTGGTGCCTTACCCGCTTGTCATGGAATCACTCTCTCCAAGGACTTCTGTCCGAAGACTGATGAAGAGAGAGCTCGCATGAGCATTATACCCTACGCTTCAGCCGTAGGTTCTATAATGTATGCGATGTTATGTACTCGCCCTGATGTAGCTTATGCACTAGATGTAGTAAGCAGGTATCAATCCAACCCAGGGGAGAAACATTGGATAGTAGTGAAGAACATTCTTAGGTACTTACGAAGGACTAAAGAACTGTTCTTAGTGTATGGTAATGGGGATCTCCAAATGGAGGCCCTTACCGATTTCAGCTTCCAAAGTGATAAGGATGACAGCAAATCTATCTCAGGATTTGTATTTACCCTCAATGGAGGGGCGGTTAGTTGGAAAAGTTCCAAACAGAATACCGTTGCAGACTCCACGATGGAAGCTGAGTATATTTGTAACATTTCAGAAAAATAAAATATTATTTTTGGGAATTTTATAATTAAATAATAAATATTATGAATATTTTAATATGACGGTATAATTAAATACCGATAAATTGGGAAATATTTGGGAAATTATAGAAGTTGCTGAAATGAGGGTGTTTTATATGATTTAAGCAAATTATAATTTTTTATGATTAATTATATTCCATTTTAATGCTAATCGCGATTAAATATCGCTAATCTTGCATTAATCCGGATTTGTGCACATGACATGCACCATGTTATTTTTTTACACTTGTTAAATTTTCCTCCATGGCTTTTCGTTTGTTTTGTTTTAGTTTTAATTGAGAGAAAAGTGAAGAAAAAGAAAAGAAAAGGAAAAGAAAAAGAAAAAGGAAAATGATAAAGAATTAGGCATAGGCATGAGAGAGAGAGGGTGAGGGGTCATCTTTGACCATGGCTATTCTCCTTCATCATTTTCTCCTCATCATTTCTCTCCCCCTTCATCTCCATGGCAGCCCCCTCCTTCATCCCCTCTCCACCTCCTCAAAACACCATGAAAAACACCCCAAAACATCATCTCCACTTCATCAAAAACATGCACAAGCTCACAACAAACACTTTGGACCAAGATTGCAAGGATTTTGAAGACTTGGGGCAACTCAAGAAATTTCTTGAGTTGCCAAATGAGGTGATTCCTGCACCATTAGAGTAGTGTTTCATTCACTTTAGCATTCATGTTAGTTTAGAAGTGAATTAGTGTTGATTTGTGGACTTTGAAAATTTCAAGTTAAGGTTACGGTTAGGGTTTGAATTGAATCCAAAAGTGTAATTGAGGTTAGTAGAGGCTATACAACCCCAGTAGTGATGGTATTTTGGACTAAACCATAGACTTAAACCCCAAACCCTAAATCTAGAAACCCCGATATCGGGAATTTGTGGAAATTGTGAGCTTATTTAGAGATCTGCTAACATCCGGAGCCTCTGAAAATTATTTAGCAAATACAGTGAGTCATGCAAGCACCTAGGAAGCTACCATTGAAACCCTGTACCCCACCTCCACTGCCAGGCCGCAGATATATTAGTTCTGGCCGCAATTTGCGGCCAGAGTAGGTTAGTGTGGCTTCGTGTTTGTTCTGTGGCTCCAGTATCTTTAAAATAAACCTCCCCCATATGCAAAATTGGCTAATTTCACCTAGGGTAAAATCTGGAAGTATTTTACGAAGTTTCTAAATTCGTTTTGCGTCTTTTAATGAATTAGAATTTGGTATTTGTGTTTTGTCTCGGTCGATTCACGTTTATACGTCAATCGTCGAGAGTTGTTGGTTATTCTTGCATGCGTAACCCGTAGGTTCTAACCTATAGGCTTTTAGCGTGTCGTTTCGGTTTTGAATTGGATTTTTATGCGACATGATATATGTTGACATGTAGGTACCCCCACATGGATTTCGAGACGACGAAGAGAGTATGGCGTCATCGACTCCAGCAAGCGAGGATCAAGGTGAGTAGATATATATCTACGGGGGAAGTCGGGTGGATGGCGTATAGCACCACCGCAGTTCGTAGTATAGAACGCGAATGCGTTATGTTATATATAGATATATACTTATATGGTATTATAAGATGTGTATACTTAGCTAGATTTGCTTTAGAAGACTTTGGATGATAGTGTTGTTAGTTAATTTCCTAGTCGCGAACCTTAGATTATGGTTTACATACACGCACACACGCACTTGCATACATTTTACTTCTTGTGTGTATATGGGGATATGTATGTATATATAAATACACATAGGTATGGGACTATGTGTATGTGTGTGTGTGTGTATATACGTATACATATACATGGTTGATGAGGACAGTACATGGTATTTGGAGATGATTCGTTGAGATTGGGCATGATGCCATGATGTCGGTGATGTGACATGGTTCGTATTTGAGATACGACATGATATTATAGCGGGTCCTTAGGCGATGTGTTTTCATATGCACGCATACATATATGTAGATGGTATCAGTATGTACTAGATTTTAGATCAGTACCCAGATCATGATGTGATGATGAGGATACCAGATAAATAATGAGATGAATATGATATTTGACCCGTACTCAGGTTTGGGATGTCGTATGATGGATTTACCGTATGAGCTATATTGATGATAGATCCGCACTCTTGACTCGAGGATGTCATATTATATATAGCATATCGTATGTGATACTATTGAGGCGGGATCACCGACTATTATATATATATATATATATATATATATATATCAACTCAGACTTAGGTGGTTTTCCTTATCCTTTCGATCAGTCTGTTAGTTTAGTCCAGTAGTTTGCTTGTAGACGTTAGACTAGACTCGGTCATACATATTTCAAAACTAACGAATCGTGAGTATTTTAAAGACAGGCTAAGGGATTCTACGGATATTTCAAAGGACGTACATTTTCTTAAAAACACCGTAGCCCTATTTTCTAAACACCACGATTCATGTTATTTCAAACAGCAAAATTGTATGACCCACATATGTTAATGTAGATTCTATATTGTTGCATTTATTATTCAGTTTCCACATATTTTTGTTGTTCGCATCGCATTGCATGCTTATATCGTGTTTTCATTTGTTATTATGAAACCGTGCTGTCAGGACACCAGCACCATTACCGATGATGCGTATGTTCCACGTACACTTGCTTACCGGCTCACACACATCTTCATCGGTAATTTCCATGTCACGTACACATTAGAAAATACTATTCATTAGTATAAGTGTTAGCTGATAGTTTTGACATGGTACTAATAGACTTGCTTTTATATGATAACTTAGACATTGCATCTATTACTGTGATTTTCATGCATATCTATATATCCATTGTCATGCATTATTATTAGGGCCAGTCCGGATTGTCGGAGCCCAATATTTTGTAATTCATTGTTTATTTACTTTGATGATTGATATTTCGGATTTCCATGAGATTTTTGGATTTGGAGAAACCGCAAAGATTTATAAACTGATTATCATTTTCAAAAGATAAAAAAATGGTGGTTTTCTCCTGATATGATTTGAGATATGTCCACCATGAGTTTTCTCAGCTCTTGAGCGATATCATACACCCGATTCGAGGAGGAGGAGGAGGAACCGTCTGTGGGTGCATGGTAGACCCGGTGCGGTACCCCAGGGCGAGAAGGTCGCAGATGATGGCGTTGAGCCTGAGATAGAGGAGCGCTACTAATCGGTGATTTTAGTGTGACTCGACGGATATCCGGAGGATACCGATCGGAGTCGGGCCAGTCCGGATAGCCGGAGCCCAGGGGCCAGTCCGGATAGCCGGAGCCCTAGATATTGAGATTTGAGGTATTGAGATTTTATGATATGGGTCAGTCCGGATAGCCGGAGCCTAGATATTAGATATTTGGATATATGCTTTGTGTCGATGCTAGACACTGTTTTATGTTGATTTCATTGATGATACCTCGTTTTAAATATACAGGAATCTCACTAAATAAAGAAAACAGTTGTCACATTCATGATGCATTCGGTTTTCATTTCGATGCATTCATACCTCATATTTATGATATGCTACTACCTGAGGCACTGACACGAGCACTTGGTATTACACTTATGTATAGATGTTTACCCTTGCCACCTTATCATGCTTCAGACCTTATCATTTTGAGGTTATATATTACTGATCGTATTGACCTAGGATTGAGTCATACATACGATTTCTGCTCTGTGATGTTTTCTACTCACGAGTTGGCAACTCACCCCCATTGTGCCACAGTTTCTTGCAGGTTTTGCCGTACAGGTTCGTTGCGGCTTTGCTGGCACACTGCTCCTTTTCGAGTGATTGCTTGGTAGGTGGGTTCACTTGCATCGTGACCACCATTGTACCTTTTATTTATATTCAGTTGTATCTAGAAACTCCATCAACCGGACTGTATTATTTTATAACCTTAGAGGCCTATTGTATATTCTTTCGACCTTAGAGTCGCGCGTTGTATATTTATGGTTTTCATGTTGATTTTGAGTTTCCTTTTGAGTTTGGATCCTCGTCCTTCGGCGTTGTATATTATATTGCTTGCGTGGTTGTGACCGTCAATTGACGAAGAGCTAGATCCCGCTTGGGGATGCCTTTATTCATATTATGCATGTTGTACCCCTTTTGGGGCCAGTTTTTACAAAGGAAACTCTGCCAAAATTTTCAAAAAAGACTTGAGATTTTAAAATGCAATACTTCGGCTTATGTATTAAAACCACTTGCTTTAAAGATAAGTTTTCTTCACTTCTTCTTTAAAATGGTTTAGATTTCTGGGATTTTTTTGGCTTACTTGAATTAGATGGGGTCCTATAGACTTCATTTGATTCAAGTGCCAGTCACGTGCTGTTTCGGGTCGTGACAATATTGCTGCAAATGATGCTACCAAGGAAGCCGTCTGGATGAGGAAGTTCATCGCGGAACTAGGAGTAGTTCCAACCATTGTTGATCCAATACCATTGTATTGTGATAATAATAGGGCTATGGCATTAGCCAAAGAACCAAGGTCCCATCAGAAGTCCAGACACATCCTGAGGCGATATCATTTGATCCGGGAGATAGTAGATCGCCATGAGATCGAGATTCGGAGAGTAGATACAAAGAATAACACCGCGGATCCACTCACCAAGGCCCTGTTGGATATAGTGCCCTCAAAGTCAATTATTGGATCGCAGGCACGTGATTGCAATGATTGAGGAGGACCTATACCGGTAGCACAGTCTTACTCGAGATGATAGTATGCTATCTGGTTTGCCTTTATCAGTCGTGTACATGTTCAGGTGACTGATTACATGTTACATGTTGATAGAGCCCTTAGGATCTTGCTTGACTACCAACTGTATGAGGGCGATCATATACGTGAGAGTTGGGTAGTCCGTAAGCACATCCTTAATAGTGGTCCCTAGTCGTGGGAGTTTCGAGACAGGGCATCGATACTCCGGAGTAGACTAGTGTATACAGTCGAGACCCCGACGAGGGGCGGTGGCCGGTCTCACAAGCCACTGGTGTCAGTTGGATCACCTAAGATGTATACAGGTGCTCATTGGGTTATGAGTACACCGGACAGGACTCGCCGGGAACCTGCTAGTTGGTATTATACATATCGTCAGATAGCAGTTCCCTGGTGACATGTGTACAGGTTAGTTCATCGACCTGAGGTCGTCATTTGTCTCGTGTGAGTTCCTACTGTGCTTTGATTTCTACCCTACCACGGCTCAAAGGAGTCGTGCAAATAAGTAGTTTTTGGGTACAGTCCCGAGCCACATGGAGGCACGTGAGCGGATCGGCAGGGGATTCGTCTCTCCCGGTATTGGGGGTGGAGATCGCGCTGTGTCTAGGAAAGCCATTACACCAAGTCCTTGGCCAAGGCAGGTGAGAATTACTGGTAGGTACTCCGGTGGTTTCTCAGGGTGTTCAGGGCTTGTCTTCGACATGACTTATACCGCTATTGGGGGTCTGACGTTATTAGCCCCCTAGGCCGGATATGCGATACTCATAGACGAACGGACCGGACTGTATATACATTGTCACTGTTTGGCTCAGTAGGGTTTCCGGATGAGTTCGCTCATCGGCCTCCCTTGAGGTCAGTACATGGGCAGCCGTTACGCACAGCTAGTGCCGCTGACGGCTTGTGGTTAAACCCACTGCCAGAGTACTGACGAGTCATTAGAGTCCCCCACAGATAGTTTCCCAAGTTCGGGCGAAACGTTGTAGAGGCCGTATGGTTTTATGGCAGGGTTCGGAAAATGCACGTGCGTTTACGCACGTGTCATATTTCGGGCAGATAATACTGGTGGGCTTTGGTTTAAGCCGGATCCGAGTATTATACTTAGTAGATATAATATCTTTGTCTCAGTTGCATTTGTATTCAGTCGTAATACAAAGTATATTTATACAGTTATGGGGTTATCCTGAAATTCGTTTCGGGATCACTTTTGGAAGTTGCCAGTTTCCAGTTTTCTATCAGTCGTATTTAACATTCGGTTAAATGCGGATTTATCTTTTCTTGAGATGAGTGTGGAAGCTTCTAGATGCTGACTAGGATGGTGACTGGGATGGTGAGGTGGCTTAGTGCATTAATGGAGCATTTATGAGTTGATGACTATGTGTTATGAATCATTGTTTCTTTAAATGAGTTCATACTAGGTGTTTAGGTAATTCATTCTCTTCATTAATTGTTGTGGTCACCCCCCCTTCTCCTACACTCACCTCCCCCCACTCTATATAAGGCCGGCCCCTCCCCTCCTCTTCAAGAACTCTCTCTCACTTGAAAAAAGAGATTATGATAGTTTGGGATTCATGAAATTAGATAGCTACAATTCTCATTTCACCCGATTCAAAAGGCAACTTCATTAACCGTTCGTCCATGGCTTTGGACGTAACGAGACAAAGTGTTCTACTCTTTCTCTACATCATCTTGGTCGTCTCTTCTAGCAAACTTGACGATCGAGTTGCCTCGGGTCAGAGGCGGGAGCCCGTTTAAAGATCCGATGACGTAGTGCCACCTGGACGAGCAGATCGGAGATCGACGAGATAGGAGCAGCCGCAACAGGAGCGTGGGATGATGGTTAAAGAACGAAGGACTTGGATCGTTCGGTATAACCTTTCTACCCTCTTTGTAGTTTGTTAGTTTAGCTTTAATGACAGATCCGGGTTATAGTACGCGATAGCGCCAGTTGTAAAAGTTTTTGTTCCGCATTTGGCGTCTGTTAGACGGCCGGGACGCTACCGTGGACTTACAGTGGTATCAGAGCCTCACCATTAAGCTATACTAACTTGTGCTAACGCGTTTAAAACATCGATCGAACGGATTTTCGAAAACCGCAAATTCCAAGTTCTGAGTTTCTGTTAATTTTAAATGATGTCTAAAAATAATTTTACATATGCCAGAAAATCAAGCAGGGCTTTTATAGAATACTGGCGAAAAACGACCAACTGCGTCGACCGTACGGCCGCGGAAACGCGGTCAAAGCCTGGCTTTGACCGCGGAACCGCGGCGCATTTGGTGACTCAGTTGGCAATTTTTCTCCTGTTGTTTCTAAATTGGAAATTGTGGTGTTTGGTACTGTTCTTTTGGGCCCAGATTTTGTTACTATACAGCAGATGTACGTGGGGCCCACTTCGGGAAGTTTTGTCGATCGAAATTTTAAACTTGTTAGTTTACAGTACTTACATTATATCTCCGACCGTGAATGTCATTTGAGCGGTAAACCGCGTCTGATTGCTATAGTTCTTTTCGACGGGTTTGCGAACGTGACATTCGCGTTGATGTTCTGTGTTGTGCTGTGATGTTGCGGATTTGTCGTAGTGGATAGCAATGTGCAATGGTAGTGCAGTTTGAGTTTATTTGTACATTTGATATTGCGGGGCGAGCGTCCAACATGTGGACTGCCGTCACTGCCTGTTTGTATAATATTCTTTTGGGGCACGACCGGGCTGAGGTCGATGTACCCGTTGTACATATTTTTCATTTCTGTACTAGGGTTACCCCGCGACGGAGTGCACGGATAGCCGGGTTCTGGAGGGCAAAGGGTCCACATCTCATGGCTTTGAGAGGCAGAGGGGCCTCACTCTAGTATTGGCAGACTATTCGCCGCACTCGTAGGGGGTACAAGTTGACCCAAGGAGGGGTGCTCAAGTTACCGGATTCCCTGAAGTGCAGGGTGGTCCATTCACTTTGCTGTAGGGGGCTGCCTCGCTTCAGGTTTTGGTGGGTAACTTGCCGCACCCGTAGGGGTCTAGGTTTCATTGCATAGGCTATCCACACGACCAGGGGAACGTCGGGTTTCAGCAGCGGCTCTGTGAAACCCAGGGATCCCAGATTATCTGTATTGTTCTGTGATGCTTATTACTTTTCTGTAATGTTGCATATTATCACGCCTGGAGCGATTATTGTATATTGGTATATATACTAGTAGATGTTGTATATGTTTTGCACCCGCGCTAGTTCAGTCCCCGCTCTGTCGTTAGTTAAGTAACCTAACGGGTGATGACGGGACCCAGTGGCGAATGCGGATGGCATATACGTACATTTTATTTTCGTTCTTTTCTGGTGTGATTAATTGATGTGACTGCGTTGATTCTGATCAATGCAAAGTAAAACAAACCTGTTTGGATGTTGTTGGAACAGTTTTAAGTTGTGTTATTACAAAGACGTTTTCTTTTGTTTTGCATAGTGATATTCAGTTGGAATATCCTGCACCTCATTCGACGAGGCAAGGGCCGATATCCCTTCACCGGGAGTGACCCCTTGGGCAGAAGATTGCGTCAGGTTAATAACTTCACTATAGTCGATTACATGTTTCTTTGCATCGCGGTATTCGGTTGGAATATCCTGCACCTCATTCCACGAGGAAAGAGCCGAGATCCCTTCACCGGGAGTGACCTCTTTAGCAAAGGTTTTCGCCACTATATTTTTATAAAAGGCTATCAGGTTCCTTCAGCGAGATCAAGTTCATTACGTTAAAGGTTTTTCGCCAAAAACCAGCCGTAGCCCTCCGTCATTTCTTTTGGGTATTCAGTAGTATTCAAGCTATGTATTTTGACCTAACGCCAAGGCATAGTGTTTGGTAGCTGCTGGGTATTCATTTGTTGCATAGATAGATGAGTTGGTTTGGGACAGTCGTTCTGCCATTTTGACCTAACGCCAAGGGCATGTGCGGGTGGGTTCAAATTGACAAGATATTGATGGGTAGAACTTGGCATGTGACTTATGACATTTTGACCTAACGCCAAGGTCATAAGAGCATGGGGCAAAAATCATATCGGGAGTTTCTAAAGAAACTGAAACTTGCCAAGTATGCGCATACCTTCTGGAGTGTGATAACGTGAGTGGATTCCGTCACGTTATCATGCGATGAGAGTTGGATCCCGATTCCCACTGATGAGTTGGTTTACTCTTCGGGTGATCCCGATTGATTCTTCTTTTAGGTTTGGAGGAGAATTTGACAGTACAGTGGGAGGTTTCCGGATTAGATAAAGTGATAACCATTCTGATCTAGGTTAGAGTTCACGCAGAGTGTTTCTTTTCTCTCTCTCTTTAGCAGCGACCTTTGACCGACCCTAGACTATGACTCGGTGACCAAGTTGACCGAACCTTCTTAAAATACTGGCTTTTGGATTGTCTGAGTTGCATAAGTCATTGCCACTCCTTTTACCCTTTGCTTTTCTCATAACACCCCGTATTACTACGGACATCCACTTCCATTGGATAGATCCATCGTATGGTTATATACGAACTCGAAGGGACTTCTTCGAGGATCGATCCAGGTTCAGGAGAAATAGAATTGGTTTATTCAGTTGTCTTTTATTATCACCTTCTCTCAGGTTGCGAGGGCTCCTTGGTTTAGGAGAGTACACCTATTACGCTTATTGGATAGTCTTCTTCCAAACCATAGACAGGTGCCGAAAGGTAGGGAATGAAGAAAACCAATTAGCCTAAGTAGGGTGTACAGAAGGTAATATGTAAAGACAAAATAAAGGGATTAGAAAGAGGGCAAAGTAAATTGCGACTGTTATCATTCACGACCAAACCGTGTACTTCATCGCCACTCCTATTTCACCTTTAAAAGAATAAGGTATTATTCAGTTGTCTTTTATCATCACCTTCTCTCAAGATGTGAGTACTCCTAGGTTCAGGAGGGTAAACCTATTATGCTTACTGGATAGTCTTCTTCCAAACCATAGGCTGGTGCCGAACCGTAGGGAAGGAAGAAAACCAATTAGCCTAACGATGGTGTACATAAGGTAAGGACTAAAGACAAATAAAGGGATTTTGAGAGATGGCAAAGAAATATACGGTTATAGTCATGAATTGGAATATGGAAGAGGCATTACTATGAATACCAGGATACCCCTACGAAACATTTTCATGTTTCAGTGCATTGTTAATGGAAAACTGTTTTCCCGATTAGATACTTACTCCAGGGTATGTATTTACCAGGTTTTATTCTCACATCTGTATGGTTTTACAGATGATGAGTAGGAGAAAGTTATTGGGAATTAGGTGATCATCCTCATTATATCGGAATTCGTTGTAATTGGTGATATTTGAGGAAATCGCCTGGGTACAGTTTTCAACCTACGACGCACAGGTTTTGAGTTATTCAACTCAGCGGACTTATACAGAGTATTGTATGTTGTCCAGTGTCCATCAGGATAAAGGGGTAGGTCCTCGTACTATGTTCTGTTTACTTATGACTTCTCTAGTTTTTAGACAAGTGTTTCGTAGAAATACAATGTCTAAGTTTTGAGAAGTTGTGGGTATAAGAATAAAGTAGAGAACCAGATGTCGCAAGTATCGGGATTCTTCAAAGAGATCGAAGATGTAGATTCTTGTGATTGGTATTCAGATGATAGTAAAAGTTTTGACAAACTTTTTTCTCTTTCACGTTACTCATAATTGGATGGATTCCTAAGTTGAGTAATGTTGATTAGCCTCTCTCCATTAAAGTTGATATGCACTGGAGACAGCTGCACGATTAGAATCCGGTTCCAATAAAATAAGTGCCAAAGTTTCTATATTGGATATAGAATGGTTCATATCTTAACGATGTTAAGGTACGGGGAGTTGTCCGGCTTATGCTTAAAACCAGACTCTGGATAACTCAGGGCACGTTTCTGTAATGGTTGTTTATGGGTTGGCCCAGGCTATGACGAGGGTTGACTTTCTACCATCTGGACGATCAATAGTGATATTGTTCTTAAACTCGCCACAGTTTTAGTAAAATGGATTTTTTTCAGAAAACAGTAGTGGGAGTATGGTAGAACTGGAAGTAATTCCAGAACCGCAAACGATTACGGAAAATTTAATAGGACCTAAAGATTCAATCAGGTTTGACATTCCAATTGCCACTCCGCAGATGTGGTGGGTAACCTCAGACACCCGAGAGGTACTCCGGTAGCCTCAAGGACGGTGACAGGGAGGTTCTTGCTTACCCAGACTTGACACTACTGTTGTTCCAGGCTATGAGACCCGGCAGGAGGATAAGTATAGCGTCGTTCTAAAATAGTTTTAGAAGTGCACGTATATATTATTCTGCCAGAGGGTTGTGGTGGTCAGTGGGAGCAGCGGAAGCATAGTAGGCAAGTTGCTTATGTCTATTTATAGACTTGAGCAGTTATAGCGGAGATAGATCATCTAATTTTGATGTGACAGTCATGGGTTTGACTTCATCAGAATAAGGAATGGATCTGTTAAGAAGGTAGTAGGGTGTGATGTCCTGGTATTTGGATATCATACACAGAGTAGGAAGTAAAATTCCTATACTACGATCGGTTGTACTGTAGTCGTCACACAGTTGTTTCTCCAGACAGGATATGGATATAATATCAGACATTCTGGTTTCTAGATCTATGGTTTTAGATCTGGATTTAGGTAGTTTCCCAATGTGGGTACTTTGACAGTATTCTAATGGTTTTTAGAGTAGGTGACTCCTGGCATGGTGGTGTACCTGCAGGTGATGGAGTCACCCTCTCTAAAGGTGTCTTAAAGACTAAAGAGGAGAGGGATATGCATGATTGGCAGATCACTTGCTTAGGCAATTGAGTCAATCGTGAGATGTCAAGTACCACACCAGATGTTGTTTTTGCACTAGATGCAATAAGTTTGTATTAATCCAATCCTGGAGAAACATAAGGAAGCAGTTTTAGAACATAAGTGCATGTTCTACGGATTTGATGACGGCAGCCTCCTTCAGAGACGGTTATCATTCCAGGCTTCAAAGGTGACATGGATGACAGAGAGATTGTCAGAGTTATAGTTTTCCCTCTGACAAAGAGGGACAGTATTATGGACAGGTGGTCCAAGAGGATACTGTGGGAGGCATGGTGCAGGATACTGATTAGGTTCAGTTATCGATACAGTCTAAGAAGTTTGGATTTGGAGTTCATTTATGAACTAGGTCCCATCAGATATCCAGACATATTCTAAGACAGGTATTACTCGATTCGGGAGATGGCTTTCTCCGCGAACTTGAGATTAAGAGAGACATAGAAAGAAACATCAGGACGGATCTGTTAGTTATATATATTCCCTAGAGGCCATTACTATACATAGGATGTATATTGTAGTGGATGCTTGGACATATATAGGGATGACTTTCTTGCTCAATATGATAGTATGCTATCTGGTTACTCTTTACCTTAACGTGTACACTGATTGTCTCTTTGTTACATGTTGGTAAAGCCCTTAGGATGTGTACTTGACTACCTGGACTATGATGCGGATCATACTAGTGGGGACATGGTAGTCCATAAGTACATCCTTCAAGGTCCCTAGTCGTGGGTGTATCGAGACGGGGCATCGATATACCAGAGTAGACTAGCGTATAGCTTCTCGACCCATATAGATGGGCGATGGATGATCCCATATCCATTGGTGTTTGACATCAGAGATGATATACGGGTGCTCAATGGAGACTGGGTACACTGGACGGACTCGCCGAGAACTCCCAGATGGTATTATACCTTACGTCAGATGGCAGTTCTCTGGTGACACTGGTACAGGTTACTCTGTATACCGAGGATCGTCATAGAGTCTTGTGTGATTCCCACTGTGCTTTGATTTCCACCTTACCACGTCCAAGAGGGCGTGCAAAATGGTGGTTTTTGGGTACAGTCCCGAATCACATGGAGGCAATGAGCGATAGGAGGGGATTCGTCTCTCCCGGTATAGGGAGTTGATGTTGCACTGTGTTCGATTGGCTATAACCAGAAATCCCTGGCCAGGGTTGCTGAGATTTACTAGTAAGTGTTACCAGTAGTTTCTCGAACTGTTATAGACCTCATATCGACACGACTTATCGAGCTACTGGGGTCTGACGTTTACCACCCCTAGGCGAGATATGCGACATATCAGACGACGAGACCGGACTGTACGGTAAGTGTTACTGGTTGGATTAACAGGAGTGTGAGCGGGCTTGCTCGTTGATCTTCTGATCGCTCAATACCCGGGTGGCCGTTACGTTTAGCAGACCGCTTGCGGCTTGTGGGTGATTGATATGATCATCACCTGCTGCCGGCGTATTGACGAGTCTTTAGAGTCCTACACAGAGGTTTCCTGGCTCGAGCGAAACGAAATAGGAGCGCATATGAGATATGTGCGGGACCAAGAATAATACCAGTATGTGATACTGAATTCTATTCTCGCGATTTGTATCATCGGACGGTTATATAAGATATAGCCGGGTTACCGAATCAAGTGTTGATTCGATATATTGATACACTTGATATTAGTCGGTTATATGCAGTATGACCGGATCATTAAATCAAGTGTTGATTTAATGATTTAATGTATAATTATATATTTGATATATTACTTTACATTAACTAGTATTTGTTCACTTAAGATTGATTTTCTCACTTGAAGTGCACAAGTTGTATATGTGATATATTTTTGTGCACTAGTTTGTATCATGTTTGATGATACATGCAAACTTGGGTGTGTGTTTGGATAACACTATGTTTAGGTTAATGGTTAGGGTTTTATTCATTTTATTTATTTATTTTTAGTGAAATAAAATGGTGTCTCTCTTTGTCTTCATTTGAAGCTTCATGATGCTTCATGCATCTTTGAAAAGTCTAACCATTTTGTTTTGCTCTTTAACCTAACCATTACCTAAACCCTAGTTTAGTCTCTACAAAGGTTAACTTCACCCATGGTTGCATTATGATAAGTCTTCACTTGAATTTTCTTTTTTGACAATAATTCATTTTCATTTCCTTCTTCTTCTTCTTCTTCATGAAGAGAAAAAAGCTTACTAGAAAATTTCAAGTGTTGAAATCAAGTGAGAAATCCAAATCCAAAGTGAACCCACTTCCTATTTCTTCATCCTCTACCACTTGCCATGTTGTATATGGTGTTTTCTTCACAAGGTTTATGACCAAGTGAAGATGGAGCTTGAGTTTGAGTCGCCTCGACGTAGATCATCTTCGGCATCGAAGTCAACGACCTAGCCCGATCATTTCTCCGACGAAACCATTGCTAGAGTCCGGGATCCCGATGATCGCAGCGGAGGGACGTCATCACGGAGCTAAAGAAGTGGAGGACCGGATCTACAAAGGTTGTAATCCCTTTCACTAGTAGCAAAGTAGTTTGCTTGCTTGTTTTTTTCGCCTATCCTCTAGTTAACGATCTTCATTAGGGTTTCTCGGCACATAAATTTTTGATTTTGGCATGGTTGATGCCTTATGTAACCTCTTGTGTGTGCCTAGGAACCCTACAGGATCCACTCACTGAGGCTATTTCTCGAACACAAGAGTTTTACGAACGGGCTTTGTGAAACTGATTAGTAGAGGAGTTGGGTGTTCGGTATCACACGGGCTGTGAGTATGCGACATCGCAATAATTATCCTTAAGTGCATGTGGGAGATTGTTGGATATAGTGCCCTCAAAGTCAATTATTGGATCGCAGGCACGTGATTGCAATGATTGAGGAGGACCTATACCGGTAGCACAGTCTTACTCGAGATGATAGTATGCTATCTGGTTTGCCTTTATCAGTCGTGTACATGTTCAGGTGACTGATTACATGTTACATGTTGATAGAGCCCTTAGGATCTTGCTTGACTACCAACTATATGAGGGCGATCATATACGTGAGAGTTGGGTAGTCCGTAAGCACATCCTTAATAGTGGTCCCTAGTCGTGGGAGTTTCGAGACAGGGCATCGATACTCCGGAGTAGACTAGTGTATACAGTCGAGACCCCGACGAGGGGCGGTAGCCGGTCTCACAAGCCACTGGTGTCAGTTGGATCACCTAAGATGTATACAGGTGCTCATTGGGTTATGAGTACACCGGACAGGACTCGCCGGGAACCTGCTAGTTGGTATTATACATATCGTCAGATAGCAGTTCCCTGGTGACGTGTGTACAGGTTAGTTCATCGACCTGAGGTCGTCATTTGTCTCGTGTGAGTTCCCACTGTGCTTTGATTTCTACCCTACCACGGCTCAAAGGAGTCGTGCAAACAGGTAGTTTTTGGGTACAGTCCCGAGCCACATGGAGGCACATGAGCGGATCGGCAGGGGATTCGTCTCTCTCGGTATTGGGGGTGAAGATCGCGCTGTGTCTAGGAAAGCCATTACACCAAGTCCTTGACCAAGTCAGGTGAGAATTACTGGTAGGTACTCCGGTAGTTTCTCAGGGTATTCAGGGCTTGTCTCCGACACGACTTATACCGCTATTAGGGGTCTGACGTTACTAGCCCCCTATGCCGGATATGCGATACTCATAGACGAACGGACCGGACTGTATATACATTGTCACTGTTAGGCTCAGTAGGGTTTCCGGATGAGTTCGCTTATCAGCCTCCCTTGAGGTCAGTACATGGGCAGCCGTTACGCACAGCTAGTGCCGCTGACGGCTTGTGGTTAAACCCACTGCCAGGGTACTGACGAGTCATTAGAGTCCCCCACAGATAGTTTCCCAAGTTCGGGCGAAACGTTGTAGAGGCCGTATGGTTTTATGGCAGGGTTCGGAAAATGCACGTGTGTTTACGCACGTGTCATATTTCGGGCAGATAATACTGGTGGGCTTTGGTTTAAGCCGGATCCGAGTATTATACTTAGTAGATATAATATTTTTGTCTCAGTTGCATTTGTATTCGGTCGTAATACAAATACGGGTATATTTATACAGTTACGGGGTTATCCTGAAATTCGTTTCGGGGTCACTTTTGGAAGTTGCCAGTTTCCAGTTTTCTATCAGCCGTATTTAACATTCGGTTAAATGCGGATTTATCTTTTCTTGAGATGAGTGTGGAAGCTTCTAGATGCTGACTAGGATGGTGACTGGGATGGTGAGGTGGCTTAGTGCATTAATGGAGCATTTATGAGTTGATGACTATGTGTTATGAATCATTGTTTCTTTAAATGAGTTCATACTAGGTGTTTAGGTAATTCATTCTCTTCATTAATTGTTGTGGTCACCCCCCTTCTCCTACACTCACCTCCCCCCACTCTATATATGGCCGGCCCCTCCCCTCCTCTTCAAGAACTCTCTCTCACTTGAAAAAAGAGATTATGATAGTTTGGGATTCATGAAATTAGATAGCTACAATTCTCATTTCACCCGATTCAAAAGGCAACTTCATTAACCGTTCGTCCATGGCTTTGGACGTAACGAGACAAAGTGTTCTACTCTTTCTCTACATCATCTTGGTCGTCTCTTCTAGCAAACTTGACGATCGAGTTGCCTGGGTCAGAGGCGGGAGCCCGTTTAAAGATCCGATGACGTGGTGCCACCTGGACGAGCAGATCGGAGATCGATGAGATCGGAGCAGCCGCAACAGGAGCGTGGGATGATGGTTAAAGAACGAAGGACTTAGATCGTTCGGTATAACCTTTCTACCCTCTTTGTAGTTTGTTAGTTTAGCTTTAATGGCAGATCCGGGTTATAGTACGCGATAGCGCCAGTTGTAAAAGTTTTTGTTCCGCATTTGGCGTCTGTTAGACGGCCGGGGCGCTACCGTGGACTTACAGGGCCTTCCACAGCCGCAACATGAGCGACTTTTTGAGATGTTGGGTATGAGATACGCCAATAATTGGCCTTAGTGTAAGTGGGAGATTATATGTATGCCCTAGAGGCCATTATATGTATAGTGGATGCTTGGACATGTATATATGTAAATAGATGACTTTCTTGCTCGACATGATAGTATGCTATCTGGTTTACTTTATCTTGACATGTTCATTTGATCATGCATCTTACTCATTTGGTACATGTTGATAAAGCCCATAGGATATTTGCTTGACTACTGGGACTATGATGTAGATCATACTAGTGGGACACGTATAGTTTATAAGCACATCCTTTAACTGTTCCTAGTCGTGGGTGTATCGAGACGGGGCATCGATATTCCAGAGTAGACTAGCGTATACCATTCTTGTCCCATGTGATGGGCGATGGATGATCCCATATCCATCTGGTGTGGTGACACCAAAGATTGTATGCGGGTGCTTAGTGGAGACTGGGTATACTGAACGGACTCGCCGAGAACTCCTATGTGGTATTATATCTATCGTCGGATAGCAGTTCTCAGGTGACACCGGTACAGGTTAGTCTGTAGACCCAAGATCGTCATAGAGTCTTGTGTGTCCTCCCACTGTACTTTGATCTCCACCCCTACCACGGCTCTACTGAGTTGTGCAAACATGTGGACTTTGGGTACAGTCCCGAGACACATGGAGGCAATGAGCGATAGAAGGGGTTTCGTCTCTCCCGGTATTGGGGGTTGATGTTGTGCTATGCTCGATTGGTTATAACAGGAAGTCTCTGGCCAGGGCTGCTGAGATTTACTGATAAGTGTTATCAGTAGTTTCTTAATCTGTTATGAGCCATACACCGGCATGACTTATTGAGTTATTGGGGTCGACAAAACCATCCCTAGACTCGATATGCAGCATATCTGACGAAAAGGCCGGACTGTACGGTAAGTGTTGCCAGTTGGCTCGACGGGAGTTTTGACAGCTTCGCTGGTTTTCTTCTGATCGTTCAATACCCGGGTGGCCGTTACGTTTAGCTGACCGCTTGCGGCTTGTAGGTGTTTGATATGATCATCACCTACTGTCGGCGTATTGACGAGTCTTAGAGTCCCACACAGGAGTTTCCTAGCTCAGGCGAAAAGATGTGGTGTGTATATGAGATATGCGCGGGGACCCGATTAAATGCGTGTATATGATACCGTATATTAATCGGGCATTTTTCTATTGGTTGGGTCGTATGTGATATGACCGGTTTGTTAAATCAAGTGTTGATTTAACATAAACTTTTAGCTTAATTCTTTAACCCTTTTCTATTTATATGCATGCATGTATGCATATGTTTATGTTGATGCACATGTTGATGTGCATGCACTCATACATGCATACATTCTTATGTTTCGTGGTTGATGATACACAAGTGGTGGCAATGCAAGACTCACATGGGAATAAATATGCATATATATTTATTTTGGAATTAATGAAATAGAAAATCAATTCATGGTGGATAATTCTTCTTGACTCTACATTTGACTTTACCTTTAACCATGAGTTAATTTTCTATGGTTCATTTTTCCCTCCTAAATAAATATCTAGATATTTATTAACCCATGGTTAAGGATGAGAGTGTGAAATTATATATAATTTCTATTCTCATTTTTAACAAAAAGATATATCATTATCTCTTGAGCTCAAACTTTGCCATTATCATCTTCTTCCTCATTCTCTAGCTCTCTTGAGTTTTCCATAGAGTGAGCTAATTAAAAAGAAAGGATTTTGAATAGAGAATACAAACCACATCATTATTCTACACATCTCTAGCCCATTTGTGTAGGGTGTTTGCTACACTTCTTTCAAAGATCAAGTAAAGCAAGGAGCTTTGGGCAAAGGGACTTCGGGTGGATCATCGTGGACTAGGAAGACCTCTATCGATCCGTTTCAAACTCTCAAAGTGCCAAGGAGTCACCAAGGGAAGTCTACAAAGGTTGTAATCTCTTCACTTAGTGTTAAATTGCTTCTTGCATGTGATGCTTATTGATTGTTACCCTAAAATTCTAGTTAAGATCCTAGGTTAGTTTACTTAGCACCTCATAAAATTTAATTATGGCATGTGTGATGCTTCCAAACCCTAGATGAGGTGGTGAAAAAACCCAACCCTGCCATCTGACGTGAGGTATAATACCATCTGGAAGTTCTCGGCGAGTCCGTCCAGTGTACCCATTCTCCACTGAGCACCCGTATACCATCTCTGATGTCAAACACCAATGGATATGGGATCATCCATCGCCCATCTCATAGGTCGAGAAGCCTACACGCTAGTCTACTATGGTATATCGATGCCCCGTCTCAAAACACCCATGACTAGGGACATTAAAGGATGTACTTACCGACTACCTTTGTCCCACTAGTATGATCTGCATCGTAATCCAGGTAGTTAAGTACACATCCTAAGAGCTTTATCAACACGTAACAGAGAGACAATCAGTGTACATGTTAAGATAAAGTGCAACCAGATAGCATACTATCATGTTGAGCAAGAAAGTCCTCCCTATATATGTCCAAGCATCCACTACAATATACATCTCATGTACAGTAATGGCCTCTAGGGCATACATAAAACTAACAATCTCCCACTTACACTAGGGCCATCATATAGCAGTGGTTGTAGTATCTTATACTCAACCATCCCATAAAAGTCTCTATTTGGAAAAGGCCTTTGTGAGTGGATCCGCCGTGTTAACCTCAAAGTCTACTCTCCTAACCTCGATCCCCTGGAGATCAACCATCTCCATGATCAGGTGATACTGCCTTAGAATATGCCTAGATCACTGATGGGACAGGGGTTCCTAGGCCAAAGCCATAACTCCATTATCACACAATGGCAGGAACGAAGTTCATCTCATGAACTTATATACACCCAGACTGCCTCTTTGGTAGTATCGTTGGTAGCGATGTATCGAGCCTTTATCGTCTAGTTTGCCACGGCATCTAGCTTGGAACTCTTCCAACATACCGTCCCTCCACTGAGGGTAAAGACAATACATGTGACTGACATTCAGTCGACCTTACTACCTTGGAAACTATCCAGTGATTCTCCCCAGAATCTGTTGATACCATCTCACTACACCTAGTGAGAATCCTAACATCCACTTAGATCTATCTCATAGATCCAAAACCCAGGATTTAGGAGGTATCGCCTTGATCCTATATGGAGAATCCTTGTGATAAGAGGAGATTGGCCGAGTGTAGCATAGGAAACTCCTTTCCTGTCAAGAGTATATCATCCACGTACAATACGAGGATGACCACCTTACTCTCTACTACCTTTTTGTATATACAAAGTTCATCTACCACTTTGATAAAGTCAAACGCTTTGACTACCACATCAAAACAGATATTCCAACTCCGAGATGCCTGCTTTAACCTGTAAAGCAACTTGCACACGTTTCCGCTGCTCCCACTGTCTACGAAGCCCTCTGGATGTGTACTTATAGATTCTCTCTTCTAAATCAGTATTTAGAAAAACAGTCATGACACCCAACCGCCAGATATCGTAGTCATGGTATGTAGCAATGGCAAGTAGGATCCGGATGGACTTATGCATAGGTACTGGAGAAAAGGTTTCATCATAATCCACACCTGGTCGATGACGAGAACCTCTTACAACATCGCTAGCTTTGAAAGTCTCAACTTTTCCATCTACACCAAGTAATCTTCTCAAGATATACTTGCTCCTGATGGGGGTTTAACCCTTCAGATATAACAACCAAAGTCCATACTTTGTTGGTGTATATGGATTCCATCTCAGATCGCTTAGCATCCAGCCATCCTTACAGAGTCCCCACTCTTAATGGTCTACTCGAAACTAGTTGGGTCACCATCTCATGATGCAATCCTTGCTCCCACTGTCATTGAGAAAACCGAAGTATCTCTTAGGCGGATGAGGAACCCTACCAGATCGGCGGAGAGGCCGATGTTCGTCGGGAGCTATTGAATCCTCCGGTTCTACCAAATCATCAGCTGCAGTTTGTATAGCTGGAACTCCTCCAGTTCTACCTCATGACCACAAATTGCTTTCCTCAAATAAATTCCTTTTCTAAAAAAGGTGGTCATGCCGAGAAATAAAACGCCTTTTGTTCCTCGGTGCGGTAGAAGATATTCCCTTGCGAATGCTTGGGATATCCAACAAACTTCCACAGAACTGACCCTGTCTTGAGCTTGTTCGGATTTTGTTTTTGACATAGGCCGGACAACCCCAAATCTTAACTTACTTAAGAGATGGGCTCTTCCCATTCCATATCGCATATGGAGTGGTAGGCACCTGATTTGGTTGGAACCCAATTCAATAGGTATGCAGCTTCTCAAGTGCATAACTCCCAAAAGGAAATAGGCAACTCAGTAGTACTCGTCATAGATCACACCATATCTAATAGGGTGCGATAGCTCCGCCCCGATACACCGTTATGCTGTGGTGTATACGGAGGAGTAATGATGAGAGAGAATCTCATTCTCCTTTAGAATAGTCCAGGAATTCCATACACAAGTATTCTCCTCCTTTAGAATAGTCCAGGAATTCCGTGCACAAGTATTCTTCTCCCTTCAAATTTGTGCGAATAAGGGTAAAACCCTATGAAAAGATTTTCAAGAACACCAGGGAATAAAATTCCCAAAGGGCCCTCCTGATCTTTCAGAGCTAAGCTCTTCACTTTAGGAATTAAATTCCTTTTATATGATGGAATTAAATTCCAGAAACTCACAAAAAAACATATATGAGAAATAAAATCCCATGAATCCTCAAAAAAATAGAGGTGGATGTTTGAGATATGGAAGCTTACTACTCAAAGATCACATCTTTGGATCCGTAAGAGGATGGGTTTCTGAGGAGATCAAATCTCTCATGATGGATTTAAAATCCAGAAATTTTTTGTTCAAAAAGGAAAGTTTTCTGATGTACAAAAGCTTTACCTAAAAAGGGTTTCTTTTGACAGAGGTTAACTCTGGAATTACAATGGCAGAGAACTAAGCTCTGAGGAAGAGAATTAAATTCTCAAAAAAAACGAAGAAGGAAGAAGATGAAGGAAACAGTGGCTGCGTAAGAAACTAAACCCTTGCATTTATAAGACGTGACAAGGGCGGTTGATCTCCCCGTTCCCCTAAGCAATCCAACGGCTATAAAGGTGACAACGTTGCACCCACGTGCAAACCACGTGAGAACAACACTGTGGGGGCATTTGTTCCCTTACGGAAAATAAATAAATAAATAAAGCAACGGGAAAAAGTCCCCAAGCGGAGCATCACGTGCCCACACGTGATAGGCACTGCGCTTGACAAAACTAAGCTAAAACTGGGCCTCACATGCAGACACGTGACCTCTATAGACAAAGTATATAGGCGCATGAATAAAGAAAACAATTGGACAAAAAAAACACTCACGTGATAGCACGTGACACCTTTTGGTGGGCTTAATTTGGTGGGGTCACGTGCTACACGTGATAGACTCCTATGCCTTCTGAACCGATAGAAGTAAATTCTAATTAAAAGGGACCAAAAGACTTATTTGGAAAATATTTCCTTGGATCTTTCTAAATAAGAAAGATTACGCTCTGTAAAACAGAGCGCCGTTGGATTAAAGATCCAATGGTGATTAAAAATCACCAAGCTACAGAAAAATTCTGTGCAAGGGAAACTCTTCCTAAACTTGTTAAGAACAACAAAAGAAATATCTTTTGTAAAATAGAAGTCCTTGGATTAAAAATCCAACGGTGAATAAAATTCACCGAGTGATCTAAAAAGGCATGTTGGTTGATTAGAAAATCAATTAAAATCTCTCAATGAGAGATTTTCTAAACAAATTGATTCCCTTCTTTCTCCTATAAATAAGAGTAATGAAACATACAGGAGAAGGAGAGACGGAGAAGAAAAAAAGAGAGAGTGAAACCCCTCGTAAGCAAAAGAAAAGAGAATTTAATTCTCCAGAAAAAAAAGAGAAAAAGAAACTCCACGTAAGAGAAGCAACAAAACACAGAGAGAATATATCATCCCCTTTTTACCTCCATAAGAGTTTAACTCTTCTAAAAATAACTTAGTTCTTCCTCTGGTTGAAATCTGTAGAAACAGATCTCCCCACAAGTTGAGAATTTAATTCTCATCGGGGAGATTCTGCCATGCAGATCCAAAACCTAGGGAAAGATCTAAGTTCAGAGAATTTAATTCTCCCAAAAAGTATATAGGAATTTAATTCCTCTGATAAAACAAGGGTTTAATCCTTCATATAAGAACTCAGTTCTTTCTTATAGTGAAAGATCTGCAGAAACAGATCTCCTCACAAGTTGAGAATTTAATTCTCATCGAGGAGATTCTGCCATGAAGATCTCAAACCTAAGAGAAAAACTAAGTCCTAAGAATTTAATTCTTACAAAACAGTGGGCTTGAAAGTCTCGAAATTTAGGATCTCCATGCACGTAAAAAAAAGATTGGCACCCAACATGATAATAACCGATCACGTGCTCCCACGTGAGTACCCTTGATAAACAAAAGAGGATAACTGAGATTTGCTCACGTGATCCCGCGTGATCCCTCCCAAGTAGTGCTTAGCACTTATAAAAAGGGAGTAAATCAAAGGGCAGTTTCTATTCTTGGGGAGCCTCACGTGATCCCACATGACCCAATAGTGTTTAGCATTCAAACAAGAGAAGGGAATAACTCCAAAGAAGCTGTGCCAACTTTCTGGCGCCTCACGTGACCTCACGTGAGCACCTCAAGTTCTTAGTGTTTAACACTATTTTAAGGCCTCACGTGACCCCACGTGAGCGCCAAACATACGCTAGTGTTTAACACTATGTTAGGCTAACCGTAGCTCAAATCAGCTAATTCTCAGTGCCAAGCGCTCCACATGCTCCTCACTTGGGTGCTGAGGGAACACAAAGTGTTCTTTAGATAAAGCCCCAGTGCCATAAAGAGTGTTCAACACTCAATAAAAAACAAAAAGAAAAGAAGGGTGTCAGAACCCAAATCAATGCTCAACATTATTGAATAAAAAAGGGCTGAGCCCAAACAAATGTTCAACATTTTACTCAAAATTAAGTGGACCAAGCCCAAGTTGGCCCACAAGTCCCCCAATTCAGATCAACCGAGCACATGTGCTCACAATCTCTTTAATTGGTCTTAGTCCCAAACCTGATTACAGATCTCCCAACCAATATTGGTTCAAGGGTACATCTCTTCACACCTCTGATACATGTCGTTGTAATTCTTCAACGTCTTCAGAGAAGTGGAGGATCCCAATAACCAATAACTTTTGGCGCACCTCCAAACTGGTTAAACCATAACCCTACAGATCATGATGTCTTTACACTCATGGACTATGATGTTCTTAAACTTTATGGACTATGATGTCCTTAAACTCACACGGGCTATGATGTCCTTAAACCCAATGGACCGCAATGTTCCTAAACTAAAACAATAGAGCTCACATGCTCTTTTGTTGGATCTAAATAATCCTAAAACCCTGTTAAGTAGATCTTAGTCTAAAATTAGACCAACGTATCATTAACAAACGTTTGAGTTGATCTTAATCTAAAATAAGATTAACGATCCTTAAACCAATGCAAACCCAAATCTAAGATAATACGGATTTGGACTAATCCACGCCCTACGGGCGAAAACATAAATTAGTCTCCGTATACAATCCATGGGCAACCCAAAAAAAATAAAACAAACACACACGACACGAAGTGAACATCTAGAGAAGGAGAAAGTGGTTATCGCTACGCAGTAACCGCTACACGGTAACGTAATTAACTGCAGGGGCTTGCGCCTACAGGGAAGAGCATCCCCATAATCAAAAACCCCTCGCAAACGAGGGGGAGTCTGACGAAGTCTGCAACAACGGTTGCATCCGTCTAAACCTCCGATACATGGTGCCATAAATCAACTTGGCATCTTCGAAGAAGTGGACGGATAAAACCAAATAGCATCTGCCCCTAAATTCAGGCAAGACGATCCATCTCGGATCCGTCTCTGTTTTCGGCGGCGAACATGTAACGTTTTGAAAATCGTTTAGGTGAAATTTCGGAGAATCGGTAAAATAATGGGTGTTTTCCGTAAAAAACCAAGATATAAATAACTTTTAATATAAAATCAAAAATACAAATTCTAGCTATGTAATTGCTAGTATTTGGTGTTTATTGAGCCACTTGTAAAATTTCTAATTTACTGAAAAATTTTCCGAAATTAATTATTTTAATATTATTTTAAGCCGTCACTAATACATTTAATTAGGGATAATTACAAATTGGAATGGGTTGATACAAATTTTGTGCATCATGATACATTAAACTAACATGTAAAATATTGTTTTTGAAATGAAATGAAATTGTCAAACGGTTTTAGAAAATATCAAAGAAAAAGGCTTAAATGGTGAAAAATAAATTAAATGGAAATTGGGGTATAACATTTCATTTTTCCCTCACCCACACTCACCCACACCCTCTCTCCTCCCCCTAGGCTACTGGCCAAGCCCTTGGCTGCCCCTCCCAAATTTTTCCCCACTTGATGAGGCCTTGATTGAAAAGAAAACAAGAAATGAAAAGAAATAGAATATAGAATGAAGTATGAGGTGTGGATATATATTGTATTTGGACCTTTTTTGAGTTGACCAAGACCATACCCACTCACATCTCCCTCCCCCCTAACCTGGACGAAAATCCTTCAACAGCAGCCCCCAATTGCCCCCCTCTCATTTCATCACAAAAATCCATCAAAAAATCATCAAAAATGCTTCAAAATCCAAACAAAATCAAAATCCAACTCTTACCCATTATTCCTTATCCAAACAAGCATAAATCGTGGAGCAAAGTTAGCTTTTTGGGAGGCTTGGGTGCATATTAGATCTCATATTTGTGGAGGTATAATTCTAACCCTTTGCTTAATTTGATGTTAAATACTTAAATCAAACCTAATTAGGTATTTAATTAGGGTTTAATTTCATGGAAAAATTATCAAGAGAAGGGTTTTGAATTGGAGCTTGGGTTTGATTACTTGATGTTGGTTGTGATGTGTAGCTTTACATCTTGAGCATGCTAAAACCTAACCAAATTGCTAAATTTCAAATTTGTTACATTTATTTTGCCCAAATTGTGATTTTTTATGCAAACTAGATTTTCGAGATTAATATTAAGAGGTAAGTTTAAAATCTAATTAACATTGGTATGACTTAATTAAGATGTTTAATGAACATTATAGCCACTAGAATTGTTAAAATATTTAGATTGGTTAAAACACCAAGTTTTGAACTAAAATGGGAATTTGTGCCAACTAGGTTTTAGGATTAATGTAATTAAGCGAGATTAAAAATCTAGTAAATCTTTATGCGGCCTATTTAAGCTAATTAGTGAATATTGTGACCACTAGTTTTGCTAAAACATCAAGATGTTGTATTAAAGCGGTTAATTTTGCTTCCTAGGTTTTGGGAAAAATAGCTTTTAAAGCGAATTTGAAGTTTTGATGATTTAAACCCTATTTCATATATATATTTAGTGTGTTGTGAAACTACGAATGGTGCGTTTGAGTTCTTCTCGATCACTCGGCGTTTGTACGCCGATATCGATGGTTTTTGGGTTGATTTGAGATAGCAAACCATAGGTTTTGACTTATGTGTGATACGCGTGCCGAATTGGTTTTCGTATGTCGTTTCGATTTCGAATTGGATTTTAATGCGATACGATATGTTGTGATATGTAGGTGCCCCCTTGTGGACTTCGAGACGACAAGCAAGCACATGGTGACGTCGGCGTCGGCAAGCGAAGAACAGATGGGTAGATTATATCTACGGGGGAAGTCGGGTGGATAACGTATAGCACCCCCGCAAAGTCGTAAGAATTGATGTGATGCGATATTGATGTATATTTGTACGCTAGTGTGTGATATGGACCTTAGCAAGTAAAGCTTTAGGGGATTATGGGTTTAGGGTTAGCGAGAATTGAAGAAAGGGCTTTAGTGGATTTCTTAGTCATGAAACCCTAGAGTAAGGATTTGCATACAAGCACACATACACACTTGCATACTTTTACTTTCTTGTGCGTATATGGGGATGTGTATATATGTACATACGCATGGGTATGGGACTATACATATATATATATATATTCATATACACATGCATTGATGTTGAGGATAGTGGATGATATTTGGAGATGAGTCGATGAGATTGGGCTTGATACCATGAGATCGGAGAGGTGATATGGATCGTATTATGAGATGCGACATGTGATGATAGCGGATCGGTAGGCGTTGTGTTTCATACACACGCATTTATATGTAGATGGTATCAGTATTATACTAGACTTAGATCAGTACCCCCAGTTCACGATTTGTGATGATAAGGATACCAGACGAATAACGAGATAAATGTGATATTGACCCGTACCCTGACTTGGGATGTCGTACGATGGATTTACCGTACGAGCTATTAATGATAGATCCGCACTCTTGACTCGAGGATGTCATATGATATATTGTATTATACGTGGTACTATAGAGGCGGGATCACCGACTATTATATATAGGTATATATATATATCGACCCAGATTTAGGTGGTTTCCATACCCCTTTAGATTGGTTGTTAGTTAGACCTATAGATTACCTGGTAGATGTTAGACTGGACCCGAGTCATACCTATTTCCAAACTAACGAATCGTGAGAATTTTAAAGACATACCAAGGGATACTACGGATATTTCAAAAGACGTATCTTTTTTAAAAACACCGTAGCCCCTATTTTCAAAATACCACGATTCGTATTATTTCAAATGGCAAAATAGTATGACACATGTATATCGATGTAGATTCCTTACTGTTGCGTTATTATTCATGTTCCGCATTTTATTGTTGCATTTTCTATTCATTTGCCTTTATTAGGTTGTTATCGCCTCATTGCATGTTATTGTGTACTTAGTGATTATGAAATCATGCTGTTAGGACACCAGCACCATTACCGATGACGCGTATGCTCCACGTACACTCGCTTGCCGGCTCACACACCTCTTCATCGGTAATTGCCATGTCAGGTACACTTTAGAGAATACTATTTCATTGACATAGCTTGCTAGCTGATAGTTGCAATATGTTATAGCTTCCATATGCTAGTTTAATTATTGCCTTCATTGCATGATATCAGATGCATTCATATATTCATTGGTTATGCAGTATTATGGGGATTTATGCCGGTATTCACTGTTTATTGATATCATGATTGTGATGATTTCGGATTTCCATGAGATTTCTGGATTTGGGGAAAACCGCAAGAATATATATAAACTTCTCTCTTCCTCTTTCTCATTTTTAAATGCAAGATGCGGTTTTCTCGTGATTTATGTGTCGTCCATGTTCCCGCCGAAAATTTCTGCGCAAAAGAGTCCAAGGTATCAAATGGCAGCGATATGCTTAAGGAAATGCGAACCAGTATCTTCCGGGCTGTATTTTGACAAACTCCCGAATAAGAAATATATAAATTCTGATGGTATCGAAAGCGGCTCGAAAAACCCTTCGATTTGATATATTATGGGCCTCGTAATTCATCCGGGATCAAAAGTTATGAGGAATTACGTGTCTACACGTGATGGACTTTTAAGAACCCGCTGGAGGAGTTAAAAAATATAATAAAAACTCAGAAAAGACCCCAATGGGGCATTACGTGCTCACACGTGACCATGGGTCACGTGCAGACACGTGATGGGCTTTTAAGGCCTCTAAAATAATGAATAGAATTAAATTCTAAAATCTGTTCCCTGATTAAAAATCAGGAATCACGTGCTCACACATGACCAATGGTCACGTGTTGACACGTGATGGTTAAAACTGAAGCGTAAACAAACAGCTGAAGGAAATACCTCAATGAGGTGTCACGTGCTCACACGTGACCAATGGTCACGTGTTGACACGTGATGGTTACAACTGAAGCGTAAGTAAACACTGAGAAAAGGACTCAATTGGGGGTCACGTGGCAACACGTGACTGGCTGTAAAAGCCTTGCTGTTCAACAGAATTAAATTCTGAAAAAGATCATTTAAATCTTTCGAAATAGAATTAAAATTCTAAAAGCTTCTAAATCTTTCCAAATGGGAAAGGATTATGGGGATCGTTGGATTAAAGATCCAAGGGTGATTAAAATTCACCAATTTATAGAAAAATCTTGGACAAGGAAAGATTTCCTTAAAAATCTCATCAGAATAACAAATAGAATATCTTTTGGATTTAAAATCCACGGTGAATAAAATTCACTGAATGATCTAAAGGCCCAGATTAATGATAAATATAAATCAAATCTCTCAACAATCAAATCAAATCTTTCAATTAGAGATTTGCTAAACAAATTGATTCTTTTCCTTCTCCTATAAATAGGAGCCAAGAAGAGAAGAGAAGGGATCGACCTTTTTGGAGAGAAAAACAGAGAGAGGAGAATTTAATTCATAAAAGGGAAGAAAAGAAAGGAGAATTTAATTCTCAACAAAGAAAACCCTAGGTGAGAAAAGAAAGGGAATCAAAACTTCAAACAGAGAATTTAATTCTCAAAATTTAAGAGTTTAACTCTTCTGCAAATAAAGAACTTAGTTTTTCTTCTGGTTGAAGATCTGTAGAGAGCACATCTCCCCATAGGATATGAATTTAATTCTCATCGGGTCGAGATCCTGCCATGCAGATCCTAAACTTAGAAGGGGAACTGAGTTTTGAGAATTTAATTCTCCCAAACTCACGGGAATTTAATTCCTCCTAAAATGAAACTGGGGTTTAACCCTATACAAGAATTTAATTCTTTTACATATCTGGGAATTTAATTCCTTTAAAAAGAAATTAGGGTTTTGCCCTAAATAAGAATTTAATTGTTTCACAATAGGAATTTAATTCCTCCAAAACAAAATTAGGGTTTAACCCTACAGAGAATTCAATTCTTAAAAGATCTCTGTTCATGAAAAGAACTAGGGTCACGTGTCCCCACGTGACCCCTAAAAAGATCCCCAAAAATAAAAAGGAAGAAGCTTTGAGGCAATGCCTCACGTGCTCCCACGTGACTCCCAAAACGCAGAAAGAAAAAGCAAAGGAAATATAGGCTTTGGTCGCTCTCACGTGATACCACGTGACCCCTCAGCAAATGCTTTAACAATTGGCTCACAGATCTCCAACACATGCCAACACGTGATGCTCGAAAATAAAATGAAAAGTGTTTAACACTTAATTGCAGAACGAACAAAAGGGATCTGGTCCCCTCTTTGGGCGCTCTCACGTGTCCACACGTGACCCCTCTGTCTTTAGTGTTTAACACTAATTTGGGGATTATATTTTCAGTGTTTAACACTGATTGTTTCTAGTGTTTAACACTAAATTAAAGATTATGTTTCCAGTGTTTAACATTGATTGTCTTTTAGTGTTTAACACTAATTTGAGAGTTCTATTTCCAGTATTTAACACTGTTGTTCTCTAAGTGTTTAACACTGCTTTTAGCCAAATTGGCTAATTTTCCAGAGGCAAAAGTCCCTCCTCCAAATGAATCTCAAAACTGAGTAAATCAAAGACAGAATGTTGTCAGAGCCCCCAAACCTCTGTTTAACACTGCTGAATGACGAGGGGCTGAACCCAGACAAATGTCTAATGGCCCAAAAGGGCCAATATTTCAAACATAATTGGACTTAGCCCAAACTGGCCATAAGTCCTCAAATCATCTTGAACTGAGCACATCTGCTCTTTCAACCAACTCATTGGTTCAAGGGTACATCTCTGAACTCCTCTGATATTTGTCGTTGTAATCCTTCAACGTCTTCTGAGAGGTGACGGGTCCCGACAACCACACATTAATACGGACTGTGGGGTCCTTAAACTCATGGACTAATGCGTCCTTAAACTAACATTTGTCCCCAAAACGGGAATGATGGACCACCATGTCCCTAAACTGGAGATGGACCACCATGTCCCTAAACTGGAGATGGACCACTATGTCCTTAAACTGGTATTGGACCACCACGTCCCTAAACTGGCAATGGACCACTATGTCCCTAAACTGGAACAATAAAGCCCAAATGCTCTTTTGTCGGATCTAAACAATCCCGTTAAGTTGATCTTAGTCTCAAACTGGACTAACGTATCCTTAACAAACGTTTAAGTTGATCTTAGCCTCAAATACGGCTAACGTATCCTTAAACCCTCAAACAGACTTTAGTCCCAAATTGGACTACAGGTCTCCCAACCAACTTTGGTTCAAGGGTACATCTCTGAACTCCTCCGATATTTGTCGTTGTAATCCTTCAACGTCGTCAGAGAGGTGACGGGTCCCGACGGCCATACATTGGACCACTATGTCCCTAAACTGGAACAATAGAGCCCAAATGCTTTTTTGTCGGATCTAAACAATCCTGTTAAGTTGATCTTAGTCTCAAATTAGACTAACGTATCCTTAACAAATGTTTGAGTTGATCTTAGTCTCAAATATGGCTAACGTATCCTCAAACTAAAACCCCAAACCCAAATCTAAGAAAATACAGATTTGGACTAATCCACGTCCTACGGACGACGACATAAATTAGTCTTCGTATACAATCCACGAGCAACCACAAACAAAACTAACACCCTCGACACCAAGTGACCAGCTGGAGAAGGAGAAAGTTGTTACCGCGATGCGGTAGCGTAATTAACTGCAGGGTCTTGCGCCTGCAGGGAAGAGCGTCCCCACAATCAAAAACCCCTCAAACGAGGGGGAATCTGACGAAGTCTGCTACATCGGCCGCATCCGTTTAAACCTTCGATACACGGTGCCATAAATCAACTTGGCATCTTCGGAGAGGTGGACGGATAGCACCTATTAGCATCTGCCCCGAATCTCAGGCAAGACGTCCATGTCTTTGCCGCCATTCGGAGGGGAACGGATTCTGGCACGCCCGGTGGGACCTTTTCCTCTTTCCACTCCACACTTCGTGTGTCGTGTTCGTGAACGAATCGCGGTTTTTTTTTGTGGTTGCTTGTGGATTCAAGGTACTGAAATTTGGTGTCTTGCTCCGTGCAGAAAACAGAAGATCAATGGCTTCGAACTGCACTGCCTGCAACTGCAACTCTCGCTCCGTCCCTACTGGAAGAGTGACTTATGGGCCCCGAGCGGCCTCCCTTTTCAAGATGCCAGTGGAGCAGGTAACTCAGGCCACCACTGGATTATTTTTCGGGACCATGCTCCCACCGTTGAGCTTCAATGCCACAATGACGTTGCAAGAATCCCCAAAGAAGTCGGCCTTCGGTCGGCTTACCACTACCGCGACCCCTCTCAGCGGGTCGCCCAGTTTCAATACCTTAGTTTTCAACGGACTGGGCCAGAACGTCTGCAAACCTGCGATACCCGAAGCTGCCATCCCAAAGCGGATAGCTATCCCGGCTCAAGCAGACGAAATCATTATGAGGGTTTCTCCTTCCGAGAAGTCAGTTTTTACAAGGCTGGCTATTCCGGTTGCTGCTCCAGGCGAGGTCCTCAAAGTTGCTTCCCCTACCCAGGGCAGGGGGCAGGAAGAAGCTTATCCAACAACGGAGGTGACTCCATCCGCAAGACACGCCCGACGTCGCCACTGGCGTCGAGTAAGAGAGGTTGGGGGCAACTCCCCCTCTGGATTTACGCCACCAGCTCCGATGGTGGGGATCGATGTTGTTGTTCCAATTGGGAACAGCTTTGAATTGCTGAATAAGGTGCGCAGAAATTCTCCTACTGCGATGTTGAAACGAACTCCATCACCTGTGGAGAACACTCCAGAGAAGAAGCTAGAGCAGCCCCCTCAACGGCTGTCCTCTGAAATTTACAAAGTCTGGCGACAGGTCCAAGAGTCAGTGATTGATAAAAACTATCTCCACCGACAGAAAAAGATGAAAGTGCAGCAGGAGAAGGATCACTCTGTCAAGCCACAAAAAGCAACAACCACTTGGGTGCCCACTACAACGGCCCCTTTAACTTTGACCACTCAAAAGAAAAGGAGGCCGCAAAAAGCCCCTGTGAACATGGCGAACCGTAAACGCGCTGAGCACAAACACCCCAAGTCTGGGGGCATGGTGGTGCACATTGTTTATATGGCTTCTGGAAAGAAGGAAAGCCGTGCTTCGACGGGTCACCGACCGCTCACCCGATCCGTAACGAAAGCCCAGGAGCAGCAACAGAAGCTTCAGGAGATGATGACTGCAGTGGCCGCACTTACCGGGCCAAAAGAAAGCTCGGAGGCATCATCAGAGCAGCGTCATGAACAAGAAACTGATGCTGACTACCTACGCAGAGTCCTCGAAAAGAAGGACAAAGAAGCCGCAGAGCAAGCGGCTAACATAAAACAAATGGTGCTTCTCTTCCAAGATATGGTAGGGATGATGATCCAGCAAGATCCTCCTGCTGAAGATCCTCCGATTGTCCTTGAAGATGACAAAGGAGAGACATTGAATCCTCCTCCGGCTCTTTCAGCAGCCAAGGAAGAAACCATTTACAAGGCCACACTGGATGACCATATAGCTTAGCAAATACGAGCTCACCAGGCAAATGAAGCGGCTGGGCAAATTGCTAGAACCGGACGACCCTATCCGGGTTGGTATGACCAAATCAGTTACCCGCCGGGATATACGATCCCTAAGTTCCACGTATATAAGGGGACAGGGAATCCACATCAGCATGTCGCTCAATTCAGGGCCTTATGCGGCAACACAGGAGGCGACGACAAACTGTTGCTTCGCCAATTCGTCGGCAGCTTAACAGAAACGGCCTTTGAATGGTATTCGGAGTTACCTATTGACTCTGTCAAAACATTTGCGGAGATGGAGCTATTGTTTACACAAAGATTTGCCAGCGCCAGCGAGCCCACCCCGATAACAGCACTGATTAACGCCAGGGTAAAGCCAGGCGAAACGTGGGTTCAATACGCAGCACGATGGCGGAATCTATGGTCGAAATGCGAACAGCGGATCGAAGAAGAGCCGGCGGTGGGCATGTTCGTGGGCACTCTTGATCCGCAAGCGACCATCTCGCAATTCATGATGTTCTTCAAGCCAACTACTTTCCAGGCCTTGATTGACAAGTTGGCCCAAATGGATCAGATGGATCATAGATCATCTCCTTCAAAGACGGATCCTCAGAATGAAAAGGGGAAAGGAAAAGCAACTTTCATCGCCAATACTCAACAACAGCCGAGCAACTTAAAACCGGTTGTCCGCCAAAGCAACGTACGTCCACGCCCATCCCTCGAGGAGAGACTGGGACGTCCTTATTCGTTTCCTCAGGATAAAACAAGGAGACTGTTCGAGCTGACAGTGCGCAACAGACTCATCCATCTGCCGAATCCAAAACGTCCGTTGCAGCCAGGCGATGTCAACGATCTTAATTACTGCCCTTACCACCAAGCGGTAAGCCATCCAATCGAAGATTGCTTCGTCTTTAAGGGATGGATCGAAGATCAGTACCAACAAGGCAAGTTCGCATTATCCAAAAAATGGAAGGAGAACCCGCTACAGCCTCACACTCCTAAGAAGACAAACACACTGGGGGCAACATGCTCTTTTGTTGAGGAAGCTCCATGGGAGGTGGCTCTTTCGGCCAAGACCAAAAGGATGCTAAATGATCTTCAGACGTGCCCGGCGATTAGATGGAAGAACCCGTTGGAACCTGAGATCATCAAGGGGATGCTGAAGCCGCGCCCAATTCCTAATATCGGTGGTGATAGCCAAAGCATTCACACCCAGCCGTCGAAATCTTCGAAAAAGAAAGAGAAATCCAAGAAGCCCGTGAAGCCTGGCGACAAGCGCACGGATTTGCAAAAACAGATTGACGCGCTGGAAGAGTATAACCAGAAGGCGCGGATTCCAATCACGCTCCAAGAGTTTCTCAGCCACGTCCTCGAGGACGAAAACGATAGAGAAGACTCATCAGATGAATCTGAGGACTACGTAGCAAGTTGTCATGTGATCTCTCACTCCTTGATAGATGATAAAGAGGCTCCTTGCACCGAGAAACCGGGGGCGGATCCTGAACCAGAACTTCTGTGGACGTCAGAAGAGATGATCGATGCCTTCTTGAATGAGATTCGTCTGAAAAGTAAAGCCGACCGGGAGCGTGAGATGGCCATATTTGAAAAGGCCAAACGCCGACGACTGGACAAAAGGGTCGAAACACTCCCACCAGATCAAAGTACATCCGCCGCAAATGAAAGCAGGATCAAGACAAGGAAACGATTCGCCAAAGTCATATCAATGGGGATGAGGCCACCCTCTTTCAGAAAAAATTCTCCTGGTGGTATACATTTTGATGAAACGGACGTACACCCTAACTTCTGCTTATATCATCAGAGGATCGCACATCCTACTGAAGACTGCAACTCTTTTAAGTGTTGGTGGCAACGATATGTCGCTCATAGACAACACGTCAATAGAATAAAGCGGAAAGCTCGTAGACAGCGAAAAAATACGACAGATGAGCATAAAAGAGTTGCCGGCAATTGTCATAGGGACGAGCCCGGGGGATCACGAATTCTCACCTTTGGAAGCGATTCTGACGAAGAAGCCGCCCTCAACCCTCTCTTCAAGGAATTCATTTCTAAAACAAAAGAATTAGAGAGTTGCGAGAATGTTCAGCCGTACAATCTCACGCTACCCGGAAAGAATCTCGGACCCGCAAACGACGGAGCAAACGAAATGAGAAAGGAAAAGGAAAAAACGGCCTTTGTTGCCAACACTCAATAACAGCCGAGTAACCCGAGACCGTTTTGTCGTCAAAACAACAAGCCGCGATACCTCAATGAGAAGTTGAAACGTCCTTACTCGTTTCCCAAAGATAAAACAAAGAGATTGTTCGAGCTAGCAGTGCGCAGCGGGCCCATCACTCTGCCAGATCCAAAACGTCCATTGCAACCAGGTGACGTTAACAATCCTAACTATTGTCCCTACCACAGAATAATGGGTCACCCACTCGAAAATTGCTATGTCTTCAAAAACTGGGTTGAAGACCAATACCAACAGGGCAAGTTCGCGCTGCCCGAAAAGTGGAAAGTAAACCCGCCACAACAACATGCTCCGAAAAAGGTGAATATGCCGGGGGCATCATGCTCATTCATAGGGAAAGCCCCATAGACCGAAAAGTCAGTAAACTAGAGACGCGTCTTAAATACGGCGACCGCGGACCGAAACGTCCCTAAACTAACGATGAACCGCAATGTCCTAAAACTTGCGAATGACCGAAACGTCGTTAAACTACTCCCAACCCGCGGTATCTTCAGGCTGACGTGGTGTAAAAAAAAACGGTACGTCCACAAGCTAGATGGGCACGGATGAAAACCCGAAAGGGCGCCGTGAGTAAAAACAGCAGGACTACTGGCGATGTTTGTGAAAACCCGAAAGGGCGCAGACTCGTTAAAAAAATAATAAATAAAAATAAAAATAAAAAATGGTATGTCCATAAGCAAAATGGGCACGGATGAAAACCCGAAAGGACGCCGTGAGTAAAAATAGCAGGACTACCTGCGAGTGTTTGTGAAAACCCGAAAGGGCGCAACCTCGTTAAAACACTTACAGGATCCTCTCGACCTTGTAAGGAGAAACCACACGCGTGAGATCCTTACGACTCATAGGGAAGCAACACACTTAGGGATCCTCACGATTCCTAAGGAGAAATTACACTTGCGAGATCCTCACGACTCGTAAGGAGAACTCTCTTATGGGACCCTCACGGCTCATAAGATTTGAAAGTCTTAAGTTACAGAGACCTGAACCTGTTCTTAAGCAACCCCCACAATCTCCACTACTGCTCTACAAGCGGCTCAATACTGGCCCTTGTATACAATCCACGGGCGCGAATAAACATTTCCCTAACAAAGTCCCACCCGTGACTGGGGATATATCCATATGGTGAACAACACTTGTAAGTCCTCTCGACTTATAAGGAGAAAACCCTTTTGTAAGATCCTTACGACTTATAAGAGAACATGCACTTAGAAATCCTCACGATTCCCAAGGAGAAAACACACCTACAAGATCCTCACGACTTGTAGGGAGAAATACCTTTGTGAGACCCTTACGGTTCATGAAGTCAAAAGCCTTAGCCGACAGGACCCTTAACCCTGTTTACTAAGCCACCTTTGTTCAACATCGACAGAGGCAAATGATGATTCGCTCCTGGCAATATCCCGGTTGCAGCGATCCTGATGCCTAAACCGGTATCAAATTCCAAGTCCTTTCACGGCAAATGATGATTCGCTCCTGGCAATATTCCAGTCGCAGCGATGCTGATGCCAAGATTGGTATCAGATCCAAAATCCCCTACTCGTGAAAAAAAATCAGCGAGCCAAAAAAAATGAATACGAAATAGCCGAAATGATGGGGCAACTTGCAAACAAAATCAGCAAGTAAAAATGTATGCATGCAAAATAGCCGAAATGATTGGGCAACTCGCAATAAAAAGCAGCGAGTAAAAAGAAAAATAGCCGAAATGATTGGGCACCGCGAAAAATAGCCGAAATGATTGGGCAATCGCGATTTTCGCGATATAAAAAGTTGAAATGATAGAGCATCGCGGAAAGAATAAAAAAATGAAAGAATGAAACTTTTTGCCCTACAGGTGAAATCACATCGATCCCTGTATACAATTCAGGGGCACAGATAAAGAGGGAACCATACCTTCCCAACAGGCTCCATCAGAAAGCGAAGCCAAATCTCGACGGTTCATAGAGAACCTAGAGACAATCTCGATATTTGTCGCAATATTACAGACACGATGTCAACAAATGAAGCAAACGAAGATCCCGAGCTTCAGGGTCTCGACGTCAATATCGACAACTTAGAGATCACCAACGGCGTTTCTCCTCACTCCAACCAGATACAGACATGACGTCAACAATCGACCTCAGAGTCGCAACGAAACGGAACCATGGCAAAGTCCCTAGTTCCAAATCTTAATGGCCACATCTACAGCCTGGAGACCAACAACGGTGTGCCTTCTTATTCCAACAGGACACAGATGTTACACCATCAAGCGGAGCGATGGCAAAATCCCAGCTCCATCTCAGCATTCGTCTCGTTACAGCAGACGAGATGTCAACGACGGCGTTCCTCCGCAGTCCAGCAGGATGCAGATGCAGCGTCAATGAAAGACCCCATGGTCGAAACAAAGCGAAGTGACGGCAAAATCCCAGCTCCACCTCAGCATTCGTCTCGATACAGCAGACGCAATGCCAACAACGGCGTTCCTTCGCAGTCCAACAGGATGCAGAAGCAACATCAACAAAAGACCCCATGGTCGAAACAAAGCGGAGTGACGGCGAAATCCCAGCTCCACCTCAGTATTCGTCTCGTTACAGCAGACGCAATGCCAACAACGACGTTCCTTCGCAGTCCAACAGGATGCAGAAGCAACATCAACAAAAGACCCCATGGTCGAAACAAAGCGGAGTGACGGCAAAATCCCAGCTCCACCTCAGCATTCGTCTCGATACAGCAGACACGGTCAAAGCAAACGAAGCGAAGGCCACATTCCTAGCTTCAACGTCTTGACGGTAACTCATATAAAACCGGAAAGACAATCGGAGATCATCTCGCACCAGCGCGGAGTGGTCACCACCTCGACGATCGTCTCGATACAGCAGATGAAATGTCACCCCAGCGTTCTTCCCCCAGCAGGATTCGGACGCGCCAAAGCAAACGAAGCGAAGGCCAAATTCCTAGCTTCATACGTCTTGACGGTAACTCATATAAAACCGGAAAGACAATCGGAGATCATCTCGCACCAGCGCGGAGCGGTCTCCACCTCGATGATCTTCTCGATACAGCAGATGAAATGTCACCCCAGCGTTGTTCCCCCAGCAGGATTCGGACGCGCCAAAGCAAACGAAGCGAAGGCCAAATTCCTAGCTTCGACGTCTTGACGGTAACTCATATAAAACCGGAAAGACAATCAGAGATCATCCCACATGGAGTGGTCACCACCTCGACGTTCGTCTCGATACAGCAGACGCAACATCACCAAAAGGAGCCACGGCAAAATCCCTAGTTCCAAATCTCGACGGTTCACCAGCAACCTAGAGACAACCATGACATTCGTCTCGATACAGACGACGTGATGCCAGCAAACGAAGCGTATGCCAAATTCCTAGCTTCATGCGTCTTAACGGCAAGTCATATAAAGCCTGAAAGACAATCGGAGATTATCTCGCACCAGTGCGGAGTGGTCACCACCTCGACGTTCGTCTCGATACAACAGACGCAACATCACCAAAAGGAGCCACGGAAAAATCCCTAGTTCCAAAACTTGACGGTTCACCAGCAACCTAGAGACAACCACGACATTCGTCTCGATACAGAGGACGCAATGCCAGCAAACGAAGCAAAGGCCAAATTCCTAGCTTCAGGGTCTTAACGGCAAGTCATATAAAGCCTGAAAGACTATCGGAGATCATCCCACACCAGCGCGGAGTGGTTATGACTCATCGGGGCTCTCCAAAATGAGCCTAACCTCAAGTAAAAAGCGGCATGGCAAATTCCTAACGCTTGCTCTTCCGACGGTCAAACTGCCAAGGAGGATTGCTTGAAGACGTCTTGTCCAGCCCCCGAAGGGATCAGAGACACGGCAGTCGCATGGTTACTCGAACAGCACGATTGCCTATCGAGGAATACATCAGCTCATGCGACGGTACGACGGCCAAAACCCTAAGTACCACAGACCCTAACGGACTTCTGTCGTAAAGAGCAGAGGTTAACTGTGACGTTAGGATATTCTTGCGAGATCTGCTCGATCCGTTTTGACTCGTGAGGAAATTGATGTCTTTGCGAGAACTTCTCGATTCGTCTCGACTCGTGAGATAAAGCCTCAGGCAGTAGGGATTAAAAAACCTGTTTCCTAAGCACTGGGGCCCTGCAAGGCGATCCAAAACGGTCTCTTGCATACTATCCACGGGTCACACTCTCCAAAGTCGAATCTCGACAAGGAGGGAAACAACTGCTTACGGGTCCTCTCGACTCGTAAGAGGGAAAATTCTCTTGTGAGATCCTTACGACTTTCAAGAGAAAACACACTTAGGAGTCCTCACGACCCCTAAGGAGAAAATACACCTGCGGGATCCTCTCGACTCGTAGGGAGAAAAGTCTTTATGAGACCCTCACGGCTCATAAAGTTGAAAAGTCTTAGGTGGCAGATCCTAACCCTGTCTCCTAAGCCATCACCGTCCTGCAAAGAGGTCAAGATGGATCATCTATGAGCCACACTCGCCAAAGCTACATGCCACTGAAATGGAAAAGCTACTCATGAGCATATAAACTACTTCACGCCAGAGTTAGATATAAAGAGATAGAAGGGTGCGGCTCATGGAGTTAAGGGTTTGGAACTATATCTCTTAAGAGTAAAGATCTGAGTCAATGATAAATGACGACACTTGTGTCCGCTCATTATCTTCTCAGGTCAAGATTCTGAAAATAATCTACCAACCCGAAACTGGTCATACGTTATGCATTACTTTGCACTACTTCGCCCACGTATATACTTACGTGGGCAAAGTAGTGGGGGGCATTTGTTCCCGCCGAAAATTTCTGCGCAGAAGAGTCCAAGGTATCAAATGGAAGCGATACGCTTAAGGAAATGCGAACCAATATCTTCCGGCCTGTATTTTGATAAGTTCCCGAAGGAGGAACTATTAAATTCTGATGGTGTTGGAAGCATCTCGAAAAACCCTTCGATTTGATATATTATGGGCCTCATAATTCATCCGGGATCAAAAGTTATGAGGCATCACGTGTCCACACGTGATGGACCTTTAAGAACCTGCTGGAGGACTTAAAAGATACAATAAAAACTCAGTAAAGACCCCAATGGGGCATCACGTGCTCACACGTGACCATGGGTCACGTGCAGACACGTGATGGGCACTTAAGACCTCTAAAATAATGAATAGAATTAAATTATTGTCACGACCCAGAATTGGCCCGTGACGGCCCTAATACTACGCAACGCCTAAAGACGCAACGTAGTAAAAGAAAGCCAAACCCAGAAATATAAACCATGAGAAATACGGAAAAGATAATATAAGTTTTGAAACCATTGAAATCGCAACCCAAATTCTTTAAAAGTCTTACTTTCTTTCTTTAAAATTTTAGCAACACCCCCATTTTATAAAGACTGGTCAAGATGAATACAACAGAGATAATGACAGTAGAGAAAAAGCTGTATATAAAAGACAACAAATCCACAATAATACACATAACGTCCTCACCAAGTCTCTATGTCAAAAAAATACAATAGTAGATGGAGAGAGAGTACAATATAGAACGAAGGTACAATAAGAAATACAGATAACCATCTAACCCACCTAAGCAAAATGGTACTGTAAGCTGATGCGGTATCTGTAGCAAAAGGTGGTAGCTGGATAGCTGAATAAAGGAATAACCTGCCTCGACTACTCTGGGGAACAACCTGAAACACCTGTGGCACAACGGGGGTGAGTTGCCAACTCGTGAATAGTATAAAACATATGCAGGTAATCGCAGGAATGCACGTACAGCATGAATCTAAGATATGCGATTACAGTAGTAATAATATGTCATGCATTGCTGAAATAAAGAGAGTACACTAGCAGGTACAATCAATAAGTGAAGCGATAGTAACATGACAATAGTATGCAATAGAGATATGAGAAAGCAAATATGCAACTATCATAAGGGTACACTACAAGTACTACCAATATATATGAATCTGTGCATAAGGTAGGTAAGGGTGAGGTATAGGGTGGAATATGTCATTTCCCACGGAAACCTGACGTCGTGGTAGGATCACAATCCATCAAGATACTCCAATCCCAAATCCTCAATCAGCCCCCACATTGGGCATTCACATCATAAAGGTCTCACATCTCCTCAATGTACAATATCGAGTAAACTCCTATATCCCGAATGTACAAATCACCAATCCCATAGGTATATCCAATGTCCAATCCCAATGAATCACCTAGTATCCCAAGTCCAATCTCAAGTAAGTTTCTAGCATCCTAAAGATAAATATATGTACAGAAATAAATATGATGGGGGCAATACACATATATTAGCGTCCCATACCACTAATATTGGTGTAAGGGTATATATAACAACGGCTAAATCCCCTGTTATATATACAAAAAGGGGGTTAAAGAAATATCATGAAACCGTGTGCCAAGCATCGACACAGAAATCCTCGTATATTGGGCTCCGTCAGTCCGGATCAGCCCACGGGGTCCGTCTGCAGTGTCGGCCCTCGGCCCCGACAGTACAGGTCATCCCGCATCCATCTCTCTACTCTGGCCAGTAGCCTCCAGACAACTGCCAGGTCCAAACAATCACCAGTAGGTACTCGCCCGCCTCCAGGTTCAATCGGCAAACCCATCGATCTTCTTGCCGAGGGGAACCATACCGGGCCCCACCATGTACCCTCATACGGCAACCGCACCTCGTATGGAGTATAAAATCAGCACCGATAAAACTCATGGGGGACGCTCAAATATCATATCAAGGGAACCGGGTTGTTACATGTATGCATAATTTCATGAACTTCCGCGGTTCCCAAATCCCGAAAACATCATATAAAATCCAGATAAACAATGCGTAAATCCAGGAATAAAAGTATGCGATATATCTGAATGCGAGCAGGTAAACACAAGTATAAAGATGAACCAGATGTATGCGAAATCAAGATAAGGTACAGCTAAGTAACATCAGTAAAAGTAAATATGCGACAACAACTGAATATGTGTCTAACATACAGGTGTAGCAAAATATAGGTATCTACCATAGGAACTGATGTCGTATACCCCCCTGGGTATAAGTAACATATGTAGGAACTCCCTCCCGGTATAGGTAAGATATGTAGGAGGTATACCTGTAGCTGTATCGCAAAGTGAAAATATACCTATCACTAAAGGTATGATACACTATAGGTATACCGATAAGCTAGATGTCAAGTGTGGCAAGCAATGGTAGCTGTAAGGGGTAGTGTGTGACATGGCAATTATTGACGGTGTGTGTGTAGCATACAATCCGTGCTCGTGCAGCATGAACCGTCAATAATGTGTGCAGTGTCCTACGGCTGCTAGTCACAGTATATAACTATATCAAGGAAATGCAGTAAGGCGCAATTCTACAATGACGTAGAATGTGCGACAGGTAATCTGAATCCTAGCCCATACGCATAACGCCATGCGGGCGATTCCCCTGTAGATGTTATATCTACTCACCTACACTCCACGCTGGGTGAATCCTACAGTCTGCTCCCTCTGTAGTGGTGTCTGTAGTCCCTGTCTGCAAACCTGCAAATAAGATATGGAAATCACATATAAGCCAAATATCTCGCGAAACGCGATATCGAATCGAAACGAGAAACTTGCGTCGCGAACTAAGCGCGCGTGTGCACGATACGCTGAATCGTGTGTGTACGCGTCTAAAACCATCGCGACACGCCGCGATACGCTGGATCACAGAACCCACTCACGTATCGCGCGTATCGCGCAAACACAATGAAACACAAAAGCGATATAAGATCCCAGATTTTGCCTACTGTGAAAACTAAGCAAATAAACAAGACTAGAGGAACCCTAACCATAGCATAAACCTACAGACCAAAAACCCAAACCTAACTCATCAGGGTGGCCGGCGTCGCCGGCCCCTCCTTAAGCCCTCGCCGGCCATGGCCGGTGGCCTGGGTGCCGTCTCTCAGGTGGTGCTCCAGGGTCTCTAGTACAACAATACCACACTGCTTAATTTTCCAGTACACATTTAGGATCACAGCAGGTTCCAGATATCACAATATCGCTTAAAACTCACCAATTTGCACAAATTAGAAAACTTATGGTATTTTAGTGTAATCTGGGGATTTCTCAGTTGAAGTGGCCTTACTAACACTAAACTAACCTAAGGTAGCTAACCAATTCAACAATTTACCAAGATTCCACCTAAACACCACAATTAGCACTAAACTTAGCTAGTTAGCACTAATCGAATCCATCGATGCACAACTAAGTAAACCATGCCATGGGGTTAAGGAAATATACCCACTGAACCCTAGAAGGCAGGTGAAGGTGTGGAGAAGAGCTCCTGCGAGAGCTGGGGTCCCTGTTGCTGTTGCTGCTGCCTGCTACTGCTGCTTCTGTTGCTGCTGCTATTGTTGTTGTTGTTGTTGTTGTGATGATGATGATGATAATGATGATGATGTTGATGCTGCCCCCAGCTGCTGCTGCTGCCTCTCTCTCTCTGTGTTGCTGCTGCTGCTCTCTCTCTCTCTCACTCTGTTGCTGCTGCTCTCTCTCTCTCACTAGTGAGTGTGTGTGTGTGTGTGAGAGAGAGAGTGAATGAGAGAATGAGAGCAACAAACACACACACCCTTCTCTTTCTCTTTCTTCATTAGAGAAGCATGGCTTGGCCATGTAGCACCATGCCTCTCTCTCTCTCAAAGTCAAACCATGAGACCAAATATTATTTAAAAACCCTTTTTCCATTTAAAAAAAAAGCTATCACTACTAAATACAACCATGCACCTAAACAAACATTAAAATTAGATTAGGGAGAAGATGGTTAGTTAACCATGGTTGCTAACCATGGTTTAACTCCAAAAACAACCCTAGCTGTCATGCACAAGTGTGTGTGCGCCTAACAAAATTCCAATAAAATACACAATAATTAGGATAAAATATTTAAAACTTAATTTGGTAAACTTTTTATTAAAAACCAAACATTAAAATATAATTAGCTACAAAACACATTCTAAGGTGTTACAATCTCCCCCCCTTAAAAGAAATTCATCCCCGAATTTAAAGATATACTGATATACGTACCTTCAAAGGGAAGATTAAAATCCTCAAATCTCGCTCGCAGTCTCCCAAGTGACTAACTCACTGTACGGCTACGTCCAAGAAAAACCTTCACAGATGGCAAGACCCTTGACCGATGTCCCTCCACCTGCCGAGCCATTAACACACATGGCTGCTGGTGAACGAAAGATCGCGCCAAAGCTAAAAGGTCTGGTGCAAAACATGTAAGAAAGGTCAAGAAGGTAATTGTAAAGTATCATCACAAGGAATACGGGGTGAAAATCCAATAATCTGGGCGGAAGTGCCAAATTGAAGGCAACAAAACTAACTCGCTTGTAGGATCTAAAAGGACCTAAAATCCTGGGATAAGCTTCCCAACATCCAACACGTCATTCATCGGAAAGTCCATAGGAATACATGATCTGTCCTACGAACTCGAGTCTATGACCAACACAGTCGTCATAAGACCTCAGTTCGAAATGGACAATCCCCATCCTGACCTAACACTACTGGACCGTCTCCGAAATCTCTAGACTAGCTGGGGTCCAAAGTCCTACTTACGCAGAGTCAGCAAAACAGCAGGCTGGTGGTCGACACGACCTAACCCCTAAGCCTAAGGGTGGCCAATTTGGAGTGTCTCCTGATAACAGCTATCGAAGGAGAACCCTAACAATGGCGAGTGACGATCCCCAACTGCTGACGACAACCAACACAAACATTCAACTTAAACAAAACAACTGAGCAAGCTGAGTATAACCGGATGACAAAATCCGAATGGAGTCACACCCTATCCAAACTTGGGTAGAAACCATAACGAAATTCGTGGAGATCTGCTCCCATTCCTACTTCGGAACGGTAAAAGATTGCAATTCTCCAGCCGGCCTCAGATGCTCGACCCAAAGCACACAACAAGACAGACACTTGAAACGAAACCTGAAACTTCTCTTTACATCCCTGTCCACTCGTAACTATCTCATAAGTCACGCCAAAGCTGGTGGAACTTGAATGAATAAAGAGAGTTGACAGATGTGCATGTGCTAGGATTACACGCCTCTACCTGATAATGGCAGGTACACAAACGTGTCCCTAACTTAGCACATCATTGTCACAATCAAGGTCTCCGAATCATTACCCAGCCGAATATGCTCAAGTATCTCTGACGTACGAGCTTCGACGGGCAGTGTCTCGCGAAAACGATTTAAGGAAAGTGGTCGGGCGCGGACATGAGCAAGCTGTCCCCTCCGTAGAGACGAACTAAGCTATACTCGACGATCACACAAGAACTGTAAATCTGCAGAAGACCATCACAACAATCCAAATCTGCTGCAGGAAGATGTACATTAAGCTCTAGTGGTCCGTGGAAAAATCTGACACGACTCTCAAGCAAGTAGTGTCTCCAAATCTCCAACGCAAAACCACCGCGGCCATCTCCAGATCATGAGTGGAATATCCTTCTCGTACTTCCTCCAAATGTAGGGAAAGCAAAAGCGATATCTCTATAGTGTCACCTCAGTACACCCTCGAGCCCACTCAAGAAACATTACAGTTAAACAACAAGGTCGCCCGAACCAAAAGCAAAGAAAGACTGATGCAGTTGTTAACTGAATCTTCAACTGCTGAAAACTCCGTACACATGCCTCAGTCCAAAGAAAAGAAATCTCCCTTCCGGTCCATTCAGTCGACGGTGCAGCATTACTCTAGCAATCCTGCAAGAAACGGCGGTAAAAACCTGCTAAGACCAACCATCTGCGGATCTCCGTCCTGCACACAAGTCTGGACTTAAGCCGTACGGTCACAATCTCCCTCGAAACCATACGAAACCGTCTCCCGTGACTACAAGACCTAGGAGTCAACACAACAAGCCTGAAGAAACACTCTGAGAATTTAGCAACTGCTGGTGCTCTCCCAGCATCTGCATAACAAATCCTCAAGCGCTACTCCTGTCCCTCAAGACACATTAAGTAGACCAGGATGTCGTAAGTAACACAACAGAAACTGGTCGAGGAACGGCCTGCAGAAATCTGGTTCATCATATCCACGAATGCTGCCAGGGCATCAGGGAATCCAACGACTCACCGATACACACAAAGCCCGTAGCACGCATAAGGCAGTCTTCGGAATGCCATCATCCCGAATCCGCAATTATGATGACTTGATCCCAAACACACTTAGAAAAATGTCTCGCACTCTGGAGCTGATCGAAGAAATCGCCACGGCAAGGTGAAGGATACCTATCCGCACCGTAAGCCGGTTCAATTGACGATCCGTCGATACGCAACCCTAAACTGCCGTCTTCCTCCTCGACGAACAGAAATAGGAGTTTCCAAAAGCGAAACACTCAGACACACAAAACTCCCCAAACCAAGACCCTGCAGCTGATCCTTTTGCTCCCAAGCTTCGCCGGCTCATCCGGAACAACGTCGGAAAAACTCTCGCACGAAAAGAAGCCGGTCCAACAATCCCACGGTGGCTCCTGTATCACGAATGAACGTCAAGAATCCACGACATCTCCTCAGTAGCCGACTAGCTAAACAGGCTGAATTCAAGCTGTAAGAGGCGGCACCACTATCCACCTGTACAACAAGATCTGACTCGCCGGGGAAAACAAAACCTAACTTGTTTCCACACGGTAGTCCACAGACGCCTAACACGTAGTTAACCAATCCGTGCCCAGGAGAACGTCAAATCCAACATCTCTAGAAGGATCAAAACGACGGACGAAACTCAATCTCCTATCCGATTGGCACAAAACTGAAATACGTGTCACGCAACAAAAGAATCGCTGACAGAAGTTAGCACAACTACGACTAATCTACCCAACCACGGTACAAACAAGAAACAAACAAATACACCAAGAGAAAATATAACTCAAGGGTACCTGAAAACTCCACATTGGACGTCTGCGCGTCCCGATGAGTAGAAGCAAACTCCTGTGTCTGCCCTCTACTCGCAGCTGGATGCACTCCTCTGGTAGCCTGAGCCCTCTGAGCAAATCTTCCACGTCCACGGCCTCTCTGAATACGATCCTGACGCCGTGCTGAGGAACAATCCCTGACGAAGTGTTGAAGGCTTCCACATCGAAAGCATCCACGTGCTGACTGCTGACCATCCTGGGGCTGAGAGCTGAACGACTGCCCTCGTCCTAAGCCTCTGCTACTCCCGCGACGGCCACGAAATCTGTCTTGACGACCGAACCTCTGACTCTGGGCTGGTATTCTGGTACGAGTCCTCCACTGTCCTAGAATATATGCCTCGTCAACTGGAGCTGCAACTACTGGTGCTATGTAGGTGACGGACTGCTGCATACTGATCGTAAGGGATAGCTGAGTAACGGGGGTGACAACCTCCTGTCGTAGCTCCCGAACGACGTCAACTAACGAACTCATCGTCTGGCGGAACTCCTGCATCTCTACCAACAGTCTATCCATAGTATAGGTCGTAGGCTGATCCGTCTGCGCCTGTGCAACTAGAGTGCCATCCTGGTCAGTACTCGCCTCACCCGAGCCAACTCTGACCTCGGCCCTCACTGCATCACTCTGAGTCCCCATAGTCATCGGCGGCAAGGCTATCAATAGATATAAGATGAGATTCGATAAGAATGAGGAAATCGAATCTCAAAGATATGAATCATCAAGGAAGGAATGTCAAGCAAATTGTACTTAGGTCACTTAATGCAAGGTACCGCGCTGTGGGTATGCTGCAGACATACACACACTACGTTACTCTGCTTAAGCTACCTACTCCATCATACTAAGGTCATCCTACACTCCGAAAGGTAAAACCTAACACTCTGATACCAACTTTGTCACGACCCAGAATTGGCCCGTGACGGCCCTAATACTACGCAACGCCTAAAGACGCAACGTAGTAAAAGAAAGCCAAACCCAGAAATCTAAACCATGAGAAATACGGAAAAGATAATATAAGTTTTGAAACCATTGAAATCGCAACCCAAATTCTTTAAAAGTCTTACTTTCTTTCTTTAAAATTTTAGCAACACCCCCATTTTATAAAGACTAGTCAAGATGAATACAACAGAGATAATGACAGTAGAGAAAAAGCTGTATATAAAAGACATCAAATCCACAATAATACACATAACGTCCTCACCAAGTCTCTATGTCAAAAAAATACAATAGTAGATGGAGAGAGAGTACAATATACAACGAAGGTACAATAAGAAATACAGATAACCGTCTAACCCACCTAAGCAAAATGGTACTGTGAGCTGATGCGGTATCTGTAGCAAAAGGTGGTAGCTGGATAGCTGAATAAAGGAATAGCCTGCCTCGACTACTCTAGGGAACAACCTGAAACACCTGTGGCACAACGGGGGTGAGTTGCCAACTCGTGAATAGTATAAAACATATGCAGGTAATCGCAGGAATGCACGTACAGCATGAATCTAAGATATGCGATTACAGTAGTAATAATATGTCATGCAATGCTGAAATAAAGAGAGTACACTAGCAGGTACAATCAATAAGTGAAGCGATAGTAACATGACAATAGTATGCAATAGAGATATGAGAAAGCAAATATGCAACTATCATAAGGGTACACTACAAGTACTACCAATATATATGAATCTGTGCATAAGGTAGGTAAGGGTGAGGTATAGGGTGGAATATGTCATTTCCCACGGAAACCTGACGTCGTGGTAGGATCACAATCCATCAAGATACTCCAATCCCAAATCCTCAATCAGCCCCCACATTGGGCATTCACATCATAAAGGTCTCACATCTTCTCAATGTACAATATCGAGTAAACTCCTATATCCCGAATGTACAAATCACCAATCCCATAGGTATATCCAATGTCCAATCCCAATGAATCACCTAGTATCCCAAGTCCAATCTCAAGTAAGTTTCTAGCATCCTAAAGGTAAATATATGTACAGAAATAAATATGATGGGGGCAATACACATATATTAGCGTCCCATACCACTAATATTGGTGTAAGGGTATATATAACAACGGCTAAATCCCCTGTTATATATACAAAAAGGGGGTTAAAGAAATATCATGAAACCGTGTGCCAAGCATCGACACAGAAATCCTCGTATATTGGGCTCCGTCAGTCCGGATCAGCCCACGGGGTCCGTCTGCAGTGTCGGCCCTCGGCCCCGACAGTACAGGTCATCCCGCATCCATCTCTCTACTCTGGCCAGTAGCCTCCAGACAACTGCCAGGTCCAAACAATCACCGGTAGGTACTCGCCCGCCTCCAGGCTCAATCGGCAAACCCATCGATCTTCTTGCCGAGGGGAACCATACCGGGCCCCACCATGTACCCTCATACGGCAACCGCACCTCGTATGGAGTATAAAATCAGCACCGATAAAACTCATGGGGGACGCTCAAATATTATATCAAGGGAACCGGGTTGTTACATGTATGCATAATTTCATGAACTTCCGCGGTTCCCAAATCCCGAAAACATCATATAAAATCCAGATAAACAATGCGTAAATCCAGGAATAAAAGTATGCGATATATCTGAATGCGAGCAGGTAAACACAAGTATAAAGCTGAACCAGATGTATGCGAAATCAAGATAAGGTACAGCTAAGTAACATCAGTAAAAGTAAATATGCGACAACAACTGAATATGTGTCTAACATACAGGTGTAGCAAAGTATAGGTATCTACCATAGGAACTGATGTCGTATACCCCCCTGGGTATAAGTAACATATGTAGGAACTCCCTCCCGGTATAGGTAAGATATGTAGGAGGTATACCTGTAGCTGTATCGCAAAGTGAAAATATACCTATCACTAAAGGTATGATACACTATAGGTATACCGATAAGCTAGATGTCAAGTGTGGCAATCAATGGTAGCTGTAAGGGGTAGTGTGTGACATGGCAATTATTGACGGTGTGTGTGTAGCATACAATCCGTGCTCGTGCAGCATGAACCGTCAATAATGTGTGCAGTGTCCTACGGCTGCTAGTCACAGTATATAACTATATCAAGGAAATGCAGTAAGGCGCAATTCTACAATGACGTAGAATGTGCGACAGGTAATCTGAATCCTAGCCCAGACGCATAACGCCATGCGGGCGATTCCCCTGTAGATGTTATATCTACTCACCTACACTCCACGCTGGGTGAATCCTACAGTCTGCTCCCTCTGTAGTGGTGTCTGTAGTCCCTGTCTGCAAACCTGCAAATAAGATATGGAAATCACATATAAGCCAAATATCTCGCGAAACGCGATATCGAATCGAAACGAGAAACTTGCGTCGCGAACTAAGCACGCGTGTGCACGATACGCTGAATCGTGTGTGTACGCGTCTAAAACCATCGCGACACGCCGCGATACGCTGGATCACAGAACCCACTCACGTATCGCGCGTATCGCGCAAACACAACGAAACACAAAAGCGATATAAGATCCCAGATTTTGCCTACTATGAAAACTAAGCAAATAAACAAGACTAGAGGAACCCTAACCATAGCATAAACCTACAGACCAAAAACCCAAACCCAACTCATCAGGGTGGCCGGCGTCGCCGGCCCCTCCTTAAGCCCTCGCCGGCCATGGCCGGTGGCCTGGGTGCCGTCTCTCAGGTGGTGCTCCAGGGTCTCTAGTACAACAATACCACACTGCTTAATTTTCCAGTACACATTTAGGATCACAGCAGGTTCCAGATATCACAATATCGCTTAAAACTCACCAATTTGCACAAATTAGAAAACTTATGGTATTTTAGTGTAATCTGGGGATTTCTCAGTTGAAGTGGCCTTACTAACACTAAACTAACCTAAGGTAGCTAACCAATTCAACAATTTACCAAGATTCCACCTAAACACCACAATTAGCACTAAACTTAGCTATTTAGCACTAATCGAATCCATCGATGCACAACTAAGTAAACCATGCCATGGGGTTAAGGAAATATACCCACTGAACCCTAGAAGGCAGGTGAAGGTGTGGAGAAGAGCTCCTGCGAGAGCTGGGGTCCCTGTTGCTGTTGCTGCTGCCTGCGACTGCTGCTTCTGTTGCTGCTGCTATTGTTGTTGTTGTTGTTGTTGTGATGATGATGATGATAATGATGATGATGTTGCTGCTGCCCCCAGCTGCTGCTGCTGCCTCTCTCTCTCTCTGTTGCTGCTGCTGCTCTCTCTCTCTCACTCTGTTGCTGCTGCTGCTCTCTCTCTCTCTCTCTCACTCTGTTGCTGTTGCTGCTCTCTCTCTCACTAGTGAGTGTGTGTGTGTGTGTGTGTGAGAGAGTGAATGAGAGAATGAGAGCAACAAACACACACACCCTTCTCTTTCTCTTTCTTCATTAGAGAAGCATGGCTTGGCCATGTAGCACCATGCCTCTCTCTCTCTCAAAGTCAAACCATGAGACCAAATATTATTTAAAAACCCTTTTTCCATTTAAAAAAAAAGCTATCACTACTAAATACAACCATGCACCTAAACAAACATTAAAACTAGATTAGGGAGAAGATGGTTAGTTAACCATGGTTGCTAATCATGGTTTAACTCCAAAAACAACCCTAGCTGTCATGCACAAGTGTGTGTGTGCCTAACAAAATTCCAATAAAATACACAATAATTAGGATAAAATATTTAAAACTTAATTTGGTAAACTTTTTATTAAAAACCAAACATTAAAATATAATTAGCTACAAAACACATTCTAAGGTGTTACAATTATAAAATCTGTTCCCTGATCAGAGGTTACCTCAATGAGGTATCACGTGCTCACACGTAACCAATGGTCACGTGTTGACACGTGATGGTTAAAACAACAACATAAACAAGCGGTCGTTAAAGAACTCAATTGGGGGTCACGTGCTCACACGTGACTAGGGGTCACGTGCTGACACGTGACCAGGGGTCACGTGTCAGCACGTGACTGGTTCCGAAAGCCCTACAGTTAATAGAATTAAATTCTAAAAGTCTCTAAATCTTTCCAAATGGAAAAGGATTATGGGGACCGTTGGATTAAAGATCCAAGGGTGATTAAATATCACCAATTTATGGAAAGATCTTGGACCTGGAAAGATTTCCCCCCTAAATCTGACCGAGATAACAAATGGATATCTTTGGATTTAAAATCCAATGGTGAATAAAATTCACTTAACAATCTAAAGGCCCAGATTAATAATGAATGCAAATCAAATCTCTCAACATACAAATCAAATCTTTTAATGAGAGATTTGCTAAACAAATTGATTCTCTTCCTTCTCCTATAAATAGGAGCCAAGAAAAGAAGAGAAGGGGGATCTACTTTTTTGAGAGAAAAACAGAGAGAGGAGAATTTAATTCTCAAGAGGGAAGAAAAGAAAGGAGAATTTAATTCTCAACAAAGAAAACCCTAGGTGAGAAAAGGGAAAAAGATAAACTTCAAACAGAGAATTTAATTCTCAAAATCCAAGAGTTTAATTCTTATACAAAAAAGAACTTAGTTCTTCTTCTAGTTGAAGATCTGTACAGAGCACATCTCCCCATAGGATGAGAATTTAATTCTCATCGGGTCGAGATCCTGCCAGGCAGATCCTAAACTTAGAAGGGGAATTGAGTTTTGAGAATTTAATTCTCCCAAACTCACAGGAATTTAATTCCTCCTAAAATGAAACTAGGGTTTAACCCTAATCAAGAATTTAATTCTTTTACATATCTGGGAATTTAATTCCTTTAAAAAGAAATTAGGGTTTTAGCCTAAATAAGAATTTAATTCTTTCACAATAGGAATTTAATTCCTCCAAAAAAAATTAGGGTTTAATCCTACAGAGAATTTAATTCTTAAAATAAAGAGACTTGAAAGATCTCCATGCACATAAAGAATATTGGTCACGTGACCCCAATCCGCAGTGATCAGAAAAGAAGGAATAAAACCAGGGTCACGTGTCCCCACGTGACCCCTAAAAAGATCCCCAAAAATAAAAAGGAAACAGCTTTGAGGCAATGCCTCACGTGCTCCCACGTGACTCCCAAAACACAGAAAGAAAAAACAAAAGAAAAGAAGCTTTGGGCGCTCTCACATGTCCCCACGTGACCCCTCAGCAAGTGCTGTAATTATCGATGCATATATCCCCATCACTTGCCAACACGTGATGCTCTAAAATAAAGATGAAAAGTGTTTAACACTTATTCACAGATTTGAGGATAAAACAAAGGAGATCTGGCTTCACATTTGCCCTCACGTGTCCCCACGTGACCCCTAACGGATCCCTTTAATATCGAATGGATGGATGCCTATCACGTGCCCACACGTGATGGCCAGGAAATTAAAAGTGTTAAACACTTACCTGCAGAATAAAAATAAGGGAAATCAGGGCGCTCTCACGTGTCCGCACGTGACCCCTCCCTCCTTAGTGTTTAACACTAATTGGAAAACTCTATCTGCAGTGTTTAACACTGATTTTCTTAGTGTTTAACACTAATTTGGAAAACTCTATCTGCAGTGTTTAACACTGATTTTCTTAGTGTTTAACACTAATTTGGAAAACTCTATCTGCAGTGTTTAACACTGATTTTCTTAGTGATTAACACTAATGTGGAAACTTTGTTCCCGGTGTTTAACACTGATTTGCTTTAGTGTTTAACACTAATTTGAAATCTCTGCTACCGGTGTTTAACACTGATTTGCTTTAGTGTTTAACACTAATTTGAAAACCTCGTTGCTAGTGTTTAACACTGATTAACTTTTAGTGTTAAACACTAACTTGCTAATCTTAATTCCAGTGTTCAACACTGTTGGTCTTTAGTGTTTAACACTAGCTTTAGCCCAATTGGCTAAGTTTCTAGAGGCAAAGCCTCTCTTTCAATGAGCCAACAGAGGGCCAATATTTCAAACATAATTGGACTTGGCCCAAACTGGCCATAAGTCCTTAAATCATCTTGAACTGAGCACATCTGCTCTTTCAACCAACTCATTGGTTCAAGGGTACATCTCTGAACTCCTCTGATATTTGTCGTTGTAATCCTTCAACGTCTTCAGAGAGGTGACGGGTCCTGACAACCACACATCAACACGGACTGTGGGGTCCTTAAACTCATGGACTTATGCGTCCTTAAACCAAGATACGGACTGTGGGGTCCTTAAACCCGCGGACTTATGCGTCCTTAAACTAACGGACTAATGCGTCCTTAAACACACCCATATGGACTGTGGGGTCCTTAAACCCATGGACTTATGCGTCCTTAAACTACCAATGGACCACTATGTCCCTAAACTGGAGATGGACCACTATGTCCCTACACTGGAGATGGACCACCATGTCCCTAAACTGGCAATGGACCACTATGTCCCTAAACTGGAACAATAGAGCCCAAACGCTCTTTTGTCAGATCTAAACGATCCTGTTAAGTTGATCTTAGTCTCAAATCGGACTAACGTATCCTTAACAAACGTTTGAGTCGATCTTAGTCTCAAATATGGCTAACGTATCCTCAAACCAAAACCACAAACTCAAATCTAAGTAAACACGGATTTGGATTAATCCACGTCCTACGGGCGACTACATAAATTAGTCTCCGTATACAATCCACGGGCAACCACAAACAAAACAAAGACCCACGACACGAAGTGACCAGCTGGAGAAGGAGAAAGTTGTTACCGCGATGCGGTAGCGTAATTAACTGCAGGGGCTTGCGCCTATAGGGAAGAGCGTCCCCACAATCAAAAACCCCTCAACGAGGGGGAATCTGACGAAGTCTGCTACATCGGTCGCATCCGCTTAAACCTTCGATACATGGTGCCATAAATCAACTTGGCATCTTCGGAGAGGTAGACGGATAACACCAATTAGCATCTGCCCCGAATCTCAGGCAAGGCATTCCATGTCTCGGCCGCCATTCGGAGGGGAACAGTCCACCATGAGTTTCATGATTGCTGTTGGATTTCGAGACCCGATTCGAGGAGTAGGAACCGTTTCGGGTACATGGTGGAGCCGATATGGTACCCCGGGGCGAGAGTGATTTCATGGAGGATGATGAGCCTGGCAGGGGCAGACTGCTTACCGGTGATTTTACCTGGCGCGTCGGATATCCGGAGGATACCGTTCGTGGTCGTGTGATTAATGATATGGGCCGATCCGGACTGACGGAGCCCGAATTATTGAGATATTAAGATACCGAGATATTGAGATACTGAGATTTATGTTTTGTGTCGATGCTTGACACTGATTTCTCTGTTGATTTCATGATGTATTCTGTTTCCATTCGTAATGCATTCATACATCATATATCTGATTTGTTGTTATCTGAGGCACTGACATGAGCATGTAGTATTACACTTATACATAGATGGACCAGGATATTATTTGAGGATGTTACCTGATATGACATTGGATAGCGTCATGCATGCGATTTCTGCTGGTAGATGTTTTCTACTCACGAGTTGGCAGCTCACCCCCGTTGTGCCACAGTTCCTTGCAGGTTTTGCCGTATAGGTTCCGTTGCGGCTTTGCTGGCACACTGTTCCTTCCGGGTGATTGCTTTGGCAGGTGGGTTCTTTTGTATCAGGACCACCATTGTATATTGTTATTTCAGTTGTATCTAGTAAAACTTCATCAACCAGATTGTATATTTGATGGAGATAGAAGACCAGACTTGTTATTCTTTCGACCTTAGAGTCGCGCGTTGTATTATTATGTTTTCTTGTTGTTTTAAGTTTCTTTTGAGTTTTGATCCTCGCCTTTCGGCGTTGTATATTATATTGCTTGCGTGGTTGTGACCGTCGATTGACGAAGAGCTAGCTCCCGCTTGGGGATACCTTTTATCATTTCGTATACTATTCATGTTGTACCCCGTTTGGGGGCCAGTATTTACAAAGGAGACTCTGCCAAAATTTTCAGAAAAGACTTGAGATTTTAATATGCATATTTCGGCTTATGTTTCTAAACTACTTGATTTAAATTGGTTTTTCCTTCACTCTACTGCTTCTTTGGTTTTGATTTCTGGGTTTTGGCTTACTTAGATTACGTACGCCTCGAGACGTTTCGTAATTTAAGTGCCGGTCATGTTCCGTATTTTTCGGGTCATGACAAGTTGGTATCAGAGTGTTAGGTTTTACCTTCGGAGTGTAGGATGACCCTTAGTTGATGGAGTAGGTGACTTTAGTAGAGTGACGTACCGTGTGTATGTTCCGCGGCATACTTACGATGCGATACTCCGCTTAAGAAGCCTTAGGATGTACATTTCTGTGCCCAGTATTATATTCATTCCTATGATCTATCCTCATTAGTACCAGTTATTGTTTTGTTACCATGGTTGCACGGGCAGAGAGAGCCGCGGCTAGAGTTACGGTCAGCACGAGCTCGTCACGGACGAGGACTGACCAGGGCGTGATTCCAGGGACATATGTTTGCATAGAGGCGCCACTTTATTGTGTTTTCGCGCCACGAGCGTTTGATGGATCGCTTTTACGAGAATTCTCGGACGTGCAGATCAGCACCAGAGGATCGGGCCACTGCTAGAGGCCAGCCAGAATGTGATGACCGTCAGCGCACTATTATCCTTGATGATTGAGGCACTGTTCAGCGTGCGGACGAATGAGCCAGTTGTTGCTGCGAATGACGAGATATCGCCCCAGATGTTTGGAGCTAATGCCGCACGAGTTATACTTCGAGATATGATAGAAGATCGCTAGTCACCAAAGATGAAAGACTAGGACATGTGATTCATTGCCTACCCCGATGCGAGATCAGCAGATTGATTGATTCCAGCTAGAGACGACTTCACGCTGATACGTTGAGAGTCGATATAGATGATCGAATGTCAGGAACTCGTTTTCCAAGTTTAAAGTATTCGTAAAATAATGCAAGCAATTCTACGGACCCTCTAGAAGAACGAAACCCTAACTCGATATAATGACCATGGAACGCCGGTGAACCTTAGGGTTTGCGGCAGTTCAGCGGTGCCATTAGTGAGCCTTGGGTCTGCCCTTCTATGGTTGGTCTATAGGTATTGTGGCATATATTCGATACTATTAAACTGTACCCAAGATGTTGAGCTCTTGAGGGATTATGGAACCTCGACGAATCGATCGAAAAGTTCAACATCATTCGGATATCATGTGATGGGATACATTGCTGGGGAGACTCCAGATACGAGTATAGCCGTTGGAGCACAGTCCATGCAACCACGAGGAGACGAGTCCGAATCAGTCGACATTAGAGAAAAGTGGAGTAAGAGGTTCGTACGAGATCTTGATGAGATGACATTCCACTCCGCCGACATCAGAGATGTGATACGCAAGCAGAAGCGTTGACTATGGATATATCTTCCAGGAGGGGTCGTGATGAGTATGCAGCCGTTCCGGAACAAAAAAAAGATTTGGTAAGGATGATGACTTCAGGGCAGTTCGACAGAAACGAGATTTAGGAGAGACTTCGACTGTAACAACCCTAATTTTCTTATACACTTTTTCCTATACAAATTTTTTTCAAATATTTTTTTAAAATCCATAAAGGGGTATTTATTGCCTGAGCACAAGACTTAAGTAATTGATTAGCAATTTAATTACAAGAAGGAACTTGTAGCTCATTGGTAATACCTTGCATTGCTGAACCAAGCCACCAAAGTTCAAATCTCATGCCCCACATTATTTTTAATATTTATTTTGTTTTAAATTTTTCTTCAATATTGTGTCTCTTCATCTTCTAAAACCCCCTATACACTTCAAATTCCTAGATCGGTTTCAGAGACCTTTGAAATTCCTATTTACTCCATTTTAATGATTTTATACATTTTTACATTAAAACCTTTCATATACCCTATTTACTCCAATTTTTAATGATTTTATACATTTTTACATTAAAACCATTCATATACCCTATTTACTCCAACTTTTAATGATTTTATACATTTTTACATTTTTATTTAAAAAAAACCTTCACCTACCCTATCCCTAGCCTATCCTATAAATACACCCCCTCCCCTCTACCCTCTCATCCCAAAATCCTAAGCTCACTCTCTCAAAATTTTCCAAGAGTTGTGTACTTTGAAAACAAGCTCGCGGCGAAGCTCCGACGAAATTCCGGCGGAAATTCCGGCGACGTTTTTAGGAACTACCGGCGACGACGCAACGCCTCGGCAACCTCTTTAGTCCCCCCTTCACTCCTTTCCTTAATCGAAACCCGTAAGTCCCATTCTTCCCTTCTTTCTACTTCTCAAAAATACGAACTTATGAAACCCGACGGAAATCGGAACAAACCGATTTCCGATTCGGTTTTTCTATAAAATCTCACTTGTCACCAATTCCATAATACCTAAACTTATTCATGACGACTATTAATCATATAAAAATTAATTTGGACAAAGTTTCTCACATGAAATGATAGCTTTTGCAATATCGTATTCTTTTTCATTTTAATACCATAATATTTATTTTTCTTCTTCTAATCAATTCAATCATTCCTAAACATCTTTATCTTGACCATTGAACTTGTAAAAATCAATTTGAATAAGTTTTCACACATGAAATGATAACCTTTTCAATTTACCGTATTTTTACACTTTAATACCATCATGTTTAAATTTCACATTTAACCCCTTAACCTTAATATACATTTAAAGTAGAGCACGAGGTAATGACCTACCTCCACACACACGCAAATACAACCCTAAAATGATATCATCAAAACTTAGAATACGATAAAACGAAATTTTCATTAAAATACCATAATTTTCATAAAACCATTCTTAAGGTTTTAGATTTGTTACACTTTTAAGTAAATATTTCTTACTAGGAAAATACGATAAGTTGTGGACATCGATCGTTTATCTAAACCTGACTTTGTGGTCTCTAGGCAAGTGTGTCTAAGGCAAGTGGTTACTTAATTAGGGCCACTACTTGTAGTGGAGAGCCTCCCACTTACCTGGCACTTACCTGGCCGCAATTGGCGGTGAAGAGGCGATTTGAGGCTTCTAACGACTTGTCGTTTAGACCATTTAGAAATAGGATAGTTGTCTTAGCAAACCCTAGAATCTAAAATACGGAAAACTACACTTTGCGAATAAATACCTTTTATTTTATAAAACCGTTTTCTAAAAGATTAGTGTTTTACAATCTTTGCAAAGCGCCGCTACAACCCATCTTTGGGGAACCCGTTCGGGATCGTGCGGTTTATCGCACACCCTCGGGCTAGTAGTGCGAGATTCAGACCTCCGCAAGGAACATTCGGTCTCGAAAGGTTTAAAATACGACATCTTAAGAAAATGAGATTTTTGAAATATAAAATATTTATTAAAATTATTTTTTGTATAAACATATGTATATCTATCTTTTAAATACCTATTTTATTATAATATAAATTTTCCACATTTTTCTAAAAATCACAAAAGAATAAAGGTTACACTAAAATACCATGAACTTCAAATAATCAATATTACAGATAAATACCATTATTTATGAAACTATGATATTTTCATTAGAAATGTCACAACATAAAATCCACAACTCTAAAGACGAAAAAAATAAATAAATACTTGAGGTGTATTTTGAAAGGTATATAAAAGTATTTTTACATAAAACCCCCTCAAGTTTATAAATTACCCTAAGGACCCTAGCAGTTATAAGACTTCGTTTCACATTTCTGATTGTCTGACTCGGGTTTGAGTCTGATCAATCTGACTTGAATATGATTCAAGTCAATCTATAATCTACAAGTTTCCAATTCAATATGAACACATGAATCCATGAATACAATTTACCAGTTTATACAATCTGGCTGAACCGAACCATGGATATATATTCCTTTTACATGATTCTCAGTATTCCATTTACATGACTCTACGGTTATAACCGTTTCCTGATATCATGGTTTCGGTCAGTCAGTCAATCAATCATACAACCAACACAATTTACAAGATAACAATACAAACAAGACATCGCGGGGTTTAAGGGGTAGATTGGTACGGAAGGTGTTAAAGGTGGCACGAGACGGTAAGATTAAGACACCTAACATGAATCCAATTGCCGTTGTTCCGGGTTGTCTAACGGAGCCTTGTACTAAACGTGCCTCTAGTCTCTGGCATATAGAGACTCCTCTCGTATACACTGGCGTTCTTCTATACCAAGCTACAAACAACAGCGTTAACACAATATAACAATATAATACAACTATAAAAGCAACTCTCTCTCTCTCTCTTACTCTCTGTCTATTCTATTCTTCCCTTATCTTTGGGACTTACCGAGCGACCTATTCGCTGACGACATTCCGTTTCTCTCTTCTTTGAATATCGTCAGGTGATTTGGTCCCGGCAGAGGTTGAGCCATCGCAAGAAGACTTGGGGCAGTTTACTGGAGACCCGGCACTGTAATTTCATTGTACACTTTTCTTTTCAGTACTTTTCATTTCCTGTTATGCCACGGTTTAGGCATCTTATTATTTCAGTTGTATTTCCTTTTCATGTATTGTACAAAGAATGTTAATAAATAAAAGTTGTTGTTCTTTTTATATTCTTGTCTCTTGTGTATTTATTTCTATATTGCTTAGATACGCTTAGCGTATGTACTTCTGAGTACATACGTAGCGGACCTCGTCGTGCCCACTTCGCCGTACACTGGGAAGCGGGGCGTGACAGGTTTTGTTGGTGGCCCATGCAGGTCTAGAGCTGTATGGAACCCTAAGCAATATAAAACACAAGAACCAGCAACTAAAACATTCTTTACAATCATGTTCCTTGAATCCCATCATTTCTTATTCTTTGAATCATATACTTTGAATCTGTCCTAACCCAAAATTCCGTCACCTCTTTTACAATTTTACCAAAACCTCCGCATTCTTTCACTCCTTCACACATTCTTCACATTTTTAAAACCCTTGCACCACCTTGTTATTTTTCACATATTGTCAGCACATCAGTACCAAACTTTTCTTAGATTTGTTACACTTTCCTTTTACAAATTTCGAGGACGAAATTTTTATAAGGAGGGTAGAATGTCACAACCATAATTTTCTTATACACTTTTTCCTATACAAATTTTTTTCAAATATTTTTTTAAAATCCATAAAGGGGTATTTATTGCCTGAGCACAAGACTTAAGTAATTGATTAGCAATTTAATTACAAGAAGGAACTTGTAGCTCATTGGTAATACCTTGCATTGCTGAATCAAGCCACCAAAGTTCAAATCTCATGCCCCACATTATTTTTAATATTTATTTTGTTTTAAATTTTTCTTCAATATTGTGTCTCTTCATCTTCTAAAACCCCCTATACACTTCAAATTCCTAGATCGGTTTCAGAGATCTTTGAAATTCCCATTTACTCCATTTTAATGATTTTATATATTTTTACATTAAAACCTTTCATATACCCTATTTACTCCAATTTTTTATGATTTTATACATTTTTACATTAAAACCTTTCATATACCCTATTTACTCCAACTTTTAATGATTTTATACATTTTTACATTTTTATTTAAAAAAACCCTTCACCTACCCTACCCCTAGCCTACCCTATAAATACACCCCCTCCCCTCTACCCTCTCATCCCAAAATCCTAAGCTCACTCTCTCAAAAATTTCCAAGAGTTGTGTACTTTGAAAACAAGCTCGCGGCGAAGCTCCGACGAAATTCCGGCGGAAATTCCGGCGACGTTTTTAGGAACTACCGGCGACGACGCAACGCCTCGGCAACCTCTTTAGTCCCCCCTTCACTCCTTTCCTTAATCGAAACCCGTAAGTCCCATTCTTCCCTTCTTTCTACTTCTCAAAAATACGAACTTATGAAACCCGACGGAAATCGGAACAAACCGATTTCCGATTCGGTTTTTCTATAAAATCTCACTTGTCACCAATTCCATAATACCTAAACTTATTCATGATGACTATTAATCACATAAAAATTAATTTGGACAAAGTTTCTCACATGAAATGATAGCTTTTGCAATATCGTATTATTTTTCATTTTAATACCATAATGTTTATTTTTCTTCTTCTAATCAATTCAATCATTCCTAAACATCTTTATCTTGACCATTGAACTTGTAAAAATCAATTTGAATAAGTTTTCACACATGAAATGATAACCTTTTCAATTTACCGTATTTTTACACTTTAATACCATCATGTTTAAATTTCACATTTAACCCCTTAACCTTAATATACATTTAAAGTAGAGCACGAGATAATGACCTACCTCCACACATACGTAAATACAACCCTAAAATGATATCATCAAAACTTAGAATACGATAAAATGAAATTTTCATTAAAATACCATAATCTTCATAAAACCATTCTTAAGGTTTTAGATTTGTTACACTTTTAAGTAAATATTTCTTACTAGGAAAATACGATAAGTTGTGGACATCGATCGTTTATCTAAACCTGACTTTGTGGTGTCTAGGCAAGTGTGTCTAAGGCAAGTGGTTACTTAATTAGGGTCACTACTTGTAGTGGAGAGCCTCCCACTTATCTGCACTTACCTGGCCGCAATTGGCGGTGAAGAGGCGATTTGAGGGTTCTAACGACTTGTCGTTTAGACCATTTAGAAATAGGATAGTTGGCTTAGCAAACCCTAGAATCTAAAATACGGAAAACTACACTTTTCGAATAAATACCTTTTATTTTATAAAACCGTTTTCTAAAAGATTAGTGTTTTACAATCTTTGCAAAGCGCCGCTACAACCCATCTTTGGGGAACCCGTTCGGGATCGTGCGGTTTATCGCGCATCCTCGGGCTAGTAGTGCGAGATTCATACCTCCGCAAGGAGCATTCGGTCTCGAAAGGTTTAAAATATGACATCTTAAGAAAATGAGATTTTTGAAATATAAAATATTTATTAAAATTATTTTTTGTATAAACATATGTATATCTATCTTTTAAATACCTATTTTATTATAATATAAATTTTCCACATTTTTCTAAAAATCACAAAAGAATAAAGGTTACACTAAAATACCATGAATTTCAAATAATCAATATTACAGATAAATACCATTATTTATGAAACTATGATATTTTCATTAGAAATGTCACAACATAAAATCCACAACTCTAAAGACGAAAAAAATAAATAAATACTTGAGGTGTATTTTGAAAGGTATATAAAAGTATTTTTACATAAAACCCCCTCAAGTTTATAAATTACCCTAAGGACCCTAGCAGTTATAAGACTTCGTTTCACATTTCTGATTGTCTGACTCGGGTTTGAGTCTGATCAATCTGACTTGAATATGATTCAATTCAATCTATAATCTACAAGTTTCCAATTCAATATGAACACATGAATCCATGAATACAATTTACCAGTTTATACAATCTGGCTGAACCGAACCATAGATATATATTCCTTTTACATGATTCTCAGTATTCCATTTACATGACTCTACGGTTATAACCGTTTCCTGATATCATGGTTTCGGTCAGTCAGTCAATCAATCAAACAACCAACACAATTTACAAGATAACAATACAAACAAGACATCGCGGGGTTTAAGGGGTAGATTGGTACGGAAGGTGTTAAAGGTGGCACAAGACGGTAAGATTAAGACACCTAACATGAATCCAATTGCCGTTGTTCCGGGTTGTCTAACGGAGCCTTGTACTAAACGTGCCTCTAGTCTCTGGCATATAGAGACTCCTCTCGTATACACTGGCGTTCTTCTATACCAAGCTACAAACAACAGCGTTAGCACAATATAACAATATAATACAACTATAAAAGCAACTCTCTCTCTCTCTTACTCTCTGTCTATTCTATTCTTCCCTTATCTTTGGGACTTACCGAGCGACCTATTCGCTGACGACATTCCGTTTCTCTCTTCTTTGAATATCGTCAGGTGATTTGGTCCCGGCAGAGGTTGAGCCATCGCAAGAAGACTTGGGGCAGTTTACTGGAGACCCGGCACTGTAATTTCATTGTACACTTTTCTTTTCAGTACTTTTCATTTCCTGTTATGCCACGGTTTAGGCATCTTATTATTTCAGTTGTATTTCCTTTTCATGTATTGTACAAAGAATGTTAATAAATAAAAGTTGTTGTTCTTTTTATATTCTTATCTCTTGTGTATTTATTTCTATATTGCTTAGATACGCTTAGCGTATGTACTTCTGAGTACATACGTAGCGGACCTCATCGCGCCCACTTCGCCGTACACTGGGAAGCGAGGCGTAACATCGACGGAACCTTTGTGGGATACTATACGAGAAGATTTGGACCCAGGATCGGTCATATTGGACACGCCCAGCAGGCCGGAGTTCAGCATCGTCGACGAGACATGTTATGAGTGACCATAAGAGTTGGCCAGAGATCTTTAGAGGATGTGCCAGAGCGGACTACTTCCATTATCGTTTCCATATTGGACCGTTGAGCCGAGGAGCTATGTACTTAGCAATTCGCAGTGAGAGACGAGAGCCTAAGGGCACCGAGCGACAGACCATGATCAGGAGGCAAGTAGATATCTTGCTCTGCTAGCATTGGGTGCACCGACACCTTCTCGACCTTGAAGGAAGGACATCGACGACAGTATTTATGATTTGTGATTTTGTGATTGACTATCACATATCCGTCACTTTGGATTTCAGTATTTTTGGGTGATTTATTTCATGATTGAGTTTTTATGACCGAGTTTCATGATATTTATTTCATGCCTAGGGCATGCATATGATTTGACTTATGCTTTCGGCATAGTTTTCATGCACTTTTAGTATTTTAATTTGCTTTTGTGCATGCCGATGCACAGGATGGTGAGATTTTATACCACGGTATACCTGATTGGGATTTTGATTGAAATGTGCGGTATACCGTCGATTTTGATTGTGATATTCGATTTTCATTTTCGTGCATATTGTGCACTTGATTTGGATTTTGCGCATACTTAAGGTGCTTGATGTGATTTTGGCGCACACCTGATGCACTAAATCGGGATTTTTCGTGCATAGCAGATGCACCTGATGCTGCTGTCAGGCATACCCGTTGCCATTGACAGGTGTTTTCGTGCACACCCGTTGCAATTAGATTTTGTTTATATGCACATGTATGGCACATTCATGGATTTCGATTTCCGTGCGCACCAGACGCACGTGGCATTCATATATATTTGGGATTGATTTCTTTTGGAGCAGTATATTTTATTATACTTGCTATTTGGTTTAGTACTGAGAAGGACTAGTCAGAGGACAGTACCTGAGTATATTTTTGCATGCATTGATAGTTATCGAAGGGATTTCCAAAGAGGAGCTATAGTCTCAGTATTACCTACGTGTCCGTGATGACACGAAACTTTTTACAAGGGAAACCCTTCTAAATTGTTTTCAAAATTGCGGGACGTGTATGTTAAACAAAGAATATATACATATAGTTATTTTCTTACAATAAACGTCCGCTACTTATGCTGCGATATGCGCATCGCACAGCAACTTAAAAAGGGTTTGGCATGCATTTCTTTCAGATGTTTTAAAGATGTTTACATGTTTAGTTGAGGTATCTCATGTTGGTTTTCGTATTGGATCTAGACATTGTGTCTTCACCATAACTCCGATGATTGCGGGATGCTTGACGGAGTTTTGATTTTGGTTTATATATCCGTTTTTCATGCGCATGCATTGTGCTACGATATGTTTTATGTATTTATGATTTCGGAGCCCCGACGACTTGATAGTTTTGCTGAAATGTTTTAGTATTTACGGGAGTTTTAATTTAAATTCGGGGACCGAATTTCTTTAAGGGGGGAAGATTGTAACGTTTTGAAAATCGTTTAGGTGAAATTTTGGAGAATTGGTAAAATAATTGGTGTTTTCCGTAAAAAAACCAATATATAAATAACTTTTAATATAAAATCAAAAATACAAATTCTAGCTATGTAATTGCTAGTATTTGGTGTTTATTGAGCCACTTGTAAAATTTCTAGTTTACTGAATTTTTTTCCGAAATTAATTATTTTAATATTATTTTAAGCCGTCACAAATACATTTAATTAGGGATAATTACAAATTGGAATGGGTTGATACAAATTTTGTGCATCATGATACATTAAACTAACATGTAAAATATTGTTTTTGAAATGAAATAAAATTGTCAAACGGTTTTAGAAAATATCAAAGAAAAAAGCTTAAATGGTGAAAAATAAATTAAATGGAAATTGGGGTTAACATTTATCATTTTTCCCTCACTCATACTCACCCACACTCTCTCTCCTCCCCCCTAGGCTGCTAGCCAAGCCCTTGGCTGCCCCTCCCAAATTTCCCCCCACTTGATGAGGCCTTGATTGAAAAGAAAACAAGAAATGAAAAGAAATAAAATATAGAATGAAGTATGAGGTGTGGATATATATTTTATTTGGACCTTTTTTGAGTTGACCAAGACCATACCCACTCACATCTCCCTCCCCCCTAACCTGGCCGAAAATCCTTCAACAGCAGCCCCCAATTTCCCCCCTCTCATTTCATCACAAAAATCCATCAAAAAATCATCAAAAATGCTTCAAAATCCAAAAAAAATCAAAATCCAACTCTTACCCATTATTCCTTATCCAAACAAGCATGAATCTTGGAGCAAAGTTAGCTTTTGGGGAGGCTTGGGTGCATGTTAGATCTCATATTTATAGAGGTATAATTCTAACCCTTTGCTTAATTTGATGTTAAATACTTAAATCAAACCTAATTAGGTATTTAATTAGGGTTTAATTTCATGGAAAATTATCAAGAGAAGGGTTTTGAATTGGAGCTTGGGTTTGATTACTTGATGTTGGTTGTGATGTGCAGCTTTATATCTTGAGCATGCTAAAACCTAACCAAATTGCTAAATTTCAAATTTGTTACATTTATTTTGCCCAAATTGTGATTTTTTATGCAAACTAAATTTTTGAGATTAATATTAAGAGGTAAGTTTAAAATCGAATTAACATTGGTATGACTTAATTAAGATGTTTAATGAACATTATAGCCACTAGAATTGTTAAAATATTTAGATTGGTTAAAACACCAAGTTTTGAATTAAAATGGGAATTTGTGCCAACTAGGTTTTTGGATTAATGTAATTAAGCGAGATTAAAAATCTAGTAAATATTTATGCGGCCTATTTAAGCTAATTAGTGAATATTGTGACCACTAGTTTTGCTAAAACATCAAGATGTTGTATTAAAGCGGTTAATTTTGCTTCCTAGGTTTTGGGAAAAATAGCTTTTAAAGCGAATTTGAAGTTTTGATGATTTAAACCCTATTTCATATATATATTTAGTGTGTTGTGAAACCATAAATGGTGCGTTTGAGTTCTTCTCGATTACTCGGCGTTTGTACGCCGATATCGAGGGTTTTTGGGTTGATTTGAGATAGTAAACCATAGGTTTTGACTTATGTGTGATACGCGTGCCGAATTGGTTTTCGTATGTCGTTTCGATTTTGAATTGGATTTTAATGCGATACGATATGTTGTGACATGTAGGTGCCCCTTGTGGACTTCGAGACGACAAGCAAGCACATGGCGACGTCGGCGTCGGCAAGCGAAGAACAGGTGGGTAGATTATATCTACGGGGGAAGTTGGGTGAATGGTGTATAGCACCCCCGCAAAGTCGTAAGAATTGATGTGATGCGATATTGATGTATATTTGTACGCTAGTGTGTGATATGGACCTTAGAAAGTAAAGCTTTAGGGGATTATGGGTTTAGGGTTAGCGAGAATTGAAGAAAGGGCTTTAGTGGATTTCTTAGTCACGAAACCCTAGAGTAAGGATTTGCATACACGCACACATACACACTTGCATATTTTTACTTTCTTGTGCGTATATGGGGATGTGTATATATGTACATACGCATGGGTATGGGACTATACATATATATATTCATATACACATGCATTGATATTGAGGATAGTGTATGATATTTGGAGATGAGTCGATGAGATTGGGTTTGATACCATGAGATCGGTGAGGTGATATGGATCGTATTATGAGATGCGACATGTGATGATAGCGGATCGGTAGGCGTTGTGTTTCATACACACGCATTTATATGTAGATGGTATCAGTATTGTACTAGACTTAGATCAGTACCCCCAGTTCACGATTTGTGATGATAAGGATACCGGACGAATAACGAGATAAATGTGATATTGACCCGTACCATGACTTGGGATGCCGTACGATGGATTTACCGTACGAGCTATTGATGATAGATCCGCACTCTTGACTCGAGAATGTCATATGATATATTGTATCGTACGTGGTACTATAGAGGCGGGATCACCGACTATTATATATAGGTATATATATATCGATCCAGATTTAGGTGGTTTCCATACCCCTTTAGATTGGTTGTTAGTTAGACCTGTAGATTACCTGGTAGATGTTAGACTGGACCCGAGTCATACCTATTTCCAAACTAACGAATCGTGAGAATTTTAAAGACATACCAAGGGATACTACGGATATTTCAAAAGACGTATCTTTTTTAAAAACACCGTAGCCCCTATTTTCAAAATACCACGATTCGTATTATTTCAAATGGCAAAATAGTATGACACATGTATATCGATGTAGATTCCTTACTGTTACGTTATTATTCATGTTCCGCATTTTATTGTTGCATTTTCTATTCATTTGCCTTTATTAGGTTGTTATCGCCTCATTGCATGTTATTGTGTACTTAGTGATTATGAAATCATGCTGTTAGGACACCAGCACCATTACCGATGACGCGTATGCTCCACGTACACTCGCTTGCCGGCTCACACACCTCTTCATCGGTAATTGTCATGTCACGTACACTTTAGAGAATACTATTTCATTGGCATAGCTTGCTAGCTGATAGTTGCAATATGTTATAGCTTCTATATGCTAGTTTAATTATTGCCTTCATTGCATGATATCAGATGCATTCATATATTCATTGGTTATGCAGTATTATGGGGATTTATGCCGGTATTCACTGTTTATTGATATCATGATTGTGATGATTTCGGATTTCCATGAGATTTCTGGATTTGGGGAAAACCGCAAGAATATATATACACTTCTCTCTTCCTCTCTCTCATTTTTAAATGCAAGATGCGGTTTTCTCGTGATGTATGTGTCGTCCACCATGAGTTTCATGATTGCTGTTGGATTTCGAGACCCGATTCGAGGAGGAGTAGGAACCGTTTCGGGTACATGGTGGGCCCGGTATGGTACCCCGGGGCGAGAGTGATTTCATGGAGGATGATGAGCCTGGCAGGGGCAGACTGCCTGTCGGTGATTTTACCTGGCGTGTCGGATATCCGGAGGATACCGTTCGTGGTCGTGTGATTGATGATATGGGCCGATCCGGACTGACGGAGCCCGAATTATTGAGATATTAAGATACCGAGATATTGAGATACTGAGATTTATGTTTTGTGTCGATACTTGACACTGATTTCTCTGTTGATTTCATGATGTATTCTGTTTCCATTCGTAATGCATTCATACATCATATATCTGATTTGTTGCTATCTGAGGCATTGACATGAGCATGTAGTATTACACTTATACATAGATGGACCAGGATATTATTTGAGGATGTTACCTGATATGACCTAGGATAGCGTCATGCATGCGATTTCTGCTGGTAGATGTTTTCTACTCACGAGTTGGCAACTCACCCCCGTTGTGCCATAGTTCCTTGCAGGTTTTGCCGTACAGGTTCCGTTGCGGCTTTGCTGGCACACTGTTCCTTCCGGGTGATTGCTTTGACAGGTGGGTTCTTTTGTATCAGGACCACCATTGTATATTGTTATTTCAGTTGTATCTAGTAAAACTCCATCAACCAGATTGTATATTTGTAATAACTCAAATTTTTGTATACCTAAATTTGAATTAAATTTAAAGTATACTTGGAGTATTAATGTTGCTGATAACACTTTAAGTATCTATCTCTCTACAATAATTACAAGAAGGAGCTTGTAGCTCATTGGTAATACCTTGCACTGTTGAACCAAGCCACCAGAGTTCGAATCCCATGTCCCACATTATTTTTAGTTTATTTTTCTTTAAAATTTCTTGGAAGCCCAAAAGTCCACAGGCCATAACTCCCAAATATTGAACTGAACTCAAAAATTGAAGTATGCCATAACCTTAGTCAGAAGACCCCACACCCGACGATGGCCGAACCCGGCCGGGATCGGCCAACTCGGCCGGCCGGCCGGAGTTGGGCCGATGGTCGGGGTCCCAACATGTAAATGGTGGCTTTTGGTCTTCTGAAACTCATGGTTAACTCCAATTTATTTGATCGGTTTCTGAATGTTAAATACAACCATTTTAATGCAAATTTTAATGCTTTTTATCTAATTTTTATAATTTTTTTAATAAAGAAAACCCTTCACCTACCCTACCCTAGCTACCCTATAAATAGACCCCTACCCCTACATTCTCATTCCAAAACCATAGAATTACTCTCTTGAAATTTCCACAAGAAAGTGTGCTTTGAAACCGAGTTCACGGCGAAGCCCTGACGGAATTCCGGCGACGTGATTTGAAGCATAGGGCGACGAAACCACACCTCGGCCTTTCTCCCTAGTCCTCTTTACTCTTTAGAAGAGTTTGAAAACCCGTAAGTCCCATCCTTCTCTCTTTTCCATTTCTTAAAATACGGAATTACGAACCCCGACGAAAATCGGAACAAACCGATTTCCGATTCGGTTTTTCTACAAAATTCCACTTGTCACCTAATCCATAATACCTAAACATATCCATGATGACTATTAATCACATAGAAACCAATTTAAATAAAGTTTCTCACATGAAATGATAGTTTTCTTGTAAAATCGTATTCTTTTCACAAAAATACCATAAAGTTTATTTTTCTTGTTCTAATTAAATCCCTCATTCCTAAACATGTTCATCTTGATAAATAAACTTGTAGAAATCAATTTGAATGAGTTCTCACACATGAAATGATAACGTTTTCAAATACCGTATTCTTGCGCTTAAATACCTTCAAGTTTAATATATCATATTTAACCTCTAAAACTTCATTAAACCTTAAAATAAGTCACGTGGTAATGGCCTACCTCTACACACACACACCAATATAACACTAATTGATAAACGTCAAAACATAGAATACGAAAATACAAGACTTTTCACTAAAATACCATCATCTTTATAAACCTTTCTTGAAAGCTTTAAGTTGTACACAATTCTAAATAAAATCTTTTAAAATAAAAGCACGATATGTTATGGACATCGATCGTTTATCTAAACTGACTTTGTGGTGTCTAGGCAAGTGTGTCTAGGCTAGTGGTTTTTAATTAGGCCCACTACTGTGGTTCCTTCCCACTTACCTGGCCGCAATTGGCGGTGAAGAGGCGATTTGAGGCTTCTAATGACTTGTCGTTTAGACCTTAGAAATAGGCTAGTTGGCTTAGGAAACCCTAGAAACTAAAATACGGAAATTACATCCTTTACAAATAAATACCTTATATTTATAAAACCGTTTTTCTAAATGAATAGTATTTATTAAACCTAAGCAAAGCGCCGCTACAACCCATCTTTGGGGAACCCGTTAGGGATAGTATGGTTCATCGTGCACCCGCGGGCTAGTAGTGCGAGATTCAGACCTCCGCAAGGAGCATTCGGTCTCGAAAGGTTTAAAATACGGCATTTAAGAAAAAAATGAGATTTTGGAAAATAAAATATTATTTAAAATTATTCTTGTATTAATATATATTTAATTATCATTTAAACACCTATTTTATCATAAGATAAAGTTTCCATCTTTTTCTAAAATTACAAGATTAAAAGTTACATTAAAATACCATGAGTTTCAAATAAATCAATTAATATTTTTATTAGGATATATTCACTAGAATAACACAAATAAAATTCACACTCATTATAACTATAAAGACGAATAATAAATACTTGAGGTGTATTTTGAAAAATATACAATAGTACTTTTTACATAAACCCCCTCAAGTTTTATAAATTACAATAAGGCCCCTAACAAATATTGAACTTCAACTTACCTTCTTTTATTCTGACTCGGGTTAGAGTCTGGCTATTTCTGACTTGAATATGATTCAATTCAATCTATATTCTTTTATAATCCAACTCAATATGAATACATGAATCCCGGAATCCAGTTTAACAATCTATATAACTTGACTGAACCGAACCATGGATATATTCCTGTTACGTGTTTCCCAGTATTCCATTTACATGACTCTACGGTTATAACCGTTTCCTGATATCATGGTTTCGGTCAGTCAGTTAATCAATCTTACAATCAATACAATTTTACAAGATAACAATACAAACAAATCATCGCGGGGTTTAAGGGGTAGATTGGTACGGAAGGTGTTAAAGGTGGCACAAGGTGGTCAGATTAAGACACCTAACCTGAATCCCATTGTTGTTGTACCGTGGCATAACGGTTCCTTGTACTATACGTGCCTTAGTCTCTGGCAAGTGAGACTCCCCTCGTATACACTGGCATTCTTCTGTACTAAGCTACAAACAACAGCGTAACATAATATTACAACAACAGCTTACACTTTAAAAATGTATCTTCTTATTCTGTCTTCTCTACTCCCCTCTTACTTTTGGGACTTACCGAGCGATCTGTTCGCTGACGACATTCTGTTTCTCTCTTCTTTGAATGTCGTCAGGTGACCTGGACCCGGCAGAAGTTGAGCCAACCCAAGAAGACTTGGAGCAATTTGCCGAAGACCCTGCAGTATAATTTCATTGTACACTTTTCTTTTCAGTACTTTCCATTTCCTGTTATGCCACTGTTTAGGCATCTTTATTTCAGTTGTATTTTCCTTTCCATGTATTGTACAAAGAATGTTAATAAATAAAAGTTGTTGTTCTTTTTATTACTCTTGTCTCTTGTATATTTATTTTATATTGCTTAGATACGCTTAGCGTATGTACTTCTGAGTACATACGTAGCGGATCTCGTCGCGTCCTCTTCGCCGTACATTGGAAAGCGGGGCGTGACAATATTTGATAGAGATAGAAGACCAGACTTGTTATTCTTTCGACCTTAGAGTCGCGCGTTGTATTATTATGTTTTCTTATTGTTTTAAGTTTCTTTTGAGTTTTGATCCTCGCTCTTCGGCGTTGTATATTATATTGCTTGTGTGGTTGTGACCGTCGATTGACGAAGAGCTAGCTCCCGCTTGGGGATGCCTTTTATCATTTCGTATACTATTCATGTTGTGCCCCGTTTGGGGGCCAGTATTTACAGATGAGACTCTGCCGAAATTTTTAGAAAAGACTTGAGATTTTAAAATGCATATTTCGGCTTATGTTGCTAAACTACTTGATTTAAATTGGTTTTTCCTTCACTCTACTGCTTCTTTGGTTTTGATTTCTGGGTTTTTGCTTACTTAGATTACGTACGCCTCGAGACGTTTCGTAATTTAAGTGCCGGTCATGTTCCGTACTTTTCGGGTCGTGACCGAACATTCATGTTTGGTATATTGGATTCATGTTGAATTGGATTCTGATTTGAGTTAGATTCAGATTTGATTTAGACTCAGACTTGAGTCAGACACTTTAAACTGATTTGGATCCTGAATTAGGTTCGGGTGTTATCGATAACAGCTGCACATGGACGACAGGATTTGTGTCTTTTTCCAAGACAATTACCATTGATAACTCCGTTAAGTTTTTTTTTACCTTAAATAGGCAAGCACTCACTTTCTCTGGCTCTCTGAGGTTCAATAGAATTGATCCCGCTTAAACCTATATTTATTAAAGTCCTTAACAGTGTTTTATATAACTCGAGGGGGTTTTATGAATTTTTATTTTTTTTTATATAATTTCAAAATAAATCTCGAGAGATTATTTATATTATTTAGAGTTTTCATAGATGTAACTTTTAAGGTTTGAGGTATTTTAGTGAATATTAACTTATCTTGAATAGTTCATGGTATTTTATTGTAAAACTTGACTTTTGGATAACTTGAGAGTATTTTGGTGAAATTTGTCATTCTTTTATTATTTAGAAAAACAGGGAATTTTATTATATTTGAAAATATGTGGTTTGATAATATTTATATATTTATTAAAAATTAATTTTATAATTAAGTAGAAAATTTCGTTTTTCTTAAAAATCGTATTAAAATCTTTCGAGACCGAATGCTCCGTAAGGAGGTCTTCATCTTGCTCTACTAGCCCTAGAACGCGCGATAATCCGCACCATCCAATAGCGGGTTTCCCAAATGGGCTGTGGAGGCATAATCGCAAAGAGTTTGAAATACAATTCTAAAGAAAACCGTTTTTTTATATTATATGGTATTTTGATGAAATATTGTGATTGTAACCAAGAATATGCTAAAAGAGTATCGTGCTTGGAAACCATGCGTGTTTGTGAGGGGTAGGTCATTACCCCGTGAAGTTTTCTAAAGGTATGTTTAACAAAAGAATAAAAGATGACATATATAAAGTTTATGGTATTTTCATGTAAAAATTAGATTAAAGGTTAGGTTTCATAATATTTTTTTGAGTGAAAATTGTTCTAAACATTAGTTATATATTGACAGGCAAGATGTAGGAACATGAATGAGCAATGATTAAAAAAAATGTGATTTCAAGGTTTTAGAGTCAAATGTCGGTGTTGACTCCACTTACCGACATGTTTTGAAAAATAGAACTTTTTAAGAAGGAAGAGAAGGATATGGGGACTTACGAGTTGTTTATCCTAAGGAAAGGCAGACGAGTGAGTGTTGATCTTTGTGGCGTCGCGGGGTTGCCGGAATTGCTTCGATTTCTCGCCGGAAATTGATCGTTGGCTAACTCCACTTGTACTCTTCTTGTACTTGAGAAATGTGATAGTTTTAGTTAGAATTTTCAGAATGAGGAAGGGCTAGGGCATGGGCTAATATTTATAGTATGGAATTAGGGTTTTGGAATTGAAAGAATGAACTAAAATGCATTAAAAAGTGATTAATTAGGGAAATGAGGTGTCTTTGTTTGATTGCAGAGCAATCAAACAGTGCAGGGGTAATAGGGATAGGGGAAATGACACTTGTGCAAAACACGGGACCTTTTCCCATGATCGACCCGTCGGCGCCGGCCCTAGGGAATATCTCGCCGGTCCAATTATGTAGGGGGGCCGGTAGATCTTAGACACGTGTTCTCCTCTGTGTTTACAACATTTTGCACATTTTTATTTTCCAGACTTTTCATTTTTATGTGCGGTGCACGTGTAAACTTTTGGGCTTCCAAAAAGTTTAAAAGAAAAATCAGAAAAATAATATGTGTTTAAATTACAGCAGTGCAAAATTTTACCAATGAGCTACAAGTTATTTCTTACCATTCTTAACAAAAAATTAACTTATAATTAATACTTAGACTTGCAAACTCCTTTATGTACATTGAACTGAAAAATTTTGCGCAGTAACTTTAAAATCATTACAAAAAGAAAGATTTTTAAATAAAAAATAAATGCCACATTAAAGGTTTGATCTTGAAACCTCTGCAACAATACTTCAACATTTTAAACAATGGAATACAAGTCCGATCATGGATGTAGTCGAAAAGAAAAGAGAATATATTGAGCTTCAAAGCGAAAGAATCTTATTATAAAAAATAAAGGCACATGGATTTATAGTCGTTACAACTTCTATCTCGTAGATACATGCGGGTATGGAAAAAAGTAGATACATGCGGGTATGGAAAAAAGTGGTACATAAAGTATTTCCCATTTAAAAACATGCTAATTGTTATTTACATTAAGAGACAACCTTAATAGAGCAGATTGGACGAAATGATTACCCGGACTAGAAAATTTGGAAGAAATGATTCTTGTTGCAGCAGCACTACCAAAAGTTTCCTTTATCATAACATATGAATATATATAAATATAATCGTAACAATACTTTTTATATGAAAAAAGTAATTACAAAAACGAAACAAAAGTATTTTTACAAAAAAAGGGTTGAAATGGAATGAAAAAAAAATAAACCAACAATTTGTCGCAGGATGTATTTCCATTTTTGGCAATTTCATAATTAATTCCGCGCACACATTTTATTACCCTCTATCAGAAATTGACAGCTCACCAGTCTCTTCACCCTCCATTATTACAGTCGACCGCACATTACAATTCTATGCGAATAAACCCTCCGTAATTTTCTCAAACTGATAGGGGTATTTTTGTCTATCCTCGATTATCTCCTATAAAATAGTTCGAATGAGGAGAGAGACAGAAACAAAGGGGGAGAGAGAGAGAGAGTCAGAGATCGAAGAGAGAGATAGAGATAGAGATAGAGAGAGAGAGCGAGAGGGAGGGGAGAGAGAGAGAGATTCAAGATTCAATTTTTCCCTCCTCATTCTGTTTTCCAAATGGTCTCGGATCAGGAAATCGCGAGCTGCGTCGAAACCCTACTTCGTCAGCAGTCGTCGGACCCCGCCAACGCCGGTGCCGCCGTGTCGCTCACCGGCGTCGTGCAGCAGGTCGAGGCCAAGCTCGGTCTCGACCTATCTCACAAGGCCAGCTTCATCAGGGATCAGATCGATCTGCTCCTGGGTCCTCCTCGGCCTCTGCAGCCTCAGCCTCACTTCATCTTTCAATCCCCTCATCAGATTATGTTTCAGCCTTTCCCTCCCCATATGGGCACGCCGCAGTTTGGGCAGTTTGGCGCCCACCAGGAGATGGGGTTCCGGTTTCAGGCGCCAGTGCAGATGGGCGCGGCGGGCGGCGGCGGCGGGGGAATGGGGGTGGTGGCTGTGGCGCCGCCGCAGCAGTATGGGCATGGGCCAGTGGCTCCTGGGTCGAGGCCAATTGGGTCTGTGCTTGATTCAAAGGAAAGGTGAGAATTTTTGGGATTTTTTTTATGTTTGTTGAATTAGGGTTTGAGTGTGATAAAAGGTGGTTGCTTTGTTGTTTGATTGTGTTTATTGGACTAGGGTTTGTAAATAGGTGTCTTCTTTCTCTTGGTTTTGGAATGTTTTGTGGAGTTAGGGTTTTCTTTAATTTTGTGCGGTTTGATTGAATGAGTAATCACATAATTTGATCAGCTAGCTGCTTCATTCCCTTGACCTTATTGCTTGTTGCCAAATTTGGCATAGCTAATGGTCCTTTTCGTGCATTGTGTGTGTTTCAAATAATTGTCACTAATCATATGTTCCCCTGACCTAATCTTTCAGAACAATGTTTTTATTTTTTTAATTTCGTGCAATTTAGATGCTCCCTGTAAGAATTTTTAACTTTATTAGTTCTTGAGATAAGGTTCTAATGAGTGCTTCCTTTATTTTGACAAAGGTGCCCCCTTTGTGTTTTGGAAGACAACTTTTCTAACCTAATTTTAAATAAACCCTCCAAGTTCTAGTCCAGAATCATTTAACCAATTTAGGTTTTAAAATCATAGTCGAGTGGTCAACCACCTTATATTTAGCGGGGACAAGAAACACTTACGAGTGGACGGAATAATATGATGCAGAAAGTGCGTATGATTAATAGTCAACGAAGGTCATGAAATGCTACATTAGCTCCCCTCATCTCACAGTAGGTATAATACGATAGTTATCAATTAGCTCCCCTCATCTCACAGTAGCTAGTTATCAACCGAGGAAGAAATTTCAGGTATTTAGGATTACGAAGATGGCGGGGGGATACTTGTGGCTTGAAACATAAACCTGATGAATTGCACTGCATATACCTTATGTAATTTGTAGCAGCAGGAGTAAAATCAGGAAGGATCAGAAGACCGTCCACACCACTTAATGGATAATACACCAGTATTCCTGTCGTCTTGAATGTGGGGTATTTTAGGACAACAACGTCCTTAAAAAAAACATTGATTGACACAATATTCTAATGATGCAAGGGAGGATAGATTCATTTTCTTTTTCTGTCTGTGTCCAACAAATATACTGGTGATAACCTTAGAATAAACTTATCAGTCCTAGCAGAAAATTTTAATGAGCAAAACCAGGCATCCAAACGCATGAGGAGCTTAGACATCCAAACACACAAAGTATTCTAGCAGTGTAAAAGAGGGCCTAGCAGGCACCTAGGCACTGCGATGTTCTGACCTCTACAGTAGGCAAGAACCTTGGCATTAGATGCCATTTTGGGAATCCACATCCACCTAGCCTGCTTTAAAACACATAACTTTCTGAAAGACAACCAAAGAGCTTTGCATCACTTAAAATTGAAGATCATTCAGTTGAAACATCAATGTTTATAAAAAAAATAACATGAAGAAGATGTTGGTGTATCTCTGCAACGTTATCCTGTCAAGGAGCCAGTGATTAAAAAGCGGCAAAAAAAGCGGTGCGGCCAACGAGTCTGGGCGCATAGGGCCTATACGGCCGCCCATGCCTCATTGATATCAATTTATATGTATTTTGAGTTAATTTTATTATTTTCTTAAGTTTATTTGTTAAACAGTGATTTTAATTTGATTGTTAACTGATTTGGTTTCTTTTTTAATAGTAGAAACGGCCTAAATAAGTATTCTTAAAAGTGTTAGCAATTAAATACAAGCTGGTAATGATGTAAATTCCGCCAATTTTTCAAAGAGAAAAAAATTATTAAATAAATAATTAATTGTCTAAGCTAAATCTCTCTAATTTTAAGTCCAAAAAAAACCAAAAAAAAAGAAAGGAAAAAACCCACTGTTTAAAGGCTCGAAGTAGCAATTGAAACTCGAAAGTGGTGTTGGCATGGTTGAAGCTTAAAATCGAAGGTGAGTTCGAAATTGAAGATCAAAAGTGAAGACAAGATCAAAATTTGAAGTGGAGATCGAAGTGGAGATCTTGGTTCAATATCGACTTGGAGAACTTCAAAGCTGACGATGATCGCTAGTCCTCATGGCCCTCGAAACCGGCTCTTGAAATCGGCGGTGGAACGTCCTCATGGTGGTCTTCGGCGTTTAATAGTGCTAAAACAACTCCAATTTATTATATATTACACTCTAATTAACAAATAAAGCGAGTATACCAATAAGAATACAAGCATAAGCATAATTCCTGACTAAGCGGTCTAATGCAATGCGGTGTAGCTCTTTTACGCGCCTAGACGGCCGCCTTTTAAAACATTGCAAGGAGCTTAAGAGTATACTAAACTGAGTGTAAAATTCCGGAAATGTAGTTGGTGCACGAAATACAGAGAAGTACTCTTTAGCCTTACCCGAGTGCAATCTTTTGTTTAAAGAAACACAATGCTGAATCTGAAGTTCATATTTAAATACTTGAATATAGAGAACAAATATTATTGATCTTTCATTGATTACAAAAGTTCTTTAGAGATCATGAACAAAACAACAAAACAACGTAAATCCCAAAGGAGAAGAATTTGAACAATAGATGGAACCAAACAATTGAGACTTGAGAGCAATAAGCTTGAGGCCCATATCTTATCTCTAGGTTTAAAAGACATGCTGTGATGTTTCCCTAACCTATCATTCAAAACAGAATGATGCAACATTACTCAAGCTTGGAGCAAGACTGCGATTTAAAAACTGGGATGTCTAAGACAACGATTCCACTGAAATTTGGTGACTGAAGCAGAAGCTTAACGAGCCTTCCTAAGCCTAACCAGCTGCCTTGATCAAAATGAAACTTTTCACCTGCTATAAACTGCTCTCTGTCAGCCCTAGTCAGCTAACAAGCATCCCTTAAGTGGTCCATGCACCATTATAACTTGTTTTTTCAAGTACTAATTTACTTGAGGTGGGAAGGAGAGGGAAAAGAGGGAAGAGAATAAGACAAAAGGAAGAGAGTAAGAGGATAACAACCAACATTCTATGATTAAATGTTGTAACCATGCATTCCTTCTTTATTTGTTTGGTTGTTTTATAGCGCGTAAATATATTATTGGATTACGTATAAATGGACAAAATAAATTACTGTGTGTGTGTTGAAATACTTGGGTTGACAAATCTAGGTATCATGAGTGGGTATTCAGATTGTCGATTGTCTTTGGAAATCCGGTGGGTTTTGCACATTGTATACATGCCGATAAAACAGGTTTTCATCCGCATTTTTTTGCATATGGCCAATTATGCCCATTCGATCTTTTAATATTATTGAATGTGTTTGCTAGCCAAAAACATTTAAACATTGATTAAATATGGCCCTCAAATATTGTTATACAGCACTAGCTTTGAGATAATCTACATTGAGGTAAAAGAGCTAGCAGTAGTGATATGAAGACGAGAGAAAGAAGAGTGGAATGTGGCCAGTATTCTTAAGCTCTAGAAAACAAGGTTATATATTTATAGCGAAGAGATACAAATACCCCTCGCTTGCATGACTAAGTTAACTAACAACACAAATTGGATCAGGCATGAAGCCGTAACCGATACTCCAGAACTGACTGTTCTAGTGACGATTGGTTCCTGTAAGCATGTTTCCATATTTTGTATACCCTTCTTAAAATAAGTTTTAAGTTAATAAAACAAAAATCATGAATTAAAAGGTAAACCCATATATTTAGAGCTTTTAACTTTCATTTGTTTACTCGTTTACACACACACACATCTGGGTAAAGAGAATGTCTGAGACTGTTTGGCTTCAGCTGTTGTGCACACTGCAAACATCTACTAGTTTTATATGATTGTTTTTTCCCCTTCCTTTTTCACATCATAATATCTATTTACTTGTAGTCTTTTTCTAATGCATATACTAAGTAGTAAGCGATGCCAGCTGGACCTAAAGGCTTGAAATTAGTTGCTCTAACTATTATAATGATAGCTGTGAAATGCTAGCCGGGCTACAGTTATAAGTTAGATAAATAAGATCTTCAGTGGTGGGTTAATAGGAAGTATAAACTTATGATTGGGTTTTTGTCGTGGTATCAACAAGACCTCTTTGTGCTTATATAATATTGCAAATGTTCATGTAAAATTAAGTAAATATCATATAATTCGTCCTGGTAAAAGATTTGTCTAGAATTGTGCATTTTGATTAAATTCCCATACCACAAGTCATGTCCTTAAATTGGTAATGGACCGACATATTTTTTGTTTGCATCACCTACGTGTTTTAGATCAATGCTTTTACATGTGTATCTGACAGGCTATTTGGAAAGGAATCAGCCATGGAATTATATTCTTTAGGGACATAGATGGCAGACCCATTTTTCTCCCCTCCGGGAATTTCCAAACCTTGAATGAAATTAAGAATGCTGTAATATGTTGCTATAGGAGTAGGAGTGGAAGAATAGTTATGGTGGAGGTGAGGAGATAGAATTAAGAGAAATTGTACTTTCATATATATAATAAAAGGAAACATCCTAGAATGACAAGCAAATTGTAATCTACTTTTTGCTCATAACATTTAAGTTTATGAAACTCAACCTAATTTGTGTTCTTTTGCTGAATCATGCAAGTGATATCCCAAAAGTGAGGCTATTTAGTTGAATGTTACTTTCTCAACTAGGATTCTAGGCCTTCCAAAAGAATCTGTCCCCACCAATTACACAATTATACCGAAGAAAAAAATGGCCCTAAGTTTATTGGTTCGCACGGTGGGTTGTGTTAGGTCTAGACCTGATGATCTACATCGGTTTAGTTGGGGTGTAAAAGATCGAAATACATGTTTTTTTTGGACGGGTGATGCTAGCAGTGATTTGATTATATGGGTTTATAGGTTTACAAGACTTGTAATTGAGATATTGCATCGAAATAGTTTCTTAATTCCATACATTGCATTTGGATGATGAGATCCCGGGCTTTCCAAGCTCTGCTTCAAAATGTTGGGCTCCTTTTGGAGCAGATTAAGACTGGGGAGAGATTGGTGAAAGAAGTTTGGGGTTGTCACAGAAGAAATTTTTTCTTCTTAGATCTGTGAATAGTGAACAATAATGCCTAGGAAATTTGAAGGAAATGAAAATTCTAAAATAAAAGAGGAATTGAACCTTAAAAATCAAAATAGGTGTTTGTTGCTTTTCCTCCTTTTAAGGGGAGGCTGGAAGGTTTATGTTGTGACATGCTGATACGGCAACAAAGCCATATGGCTCAGGTTGGGTTGTAACTGAATGCAAAATTATAGATCCAAGAATCCAAGTATCAATTGTTTCAGATCTGGTACTTCCGCTCGATTTTAATCATGTCCTACAGCTGACCTGAAAACTATCAGAGTCCGATTTTGACCTAAGCTTCCCAATTAAACCTACTAGATCCCATCCCTTTGTTGATGATTTGGTCTTTACTGAGATGAGCAGGGACCCTATTATTTAACAATCTCAACTTCGATAATTACACGTGTGTTTGTATATTCGTTCTGACTATACTACTGGAATTTGTTGAGTACTAGAGTTATACGATGCTTGGCTTGAACTTTTTGCTAACGTTCCTTTTTTCCTCAGCGCTCCTGTAGCAAAAAGAAGAGGTGGTCCTGGAGGTCTAAGTAAAGTCTGCGGTGTTTCACCTGAACTCCAGGTTATTGTTGGTGAGCCAGCCTTGCCAAGAACTCAGGTGCTCTTTTTACTAAATTCTTTTTGACATAATTTCATTTTGTCAAGGCATAACCCTCCCCTCCCCAGCGAAAAAAATGTACTCACTGTAATTTTTGTTGAGTATACACAATACTAATGACATCTACAACACCATGCCAAATGATTTAGATCGTGAAGCAACTATGGGCATACATACGGAAAAACAATCTCCAAGATCCAAATAACAAACGAAAGATCATCTGCAATGATGAATTAAGGCTGGTGTTTGAGACAGACTGTACTGACATGTTCAAAATGAACAAGCTGTTAGCTAAGCATATCATTCCTCTGGATGATAAGAGTATGTGGTTGTTTAACTGTAAAGTTCTTTTGTGCGGCCATGAAAACCTGATTAATTATATTTATTTTGATACTTCCAGAGGCCACAGGTCCAGTTCCAAAAAAAATAAAAACTGTAGATGTGGGCACCACAACCGAGACTGATACTTGTGGACAGCCATTGGTTATTTCTTCTGGTGAACAATCTGCAGTTTCTTATATGGAACAACAAGTAGTTAATTCACATAGCGAACAACTTATGGTTAATTCACGTAGCGAACAACTTGTGGCTACTTCAGGCAGCGAACAACTAGTGGTGATTTCTAATGCATTGGCCAATTTTTTGGGTACTGAAGAAAAAGAAATGCTCCAATCTGATGCTCTGAGACATGTTTTGATTTACATAAAAGATAACCAGCTGCAGGTCAGTATTAATCATGTACATAATCATTTTTACCTATTAGATATTCTAGTTTACTACTGAGTTCAGTTGCCTATTATATTACTGAGCATTACTGGTATTGTCAATATTTACAGTTCAATGTAACTTTCAACTGGCAAATCTAAGTATTTCTTTGTTCACTTTAGCTATTTTTGAATCTGTTGCTTTTTCTAATTTGAAAATACCTGCTATATGATGTTAATCTGTTCTAGTGTTCTGCAATTCATTGCAGTCTCATGGCTTTCCTTTCTCATTTGATGTTAGTTGTTTAGGGTCAATGTTTACTAACCTAAAAATTACTTCTCTTATCTTGCTATCCATTCATGATTAGTTGCCTTACCCAACATTAAGCATGCACCTGCAATTTATCACACAAATTGCTGCCTCCATCCTACTGCACTTGGAATTTGAAAAAAATAATTGAAAAAATTGATATCAATTATATAAAGTTATTTTGTAAATAGCAAATAAATGTCTATATAAAAATATATAATCACACCATAGCTCGGCTAATAAAACAGTTATTTTTAACACACGACGTGCAGGAACACAATATAAGTCAATTGAAGTTCTAAATTTTGCCATTTTACCAAAAACGTTGTATGCATCAAATAAATTCCTTCTATCTCCAAACATAATCTGTAAATTTGCATAGCCTTTTGCTTGCACTTGAATGCATGTGTCAAGATTCTAGTAATTTATAATGATGTGACTTTTAGTTGTCTTTCCTAAACTAGAGCGCCTTACACTGCTATCTTATCTCTCTTATGTTGCATTTTTTTAATCTGATAAGTGTTGGCTAATCAATTTACTTTGGAGGATTTCAATGTTTGTTATTTTACATTTGCGTATTTTGAGCTTGGAAGTGGAATGTCAAGAGTCAAGTTGCTGCAAAATTGAAGATGAAAGAAAAAGGTAAAAAAGAAGAAGAGAAAAGAAATAAGGTCATTTATCAGGTTTCCAGCTTCTGGCTCTCGTGTGACCAAGATTTTTTTCTTTTTCCATTTCACATGCTGTTAAGCGTACATTTTATAGTCTGACTGAGTCCGTGAGTCCTTTGGAGTATGGATTGAGAGGCTGATTCATATTTTGGTTAATCCAAAGTTAAGTTTTTTTTTAAAAATTTATTAATTTTTACGTATGGGGTCGGAAGATGAGAAGAGTTTCGGTCAAGTCTCCCATATATCATACTGTAATTTGACTTTCTCAATTATTGTTGAACTTGATCTTGTTTGCATTTTCAATCCCCTTAACTTTTCACTCGATACCAGTTTATTCTTCTTTCTTTTTTGAAAAGTGTGATGCCACTTTGCCTTTTGGATTATTTGTGATTCCCTATATCGAATATTATTATCATACCCCTTCATCTACTCTGTCTCCCCACCAAAGGAAATCTGGAGGTTTGCTCCTTGGTTTTGTAAGCTTAATCTGCAACTTGTAACAGTTAGGCGTATTTGCCAACTGGCCTTTGACGGCTCTATGGCAGAGATGCCTCTTAGTTTTCTAGGTCAGGGCATTGTTTGACTTCACTGTTAGAGGGTTGGTGTTTGCTTGACTAAAATTTTCAATTGATACTTATGCAACCTTCTACCATATTTCCAGAAATAACATTTCCTTTTTCCTGTGTATAGGCATGCTTTCAGTTGCACACCTTTTCTGTTCATGCCATATTCAATTTATGCTCTTAGGAAAATTTATGTATCATATTCTAAATACTAATGAACATACTTTCTTGATGTGATTATGTTTGCCAATTGTGGTTCAATCTACTGGATTGATGTCTTTCGACTTCGTGGATCAACAGATCTATCAATAATCAGTGTAGTGAACTATCCCAGCAGATGTACTTTCTTCCAGTTATCAATTAATTATTTGAAAATAAATTATGATGTACGTAAATTGATCAGTTGCACGCGTTGATGTAGTTGGCCCTCAATCTTGGTTGTGTTTCTGGGCTTGAGGTTTGGTTAGTCTGGATGTTCAATTTATTTTGCTCTTATTTCACATCAGGGCTCCTTTTTTTTGGATTGTCTTAGTCCCAAGCCATTTAAACATTTCATATTTGGAATCTTGATTATGTTAGTTACGTCATTAGTAAGTAGTATATTATGAGTGTTAGTGAAAGCCATCACTTAACAATGCTAGAATTAGGAGAAAGATTTTTTTTATTAAAATTATCTTAGTAAAGACGGTAAAGTTTTTCAACCTCAAATTCATCTCATTCCCTATAGAACCAATGAATTCCTGAGTGTACATAGTCGATCATAACCTCTATCTTCGGCCTATTTCCCATATCTGTTGACTTCAACCCTCACCACCGCCATCGACTCCCGTAGTTGCTGCCATTGCTCTCATTGCCATCAGTTCCACCGCAGCTGCACCCTACTGCTGCTTCTGACACTTGCCATCGACAGTCTTGTCTTGTTGCTCCTGACCATATTTGTCCCTGTTGCTGTAGACACCATCTTGACCCTCACTGTCATCTTCACCCTCATTGGCTCCAGTATCAATACTTGCCATTGCTATCTCGACTCCTTGAATATGCGGCACCACTGCTGTTGTCCCTCATCTCCATTGTCATCCACCGGCTTTATGCCATGTCTTTCTAACCCTAATGTTATCACCCCAACTTTCATATGGATATAGATATCAATTTACCGAAAATAGATTTATCAATTGAAAGTACTTTCATTTCTAAATTCTAGATTTCTAATATTACTTGAAAATACGAAGTACAACCCGCTTAGGGCTTTTCATTTTTAGCTTTTGCTGGTTGTGACATGTTGCCATGAAAGAAGACTAGAATAATTGGCATTATCATTGTACTTGTATTGAGAAACAGTGTATTTAGTTTTAGTTGTGATTTGGTGTTCTTGTATCAATGTAAAAGTTACTGATTCAAGTATACCCTGTCGCTTATGGTGACACTTGAAGACTATTGATAATGTCTATATTACTTTTGCTGCATGGATTAATTAATTGCTAAGGAGACATGTCCGTGTCGGAGTTGTATTTGATACGTGTCCATATTTGATTCTATGATATTAATCGGGGATATTGTTGAAGACTTTTCGGCACATCCTAAAATCTATTTTCTATTCTGGATGCATTAAATCTGTATCAATGCTTAAGACATCAACAAGCTAATGCATCAACGCTATTAAATTGTTTGCATTCTTAGTTTGGATTCTGGTAAGATGTTTTTTTTTATCTTCTAGGTGTCATGTCTATATTTTTAAATGACCACCTGTGTATGCTAACAAATCATTCCCAGATTTTGTTAAAAAATTGTAAATCAGTGAATCCTATTCGTGTCATGTCCAGTATCCGTGTCCGAATCCATGCTACTTGCTCATGTATCTATATCCAAGTAAGCTAAGCATCCATGTAAGCTTGTGTGCTTGTATTTGGATTTGTTTGAAAATTACATAAGCTGGCACAAAAATTTATATCATTTCATTCTTTCAGAATTCAGATTCTACCCAAGATTATCCAATACAAATATTTAGCCCGTATGACACTCTATTTGTTGGCTCACTTGTCAAAGGTGACAAAACCCTATGATAACCAATCCATTAATATAATGCAGATGTAGATTGAGCAATTAATGATAAATGCACAAAAAGATTTATGAATTGACTACCATCAGGTACATGAATGGGACTATAGAATTATGTAGGAAAGAATTGTTGGTTGATGGAATGGATTTATTCAGCCCTTTAAGCACGCCATTGTTGAAACTTCCTTATGGAGCCCTTATATAATATTTCACTTGCTCACTTTGTTAAATATTAAGGTCTACATTTTCTGCTTTTAAATATCGACCAAAAAAATCTTATGTGCTGCTTATTTGCAACTGTTAAACCCATATGTGCATGAATCATTTATCTTTTTAGATATCATCAAGATTTTATCGATGTTCGGTTAATTGTATATTGAGCAGACTATACTTTCTAATAAAAATTGTTGATATTATCCTTTTTGACTGATCTAAATGTGATTATTTTCTATTGAAAATTGTTACAATCATTTGCAATTTACCTTTTGTCTTTCATTTGCTGTACTTCCATTTAGGATCCAGCAAACTCAACAATGGTACATTGTGACTCTAGGCTTCAACAGCTCTTTGGATGCGAAAACCTATCTATCTTGGGGGTACCTGAAATGGTGGCATGCCATTTGTGCAAGAAATTATGATGTATGGGATGTGGCATTAACCGGTTAGGCTTCAACACCTTATTTAATGTTCTCCGGTGCCTTTCACGTGTTTATAGTGGTTACTTTTGGAAGTTTGACATGTTCTACTTATTGACAGTTACTGAAAACTAGGGCTTGCATCTTAAGGTTAAGCCAGTCTCCACTGTCTATACTCTTCTATGCATATGCTCTATACTCTGTAGTCTGTACACATGCTGAAATGTACAGATTTAATAATCATACCATATATAAAGACACAATTTTGACAAAATTCAGTCGCTGGTTGTGCTGCACTCTTATTTTCATTTTAGTTTGACAATACATGGTCACCTTCTGACATATGATGTGTTCAATATGAATTGAACACCATTCCATTATGTCAGCGACTCAGCACAAATCCAGATGGATTTGTTTATGGTATCATACAAAAGTATTATGTCTAATAATCACTGTTTATATGATCCACATTAGCTACCCTTGAATAGATAAGCAGTTATTTTATGCTTGTCTAGCTTGTTTATGTGTGCTTCTCTAATCTTGCATAGCACATAATTGGATTATGCATCTTCACACGGTTAAAAGGAAACAGGTCTCTTGGGTGTTTAAATATCCATCACAAATAGCAAGCAAAGAAAATGGTAGAAATAATTGAAACAAGCTATTTTTTATGGAGCTCCAGTCCCCCATTAACTTTGTAATATTTGCGAGACCATCCTCAACTTTTTGATTGTTTCTCTATCATATTTTCGTCTCAGACCTAATCGAGGTGACTGCCACCTAATAATCTTGATTACCCTAATCTTCTTTTCTATTCTGCATGATACTTTTGTCCACCAAAACATATTCATGGCAATTTGCAGCTTTAACCATCTCCTGTATTTTTTAAAGGCTCAAGACCAAAAAAACGACCAAAAACTTTACCCTGTGGCAACAAACTACCAAATACTTTTTAAATGTACAAGAAACTACCACAGAACTTTCAAAAACTACAAGAAATGACCTCAAAACTTTCAAAAACTACAAAAAAAAACTACCATAACTAAGGTGCCATGTCGGCGGTAATTGCAAGAAACTGTCTCAAAACTTTCAAAGCGCGGTAGTTTATTGTAATTTTTCGAGTTTTTGATAATTTGTTGCCACGGGGGTAAAGTTTTTGGTAGTTATTTTTGGATTTAAGCCTTAATAAAATCTCAGCCAGGCGAAGTGCACATTGGTGCTGAATGAAATTATTATTCACATACTGCTGCATTTGTAAACACATTAAGAGATATACCCTAGACTATCATAATATGATTCCAGAAGTGCATGGTAACTAAGTTGACAATGAGAGGAGAGGGGAAATTTTAAGTTTGATTTGTTTGTTATAGGCTTGGTTTGTTGTTATAGCTTTGGTCTTCACTGGGGAAGATGGTGGGTAAGATGATGATGTAGTTGTGATTAAATTTTGCCAACAGAAGTTTAATGTAATTTAATCAAGTTTATTTTACATTGTGAAAATCAGAAGATGAAACACAGTTCTTAGGTTTAAGGCAAACAGCAATTGTAGTTTGTTACAATAGGATTGAAGTTGGAAACACAGGTTTTTTTAGCTAAAGAAGATGACCTTGATTTTTTTTTCCAAGGGGAAAATATACTATGGTGAATCTTGGAGAAAATCTGAAAACCGAAAAGGTTACTTTCGGTAAATAAGCCTATATTTTATTATGGTTTATGCTTTGCGTTTGTTTTTTGTGTCGTGATTTTAACATTATCTTCGGTTGTAGCTAAAGTTGTCAAATCATGATATGAATCGTATATCGTTTTTGTTTTTGTATCGTATCGTATATCTTAAAATATAATGATCACTTGTGTAATAACTAAGCAAGTGAGTTTATAACTATATTTTTTTATAATTATATGATTGAATTAGTAACATGGAACGGTATATTGCAAAAATTATAGAAAGTAGTATATTCCCCGCCACAATATATGTAAAATTCAAACAGAAAAATACGTGAAACAATATAAGTCATTTGAACCATCAGAACTCATAAGTTAATTAGATGATTAAGTTAAATGGTACTTCAGTCAAAAGGTGTAGCTCACATGACATGGTTATAAGTTTCACAAGCATTTTCTAACTAAGTTCACACGTAAATTAAAAACTTTCAAAAAATAACAAAACAAAACAACCAACCAATCATTAGCCTCCTATTAATTTATCGCTTATCATTATCATCGATGTGGATGTTCTCATCTTTCTCATCTTCGTGTTTATTTTCTATGAACCCCTCTTCTTCCTTCAATTCTACTAACTTCTTTTCTTTTGCAAGTTTTTTTTAAGAATAGCATTCAAAATTTCGAGGTCCTATAAAAATCAGATAAAAAATACTAAGAAATTTAAATTTTTTACTAAAATTAACTAGTAAATATAATCTTCATTATTATAACTAGAAGTCTTTAGATGATGTCATTAATCAACAAAATAAAAAAAATGGCAATTCCAATACCCAAAATTGAGTACTGTAGATGTTCAACTCATCCACCACAAAAGAAAAATATAATGAAATGAAATGTCAACAACCTTCTCTCGCATTACACATTCTCTCTCATGCTCAAAATCTCAAAAAGAGTTATGATTTACAAATTTATACATAAGTCTTTATATTTTTGTTATTTTGCATAACTTATAAAATTTTCAATTCTATTATTATTACCAACCACATTCATTTAATTTAAATTTAGAAAAACTATAGATATTTTTATAAATTTTCCTATAATGTCAAGAATAAAGATTTCTACACATGCCTTAGGTATATTAGTTGTTCAAAATATTCACACGTGTATCACACATGCAAAATACTAGTATTATTATTCCTCATTTATGCTTTTCATACCTTTGGTCCTCCATCAACTTCAAAGTATTCATGAATATCTATCCAAGAAGCATGTTCTACTAAGCTTAAGACCTTTCTCCTTCATCCGTCATTGGATTTCTTATCTGATAAAAAAATTGGATGATATGCCTTTTGTTTTGTTCTACTTTCTTTTGCCTTATTTTTAGTTGTAAGTTCTACTTAATATAAACCAAGGCATTAACTCTTAGTTTTTCTAATTTCTAATATATTTTTTCTTTGTGAGTGCACGCGAGTACGAGATGAGAGATTTTAAAGTCTTGCGTTTTGCGGCTCATATTAGTCAGGACTTTAGAGATGAGATATTTTATATTTCTAAGGTCTTTAAATCCGACATGGGAGATCTAGGCCCTCCCCAATAACAAATGGAGCCTTTAAGTATTGTATCGTTCATATTGTATCAGAACGTATCATATCGTACGATACGTATCGTATACCGTAACATGCGATAGATTTTTTGATACAGAGGGCCGATATGTATCAGAAACCTTTCATATCATATCATATCGTAATAGACATATCGTATATCGTAAGATATTAACAATTGTGGTGTAGCCTTGTAGGCTTCGGCTATTAACTGCAGAAGGAAAGGAACACAAAAGCTTAAGCTCATTCATATATGCAAGAATCATTAGAAGTATTCCTAGTAACCAAATATTTATTCTCTGAAATATTGTTTACTCTCTTAACATTGCATACATAATTTCTTTTTAATCCATGCCTGTAATGTTCAGTGCTATCAAATGTAGCTTATTTTCCTCTATTGTGTATGCAGATTTGTCATTTCAAGCATCATCTAGCTGGCCTAACCTATAGCTGAAACTTGATGGAAACATACATCTCATTATTTGTGCTCTTAGATAGTTGTATGTTAATTATGTTGACAGAACCAGTTTTATTTAACGACAAAGATATATCGACTCTGTTGTAGGCTTGTAGCGAGGAGAAAACTCATAGTTCTCATGCAGTAGTCAACTGTTCTTGTTCTTACAGTGTTCAGTATCAGTCTTTTTAAACATGTAAATGAAATGTTAAGACGGAAATGTTTATATCAGAAAGCAACCTTAGCTTGATTGCAGTTCCTTCATATTGTGCACTTTGCGTGTGCCTTTATTTCTTCTTATTATCTTTGATGACAGAGTCCAGACAGTTGCAGGTAACTCAAAATCGCCTTTCCCCCCTTTTTTTATGAGTTCTATGTTGTGTTAAAACATTTTTTGGACAGAATTGAATTATTTTAGTGGGTCTATTTTGGATTAGATAGGTAATTTTAGTGTAGTAGAAGTCGTGTTGATGCCATATTTGAAGGAATTTTTTTGTAAGGTCTTACCTTTGATGTTCTTTTATTGACAATTTACTTTAATCGTAAAATCCTAGATTGCATGTGTTTTCAGATTGTCCTGCTTTGAGATTAAAGTTTACCTTTTTTCTCATTCATTTTCTTTACTTATTTTTAGAACTTCTTTTTTCCCCGTGTTGTGCTTTTTAGATGTAATGTTAAAAGGTTAAAACAGAAAGGCGATGGAAGTAAAAACCAAAAGCATTTTTTTTTGGTAATAAAAGACATTGTAAATCATAGTGAACTAACTAGTAGTTCTGATAAAGCTTTTTGTTAAAAAGTGCAGGGATATTTTTGATCTGATAATGATGAAATTATTATACTACTGTTTTATTCCTGTTAAGAACAAGAAGCAAACTCCTGGAAACTCTGAAAGAAAAAATGATTTCGCAATTCCCAACTATTGATCCAATAGAGGGGCGCAGATCTATATAAAATATCTTCCCATGTTTTTATGTCATTATTTGCATCGGAGAATTTTAGGGTGATTATCATGTTTCGGTGAGGATATTTGCATTGGAGAATGATGAGGTATTGATCTGCTAGGGAGCACAATTTTTTTTTACTTAGAAGTACTATTTTATTTCATCCTACTGGTTATTTCCAAAAAGAAAGAGTTACCTGTGATTTATTTATTTGTTTTTGGCTGACCGGCAAGAAACCCCTCTAACATCTACTCCAATATAGAGAAAGCATCCTAGACTTTCTATAATCAGCACTTTGTCTAGGCCTGTCAATGGACGGATTTGGGTTAGCATGTCTTATATCCGTATCCATTTATTTTTTTATGGACCCAGACCCGTCCATTAAACCAACGGGTCTCTATGGAGTGTATCGTTTACCCGGACCCATTATTAATTGGGTTAGACCTGTTTACTCGGACCCATTTATCAACTTTAGTTTTTATCAGTCATTAGTATAACACAAAAGTTTACGATAAATTTCAAAAGTTAGCCTAAGAGGAAATATGAAAAAAGCAGCAAAAAACCCTAAAGAATTTAAATAATTATTTCCTATAAAAAAGAAAAGAAAAATAAAGTAAAATCCAACTTATATATCTTCTAGATCCTTCAAACTCGAGGCAAACGATGAGACAGGTATGACGTTACAAGGGTGGAAAGGTATAAGCGGTGCAATGGTGGAGAAATAGCAAAGAGAGATGTAGATGAGAGACACCAAGAGAAAATTAGAAGTTAAGAACTATGTTAATGTTACTTTTATACAGGTTAGGGTTTACATTAATTAATTATATATAAGATATATGGGCCGGGTCTAAACGTGTACGAACTAAACAAATCCAGACCCGACCCATTTATCAAGTAGTTAAATGGGTATATGACAGGTCTGGGTCTGGATCTAGAAGAACTTATTATACAAGACTCGGATTTTATCAGCGTGTCCGCCGGGTCTAGACCCGACCCATTGACATGCCTAAGCTTTGTCCCCCCTCAATTTTAATCGATTCTCAAAATACTCTTCATTTAAATATTTAATTAAAATATTTATATCAAGTTTTTTTTGAAATACCCCATAAAATTCTAGACAAATTTGATGTACCTCAATTATTCTTCGATATTAGCTACACCTCCCAAAATTCGTTACGTTTTTTAAAAATACTACATCATTAAATGATGATTAATTTTGACAGAAATCGAAAAAAATGTAAATATCCTCACAATGCTTTCTTATTCCTTACATGCTTTCAAATTCGCAAAACAAAAATTGCTTAATCGAATTAGGTTTTCTTATAAGATTTGATTGATTTATGTGTTTTATTTTGTAAGTGTTGATTGATTTGGTGTTTTTAATTTATGATTTGCATAATTCTAGGTCTTTTTAGGTTAGAATTTTCTAAAATTTAGGTAATTTAATTTTCTTAATTAGAAAGTAAATGGGGGAGAGGAGAAAATGAAAAGAAAAAAAGAGTTTATAAGAACAAAGAGGAGGAGAAGAAAATTATAATGAATGCGACTAAGAGATGGGAAGTGTAACGTCCGTGATTTTTCTATGCGTAAATAAAAGTTTTTTTTTTTCAAATTTTCCGGGTGTTAAAATATTTTTGAGACTTCATTTAAAATATAATGGGTGGAAAATGATTTATTCATTTTTAAAACTAATTAAAATAAATTTTTAGAGTTTAATATAATTTTTTAGAGTTTAAAATGAATTATTTTTAAAATGATAATGTTTATAAGATATTTTAAAATACCGGGAAAAGAAATTATTTGTAACCAAATTTTATTTCAAATTGAAGAAAATATTAAAATATAATTTCTAGAATTTTCCAAGATTTTAAAGTATTTTTAACAAAATTTTCAAAATCAAAGTTCTATATTAAAAACTGTTTAGTTTTTTAAAGAAAAAGAAAAAAAAACTAAAAAAAGGGGTGAAATAACCGGAGCCGTTGGATCTCAGATCCAACGCCCTAAGAACACTGGCGGCGGCCGGTAGGGGCAACGTGCCTACACACGGCCACGTGGCACGCGCATAGGCCGTTGGATCTATCTCGATCCAACGGCCATGATTAATCTGCGCCGGCAGAATATTAATATTGGTGCGATTTTGGGGATTCGGGTCGGATTTTGAGGATTTTATTTTTGGGAAAAAAATCTTATACATTCATTTTAGTTTTTCTTCTTCATTTTAACTCCGAAAATTTTGGAAAAAATACTTGGATCTTCGTATCGACGACGCAACGCTGTGGTGCTTCCCGATCAGACAAGAAAAATCTGAGCGTGGAGATATTAGCGTTTCCATGCAAGAAGAAGTATCGGCTTCTTGTATCCAAATCTCGACTCACTGTAGGATCCACCTCTCACCCCTTTTATCTATCACCTTCTTTTATCTTCTTGTTTAGATCTGAATATGAGACCCGCTGAAATAAATTAATACAGATTAAATCCTTGTTCATATTGATATTGCTACCAATTTGTATTTCTATAAAATCATAGATTTCATGTTGATAATGCACGGGTACCCCACACCCACGATCCATAATCCTAAACTGCGTTGTTCCTTATTGGATTGCTATTTTCCTAATCATGTTTTCCCTGAAATACCTTTGATTTATAAAAGCTAGTTTTCCAAAAAAATACCCCCGACCTATAAAAGTTAAGTTTTATTAGTAAAATACCCTTAACTTGAAAGTTAAGACTTTAAATAAAATACCCTTAAGTTTATAATGTAATATTTTTTTACATAAATACCCTAGAATTATTATGGCTAGTAATTCAAAAAATTAATTAGTCGGTAAGATCTTATCTTTTGAGCCTCGAGAAACCGTAGATAATACAATTTTAAAAATATCATGGACTTTTCATAAAATATTATTTACACTAAAATACCATGGAATTTTCATATATAATATTATCATTAAAATACCATGGACTTTCCATAAATATTATTATCATTATAGTATCATGAACTTTCCATAAAATATTATTTCATTAAAATATCATGTTTTTACTTAAATAATATTTACATTAGAATACCATGCTTTTACTAAAATAATATTTGCATTAAAATACATGAAATTCCTTATAATTGGTGTTTCATTAAAATACCATGAATGTTTATGATAATCCAATCATATGAACATTTCCAGTACTGAACACGACTTATGACACACCACACCACATGACATCGAGTACGGTTAGGGTTAGACGCGCGAACTTTGGTATGGAATCCACGGGTGACCATTTATGAGAAGATCCCGATATTGCGGGTAACTAGTCCGATGTACGGACGACCATTACTATTGAAGATTCCGATATACGGATGACCATATAACTGTTGAAATTCCATGTCTTGATGAACTATGCGCCAATTTTAATATGTAATTCCTATTTCACCAAATATAACGGAGCTGGGTAGTTTGATTAGGCAAGCTTGTATACGGGACTCAGATTCTCCCATTACTTGATCATGATCCGGGGATGAAACCGTATGTTTCATCCCCTAACCGTTGTTCCGTGGCCAAATGGAATAATCGCGAGAACCGGTACTCTTGTCTAATAAACTAATATGATCATAATACCCAGTAGATACTTTATAAAATTTACCACTACACTCACATGACATCATGCATTGCACACATTTGTTTTCCTTACCTATGTTTTTATGAGGCAATCCTACCCAAGTATAACTCACTGACGACCTTTCTTTTGATCTCTCTATCCCTGAAATGTCCGTTAGAGGAGGACGATATTTGTGAAGAAGGAGACGAAGGAGCGGAGCCCACAGATGAAGACTTTGCGTAGTTGACGCCCGACTATTAGGAGCTCTTTTAATTTTCTGTTGCCCACCTGTTCAGGGCCTGTTTTTCCGTTCTATTGATGTAATAAACAATCTTTTTATTTACCAGTACCCTGCGTTGTAATAAAAATTTCAGTTAATGAAAATAAATGATTTTGCTTTATTTATTTGTTTTGGTACATTGCTTGCATGTTTTTATACGTTTAATGTAACTGTATTAAGATAATCACCCTCTATACAGTTAGGTTACGGACCGTGCCACGTTATCGTTTCTGTTCTTTGGGAAGCGGGCCGTGACGGATTTTAGTGATGTCCCCTGCAGGTCCTCAATGTATTAAAATAAAAACATTAACTAATTTTATTATGTCTTTGAATCTTATCTATTTGATCATTTCCATATATATATATATATATATATTCCACATCACTCGTCATTATTTTCCTCCGTGTTCCATTATCCGATCATGGCTTTTCCTTTTTCAGGCCATGGTTAACCCTGGAGCAGCACTTTTTCCCAACGAGGACGCTCAGTCATGTATCACATTTGACCCCATACAAGAGAGTTTGGATGACGAAGTTGTCACGACCCAAATTTAGGAACGTGACCGGCACTTAAACCACGTGACGTCAACATGCGTAACGCAATTTAAGTAAGCCGAAAACCCAGAAATCTAAACCATAAAGAAAGAAGTAAGTGATAAAACATTTTCTTTTTTAAAACATTTGGAAATCTCAAGTAAAAATCTTAAAACTTAAATTTATTTTCTTAAAAATTTTGGCAACACCTTCTTTGTAAAACTAGTCCCGAAACGGGTACAAACACAGGATATAAATAAAGCATCCCCAAATGGGAGCAAATCACGTCCAAAGGCGGAAAACAACCACCACAAGCATATATACGACGCCGTAGCGAAGAAATAGATAATAAAAATGAAAAACGGCATAAAGAGATAAAACCACATAAGAAAGGCCGGCTCACACGAGCACGACACCCAGAGTCACAAAATATACAATATCGGTCCTCACAAACTCGTCTCTAAGTCAATACATGAAAATGTTAGATGGAGAGTACTAGATACAATGTGATATATAATAGATGTGATTGGATAGCCGCAAACCTACCTACAGCAAAAAGGCCTCACAGCCAACCGTAACGGTATCCACTGAAATAGATACAATAAGGAGCCCTGCCGCGACCACTCCTGCAAAACACTGTGGCACAACGGGGGTGAGTTGCCAACTCATGAATAGTAAGTAACATCATACAGATAATCGCAAGTATGCACGAACAACGATAATCTATCACATGCAATCTTATAGCATAAGTATGGCAATATGGATATGCAACAATTATGATCAAGGTACACCATCAAGTACTCCAAATACATGAAACAATGCATATCAAATAACTACTGAGTGTGGGATAAAACATATCATCATCAATGAATTATCATCGTGGGAAAACCAGTGTCCATCAACGACACCCCAAATCCCAATACCTCAGGCGCCGTCACTCTGATCGGCCCTCATATCCGTAAATCTCATGGAACCTGAGTGCCCAATATCGACACTCGAAATATCATGAAAACCCGTGTCCAATATCGACACGTAAATCCACATAACTCAGGCTCCGTCAGTCCGGATCGGCCCATACCCATCTCACGACTCCGGTCGGTATCCTCCGGATAGCCGCCGGGTCCAAACTATCACCGGTAGGTAGTAGTCCCTCTGCCAGGCTCATCGTCTACTGCAGAACATACCTTTCTTGCACCGGGGTACCATACCGGGTCCACCATGAACCCGCAAACGGATCATCCATCTCCTCGAATCGGGTTTCTAAAACAAATCTCAGAACCGAGAAAACTCATGATGGACGCATCGAAATATCATATCAAGAGAAACCGGGTTTTCAAAACAATGCATACTTTCTTGAAATATAACCATGGTTCTCAAATCCATAAATCACATGAAATCAGTATCTCAATGCGTAAATCCATGAAATATGATGCACGCAACATAGAACAGTAATATGAGCATATCAAGAAAAAACCGCTCTTTGAAATGAATCAAGTTTTTTAGGATATCATGCGGTTCCTAAATTGCCCAAAGTTAAATGCAACATCATATAAAAGTGTATATGTAGCTATAGCAAGGTATGTGTGTATGCATGTAGGCATGTATGCATGATGCAATTCATATGTGCAACAGAACAAGAATCAACGTCTAACTATTGATAATAATGAAAGCGGTACGATGCATATTCCCTTAGTAAGGTGGTACAAGAACAACAGCCTCAATGTCAATAACGAATGCAGTACCACATATATGTGTATGTTGTGAGTGTCATGGCAATTATCAACGGTGTGTGTGTGGCATACAATTCAGTGCTCGTGCTACATGAACCGTCAGTAATGGTGTAGTGTCCAATAGGTACTAAGTCAATGTACAATAAGTAATGGTATGTAAATAATGCTCATGCACAATCAACGCATATGCATATAAACATGTGGCTATAACATCATATCTAGCCCTCGACGCTTAACGCCAGACGGGCGATTCCCCCGTAGATGTTAAATCTACTCACCGATGATCTCGAGCTAGGTAAATCCAATCATCTGCTTTCCTTTCTTTGTAGCGTCCGTAGTCCCCGCAATCGATCCTAATATCACACAAAACATAACAAGTGCAACTTAGAAGCCGACTAATAATACATACAAACGACGTTTAGATCAACGCATCGACTCCTACAACTCTTAAGTGTTAGCTTAGTGTCTAACGTGTGTAGCGACATCCTAAATCAAATCTAAGTGCAGCAAGCTACACAAAGAACGCGAACCGTGTCGGATACCGTAACGCGCGTTGCCGAAACACTAGAAACTAGTAAAGTGTTCCCAGATTTTGCCTACGGTCAATATATAAAAATCAAGCAGTACCAAACACCCAGGATAACATACAAACAGCTACCCTCAAAACCACAACTCCCCAAGCCCCTACAAATCCGGCGACGCCGGAATTTCATCAAATCTCGCCGGGTCGACTAGGTTGGGTGGGGTACGGGTTTCAGGTGAATACTCAGGGCTTCTAACACAACACTACTATATTGCTAGATTTTACAGTAACCTATCATAGTGATACCAGATCACAGAGACTCCAATATATTACTAAAAATACGATATTGCACAAAAACTATAATTTTAGTATTCTAAACAGCAACTAATAAGCAACACAACATCATAAAGGCCTAATTAACAGTCAGAGATCACTACTTTACCACACTTGTTCAAAAACCCTAGCTTGCCATGCTCCAAGTCATCTCTAGTGGTTTAACTTGACTTTGTGAGGGTTTTACTGAAGTTTAGTGAGGATTTGGCTTAGTTTAGTGATGAACTAGGTAAGGTTTCAGTTTGGGGAAGAAAATGAGAAGGAGAATAAGAAATGAGAGTGTATGAGTGTTGAGGGAAAATGAGGGTGTATGAGTGTTGATGGAAAATGAGGGTGTGAGGTTAGAAGATGAGCCATGCCCATTCTCTCTCCTCATTAAATGCTCCCATGCTTGCCCCATGCCTTATCATTCTCCATTGTCAACTCTCTCTCTCCCTCTCTTTCTCAAGTCAACCCTTATTCAAATAAATGAGGTGGGTTAAGATGGCTAAAAAATTGGTTTAGGGTGCCATGGCTACTTAAACATAGTTAACACCCCCATAATCCCCAAGTGTGCAAGCTAAAACAAATAATAATAAAATATTAATTAATTTTTATAAAATATGTGAAAACTATTTTGGTTAACTTTTTACTAAAAACCTGCATTATCGCTTAATTAACACTAATCGCATTCTAAGGTGTTACAATCTTCCCCCCTTAAAGAAATTCGGTCTTCGAATTAAAAAATCTTACTATGCGTACCTTCAAAGAGATGAGGGAATTTCTTCCGCATCTCGTTCTCGGCTTCCCAAGTGACATCTTCACTATTCGGGCCACGCCAAAGAACCTTCACAGATGGTAAGACCTTTGACCGAAGTTTCTTCACCTGCCGATCCAATATAACTACCGGCTGCTCGGTGAACGAAAGATCGCGCTCTAGCTGAACGGTCTGGTGCTGGATCATGTGAGAAGGGTTATGAAGGTACTTGCGAAGCATCGATACATGGAATACGGAGTGCACATCCGAAAAACTGGGCGGAAGTGCCAAACGATAGGAAACGGTACTAACTCGCTCAAGGATCTCAAAAGGACCCACAAATCTGGGACTAAGCTTCCTTTTCTTCCCAAATCTCATCACGCCCTTCATCGGAGAAATCCGTAGGAATACATGATCTCCCACTGCGAACTCAAGCCTGCGACGACGACAGTCGGCATAAGACTTCTGTCTGTACTGGGCTGCTCTCATCCCATCCTGAATCAACTGGATCTTCTCCATAGTCTCTTGAACTGTCTGGGGTCCCAATATCCTGCTCTCGCTGAGTTTGGTCCAACAGACTGGCGATCGACACTTTCTACCATACAAAGCCCCAAAAGGCGCTATCTGAATCGTCTCCTGATAAAAGTTATTGTAGGAGAACTCTATCAACGGCAAGTGACGATCCCAACTGCCACCAAAATCAAGTACGCACGCACGAAGCAAATCCTACAGTATCTGTATAGTCCGCTCTGACTGACCATCGGTCTGCGGATGGAAAGCGGTGCTAAAACTCAATCGGGTACCCAAAGCTTCCTGAAGCTTCTGCCAAAGACGGCTAGAGAATTGGGTGTCCCTGTCGGATACGATGCATGTGGGAACGCCGTGCAAACGCACAATCTCATCAATGTACAATTGAGCATAACCGAAAGTGGTATTCACTGGAAGGAAGTGAGCCTCTTTCGTCAACCGGTCAACAATCACCCAAATGGAGTCATACCCTCGACTGGACCTGGGTAGACCCACAACGAAATCCATGGAGATCTGTTCCCATTTCCACTCCTGAACGGATAAGGGCTGCAACTCTCCTGCCTATCTCAGATGCTCAGCCTTGACTTGCTGACAAGTCAGACACTTCGAAACGAAATCCGAAACATCACTCTTCATCACTGCCCACCAGTAGACATCTCTCAAGTCACGATACATCTTGGTGGAACCTGGGTGAACACTATAAGCAGATTGATGTGCCTGCTCTAGGATCTCACGTCTCAACCCATCGGTATCAGGTACACACAAACGAGTCCCAAAATGTAGCACACCCTGGTCATCAATCCCAAACTCCGAATCTCTACCCTGCCGAACATGCTCAAGAATCTCAAACAAACGTGCATCGTCGGGCTGTTCCTCACAAATACGATCAAGTAGAAGTGGATGGGCGCGGACATGAGCAAGCTGTCCCCCAGTGGAAGTGAACTAAAACTGTACTCTACTATCGCACAAGATCTGCCAATCTGCAGAAGACTGTCTCTGAACTGCGCTCAACTGGGACAAGATACCCCCGGGCCTATGACTCAAAGCATCAGCTACCACATTCGCCTTGCCCGGATGATAAAGGATCTCACAATCATAATCCTTCATGAGCTCCATCCAACGGCACTGTCTCAAATTCAGATCCCGCTGCTGGAAGATGTATTTTAAGCTCTGGTGGTTTGTGTAAATCTGATAAGACTCTCCGTATAAAAAGTGTCTCCAAATCTTAAGCGCAATGACCACCGCGGCCATCTCAAGATCATGAGTGGGATAATTCTGCTCGTGCTTCTTCAACTACCGGGAAGCATAAGCGATAACTTTATCATGCTGCATCAATACACAATTGAGCCCCACTCGAGAAGCATCACAGTAAACGACAAAGCCGCACGATCTAGAAAGCAAAGATAAGACTGGTGCAGTCATCAACCGAGTCTTCAACTGCTGAAAATTCAGCTCGCATGCCTCAGTCCAAAGAAAAGGAACCCCCTTCCTGGTCAGTCCGGTCAGCGGTGCAGTGATACTCGAGAAGTCCTGCACGAAACGGCGGTAGTAACCGGCTAAGCCCAAATAGCTACGGACCTCTGTCACTGATACAGGTCTAGGCCAAAGCTGTACGGTCTCGATCTTCCTTGGGTCCACACGAATACCGTCTCCCGTAACCACATGACCCAGGAAGCCAACACTATCAAGCCAGAAGGTACACTTCGAGAATTTAGCAAACAACTGGTGCTCTCTCAATATCTGCAAAGCAATCCTCAAGTGCTGCTCATGCTCCTCTCGACTCTTGGAATAAACCAGAATGTCATCAATGTAGGGTGTTTTCCGTCACCCCATTGAGATGGGAATACGCGTGCGCTTGTCAGGCGCATTACAGATTCCCCCTGCCTAGGGTAGGCTGGGGTTTATTGATTATGGGGATTCGAATCTCCGGCAGCCGCGAACTAAGCTGCCGTTAATTACCCCTCGCTTTTGGAGTGAGAGAATCTCCGATTGACGGGTCAAACAGGTCATGCGAACTCAATGTGCAGTGTTGTGTTTTGAAGGGGTTTTGGATATATAGGGGGTCCCGCAGAGTTGTTACGGGGGTCCCACTACCCTGATAGCGGGCTGGGGGTCAAAGGGGCTAGCAGCCCCTTGCGGGGTGTGGGGCAGCGCCCTGTTAGAAATTTTTTCTAACGGAGACAGTGCTGTGGAATTTGTGTGTGTGTATGTATGTATGTATGTATGTATGTGTGTGTATATATATATATATATATATATATATATATATATATATATATATATATATATATATATATAAGGGAAAAGCGCCTAAAGGACGCGTGGGGCCAGCGCCTCACATGCCCAGCACGCAAGAGCTGGACGCTGGGAGCCAGCGCCTCACATGCGCGGCACGTGGGCGCCGGGCGCGGGCGCCTCACATGCACGGCACGCGGGCGCGGGCGCCTCACGTGCACGGCACGCGGGCGCCTCACGTGCCTGGAATGCGGGCGCCTCACGTGCCTGGCACGCGGGCGCTGGGCGTCGGCGGAAAAAAGGGTGGTTAGCCTCTGCATAGGGAGTTGTACTCCCGATTGACTTTTGGAGTTGAACTCCTAGAAAGAAAGACGTTTTTTATGGAGTTAAACTCTCAGAAACTTTAATTTGTAGAGTTAAACTCCAAGAAATCTTTGTAAATGCTCAAGAAAACCCCTTTCTTCTCCCCTGAGCGTTGGATCTTTCCCAAAATGGGGTCTTTGGAGATGGGTCTCCTTCTTCCTCCTCTGTTTGGCTGGATCTTGAAGAACAAGAAGTATGGGATTTAAAAAAAATCTCTCATTTTTGAGATCTGATGGGAGATTTGAGTTCCCCTTTGTGTGTTTTGTGGTGAAAAACTATTTATTTTTGGAAAAGAAAGTGATACTCTTTATTTAATTCAAAGAAAAGGAGAAGGTTTAGAACCTTGAGCAAAGAGGAGAAAGAGGCACAAACCTTAGAATTTTAGAGAATGAATTATCCTTTTTTTATTTCATCATCATGTTGCCTTTTTATAGGCTTAGACATTTACATATAGCTCATTTGGCTTTACAAAATGGCATTTTTGCCGATCCCATGCCTCATGTGCTCATTTCTTTTGCACATAAGCCATGTGCTTTACAAAAATTTGGCTTTATGCCCATTTTTCTTACATTCATGCATAAAAAATTACATCAAAATTATTTATTACATAATTTTTATTTTGGCATGGGGGAGGTCGGCCGCGGGGCTCGACATGGGCATGGGCCCACTTGCTTGGGATTGGGCCCGCTTACTTAGGGTTGACCTTGACTTTGACCCGGTCAACTGGGGTGCAAATTTTGACCCCAAAAAAGTGCCCCCAATCAATAAATGCACACCGCGCATATGAGTTGTGTGCATGAAATTGATGGATCTTGAAGCTGGACTTCGATGTGGAACATCATTCCGGGGGCGGAGCATCTCTCGGGGAGCATGATTCCCGGGGATCGGAGCATCATTCCGATTTGCGGAGCATAATTCTGGGGATCGGAGCATGATTCCGATGAGAGGAGTATGATTTCAAAGGGGTCAGAGCATAATTCCGACAGGCGGCAGACATTCTGACCGAAGCATAATTTCGATGCAGAAGTTGATTCCTAGGCGAAGCATAATTCCGACAGGGAAAGCAGATACTCCGAGGCGAAGCATGATTTCAACACGGGGTACATTCTGAGACGAAGCATGATTTCGATGCAGAGCTTGTTAGTCGACTTGATTCCGAGGCGGAGCTTAATTCTGACGGGGAGGTCGTTGGTTGACTTGATTCCAGGATGGAGGGTAATTCCGAAGAGGAGGTCGCTTGTTGACTTGATTCCAGGGCAGAGCATAATTACGATAAGGAAGATAGATACTCCGAAGCGAAGCATGATTTCGACACGGAGTACACTCTGAGGCGAAGCATGATTCCGACGCAGAGGTCAATTCCCAGTCGAAGCATAATTCCGACGGAGAAAGCAGGTATTCCGAGGTGAAGCATGATTTCGACACGGGGTACGTTCTGAGATGAAGTATGATTCCGCCGTAGAGGTTGTTGGTTTGATTTGATTTGGGTTGACATCAGCATCGCTACACTGGAATATGGTACCGGAAGCGAATTATCATTTGCCATGAGAGGATTTAGGGATTTTGGTTTTGGTTTAGCCTCAGCATCGCTACACTGGAATGTGGTACCAGGAGCGAATCATCATTTGCAGTGAGGGGATTTCCCCCGTTCCCAGTTTAACAACTTAGGGGTCATCTGTTCCTAGTTTAACGACTTAGAGGTCATCTGTTCCCAGTTTAAAGACTTAGGGGTCTATTGGATCAGAAGTTTGTAATTTTGGGGTAGGGGCCGGCATCAGCGTTGCTAACACTGAAGCACAGGTGCCAGGAGCAATTCATCATTTTCCTTTCCTTGTTGGGGAGCGATGGCTTAGGAGACAGGTTTAGGTCCCTATCATCTAAGACTTTTCAATTTTATGTCCCGTAAGGTCCCATAAAAGCATTCTCCCTACGAGTCGAAAGGATCTCATAGGTGTACTTTCTCCTTAGGAGTCGTAGGGACTCCCAAGTGTGTTTTTCCTTTATGAGTCGTAAGGATCCCACGAAGGTTTGTTCTCCTTATGTATCATGAGGACACATGAGTGGGTCTTCCCAATAGAGCATAATTCCAAGGGCGGAGACCGGCCGCGTTTCTGGTGATTGCGGTGGGGCATGGGTGTGATGAGAATTATTTGAGCCCGTGGATTGTATACGGTAGTCAACTTGGGGACCAACCGTAGGGTCGGAAGAATTTTGGGAAATTGGATTTTGGTTGGCGTCTGCAATGCTGCACTGGAATATGGTACCAGGAGCGACTCATCATTCGCCGTTTTGGGATTTGGAATTTGGTTGGCGTCTGTATCGCTACACTGGAATATGGTACCAGGAGTGACTCATCGTTCGCCGTTGGGAATTTGAGTTTTGGACGGCGTTTGCATCGCTGCACTGGAATATGGTATTGTTAGTTGTATGTATGCCCTAGAGGCCAGTATTGTACAGATGATGTATATTATATTGGATGCTTGGACATATATAGAGAGGACTTTCTTGCTCGACATGATAGTATGCTATCTGGTTGCTCTTTATCTTAACATGTATACTTGTCTCTTTATATTGTCTTATAGTTACATGTTGGTAAAGCCCTTAGGATGTGTACTTGACTACCTGGACTATGATGTGGATCATACTAGTGGGGACATGGTAGTCCATAAGTACATCCTTCAAGGTCCCTAGTCGTAGGTGTATCGAGACGGGGCATCGATATACCAGTGTAGACTAGCGTATACGCTTCTCGACCCATGAGATGGGCGATGGATGATCCCATATCCATTGGTGTTTGACATCAGAGATGGTATACGGGTGCTCAGTGATGACTGGGTACACTGGACGGACTCGCCGAGAACTCCCAGATGGTATTATACCTCACGTCAGATGGCAGTTCTCTGGTGACACTTGTGCAGGTTAGTCTGTAGACCCGAGATCGTCATAGAGTCTTGTGTGATTCCCACTGTTCTTTGATTTCCACCTTACCACGTCCATGAGGGCGTGCAAAACGGTGATTTTTGGGTACAGTCCCGAGTCACATGGAGGCAATGAGCGATAGGAGGGGTTTCGTCTCTCCCGGTATTGGGGGTTGATGTTGCGCTGTGCTCGATTGGCCGTAACAGGGAAGTCCCTGGCCAGGGCTGTTTTAGAGATTTACTGGTAAGTGTTACCAGTAGTTTCTCGACCCGTTATGAGCCTCACATCGGCACGACTTATCGGTTATTGGGGTCTGACGTTTACCACCCCTAGACTTGATATGCGACATATCAGACGAGGAGACCGGACTGTACGGGAAGTGTTACCGGCAGGCTTTTACAGGAGTTGGAGCGGGCTTGCTTGCTGATCTTCTGATCGCTCAATACCCGGGTAGCAGTTACGTCCAGCTAGTACCGCTGACGGCTTGTGGGTGTTTGATGCGATCATCACCTACTGCCGGCGTATTGACGAGTCTTTAGAGTCCTACACAGAGGTTTTACTGGCTCAGGCAAAACGAAATAGGAGCGCATATGTGATATGTGCGAGACCGAGAATAATGCGTGTATGTGATACCGTATTCTATTCTCGCGACTTTTTGTATCGGTCGGTTATATATGATATAGCCGGGTTATCGAATCAAGTGTTGATTCGATAAGTCGATACATTGGCTGTTAGTCGGTTATATGTGATATGACCGGATTATTAAGTTAAGTGTTGATTTAATAATTTATTGTATAATTGTATATTTGATATACTAGTTTACATTAACTAACAATTGTTCACTTTAGGGTTTTTCTCACATGAGCACAACTTTAATGTATATATGATATATATATTAAAAATGTGTTTTCTTATTGTATCATGGTTGATGATACACATGACTTAGGTGTATGAGAATTACACCATGCTATCTATTATGTTGGGTTTTTATATTTTAAGTAATTACAAAATTAGTGGAGGATTAGCACAATGCATGAAGCTTGTGGAAGCTTGTGTATGCATTGACTAATTCCATTAAATTTGTTTTTACTATGGATATTTCTTAACCCAACCATAAGCACTAGCCATGGTTATGTCTCTACAAGAGTTAGTATATGATACTCACTCACCATGGTTAGCTTTCTCACTTGATCATTATCCTCATCTCTTTCTTTTGTTCATCTTCTTCTTCATTAGTGAAAAAGAAAAAGCTTGCTAGGGTTTGATCCAAAGTGAGAAAGATTGTGAGAAATAAAATTCTAAAGAGAACCCACTTCCTATTTCTCCATCCTCTACTAGACTAGCACTTTAGTTTAGGATGTTTTCTTCACTAATTCTCAAGTTAGTGAAGCAGAAGCTTGAGTTGGCATTCCCTCGACATAGATCATCTTCGGCCTCGAAGACTTCAAGCAAGGACGCGTCTTTCGTCTCGTGAAGCCATGAAAGGGTCCGGGAGAACCGCGATCGCAGCGAAGGGACTTCAACAAGGAGCTAAAGAAGTGAAGGACCGATCTATAAAGGTTGTATTTCGTATTCACTTAGTCGTAAACGTAGTTTACTAGCATATGAAACCCTAATTTTCTAGCAACGATCTTGTTTAGGGTTATTCGGCACGGCTAAAATTTTAAACGGACATGGTTGATGTATTGTAGAACCTTATTAGAGTGCCTAGTAACCCTACAGTGGTATCAGAGCCTAGCTAGAGCATTAGGCGATGTGTTAACGAAGTTAAAACTCCGAACGAACCTGAATATGTCAAAATGAACCCCTCTTTGTACATTTTTTAAAATCTGTGGTTTTTCAGAATTAAAAATGCTCAAAAAAATCAGCAGGGAATTCTAAGGGTTACCATGAAAAACGAGCCCCCAAATCCCCCACGTGGCCGCGGAACCGCGGCACTAAGCCACATGTTGCGGCGGTTCCGCGACATTAAAATGGTTTTGGGGACGGTTCTTTATGTAGTAACATCCGTAGCTATTCCTTATATTTTCTGGGTATTTTGTTTTCTGACTCAAGTGTTGAGTAATCTGGGGTTTATTTTGTATTCGTCGATTCGATCGGAATATTTAATTTCGTTATGTTTTCCGGATATTTAGAAAGTATTAAAATGTTCGAACGGATATCATTAACTCAATTTTTCCCAGCACGAAAAACGTTCAAGTGTTGAATTTTTCTCGGGTTTAAATCTTTCGGAAAAACGTGAAGTAATGCGATAGACCCTCTAGAAGACAACAAACCTTAACTCGATTATGTGACCGTCTTGAACTGCCTTTTGAACCTTAGGGTTTGAGGCAGTACGACGTGCCACATGTGAGGCGTTGGCTTGACCCTTCTACGGCTGGACCGTTGCTACTGTGACATATTGTGGAATTTTTGAACTCCGCTCAAGTGTTGAGCTATTTAGGAAATCTTGAGTATTTGATTATTCGATCGGAAAGTTTAATACTGTCTATTTATCTGGAATGTGATACAATATGTGGAATTCACACAGTTAGGCATGAAATGCGAAGTATGTGATATTTCGGATTTACGATGTCTAAAGAGATCGTGGATTCCAAATGTTGTAGTTTTACTCTTTTTTTTTGTGACCGTAAGTGTAATATGTGATATCGCCGGTTTCGTTGCTATATGTGAACGACAATTGGGATGCGCATATTTACTTACGTTGATGACATGTGATGTTATGTGTTGCTGGATATGTTATATTGGATCGTCGTGTTCTGAATAGCCGGGTTTTTTTAATGTGAGATGAGAGTTTTTATTTTCATTCATGTAAAATAAAATGTATGTAATATTCTTTTATTGGGGCACTTCCGGGATGAGGTTGATGTCACCTTTTGTATATTATTTATTTTTCCGCACTAGGATAGACCCAAGGTGGAGAGCACAAGTAACCGGGTTCTAGAGTCCAGTGGGAGACCAACTCGAGGAGTCGAGTAAGGGTCTCCTAACTCTAGAATTGGTAGGGTTGCTTGCCGCTCTCGTAGGGGTCTAGGGGTATGGGTTTGGCTATTCATCGCGACTGTGGAATCCGTGTTTTATAGAGGCTCAAAATAAAATACGGACGTCCTAGTATATCCAATGTTTCATATGTTTCTTCTGCTGCGATATCTGTGATGTGATCATTTGATTGCTGTGATAAATACTGTATATAGTATATATGATATATTATATAGGCGTTACTTATGTTTTACATCCGCGCTAGCCCTGGCTCGCTCTGCCGTTAGTTACCTAACCTAACGGTGCACGAGGGGACATCGAGGCGAATGCGGATGGCATAAGTGTACGTCGTATTTATCTGTGATGTTTAGGTGACTTAAATGATGGGACTTCATTAATGTGATTAATGAAAGAAAAGAAACCTAAAAGATATTGTAGAATCAAATTTTTCAAAAAGGGTAGCTACAGTTTTTGCTTTGCATAGCGATATATATGATATATCCCGCACCTTATTCAATGAGGAAAGAGCCGAGATCCCTTCACCGGGAGCGACCTCTTTAGCAAAACTGGCAGATGCTACAACACTCGGTTTACTTTTGATTGCTTTTGGAGTTTTGCTTTGCATAGCGATATATATGATATATCCTGCACCTTATTCGATAAGGAAAGAGCTGAGATCCCTTCACCGGGAGTGACCTCTTTAGCAAAACTAATAAAAGCCTCAAAATCACTCCATTTCAAAATTCACATGATTCTACAACGATATCAAGTTCATTACGCAATAGGTTTTCAGAAAAACCTGTCGTAGCCCTCCGTCATTTCAGATAAGTCCTACTTAGTATTCGTGCTACGTTTGTTGACCTCCGTCAAGGCGTAGTGTGCGGTAGCTAACTAGTATTTATCAGCTTATGCATATGATGCAGATTGGATTAGGGTAGTCGTACGACCTTGTTGACCTCCGTCAAGGGTCATGCGGGTGGGTTTGATTCAATTAAGAAATGACGGGTTGAACTTGACTTGCACCCTATGGTTTGTTGACCTCCGTCAAGGTCATGGGATGCTTGGGGCAAAATATTATCGGGAATTTCAAGTGTTGAGATTTGCAATGAGATTGCATACCTTCTATGAGATAGTTGGATCCCGATACCCACTGCGAGTAATTGTTACTCCTGAGAGAGTTTTACATAGGACAATTAGCCGATCAAGTAGGTGTCTAGAAAGGTGTTGTAGGGTTGCTAGGCACGCGCACAAGGGTCTACGAGGCATCAACCATGCCTGATTAAAAATTTACCCGTGCCGAACAACCCGAATACGGAACTTTAAACTAGAGATTAGGCGAAAACAAGCATGCTAAACACTTTAACACTAAGTGAGAGGGATTACAACCTTTGTAGATCCAGTCCTTCACTTCATATGCTCCGTGTTGTGGTCCCTTCGCTGCGATCATCGGGATCCGGATTCTCGAGAGGTTCCACGAAGAGAAAGACGCAACCTTTGCTTCCGATCTTCGATACTAAGATGATCTACCTTGAAGTTTCTTTAACACAAGCTAACACTCATGAAATGATGTGAACACCCTCATCTAAATGGCAAGGGAAGATGAGGATGATGAAGTAGGATTTTTGCTCTCTTTATTTATATTTTTCTCACAATTATTCATCACCTTTGAAAAATCAAGCAAGCTTTTTCATGGAAGAATGAAGGAGGAAGAAGATGAATAATCATTTGTGATGAATAATAAAAAGGTTATCATAATTATTTATGCAACCATGGTTGTAGTAACCAATGTAGAGAGTTTACTAGGGTTAGGGTTTGGGTTGTGTCACGCCCCGCTTCCCAGAGTACGCAAGATTGAGCACGTGACATAGCCAACCATGCTACCTGTGGGTAGGAAGTATCCATCCACAGTCACATTACGGCTGTAGAGATATCAAGAACAAGATAAACAAACTATCTAACACATGTCCAAATCCATAATAACCAGAGTCAATGATAAATAAGTGCGGAAGCAAATGATCCAATGCAATAACAGAAAGGTACGTCCCGTAATGCGGGATCACACCTGGAAATAAAATGCAATAAATGAACTAACCACTACAGAACTCACAAATCAGCCTGCTGGCTGAAGTACTCCTGCTCAGTCGTCGACAATGGTAAAGAATCTGGGCCATGCAAAACCCAGACGTCAGCGCGTCATGTCAACCAGTAATATAATATGAACATGGTAATAAGCAATGCAAATATGAACATGAATAAAGCAGTACTAAGAAATAACAGTGCAGGGTAGTGTGCAGTGGGTACCTATACTGTTCTATCGGGTTTCTATTCTAAAGTCTTTGAAATCAATTGATGAATCGTCGATGTAACTCAATAGTATCCCGTGCGTGCCCGGGATCACGGTCAAGGTCCTCGGGGCTGAATCCGAGACGTGCCGCTAAGCAGTAATAGGTAGTAGGATGGATGAGTGATGTCAGCATCATCACTCCCGGACTGGCCAAGCCCGTAAGACTGATCAGAACAAGTATCGAACTGTTGAGTTACAAGTCGGTTTCACCTTTGATTTCCCCATACCCCCAAGTTATGTATGTCAGGTCAGGTATTCAATAGTCAAGGACTAATGCCAACACAAAATCAGGTAAAGTAGGTCTGTCTGGATAGACAGCAGGAATGGTCAGGTTTGTCGGCATTAGGCATGAGATCAGGTAACAGGTCAGGTCACGTTTTAACAGGTTGAGTCGATATGTATAGGGTGTCATGTCATGTCAAGAGTGTACGGTACCATGTCATGTCAAGTAGGAAGTGTAACAGGTCATGTCAGGAAGCACAAGATGTCATGTGGGTGCTCATAATCAAACTAACATAAGCATATGTATAAATAAACAAGCATGAGTACTATCAGAACAATAAACTGGAACATGTAATATGATATGTAAATAAATATAATTTCAAGGATATGGATGCACGGTTATCGATTAGGGTTACATTTATAGTTCCAATATTAATTAGGATGCAATTTATTAAACATGGAGTGTTAATATCACATTATTATGTAATAGTGTGATCTATGCTTGCAATTATATGTATCTTAAATGCGATAGATGCAAACGGGTATCCGAAAAGTTATAAAACTGTAAAATGGTAATGTGGGATGTACAACTAAACAATATGTGATATAAATATTGATATAATAATATTAATATGGATAGCATATTCAAAGCGATTAGTAACTATAAAAGATGTATTGATTAACCATGCACAAGAAGGTTCCGTTCAGAAATTCAGCGTCACCCTAATTTGTAAAATAGCTTAAAAATAACAAATGTTCTCCAAAAGAGACGTATCTTATACCAAAACAAAGATAATTCAATAAGGTTTTCAGTTTTATAAGTATAAGCATCTCAGGTTATCGCTACAAAAAGTTATGAATATTCGAAGTTGAAAGTTTGCTGCTGGAATTTCCTGGACAGCAGTTTGGAGATATTTTCATTTGCATTTTACGTTATTTAAACAATTTATTTTGCAAGTAAATATTTCATAGAGTTATATTATTCTGAATTAGCTTCGTAACGAACTAAAGAACGTGTACTAATGATTTTTCTATGATTTATAATGAATTTTATAATATAAGGTGTACAGTAAATTTCAGATTTGTCATATCCGATTTTTCAACGACGTTTTATATGTAAACTATAAGATTTTCAAATGTATAACATTATAAAATGAAGATTATAAAAGTATATAGCATGTAGCAAGATTAACTTGCCTCGATGGGTCGCGAATCGGGAAAACGGAACGTTAACCGTCGGCGGGGAAAACTCGCGACGGCGCACGGTTCACGGAATGAACCCAAACGACGAACAAAGGAACCACACGGGTCGGGGTATCTCGCTGGAACGTCGAGAAACGTCACCGGCACGACGGAATTCCGGCAATAAAAGAACAGTTAAAAGAAATGAGAAACGAGACATGAAGCAAGAAGAGAAAAATGATAAAGAGAAGTACGAGAGAATATATAAAGGGGAGAGAGAGAGAAAATGGAGAGAAAGAGAAGAAGGAGAGAGAGAAAGTGGGGCCCACGGGGTTAAAGGGGAGGTTGCGATTGGCTGAGAGAATAAATTGAGAAGGATATAAAAGATTGTAAAAAATATTATATGGTTAACTTAAAGATTTAAAAGATAGGTAATGAACAGTAAGATATCAGATTAGTTAGAAAAATATATGCGAAGGTTTTAATAATATTAAAATTTAGGATTTTGGCGCCAAATGAAACATTTCCAAATTGCACCCGGGTTGGGTCCAAAAATTCGAAATTCAAATAATAGGATTTTAGGCGGGTTCCAAATTTTAAAATGAAATGTTTTATGATTAAAAAGCATACTCCCAAAACGGACACACGCACGTGCACGTAGCCATCCAAACTCGCCCGTTTCACTGAACGGGACGGGAACACAATGCACGGACGCTACCACGAGGCTAAGGGTGTCAAGTAGGCCAAGATGAATATTTTATTTTAGATGCTAAAATTTGTTATATGCAGAATGACTTAGCCAGATAAAATTTTACAGTAAGACCCAAATAAGCAAGATAAATGAAATGAGTAATATCTAATGCTCAACCAATAACAGAAAAATAGCAGCATTGGGCTCGGGTGTTACATTATACCCAACTACAAAAGAATTTCGTCCTCGAAATTCCAAGAATACAAGATAGAAAACTACAGGAAAATGTGAGGAAACTTCTGTCGGATCTCGTCTTCTCGCTCCCAAGTGGATTCTCCATGCGATCGATTACCCCAAGAAACTAGCACAAGAGGGGTAACCTTGTTCTTAAGAACCTTTTCTCTCCGATCCTTGATTTCAACTGGTCGCTCTTCAAAAGTTAGGTCCTCCCGTACAGTCAACTCCGAATGATCCAATACTTGGGTTTCATCTCGAACATACCTCCGTAGTTGAGATACATGAAACACATCGTGCACACCTGCCAAGGACTGTGGTAACGCCAAATGGTACGCTACCTCTCCAACACGCTCCAATATCTCGAAGGGTCCAACGAATCGAGGGCTAAGCTTTCCCCGACTCCCAAAGCGAATCACCCCTCTAGTCGGTGATATCTTCAGGAATACCAAATCACCCACGGCGAACTCTAGAGGTCTCCTTGACGTGTCAGCCCAACTTTTCTGTCTGTCTTGAGCTGCCTTCATATGCTTCCTGATTGTATCCACCTTCTCAACTGTCTGTACCACCAAATCTGGTCCCAGTAATCTCCGTTCACCGACATCGTCCCAACAAACAGGTGAACGGCATTTACGACCATACAAAGCTTCAAATGGAGCCATCTGAATAGTTGCCTGAAAACTGTTGTTGTAAGACAACTCCACCAAAAGTAGATGATCCTCCCAAGACCCCTTGAAGTCCAACATGCATGCTCTCAACATGTCCTCAAGAGTTTGAATCGTTCTCTCCGACTGACCATCAGTTTGAGGATGATAAGCTGTGCTAAATTTCAGTCAAGTCCCCAAACTTTCCTGTAAACTCCTCCAGAAGTGTGATAAGAACCGAGTGTCCCGATCGGACACGATGCTCACCGGTACGCCATGCAATCTTACAATCTTCTGCATGTACCGCTCTGCCAAAGTCTCCGTTGATTGACCAACCTGGAAAGGAATAAAGTGAGCTGCCTTGGTCAACCGATCAACAATCACCCATACTGCATTGTTGCCTTTTGGACTCCGCGGTAAAGCCGTCATGAAATCCATGGTTATATGTTCCCACTTCCACTGAGGAATTGGAAATGGTTGCAATAAACCAGCAACCCTTTGGTGTTCAGCCTTGACTTGCTGACATACCAAGCACTTAGCCACGAAGCGAGCAATCTCCCGTCTCATGCCTTCCCACCAGAAATGCTGTCGAATATCTTGGTACATCTTTGTACCTCCTGGATGTATAGAATAAGCTGAACTGTGTGCCACCTTCATAAGCTCTTCACGAACATCCCCCTTTGGCACACACAAACGGCTACCATACCTCAACGAACCATCTTCGTGGACCAGTAAATCTGTTCGTAGTCCGGCTTCAACCTGCTCTCGAAACTTTTGCAGTCTAGGATCTTGCGATTGTGCTGCTTTAATTTTCTCAATTAAAGACGACTGTACTTGCAATTGCATCAACTGTCCCGTAGAACGCGGTAGCACAACTTCCAAGTCAAATCTTCGAAAATCTGCAATGATCTCCCTCTGCGTAGTTAACACCTGAATTGCTGGTAACCGACTATGCGTATCCGGCACGACGTTAACCTTTCCCGGATGGTATTTAAGATCAAGGTCGTAGTCGGCCATCAGCTCCAACCATCTACTCTGCCTCATATTCAACTCCTTCTGAGTGAACACATACTTCAGACTCTTGTGATCTGTAAAAACTTCGACTCTTTCCCCCAAAAGGTAGTGTCTCCAAATCTTCAAAGTGAAAATCACAGCCGCACGCTCCAAGTCATGAGTTGGATAATTCTTCTCATGGGTCTTCAACTGTCTCGATGCGTATGCTACAACCTTCCCATGCTGCATCCAAACACATCCCAATCCTTTCCCAGATGCGTCGCTATGAATCACCAATCATCCGGAATTGTCTGGCACGGTCAGAATAGGGGCGGTTATCAACTTCTGCTTCAACGTCTCGAAAGCTAACGCATACTTATCCGCCCATACAAAAGGTACCTCCTTGGTCAACGGCTCTGCCAGACGAGCAAAGTTCTCCATAAATCTCCTGTAGTATCCGGCTAATCCAAGGAAACTTCTTATCTCAGCAACATTCTTTGGAATAGGCCAATCTCGAACTGCTGCAATCTTTTCTGGATCGACGGCAATGCCATTGCCAAACACAACATGCCCCAAAAACCTTACTTCCTCCAGCCAAAACTCGCACTTGCTCATCTTCGCATACAATTTCTCTTGTCTCAACGTCTGCAGTGCGATCTTCAAATACTCAGCATGCTCTTCAAAACTCTTCGAGTAAACCAGAATATCGTTAATGAATACCACAATGAACTGATCTAAGAACGGTGAAAAGATTCGGTTCATCAAGTCCATGAATACTGCCGGCGCATTCGTTACTCCGAAGGGCATCACTAAGTACTCATAATGTCCATACCGAGTTCGGAACGCCGTCTTGTAAATATCTTCTGTTTTCACTAGGACCTGATGATATCCGGATCGTAAATCCAGCTTCGAGAATACCCTCGCGCCACTAAGCTGCTCAAAAAGTTCTCCAATGCGAGGGATCGGGTACTTGTTCTTGATAGCCACCCGGTTTAATTCTCGATAGCCGATGCACATCCTTCTCGTGCCATCCTTCTTCTTTATTAGAAGAACTGGAGCTCCCCAAGGTGAGTTGCTGCTTCGAATCCAACCCCTCTCGAGTAATTCACCAACTTGTTTCTTAACTTCTTCCAATTCCACTGGTGCCATCGGATAATAAGATTTTGATACTGGCGCTGCACCAGGAATAAGGTCAATCGCGAACTCCACATTTCGCTTCGGCGGTAAGCCCGATATATCTTCAAATACGTCCATAAAATCGCGAACAACTGCCGGCTCTTCATTACTATCAACTTCCATAGCTGCAAGAACACTGTTTGTCGGCCTATCCCTAAACTCGACTGGCCCGACAGAACTGCTTCCTTACCGCAACTGCTGTCTACATTGTTGGCCACGAAAGGTCCAGCAAGACTACTGAGTCTCATCCATTCTGCTGCATGCACGTCCACGGTTGCTCCATTCTGCCTTAGTCCGATGAACTTCTCTTCCATTTCCTCCGCGCAGTCCGCGGAAGGACTTCTCCAGTAAACTCTTAGAGAAATCCGCCCACTGCTTGGCCTGGGGCAAGCGGTTCTCCTCCACAAGCCACCACTCTCGGGCGTAATCCACTAGTTGAATGCGCACTACATCAACTCCTTTGTCCTCTGGAATCTGTGCCGCAATCAGCAAATTCTCCGTGTCACTAGCCACTGCTTGGCTGGCAACGGCTCCTCCAGACCAGTGAAAGTAGACGGATCCCAAAAGTCTGAAATCTGCTACGGTCCTTACTCGGTCAACTGGTCTAGTTCCAACATCATTTACAGACTGCTGAACGATCTGCAAGCCTTCCTGAAACGAATCTGCTAATGCTGGATCAGCTCAGTCTGTCTCTTTGATTTCCAGCATTTCTCTTATCACTCCAAGCATGGCGGCTTCGTTCACACGCCTCTGGTACGTCTTCAACTTCTTACCTGTCATAATCCTGAACTCAAAACACCCAACATTAGCATGATGATAGATTCTGAATGTGGATCAAGGCTAGAACTCCAAGATACTAAAATAGAGTACCGCATTGTAACTATACCGCGGTATCATAGCCACAATTACTTAACTCCACCCAAGTCGCCTAAGTCCTAGGGATAACAAGAAATCAAGTTTTCGAGTCGACATGCAAAGTAAGTTTGCACGTCGTAAAAGATATAATCAGGAAGAATGTGATTCAAGAATGGTAAAACGGTCAAGGTGGCAGGACATGTTTCCTAAACACGGGTATTCTGATTCGTGTATTGGGTACAATACCCAACTACAAAAGAATCAACCCGACTATCCTATGGCTCTGATACCAAAAGAACCATGTCACGCCCCGCTTCCCAGAGTACGCAAGATTGAGCACGTGACATAGCCAACCATGCTACCTGTGGGTAGGAAGTATCCATCCACAGTCACATTACGGCTGTAGAGATATCAAGAACAAGATAAACAAACTATTTAACACATGTCCAAATCCATAATAACCAGAGTCAATGATAAATAAGTGCGGAAGCAAATGATCCAATGCAATAACAGAAAGGTACGTCCCGTAATGCGGGATCACACCTGGAAATAAAATGCAATAAATGAACTAACCACTACAGAACTCACAAATCAGCCTGCTGGCTGAAGTACTCCTGCTCAGTCGTCGACAGTGGTAAAGAATCTGGGCCATGCAAAACCCAGACGTCAGCGCGTCATGTCAACCAGTAATATAATATGAACATGGTAATAAGCAATGCAAATATGAACATGAATAAAGCAGTACTAAGAAATAACAGTGCAGGGTAGTGTGCAGTGGGTACCTATACTGTTCTATCGGGTTTCTATTCTAAAGTCTTTGAAATCAATTGATGAATCGTCGATGTAACTCAATAGTATCCCGTGCGTGCCCGGGATCACGGTCAAGGTCCTCGGGGCTGAATCCGAGACGTGCCGCTAAGCAGTAATAGGTAGTAGGATGGATGAGTGATGTCAGCATCATCACTCCTGGACTGGCCAAGCCCGTAAGACTGATCAGAACAAGTATCGAACTGTTGAGTTACAAGTCGGTTTCACCTTTGATTTCCCCATACCCCCAAGTTATGTATGTCAGGTCAGGTATTCAATAGTCAAGGACTAATGCCAACACAAAATCAGGTAAAGTAGGTCTGTCTGGATAGACAGCAGGAATGGTCAGGTTTGTCGGCATTAGGCATGAGATCAGGTAACAGGTCAGGTCACGTTTTAACAGGTTGAGTCGATATGTATAGGGTGTCATGTCATGTCAAGAGTGTACGGTACCATGTCATGTCAAGTAGGAAGTGTAACAGGTCATGTCAGGAAGCACAAGATGTCATGTGGGTGCTCATAATCAAACTAACATAAGCATATGTATAAATAAACAAGCATGAGTACTATCAGAATAATAAACTGGAACATGTAATATGATATGTAAATAAATATAATTTCAAGGATATGGATGCACAGTTATCGATTAGGGTTACATTTATAGTTCCAATATTAATTAGGATGCAATTTATTAAACATAGAGTGTTAATATCACATTATTATGTAATAGTGTGATCTATGCTTGCAATTATATGTATCTTAAATGCGATAGATGCAAACGGGTATCCGAAAAGTTATAAAACTGTAAAATGGTAATGTGGGATGTACAACTAAACAATATGTGATATAAATATTGATATAATAATATTAATATGGATAGCATATTCAAAGCGATTAGTAACTATAAAAGATGTATTGATTAACCATGCACAAGAAGGTTCCGTTCAGAAATTCAGCGTCACCCTAATTTGTAAAATAGCTTAAAAATAACAAATGTTCTCCAAAAGAGACGTATCTTATACCAAAACAAAGATAATTCAATAAGGTTTTCATTTTTATAAGTATAAGCATCTCAGGTTATTGCTACAAAAAGTTATGAATATTCGAAGTTGAAAGTTTGCTGCTGGAATTTCCTGGACAGCAGTTTGGAGACATTTTCATTTGCATTTTACGTTATTTAAACAATTTATTTTGCAAGTAAATATTTCATAGAGTTATAGTATTCTGAATTATCTTCGTAACGAACTAAAGAACGTATACTAATGATTTTTCTATGATTTATAATGAATTTTATAAGATAAGGTGTACAGTAAATTTCAGATTTGTCATATCCGATTTTTCAACGACGTTTCATATGTAAACTATAAGATTTTCAAATGTATAACATTATAAAATGAAGATTATAAAAGTATATAGCATGTAGCAAGATTAACTTGCCTCGATGGGTCGCGAATCGGGAAAACGGAACGTTAACCGTCGGCGGGGAAAACTCGCGACGGCGCACGGTTCACGGAATGAACCCAAACGACGAACAAAGGAACCACACGGGTCGGGGTATCTCGCTGGAACGTTGAGAAACGTCACCGGGACGACGGAATTCCGGCAACAAAAGAACAGTTAAAAGAAATGAGAAACGAGACATGAAGCAAGAAGAGAAAAATGATAAAGAGAAGTACGAGAGAATATATAAGGGGGGGAGAGAGAGAAAATGGAGAGAAAGAGAAGAAGGTGAGAGAGAAAGTGGGGCCCACGGGGTTAAAGGGGAGGTTGCGATTGGCTGAGAGAATAAATTGAGAAGGATATAAAAGATTGTAAAAAATATTATATGGTTAACTTAAAGATTTAAAAGATAGGTAATGAACAGTAAGATATCAGATTAGTTAGAAAAATATATGCGAAGGTTTTAATAATATTAAAATTTAGGATTTTGGCGCTAAATGAAACATTTCCAAATTGCGCCCGGGTTGGGTCCAAAAATTCGAAATTCAAATAATAGGATTTTAGGCGGGTTCCAAATTTTAAAATGAAATGTTTTATGATTAAAAAGCATACTCCCAAAACGGACACACGCACCTGCACGTAGCCATCCAAACTCGCCCGTTTCACTGAACGGGACGGGAACACAATGCACGGACGCTACCACGAGGCTAAGGGTGTCAAGTAGGCCAAGATGAATATTTTATTTTAGATGCTAAAATTTGTTATATGCAGAATGACTTAGCCAGATAAAATTTTACAGTAAGACCCAAATAAGCAAGATAAATGAAATGAGTAATATCTAATGCTCAACCAATAACAGAAAAATAGCAGCATTGGGCTCGGGTGTTACAGGTTGGGTTAAGTGTGAGTCATGGATAAAGATCAACACAAATATCTTTATCATGACAAAGTAAAACCATCTAGAAACATCTAGAATGCATTAACCCAAATCAAACCCTAATCTCGTTTAAACTCCTCTAATCATGTTGCATTAATAATTATAACATGTTACAATATTATATATCACATATACAATATTTATTGCAACAAAATAAAATAATACAATTAACATATATCGCATATATATCAATGTATTACCCGAGTGAGAAAAAGAATCTTTTAGTGAGCAAATATTAGTTAATGTCATTTAATATATCATATATATATTATTATACATTAAATTATCGAATCAACACTTGATCCGACAATCCGGCTATATCGCATATAACCGACTAATATTAATCCGTACCGATTCATCGAATCAACACTTGATCCGATGACCCGGCTGATATCAAATATCGCGAGAATAGAATACGGTATCTCATATCGTATTATCCTCGGTCCCGCACATATCACATATGTGCTCCTACTTCGTTTTTCCTGAGTCAAGAAACCTCTGTGTAGGACTCTAAAGAATCGTCAATACGCCGGCAGTAGGTGATGATCATATCAAACACCCACAAGCTGCAAGCGGTCAGTTAAACGTAACAGCTACCCAGGTATTGAGCGCTCAGAAGATCAACAAGCAAGCCTGTAACTTCTCCTGTGAATCCAAACAGTAACACTCCCGTACAGTCCGGTCTCGTCGTCTGATATGTTGCATATCTCGCCTAGGGGTGGTAAACGTCAGACCCCAGTAGCTCGATAAGTCGTGTCGATATGAGGTCTATAACAGTTCGAGAAACTACTGATAACACTTACCAGTAAATCTCAGCAACCCTGGCCAGGGATTTCCGGTTATAGCCAATCGAACACAGCACAACATCAACTCCCTATACCGGGAGAGACGAATCCCCTCCTATCGCTCATTGCCTCCATGTGATTTGGGACTGTACCCAAAAGCCACCTTTTTGCACGCCCTCTTGGACGTGGTATGATGGAAATCAAAGCACAGTGGGAACCACACAAGACTCTATGACGATCTCGGGTCAACAGACTACTCTGTACCAGTGTCACCGGAGAACTGCCATCTGACGTATGGTATAATACCATCTGGGAGTTCTCGGCGAGTCCGTCCAGTGTACCCAGTCTCCACTGAGCACCCGTACACCATCCTTGATGTCAAACACCGATGGATATGGGATCATCCATCGCCCATCATATGGGTCAAGATGCGTATACGCTAGTCTACTCTGGTGCATCGATGCCCTGTCTCGATACACCCACGACTAGGAACAATTATAGGATGTACTCGTCGACTACCGTGGCCCCACTAGTATGATCTCATCATAGTCCCAGTAGTCGAGTACATATCCTAAGGGCTTTATCAACATGTAATATAGAGACAATCAGAGTACATGTTAAGATAAAGTACAACCAGATAGCATACTATCATGTCGAGCAAGAAAGTCCTCCCTATATATGTCCTAGCATCCACTACAATATACATCGTATGTACAGTAATGGCCTCTAGGGCATACATATAACTAACAGGTGTCAACGGGGTTACGCCTCTGGGAAAATGAGGTTTACTTTAATTAGGTCCGTGCGAAAGCACGGGGAACCTCTCTCAAAGTACCGACACTGGCCTGGCTGAAAGATTGGCGAAATTGTAGGGTGTAATTAATCCCGGCCAGTCTTTCCTTTTAGGGTTTGAAGGAAGATTTGATAAAAACAGTGGGAGCCATCCTGATTAGATAAAATAATAACCAATCTGATCTTGCAAGAGCATACGCTAAAGTGTTTTCTTCTCTCTCCCTCCAGGTAGCGACCATATCATGCCTTAATCAAGATAATAATATGGATGTATTGACCGAACCCGCATGTTATACTGTGCTGGGGAACGTTGGTTCCGTTCTTTCTTATAAAAGTTATAAGACTGAACAGGATATAGGGGAATACCAGGATTCCCATGCCACCCGAATGAAGAAAGTACATGTTGATGCATTTTCTTCGGGTGTGTTCGTTACAGAGAACTGTTTCTCCATTTGCTCTACGTCCTGGGTATTAGATACCGGGTCAGGATCCCATATATGTAATCAGTTACATGGGCTTAGGAAAGATAGAGAACTTGGAGAAGGTGATAAAGACATAAGGGTTGGAAATGGTGCAATTGTTGCAGCTAAAACCGTCGGGGAATATCACCTTGTATTGCCAAATGGTAATACATTGATTCTGAACGAATACTATTACATGCCGAACCTGATATGCAACATTATATCGGTTTCTTTGTTGAGCAAAGAAGGATATAATTTTGTATTACAGGATAATGTTATAAACATTTTCCTAAACCAAAAGTTGGTTGGATCAGGCACGTTGTGCAATGGCATTTATGTTCTAAATCAATCAACAGTTCTGAGCATAACAAACACACACAAGAGGAAGAGTTCAGAAATGAACGAATCCTTCTTGTGGCATTGTAGACTGGGTCACATCAATGCGACACGACTAGCTAAGTTGCATAAGGATGGATATTTAAATCCGTTTGAATTTTCATCTTATGACACTTGCCAGTCATGTCTCAAAGGAAAGATGACCAAAACTCCGTTTACGGGTCACGGAGAAAGAGTTACCGAACTCTTGGGACTGATACATAGTGATGTATGCGGTCCCATGTCTACACATGCCAGGGATGGTTCTTCGTACTTCATTACATTCACTGACGATCTCTCTAGATTCGGATATGTGTTCCTGATGAAACACAAATTAGAAGCTTTTGAGAAATTTAGAGAATATAAACAAGAAGTCGAGAACCAAACCGGGAAAAGTATTAAAATCCTTCGATCTGATCGAGGAGGTGAATACTTGAGTAATGAATTCCTGGACTTCCTAAAAGAGAATGTGATTCTCTCTCAGCTAACTCCTCCATATACACCACAGCACAACGGTGTATCGGAACGGAGGAACCGCACCCTATTAGATATGGTGCGCTCTATGATGAGTATAGCTGAGTTACCTATTTCCTTCTGGGGATATGCACTGGAAACAGCAGCATACCTACTGAATAGGGTTCCTACCAAATCTATGCCTACCACCCCATATGAGATATGGGAGGGGAAGAGACCATATCTTAATTTTGTTAAGATATGGGGTTGCCCGGCCTATGTCAAAAGACAAAAACCGGACAAACTCGAGGCAAGGTCTGTTTTGTGTAAGTTTGTTGGATATCCCAAGTATTCACGAGGGTATATCTTCTACCACAGTGAGGAACAAAGGGTGTTTGTTGCTCAACACGCCACCTTTTTAGAAAAGGAATTTCTTGCAAAATAGATTAGTGGTTCTGAGGTAGAACTGGAAGAGGTTCCAGCTGTACAAACCACAACAGAAGATTTGGTAGAACCAGAAGATTCGGTAGTTCCCGATGAACCCTAGCCACTCCTCCGATCTAGTAGGGTTCCTCACCCACCTGAGAGATACTACGGTTTTCTCATGGATGGTGGGAGCGAGGATTGCATCATGGTTGATGATGACCCAACTAGCTTCGAGCAGGCCATCACGAGTGGGGACTCAGTGAAATGGCTGGATGCAATGCGGTCCGAGATGGAATCCATGTACACCAACAAAGTATGGCCTTTGGAAGATGCTCCTGAAGGGGTAAAACCCATTGGGAGCAAGTGGATCTTCAAGAAAAAACTTGGTGTAGATGGGAAAGTGGAGACTTTCAAAGCTAGACTTATTGCAAAGGGTTTTCGTCAAAGACCAGGTGTGGACTATGACGAAACCTTTTCTCCAGTGGCTATGCTTAAATCCATCCGGATCATGCTTGCCATCGCTGCATATCATGACTACGAAATCTGGCAAATGGATGTTAAGACCGCCTTTCTAAACGGTGATTTAGAAGAGTGCGTGTACATGACTCAGCCAGAGGGCTTCATAGATAGTGGGAGCAGCGGGAAGGTGTGCAAGCTGCTTAAATCCATTTATGGATTAAAGCAAGCATCGCGGAGTTGGAACATCTGCTTTGACGTCGTTATCAAAGAATTTGATTTTGTCAAAAACGTAGATGAACCTTGTATCTACAAGAAGGTGGTAGAGAGTAAGGTTGTCTTCCTCATATTGTACGTGGACGACATACTCTTGATAGGAAATGACATTCCTATGCTGCAATCGGTCAAGCTCTTCTTATCACAAAGATTCTCAATGAAAGATCTAGGTGATGCTTCCTGCATACTGGGAATTATGATCTATAGAGATAGATCTAAAAGGATATTGGGATTGTCCCAATCCAGGTACATAGACACCATACTAAAGAGGTTTAGTATGGAAGAGTCTAAACGTGAGTTTTTACCCACGATCTCAGGGCTCACTCTCTCCAAAGAGATGTCTCCCAAGACTGATTTGGAGAGAGCTCGCATGCAAGGGATACCCTATGCTTCGGCTGTAGGCTCTATCATATACGCGATGCTATGTACCAGACCCGATGTAGCATACTCACTAAGTGTAGTGAGTAGGTATCAAGCTGATCCTGGAGAGAGTCACTGGACAGCTGTGAAGAGCATTCTCAAGTACTTGCGAAGGACTAAAGAGATGCTCTTGGTGTATGGTAACGGAGAACTCCAGGTGGAGTCCTTTACCGATTCGAGCTTCCAAAGTGATAAGGACGACTCTAAGTCACAGTCGGGATTTGTCTTTACCCTTTACGGAGGGGCGGTTAGCTGGAAGAGTTCCAAGCAGGAAACCGTGGCAGACTCGACGATGGAGGCTGAATACATCGCTGCCAACGATGCTGCCAAAGAGGTTGTCTGGATCAAGAAGTTCGTTACTGAACTTGGAGTGGTTCCATCCATTAAGTATCCAATACCTTTGTATTGCGATAACAATGGAGCGGTGGCTTTGGCCAAGGAACCCAGGTCCCATCAGCGATCCAGGCATATTCTGAGGCGGTATCACCTGATCCGGGAGATAGTTGATCGCCGGGATATCGAGGTCAGGAGGGTTGACACGAAGAACAACACTGCGGATCCACTCACGAAGGCCATTCCCCAGATACAGTTTGAGAGACTCTTCGGGATGCTTGGTATGCGATACTACAGCAGCTGGCCTTAGTGCAAGTGGGAGATTGTTAGTTGTATGTATGCCCTAAATGCCAGTATTGTACAGATGATGTATATTATATTGGATGCTTGGACATATATAGAGAGGACTTTCTTGCTCGACATGATAGTATGCTATCTGGTTGCTCTTTATCTTAACATGTATACTTGTCTCTTTATATTGTCTTATAGTTACATGTTGGTAAAGCCCTTAGGATGTGTACTTGACTACCTGGACTATGATGTGGATCATACTAGTGGGGACATGGTAGTCCATAAGTACATCCTTCAAGGTCCCTAGTCGTAGGTGTATCGAGACGGGGCATCGATATACCAGTGTAGACTAGCGTATACGCTTCTCGACCCATGAGATGGGCGATGGATGATCCCATATCCATTGGTGTTTGACATCAGAGATGGTATACAGGTGCTCAGTGATGACTGGGTACACTGGACGGACTCGCCGAGAACTCCCAGATGGTATTATACCTCACGTCAGATGGCAGTTCTCTGGTGACACTTGTGCAGGTTAGTCTGTAGACCCGAGATCGTCATAGAGTCTTGTGTGATTCCCACCGTGCTTTGTTTTCCACCTTACCACGTCCATGAGGGCATGCAAAACGGTGGTTTTTGGGTACAGTCCCGAGTCACATGGAGGCAATGAGCGATAGGAGGGGTTTCGTCTCTCCCGGTATTGGGGGTTGATGTTGCGCTGTGCTCGATTGGTCGTAATAGGGAAGTCCCTGGCCAGGGCTGTTTTAGAGATTTACTGGTAAGTGTTACCAGTAGTTTCTCGACCCGTTATGAGCCTCACATCGGCATGACTTATCGGTTATTGGGGTCTGATGTTTACCACCCATAGACTTGATATGCGACATATCAGACGAGGAGACCGGACTGTACGGGAAGTGTTACCGGCAGGCTTTTACAGGAGTTGGAGCGGGCTTGCTTGTTGATCTTCTGATCGCTCAATACCCGGGTAGCCGTTACGTCCAGCTAGTACCGCTGACGGCTTGTGGGTGTTTGATGTGATCATCACCTACTGCCGGCGTATTGACGAGTCTTTAGAGTCCTACACAGAGGTTTTACTGGCTCAGGCAAAATGAAATAGGAGCGCATATGTGATATGTGTGAGACCGAGAATAATGCGTGTATGTGATACCGTATTCTATTCTCGCGACTTTTTGTATCGGTCGGTTATATATGATATATCCGGGTTATCGAATCAAGTGTTGATTCGATAAGTCGATACATTGGATGTTAGTCGGTTATATGTGATATGACCGGATTATTAAGTCAAGTGTTGATTTAATAATTTATTGTATAATTGTATATTTGATATACTAGTTTACATTAACTAACAATTGTTCACTTTAGGGTTTTTCTCACATGAGCACAACTTTAATGTATATACGATATATATATTAAAAATGTGTTTTCTTATTGTATCATGGTTGATGATACACATGACTTAGGTGTATGAGACTTACACCATGCTATCTATTATGTTGGGTTTTTATATTTTAAGTAATTACAAAATTAGTGGAGGATTAGCACAATGCATGAAGCTTGTGGAAGCTTGTGTATGCATTGACTAATTCCATTAAATTTGTTTTTACTATGGATATTTCTTAACCCAACCATAAGCACTAGCCATGGTTATATCTCTACAAGAGTTAGTATATGATACTCACTCACCATGGTTAGCTTTCTCACTTGATCATTATCCTCATCTCTTTCTTTTGTTCATCTTCTTCTTCATTAGTGAAAAAGAAAAAGCTTGCTAGGGTTTGATCCAAAGTGAGAAAGATTGTGAGAAATAAAATTCTAAAGAGAACCCACTTCCTATTTCTCCATCCTCTACTAGACTAGCACTTTAGTTTAGGGTGTTTGCTTCACTAATTCTCAAGTTAGTGAAGCAGAAGCTTGAGTTGGCATTCCCTCGGCGTAGATCATCTTCGGCCTCGAAGACTTCAAGCAAGGACGCGTCTTTCGCCTCGTGAAGCCATGCAAGGGTCCGGGAGAACCGCGATCGCAGCGAAGGAACTTCAACAAGGAGCTAAAGAAGTGAAGGACCGATCTACAAATGTTGTATTTCGTATTCACTTAGCCGTAAACGTAGTTTACTAGCATATGAAACCCTAATTTTCTAGCAACAATCTTGTTTAGGGTTATTCGGCACGGCTAAAATTTTAAACGGGCATGGTTGATGCATTGTAGAACCTTATTAGAGTGCCTAGTAACCCTACAGGTATCAGGAGCGACTCATCATTCGCCATTGGGGATTTAAGTTTTGGACAACGTCTGCATCGCTGTACTGGAATATGGTATCAGGAGCGACTCATCATTCGCCGTTTTTTTTTGGTTTTTTTACCGCGATTGCTCTATCATTTCAGCTTTTCTTATCGCAAAGGTCGCGATTGCCCTATCATTTCGGCTATTTATTCGCGGTTGCCCCATCATTTCAGCTTTATTTCCATCTTCATTTTTACTCGCTGATTTTTATTGTGAGTTGTCCCATCATTTCGGCTTTTTATTTTTTTATTTTGTTTTACTTACACATTTTTACATCCTCAGTTTAACGACTTAGAGGTCGACTGTTCCCCAGTTTAACGACGTGGTGGTCGAATGTTCCCAGTTTAGCGACGTGGTGGTCAATTGTTTTTGGAGAAAGGCAGATGTACAAGAGAATCAGTTTCACGAAGGACTTCGGTCTCCGTTTGTATGAAATTGGCGGCCGCTGCTTGACTGTTTGTTAACACGCATTTAGACAGTTCTATCTCTCCTGCCTTGTATTGCTTTTCGACCCAATCTTTGAAGACGAAGCAGTCCTCAATGGTATGACCTATCACTCTGTGATAGGGGTAGTATTTGGGGCCGTCGGTCATATTCACTTCTTGCGGTCTTTTTGATTCTGGCAATTGTAGACCGTTTCTTAGGGTGTCCTTGAATATCTTGTGGACTTTGTCCCTTCTGAAGGAATAGACTTTATCCAGCTTCCCTTTCAGTGGAGATTCTCCTCCCTCTCTGAACACTGGCTTCCGAGGCCGGTTGGCATTAGGCCCGCTCATCCCTTGCTTATTTCGGTTAGCCTAGGTGTTGAAAGATTCAGAATCGTCGGAATTTCCGCCTTTGCGATTATCGTCCTTTCGGTTTCTCCAGGACCTATTGTTATTTTGGGAATCAGAAGAGAATTCCTGATTTGAGCGCTCCAGCATATGAGCTCTTGGTATGTTTTGAGACCCGCGGTGCATAGAAACGGGGCCATCCAATTGTTGAGATTTTCGACAAGGAGACTGACAGATTGGTCCTGCTCTATCGGCGGTTCACATTTGACGGAGAGATTGCGCTATCGGGTTATAATATCCGTGCTGCTTTCGTTGTTCTTTGGCTTGGTCCTTACGAGATTGGCAATGGTGATCTTATCGCTGACGCTCATGAACCTCTGCCAAAGCAGAGATTCCATTTGGACGAAAGTAGTAATGGAGTCATCCGATATGCTCGCGTACCAGTCAAAAGCGACATCAGTTAAGTTATCAACGAACTGGCGGAGGAGAAGCGCATCATTGCCCCCAGTATTCCCGCATGAGGCTTTGAAGTGGGCGATGTGATGATTTGCATTTCCCGTCCCATCAAATCTTCCGAATTTGGGGATGACATAGCCGCTAGGAAATTCTACCAGATCATACTGAGTAGGATATGGTCTCCCGCTATTGCTAACATCTTTTTGCGCTTCGGCTTCGGCTACCAATGTTCTGACTTTGTTGGCAACCAAATCCATGATTTGATCTTGTGTTAGCGGGCTACTGTCATCGGTAGCCAAGATATTTCCCGAGATAGGATGCGACTGACTTTCATGCGGTCCACCCACCTTTGGATTTGAGGGAATAAGCGTCGGCTGTCTCGGGACACCGTTTCCCGGTTCATGAGCAAAGCCCTGCGCTTGATTGGGCGGCTGAGAGGAAAGTTGGGCCATGAGCTGCATCACGACATTCGTCAAGTCGTCAATTTTCTAGTGGAGCTTGGCCATCTCTTTGTCTTTGCTTTTGAGCTGTTTTCGGAGCTCTTGGAGAAGTTGATGCTCTGCGTTCTTGGGACGGAAGATTGGCCTATCTTCGCTTTCCGAGCCCGACTCCTCATGAACCGAGGGATCTCTCCGCTTATCAGCTTCACTGGGAGGATTTTCATTATCTTCCGGAGGATGCTGGTCTTGGGAAGTGACATCCACATTCACACCAGATTGGATTTGAGATGTAGTGGCCCCATCCTTGCTCTTGCTGCGCATGCCCACCATGTAGACAGTGTGGACCACATATCCAGCCATTTCCTCATCTTTGGCGGGGTAACCCTGTTCTTCGAATCTCATGAAGTTCAGCCTAGCAGGAGCCCTAGCCCTTTTGTTGGCTCTATATCTGAGCCTTTTCTGCCTTAGCTTCTCAATTTTAAGGGCTTGGCGGGCATCTGTTTCCTGGGAAGCCATCGTGAGTCGATTGATGAGGAGCTTAGAGAAGATACCCGATCAAGCAGTTGTCGAGGGCACCGCTAGAGTTTGCTCGAGACGCCTCGTTGCTTTGTTCATGTTGATGGCCTTGCCCCCAGCTGGAGCAATGCAGAGTCGTTCGGAAACGGACTTGTGCTTGGGCTGAGGTGCCCTCGCGACCACATTTGGCCTCTTGCTTTTCGAGGCCGGTTTTTCTGTTACCAGAGCTTGAGGAGATGGGATGGCGTTAGCTGATATGAATAGAATAGAGCCAAATGGTAGTGGCGGCTCCTCCCATTGTCGCCCAAGACTGGCCGGAAGGAGCGTCCAGGCGTCCATCTTCATCGTGTAGGAGAGGGGAGTTGTGCTGAGAGCTGAGATTGTCCTTGGAGACATTTTGTTGCGTCCGAGGATTGAAATTGGAAATCGTTAACCTGCACAAAAAAACATGATTTCAGTACAGGCAATTGATATGCATATTAATTGAGTTCGCATGAATGCTTAACCCGAAATATGGGAGGAAAGATAGGTCCCACCGAGCGTGCCAGAACCTGCAAGATGTTTTTCGTCACCCCATTGAGATGGGAATACGCGCGCGCTTGTCAGGCGAATTACAGATTCCTCCTGCCTAGGGTAGGCTGGGGTTTATTGATTGTGGGGATCCGAATCTCCGGCAGCCGCGAACTAAGCCGCCGTTAATTACCCTTCGCCTTTGGAGCGGGAGAATCTCCGATTGACGGGTCAAACAGGTCATGCGAAATCAATGTGCAGTGTTGTGTTTTGAAGGTGTATTGGATATATCGGAGGCCCCGCAGAGTTTTTACGGGGGTCCCGCTATCCGAATAGCGGGCTGGGGGTCAAGGAGGCTAGCAGCCTTCTTGCGGGGTGCAGGACAGCGCCCCGTTAGAAATTTTTTCTAACGGAGACAGTGCTGTGGAATGTGTGTGTGTGTGTGTGTGTATAAAGGGAAAAGTGCCCAAAGGACGCGTGGGGCCAGCGCCTCACGTGCCCAGCACGCAGGCGCTGGATGCTGGGAGCCAGCGCCTCACGTGCCCAGCACACGGGCGCCAGGCACCGGCGCCTCACATGCACGGCATGCGGGCGCTGGGCATGGGCGCCTCACGTGCGCGACACACGGGCGCTGGGCGCGGGCGCCTCACGTGCCTGGTAAGCGGGCGCTGGGCGCCGGCGGGAAAAAAAGGGGTTAGCCTCTGCACAAGGAGTTGTACTCCCGATTGACTTTTGGAGTTGAACTCCTAGAAAGAAAGTCTTTTTTTATGGAGTTAAACTCCCAGAAATTTTAATTTGTGGAGTTAAACTCCAAGAAATCTTTGTAAATGCTCAAGGAAACCCCTTTCTTCTCCCCTGAGCCTTGGATCTTTCCCAAAATGGGGTCTTTGGAGATGGATCTCCTTCTTTTCCTTCTCTGTTGGCCGGATCTTGAAGAACAAGAAGTATGAGATTTTAAAAAAAATCTCTCATTTTTAAGATCCGATGGGAGATCTGAGTTTCCCTTTGTGTGTTTTGTGGTGAAAAGCTATTTAATTTTGGAAAACGAAGAGTGAAACTATTGATTTAATTCAAAGAAAAGGAGAAGGTTTAGAACCTTGAGCAAAGAGGAGAAGTAGACACAAACCCTAGAATTTGAGAGAATGCATTATCCTTTTTTTATTTCATCATCATGTTGTCTTTTTATAGGCTTACACATTTACATATAGCCTATTGGGCTTTACAAAATGGCATTTTTGCCCATCCCATGCTTCATGTGCTCATTTCTTTTGCACATAAGCCATGGGCTTTAAAAAAATTTAGCTTTATGCCCATTTTTCTTACATTCATGCATTAAAAAATTACATAAAAATTATTTATTACATGATTTTTATTTTGGTATAGGGGAGGCCGGCCGTGGGGCTCGACTTGAGCATGAGCCCACTTGCTTGGGCTTGGGCCCGCTTACTTGGGGTTGACCTTGACTTTGACCCGGTCAACTGGGGTGCAAATTTTGACCCCAACAATCAATAAAAACAACAATAAACTGGTCGAGGAACGGCCTGAAAATCCGGTTCATCAAATTCATGAACGCTGATGGGGCATTGGTGAGTCCGAACGACATCACCAAAAACTCATTATGCCCGTAGCGCATACGAAAAGCTGTCTTCGGAATGTCATCATTCCAAACCCGCAACTGATGATAACCCGATCTCAAATCAATCTTAGAAAAATGTCCCGCACCCTGGAGCCGATCAAATAAATCGTCAATGCGAGGTAAAGGATATCTATTCCGCACCGTAACTCGGTTCAATTGACGATAATCAATGCACAACCTCAAACTGCCATCCTTCTTCTTGACGAACAGAATAGGAGCTTCCCAAGGCGAAACACTTAGACGCACAAGTCCCCTATCAAGAAACTCTTGCAGCCGATCTTTAAGCTCCTTAAGCTCCGCCGGGGCCATCCGGTAAGGCGGTATAGAAATAGGCCCCGTGCCGGGGATCAAATCAATGCAAAACTCAATCTCACGCTGTGGCGGAAATCCAGGTAACTCATCGGGAAAAACGTCCGGAAACTCTCTCACAATAGGAACCCGGTCTAATAAATCTACCGTGGCTCCGGTATCACGAATGAAAGCTAAGAATCCCCGACATCCTCTCCTCAAGAGCCGACTAGCGCAAAGGGCAAAAATCAAATTGTGAGGGGCGGCACCATGGTCCCCCTGCACAACAAGAACCGACTCGCCCGGAAAAAAAAACCTGACTGTCTTCTCACGGGAGTCCATAGACACGTAGTAAGTAGCTAACCAGTCCATGCCCAGGAGAACGTCGAAGTCCAACATCTCAAGAAGGATCAAGTCGACGGACGAATCTCTATCTCCAATACGAATGGCACACGACCGAAACACATGTCGCGCAACAAAAGACTCGCCAACAGGAGTAGTCACGACAAGCGGCTGATCTAGAAAGCACGACTCTCGGCCCAACCTTGGCACGAAGTGTGTAGAAACATACGAGTGCATAGATCCTGGATCAAACAAAACATGTGCATCGAAGGAACATACTGGAAGAGTACCTGAAACCACTGCATTGGACGCCTGCGCGTCCTGATGAGTCAAAGCAAATACTCGAGCCCGCCCTCTATTGGCGACTGGCTGTCCTCCGCCTCTGCCACCCCGTCCTCTCTGAACAAAACCTCTGCGACCACGACCACTCTGAGCATGAGTCTGACGCGGAGCAACAACAGGCGTAAGAGGCAACGCTCTCTGAGGTGGAGAAGGTAGTAAGGTAACATGTGGTATAGCTGCCTCATCCTCACGTACCTCAGTACAATCTCTGACGCGATGATATAAACTCCCGCACTGGAAACATCCAGACGATGACTGTTGACCCACTTGGGGATAAGAGTTAAATAACTGGCTTCGTCCCAAGCCTCTGCTACTCCCACGACCTGAACGAAATCTGTCGCGGCGTCTATACATCTGTCTCCGGGCTGATACACCGGTATGAACCCTCTTTGGTTCCGGAACGACCAAAGTCTCAGAAAGACGCTCCTCAACCAGTAGAGCTGCGTCCACTGTGGCTGCATATGTGTCAAAATGCTGGGTGCTGATAGCGAGGAACAACTGGGTAATCAGGCCTCGCACAAATCTCTTGATCCGCATCTCCTCAGTGTCTACCAAATATGGAGCATACACAGATAGCTGGGTAAACTGAACATCGTACTCTACCACCATCATATCCGGAATCTGGCGTAACGACTCAAAACTGCGATCTCGAGCATCCCTGATGCTCTGCGGAAGGAAACGGGCAAGAAAAACCGTCACGAACTCAGCCCAGGTCATAGGAGAAAGACCCGCGGCTCTGCCACTCTCTAAAGACTCGCACCAGGTCTGGGCAAGACCCTCCAGACGAAAACTCGCGAACTCTACCCATCTCGCGTCGGAGCATCTCAGCGAACGACAGATCCTGGCCATCCGATCGATAAACGACTGGGGATCCTCAGCTGTATCGGTGTCGGTGAAAACCGAAGGCTTCAACCTCATGAACTCAGATAATGATACGGTGATGACCGCCATAGCTGTAGGTACGACTTCCTGAACAATAGGCACCATCGCGGTCCCCGTGACAGGTGGGACAACCTCCCGTCTCTGCGCTCGACTGGTCTCAACCAACGACCCCATCATCTGGCGCAAATCCTGCATACCGGCCTCTAGCCTAGTAATACGATCTAGCGAAGGTGGATCAATCCGCTCCTGTGGAATAGGCGTACTGCCCTGGCCAGTCCTCATCTCTGACGAGCCTACCCTGACCTAGGCTCTCGTGGCCGCTCTCTGCGCCCTCGTAGTCTTCGGCGACATAATGGCTGGAAATGAAAACATGATTCGATAAGAACATAGAAATTGAATCATAAGGATACATGGAGATCAAGGAAGGAATTACAAGCAATGTGTCCTAAGGTCACTTAGGCGGAGCACCGTGTCGTAAGTATGAACACATGCTACGTTACTCTGCTTAAGCTACCTAATCCATCATACCAAGGTCATCCTATACTTTGAAAGGTAAAACCTAGCGCTCTGATACCTACTTTGTCACGACCCAAATTTAGGAATGTGACTTGCACTTAAACTACGTGACGTCAACAGGCGTAACACAATTTAAGTAATCCAAAAACCCATAAATCTAAACCATAAAGAAATAAGTAAGTGATAAAACATTTGGAAATCTCAAGTAAAAATCTTAAAGTTTAAGTTTATTTTCTTAAAAATTTTGGCAGCACCTCCTTTGTAAAACTATCCCTAAAACGGGTACAAACACAGGATATAAATAAAGCATCCCCAAACGGGAGCAAATCATGCCCAAAGGCGGAAAATAAAAACCAAAAGCATATATACGACGCCATAGCGAAGAAATAGACAATAAAAATGAAAAACAGCATAAAGAGACACATAAGAAAGGCCGGCTCACACGAGCACGATACCCAGAGTCACAAAATATACAATATCGGTCCTTACAAACTCGTCTCTAAATCAATACATGAAAGTGGTAGATGGAGAGTACTAGATACAATGTGATATATAATAGATGTGATCGGATAGCCGCAAACCCACCTACAGCAAAAAGGCCTCACAGCCAACCGTAGCGGTATCCGCTGAAATAGATACAATAAGGAGCCCTGCCGCGACTACTCTGAGGGTCAAGCCTGCAAAACACTGTGGCACAACGGGGGTGAGTTGCCAACTCATGAATAGTAAGTAATATCATACAGATAATCGCAAATATGCATGAACAACGATAATCTATCACATGCAATCTGATAGCATAAGTATGACAATATGGATATGCAACAATCATGATCAAGGTACACCATCAGGTACTACAAATACATGAAACAATACATATCAAATAACTACTGAGTGTGGGATAAAACATATCATCATCAATGAATCATCATCGTGGAAAAACCGGTGTCCATCAACGACACCCCAAATCCCAATACCTCAGGCGCCGTCACTCTGATCGGCCCTCATATCCGTAAATCTCATGGAACCTGAGTGCCCCATATCGACACTCGAAACATCATGAAAACCTGAGTTCCCAAATTGCCCAAAGTCAAACGCAACATCATATAAAGGTGTATATGTAGCTATAGCAAGGTATGTGTGTATGCATGTAGGCATGTATGCATGATGCAATTCATATGCGCAACAGAACAAGAATCAACGTCTAACTATTGATAATAATGAAAGCGGTACGATACATATTCCCTTAGTAAGGTGGTACAAGAACAACAGCCTCAATATCAATAACGAATGCAGCACCACATATATATATGTTGTGCGTGTCATGGCAATTACCAACGGTGTGTGTGTGGCATACAATTCAGTGCTCGTGCTACATGAACCGTCAGTAATGGTGTAGTGTCTAATAGGTACTAAGCCAATGTACAACAAGTAATGGTATGCAAATGATGCTCATGCACAATCAACGCATATGCATATAAACATGTGGCTATAACATCATATCCGTCACGCCCCGCTTCCCAGTATATGGACAGAGGACGCGACTGGCCGCTACGTATTTACTCTGAAGCAAACACGCTAAGCGTATCTAAGCAATATAAAAGAAATATACACAAGAGACAAATGTAATGAACAGCAACTTTATTTATTAACATTATTTTGTACAATGCATGGAAAAGTAAATACATCTGAATGAAAGGAATGCCTAAACAGCGGCATAACAGAAATGAAAAGTACTGAAATGAAATGTGTACAATGAATTTAAAGCTCTGGGTTGTAGGCTAGCTAATCCAAGTCCTCGCTGGTAGGCTCGATCTCCTGAAGATCCGAATCACCTGACAACATTCCAAAGAAGAAAGAGAAGGAATGTCGTCAGCGAACAATCGCGCGGTAAGTCCCAAAGATGAGGGAGAAAATAGACGGAGAGAGTATATTTTTAAAGTTGTATTATATTGTTAACGCTGTTGTTTGTAGCTTGGTATGGAAGAGGCCAGTGTATACGAGAGGAGTCTCTATATGCCAGAGACTAACGGCAAATGGAATACAAGGAACCGTTTATACCATGGTACAACAGTAAATGAATTCAGGTTAGGTGTCTTAAATCTTGCAGTCTCGTGCCACTTCTAACACATTCCGTACCAATGTACCCCTTAAACCCCGCGATGTCTTAATTCTATTGTTGTATTATATTATAAATTGTATTGTATTGTATAGATGTATGACTTGCCGAAACCATGATATCAGTAAATGAATGTAACTGGAGAATCATGTAAATGGAAGTATATCCATGGTTCGGTTCAGTCAATATAGATTGAATATATTGAACAGATTGATTATCTGGATTCATAAATTCATATTGAATTGTAGTTTGTACTTGAATCATATTCAAGTCAAATTATTTATAATGAGACTCAGTCTGAGTCAGAACAATTAGAAAAGAAATTGAAGTCCTGAATTAGATTTTGGTGTTATCGGTAACCGCTGCACATGGGCGGCAGGATTTGTGTCTTTTTCAAAGACGATTACCGTGTTGATAATACCGTTTGTTAAGTTGTCTATCTTAAATAGGCAAGCACCCATATCTCCGGCTCCCTGAGGCTCAAGAGACTGGTCCCGCTTAAACCTATATTTACTAGGGTCCCTATTGTAATTTATAAAACTTGAGAGGGTTTTACGTAAAAATAATTTTGTATAATTTTCAAAATACACCTCAAGTATTTTATTATCGTCTTTAAAGTTTTCATAGATGTAGATTTTATCATTGTGATATTTCTAGTGAATAAACCTATTTTTCATAATATATGGCATTTAATTGTAAAGTATTGAACTTGTATGGAATTGCATGGTATTTTCATGTAAAATGATTCTTTTTGATTTAGAAAAGTTGGAATATTTATAATATATCAAAAATAGATGTTTTGATAATACATATATAAATATTTATAAAATAATTAAATTTATTATTTATCTAAAAATCACATTTTATTAAGATATTTGTATTTTAAATCTTTCGAGACCGAATGCTACTTGCGGAGGTCTGCATCTCGTACTACTAAGCCCGAGAATGTGCGATAATCCGCACCATCCCGAACGGGTTCCCCAAATGGGTTGTAGCGGAGCTTTGCAAAGATTTGTTTAAAAATACGTAATCTTGTAGAAAATGGTTTTTATAAGTTAAAGGTATTTAATTGTAAATTCGTATTCCCGTATACTATGTTCTCGAAAGGCATCGTGCTATGTTGCATATGATTGTTGTGAGGAGGTAGGTCATTACCTCGTGATCTATTTAAAGTTATAGCAAGGATAATGATGTTTTATGTCGAAACTAAACTAAATGGTATTTTTCTGAAAAAGTACGATAAAAATTACAATATGAAATATTTTCTTATAAAACTTGTTCATGATGTTTTTTTAATGTTTAATAGTCAAGATGTGAGGGGTTGGTATGTTTGTATTTAAGAAAAGGTGGAATTTTTAAGAAGAACTGAATCGGAAGTCGGATTAACTCCGCTTCCGTCGGGTTTTAGAAATACGAGTATTAAGAATAGAAAATAGATGAGAGAGGAGGGACATACTGGATTAGAGCTTAGAAAAGAGGAAGGGGGAGTGGAAGTAGGTTCCGGTGCGTCGTTTCGTCACCGGGAGCTCCTAGGTCGTCGTCAGAAAATCGCCGGAGCTTCGCCTTTCGCTAACTCCAATTGCACACACAAAGTATAGAGATTTTTATTGAGAGTTTGGACAGAGTTTTGGAAGTGAGGAGGGTGTGGAATGGAGTGGTATTTATAGGAAAAGATTAGGGTTAAGGTTAGATGAAGGGGTGTGAGAAAATTGTATTAAATTTTTGCATTAAAAAGAGTTTTAATTTGATTTTTAATTCTCTGTAATAATGCAGGATTTTTAAGTGTACAGGGGTTTCAAGAAGGCCAAAAGACACAACTCCCAAGAAGGAGACTCGGCGATCCGACTTGGTCGGACTGGCGCTGCCGGCCCGAGTCGGCCGAGTCGGGCCGGGTCTCGATGCCATTTGTCCCCCGTCGATAGGTCTACCTCCTGGGCTATTTTGTTTTATATGTAACTATTGGTTTTTATGAGTTATGCACGTGTAGGCTCTTGGGCTTCTAAAAATTTAAAAGAAAATTAATTAAAAAATAATATGGCTAATGGGATTTGAACTCTGGTGCTTTTGTTCAGCAGTGCAAGGTCTTACCAATGAGCTACAAGCTCTTTCTTGCTATTAAAAAGCAAAACAATTATTTATAGTACTCACAGAAATGCAAATACCCCATGTATACATTAACTTTTAAATAAATTTTTGTACACTTAAATTGGAGTTGTTACAGCCTACCCTCCTTACAAAAATTTCGTCCTCGAAATTTACAAATTAATTTGAAGGACTAGTTTACAAATAGGTGAGGATATCTTGCACGCATCTCATCATCCCTTTCCCATGTAGATTCTCCTGGAGTGTCTTTTCTCCACATCACTCGAACCAAGTTGACTTCCTTGTTCCGAAGTGACTTCACTTTCCAGTCCAAGATCTCTATAGGTTGTTGTTCACAAGATAAGTCAGGCTGTACAGTGAGCTCGGAATGATCAAGAATATGGCTGGGGTCACTCACATACCTTCTGAGTTGGGATATGTGGAACACATTGTGCACTCCTTCCAATAAAGGTGGAAGTGCCAAGCGGTATGCCACTTTACCGACTCGTTCGAGCATGTCGAACGGTCCAATGTATCTCGGATTTAGTTTACCCCGTCTTCGAAATCGAATCACTCCACGGTTCAGAGATATCTTTATGTCACGACCCGAAATGGCACGCGACTGGCACTTGAATCATATGAAGTCTATAGGACTTCATCTAAGTCAAGTAAGCCCAAAGTTCAAAAATCTAAACCATTTAAAAGGAGAAAGTGAAGGAAAACTTATTTTAAAGTTTGCATATAATTCACTTTGAAAAGTCATAGTAAACATTTTTAAAATATCAAGTCTTTTCCGAAAATTTCGGCAGAGTCTCCTTTGTAAATACTGGCCCCAAACGGGTACAACACATGAAATATATATAATGATAAAAGGCATCCCCAAGCGGGAGCTACCTCTTCGCTAATTGGTGGTCACAACCACACAAGCAATATAATATACAACTCCGAAGGGCGAGGATCAAACTCAGAAGAAACCCAAGGAAAACCAGAATAATACTGCGCGCGACTCTAAGGTCGAAAGAATATACACTGGTCTTCTAAGTCTATAAATATACAAGTCTGGTTGATGGAGTTACTAGATACAACTGAAATAAATAAATGTACAATGGTCGTCACGATACGAGTGAACCCACCTACCAAAAAAATCACCCGGAAAGAAGCAGTGTGCCAGCAAAACCGCCAAGAAAACCTGTACGGTAAAACGTGAAAGAAACTGTGGCACAACGGGGGTGAGTTGCCAACTCGTGAGTAGAAAACATCACCGAGCAGAAATCGTATGTATGACTCAATCCTAGGTCATACGATAATATATCCTCAATATAATATAACCCTAAACATCTACACATAAGTGTAATATCAAGTGCTCGTTTCAATGCCTCAGGTAGAAACATAAAACATATATGATGTATGAATGCCATAAAATGAAAACAGAATACATCATGAATGAGAAAACTGTTTTCTTAATTTAGTGAGATTTCTGTATATAAAAATTGAGGTATCATCAATGAAATCAACCTAAAATCCGTGTCAAGTATCGACACAAAACATATATCCAAATATCCAATATCTTGGGCTCCGGCTATCCAGACTGGCCCATATCATATAATCTCAATACCTCGGGCTCCGGCTATCCGGACTGGCCCCTGGGCTCTGGCTATCCGGACTGGCCTAAATCATCAAATCTCACGACTACGTCGCTATCTTCCGGATATCCGCCGCGTCACAAATAACCGGTTGGTAGTGCTCCCCTGCCAGGCTCAACGCCATCATCTGCGACCATCTTATCCTGGGGTACCGCACCGGGTCCACCATGCACCCACAGACGGTTTCTCCTCCTCCTCGAATCGGGTGTATGATATCGCTCAAGAGCCGAGAAAACTCATGGTGGACATATCTCATATCATATCACGAGAAAACCGCACTTTTTATCTTTTGAAAATGATAAATGAGTTTATAAAATCTTACGGTTTCTCTAAATCCAGAAATCTCATGGATAATCCGAAATCCAAAAATGAAGAGTCAATAATAGTGAATACTGGGCTTCGGCAATCTGGACTGGCCCTATAATATTGCATGACAAATGAATATATAAACATGCATGGGTATCTAATAAAGAATGCAATATCTAACTAGCACAGTAATGATATATCGGAACTATCAGCTAACAAGCGATATCAATAAAATAATATTCTCTAAAGTGTACGTAATATGGCAATTACTGATGATGATGTGTGTGAGCCGACAAGTAAGTGTTCGTAGCATACGCATCATCGGTAATTGTGCTGGTGTCCTGACAGCATGGTTTCATAATAAACAAGAATCACAAGTATAAGTATGCAATGCGATAAATAACAACATGAATATATGGACAATGAATAGTAAACGTAGCAAATAAGAATATACGTTTCTAATACGAGTCATACCGTTTTGGCATTTGAAATGACACGAATCGTGGTGTTTAGTAAAATAGGGCTACTGTGTTTTTAAGAAAAGGCACGTCCTTTGAAATATCCGTAGTATCGCTTGGCCTGTCTTTAAAATACTCACAATTCGTTAGTTTTAGAAATAAGTATGACTCGAGTCCAGTCTAACATCTACTAAGTAACTACAAGACAAAGCTAAGAGACAAATTAAGGGTAAGGAAATCCACCTAAGTCTGAGTCGATATATATATCAAGTAGTCGGTGATCCCGCCTCAATAGCGTCACATACGATAAAATATATAATACGACATTCTCGAATCATGAGTGCGGATTTATCATCATAAATATATTTCGTACGGTAAATCCATCATACGGCATCCCAAAAATCGGGGTACGGGTCGCCTATCACATATACCTCAATATCCATATGGTATCATTATCATAATATCATGAACTGGGTACCGATCTAAGTGTAGTACATACCGATACCATCAACATATATCTGCGTGTGTATGAAAACACATCACCCATCAATCCGCTAATATAATATGTCGTATCTCATAACACGACCCAATCATATCACCGATCTCACGGCATCCTGCCCAATCACATCGACCCATCTCCAAGTATCATATACTATCCTCATCATCCATTTATACGTACACACACACACACACACACACACATACATATCCCCATATACGCACAAGAACAACTTATGTATGCGTGTGTGTGTGCGTGTATGCAAATCTTTACTCTAGGGTTTCACGACTAACACTAAACTATAACATTAACTTCAAAATACGCTAACACTAACCCAAAGTCACTTAAAGCATTTCTAGCTAAGTATACACATCTTATAATAACACATAAGTATATAGATATAACACATTTGTATACCGCACTACGAAACTGCGAGGGTGCTATACGCCATCCACCCGACTTCCCCCATAGATATATATCTACTCACTTAGACGCCTCGGCTAATCTGATCCGATCTCCGCCTTGTCTTTTTCCGCGCCACATCCGACGCCTCTGCACCCGATCCTAGAATCGCACACAAGTAAAAGAGAATAAATATACGGATAGTCTTGGAAAAAACGACACAAGTCAATCACGCGCATTAACTCGACGCGCACACACTTGGTGCACGATACTCGCCGCGACAACGCCACAAACTACAGCTAGGGTTACTATACGTGAAAATTCCCGAACTTAAAACCCAAACGTACCAATCGTGGTTTCACAACACACTAAAAAATATATGAAATAGGGTTTAAATCATCAAAATTTCAAATTCACTTTAAAAGCTATTTTTTCGAAAACCTAGTAAGCAACAATTGCCAATTTAGTTCGAATCTAGCTGTTTTAACAATTCTAGTGGCCATAAAATTCACTTAATATCTTAATTAGGTCACACAACTATTAACTTGATTTTAATCTCACCAATTTTCATTACTCCCAAAATTCTATTTTGCAAAATTATGTAATTAGTACAATTTTTAAGTGACAATTTGCAAACTAACAACTAGGTTGGGTTTTAAAATTCTCAAAATGTTAAATTACACATCACAACCAAAACCAAATAATCAAAACCCTAACTTCCAATTCAACCCTTCTCTTGAAACTAAATTCTTAACATTAAAACCATAATTAAACTCCTAATTAGCTAGATGGAAGTAATTAAACAACAATTTAAACATGGGTTGGGATTTATACCTCTCAAAATTTGTAGATCCCACTTGCAACTTAGCCTCCCAATTTGCTCTCTAGATCCAAGATCCATGCTAATTTGGCCAAGGGAATGACGGATGAAGGTTTAATTACGAATTTGTAGGAATTTGGTTGGATTTTTGATGCATTTCCTTAACATTTTTGTGTGAAATGATGTGGGGGAAATTGAGGGGGCTGCTTGAGGAGGCTCGGCCAGAACATGGGAGTTGGGGAGAGAGAGTGAGGTGTGAGTGTAGAATAAAGTCCAAGTCAAGAAAGAAAGGAATACCCCATACCTCATTATAATAAGCCCATGCCTTCTTTCTTCTATTCATTTCATTTCTTTTCTTTCTGAGGAAAATGGGAGTGGGGAAATGGGCAGCAGCAGGAGGCTCAAAATTTCTGGGAAAGTGGAAGTGTGTGGGTGTGTAAAGATGTTCCCAAGTCAAAAAAACCCTTCCTTACTTCATTATTGCATCACACTTCTTAATTCAATTTATTTTTCATTTTATTTCCAATTCCATTTCAACATAGAATTAACTAGAACCTTGCAACCAAAAGTGAAAAAGAAAACATGATATAGACTTGGTTTAAAGTTGTCATGGTTCACATTTGTATAATTAACCAATTCAAATTTGTAATTTACACTAATTAAAGGTATTAATGAAAGCTAAAAAATATTTAAAACAATTAATTAAGAAAATATTTAAGTAAACCAGAAATTTACAAGTGGCCCATTAAATACCAAATACTAGCACTTATATAGCTTGAATAGTTATATTTAAGTATATGTCGAAAAATGATTATATCTTGGTTTTTACGAAAAATACCAGTTATTTTACCGATTATCCGAAATTTCACCTAAACGATTTTTAAAACGTTACAATCTTACCCCTTAAAGAAATTCGGTCCCCGAATTTAAATTAAAACTCCCCCAAATACTAAAACATTTCAGCAAAGCACTCAAGTCGTCGGGGCTCCTAAATCATCAATACTTAAAACACATCTTAGCGCAATGCACGCGCATGAAAGACGAGTACAAAACTCAAAGTCAAAACTCCATCAAGCATCATGCAATTATCGGAGTCATGGTGAAGAGACCAATGTCGAAGTCCAATACGAAAACCAACATGATATACATCAAAACTATAACATGTACATAGTACACATCGTTGTAAACTCGTCAAAACATCTGAAAGAAATGCTTACTAAACATTTTTCAAGTCGCTGTGCGATGCGCGTATCACAGGACAGACAAGTAGCGGACGTTTGTTGTAAAAAAAATAACTATATATATATATATATCATACATGTCCCTCCGTTTTTTTGAAAATAATCTAGAAGGGTTTCCTTTGTCACATGTTTCGTGTTATCTCGGACACATAGGAAAATACTGAGACTATAGCTCCATTTTGGAAATCCCTTCAATAACCATCAATGCATGCGAAAACATATTCAGGTACTATCCTCGGACTAGTCCTGCTCAGCTACTATACCAAATAGTAAATATCATAAAAACGTACTGCTCAAAGGAAATCATACTCAATAGTATATATAATAATGCCACGTACGTCTGGTGCGCATAGAAATCGAAATCAATGAATGTGCCATACATGTGCACAAAAACTACAATCTAAGTGCAACGGGTGTGCACACAAACACCTGTCAAAGGTAACGGGTGTGCCTGACAAAAAAATCAGGTGCATCTGATATACACGAAGAATCCCGATTTAGTGCATCTGGTGTGCACCAAAATCTCATCAAGAGCGCCACGTATGCGCAAAAATCCAAATCAAGTGCACAAGGTGCACGAAAACAAATATCGAATATCACAATCGAAATCGACGGTATACAACAGAGCTCAATCCAAATCAGGTATACCATGGCATATATACTCTCACAATCACGTGCATCAGCGGGCACAAAATCGAACCAAGTACTAAAAGTGCATGAAAACTATACCAGAGGCACAAGTCAAATCACATACATACCATAGGCATGAAATCAAAATCAACTTTCCCGAACGACATCAAATCAAAGTCGAGTGCAACTGTGGCGCATAAAATCTCAATCAAACAAATAAATTGCCCAAAATACCGAAATCCAAAATGACGGACGCGTGATATTCGAATCACCAAGTCATAAATCATAAACACTGTCGTTGATATGTCCCTCCTTCAAAGTCGAGAAGGTGTCGGTGCATCCAAGCTAGCAGAGCAAGATATCTATTTGCCTCCTGTTCATGGTCTGGCGCCTTGTGCCCTTAGGCTCTCGTCTCTCACTGCGAATTTCCAGTTAGATAGCTCCTCGGCTCAACGGCTCAATATAGACTGATGACAGAAACAGATCCGCTCTGGCACATCCTCTAAAATCTCTGGACAACTATCATGGTCACTCATAACATGTCTCATCGATGATGCCGAACTCTGTCCTACTGGGTGTGCGTGATACGACCGATCCAGGGTCCAAGTCTTCTCGTGTAGTATTCCAAGTATTGTATCCCATCACATGATATCCGGATGACGTTGAGCCTTTCGATCGATTCGTCAAAGTCCCATAATTCCCCGAGAGCTCAGCTTTTGAATACAGTTTAATAATATCCAGTACATGCCACAGTACCTATGGACCAACCGTAGAAGGGCAAACCCAAGCCTCATTAATGGCACCGCGGAACTGCTGCAAACCCTAAGGTTCAAAAGCGTTCCCATGGTCATTATATCGAGTTAAGGTTTCATTCTTCTAGAGAGTCCACGGAATTACTTGCATGTTTTTCCGAATACCTTAAACTTGGAAAAATGGGTTTTTGACATTCAATCGTTTTCTATCGACTCACAACGTGCCTGTGTAAAGTCTCCTCTATCTGGAATCAACCAATCTGATGACCTCGCATCGGGGTATGCAAACGAACCACATGTCCTAGTCATTCATCCATGGGTGACTAGCGATCTTCTATCATACCTCTAAGTATAAACTCGTGCTGCAATAGCTTCAAACATCTGGGGCAGTATCTTGTCAGTCGCAGCAACATTTGGCTCATTCGTCCGCACGCTAAAAAGTGCCTCAATCATTAAGAATAACGGTGCATTGACGGTCATCATATTCTAGTCGGCCTCTATCAGTGGCCTAATCCTCTGGTGCTCATCTGCACATTCGAGAAATTTAGTAAAAGCAATACATCAAACGCTCATGGCGTAACACAATAAAACGACATATCTATGCAATCGTGTACCATCGGAATACATCCTGGTCAGTCCTCGTCCAAGACGAGCTCGTGCCGACCGCAACTTTAGCCGCAGCTCTCTCTGCCTATGCAATCGTGGTAACAAAAACCACCAACAGATACCGATGAGGATAGATCATAAGAATAAATATAATACTGTGCAAAGAAATGTACATCCTAAGGCTTCTTAAGAGGAGTAGCGTATCGTAAGTATGCCGCGGAACATACACACGGTACGCCACTCTACTCAAGTCACCTACTCCATCAACAAAGGTCAACCTATGCGACGAAAGTTCGGGTCTAATACCCCCTTGACCAAGTCTAAGTTCCGTAAGGTCAAGCCTAGGTTCTGAATATATATAAACGCCTTAGACTCCATATAGTCAAACATAGACTCGAACCAAGGTTAAATCTAGCGCTCTGATACCATCTTTGTCACGACCCTAAATGGCACGCGACTGGCACTAGAATCATATGAAGTCTATAGGATTCCATCTAATTCAAGTAAGCCAAAAGCCCATAAATCTAAACCATTTAAAAGGAGAAAGTGAAGGAAAACTTGTTTTAAAGTTTGCATATAATTCACTTTGAAAAATCGTAGTAAACATTTTTAAAACATCAAGTCTTTTCCGAAAATTTCGGCAGAGTCTCCTTTGTAAATACTGGCCCTAAACGGGTACAACACATGAAATATATATAATGATAAAAGGCATCCCCAAGCGGGAGCTAGCTCTTCGCCAATTGGCGGTCACAACCACACAAGCAATATAATATACAATGCCGAAGGGTGAGGATCAAACTCATAAGAAACCCAAGGAAAATCATAATAATACAGCGCGCGACTCTAAGGTCGAAGAATATACACTGGTCTTCTAAGTCTATAAATATACAAGTCTGGTTGATGGAGTTACTAGATACAACTGAAATAAATAAATATTTAATGGTGGTCACAATACGAGTGAACCCACCTACCAAAGCAATCACCCGGAAAGAAGCAGTGTGCCAGCAAAACCGCCAAGAAAACCTGTACGGCAAAACCTGAAAGAAACTGTGGCACAACGGGGGTGAGTTGCCAACTCGTGAGTAGAAAATATCACCGAGCAGAAATCGTATGTATGACTCAATTCTAGGTCATATGATAATATATCCTCAATATAATATAACCCTGAACATCTACACATAAGTGTAATATCAAGTGCTCGTGTCAGTGTCTCAGGTAGCAACATAAAACATATATGATGTATGAATGCCATAAAATGAAAACAGAATACATCATGAATGAGAAAACTGTTTTCTTAATTTAGTGAGATTTCTGTATATAAAAATCGAGGTATCATCAATGAAATCAACCTAAAATCTGTGTCAAGCATCGACACAAAACATATATCCAAATATCCAATATCTCGGGATCCGGCTATCCGGACTGGCCCATATCATATAATCTCAATACCTCAAAGTCTCAATATCTCGGGCTCCGGCTATCCGGACTGGTCCCTGGGCTCCGGCTATCCGGACTGGCCCAAATCATCAAATCTCACGACTATGTTGGTATCCTCCGGATATCCGCCGCGTCATAAATAACCGGTCGGTAGTGCTCTCCTGCCAGGCTTAACGCCATCATCTGCGACCATCTTGTCCTGGGGTACCGCACCGGGTCCACCATGCACCCACAGACGGTTTCTCCTCCTCCTCGAATCGAGTGTATGATATCGCTCAAGAGCCAAGAAAACTTATAGTGGACATATCTCATATCATATCATGAGAAAACCGCACTTTTTATCTTTTGAAAATGATAAATGAGTTTATAAAATCTTGCGGTTTCTCTAAATCCAGAAATCTAATGGAAAATCCGAAATCCAAAAATGAAGAGTCAATAATAGTGAATACCGGGCTCCGGCAATCCGGACTGGCCCTATAATATTGCATGACAAATGAATATATAAACATGTATGGGTATCTAATAAAGAATGCAATATCTAACTAGAACAATAATGATATATCGGAACTATCAGCTAACAAGCGATATCAATAAAATAATATTCTCTAAAGTGTACGTGGCATGACAATTACTGATGATGATGTGTGTGAGCCGGCAAGCAAGTGTTCGTAGACATATGCATCATCTGTAATGGTGCTGGTGTCCTGACAATATGGTTTCATAATAAACAAGAATCATAAGTATAAGCATGCAATGCGATAAATAACAACATGAATATATGGACAATGAATAGTAAATGCAGCAAATAAGAATATACGTTTCTAATACGAGTCATACCGTTTTGGCATTTGAAATGACACGAATCGTGGTGTTTAGAAAAATAGGGCTACGGTGTTTTTAAGAAATGGTACGTCCTTTGAAATATCCGTAGTATCCCTTGGCCTGTCTTTAAAATACCCACGATTTGTTAGTTTTGGAAATAAGTATGACTCGAGTCCAGTCTAACATCTACTAAGTAACTACATGACAAAGCTAAGAGACAAATCAAGGGTAAGGAAATCCACCTAAGTTTGAGTCGATATATATATATCAAGTAGCCGGTGATCCCGCCTTAATAGCGTCACATACGATAAAATATATAATACGACATCCTCGAATCATGAGTGCGGATCTATCATCATAAATATATCGTACGGTAAATCCATCGTACGACATCCCAGAAATCGGGGTACGGGTTGCCTATCACATGTACCTCAATATCCATATGGTATCATTATCATAATATCATGAACATGATACCGATCTAAGTCTAGTACATACCGATACCATCAACATATATCTGCGTGTGTATGAAAACACATCGCCCATCAATCCGCTAATATAATATGTCGTATCTCATAACACGACCCAATCATATCACCGATCTCACGGCATCCTGCCCAATCACATTGACTCATCTCCAAGTATCATATACTATCATCATCATCTATGTTTACGTATACATACACACTCACACATGTATATATATATATACGTATTCATATAAATATATGTGTGTGTATATATATATATATACATATCCCCATATACGCACAAGAACTGTTGGATATAGTGCCCTCAGAGTCAATTATTGGATCACAGGCACGTGGTTGCAATGATTGAGGGAGGACCTATACCGGTAGGACAGTCTTACTCAAGATGATAGTATGCTATCTGGTTTGTCTTTATTATCATGTACATGCTTTAGGTGGCCTTACAGGTCGCTATTACACGTTGATAGAGCCCTTAGGATTCTTGCTTGACTACCAGTAGTATGATGGCGATCATATACGTGGGAGCTGGAGTCTATAAGCACATCCTTAAAAGGTCCCTAGTCGTGGGAGTTTCGAGACGGGGAATCGATACTCCATTAGTAGACTAGTGTATACAGTCGAGACCCCGACGAGGGACGGTGGCCGGTCTCACAAGCCATTGGTGTCAGTTGGTTCACCTAAGATGTATACAGGTGCTCATTGGGTTATGAGTACACCGGACAGGATTCGCCGGGAACATGCTAGTTGGTATTATACCCGACGTCAGATAGCAGTTCCCTGGTGACATGTGTACAGGTTAGTTCATCGACCTGAGATCGTCATTTGTCTCGTGTGAGTTCCCACTGTACTTTGATTACTACCTTACCATGGCTCAAAGGAGTCGTGCAAACAGGTTTTAGTTGGGTACAGCCCCGAGCCACATGGAGGCGGTGAGCGGATCTGCAGGGGTTTGTCTCTCCCGATATTGGGGGTAAGGTCGCGCTGTGTCTAGGAGAGCCATTACACGAAGTCCTTGGCCAAGGCAGGAGATTTACTGGTAGGTATTCCGGTAGTATCTCTGGGTGTTCTCGGCTACACTCTGACACGACTTATACCGCTTTTGGGGGTCTGACTTTTACCAACCCCCTAGGCCCGACATGCGATGCTCATAGACGAACGGACTGGACTGTACGGATATTGTCACTGACAGGCTCAGTAGGGTGTCAGGATGAGTTCTCTCATCGACCTCCTTTTTGGTCAATACCTGGTAGCTCGTTACGTATAGCTAGTACCACTGATGTGCTAGTGGTTAAATCCACAGCCAAAGTATTGATGAGTCTTCAGAGTCCCCCACAGACAGTTTCTCAAATTTCGGGCGAAACGTTGTAGAGGCCGTATGATATATGGCAGGGTTCGATCATATACGTGCAGTAGTGCACGGATCATGATCGGCCAGATCATACTAGTGGGCTTTGGTTTAAGCCGGATCCTAGTATTAGATTTGTTGGATTACTTTAGTCTCATCGCATTCGTATTCAGTCGGAATGCGGATGCAGGTATGTATATACAGGTGAGGGGTATCCTTGTGATCCGTCACGAGTTTATTTTAGATGATGCGGTTCTTTTTATTGTCACAAACATTTGGGTTAATGTTTATTTTGGTGGAAAATGTGAGTGGTTTTCATGATGAGGTGCATTTAATGTGACATAGACATGCTTAGTGACTCATGGTCTCTTTTCTTGTGCTAATGTCACATTAGGATTGATTTATGTGTTGAAATGATAAGAGGAAAGAGAATGGACAGCCATATGGCTTGCCTTTGCTCTTGTGTTTATCACTTCTTGCTCTCACATTATCATATACAACACATAAGAAAAAAAGGCACTTCTTCTTCTTCTTCTTCCTCTTGCTTCTTGAGCTCACCATTTCCACCAATGGCATCACCTTCAACCTCCATCCATACGATGGATGCAAGAGACAAAGTTGTCACACACATTCTCTACTTCGCTTTGGACACGTCGGCTAGCGAACTTCGTGCCCGAGTTGCTTCGGATGAAGCGGGAGCTCGTAAAAAGACTCATTGATGTGGTGCCTTTCCGACGAGGAGACCGGAGATCGGAGATGCCACGAGGTGCTAGGGATGGTGGCTAAAGACCGAAGGACACAGATCGATCGGTATAGCTTTTCTAACCTTTCTCTAGTTGCTAGTTGTAGGTTAATGGTTCGATCCGGGTTTAAAGTCTGTGATAGCGCCGGTTTAAAGTTTTGAAAAAGTTTCCGTTTCCGCATTTTGGCCTCGGATAGACGGCCGGGGCGCTACCGTAGTCTTACATGGTATGAGAGACACACCATTAACCTTTACTAACTTGTTCTAACGTATTTAAAATATCGATCGATCAAAATTTCCGAAACCGCGTTTTCATTTTCCGAGTTTCTGTCGAATTTTGTTTGTCGTCGAATTTTTTTTTGAGTGTTGCAGAAAATCAGACAGGGTTTTTTAAGAAATCTGAGAAAATTTGGTAGACTGATCTCACCATAGAGCCGCGGAACCGCGGCATTACCCTTGTTTTGGCCGCGGTTCCGCCGCACTACTGTAGCATTAGGGTGCCAAATTTTCTACAGTTGTCTCTGAAGTAAAAATGTGGTTTCTGGAATTTTTTGTTTTGGCCCAGATTTGTTTGAGTACTGGTTTTGTGCTTGGGGCCCACTTCGGGAAATTTTGTCGATCGAAAATTTTAAATATGTTAGTTTACAGTACTTACATTATATCTGCGACCGTGAATGTCATTCGAGCGGTAAATCTTCTCTAATTGCTATAGCTCTTTTAGACGGATTTGCGAACATGACATTCATGTTGATGTTCTGTGTTGTGCTGTGATGCTGCAGATTTGTCGTGGTGGATAGCCTGGATGCAATGGTAGTACAGTTTGGTTATATTTGTACATTTGATATTGCGGGGAGAGCGTCCGACATATGGACTGCCGTCACTGCCTGTTTGTATATTAATCTTTTGTGGCACGACCGGGCTGAGGTCGATATACCCGTTGTATATTTTTTTTACTTTCTGTACTAGGATTACCCCGTGGTGGGGTGCACGGATAGCCGGATTCTAGAGGGAAACGGGCCCGCATCTCATGGCTTTGAGACGGAGGGGGCTTCACCCTAGAATTGGCGGGCTATTCGCCGCACTCGTAGGGGGTACAGGTTGACCGAAGGAGAGGTACTCAAGTTACCGGATTCCGTGAAGTGCTGGATGGTCCATTCACTTTGTTGAAGGGGGCTGCCTCGCTTCAGGTTTTGGCGGGTAACTTGCCGCATCCGTAGGGGTCTAGGGTTTCATTACACAGGCTATCCACACGACCAGGGGAACGTCGGGTTTCAGTAGCGGCTCTATGAAACCCGGGGATCCCAGATTATCTGTATTGTTCTGTGATGCTTATTACATTTCTGTGATGTTGCATTTTATCACGCCTTGAGCGATTATTATATATTGATATATATACTAGTAGATGTTGTATATGTTTTACACTCGCGCTAGTCCGTCCCCGCTCTGTCGTTAGTTAAGTAACCTAACGGGTGATGACGGGACCCAGTGGCGAATGCGGATGGTGTTAGTTATATGTATGCCCTAGAGGCCATTACTGTACATACGATGTATATTGTAGTGGATGCTTAGACATATATAGGGAGGACTTTCTTGCTCGACATGATAGTATGCTATCTGGTTGTACTTTATCTTAACATGTATTCTGATTGTCTCTATGTTACATGTTGATAAAGCCCTTAGGATATGTACTCGACTACTGAGACTATGATGAGATTATACTAGTGGGGCCATGGTAGTCGACGAGTACATCCTATAACTGTTCCTAGTCGAGGGCGTATCGAGACAGGGCATCGATACACCAGAGTAGACTAGCGTATACGCATCTTAACCCATATGATGGGCGATGGATGATCCCATATCCATCGGTGTTTGACATCAAGGATGGTGTACGGGTGCTCAGTGGAGACTGGGTACACTGGACGGACTCGCCGAGAACTCCCAGATGGTATTATACCTCACGTCAGATGGCAGTTCTCCGGTGACACTGGTACAGAGTAGTCTGTTGACCCGAGATCGTCATAGAGTCTTGTGTGATTCCCACTGTGCTTTAATTTCCATCATACCACGTCCAAGAGGGCGTGCAAAAAGGTGGCTTTTGGGTACAGTCCCGAATCATATGGAGGCAATGAGCGATATGAGGGGATTCGTCTCTCCCGGTATAGGGAGTTGATGTTGTGCTGTGTTCGATTGGCTATAACCGGAAATCCCTGGCCAGGGTTGCTGAGATATACTGGTAAGTGTTATCAGTAGTTTCTCGAACTGTTATAGACCTCGTATCGACACGACTTATCGAGCTACTGGGGTCTGACGTTTACCACCCCTAGGCGAGATATGCAACATATCAGACGACGAGACCGGACTGTACGGGAGTGTTACTGTTTGGATTCACAGGAGAATGTACAGGCTTGCTTGTTGATCTTCTGAGCGCTCAATACCTGGGTAGCTGTTACGTTTAGCTGACCGCTTGCAGCTTGTGGGTGTTTGATATGATCATCACCTACTGCCGGCGTATTGACGATTCTTTAGAGTCCTACACAGAGGTTTCTTGGCTCAGGCAAAACGGAGTAGGAGCACATATGTGATATGTGCGGGACCGAGGATAATGCGATATGTGATACCGTATTATATTCTCGCGATATTTGATATCAACCGGGTCATCGGATCAAGTGTTGATTCGATGAATCGGTACGGATAAATATTAGTCGGTTATATGCGATATAGCCGGATTGTCGGATCAAGTGTTGATTCGATAATTTAATGTATAATAATATATATGATATATTAAATTACATTATCTAATATTAGCTCACTAAAAGATTCTTTTTCTCACTCGGGTAATACATTGATATATATGCGATATATGTTAATTGTATTATTTTATTTTGTTACGATAAATATTATATATGTGATATATAATATTGTAACATGATATGATAACTAATGCAACATGTTTAGTGGAGTTTAAACATGATTAGGGTTTGGATTAGGGTTAAGCTTTCTAGATGATTCTAGAAGGTTTTGGTTTTGTTTTGTGAAAGATATTTTCAAGTGACTCATGCTTTAACCCAACCCAAACCCTAACCCTAGTTAATTATCTACATGAGTTTAGTTGACCATGGTTGCATTATTTATCATATTAATTCTTTCTATTCATCACAAAAGGAATTCTATCACTATTCTTCTTCTTCCTTGAGTTCTTCTTGCAAAGCTTTCTTGTTTTGATATTTGTGATGAATAAATATGAGAAAAAGATAAATAAAGAGAGAAAAAATCCTACTTCATCATCCTCATCTTCCCTTGCCATTTAGATGAGGGTGTTCACATCATTTCATGAGTGTTAGCTTGTGTTAACGAAACTTCAAGGTATATCATCTTTGTATCGAAGATCGGAAGCAAAGGTTGCATCTTTCTCTTCGTGGAACCTCTCGAGAGTCCGGAACCCGATGATCGCAGCGAAGGGACCACAACACGGAGCATATGAAGTGAAGGACCGGATCTACAAAGGTTGTAATCCCTCTCACTTAGTGTTAAAGTTGTTAACATGTTAGTTTTCGCCTAATCTCTAGTTTAAAGATCCGTACTCGGGTTGTTCGGCACGGCTAATTTTTAAATCGGGCATGGTTGATGCCTCGTAGACCCTTGTGCGCGTGCCTAGCAACCCTACAGATGGCATATACGTACATCATATTTTCGTTCTTTTGTGGTGTGATTAATTGATGGGACTGCATTGATTCAGATCAATGCAAGCTAAACAAAGCTATTCTGATGTTGTTGGAACATTTTTCAAAAAGCTGTTATTGCAAGGACGTTCTCTTTTGTTTTGCACAGTGGTATTCGGTTATGAATATCTAGCACCTCAGTCGACGAGGCAAGGGCCGAGATCCCTTCACCGGGAGTGACCTCTTTAGTAAAATTTTTCGCCACTATATTTTTATAAAAAGCTATCCGGTTCCTTCAACGATATCAAGTTCATTACGCTAAAGGTTTTTCACCAAAAACCAGTCGTAGCCCTCCGTCATTTCAGATTAGTATTGCTTAGTATTCGTGCTACGTATGTCGTGCTTAGCCGAGGTGTAGTGTGCGGTAGCTCTGTAATGCTTTTCTGTCTCATGGATATATGATTGGTTAGGACAGTCGTACGGTCATTTTGGCTCAGTCAAGGACTCGTGCGGATGGGTCTAATGCAATCAAGACAATGACGGGTTGAATTTGACTAGGATCCTTTGATATGTTGGCTTAGTCAAGGTCACTTAGGTCCTAGGGGTAAAAACACACATCGGGAGTTTCTAAAGAAACTGAAACTTGCCAGGCATGCGCATACCTTCTGGAGTGTGATGACTTGAGTGGATTCCATCACGTTATCATGCGATGATAGTTGGATCTCGATTCCCACTGATGAGTTGGTTTACTCCTCGGGTGATCCCGACTAATTCTTCTTTCAGGTTTGGAAGAGAATTTGAGGATACAGTGGGAGGTATCCTGATTAGATAAATTGATAACCATTCTGATCTGGGTTAGAGTGCACGCAGAGTGTTTCTTTTCTCTCTCTCTTTGGCAGTGACCATGACCCGACCCTAGACTATGACTCAGTGACCAAGTTAACCGAACTTTCTTAAAACACTGGATTTTGGATTGTCAGAGTTGCATACCTCATTGCCACTTCTACTTTTACCCTTTTCTCCAGAACACCCCGTATTACTACGAACATACACTTCCATTGGATAAAACCATCGTATGGTTATATACGAACTCGAAGGAACTTGTTCCAGATTCGAGGATGGTTTCCGGTTCTGGAGAAAATGAATAGGACTATTCAGTTGTCTTTTCCTTTTATCTTCTCTCAGGTTGCGAGTGCTCCTTGGATTAGGACGGTACACCTATTATGCTAATTGGACAGTCTTCTTCCAAACCATAGGCAGGTGCCGAACGGTGGGGAATGAAGAAAACCAATTAGCCCAACGAAGGTGTACATAAGGTATTAAGTAAAAACAAATAAAGGGATTAGTAAGAGGGCAAAGTAAACTGCGACTGCTATTCACGACCAAACCAAGTATTTCATCGCCACTCCTACTTCACCTTTGTATTTCTCCAGGACACTCCGTATCACTACGAAGATCCATAGTTATTTGGATACTCCATCGTATGGTTATATACGAACTCGAAAGAACTTGTTCCAGTTCGGGGATGGATTCTGGTTCAGGAGAAATATGAATAAGGTTTATTCAGTTGTCTTTTATCTTTACCCTCTCTCGGGTTGCGAGTACTCCTAGGATTAGGAGAGTACACCCATTATGCTTATTGGATAGTTTTCTTCCAAACCATAGGCTGGTGCCGAACGGTAGGGAAGGAAGAAACCCATTTAGCCTAAAGGGGTGTATAGAAGGTAATGACTAAAGACATATAAAAGGATTTGGAGAGATGGCAAAAAAATATACGGTTACAGTTGTGAATCTGATAATGGAAGAGGCATTACTAGGAATACCCGGATACCCCTTCGAAACATTTGTCATGTTTCAGTTTCACTGTGTATTGTTAAAAGAAAACTGATTTCCCAATTAGTCCTTGCTCCAGGGTATGTATTTACCAGGTTTGATTCTCACATCTGTATGGTTTTACAGATGATGAGTGGGAGTAAGTTATTAGGAATTGGGTGATCATCCTCATTATATCGGGATTCGTTGTAATTAATAATATTTGAGGAAATCGCCTGGGTTGTTTACCGGACGGCAAATATTTGGTTTTGAATATCCGTTGTTATGCACCAATTTTAAATTGATATATCTGTACGTTTATTTTTATAAAGTGAGATATAACTTTTTGAAATTATGTCTATGACATTTACCTATATCAGTGGATGGTTAGGTAAGGAGCATTAAACAGCGGTGTAATTCTTCTTAACCATAGATACAGTTTTCAACCTACGACACACAGGGAATGAGTTATTAGACTCAGGGGACTTATACAGAGTATTGTATGTTGTCCAGTGTCCATTAGGACAGAGGGGTTGGTACTCGTACTATATTCTGTTTACATATGACTTCTCTAGTTCTTAGACATGTGTTTCATAGAAATACAAGATCTAAGTTTTGAGATGTTATAGGTATAAGAATAAAGTAGAGAACCAGGTGTTGCAAGTATCAGGATTCTTCAAGGTGATCAAAGATGTAGATACTTGTGTATGGTATTCAGTTGATAGTAATGATTATGAGAACTTGCTTCTCTTTCAGGTTACTCATATCTGGATGTATTCCTAAGTTGAGTAATGCTGATCGGCTTCTCTCCATTTAATTGACATGCACTGGAGACAGCTGCATGATATGAATCTGGTTCCAATTAAATCAGTGCCTCTGTTTTTATATTGGATATAAAATAGTTCATATCTTAACAATGTTAAGGTACGGGGAGTTTTCCGGCTTATGCTTAAAACCAGACTCTGGATAACTCAAGGCACGTTTCTGTAATGGCTGTTTGTGGGTTGACCCGGGCTATGACGAGGGTTGACTTTCTACCATCTGGAAGACCAATAGTGATATTGTTCTTGACTCGCCACAGTTTTAGTAAAATGGATTTTTTCAGAAAATAGTAGTGGGAGTATGGTAGAACTGGAAGTGATTCCAGAACCACAAACGATTACTGAAAATTTGATAAGAACCTAAAGATTCAATCTGGTTTGACATTCCATTAGCCACTCCGCACATATGGTGGGTAACCTCAGGCACCCGAGAGGTACTTTGATAGCCTCGAAGACGGTGACAAGGAGGTTCTTGTTTACCCAGACTTGCCATTGCTGTTGTTCCAGACTGTGAGACCCGGCAGGAGGATGAGTATAGCATCGTTCTAAACTAGCTTTAGAAGTGTACGTGTATATGACTCTGCCAGAGGGTTTTCGTAGTCAGTGGGAGCAGCGGAAGCATAGTGGACAAGTAGCTTATGTCTATTTATGGACAAAAGCAGATATAGCGGAGATAGATCATCTATTTCTGATGTGACAGTCATAGGTTTGACTTCATCAGAATAGGGGATGGATCTGTTAAGAAGGCATACACATAGTAGAAAGTGAAATACCTATACTGCGATCGGTTATACTTTGGTTGTCACACAGTGGTTTCTCCGCAAAGGATTTGGGTATTATTGTTGGAGATAGTGCCCTCAGAGTCAATTATTGGATCACAGGCACGTGATTGCAATGATTGAGGGAGGACCTATGCCGATAGGACAGTCTTACTTAAGATGATAGTATGCTATCTGGTTTACCTTTATCATCGTGTACTGCTTTAGGTGACCTTACAGGTCGCTATTGCGCATTGATAGAGCCCTTAGGATTCTTGCTTGACGGCCAGCAGTATGATGGCGATCATATACGTGGGAGCTGGGGTCTATAAGCACATCCTTAAAAGGTCCTTAGTCGTGGGAATTTTCGAGACAGGGCATCGAAATCCAGAGTAGACTAGTGTATACAGTCGAGACCCCGACGAGGGGCGGTGGCCGGTCTCATAAGCCACTGGTGTCAGTTGGATCACCTAAGATGTATACAGGTGCTCATTGGGTTATGAGTACACCAGACAGGACTCGCCGGGAACATGCTAGTTGGTCTTATACCAGACGTCAGATAGTAGTTCCCTGGTGACATGTGTACAGGTTAGTTCATCGACCTGAGATCATCATTTGTCTCGTGTGAGTTCCCACTGTACTTTGATTACTACCCTACCACGCTCAAAGGAGACGTGCAAACAGGTTTTAGTTGGGTACAGTCCCGAGCCACATGGAGGCAGTGAGCGGATCTGCAGGGGTTCGTCTCTCCCGATATTGTGGGTAAGGTCACGCTGTGTCTAGGAGAGCCATTACACGAAGTCCTTGGCTAAGGAAGGAGATTTACTGGTAGGTATTCCAGTAGTATCTCAGGGTGTTCTGGGCTACACTCCGACACGACTTGTACCGCTTTTGGAGGTCTGACTTTTACCAACCCCCTAGGCCCGCTATGCGATGCTCATAGACGAACGGACCGGACTGTACGGATATTGTCACTGACAGGCTCAGTAGGGTGTCAGGATGAGTTCGCTCATCGACGTCCCTTTTGGTCAATACCTGGTAGCCCGTTACGTATGGCTAATACCTCTGACGTGCTGGTGATTAAATCCACAACCAAAGTATTGACGAGTCTTTAGAGTCCCCCACAGACCGTTTTCTCAAGTTTCGGGCGAAACGCTGTAGAGGCCGTATGGAGATATGGCAGGGTTCGATCATGTACGTGCGGTATTGCACGGATCATGATCGGACGAATAATACTAGCGGGCTTTGGTTTAAGCCGGATCCTAGTATTGTACAGTGTAGATTTTGTCTCATTGCATTTGTATTCGGTCGAAATACAAATGCGGGTATGTATATACAGTCATGGGGTTTTCCTGTAATTTATTACGGGATCAGTTTTTTGAAGTTGCCAGTTTGCATTCCGTTTCGGCCATTTTCCTTTGTTTCTTTCCTTGGCTGAAAATTGGTGGAGGAGGGCTTATTTGCAAATGTGCAAATTAGCAAAGTGGAGGGTGTTTCTTGTAAGAGGGTGGTTCATGATGGTTCCACCATCTTTTGACTTCCTTGGTTAATCATTGCTTGACTTTTGTGTGATAAGATGAGTGATGGGTTTTTGGAGTGAGACTTTTGTTGTGATGATTATTCCTCATCATCACATATTTTATCTTGCTTGCATTATTGCTCCATCTCCTTGACTTTTCTCCCTCTCTCATTCTTTTATGATGAAGGGGCCGGCCACTTCTTGGAGCATGAGGGGATTCATTTTTTTGTGTGGGAAATTATTCACTCTCATTTCATTCACTCAAAATTCCATACCTCTTCTCCATAGTTCTTTCCTCCACCTAAATGGCAACCTCACTAACCCCGTGAGACAAAACAGTTCTAGACTTAGCCTACAGCATTCTTGGATACGTCGGCTCGCCAACTTCATACCCGAGTTGTCTCGGTCCAGAGGTGGGAGCCCGTAAAAGAACCCGGCGATGTGGTTCCCTTTCCGACGAGGAGGTGAAGACCGGAGATTCTGCGGGGAGATCGGGATGACGTCGAGAAGACCGAAGGACACGGATCGCTCGGTATATCTCTCTACCCCTTCTCTTGTTAGCTAGGAGTAGGTTAATGGCCCGATCCGGGTTTATAGTGCGCGGTAATGCCGGTTTACAAGTTAAAGAAAAGTATCGTTTCCGCATTTTGGCCTCGTTCAGACGGCCGGGGCGCCGTCGTGCACTTACACTGGTATCAAAGCCACGCCATTAACCTAGTCTAGCTTGCTCTAACGTGTTTACAAGTTCGATCGAACGGATTTTCCGAAAACCCGATTTCTAAAACACAGTTTCTGTCGAAAGTTTATAGTTGTCAAAAAATTATTTGGTGCATTTCAAAAATACAGGCATGGATTTCTATGCAATCTGGGAAAATTTGGTGGAGTGTTGTTCCTGTTCATCCGCGGAACCGCGGCCTTAACCCTACTTTGGCCGCGGTTCCGCCGCAGTAAGGTGGGATCACTCCACCAGATTTCTTCAGTTGGTTCCTGTGTTGAAAATGAGATTTTTGGTATATTATTTTTGGGCCCAAATTTTCTTTGAGTGCTACAGTAGTGCTTGGGGCCCACTTCGGTAAATTTGATCGATCGAAAATTTTAAACATTTTAGTTCACAGTATTTACATTATATCTGCGACCGTGAATGTTATTTGATCGGTAAATCCTGTCTAACTGCTATAGCCCTTTTAGACGGATTTGCGAACGTGACATTCACGTTGATGTTCTGTGTTGTGCTGTGATGTTGTGGATTATCGTGGTGGATAGCCTGGATGCAATGTTAGTATAGTTTTGGTATTATTATGTACATTTGATATTGCGGGGCGAGCGTCCGACATGTGGACTGCCGTCACTGCCTGTTTGTATATTATTCTTTTGGGGCACGACCGGGTTGAGGTCGATGTACCCATTGTATGTATATTTTACTTTCTGTACTAGGATTACCCCGCGGAGGGGTGCACTGGTAGCCGGGTTCTAGAGGGCAACAAGCCCGCATCTCATGGCGTTGAGACGGAGGGGGCTTCACTCTAGAATTGGCGGGCTATTCACCGCACTCGTAGGGGGTACAGGTTGACCCAAGGAGGGGTGCCCAAGTTACCGGATTCCGTGAAGTGCTGGGTGGTCCATTCACGTTGCTGAAGGGGGCTGCCTCGCTTCAGGTTTTGGCGGGTAACTTGCCGCGCCCGTAGGGGTCTAGGATTTCATTGCACAGGCTATCCACACGACCAGGGGAACGTCGGGTTTCAGTAGCGGCTCTATGAAACCCGGGGATCCCAGATATTTGTATTATTCTGTGATGCTTATTACATTTCTGTGATGTTGCATTTTATCACGTCTTGAGCGATTATTATATATTGATATATATACTAGTAGATGTTGTATATGTTTTGCATCCGCGCTAGTCCAGTCCCCGCTCTGTCGTTAGTTAAGTAACCTAACGGGTAATGACGGGACCCAGTGGCGAATGCGGATGGCATATACGTACATCATTATTTTCGTTCTTTATTGGTGTGATCAATTGATGGGACTGCGTTGATTCGGATCAATGCAAGCTAAACAAACCTATTCTGATGTTGTTGGAACAATTTTTCAAAAAGCTGTTATTGCAAGGAAGTTCTCTTTTGTTTTGCATAGTGGTATTCGGTTATGAATATCCAACACCTCAGTCGACGAGGCAAGGGCCGAGATCCCTTCACCGGGAGTGACCCCTTGGAAAGAAGTTTGCGTCAGGGCAATAACTTCACTATCGTCGTTTACTTTTGCTTTGCATCGTGGTATTTAGTTGGAATATCCTGCACCTCATTCTACGGGGAAAGAGCCGAGATCCCTTCACCAGGAGTGACCTCTTTAGCAAAGGTTTTCATCACTATATTTTTTATAAAGCTATCCGGTTCCTTCAACGATATCAAGTTCATTACGTTAAAGGTTTTTCGCCAAAAACCATTCGTAGCCCTCCGTCGTTTCATATGGATAGTCAATAGTATTCAAGCTGTGATTGGTAGCTATTGGATATTCATATGCAGCATAGATAAATGCGTTGGTTTGGGACAGTCGTACTGCCTTGTTGGCCAAAGTCAAGGGTAGGTACGGGTGGGTTCAAATCAACCTGGAGAATGACGAGTAGAACTTGACATGTGATTTATGATTTGTTGGCCAAAGTCAAGGTCATAAGAGCATGGGGTAAAAATCACATCGGGAGTTTCTAAAGAAACTGAAACTTGCCAGATATGCGCATACCTTTTGGAGTGTGATAACGTGAGTGGATTCCGTCACGTTATCATGCGATGATAGTTGGATCCCGATTCTCACTGATGAGTTGGTTTACTCCTCGGGTGATCCCGACTAATTCTCCTTTCAGGTTTGGAGGAGAATTTGACGTTAAAGTGGGAGGTTTCCAGATTAGATAAATTGGTAACCATTCTGATCTAGGTTAGAGTGCACGCTGAGTGTTTCTTTTCTCTCTCTCTTTGGCAGTGACCATGACCCGGCCTTTGACTATAACTCAGTGACCAAGATTAACTGAACCTTCTTAAAATACTGACTTTTGGATTGTCAGAGTTGCATACCTCATTGCCACTCCTACTTTTACCCTTTTCTCCAGGACACCCCGTATTACTACGAACGTCCACTTCCATTGGATAAAACCATCGTATGGTTATATACGAACTCGAAGGAATTTATTCGAGGATGGTTTCCGGTTTTGGAGAAAAAGAATAGGATTATTCAGCTGTATTTTCCTTTTACTTTCTCTCATGTTGCGAGTGCCCCTTAGATTAGGGGATAGTACACCTATTACGCAAATTGGATAGTCTTCTTCCAAACCATAGGCAGGTGCCGACTGGTAGGGAATGAAGAAAACCAATTAGCCTAACGATGGTGTACAGAAGGTATTATGTAAAGACAAATAAAGGGATTAGAAGGAGGGCAAAGTAAATTGCGACTGCTATTCACGACCAAACCAAGTATTTCATTACCACTCCCACTTCACCTTTGTATTTCTCCAGGACACTCCGTATCACTACGAAGATCCACAGTTTATTGGATACTCCATCGTATGGTTATATACGAACTCGAAAGGAACTTGTTCCAGTTCGGGGATGGATTCTGGTTCAGGAGAAATAGGAATAAGGTTTATTCAGGTATCTTTTATCTTCACCTTCTTTCGCGTTGCGAGTGCTCCTAGGATTAGGACAGTACACCCATTACGCTTATTGGATAGTCTTCTTCCAAACCATAGGCTGGTGCCGAACGGTAGGGAAGGAAGAAAACCATTTAGCCTAAGAGGGTGTACAGAAGGCAATGACTAAAGACATATGAAGGGTTGTGGAGAGATGGCATAGAAATATACGGTTACAGTTGTGAATCTGGATAATGGAAATGCATTACTAGGAATACCCGGATACCCCTCCGAAACATTTACATGTTTCAGTTTTACTGTGTATTGTTAATAGAGAACTGATTTCCCAATTAGTCCTTACTCCAGGGTATGTATTTACCAGGTATGATTCTCACATCTGTATGGTTTTACAGATGATGAGTGGGAGTAAGTTATTGAGAATTAGGTGATCATCCTCATTATATCGGAATTCGTTGTAATTGGTGATATTTGAGGAAATCACCTGGGTAGTTTGCCCGACGACAAATATTTGGTTTTGAATATCCGCTGTTATGCACCAATTTCAAATTGATATATCTGTACGTCTATTTTTATGGAGTGAGATATAACTTTTTGAAATTATGTCCATGACATTTACCTATATCAGTTGATGATTAGGTAAGGAGCATTAGACAGCGGTGTAATTCTTCTTAACCATAAGTACAGTTTTCAACCTACGACACACAGCAAATGAGTTATTAGACTCAAGAGACTTATACAGAGTATTGTATGTTGTCCAGTGTCCATTAGGACAGAGGGGTTGGTACTCGTACTACATTCTGTTTACTTGTGACTTCTCTAGTTCTTAGACATGTGTTTCGTAGAAACACAAGGTCTGAGTTTTGAGAAGTTATAGGTATAAGAATAAAGTAGAGAACCAGGTGTTGCAAGTATCGGGATTCTTCAAGGTGATCGAAGATGTAGATACTTGTGTATGGTATTCAGTTGATAGTAATGATTAAGAGAACTTGCTTCTCTTTCAGGTCACTCATAATTGGAAGCATTACTAAGTTGAGTAACACTGATAGGCCTCCTTCCATTTAGTTGACATGCACTAGAGACAGCTGCATGATTTAAATCTGGTTCAATTAAATCAGTGCCTCTGGTTCTATATTGGATATAGAACAGTTCATATCTTAACGATGTTAAGGTACGGGAAGTTGTCCGGCTTATGCTTAAAACCTAACTCTGGATAACTCAAGGCACGTTTCTGTAATGGCTGTTTGTGGGTTGACCCAGGCTATGACGAGGGTTGACTTTCTACCATCTGGAAGATCAATAGTGATATTGTTCTAGACTCGCCATAGTTTTAAGTAAAATGGATTTTTTCAGAAAACAGAAGTGGGAGTATGGTAGAACTGGAAGTAATTCCAGAACCGCAAACGATTACTGAAATTTGATAAGAACCTAAAGATTCAATCTGATTTGACATTCCATTGGCCACTCCGCAGATATGGTGGGTAACCTCAGGCACCCGAGAGGTACTACGGTAGCCTCAAGGACGGTGATAGGGAGGTTCTTATTTACCCAGACTTACCATTGCTGTTGTTCCAGACTGTGAAACCCGGGAGGAGGTTGAGTACAGCGTTATTCTAAACAAGCTTTAGAAGTGCACGTGTATATGATTCTGCTAGAGGGTTGTCGTAGTCAGTGGGAGCAGCGGAAGCATTGGTGGACAAGTGGCTTATGTCTATTTATAGACCAAAACAGATGTAGCGGAGATAGATCATCTATTTCTGATATGACAGTCATAGGTTTGACTTCATCAGAATAGGGGATGGTTCTGTTAAGAAGGTAGTAGGGTGTGATGTCTTGATTTGTGGATGACATAATCAAAGTAGGAAGTGATATTCCTGCACTACGACCGGTTATACTTTGGTTGTCACACAGTGGTTTTTCCACATAGGATATGGATATTATATCATTTATTCTGGTTACTAGATCTATGGTTTTAGATCTAGATTTGGGTAGTTTCCCAATCAGGGTACTTAGACAGCATTCTAAAGGTGTTTTAGAATGGACGACTCCTGGCACGGTAGTATACCTGCAGGTGATGGAGTCACCCTCTCTAAAGGTGTCTTACACACTAAAGGGGAGAGGGATGCGCATGATTGGTAGATCACTTTCTTAGGCAATTGAGTCAATCATGAGATGTCAAGTACCACACCAGATGTTGTTTTTGCAGTAGATGCAATAAGTTGATATTGATCCTATCCTGGAGAAACATTCGGAAGCAGTTTTAGAACATAAGTGGATGTTCTAGGGATATGATAACATCAGCCTCATTCAGGAGACGGTTATCATTCCAGGCTTCCAAGGTGACCTGGACGGCAGAGTGACTGTCAGAGTTATAGTTTTCCCTCTGACGAGGGGCAGTATTTTGGACAGATGGTCCAAGTGGATACTGAGGGAAGCATGGCGCAGGATACTGATTAAGTTCAGTCGACGATACAGTCTGAGAAGTTTGGATTTGGAGTTCATTTATGAACTAGGTCCCATCAGATATCCAGACACATTCTAAGACAGGTATTGCTCATTTCGGGAGATGGTTTTCTCCGCGAACTTGAGATAAAGAGAGACATAGAAAGAAACATCAGGGCGGATCCACTCACTGAGGCTATTCCTCGAATGCAATAGTTTCGCAAACGAGCTTTGTGAGACTGACTAGTAGAGGAGTTGGGTGTTCGGTATCACACGGGCTGGGAGTATGCGACATCGCAATAATTAGCCTTGAGTGCAAGTGGGAGATTGTTGGAGATAGTGCCCTCAGAGTCAATTATTGGATCACAGGCACGTGATTGCAATGATTGAGGGAGGACCTATGCCGATAGGATAGTCTTACTCAAGATGATAGTATGCTATCTGGTTTACCTTTATCATCATGTACTGCTTTAGGTGACCTTACAGGTCGCTATTGCACGTTGATAGAGCCCTTAAGATTCTTGCTTGAAGGCCAGCAGTATGATGGTGATCATATACGTGGGAGTTGGGGTCTATAAGCACATCCTTAAAAGGTCCCTAGTCATGGGAGTTTTCGAGACAGGGCATCGAAACTCCAGAGTAGACTAGTGTATACAGTCGAGACCCCGACGAGGGGCGGTGGCCGGTCTCACAAGCCACTGGTGTCAGTTGGATCACCTAAGATGTATACAGATGCTCATTGGGTTATGAGTACACCGGACAGGACTCACCGGGAACATGCTAGTTGGTCTTATACCAGACGTCAGATAGCAGTTCCCTGGTGACATGTGTACAGGTTAGTACATCGACCTGAGATCATCATTTTTCTCGTGTGAGTTCCCACTGTACTTTGATTACTACCCTACCACGCTCAAAGGAGATGTGCAAACAGGTTTTAGTTGGGTACAGTCCCGAGCCACATGGAGGCAGTGAGCGGATCTGCAGGGGTTCGTCTCTCCCGGTATTGGGGGTGAGGTCGCGCTGTGTCTAGGAGAGCCATTACACGAAGTCCTTGGCCAAGGCAGGAGATTTACTGGTAGGTATTCCAGTAGTATCTCAGGGTGTTCTGGGCTACACTCCGACACGACTTGTACCGCTTTTGGGGGTCTGACTTTTACCAACCCCCTAGGCCCGCCATGCGATGCTCATAGACGAACGGACCGGACTGTACGGATATTGTCACTGACAGGCTCAGTAGGGTGTCAGGATGAGTTCGCTCATCGACGTCCTTTTTGGTCAATACCTGGTAGCCCGTTACGTATGGCTAATACCTCTGACGTGCTGGTGGTTAATGTTAGTTATATGTATGCCCTAGAGGCCATTACTGTACATAGGATGTATATTGTAGTGGATGCTGGGACATATATAGGGAGGACTTTCTTGCTCGACTTGATAGTATGCTATCTAGTTACCCTTTACCTTAACGTGTACACTGATTGTCTCTCTGTTACATGTCGGTAAAGCCCTTAGGATGTGTACTTGACTACCTGGACTATGATGCGGATCATACTAGTAGGGACATGGTAGTCCATAAGTACATCCTTCAAAGTCCCTAGTCGTGGGTGTATCGAGACGGGTCATCGATATACCAGAGTAGACTAGTGTGTACCTTCTCGACCCATACAGATGGGCGATGGATGATCCCATATCCATCGGTGTTTGACATCAGAGATGATATACGGGTGCTCAGTAGAGACTGGGTACACTGGACGGACTCGCCGAGAACTCCCAGATGGTATTATACCTCACGTCAGATGGCAGTTCTCTGGTGACACTGGTACAGAGTAGTCTGTTGACCCGAGATCGTCATAGAGTCTTGTGTGGTTCCCACTGTGCTTTGATTTCCATCTTACCACGTCCAAGAGGGCGTGCAAAACGGTGGTTATTTTGTACAGTTTCGAGTCACATGGAGGCAATGAGCGATAGGAGGGGATTCGTCTCTCCCGGTATAGGGGGTTGATGTTGCGCTGTGTTCGATTGGCTATAACAGGAAATCCCTGGCCAGGGTTGCTGAGATTTACTGGTAAGTGTTACCAGTAGTTTCTCGAATTGTTATAGACCTCATATCGACACGACTTATCGAGCTATTGGGGTCTGACGTTTACCACCCCTAGGCAAGATATGCGACATATCAGACGATCAGACCGGACTGTACGGTAGTGTTACTGGTTGGATTCACTGGAGTGTGAGCGGGCTTGCTCGTCGATCTTCAGATCGCTCAATACCCGGGTGGCCGTTACGTTTAGCAGACCGCTTGCGGCTTGTGGGTGCTTGATATGATCATCACCTGCTGCCGGCGTATTGACGAGTCTTTAGAGTCCTACACAGAGGTTTCCTGGCTCAAGCGAAACGAAATAGGAGCGCATATGAGATATGTGCAGGACCGAGAATAATGCGTGTATATGATACCGTATTTCATTCTCGCGATCAATGTGTCGAATGGTTGTTTGCGATATAACCTAGTTATCGATTCAAGCGTTGATTCGATAAACCGATACATTGTATACTAGTCGGTCGTGTGCGACATGACCGGATCATTGAATCAAGTGTTGATTTAATGATTTAATGCATATTTATATATTTGATATATTACTTTGCATTAACTAGTATCGGTTCACTTTAAATGGATTTTCTCACTCGGATGTGCGCATTGCATATGCGATATGATTTTGTGCACTTGCTTGTATCATGTTTGATGATACATGCCTTTTTGGTTAAGTGTAAAGAATTAAATCTTGGTTAATGAAATGGTTAGGGTTTACTATTTCCTTATTCATTTATTCATTCTTTTGGAAATAGAAAAGCAAATGAGAAAATGGTGGCTTGCTTTGTTTTGTTCATGAAGCTTCATGAAGACTTTGACCAAGTGACCATTTTGTCTCATGCTTAACCCTAACCATCCCACTAACCATGATTTATTCTCTACACTTGACCATGGTTTGGTCATGATAAGTATTCTTTTAATTTTCTTTTTGGAATTAACTTATCATAACTTTATCTTCTTCTTCTTCTTCATCTTCAATGAAGAAATCTCCACTTCATCAATGGTGATTGATGAAGATGAGTGAGAAATCCAATTCTAAAGTCTACCCACTTCCTATTTCTTCATCCTCTACCTCTTGCCAAGTAGTAGAGTGTGTTTCCTTCACAAGTTTTCATGGCTTGGTGAAGGTGGAGCTTGATCTAGTGATGCTTCGACGTAGATCATCTTCGGCACGTCGTCGATGACCTAGCCCGCCCATTTCTCCGATGAAACCGACGCAAGAGCCCGGATTTCATTTTGGACCGCGAGGACACTTCATCATGGAGCTATGGAGGTGGAGAACCGGATCTACAAAGGTTGTATTTCCGTTACTCTTAGTTAAGTGTTAACTAGTTAGCTTTTTCGCCTAGATTTCTAGCCAACGATCCGTTCTAGGGTTTCTCGGCTCCGTTAAAATTTGAAATTGGCATGGTTGATGCCTTGTGAGACCTCATTAGGGTGACTAGGAACCCTACAGTGGTATCAGAGCCTAGCTAGAGCCTTAGGCGAAGTCCAGACGGAATTTGAAGTCCGAACGAACCCGAAACCCCAAACCAAACTTGCTCTCTGGACTTTTTCTAAAATCTGGAGTTTTTTGAAATTAAAAATATGCAGAAAACTCAGCAGGGAATTCTAAGAATTACGACGCAAAATTTATTCGATGAACAGTGAAATCGGCGGCGGAACAGCGGCATAAGCCTAGCTTATGCGGCGGTTCCGCGGCTAAAGTATGACGTCAGCCTTTAAAAGTTGAACAGTAATTCATTGTTTTCAGTGCTGAGTTCTCTGGGTATTTTTAAATTTTATTCAAGAGTTGAATTTTCTGGGGTTGTTTTGGGGATTCGAATGTTCGACCGGATTATCAAATTTTGTTTGTGTGGCTTTCTGGATAAATTTTAGAATATGTTAAAAAGTTCGACCGGATATAAATACCCAATTTTTCCCCTGTCGAGAAATTTCCAAGTGTTGGATTTTTCCGTAGTTTAACGAAGTTCTAAGTAGTGCAAGTAACGCGATGGACCCTCTAGAAGACAACAAACCTTAACTCGATTATGTGACCGTCTTGAACTGCCCTTTGAACCTTCGGGTTTGGGGCAGTACGGCGTGCCACATGTGAGGCGTTGGCTTGACCCTTCTACGGCTGGACCGTTGGTACTGAGGCACGAACTTATTGTTGTTAGACTTATTTCATGTGTTGATCTGTATCGGGAAAACTTGGGTATTCGATTGTTCGATCGGAAAGTTTGACATTTTCTATTTATCCGGAATGTGATACAATAATTGGAATTCACAAGAGATTATGAGATAACTGAATGAATGTTATAAACACAACACTTTAGTCTCACTTGATCGGTTGCCACGGAATTTTGATGCGATCAAAAGTCCGTTGCAATCACGTAGCGTACGCGGATACTCGCCGGTTAAACTTAATAGACAGCCTCCTCCATATCCCCGACCAAGTGACTGTAGGAGAACCCCGTCGCCGAAAGCATCCGTCTGGGTGCTCGCGGTAGCGGTGTTCCGCCTTGGTGCACTTCGTCGACGGTATCGGGGGTGCAGCCGTCTACTGAAGTCTGCGACGAGTATTCGATCAGGATGTCGGGAATCTTGTTGAATTACCCGACTTGATATTGAAAAGTGTTTTCGATAATGAGACTAAAATGCGGGGTTTATAATTGTTAGGCATGCGATGTCTAAGTAATTCATTAGGTCAGGCATGCGATGTCTGAGGTGGTTGCGGATTCCAACTGTTGTAGTTTTACACTTTCTTTTCTGTGACCGTAAGTGTAATATGTGATATCGCCGGTTTCGTTGCTATATGTCAACGACAATTGGGATGCGCATATTTACTTACGTTGATGACATGTGATGTTATGTGTTGCTGGATATGTTATATTGGATCGTCGTGTTTGAATAGCCGGGGGGTTTTATGTGAGATGAGTGTTTTTCATTTTCATTCATGTAAAAACTTGTATGTAATATTCTTTTATTGGGGCGCTTCCAGGTTGCGGAAGTTGTCACCTTTTGTATATTATTTACTTTTCCGCACTAGGATAGACCCAAGGAGGAGGGCACAAGTAACCGGGTTCTGGGGTCCAGTGGGAGACCAACTCGAGGAGTCGAGTCCGGGTCTCCTAACTCCAGAATTGGTAGGGTTGCTTGCCGCTCTCGTAGGGGTCTAGGGGTATGGGTTTGGCTATTCATCACAACCGTGGAATCCGTGTTTTATACTGGCTCGTATTGAAAACACGGACGTCCTAGTATATCCAATATTTCATATGTTTCTTCTGCTGCGATATCTGTGATGTGATCATGTGATGTTCTGTGATAGATACAGTATATAGTATATATGATATATTATATAGGCGTTACTTATGTTTTACACCCGCGCTAGCCCTGCCCCGCTCTGCCGTTAGTTACCTAACCTAACGGTGCACGAGGGGACATCGAGGCGAATGCGGATGGCATAAGTGTACGTCGTATTTATCTGTGATGTTTAGGTAACTTAAATGATGAGACTTCATTAATGAGATTAATGAAATAAAAGAAACCTAAGATGTTGTAGAATCGAATTTCAAAATAAAACAGGTAGCTACAGTTTTTGCTTTGCACAGCGGTATATATGATATATCCTGCACCTTATTCGATAAGGAAAGGACCGAGATCCCTTCACCGGGAGCGACTCCTTTAGCAATAACTGGCAGATGCTACACCCTCGGTTTGTCTTTTGATTGCTTTTAAGAGTTTTTGCTTTGCACAGTGATATATATGATATGTCCCGCACCTCATTCGACGAGGAAAGGACCGACGATCCCTTCACCGGGAGTGACTCCTTTAGCAAAACTAGAAAAGCCTCAAAAGCACTCCATTTTTAAAATCATTTGATTCTACAACGATATCGAGTTCATTACGCAATAGGTTTTCAGAAAAACCTGTCGTAGCCCTCCGTCATTTCAGATAAGTTGTATATAGTATTCGTGCTGCATTTGTTGGCTTTCGTCAAGGTGCAGTGTGCGGTAGCTATATGCTGCTTATCTGCTAGCATACGATGCGATTGGATTAGGGTACTTTGTTGGCTTTCATCAAGGGTCGTGCGGGTGGGTTTAATTCAATCAGGAAATGACGAGTTGAACTTGACTAGCGGGCTATGGTTTGTTGGCTTTCGTCAAGGTCATAGCACGCTAGGGGCAAAATATTATCGGGAATTTCAAGTGTTGAAATTTGCAATGAGATTGCATACCTTCTATGAGATAGTTGGATCCCGATACCCGCTGCGAGTAAGAGTTACTCCTGGGAGAGTTTTATACATTACAATTAGCCGATCAAGTAGGTGTCTAGAAAGGTGTCAACGGGGTTACGCCTCTGGGAAAACGAGGTTTACATTAATTAGGTTCGTGCGAAAGCACGGGGGACCTCCCTTAAAGTACCGACACTGGCCTGGCTGAAAGATTGGCGAACTTGTAGTGTGTAATTAATCCCGGCTAGTCTTTCCTTTTAGGGTTTGAAGGAAGATTTGATAAAAAGCAGTGGGAGCCATCCTGATTAGATAAAATAATAACCAATCTATTCTTGCAAGAGCGCACGCTGAGTGTTTTCTTCTCTCTCTCTCCAGGTAGCGACCATATCACGCCTTAATCAAGATAATAAAACGGATTATTGACCGAACCCGCTTGTTATACTGAGCTGGGGAACGTTGGTCCCGCTCCAGCTTATAATTGTTATAAGATCGAGCAGGAAATTGGGGAATACCAGATTTCCCATGCCGCCCAAACGAAGAAAGTGCATGATGATGCATCTCCTTCGGGTGTATTCGTTACAAAGAACTGTTTCTCAGTACCATCTGAATCCTGGGTATATGATACCGGATCAGGATCCCAGATATGTAATCTGTTACATAGGGCTACAAAAGGGTAGAAAAACTGAGAACGGGTGATAAGTTTCATGAGGCAGAAAACGGGGCAAGTGTTGCAGCCAAGTCTGTCGGTCACTGTCACCCTGTATTACCAATACATTGATTCTGAACGAATGTTATTAGATACCGAACCTGATATACAAAATCATATCTGTCTCTTTATTAGTAAAGAAACGATAAAATTTTGTATTGTTGGATAATGTTTTGAACATTTCCTATATCAAAAGTTGATCGGTTCAGGCACGTTATCTAAAAGCGTTAATGTTCTAAATCAAACTACAGTTCTTAGTATACAGAACACACATAAGAGGAAGAGTTCAGAAATGAACGGATCCTTCTTGAGGTATTGTAGACTAGGTCATATCAATGCGACCCGACTAGCTGAATTTACATTTAGATGCATATTTAAATCAGTTTGAATTTGCATCTTATGAAACTTGCTAGTCATGTCACAAAGATAAGATGACCATAGCTCTGTTTAATGGAAACAGAGAAAGAGTTTGTGAACTCTTAGGATTGATACATGTTGATGTATGTAGGTCCCCAGTCTATACATGCCAGGACTGGTTCTGTATACTTCAATACGTTCTCTGATGATCTCTTTAGATTCAGACATATGTTCCTGTTGAAACACAAGTCCGAACCTTTTGAGATACTCACAGAATATAAATTAGAAGTAGAGAACCAAAATACGGGTATAAGTATTATGTCCTTTGATGTGATCAAGGAGGGGAATACTTGGGCACGGAAATCCAGGACTATTCTAAAGGAGAATAAGATTCTCTCTCAGCATTACTCCTCCGTATACACCATTGTACGTTGGTATATCGGGGCGGAGCAATCACACCCTATATGATAAGGTGTGCTCTATGATGAGTACTACTGAGTTACCTTTTTCCTTTTGGGAGTTATGCACTTGAGAAGATGCATACCTATTGAATAGGGTTCCAATCAAATCAGTTGCCTACCATCTCATATGTGAGATGGAAAGGGAAGAGCCCATGTCTTAAGTTAGTTAAGATTTGGGGTTGTCCGGCCTATGTCTAAAAGCAAAATCCAGACAAGCTCGAGGCAATGTCAGTTATGTAGAACTGGAAATGTTCCAGCTATACAAACTACAGCAGATGATTTGGTACAACCAGAGGATTCAGTAGATACCAACGAACCTCAGCCTCTCCGCCAATCTAGTAGGGTTCCTCACCCACCTGAGAGATACTTCGGTTTCTCTATGACAGTGGGAGCGAGGATTGCATCATGAGATGATGACCCAACTAGTTTCAAGCTGGCCATCAAGAGTAGGGACTCTGTAAGAATGGCTGGATGTTTAGCGATCTGAGATGGAATCCTTATACACCAACAAAGTATGGACTTTAGTTGCTATATCTGAAGGGTTAAATCCCCATCAGGAGCAAGTATATCTTGAGAAGATTACTTGGTGTGCATGGAAAAGTTGAGACTTTCAAAGCTAGACTTGTTAAAGGTTTTCGTCATTGACCAGGCGTGGATAATGATGAAACCTTTTCCAGTACCTATGCTTAAGTCCATCCAGATCCTACTTGTCACGGCTACATACCATGACTACGATATCTGGCGGTTGGGTGCCATGACTCCTTTTCTAAATGATGTTTTAGAAGAGTGTGTCTATAAGTACACAGCCAGAGGGCCTCGTTTACAATGGGAGCAGCGAAAATGTGTGCAAGATGCTTTATAAGATAAAGCAGGCATCGCGGAGTTGGAACATCTGTTTTGATGGATTAGTCAAAGAAGTTGACATCATCAAAATGGTAGATGAACCTTGTATAAACAAAAAGGTAGTAGGGAGTATGGTGGTGATCCTCGTAGAGTACGTGGATGACATACTCTTGATAAGGAATGAGTTTCCTATGCTACGCTCGATCAATCTCCGCTTATCACATGATTCTCCATATAGGATCAAAGTGATACCTACTAAATCCTGCATTTTGGATCTATGAGATAGATCTAATTGGATGTTAGAATACTCACTAGTTGTAGTGAGATGGTATCAATCGATCCTGGGGAGAATTACTGGAAGGGTTCCAGGGTGATAAAGACGACTGAATGTCAGTCGCAGGCATTGTCTTTACCCTCAGTAGAGGGACGGTATGTTGGAAGAGTTCCAAGCTAGATACCGTGACATACTAGACGGAAAAGGCAGGATACATCGCTACTTAAGATGCTACCAAAGAGACTGTTTGGGTGTATAATGGTTCATGAGATGAACTATGTTCCTTCCATTGTATGACAATGGAGTTGTGGATTATGCCAAGGAACGTTGGTCCCATCAGTGATCCAGACATATTCTAAGTCAGTATCACTTGATCATGGAGATGGTTGATCTCTAAGGTGATCGAGGCAAGGAGAGCAGACTCAGAGGATAACACGGCGGATCCACTCACGAAGGCCTATTCCCAGAGAGAGACTTTTATGGGATGGTTGAGTATGAGATACTACAACCACTGCTACAGATGACCCTAGTGCAAGTGGGAGATTGTTAGTTATATGTATGCCCTAGAGGCCATTACTGTACATAGGATGTATATTGTAGTGGATGCTGGGACATATATAGGGAGGACTTTCTTGCTCGACATGATAGTATGCTATCTGGTTACCCTTTACCTTAACGTGTACACTGATTGTCTCTCTGTTACATGTCGGTAAAGCCCTTAGGATGTGTACTTGACTACCTGGACTATGATGCGGATCATACTAGTGGGGACATGGTAGTCCATAAGTACATCCTTCAAAGTCCCTAGTCGTGGGTGTATCGAGACGGGGCATCGATATACCAGAGTAGACTAGCGTGTACCTTCTCGACCCATACAGATGGGCGATGGATGATCCCATATCCATCGGTGTTTGACATCTGAGATGATATACGGGTGCTCAGTAGAGACTGGGTACACTGGACGGACTCGCCGAGAACTCCCAGATGGTATTATACCTCACGTCAGATGGCAGTTCTCTGGTGACACTGGTACAGAGTAGTCTGTTGACCCGAGATCGTCATAGAGTCTTGTGTGGTTCCCACTGTGCTTTGATTTCCATCTTACCACGTCCAAGAGGGCGTGCAAAATGGTGGTTTTTGGGTACAGTCCCGAGTCACATGGAGGCAATGAGCGATAGGAGGGGATTCGTCTCTCCCGGTATAGGGGGTTGATGTTGCGCTGTGTTCGATTGGCTATAACAGGAAATCCCTGGCCAGGGTTGCTGAGATTTACTGGTAAGTGTTACCAGTAGTTTCTCGAATTGTTTTAGACCTCATATCGACACGACTTATCGAGCTATTGGGGTCTGACGTTTACCACCCCTAGGCAAGATATGCGACATATCAGACGATCAGACCGGACTGTACGGTAGTGTTACTGGTTGGATTCACTGGAGTGTGAGCGGGCTTGCTCGTCGATCTTCAGATCGCTCAATATCCGGGTGGCCGTTACGTTTAGCAGACCGCTTGCGGCTTGTGGGTGCTTGATATGATCATCACCTGCTGCCGGCGTATTGACGAGTCTTTAGAGTCCTACACAGAGGTTTCCTGGCTCAAGCGAAACGAAATAGGAGCGCATATGAGATATGTGCGGGACCGAGAATAATGCGTGTATGTGATACCGTATTTCATTCTCGCGATCAATGTGTCGAATGGTTGTATGCGATATAACCTAGTTATCGATTCAAGCGTTGATTCGATAAGCCGATACATTGTATACTAGTCGGTCGTGTGCGACATGACCGGATCATTGAATCAAGTGTTGATTTAATGATTTAATGCATATTTATATATTTGATATATTACTTTGCATTAACTAGTATCGGTTCACTTTAAATGGATTTTCTCACTCGGATGTGCGCATTGCATATGCGATATGATTTTGTGCACTTGCTTGTATCATGTTTGATGATACATGCCTTTTTGGTTAAGTGTAAAGAATTAAACCTTGGTTAATGAAATGGTTAGGGTTTACTATTTCCTTATTCATTTATTCATTTATTCATTTATTTATTCTTTTGGAAATAGAAAAGCAAATGAGAAAATGGTGGCTTGCTTTGTTTTGTTCATGAAGCTTCATGAAGACTTTGACCAAGTGACCATTTTGTCTCATGCTTAACCCTAACCATCCCACCAACCATGATTTATTCTCTACACTTGACCATGGTTTGGTCATGATAAGTATTCTTTTAATTTTCTTTTTGGAATTAACTTATCATAACTTTATCTTCTTCTTCTTCTTCATCTTCAATGAAGAAACCTCCACTTCATCAATGGTGATTGATGAAGATGAGTGAGAAATCCAATTCTAAAGTCTACCCACTTCCTATTTCTTCATCCTCTACCTCTTGCCAAGTAGTAGAGTGTGTTTCCTTCACAAGTTTTCATGGCTTGGTGAAGGTGGAGCTTGATCTAGTGATGCTTCGACGTAGATCATCTTCGGCACGTCGTCGATGACCTAGCCCGTCCATTTCTCCGATGAAGCCGACGCAAGAGCCCGGATTTCATTTTGGACAGCGAGGACACTTCATCATGGAGCTATGGAGGTGGAGAACCGGATCTACAAAGGTTGTATTTCCGTTACTCTTAGTTAAGTGTTTACTAGTTAGCTTTTTCGCCTAGATTTCTAGCCAACGATCCGTTCTAGGGTTTCTCGGCACCGTTAAAATTTGAAATTGGCATGGTTGATGCCTTGTGAGACCTCATTAGGGTGCCTAGGAACCCTACAGTTAAATCCACAACCAAAGTATTGACGAGTCTTTAGAGTCCCCCACAGACCGTTTTCTCAAGTTTCGGGCGAAACGCTGTAGAGGCCGTATGGAGATATGGCAGGGTTCGATCATGTACGTGCGGCATTGCACGGATCATGATCGGACGAATAATACCAGCGGGCTTTGGTTTAAGCCGGATCCTAGTATTGTACAGTGTAGATTTTGTCTCATTGCATTTGTATTCGGTCGAAATACAAATGCGGGTATGTATATACAGTCATGGGGTTTTCCTGTAATTTATTACGGGATCAGTTTTTTGAAGTTGCCAGTTTGTATTCCGTTTCGGCCATTTTCCTTTGTTTCTTTCCTTGGCTGAAAATTGGTGGAGGAGGGCTTATTTGCAAATGTGCAAATTAGCAAAGTGGAGGGTGTTTCTTGTAAGAGGGTGGTTCATGATGGTTCCACCATCCTTTGACTTCCTTGGTTAATCATTGCTTGACTTTTGTGTGATAAGATGAGTGATGGGTTTTTGGAGTGAGACTTTTGTTGTGATGATTATTCCTCATCATCACATATTTTCTCTTGCTTGCATTATTGCTCCCTCTCCTTGACTTTTCTCCCTCTCTCATTCTTTTGTGATGAAGGGGTCGGCCACTTCTTGGAGCATGAGGGGATTCATTTTTTTGTGTGGGAAATTATTCACTCTCATTTCATTCACTCAAAATTCCATACCTCTTCTCCATAGTTCATTCCTCCACCCAAATGGCAACCTCACTAACCCCGTGAGACAAAACAGTTCTACACTTAGCCTACAGCATTCTTGGACACGTCGGCTCGCTAACTTCGTGCCCGAGTTGCCTCGGTCCAGAGGTGGGAGCCCGTAAAAGAACCCGGCGATGTGGTGCCCTTTCCGACGAGGAGGTGAAGACCGGAGATTCCGCGGGGAGATCGGGATGACGACGAGAAGACCGAAGGACACGGATCGCTCGGTATATCTCTCTACCCTTTCTCTTGTTAGCTAGGAGTAGGTTAATGGCCCGATCCGGGTTTATAGTACGCGGTAGTGCCGGTTTACAAGTTAAAGAAAAGTATCGTTTCCGCATTTTGTCCTCGTTCAGACGGCCGGGGCGCCGCCGTGCACTTATAATTATATCAGACATTTTGGTTACTAGATCTATGGTTTTAGATCTAGATTTAGGTAGTTTCCCAATCAGGGTACTTAGACAGCATTCTAAAGGTGTCTTAGAATGGACGACTCCTGGCACAGTAGTGTACCTGCAGGTGATGGAGTCACCCTCTCTAAAGGTGTCTTACAGACTAAAGGGGAGAGGGATGCGCATGATTGGAAGATCACTTGCTTAGGCAATTGAATCAATAATGAGATGTCAAGTACCACACCAGATGTTATTTTTGCAGGAGATGCAATAAGTTGATATTGATCCTATCCTGGAGAAACATTCAGAAGCAGTTTTAGAACATAAGTAGATGTTCTAGGGATCTGATAACGGCAGCCTCCTTCGGGAGACGGTTATCATTCCAGGCTTCCAAGGTGACCTGGATGACAGAGTGACTGTCAGAGTTATAGTTTTCCCTCTGACGAGGGGCAGTTGTTTGGACAAGTGGTCCAAGCGGAGACTGAGGGAGGCATGGCGCAGGATACTGATTAAGTTCAGTTGACGATACAGTCTAAGAAGTTTGGATTTGGAGTTCATTTATGAACTAGGTCCCATCAGATATCTAGACATATTCTAAGACAGGTATTGCTCATTTCGGAAGATGGCTTTCTTCGCGAGCTTGAGATAAAGAGAGACATAGATGGAAACATCAGGGTGGATCCACTCACTGAGGCTATTCCTTGAACGCAGTAGTTTCACAACCGGGCTTTGTGAGACTGATTAGTAGAGGAGTTGGGTGTTCGATATCATACGGGTTGTGAGTATGCGACATCGCAATAATTGACCTTGAGTGTAAGTGGGAGATTGTTGGATATAGTGCCCTCAGAGTCAATTATTGGATCACAGGCATGTGGTTGCAATGATTGAGGGAGGACCTATACCGGTAGGACAGTCTTACTCAAGATGATAGTCTGCTTTCTGGTTTGTCTTTATCATCGTGTACATGCTTTAGGTGACCTTACAGGTCGCTATTACACGTTGATAGAGCCCTTAGAATTCTTTCTTGACTACCAGCAGTATGATGGAGATCATATACGTGGGAGCTGGGGTCTATAAGCACATTCTTAAAAGGTCCCTAGTCATGGGAGTTTCGAGACTGGGCATCGATACTCCATTAGTAGACTAGTGTATACAGTCGAGACCCCGACGAGGGGTGGTGGCCGGTCTCACAAGCCATTGGTGTCAGTTGGTTCACCTAAGATGTATGCAGGTGCTCATTGGGTTATGAGTACACCAGACAGGACTTGCCGGGAACATGCTAGTTGGTATTATACCTGACGTCAGATAGCAGTTCCCTGGTGACATGTGTACAGGTTAGTTCATCGACCTGAGATCGTCATTTGTCTCGTGTGAGTTCCCACTGTACTTTGATTACTACCCTACCACGGCTCAAAGGAGTCATGCAAACAGGTTTTAGTTGGGTACAGTCCCGAGCCACATGGAGGCAGTGAGCGGATCGGCAGGGGTTTCGTCTCTCCCGGTATTGGGGGTGAGATCGCGCTGTGTCTAGGAGAGCCATTACACGAAGTCCTTGGCCAAGGCAGGAGATTTACTTGTAGGTATTCCAGTAGTATCTCAGGGTGTTCTGGGCTACACTCCGACATGACTTGTACCGCTTTTGGGGGTCTGACTTTTACCAACACTCTAGGCCCGACTTGCAATGCTCATAGACGAACGGACCATACTGTACGGATATTTTCACTGACAGGCTCAGTAGGGTGTCAGGATGAGTTCGCTCATCGACCTCCCTTTTGGTCTATACCTGGTAGCTCGTTACGTACAGCTAGTACCACTGACGTGCTAGTGGTTAAATCCACAGCCAAAGTATTGACGAGTCTTTAGAGTCCCCCACAGACAATTTCTCAAGTTTCGGGCGAAACGTTGCAAAGCCCGTATGATATATGGCAGGGTTCGATCATATACGTGTAGTAGTGCACGGATCATGATCGGGCGGATCATACTAGTGGGCTTTGGTTTAAGCCGGATCCTAGTATTAGATTTGTTGGATTACTTTAGTCTCATCGCATTCGCATTCAGTCGGAATGCTGATGCAGGTATGTATATACAGGTGAGGGGTATCCTTGTGATCCGTCACGAGTTTACTTTAGATGATGCGGTTCTTTTTATTGTCATAAACATTTGGGTTAATGTTTATTTTGGTGAAAATGTGAGTGGTTTTCATGATGAGGTGCATTTAATGTGACATAGACATGCTTAGTGACTCATGGTCTCTTTTCTTGTGCTAATGTCACATTAGGATTGATTTATGTGTTGAAATGATAAGAGGAAAGAGAATGGACAGCCATATGGCTTGCCTTTGCTCTTGTGTTTATCACTTCTTGCTCTCACATTATCATATACAACACATAAGAAAAAAAGGCACTTCTTCTTCTTCTTCCTCTTGCTTCTTGAGCTCACCATTTCCACCAATGGCATCACCTTCAACCTCCATCCATACAATGGATGCAAGAGACAAAGTTGTCACACACATTCTCTACTTCGCCTTGGACACGTCGGCTAGCGAACTTCGTGCCCGAGTTGCTTCGGATGAAGCGGGAGCCCGTAAAAAGACTCATTGATGTGGTGCCCTTCCGATGAGGAGACCGGAGATCGGAGATGCCGCGAGGAGCTAGGGATGGTGGCTAAAGACCGAAGGACACGGATCGATCGGTATAGCTTTTCTAACCTTTCTCTAGTTGCTAGTTGTAGGTTAATGGTTCGATCTGGGTTTAAAGTCTGCGATAGCGCCGGTTTCAAGTTTTGAAAAAGTTTTCGTTTCCGCATTTTGGCCTCGGATAGACGGCCGGGGCGCTACCGTAGTCTTACAAGAACATCGAATGTATGCGTGTATGCAAATCTTTACTCTAGGGTTTCACGACTAACACTAAACTATAGCATTAACTTCCAAATACGCTAACACTAACCCAAAGTCACCTAAATTATTTCTAGCTAAGTATACACATCTTATAATAACACATAAGTATATAGATATAACACATTTGTATACTGCACTACGAAACTGCGGGGGTGCTATACGCCATCCACCCGACTTCCCCCGTAGATATATATACTCACCTGGACGCCTCGGTTAATCTGATCCGATCTCTGCCTTGTATTTTTCCGCGCCACATCCGACGTCTCTGCACCCGATCCTAGAATCGCACACAAGCAAATGAGAATAAATATACGAATAGTCCCGGAACAAACGACACAAGTCAACCACGCGCATTAACTCGACGCGCACACACTTGGTGCACGATACGCGCCGCGACAACGCCACAAACTACAGCTGGGGTCACTATACGTGAAAATTCCCGAACTTAAAACCCAAACGTACCAATCGTGGTTTCACAACACACTAAAAAATATATGAAATAGGGTTTAAATCATCAAATCTTCAAATTCACTTTAAAAGCTATTTTTCCGAAAACCTAGTAAGCAACAATTGCCAATTTAGTTCGAATCTAGCTGTTTTAACAATTTTAGTGGCCACAAGATTCACTTAATATCTTAATTAGATCACACAACCATTAACTTGATTTTAATCTCACCAATTTTCATTACTACCAAAATTCTAGTTTGCAAAATTATGTAATTAGTACAATTTTTAAGTGACAATTTGCAAACTAACAACTAGGTTGGGTTTTGAAATTATCAAAATGTTAAATTACACATCACAACCATAACCAAATAATCAAAATCCTAACTTCCAATTCAACCCTTTTCTTGAAACTAAATTCTTAACATTAAAACCATAATTAAACTCCTAATTAGCTAGATGGAAGTAATTAAACAACAATTTAAACATGGGTTGGAATTTATACCTCTCAAAATTTGTAGATCCCACTTGCAACTTAGCCTCCCAATTTGCTCTCTAGATCCAAGATCCATGCTAATTTGGACAAGGAAAATACGGATGAAGGTTTACTTAGGAATTTGTAGGAATTTGGTTGGATTTTTGATGCATTTCCTTAACATTTTTGTGTGAAATGATGTGGGGGAAATTGAGGTGGCTGCTTAAGGAGGCTCGGCCAGAACATGGGAGTTGGGGAGAGAGAGTGAGGTATGAGTGTAGAATAAAGTCCAAGTCAAGAAAGAAAGGAATACCCCATACCTCATTATAATAATCCCATGCCTTCTTTCTTCTATTCATTTCATTTCTTTTCTTTGTGAGGAAAATGGGAGTGGGGAAATGGGCAGCAGTAGGAGGCTCGCAATTTCTGGGAAAGTGGAAGTGTGTGGGTGTGTAAAGATGTTCCCAAGTCAAAAAAACCCTTCCTTACTTCATTATTGCATCACACTTCTTAATTCAATTTATTTTTCATTTTATTTCCAATTCCATTTCAACATAGAATTAACTAGAACCTTGCAACCAAAAGAGAAAAACAAAACATGATATAAACTTGGTTTAAAGTTGTCATGGTTCACATTTGTATAATTAACCCATTCAAATTTGTAATTTACACTAATTAAAGGTATTAGTGAAAGCTAAAAAAAATATTTAAAACAATTAATTAAGAAAATATTTAAGTAAACCAGAAATTTACAAGTGGCCCATTAAATACCAAATACTAGCAATTACATAGCTAGAATAGGTATATTTAAGTCTATGTCGAAAAATGATTATATTTTGGTTTTTATGGAAAACACCAGTTATTTTACCGATTATCCGAAATTTCACCCAAACGATTTTCAAAACCTTACACTTTAAGAATACGTGATCTCCCGGCTGGAACTCCAAGTGACGTCACTTTGCATCAGCCCAGTGCTTCTGTCGATCTTGGGCTATGCGCATTCTTTCCCTGATAGTACGAACCACATCAACAGTTGCTACTATCATCTCAGGTCCAAGAAGTTCCCTATCTCCGATGTCGTTCCAACTTAATGGCGATCGACACTTCCTTCCATATAGCGCTGCAAAAGGTGCCATTCCTATACTTTCTTGGTAGCTGTTGTTGTATGAAAACTCCACTAGATGTAGGTGATCGTCCCACGATCCTTTGAAGTCCAACATACTTGCTCTGAGCATATCCTCCAAGATCTGAATATTTCGCTCAGACTGACCATCTGTTTGTGGATGATAATCCTTGCTGAAGTTTAGACTAGTTCCCAAGCTTGCTTGTAGACTTTGCCAAAATTGTGATCGGAACCTGGTGTCACGATCGGAGACAATGTAGACCGGTACTCCATGAAGTCTCATAATTTCCTGTATGAGTTCATGGGTATCAGGGATAGTACATTATAAAGAGTTTAAATCTTAAGTAGATTCTTACCTCCCTGTACTTCTTTGCTAATGTCTCAGTTGATTGGCCAATTCGAAATGGGATGAAGTGAGCCGACTTTGTGAGTCGATCCATAATAACCCATACCGCATCGTTACCCTTTGTGCTGCGAGTAAGTGCAGTCATAAAATCCATTATGATGTGTTGCCACTTCCATTCCGGGATAGGTAACGGTTGAAGTAATCCAGCTATCCTGTGATGTTCAGCCTTTACTTGCTGACACACCAAACATTTAGCGACGCTTCTGGCTACTTCATGCTTCATTCCATGCCACCAGTAATTCTGACGTAGATCTTTGTACATCTTTGTACCTCCAGGGTGTACTGAATAGGAAGAGCTGTGAGCTTCTTTCATTAACTCTTCCTGAACAGAACCTTTTAGTACACATAATCTGCTGACGTATCTCAAAAATCCGTCTTCATGGATGATGAAGTCTGTTCTGAGTCCATTCTCAACTTGTTCTCTAATCTTTTGCAACCTAGCATCACTTGTTTGAGCTGCTTTGATCTGATTGACAATGGTAAATTGAACTTGTAAATCCATCAAACTTGAAGCGTTACCTGGCATGATTAATTCAGTCTCCATCTGATGCAAGTCCTATTGTAGCTTCCACTGGGCGGTGAGATTCATCGATAATGGTTGGCGACTAAGAGCATCAGGTACCACATTCACCTTCTCTGGGTGATATTGCAAGTTGATGTCAAAGTCCGCCATGAGTTCTAACCATCGTCTCTGCCGCATATTAAGTTCTTTCTGAGTAAACACATATTTCAGACTCTTGTGATCTGTGAATATATTCACTCGCTCACCAAGAAGATAATGGTGCCAAATCATTAAAGCAAAGATAACGGCTGCCAATTCCAAATCATGCGTCGGATAATTGCGCTCATGAATCTTCAGCTGTCTTGATGCATAAGCCACAACTTTACCGTGCTGATGTAGAACACATCCTAATCCCTTACTGGATGCATCGCAATGCACTTCGAAACCTCCAGATTGGTCCGGTATAACAAGAATAGGCGCTGATGTCAACCTTGACTTGAGTTCTACGAAAGCCTGTTCGCATACTTCTGACCACACAAATTCTTCATCTTTACGTGTGAGCTTGGTCAGGGGTGTTGCTATCTTTGAAAAGCCTTCAATGAACCTTCGGTAATATCCAGCTAGACCCAAGAAACTCCGAATGTCCTTCACTGACTTTGGTGTCGGCCATTCGCTTACTGCTGAAACTTTCGCTGGATCCACAGAGATTCCTTCGCCTGATACGATATGTCCAAGAAAACCAACTTGATTTAACCAAAACTCGCACTTGCTGTACTCGGCGTATAATTGATGTTGTCGTAGAGTTTCCAGGACAATTCGTAGGTGCTTGGCATGCTCTTTCCGACTCTTTGAATACATCAGGATGTCGTCGATGAAGATGACAAAAAACCTGTCTAAATACTCCCGGAAAACTTGATTCATTAGGTTCATGAATATTGCTGGTGCGTTGGTCACTCCAAATGGAATCACAAGAAATTCGTAATGTCCATAACGAGTTCTGAATGCCGTTTTATGAATATCAGCTTCCTTGATCTTCACTTGATGATAACCTGAACGAAGATCTAACTTGGAGAAAACACAAGATCCACTTAGCTGATCGAATAAATCGTCGATGCGCGGTAGCGGATACTTGTTCTTTATCGTTACTTCGTTCAAGGCTCTATAATCAATGCACATTCTGTATGAACCTTCCTTTTTCTTCACAAGTAGTACAGGAGATCCCCAACTTGAAGTGCTGGGACGAATCCATCCATTCGCCAATAATTCGTCCAACTGAGTTCGGACTTCCTTCAAACCTTCCGGACTTAATCGATAAGGTGCTTTGATCACCGGTTGTGCTCCTGGTACTAAATCAATGCTGAATTCAAGAGCTCGATCGGGAGGCAAACCTGATATATCGTCAGGAAACACATCGTCGAACTCTCGAACCACTTCTGGTTTTGATCCTTCCTCTGCTTGAGTTGCTGCAATTACTGCCTTCTTTGGTTTCTCCTTGTAAGTACTTGACTCCAAGGTACGGTCTCCACTTTTGAAATAGAAGACCGGATGGTCTGGAATCTTGAATACTACCCTCCTTTGACGACAGTCGATGGTAGCATAGAAGGTTCCAAGCCAATCCATACCTAGAGCCATATCGAAGTTCGGTATGTCCAGCACCTTGAAGTCAGCATAGAATTTTCTGCTGCAGATGACTACTGGACACAAGCTGTATCCCATTGTTGCCTTTAGAACGCCATTTCCAGAACTCACATTCCAACTAGATACAAGCGGTGTGATTGGAATCGCATGGGTTCGGATGAACCGTTGCGACATAAAGCAGTGAGATGCTCTAGTATCGAAGAGTGCTAGTGCAGGAAGTGAAGCTACTAAGATTGTACCTAAGGTATGTGTGATATGTTTTAGGTATAGGAAAATATGTGGATAGGTATTAAGACTGAAAGAAAAGCATGAGAAGAAAGGGTTACCAGTGATAACTTGGCCAGTGGCTTCAGCTTATTCCACGGTCATCGTGAAAGCCTGTCGCCTTGGTACATTCCTCCTGGCCTGAGGAGAATTCCTCGGAACGTTCCGTTGAGCTTGATGGAACTGGCGAGGATGAGGTGCAGTCGGTGGTCCTCTAGGTGGTGGAGCAGGTAGTGCAAGTCTCGGAGCAGGTGCTTGGATGGCTGGGCATTGCGAGTAAGTGATTGCTGGTCTGGGTGCAGCAAATGAGTTTTGTCTATGAGGATAAGACACAATATTGTGAGTAGCTGAGCCGCAGACTAAGCAAAGGCGGTTTGCACGCCGACAGTCCTTCATCAGATGCCCATCTCTCTTGCAGTAGTTATAAAAGGCTGGGTTGGGCCTGTTGTTCGGTACTCCCGGTCTCCTTGGCACAAATGGTGGCCTTGACGAGGCTCCTCCTGCCATCTGGTTGACAGGACGCTTAACTCCTGCATATTGAGGTCTTCCCCTCGTCTTTACCACTGCCTCATAACGGCGGGCAGCTTTCAGAGCCGATTCATGAGTCGGAAAATCTCCTGTGGCCAGTGCAGCCTGGATCTCCGAATCCAAACCTTGTTGAAATCGACGGGCTCTGATCTCATCCATCGGTATCAGGTGTGCCGCAAATCTGTTAAAGTATTGTGTTAGCTGTGTAATATGTGATATATTGAAAAATTGAATTATTGAGACATATCTTACTGACTGAGCATGGTGAACTCAGCGTCATATTCATCTACTGACTTGGTCCACATTGAACTTTGTTACAGATGGATGAACTGCTGTTCCATGTCAAACCTGGCAGTCTCAGGGAAGTACTTTGCGTCGAACATGTCGCGGAAAGTCTTCCATTCGATGGGTTGATCAAGACGTCTTTCTTCCTCCTTCCACCAAACCTGTGTATTATCCGTGAGCTGTAATTTCGCAACTCGGACCTAAGTTATCTCTGACACTCGTGCCGCTGCCAGATCATCTTCGATGCTCTGAGCCCATTCCTCAGCTTCTAGAGGGCTCTCCTTTCCTGAGAATTGTTTGGGGGTGTAAAGACCTGAATTGCTTCACCCTAGGTGCTTCTGCCTTGGGACGGTTCATTAAAAGAGCAGTCTATTGCTGCTGTCCTTCTAGGAGGCTACGGATCGCTTCAAGCAGAACCATCTGCTCGTTGTTCGGAACAGGGACAACAGGTGTGATCAGTAGTGGAGGTGGAGTGTTGTTGAAGTTGGTGCTGGTGTTGTTTGGGGAATCCATAATCTTGAATGAAAAATTTGGGTTATGACAGATTCAAAGTATATGAAATTGTAACATTCAAAGAACATGAATTGTAAAGAATGTTTTAGTTGCTGGTTCTTGTGTTATATTGCTTAGGTTGTTCATGCAGAACAGAACTGCATGGTAGTGTTCCATACAGCTCTGACCTGCATGGGCCACCAACAAAACCTGTCACACCCTGCTTCCTAGTATACGGGCAGAGGACGCGACTGGCTGCTACGTATTTACTCTGAAGCAAACACGCTAAGCGTATCTAAGAAATATAAAAGAAATATACGTAAGAGACAAATGTAATGAACAACAACTTTATTTATTAACTTTCTTTTGTACAATGCATGGAAAAGTAAATACATCTGAATGAATGCAATGCCTAAACAGTGACATAACAGAAATGAAAAGTATTGAAATGAAATGTATACAATGAATCTAAAGCTCTGGGTCGTAGGCTAACTGATCCAAGTCATCGCTGGTGGGCTCGATCTCCTGAAGATCCGAATCACCTGACAACATTCCAAAGAAGAAAGAGAATGAATGTCGTCAGCGAACAATCGCTCGGTAAGTCCCAAAGATGAGGGAGAAAATAGACGGAGAGAGTATATTTTTAAAGTTGTATTATATTGTTAACACTGCTGTTTGTAGCTTGGTACGGAAGAGGCCAGTATATACGAGAGGAGTCTCTATATGCCAGAGACTAACGGAAAATGGAATACAAGGAACCGTTTATGCCACGGTACAACAGAAAATGAATTCAGGTTAGGTGTCTTAAATCTTGCAGTCTCGTGCCACTTCTAACACCTTCCGTACCAATCTACCCTTTAAACCCCGTGATGTCTTGATTGTAATGTTGTATTATATTGTAAATTGTATTGTCTTATATAGATGGATGACTTGCCGAAACCATGATATCAGTAAATGGATGTAACTGGAGAATCATGTAGATGGAAGTATATCCATGGTTCGGTTCGGTCAATACAGATTGAATATATTGAACATATTGATTATCTGGATTCATGGATTCATATTGAATTGTAATTTGTACTTGAATAATATTCAAGTCAGATTATTTATAATGAGACTCAGTTGAGCCAGAACAATTAGAAAAAAAATTGAAGCCCTGAATTAGGTTTTGGTGTTATCGGTAACCGCTGCACATGGGCGGCAGGATTTATGTCTTTTTCAAAGACGATTACCGTGTTGATAACACCGTTTGTTAAGTCGTCTATCTTAAATAGGCAAGCACCCATATCTCCGGCTCCCTGAGACTCAAGAGACTGGTCCCGCTTAAACCTATATTTACTAGGGTCCTTATTGTAATTTATAAAATTTGAGGGGGTTTACGTAAAAATAATTTTGTATAATTTTCAAAATACACCTCAAGTATTTTATTATCATCTTTAAAGTTTTTATAGATGTAGATTTTATCATTGTGATATTTCTAGTGAATAAACCTATTTTTCATAATATATGGTATTTAATTATAAAGTATTGAACTTGTATGGAATTGCATGGTATTTTCATGTAAAATGATTCTTTTTGATTTAGAAAAGTTGGAATATTTATAATATATCAAAAATAGATGTTTTGATCATACATATATAAATATTTATAAAATGATTAAATTTATTATTTATCTAAAAATCATATTTTCTTAAGATATTTGTATTTTAAATCTTTCGAGACCGAATGCTCCTTGCGGAGGTCTGCATCTCGCACTACTAAGCCCGATGATGTGCGATAATCCGCACCATCCTGAACGGGTTCCCCAAATGGGTTGTAGCGGCGCTTTGCAAAGATTTGTTTAAAAATACGTAATCTTGTAGAAAATGGTTTTTATAAGTTAAAGGTATTTAATTGTAAATTCGTATTCCCGTATACTATGTTCCCGAAAGGTATCGTGCTATATTGCATATGAGTGATGTGAGGAGGTAGGTCATTACCTCGTGATCTATTTAAAGGTATAGCAAGGATAATGATGTTTTATGTCGAAACTAAACTACATGGTATTTTTCGGAAAAAGTACGATAAAAATTACAATATGAAATATTTTCTTATGAAACTTGTTCATGATGTTTTGTTAATATTTAATAATCAAGATGTGAGGGTTTAATATGTTGGTATTTAAGAAAAGGTGGAATTTTTTAGAAGAACCGAATCGGAAGTCGAATTAACTCCGCTTCCGTCGGGTTTTAGAAATACGAGTTTTAAGAATAGAAAATAGAAGAGAGAGGAGGGACTTACTGGATTAGAGCTTAGAAAAGAGGAAGGGGGAGTGGAAGTAGGTTCCGGTGCGTCGTTTCGTCGCTGGGAGCTCTTAGGTCGTCTTCAGAAAATCGCCGGAGCTTCGCCCTTCACTAACTCCAATTGCGCACACAAAGTCTAGAGATTTTTCTTGAGAGTTTGGACAGAGTTTTGGAAGTGAGGAGGGTGTGGAATGGAGTGGTATTTATTGGAAAAGATTAGGGTTAGGGTTAGATGAAGGGGTGTGAGAAAATTGTATTAAATTTTTGCATTAAAAAGAGTTTTAATTTGATTTTTAATCCTCTGTAATAATGCAGGGTTTTTAAAGTGTACAGGGGTTTCAAGAAGGCCAAAATACACAACTCCCAAGAAGGAGACTCGGGGATCTGACTCGATCGGACCAGCGCCGCCGGCCGAGTCGGCCGCTCCGTCGGCCCGAGTCGGGCCCGGTCTCGATGCCACCCGTCCCCTGTCGATAGGTCTACCTCCTGGGCTATTTTGTTTTATATGTGACTTTTTGATTTTACGAGTTATGCACATGTAGGCTCTTGGGCTTCTAAAAATTTAAAAGAAAATTAATTAAAAAATAATGTGGCTAATTGGATTTGAACTCTGGTGCTTTGGTTCAGCAGTGCAAGGTCTTACCAATGAGCTACAACCTCCTGCTTACTATTAAAAAGCAAAACAATTACTTATAGTACTCACAGGAAATGCAAATACCCCAAGTATACATTAACTTTTAAACAAATTTTTGTACACTAAAATTGGAGTTGTTACAATATCTAGCCCTCGACGCTTAAAGTCATACGGGCGATTCCCCCGTAGATATTAAATCTACTCACCGATGATCTCGAGCTAGGTAAATCCAACCACCTGCTTTCCTTTCCTTGTAGTGACCGAAGTCCCCGCAATCGATCCTAATATCACACAAAACATAACAAGTGCAACTTAGAAGCCGACCAATAATGTTAGTGTATATGCCCTAGAGGCCATTACTGTATCATACTAGTTTGTATATTACTTAATGGAAGCTTGGGATATTCACCTTGTATAGACAATCTTGCTCAATATAGTAGTATGCTACTTGGTTTGTTTCTACTTCAATCTGTACATGTGTTTATTTTAGTATATCACCTTTACACATTAGTGGAGCCCTTAGGATCTTTGCTTGATTACCAGTATTGTGATGGCAGTCACACTAGTGGGGGCTGGGTAATCTATAAGCACATCCTTATGCAGGTCCCTAGTCGCAGGACTATCGAGACAGGGCATCGATACTCCGGAGTAGACTAGCGTATGCGCTTCTCATCCCAGTGTGGGAGACGGTCTGTCCCACAGCCGTCAGTACGTCGTACTTGAGATAGTATGCGGGTGCTCGTTGGGTTACGAGTACACTGGACAGGACTCGTCGGGAACTGTTGGTTGGTACTATACCTATCGTCAGTTATCAGTTCCCAGGTGACATGAGTACAGCTTAGTCCGCTGACTTGACACTGTCACTTCGCTTCGAGTGTGTTCCCACTGTACTTAGATTACTACCCTACCACGGCTCAAAGGAGTCGTGCAAACAGGTAGTAGTTGGGTGCAGTCCCGAAGCACTTGGAGGCAGTGACGGTTAGACAGGATTCGTCTCTCGTTCCATCGATTATATCAAGTTCACTACGTTCACGGTTTCGCCAAAACCATTCGTAGCCCTCCGTCGTTTCACATGGATGGTCAATAGTATTCAAGCTATGTATGTTGGCCAAAGTCAAGGCATAGTGATTGGTAGCTATTGGGTATTCATGTGCAGCATAGATAGATGTGTTGGTTTGGGACAGTCGTACTACCATTTTGGCCAAAGTCAAGGGTATGTACGGATGGGCTCAAATTAACCTGGAGAATGACGGGTAGAACTTGACATGTGACTTATGATATTTTGGCCAAAGTCAAGGTCATAAGAGCATGGGGCAAAAATCCACATCGGGAGTTTCAAAAGAACTGAAACTTGCTAGCACTGCATACCATTTGGAGTGTGATGATTCTGGTAGGATTCCTTCAGTTTTATCACGCAATGATATTTTGATCCCGATCCTACTGTGAGTATATGCTACTCCTCGGGAAATTTCTCACTAAACGATCAATGCTATAAACCTAGTAGGTGTCTAGAAAGGTGTTAGCGGGGCTACGTCTCCAGGGAAAAGAGGTTCTTAAATTAAGGAACTTCGCGAAAGCGTTGGAAAACCTCCCTCGAAGTACCGACACCAGCCTGGCCGAACGGTTAAGCAAGTATTGTACGGTGAGATTGATCCTGACTAATTCTTCCTTTTTGGTTTGAGGAGGGATTCGAGAGACAGTGGGAGCCATCCTGTTTAGACAAATTAAAAACCACTCTAAACTTGCAAGAGCATCATGCTAAAGTGTTTCTTCTCTCTCTCCTAATTGCAGCGACCAAACATCATGACCGGACTTAAGTTATTACTAGATAAAAACATACTGACAGGGCCAAACTACAAAGATTGGCTCAGGAATGTCAAAATGGCAATCACTTATGACAAGTTGGGGTATCTCCTTACCACCAAAGCTCCCCCTGTCCCAGGTCCCACCTCCAGCGTCGCGGATAAAGAAATCCGTAAGACTTGGGAGATCGATTACGCGAAGGCCAGGTGCCTCGTGCTTGCCTCTATGGACAACGAACATCAGAGGAGGCACGAGAATATGGACCTTGAATCCATATTTCTCCATACAAAAGAATTGTATGGAGAGCAATCTCATATCGCAAGATACGAAGTGTCGAAGAAGTTATTTTCGGCAAGGTTGGCCATTGGATCATCGGTAGCGGAATACGTGCTTAAGATGATTGGCTTCATTGAGGAGCTCGCGGACCTTGGGACCACGTTAGAGAACGAGCTCTATACGGACTTGAGTCTCCAGTCCCTTCCTTCCACTTACGCCCAGTTTATCCTGAACTTCAACTTACAAGAAAAGGAAGTTGAACTTTCAGAACTCCTCAACATGCTGAGGAGTGCAGAGGGCACCCTACAGAAAAGTAGGGAAACATCCACTTTGTTTGTAGGAGGATCTTCCTCTTCTAGATCCAAGGCGAAATCCAAGGGAAAGAAGAAGAAAGCCCCCGCCAAACCAAGGGGCGGTGTTAGTAAAGTGGATACGAAGAGAAAGACAAAAGCAACAAAGGTAGCGGGAAAGCTTGTGGATAAGGAAGAATGCTTTTACTGTCACAAGAGTGGACACTGGAAGAAAGATTGCAGGGCTTGGAAAGCCAGAACACAGGATCTGAAGCATGTTGCAGCTTCAGCTTCAGGTGTGTATGTTATTGAAAACTGTCTATCAATAAACTCTACTTCCTGGGTATTGGATACCGGATCAGGATCTCATATCTGTAATTCTTTGCAGGCGTTGAGAAACCGTAGGGTTTTGAAGGCAGGTGACATGACCCTCAAAGTTGCAAATGGAGCTAGCATGGATGCTAAGGCCGTGGGGGACTATCACCTGGGGTTGTCAGATGGACACGTTTTGGTTTTGCGTAATTGCTTTTTTGTACCCAACGCAACTTGTAATATCATTTCTGTATCTTTGATTTCTAAAGAAGGTTATGAATTTGCGTTTGTAAGTAATGTTGTAAACATTCACTTTAATCAAGTTCTGATTGGGTCAGGTACATTAAGCAATGGTATATACGTATTAAACCAACCACAGATTTTCAATGTCCAGAATACACACAAAAAAAAGTCTCCGGAAATAAATCAGACTTTCTTATAGCATTGTAGACTGGGTCACATCAATGAAAGAAGGTTGACGAAGTTACATACAGAAGGATATTTGAATCCGTTCGAATATCAATCGTATGCCACTTGTCAATCCTGTCTCAAAGGAAAGATGACAAAGACTCCGTTCACTGGACACGGAGTAAGAGCGAGCGAGCTCTTGGGACTCGTACACAGCGACGTGTGCGGTCCAATATCTACACATGCGCGAAGCGGTTATTCTTACTTCATTACTTTTACAGATGACTTTTCAAGGTACGGTTATGTCTTCTTAATGAAACATAAATCCGAGGCCTTTGGAAAATTCCAGGAATATAAGAATGAAGTAGAAAAACAAACCGGCAAAAGTATCAAGACACTAAGATCGGATCGAGGTGGTGAATACTTGAGTGCCGAGTTCCTGGACTATTTAAAAGAGAATGGAATTCTCTCTCAGCTTACTCCTCCATACACTCCGCAACATAACGGTGTATCGGAGAGACGGAACCGAACCCTATTGGATATGGTACGGTCCTTGATGAGTAACGCTGAGTTACCGCGATCATTCTGGGGATATGCGCTAGAATCAGCTGCATACCTTTTGAACCGAGTTCCAACTAAGACTGTCCCTACTACACCATATGAGATATGGTGTGGGAAGAGACCCTATCTTAATCACATTAAGACATGGGGAAGTCCAGCTTTTGTCAAAAACCAGCATGCGGACAAGCTCGAGGCACGCTCAGTACAGTGCAAGTTTGTGGGATATCCAAAGAACTCCAAGGGATATTTCTTCTATTGCGAAGAGGAACAAAAGGTTTTTGTTTCTCGGCATGCCCACTTCTTGAAAACTTAGTTTTTGGAGAATCAGATAAGTGGGAGCGCAATAGAACTGGAAGAAATTCCAGAACCACGAGCTATTACTGAAAGCTTAGTAGAACCAGAGGGTTCGAAAAATCATGACATTCCCACGCCGCTCCGCAGGAGTAGTAGGCAGTCTCATCCGCCCGAGAGATACTACGGTTTTCTCATAGACGGGGATAGAGAGGATTGCATCATAGATTATGATGAGTCGACTAGCTTCCAGCAGGCCATTCAGAGCGTTGACTCGGTAAAATGGCTGGATGCAATGCGGACTGAAATCGAGTCCATGTACACCAACAAAGTATGGACGTTGGACGTTGTTCCAGATGGGGTAAAACCCGTAGGATGCAAGTGGATCTTCAAAAGGAAGATTGGTGTAGATGGACATGTTGAGACCTATAAAGCTAGACTGGTGGCAAAGGGTTTTCGTCAAAGACCTGGTTTGGACTATGACGAGACCTTTTCTCCAGTAGCTATGCTGAAATCCATTCGGATCCTTCTTGCCATTGCTGCCTTCCACGATTATGAGATTTGGCAGATGGACGTAAAGACCGCTTTTCTAAATGGAAATTTAGAGGAGTGTGTTTATATGGACCAGCCAGAGGGTTTCATTCAGAGTGGGAGCAGCGGAAAGGTGTGCAAGTTGCTTAAGTCCATCTACGGACTAAAGCAGGCATCGCAGAGTTGGAACATCTGTTTTGATGAGACGGTCAAAGAATTTGGCTTTATCAAAAATCCAGATGAACCATGCATCTATAGTAGATTTGTAGCGAGAACTGTAGTATTCCTCGTTTTGTACGTGGATGACATTCTCTTAATAGGAAATGACATTCCTATGCTACAATCTGTCAAAGGGTTCTTGTCACACAGGTTCTCCATGAAAGACCTGGGTGATGCCTCGTACATTCTGGGGATCCGGATCTACCGTGACAGATCCAAGAGGATACTGGGACTCTCACAGTCCAGGTACATCGACACCATACTGAAAAGATTCAGTATGGAAGATTCCAAGTGCGGTAATCTACAGGCTTGTCACGGGATCACCCTTTCCAAAGAGATGTCTCCCAAGACTGATTTGGAAAGGGATCGCATGTCTATTATACCCTACGCTTCTGCGGTAGGCTCTATAATGTATGCGATGTTGTGTACCAGAACAGATGTAGCTTATGCACTGAGTGTGGTAAGCCGGTATCAGTCAAACCCTGGGGAGAAACACTGGATAGCGGTAAAGAACATTCTCAAGTACCTGAGAAGGACTAAGGAGATGTTCTTGGTGTATGACGGAAATGACCTCCAGATCGAGGCCTTTGCTGACTCCATCTTCCAGAGTGACAAGGATGATTCCAAATCCATGTCGGGTTATGTCTTTACCCTCAATGGAGGGGCGGTGTGTTGGAAGAGTTCCAAACAGGAAACCGTTGCTGACTCGACGATGGAAGCGGAATATATCGCTTCTGCAGATGCCGCAAAAGAAACTGTCTGGATAAGGAAGTTCTTAACTGAACTTCAGGTGGTTTCGTCCATTGTTGATCCAATACCGCTGTATTGCGACAACAACGAGGCTATAGCTTTAGCGAAGTAACCCAGGTCCCATCAGAAATCCAGACACATCTTGAGGCGGTATCACCTGATCAGGGAGATTGTGGGTCGCCAGGAGATCGAGGTTCGGAGAGTTTCTACGGAAGATAACACTGCTGATCCACTCACAAAGGCCTTACCCCAGACTCAGTTCGAGCGGCTGATCGAGATGATAGGTCTTCGATACGCCAGTACATGGCCTTAGTGCAAGTGGGAGATTGTTAGTGTATATGCCCTAGAGGCCATTACTGTATCATACTAGTTTGTATATTACTTAATGGAAGCTTGGGATATTCACCTTGTATAGACAATCTTGCTCAATATAGTAGTATGCTACTTGGTTTGTTTCTACTTCAATGTGTACATGTGTTTATTTTAGTATATCACCTTTACACATTAGTGGAGCCTTTAGGATCTTTGCTTGATTACCAGCGTTGTGATGGCAGTCACACTAGTGGGGGCTGGGTAATCTATAAGCACATCCTTATGCAGGTCCCTAGTCGCAGGACTATCGAGACAGGGCATCGATACTCTGGAGTAGACTAGCGCATGCGCTTCTCATCCCAGTATGGGAGACGGTCTGTCCCACAGCCGTCAGTACGTCGTACTTGAGATAGTATGCGGGTGCTCGTTGGGTTACGAGTACACTGGACAGGACTCGTCGGGAACTGTTGGTTGGTACTATACCTATCGTCAGTTATCAGTTCCCAGGTGACATGAGTACAGCTTAGTCCGCTGACTTGACACTGTCACTTCGCCTCGAGTGTGTTCCCACTGTACTTAGATTACTACCCTACCACGGCTCAAAGGAGTCGTGCAAACAGGTAGTAGTTGGGTGCAGTCCCGAAGCACTTGGAGGCAGTGACGGTTAGACAGGATTCGTCTCTCCCGGTATTGGGGGTTGACATCGCGCTGTGTCCAGGAGAGCCATTACACGAGTAGTCCCTGGCCAGGGCAAGCGAGATATACTGGTAGGTTTCCAGTGTTATCTCAGGGTGTTCTGGGCTTCACTCCGACACGACTTGTACCGCTATTAGGGGACTGACGTTTACCGCCCCCTAGGCCCGCCATGCGATGTATCAGACGAACAGACCGGACTGTATAGAGATTGTCACATTCAGACTTAGTAGGAGTTCAGATGGGTTTCACCTCGTCAGTCTTCTTGTCGGCATCTACCTGGGGACCGTTACGCACAGCTAGTGCTGCTTGCGGTCTGTGGTTAAACCCACTGCCAGCGTAGTGTCGAGTCTTTAGAGTCCCACACAGAAAGCTATTCGCCTTTAGGCAAAAGAGTAGAGGTCGCATGGTTTTGCGACAGGTCGCATGGTTTTGCGACAGGGTTCGGTCACATCCGTGCACTTGTGCACGTACAGTGTCCGGAAAGTTAACACTAGCGGGCTTTGGTTTAAGCCAAATCCTAGTGTACGTTTTGGGATTGGTTTTATCTCGTTTGTATTCTTGTTCCTCAGAACGCGGATGCGGGTGTGTATGCACAGTTGACAGAGAGACAGAGGCAGAGGATTCCCATTAGGGTTGTTGACTGTTGACTGTTGACTATTGACTTTTGACTAAACCCTAATGAGAATAAGATATATATATATATATATATATTTAACATTAATATTAATTAAGTATTATAGTGACATGGTTGTTGAGGGGTTGAGACTTTGTTGACCGGTTGACTAGGTTGGACTAGTTGACCATCATCTTGACAATGGCTATCATTCCATGGCAAAGACTTTTGCTTGCTTGTTTATTTATGCAAAATGAGTGCATGAAATGATATAGCCATTTTGACTTAAACCATCACACAATACTTGATTACTATTTTTGTTATGATGGCTTTTGGATTATGAGAGGTTGGATGAGAAAAGAGTGGCTCATTTCTTTCATTTGCTTTCTCTCTCTTGAGCTCTCTCATTCTCAAGCTCTCCCTCTTCCTCTTGCTCTCTCTAGCTCAAGGCAAACCATTCTCATGTGTTGAGACTCATTGCCTTAGAGATAAAAAGACACCAAAACATTCCTCTACTCATTCTAGTTCACAAGGCCTAGCAAGCCAAGTGATCTAGTTTCTTCAAAGTTCGAAGAAGAAGCCAAAGGTAGAAGCTTTCGGGTGGATCCATCTTCGGCGCAAGGAGACGACGTGGTGAGGCCGATCCGTACACCGGGAGGAGTTCAAGAAAGGTATAGCCCCCCTAACCGAGTAGGTAAACTCAAGTTAGGTTGTTAGTTAGTTGTTTAGCAAAGATCCGTATTTGTAGTCCATGTTACCACCCTCTTGAAAATTGTTTTTCACCACTTCCGCAACCCCGTAAGTACCAGGGAAGGGTAGCATGGACTTACAAATAATATATGCAAATGACGTTTAGATCAATGCATCGACTATTACAACTCTCAAGTGTTAGCTTAGTGGCTAACGTGTGTAGCGACATCCTAAATCAAATCTAAGTGCAGCAAGCTACACAAAGAACGCGAACCGTGTCGGATACCGTAACGCGCGTTGCCGAAATACTAGAAACTAGCAAAGTGTTCCCAGATTTTGCCTACAGTCAATATATAAAAATCAAGCAGTACCAAACACCCAGGATAACATACAGACATCTACCCTCAAAACCACAACTCGCCAAGCCCCTACAAATTCGGCGACGCCGGAATTTCATCAAATCTCGCCGGGTCGACTAGGTTGGGTGGGGTCCGGGTTTCAGGTGAACACTCAGGGCTTCTAACACAACACTACTACATTGCTAGATTTTACAGTAACCTATCGTAGTGATAGAAGATCACAGAGACTCCAATATATTACTAAAAATACGATATTGCACAAAAACTATAACTTTAGTGTTCTAAACAGCAACTAATAAGCAACACAACACTTAAAGGCTTAATTAAAAGTTAGAGATCACTACCTTACCACACTTGCTCAAAAACCCTAGCTTTCCATACTCCAAGTCATCCCTAGTGGCTTAACTTGACTTTGTGAGGGTTTTAATGAAGTTTAGTGAGGATTTGGCTTGGTTTAGTGATGAACTAGGTAGAGTTTCAGTTTGGGGAAGAGAAGGAGAAGGAGAATAAGAAATGAGAGTGTATGAGTGTTGAGAGAAAATGAGAGTGTATGAGTGTTGAGGGAAAATGAGTGTGTGAGAGTGGTGAAGGAAAATGAGGGTGTGAGGTTAGAAGATGAGCCATGCCCCTTCTCTCTCCTCATTAAATGCTCCCATGCTTGCCCTATGCCTCATCATTCTCCATTGTCAACTCTCCCTCTCTCCCTCTCTCTCAAGTCAACCCTTATTCAAATAAGTGAGGTAGGTTAAGATGGCTAAAAAATTGGTTTAGGGTGCCATGGCTACTTAAGCATGGTTAACACCCCCATAATCCCCAAGTTAACATGCACATGTGTGTGCAAGCCAAAACAAATAATAATAAAATAATAATTATTTTTTATAAAATACGTGAAAACTATTTTGGTTAAATTTTTACTAAAAAACCCGCATTATCGCTTAATTAACACTAATCACATTCTAAGGTGTTACAGAAGTCCAGGGAGGACCCCCACAGGTTGTCTTGGCTAACAGAGTCGAAGTCGCAGCTCCGAAGCCCATGATGGCCAATGACTCCGAGGATGAAGAAGAGGATCCTATAGAGGAAGATCATGATAGCGTGGTTCCAATTGAGGAAGAGCCAGTGGAAGAGGATCCCAAAGAAGAGGCTCCCGCTGAGGAGGAGTCCGAAGATGAGGCTCCAGAAGAAGAGAAGCCGAGGGAGTACGGCCCCTACATATGGTTCATTGGGGAATACTCTATGTCCGAGGGGAAGCTTATCAATGCGTACGACGCAGCCATCGGTGTCTCTACCGCCGTAACGTGCCAGGCTCACTCTATTATTACTGTTTCGTAAGAAAGGTCAACCCCCGCCGTGCTAGGGAAGCGCGGGTTCATCCGTATTCTTTATAGGAAGAGAACGCGGATAATAAAACTTGTACGTTTTTCTTTGGCTAAATAAGATGTTGTAATGCAGCTGGGTTTTGTTTTCTATTTTAGTTGTACTCTTTTGTTTGAAGTTATGAATAATAAAATTTCAGTTTCAAGCAATCTTTCCCTGCATACCGTGTCTCAAAAATTCGTCATCTATACATGACTTGATCGTTCCTTTTTATTGCATTAATTTCTTTTTCCTTCATGCAAGTTATTATCCTATCTATGGTTCTTGTTGTAACCTAACCCCACCTTCTAACTCAGATAACAATGGCTTGCCGTCATCCTAACCGAAACAGGCACGGAAACCGGATCAACAACGTCGCTGCTCAGCAAGTAGCAATGATGCAGATGATATAAGGGCTGTTGGAACAACAGAAGCAACAAACCGCTGTCCTTCATCAAGAGTTGCATGAAAGTAGGCACCAACATGTCGAGATTTTTGTTAGTTATATGTATGCCCTAGAGGCCATTGCTATACATAGGATGTATATTGTAGTGGATGCTGGGACATATATAGGGAGGACTTTCTTGCTCGACATGATAGTATGCTATCTGGTTACTCTTTACCTTAACGTGTATACTACTTGTCTCTCTGTTACATGTTGGTAAAGCCCTTAGGATGTGTACTTGACTACCTGGATTACGATGCGGATCATACTAGTGGGGACATGGTAGTCCATAAGTACATCCTTCAAGGTCCCTAGTCGTGGGTATATCGAGACGGGGCATCGATATACCAGAGTAGACTAGCGTATACCTTCTCGAACCATACAGATGGGCGATGGATGATCCCATATCCATTGGTGTTTGACATCAGAGATGATATACGGGTGCTCAGTGGAGACTGGGTACACTGGACGGACTCGCCGAGAACTCCTAGATGGTATTATACCTTACGTCAGATGGCAGTTCTCTGGTGACACTGGTACAGAGTAGTCTGTTGACCCGAGATCGTCATAGAGTCTTGTGTGGTTCCCACTGTGCTTTGATTTCCACCTTACCACGTCCAAGAGGGCATGCAAAACGGTGGCTTTTGGGTACAGTCCCGAATCACATGGAGGCAATGAGCGATAGGAGGGGATTCGTCTCTCCCGGTATAGGGAGTTGATGTTGCACTGTGCTCGATTGGCTATAACCGGAAATCCCTGGCCAGGGTTGCTGATATTTACTGGTAAGTGTTACTTGTAGTTTCTCGAACTGTTATAGACCTCATATCGACACGACTTATCGAGCTATTGGGGTCTGACGTTTACCACCCCTAGGCAAGATATGCGACATATCAGACGACGAGACCGGACTGTACGGTAGTGTTACTGGTTGGATTCACTGGAGTGTGAGCGGGCTTGCTCGTCGATCTTCTGATCGCTCAATACCCGGGTGGCCGTTACGTTTAGCAGACCGCTTGCGGCTTGTGGGTGTTTGATATGATCATCACCTGCTGCCGGCGTATTGACGAGTCTTTAGAGTCCTACACAGAGGTTTCCTGGCTCAAGCGAAATGAAATAGGAGCATATATGAGATGTGTGCGGGACCGAGAATGATACCAGTATGTGATATTGTATTCGATTCTCGCGATTTGTGACATTGATCGGTTATATGCGATATAGCCGGGTTATCGGATCAAGTGTTGATTCGATAAGTTGTTATTGTTGATATTAGCCGGTTATATGCGATATGACCGGATCATTAAATCAAGTGTTGATTTAATGATTTATTGCATAATTATATATTTGATATATTACTTTGCATTAACTAGTATCGGTTCACTTTAAATGGATTTTCTCACTTGTTGTGCACATTGTATATGTGATATATTTTTGTACACTAGATTGTATTATATTTGATGATACATGATTGCTAGGGTTTGTGTAAAGAATTAAACCTTGGTTAAATAAATGGTTAGGGTTTATATTTATTTATTCATTCATTTATCTTTTTATTTTTGGATTAAAAAGGAAAAGAGAAAAGAAAACATAATGGTTGCTTTTAAAAGATGAAGCTTGTTGAAGCTTCATGAAGGTTTGACCAAAGTAACCATTTTGTCTTCATCTCCTTAACCCTAACCATTCCTTTAACCTTGGTCAATTCTCTACACATAACTATAGTTAAAATTATGATAAGGATTGATTTTTCTTTTCTATTCTAATAACTTATCATAATATTTTTTCATCTTCTTCTTCTTCTTCAATAAGAAGAAGCTTGCCTCCATCAATGGCAACTTGAGAAAATGAGTGAGAAATCCAATTCTAAAGTGAACCACTTCCTATTTCTTCATCCTCTACCACTTTCCAAGTAGTATAGGGTGTTTTCTTCACAAGTTTCATGACTTGGTGAAGTGGGAGCTTGATCTTGTGATGCCTCGACGTAGATCATCTTCGGCACGAAGCCGACGACCTTGCCCGCCCATTTCTCCGATGAAGCCGACGCTAGAGCCCGGAATTCCATTTGGACAGCGAGGAGACTTCATTGCGGAGCTATGGAGGTGGAGGACCGGATCTACAAAGGTTGTATTTCCGTTCTTTTAGTTATATTGTTAACTAGTTGCATTTGTCGCCTAAAATTCTAGCCAACGATCCGTATTAGGGTTTCTCGGCACCCGTAAAATTATAAATTGGCATGGTTGATGCCTTGTGAGACCTCCTTAGTGTGCCTAGGAACCCTACAGTGGTATCAGAGCCTAGCTAGAGCCTTAGGCGAAGTGTAGACGGCGTTTGAATCCCGAATGAACATCGAAACCCTAAAACAAATTGCTCTCTGGACTTTTTCTAAAAACTGGGATTTTTCCACATTAAAAATGCTTAAAAAATTCAGCAGGGAATTATAAGAATTACGGTGCAAAATTTAACTCATGAACAGTGCAAACTGCGGCGGAACCGCGGCAGAAACCTGGCTTCTGCGGCGGTTCCGCGGCAATATGATGACGTCATCCTCCCCTTTTTGCACAGTAATTCCTATTTAATGATGCTGAGTTTTCTGGGAATTTTTAATTTGACTCAAGTGTTGAGTATTCTGGGGTTGCTTTGGGAATCGCCGATTCGATCGGATTATCAGATTTTGTCTATGTGTATTCCGGATAATTTTTGAATATGTTAAAAAGTTCGACCGGATATAAATACCCAATTTTTCCCCTGTCGGGAAATTTCCAAGTGTTGGATTTTTCCGTGGTTTAAAGACGTTCTAAGTAGTGCAAGTAACTCGATGGACCCTCTAGAAGACAACAAACCTTAAATCGATTATGTGACTGTCTTGAACCGCCCTTTGAACCTTCGGGTTTGGGACAGTACGGCGTGCCACATGTGAGGCGTTGGCTTGACCCTTCTACGGCTGGACCGTTGGTATTGAGGCATGAAGTGAATGTCTTTGAACCTATTTCATGTGTTGATCTGTATCGGGAAAACTTGGGTGTTTGAATGTTCGATCGGAAAGTTTAACATTTTCTAATTATCTGGAATGTGATACAATAATTGGAATTCACAAATAGTTATGAGATAACTGAATGAATGTTATAAACACAGCACTTTAGTCTCACTTGATCGGTTGCCACGGGATTTTGATGTGATCAAAAGTCCGTCGCAATCACGTAGCGTACGCGGATATTCGCCGGTAAACTTAATAGACAGCTACACCCCTTAGCCCCGACCAAGTGACTGTAGGAGAACCCCGTCGCCGAAAGCATCCGTTCGGGTGCTCGCGGTAGCGGTGTTCCGCCTTGGTGCACTTCATCGACGGTATCGGGGGTGCGGCAGCCTACTAAAGTTTGCGACGAGCATTCGATCAGGATGTTGGGAATCCTGTTGAATTGCCCGACTTGGTATTGAAAAGTGTTTTCGATAATGAGACTAAAATGCGGGGTTTATAATTACTAGGCATGTGATGTCTAAGGAATTCATTGGATTAGGCATGCGATGTCTATGCAGGTTGCTGATTCCAACTGTTGTAGTTTTACACTTTCTTTTCTGTGACCGTAAGTGTAATATGTGATATCGCCGGTTTCGTTGCTATATGTCAACGACAATTGGGATACGCATGTTTACTTACGTTGATGACATGTGATGTTATGTGTTGCAAGATATGTTATATTGGATCGTCGTGTTTGAATAGCCGGGTTTTTTTTATGTGAGATGAGTGTTTTTCATTTTCATTCATGTAAAAACTTGTATGTAATATTCTTTTATTGGGGCACTTCCAGGTTGCGGAAGATGTCACCCTTTGTATATTATTTACTTTTCCGCACTAGGATAGACCCAAGGAGGAGGGCACCAGTAACCGGGTTCTGGAGTCCAGTGGGAGACCAACTCGAGGAGTCGAGTCCGGGTCTCCTAACTCTAGAATTGGTAGGGTTGCTTGCCGCTCTCGTAGGGGTCTAGGGGTGTGGGTTTGGCTATTCGTCACGACCGTGGAATCCGTGTTTTATACTGGCTCGTATTGAAAACACGGACGTCCTAGTATATCCAATATTTCATATGATTCTTCTGCTGCGATATCTGTGATGTGATCATGTGATGTTCTGTGATAGATACAGTATATAGTATATATGATATATTATATAGACGTTACTTATGTTTTACACCCGCGCTAGCCCTGCCCCGCTCTGTCGTTAGTTACCTAACCTAACGGTGCACGAGGGGACATCGAGGCGAATGCGGATGGCATAAGTGTACGTCGTATTTATCTGTGATGTTTAGGTATATTAAATGATGGGACTTCATTAATATGATTAATGAAATAAAAGAAACCTAAGATGTTGTAGAATCGAATTTCAAAATAAAACAGGTAGCTACTGTTCTTGCTTTGCACAGCGGTATATATGATATATCCTGCACCTTATTCGATAAGGAAAGGACCGAGATCCCTTCACCGGGAGTGACTCCTTTAGCAATAACTGACAGATGCTACACACTCGGTTTGTCTTTTGATTGCTTTTAAGAGTTTTTGCTTTGCACAGTGATATATATGATATATCCCGCACCTCATTCGACGAGGAAAGGACCGACGATCCCTTCACCGGGAGTGACTCCTTTAGCAAAACTAGAAAAGCCTCAAAAACACTCCATTTTAAAATCATTTGATTCTACAACGATATCAAGTTCATTACGCAATAGGTTTTCATAAAAACCTGTGGTAGCCTTCCGTCATTTTAGATAAGTACTAGTTAGTATTCGTGCTGCGGTAGTTTGGCATTCGTCAAGGCGTAGTGTGCGGTAGCTAACTAGTATTTATCTGCTTATGCATATGATGCAGATTGGATTAGGGTATTCGTACGACGTTGTTTGGCATTCGTCAAGGGTCGTGCGGGTGGGTTTAATTCAATTAAGAAATGTACGGGTTGAACTTGACTAGTGGACTATGGGTTGTTTGACATTCGTCAAGGTCATAGAACACTAGGGGCAAAATCTTATCGGGAATTTCAAGTGTTGAAATTTGCAATGAGATTGCATACCTTCTATGAGATAGTTGGATCCCGATATCCACTGCGAGTAATTGTTACTCCTGGGAGAGTTTTACATATTACAATTAGCCGATCAAGTAGGTGTCTAGAAAGGTGTTAACGAGGTTACGTCTCTGGAAAAACGAGGTTTACATTAATTAGGTTCGTGCGAAAGCACGGGGGACCTCCCTCAAAGTACCGACACTGGCCTGGCTGAAAGATTGGTGAACTTGTGGCGTGTAATTAATCCCGGATGGTCTTTCCTTTTAGGGTTTGAAGGAAGATTTGATAAAAACAGTGGGAGCCATCCTGATTAGATAAAATAATAACCAATCTATTCTTGCAAGAGCGCACGCAGAGTGTTTTCTTCTCTCTCTCTCCAGGTAGCGACCATATCACGCCTTAATCAAGATAATAAAATGGATAAATTGACCGAACCCGCTTGTTATACTGAGCTGGGGAACGTTGGTCCCGCTCCAACTTATAATTGTTATAAGACAGAGCAGGAAATTGGGGAATACCAGAATTCCCGTGCCGCCCAAACGAAGAGAGTGCATGTTGATGCATCATCTTCGGGTGTGTTCATTATAAAGAACTGTTTCTCAGTATCCTCTGAATCCTGGGTATTTGATACCGGATCAGGATCCCAGATATGTAATCTGTTACATAGGGCTACAAAAGGGTAGAAAAACTGAGAACGGGTGATAAGTTTCATGAGGCAGATAACGGGGCAAGTGTTGCAGCTAAGTCTGTTGGTCACTGTCACCCTGTATTACCAATACATTGATTCTGAACGAATGTTATTAGATACCGAACCTGATATACAAAATCATATCACTCTCTTTATTAGTAAAGAAATGATAAAATTTTGTATTGTTGGATAATGTTTTGAACATTTCCTATATCAAAAGTTGATCGGTTCAGGCACGTTATCTAAAAGCATTGATGTTCTAAATCAAACTACAGTTCTTAGTATACAGAACACACACAAGAGGAAGAGTTCAGAAATGAACGAATCCTTCTTGAGGTATTGTAGACTAGGTCATATCAATGCGATCCGACTAGCTGAAGTTACATTTAGATGCATATTTAAATCAGTTTGAATTTACATCTTGTGAAACTTGCCAGTCATGTCACAAAGATATAATGACACCAGCTCTGTTTATTGGAAACAGAGAAAGAGTTTAATGAACTCTTGGGACTGATACATGATGATGTATGTAAGGTCCCCTGTCTACACATGCCAGGAATGGTTCTTTATACTTCATTACATTCTCTGATGATCTTTCGAGTTTCAGACCTATGTTCCTGTTGAAACACAAGTCCGAACCTTTTGAGATATTCAGAGAATATAAGTTAGAAGTAGAGAACCAAAATACGGGTATAAGTATTATGTCATTTGATGTGATCGAGGAGGAGAATACTTGAGCACGGAAATCCTAGACTATTCTAAAGGAGAATGAGATTCTCTCTCAGAATTACTCCTCCGTATACACCATTGCACGATGGTAAAACAGGGCGGAGCAGATACACCCTATTTGATATGGTGTGCTCTATGATGAGTACTACTGAGTTACCTGTTTCCTTTTGGGAGTTATGCACTTGAGAAGTTGCATACCTATTGAATTAGGTTCGAATCAGATCACAGCCTACCACTCCATATAAGATATGGTATGGGAAGAGCCCATGTCTTAAGCTAGTTAAGATTTGGGGTTGTCCGGCCTATGTCTAAAAGCAAAATCCGGACAAGATCGAGGCAAGGATAGTTCTGTAGAACTGGAAAGGTTCCAGCTATACAAAACTGCAGCTGATGATTTGATAGAACCAAAGGATTCAATAGTTCCCGACGAACCTCAGCCTCTCCGCCGATCTAGTAGGGTTCCACACCCACCTGAGAGATACTTCGGTTTCTCTATGACAGTGGGAGCGAGGATTGCATCATGAGATGATGACCCAACTAGTTTCGAGCTGGCCATCAGGAGTGAGACTCTGTAAGAATGGCTGGATGTTTATCGATCTGAGATGGAATCCTTATACACCAACAAAGTATGGACTTTAGTTGCTATATCTGAAGGGTTAAATCCCCATCAGGAGCAAGTATATCTTGAGAAGATTACTTGGTGTAGATGGAAAAGTTGAGACTTTCAAAGCTAGACTTGTTAAAGGTTTTCGTCATCGACCAGGCGTGGATAATGATGAAACCTTTTCCCGTGCCTATGCTTAAGTCCATCCAGATCCTACTTGCCACGGCTACATACCATGACTACGATATCTGGTGGTTGGGTGTCATGACTGCTTTTCTAAATGATGTTTTAGAAGAGGGAGTCTATAAGTACACAGCCAGAGGGCCTCATAGACAGTGGGAGCAGCGGAAACGTGTGCAGGATGTTTTATGTGATAAAGCAGGCATCGCGGAGTTGGAACATCTGTTTTGATGGCTTAGTCAAAGAGTTTGACATCATCAAAATGGTATATGAACCTTGTATAAACAAAAAGGTAGTAGGGAGTATGGTGGCGATTCTCGTAGAGTACGTGGATGACATACTCTTGATAAGAAAGCAGTTTCCTATGCTACGCTCGGTCAATCTCCGCTTATCATAATGATTCTCCATATAGGATCAAAATGATACCTCCTAAATCCTGGGTTTTGGATCTATGAGATAGATCTAATTGGATGTTAGAATACTCACTAGCTGTAGTGAGATGGTATCAATTGATCCTGGGGAGAATCACTGGAAGGGTTCCAGGGTGATGAAGAAGACTGATTGTCAGTCACAGGCATTGTCTTTACCCTTAGTAAAGGGACGGTATGTTGGAAGAGTTCCAAGCTAGATACCGTGGCATACTAGACGATAAAGGCTGGATACATCGCTACTTAAGATGCTACCAAGGAGGCAGTCTGGATGTATATTTGTTCATGAGATGAACTTAGTTCCTCCCATTGTGTGACAATGGAGTTGTGGCTTATGCCAAGGAACGTCCGTCCCATCAGTGATCCAGACATATTCTAGGGCAGTATCACCTGATCATGGAGATGGCTGATCTCCAGGCTGATCGAGGTTAGGAGAGCAGACTCAGAGGACAACATGGCGGATCCACTCACAAAGGCCTATTCCCAGAGAGAGACTTTTATGGGATGGTTGAGTATGAGATACTGCAACCACTGCTATAGATGGCCCTAGTGCAAGTGGGAGATTGTTAGTTATATGTATGCCCTAGAGGCCATTGCTATACATAGGATGTATATTGTAGTGGATGCTGGGACATATATAGGGAGGACTTTCTTGCTCGACATGATAGAATGCTATCTGGTTACTCTTTACCTTAACGTGTATACTACTTGTCTCTCTGTTACATGTTGGTAAAGCCCTTAGGATGTGTACTTGACTACCTGGATTATGATGCGGATCATACTAGTGGGGACATGGTAGTCCATAAGTACATCCTTTAAGGTCCCTAGTCGTGGGTATATCGAGACGGGGCATCGATATACCAGAGTAGACTAGCGTATACCTTCTCGACCCATACAGATGGGCAATGGATGATCCCATATCCATTGGTGTTTGACAACAGAGATGATATACGGGTGCTCAGTGGAGACTGGGTACACTGGACGGACTCGCCGAGAACTCCAAGATGGTATTATACCTTACGTCAGATGGCAGTTCTCTGGTGACACTGGTACAGAGTAGTCTGTTGACCCGAGATCGTCATAGAGTCTTGTGTCGTTCCCACTGTGCTTTGATTTCTACCTTACCACGTCCAAGAGGGCGTGCAAAAAGGTGGCTTTTGGGTACAGTCCCGAATCACATGGAGGCAATGAGCGATAGGAGGGGATTCGTCTCTCCCGGTATAGGGAGTTGATGTTGCACTGTGTTCAATTGGCTATAACCGGAAATTCCTGGCCAGGGTTGCTGAGATTTACTGGTAAGTGTTACCTGTAGTTTCTCGAACTGTTATAGACCTCATATCGACACGACTTATCGAGCTATTGGGGTCTGACGTTTACCACCCCTAGGCAAGATATGCGACATATCAGACGATGAGACCGGACTATACGGTAGTGTTACTGGTTGGATTCACTGGAGTGTGAGCGGGCTTGCTCGTCGATCTTCTGATCGCTCAATACCCGGGTGGCCGTTACGTTTAGCAGACCGCTTGCGGCTTGTGGGTGTTTGATATGATCATCACCTGCTGCCGGCGTATTGACGAGTCTTTAGAGTCCTACACAGAGGTTTCCTGGCTCAAGCGAAACGAAATAGGAGCACATATGAGATGTGTGCGGGACCGAGAATGATACCAGTATGTGATATTGTATTCGATTCTCGCGATTTGTGATATTGATCGGTTATATGCGATATAGCCGGGTTATCGGATCAAGTGTTGATTCGATAAGTTGTTATTGTTGATATTAGCCGGTTATATGCGATATGACCGGATCATTAAATCAAGTGTTGATTTAATGATTTATTGCATAATTATATATTTGATATATTACTTTGCATTAACTAGTATCGGTTCACTTTAAATGGATTTTCTCACTTGTTGTGCACATTGTATATGTGATATATTTTTGTACACTAGATTGTATCATATTTGATGATACATGATTGCTAGGGTTTGTGTAAAGAATTAAACCTTGGTTAAAAAAATGGTTAGGGTTTATATTTATTTATTCATTCATTTATCTTTTTATTTTTGGATTAAAAAGGAAAAGAGAAAAGAAAACATAATGGTTGCTTTTAAAAGATGAAGCTTGTTGAAGCTTCATGAAGGTTTGACCAAAGTAACCATTTTGTCTTCATCTCCTTAACCCTAACCATTCCTTTAACCTTGGTCAATTCTCTACACATAACTATAGTTAAAATTATGATAAGGATTGATTTTTCTTTTCTATTCTAATAACTTATCATAATATTTTTTCATCTTCTTCTTCTTCTTCAATAAGAAGAAGCTTGCCTCCATCAATGGCAACTTGAGAAAATGAGTGAGAAATCCAATTCTAAAGTGAACCCACTTCCTATTTCTTCATCCTCTACCACTTTCCAAGTAGTATAGGGTGTTTTCTTCACAAGTTTCATGACTTGGTGAAGTGGGAGCTTGATCTTGTGATGCCTCGACGTAGATCATCTTCGGCACGAAGCCGACAACCTTGCCCGCCCATTTCTCCGATGAAGCCGATGCTAGAGCCCGAGATTCCATTTGGACAGCGAGGAGACTTCATTGCGGAGCTATGGAGGTGGAGGACCGGATCTACAAAGGTTGTATTTCCGTTCTTTTAGTTATATTGTTAACTAGTTGCATTTGTCGCCTAAAATTCTAGCCAACGATCCGTATTAGGGTTTCTCGGCACCCGTAAAATTATAAATTGGCATGGTTGATGCCTTGTGAGACCTCCTTAGTGTGCCTAGGAACCCTACAATTTTGGGGAAGGCATTGGCCCCAACTCTCCAAGGATCAGCCTGGGTTAAGCAATTCCGATCACTGCACCCCAAAACTTTCTCCGGGAAGGGGATTCCCTTGGAGGCTGAAGAATGGCTTCGGGGAACGGTAAACGATCTTAGCGCCGCTCAGGTCCCGGAGGATGTGTGGGTCAATATAGCCAAGCTGCAACTTACAGATAATGCGCGCATCCGGTGGGATGCCGAGGAGAGTCGACTTAAGGAACCCATCACCTGGAAAACATTCAAGGAACGTTTTGACACCCAATACTTCCCGGCGGTGGTACATTTGGAAATGGAGCGAAAGTTTGTTTAGCTCCAACAGGGGTCAATGTGGGAGAAGTCCGTGGATGAGTATACTGTAGAATTTACAATGTTGAGCCGTTTCGCTTTCTATCTAGTGGAAACCCTCGAACTTTATGCGAAAAGATTCCGACAGGGGTTGGATCTGAAGACATAATCTGCCATGTCCACTGCCGCTCTCTCGAATTACGAAGCGATCCTTGAAGCAGGTCGTAACTTTAAGGATCTCGAGAAATGCATCAAGAAGAGTGACCGATCGTCTTGTGTGTAGCGACCGAGAAATCACATATCATGGGAATATCTTCTAGGTTCCATGGAAAGAAAAAATTCAAAAGGCCCGCATGGCCAATCATCTTAAGACAACCTACCATAATTTGTAATCATTGTGGCAGAGCCGGACACTACATGCAGAACTGCTGTGTCCTAAACAAACTCTGTATAGTTTGCGGGTCTCCAGATCATTCGATTGGGGATTGTCCTCAGAGAAGGAGGCAACTTGGTCCCGTCAACAAGCAGGCCAACAATGGGGCACTGCAACAAGGAGCCCAACCACTCCCCACAGCTAAACCAACCGATCGGGGGGCACCTTCGAGGGGACCATCTTTGCCTTCACAAAAACGCGTTTTCCAGCAAGCTCAGCGCAATAGTCCCAAGCGACAGGCTTTTACCATGGCAGCCGAGGAGGCCGAGGCAACTGGGGAGGTTATCACAGGCACCTTATCCTTTTAAAATCAATCTTACTTCCTGTACCGCATTTTCTTTTCCTTCGTTACGAATCTAGTTAGGCTCATTTATAAACTTTTCTTTTAAAATGCAGGTATCCTCTTAGTAGCTTTTACACTTGCACTTACACTTTTTGACTCCGGTCCGTCCCACTGCTTCATTGCACAAAAGTTTGTGGCCACCCACTCTATTCTAATGGCACCCCTCAACACTGGATGGAATATCAACACGGGAAATGATATGATTAAGCCCACTACAGGATACGACTTGTGTCCTATGGTGATATGCGGTCGGGGTTTCTACGCCAATTGTATGGTGATAGATATGCCTAATTTCAACGCAGTCTTGGGCATGGATTGGTTGGGAACATTGTACACTACCATCGACTACCGCCAAAAGAGGGTAGTATTCGAGATCCCTGATAATCCGATGTTCATATTCGAGAGCGAAGTCGATCCTTAGATCCAACAATTTATAGAGCCGTACAGAGAAAGAAGGAGGTGTTGAATACCCTACAGTTAGAAGAAGAGATGCATATGGTGGTTTGAGAGTTCGAAGACGTGTTAACAGATATGACTGGTTTACCACCAGATCGAGCAATCGAATTCACGATAGACATGATGCCGGGCACTCAACCAATTTCCAAAGCACCATACCGGATATGGCCAGCGGAATTGACAGAACTATGAACGTAGATTGATGTCCGCCTTCAGAAGGGAATTATTAGATCGAGCGTCTCACCTTAGGGTGCTCCGGTTCTCTTGGTACCAAAGAAGGATGGAACTAGATGGATGGGTATCACCTACCGGGAGCTAAACAAGTCACGATCAAGAACAAGTACCATTTGCCAAGGATCGACGATTTGTTCGACTAGTTGGAAGGTTCTAAGGTGGTCTCGAAGTTAGATATTAGGAAAGGTTATCATCAGCTCAAGGTCAAAACGTCTGATATTCCCAAGACGACTTTTAGGACTGAGTATGGGCACTATGAGTTTCTGGTGATGCCTTTCGGAGTGACCAATGCCCCAGCGGTATTCATGAACCTGATGAACCAAGTGTTCTATGAATATCTGGACAAGTTTGTCATCATCTTCATCGACGAAATCTAGAGTATTCGAAGAGTTGGGAGGAACACGCGGAGCATTTGCGCATTGTGTTTGAAACTTTGCGTCAACATCGATTGTATGCGAAGCTCAACAAATGCGAGTTTTGGTTAGAGCGGGTAGCTTTTCTAGGACACATAGTGACTGCTGAAGGAATTTCCATAGACTCGGCCAAGATCGACGTAATATAAAAATGGCCAACTCTAGGAGCAGTTACTAAGATCAGAAGTTTTTTTGGACTTGCCGGATATTATCGTCGTTTAATAGAAAACTTCTCCAGAATTGCGGTGTCGTTGACTAGTTTGACCCGAAAGGATATGCCAAATGTATGGTCTGCAGGATTACCTAGCACGACAACAAGGTTTCGGGAGGTACCGTCCATGCCATTTTCAAAAAATTGCCATGCTAAACAACCCTAACCCTAGAATCTTAACTAAAGAATTAGACAAACCATCATGTAAACAACTTTACATCTAAGTGAACAAGAAATACAACCTTTGTAGACTGGTCCTTCACTTCAATAGATCCGTGTAGTAATCCCTTCGCTTTAAGTAGTGAACTTCCGGACTTTAGAAAGGCTCCACAAGATGAAAAGAACAAGCTTGCTTGAAGTTTTCGAGGCCGAAGATGATCTACGTCGAGGAGACACCAACTCAAGCTACCTCTTCACCAATATAGAATTAGTGAAGCAAACACCCTAAACTAAATGGCTAATTTAGTAGAGGATGATGAACTAGGAATTTTTCTCACTTTAGAAATATTTTTCTCACTCATTTTCTTCACCTCCCAAATTGCAAGAGAGGTAGAGGAAGGAGATGAAGAAAAGCAACCATGGAAAAGATCAAGTGTAGAATGGCAACCATGGGTGAGTTAGTATCATATACTAACTCATGTAGAGACTAAACCATGGCTAATCATAATGGTTGGGTTAATAAATATCTTATGTAAAACAAAATTGGTGGACTTAGTCAATGATTCTACAAGCTTCCACTAAGCTTCAACCATCACTAATTTCCACTCAATTTTGAATTACTTTAAATAAATAAAACCCTTGATTATGTTAAGCATGGTGTGAGTCACATACACCCATGTCTCATGTCTCATGTATCATCTAGCATGACACAAAAGAAAATGTACATTAATATATATCACATATATACTAAATGCACAAGTGAGAAAAAGAAATGCTTAAGTGAGCTAATATTAGTTAATGTAAGTTAATATATAAAATATATAATTATATATTAAATTATTAAATCAACAATTGATTTAATAATCCGGCTATATCATATACAACCAACTAATATCAAATGTATCAACTTATCGAATCAACACTTGATCCGATAACCTGGCTATATTACATATAACCGACCGATATCACATATCGCGAGAATAGAATGCGGTATCACATACGCGCATTAATCTTGGTCCCGCACATATCACATATGTGCTCCTACTTCGTTTCGCTTGAGCCAGGAAACCTCTGTGTAGGACTCTAAAGACTCGTCAATACGCCGGTAGTAGGTGGTGATCATATCAGTCACCCACAAGCTGCAAGCGGTCTGCTAAACGTAACGGCCACCCGGGTATTGAGCGATCAGAATATCAACAAGAAAGCCTGCTCATACTTGTAACGTTTTGAAAATCGTTTCGGTGAAATTTCGGAAAATCGGTAAAATAAGGGGGTTTTCCGTAAAAAGTCAAAATATAAATATCTTTTAATATAAAATTAAATATACATATTCTAGCTATATAATTGCTAGTATTTGGTGTTTATTGAGCCACTGGTAAAATTTCTAATTTTCTGAAAATTTTTCCGAAATTAATTATTTTAATATTATTTTAAGCTGTTAAAAATATATTAAATTAGCGATAAATACAAATTTGAATAGGCTAATTACACACTATAGAACCATGACAACTAAAATCTAGTTTGTAATATAAATTTTTAGCAATTTATTTCAAGTTCTAATTGGTTATAATTAAGGGAAAACTAAAATTTAAATAATTTAACTAAAACTTGCAATTTGGTAACTTGAGGGGTTCTTTTTGCATGAGATTTTCTTGTACACCCGCCTCACACCTCCTCACCTCCTTGTGGCCGGCCCCACCACCAAGGCAGCAGCCCACTCACTCCCCCCTCCTTTTTGTCTTCTTTCATGTGAAAAGAAAGGTTAAAATAAAGGGTTTTTTATATTTATTTTGGGTGGGGGTATTATGGTAATTGGGAGGGGCTTTGACTTGGTTTTTTTTTGACACCATCCCCTCACCTTTTCCCCATCTCCTCCTTGGCCGAAATCCTCACCTGCTGCAGCCCCATTTTCCTCCCATTTTCCCTTCTCTTTTGGCCTCAAATTTCATATCAAAACACATCAAAAATCCACAATTTCTTCACAAATTCAAAGCAAATCCTAATTCTATCCCTTCTCACACCCAAATTGGTTTAAAGTATGGAGAAAGGAGGTGTCTTTGGAGGCTAGAGGAACCTAGGGTTTCAAACTTGTGAGGTATAATTTCTATCTAATGGTTAAATTGTAGCTTGTATATGCTAAATCAGTTATTTAAAGTGTGAAATTGTTTGTTGTTGCTAGTTTATAAAAATCAAGAGAAGGGGTTGATTTTGGAAATGGGAATTGAAGCATTTAAAATGGGTTAATTGAGTATTGTAGCTAGCTAGTGGTATGGATTGGATGATTGTGCGATGTTGTGACCATTTTGTCGCAAATCAGCGATGTTTGCGCAAATTTTCTATTTTCATGCTTACTAGGTTTTTGAATTTGAATTAGAATGTGGGATTAAAATTATGGTTAGGGTTTTTATCACCTCATTAGCAATTTAATGAGTAGTTTAACACCTTAGGTTGTGCAAAACCTAGGCTAGTTGTTGAATTGTGAATCTTGCTTGAAAAATGTTAAAATTGATATTTTTGCAAACTAGGAATTTGGAATTAATACAAATTGATGAGATTAAATTGTGGAAATGGTTTGTATGGCTTATTTAAGTTGTTTAATAAGTATTATGTCCATTAGAATTGTTAAAACATCAAGTGTTGTATTAAAGCGGTAAATTTTGCTTGCTAGGTTTTCGAAAAATAGCTTTTAAAGTGAGTTTGGGTTTTTTGTGAATTCTAACCTATTTCATATTATAATTAGTGTTTGTGAATGCGCAAATGGGTGCATTTGGGATTTTTCTCGATGGTGTGACGTTTGTACATCGACATCGAGGGTTGGTTTGGCTATTCTTGCATGTGTAGGCGATAGGTTTTGACCTATGCGTGATACGCGTGCCGATTTGGGTTTTATATGCCATTTCGATTTCGAGTTGGGTTTTTATGCGATACGATATGTTGTGAAATGTAGGTACCCCCATGTGGACTTTGAGACGAAAAGCAAGCGCATGGCGAAGTCGGCACCGGCGAGCGAAGATCAGGTGAGTAGATTTATATCTACGGGGAGAAGTCGGGTGGATGGCGTATAGCACCCCCGCAAAGTTGTGAGTAATGAGGTGATGTGGTAACGATATACTTTTATATGTTAATATGAGATATGAACACCGAATAAGAGAAGCCTTAGAAGCTTATGGGTTTAGGGTTAGCGAGAATTGAAGAAAGGACTTTAGCGGATTTCTTAGTCACGAACCCTAGAGTAAGGATTTGCATACACGCACACATATACACTTGCATATATCATCTTCTTGTGCGTATATGGGAATGTGTATATATGTATATACGCATAGATATGGGACTATGCATATATACATTCATATACACATGCATGAATGTTGAGGATATTGTATGATATTTGGAGATGAGTTGATGAGATTGGGCTTGAGGCTATGAGATCGGTAATGTGATATGGTCCGTATTTGAGATACGACATGATATTTTAGCGGGTTCTTTAGGCGTGGTGTTTTCATATGCACGCATGCATTTCATAGATGGTATCAGTATTGTACTAGACGTAGATCAGTACCCCGATCATGATATTTGATAAAGAGGATACCAGATGATTAATGTGATAGATGTGACATTTGACTCGTACCCAGATTTGGGAGGCCGTACGAGTTATATATTGACGATAGATCCGCACTCTTGATTCGAGGATATCATATGATATGTTGTTTCGTACATGATATTATTGAGGCGGGATCACCGACTATTATGCATGTATATCGACTCATATTTAGGTGGTTTCCATACCCCTTTCGATTGGTTGTTAGTTAGACATGTAGTTTACCTAGTAGATGTTAGACTGGACCCGAGTCATACCTATTTCCAAAACTAACGAATCGTGAGGATTTTAAAGACATGTCAAGGGATACTACGAATATTTCAAAAGATGTACATTTTCTTAAAAACACCGTAGCCCTTATTTTTAAAAACGCCACGATTTGTACTATTTCAAACGGCAAAACAGTATAACACATGTATAGTAAGGTAGATTCCTTGTCGTTACGTTATTATTCATGTTCCGCATATTATTGTTGTATTTACTATTCATTTTCCTTATTATGTTGTTATCGCCTCATTGCATGTTATTGTGTACGTAGTACTTATGAAACCATGCTGTTAGGACACCAGCACCATTACCGATGACGCGTATGCTCCACGTACGCTCGCTTGCCGGCTCACATACATCTTCATCGGTAATTGCCATGTCACATACACTTTAGAAAATACTATTTCATTGACATAGCTTGCTAATTGATGTTGCAATATGTTATAGCTTTCATATGCTAGTTAAACTATTGCATTCATTGCATGATATCAGATGCATTCATATATTCATTGGTTATACAGTATTATGGACATTCTGTCGGTTTTCACTTTCATTGACATGGTGATTTGATGTTTTCGGATCCGTCTTGAGATTTTCTGGATTTGGGAAAACCGCATGTGAAAGTTTTATAACTGATGATGTGTTTTAAAGAGAAAAATGCGGTTTTTCCTTAATATGATGAGTAGTGTACACCATGATGTTTTCTCGGTTCTGAGATAGTTTTCGAGACCCGATTCGAGGAGTTGGATGAACCGTCTGCGGGTACATGGTGGACCCGGTATGGTACCCCGGGGCAAGAAGTTCGAGTAGTAGACGATGAGCCCGGCAGGGGAAGACTACCTACCGGTGATTTTACCTGGCGCGGCGGATATCCGGAGGATACCGTTCGTGGCCGTGAGATTGATGTTATAGGCTGATCCGTTCTGCCGGAGCCCGAGGGCCGATCTCGCAGATGATACGGATGCCTGAGATATTGATAGTTGAGATTTGAGATTTGAGATATTGAGATTTGATATTGAGATACTGAGACTTATGTTTTGTGTCGATGCTTGACACTGATTTCTCTGTTGCATTCATTGATGATACATGATTGACTTACATATAGAAATCTCATTGATTAAAGAAAACAGTTGTCTCACTCATGATATATTCTGTTCCATTCGTAATGCATTCATACATCATATGTCTGATATGTTGCTATCTGAGGCACTGACACGAGCAGGTAGTATTACACTATACATAGCTGGACCAGGATTTTTATTAAGGATATTACCTGATATGACCTAGGATAGCGTTATGCATGCGATTTCTACTCGTAGATGTTTTCTACTCACGAGTTGGCAACTCACCCCCGTTGTGCCACAGTTCTTTGCAGGTTTTTCCGTACAGGTTCTTTGCGGCTTTGCTGGAACACTGTTCTTTCCGGGTGATTGCTTTGGCAGGTGGGTTCTTTGCATCAGGACCACCATTGTTTATTATTATTTCAGTTGTATCTAGAAACTCCATCAACCAGATTGTATAATTGAGAGAGATAGAAAACCAGACCTGTTATTATTTCGACCTTAGAGTCGCGGGTTGTATTATTATGTTTTTCATGTTGTTTTGAGTTTCTTTTGAGTTTTGATCCTCGCCCTTGGCGTTGTATATTATTGCTTGCGTGGTTGTGACCGTCGATTGAAGAAGAGCTAGCTCCCGTTTGGGGATGCCTTTTTATTGATTTCGTATACTATTCATGTTGTATCCCGTTTAGGGCCAGTATTTACAAAGGAGACTCTGCCGAAATTTTTAGAAAATACTTGGATTTTAAAAATACATACTTCGGCCTATGTTGATTAAAACTACGTGCTTTAATTTGGTTTTTCCTTCACTCTACCGTTTCTTTTGGTTTTGATTCTGGGTTTTGGCTTACTTAGATTACGTACGCCTCGAGACGTTCGTAATTTAAGTGTCGGTCATGTTCCGTACTTTTTGGGTCGTGACAATACTCCTGTGAATCTAATAAGTAACACTACCGTACAGTCCGGTCTCTTCGTCTGATATGTCGCATATCTCAGCCTGGGGGTGGTAAACGTCAGACCCCAATAGCCCTGATAAGTCATGCCGATGTGAGGCTCATAATGGTTCGAGAAACTACTGATAACACTTATCAGTAGATCTCAGCAACCCTGGCGAGGGATTTCCTATTATGGCCAATCAAGCATAGCGCAATATCAACCTCCAATACCGGGAGAGACGAAATCCCCTCTTATCGCTCATTGCCTCCATGTGACTCGGGACTGTACCCAAAAACCACCGTTTTGCACGATCTCTTGAACGTGGTAAGGTGGAAATCAAAGCATAGTGGGAATCACACAAGTCTCTATGACGATCTCGGGTCGACAGACTAACCTGTACCAGTGTCACCAGAGAACTGCTATCTGAAGATAGGTATAATACCATGTAGGAGTTCTCGGCGAGTCCGTACAGTGTACCCAGTCTCCACTGAGCACCCATATACCATCTCCGATGTCAAACACCAATGGATATGGGATTATCCATCGCCCATCATATGGGTCGAGAAGCGTATACGCTAGCCTACTCTGGAATATTGATGCCCCGTCTCGATACTCCCATGACTAGGAACAATTGAAGGATGTACTTACCGACTACCCTTTCTCCACTAGTATGATCTGCATCATAATCCTGGTAGTTAAGTACTCATCCTAAGGACTTTATCAACATGTAATAGAGAGACAATAAGTATACATGTTAAGATAATGAGCAACCAGATAGCATACTATCATGTCGAGCAAGAAATTCCTCTCTATATATGTCCAAGCATCCACTATAATATACATCACATGTATAATAATGGCCTCTAGGGCATACATAACTAACAATCTCCCACTTGCACTAAGGCCATTTGTTGTAGTATCTCATACTCAACGCCCCATAAAAGTCTCTCTAGGGAAAGGCCTCTATGAGTGGATCTGCCGTGTTATCCTTCGCGTCAACTCTCCCTACCTAGATCCCTTGGAGATCAACCATCTCCCTGATCAGGTGATACTGTCCTCAGAATATGTCTGGATCGCTGATGGGACCGGCGTTCCTAGGCCAAAGCCACAACTCCATTGTTGTCACAATAACAGTTATTGGACGCTCAATGGTAGGAACTATGTTCATCTCATGAACAAGAAATATCCAGACATCCACTTTGGTAGCATCGTTGGTAGCGATGTATGCAGTCTTTATCGTCTAGTTTGCCACGGTATCTAGCTTGGAACTCTTCCAACCGACCGTCCCTCCACTGAGGGTAAAGACAAAGCCCGTGACTGACTTTCAGTTGACCTTATCACTCCGGAAGCTCGAATTGGTAAAGGACTCCCACTGGAGTTCACTGTTACAAAAACCCAAGAACATTTCTTTAGTGCTTCTCAAGTACTTAAGAATGTTCTACACAGCTGTCCAGTGATTCTCCTAAGATCCGATTGATCCATGATCACTACACTTAGTGAGTTAGCTACATCTAATGTGGTACATAACATCTCATACATGATAGAGCCTACTGTCGAAGCATAGGGTATTCTTTGCACGCGAGCTTTCTCCAAATCAGTCTTGGAAGACATCTTTTTGGAGAGAGTGATTCCTGAGTAAGTGGACGAACCACCACGCTTAGAATCTTCCATAATAAACCCCTTTTGTATGTTGTTAATGTACCTGGATTTGGGACACTCCCAACATCCACTTTGATCTATCACCATAGATCATAATCCACAAGATGTAGTAGGCATCATCCAATTCTTCTTTGGAGAATCCTCGTGATAAGAGGAGCTTGACCGAGTGTAGCATAGGAAAACATTTCCTATCAAGAGTATGTCATCTACGTACAATACGTGGAAGACAACCTTACTCTCTACAACCTTCTTGTATATACAAGGTCCATCTACCTTTTTTATGAAGTCAAACTCTTTGACTGCCACATCAAAATAGATGTTCCAACTCCGCGATGTATGCTCTAATCCTGATGGGCTTAAGCATAGCCACTGGTGAAAAGGTATCATCATAAACCACACCTAGTTATTGACGATAGCCTTTTACTACAAGTCTAGTTTTGAAAGTCTCAACTTTTCCATTTACACCAAGAATCTTCTCAAGACCCACTTGCTCCCAATGGGTTTTACCCCTTCAGGTGCAACATTCAAAGTCATACTTTGTTGGTGTACATGGATTCCATCTCTGATTGCATAGCATCCAGCCATTTCACAGAGTCCCCACTCGTGATGGCCTGCCTGAACCTGGTTGGGTCATTATCTACCATGATACAATCCAAGCTCCTACCGTCACCGAGGAAATCGTCTCTCAGGTGAATGAGGAACCCTACCAGATTCGCGGAGAGGCTGAGGTTCGTTGGAGACCATTGAATCCTTTGGTTTCACCAAATCATCAGCTGTTAGTTTGTTCAGCTGGAAATCTTCCAGTTCTACCTCATGACCACTAATTTCTTTATAAAAAATTCCTTCTCTAAAAAGGTGGCATGCTGAGAAACAAAACACTTTTTGCTCCTCAGAGTGGTAGAAGATATTCCTCGCAAATGTTTGGGATATCTAACAAACTTACAGAAACGGCCTTGCCTCGAGCTTGTCCGGATTTTGCTTTTCAACATAGGCCGAACAACCTCATATCTTAACTCGTTTAAGACATGGTCTCTTCCCATACCATATCTCATATGGAGTGGTAGGCACTGATTTGGTTGGAACCCCATTCAATAGGTATGCAGCTTCTCAAGTGCATAACTCCAAAAGAAAATAGGTAACTCAGCAGTACTCATCATAGAGCGCGCCATATCTCATAGGGTGCGATACCTTCGTCCCGATACACCGTTGTGCTATGGTGTATTCGAAGGAGTAAGCTGAGAGAGAATCCCATTCTCTGTTTTAGAAAATCCAGGAACTCCATGCACAAGTATTCGCCTCCTCGATCACATCGAAGGACTTTAATACTTCTACCCGTCTGGTTCTTAACTTCAAGATTATATTCTTTGAATTTCTCAAAAGTTTCATACTTGTGTTTCAACAGGAACATATGTCCGAATCCTGAGAGATGATCAGTGAATATAATGAAGTACGAAGAACCAACCTTGGCATTTATAGACATAGGACCGTATACATCATCATGTATCCGTCCCAAGAGTTCAGTAACTCTTTCTCTGTTTCCAGTAAACGGAGTATTGGTCATTTTACCTTTGTGACAAGACTGGAAAGTATTCATAAGATGAAAATTCGAACAGATTCTAATATTCATCCTTATGAAACTTAGCTGGTCGTGTCGCTTTGACATGACCTAGTCTACAATTACACAAGAAGGATACATTCATTTCTGAACTACTCCTCTTGTGTGTGTTCTATATATTTTGAACTGTGGTTTGATTTAGAACTTATATGCCATTTCATGACGTGCCTGATCCAATCAACTCTTGATTAAGGAAAATGTTCATAACATTATCCTTCAATAAAAAATTATATCTTTCTTTAACTTAATAAAGAAACTGATGTAATGTTGTATATCAGGTTCGACATGTAATAACATCTGTTCAGAATCAATGTTTTTACCATTTGGTAATACAAGGTGATATTTTGTCAACTGACTTGGCTGCAACACTTGCACCATTCTCTAACACTTAGAGACATATCATCCAATCCCAGTTCTCTACCTTTCTATAGCCCATGTAACTCTTACATATGTGGGATCCTGATCCGGTATCTCATACCTAGGACGTAAAGGATACTTAGAAACAGTTCTCGGTAACGAACACACCAGAAGAATATGCATCAACATGCTCATTCCTCGATTGGGTCGCGTAGGAATCCAGATATTCCCCTATTTCCTGCTCGGACTTATAACAATTATAAGATAGAGCGGAACCAACTTTCCCCAGCTCAGTATAATAAGCAGGTTCGGTCAACGCATCCATATTATTATCTTGATCAAGGCGTGACATGGTCGCTTCCAGGAAAGAGAGAGAAGAAAACACTCAGCGTATGCTCTCGCAAGATCAGATTGGTTATTATTTTATCTAATCAGGATGGCTCCCACTGTTTTTTATCAAATCTTCCTTCAAACCCTAAAAGGTAAGACTAGCCGGGATTAATTACATCCTACAAGTTCGCCAATTTTTCAGCCAGGCCAGTGTCGGTACTTTGAGGGAGGTTCCCCGTGCTTTCGCACGGACCTAATTAAAATAAACCTCATTTTCCCAGGAGCGTAAACCCGTTAACACCTTTCTAGATACCTACTTTGATCGGCTAATTGTAATGTGCAAAACTCTCCCAGGAGTAACTCTTACTCGCAGTGGGTATCGAGATCATAGAAGGTATGCAATATCATTGCAAATTTCAACACTTGAAATTCCCGATAATAATTTACCCCTAGCGTCCTATGACCTTGACGGAGGCCAACAAACCATAGGCTGCTAGTCAAGTTCAACTCGTACATTACATGATTGAATTAAACCCACCCGCATGACCCTTGACGGAGGCCAACAAAGTCGCACGACTATCCTAATCCAATCTCATCTTATGTTGCAGATAAGCACTAGTTAGCTACCGCACACTACGCCTTGATGGAGGCCAAAAAACGTAGCACGAATACTAAGTAGTATTTATCCGAAATGACGGAGGGCTACGACAGGTTTATAAGAAAACCTTTTGCGTAATGAACTTGATATCGTTGTAGAATTGAGTGATTTTGAAAAGGAGTGTTTTTTAGGCTTTTACTAGTTTTGCTAAAGAGGTCACTCCCGATGAAGGGATCTCGGCTCTTTCCTCATCGAATGAGGTACAGAATATTTCACAAATACCACTATGCAAAGCATGAACTAAAAAAGCAATCAAAAACAAAACCGAGTGGGTTGTAGCATCTGCTAGTTTCGCTAAAGAGGTCACTCCCGGTGAAGGGATCTCGGCTCTTTCCTTATTGAATAAGGTGCTGGATATTCTACAAAGAATACCGCTATACAAAGCAAGAACTAGAGCTACCGGTTTTTAAAACAAGATTCTACAACATCTTTAGGTTTCTTTTATTTCATTAATCTCATTAATGAAGTCCCATCAATTATGCTTCCTAAGCATCACAGAAGAAATGAAAGCAGCAATATTTATTATATATCATATATATAATATAAGCATTCATCTCATCATATAAAGTGACCACATCACAGAATATCAGCAGCAGAAGAACACATATGAAATATTGGATATACTAGGAATTCCGTGTTTTAATTAAGCCAATAAAATAACGCGGATTTCACGGTCGCGATGAATAGCCAAACCCACATCCCTAGACCCCTACGAGAGCGGCAAGCAACCCTCCCAATTATAGAGTTAGGAGAACCGGTCTCGACTCCTCGAGATGGTCTCCCACTGGACTTTAGAACCAGGTTACATGTGATCCCCTCCTTGGGTCTATCCTAATGCGAAAAAGTAAATAATATACATCAATGGTGACATCATCCTCAACCTGGAAGTGCCCCAATAAAAGAATATTACATACAAGTTTTACATGAATGAAAATGAAAAACTCTCATCTCACATAAAAAACCCCGGCTATTCAAAACACGACGATCCAATATAACATATCTCAGCAACACATAACATCATATGTCATCAATGTAAGTAAATATGCGTATCCCAATTGTCGTTGACATATAGCAATGAAACCGGCGATACACCACATATTACACTTACGTTCGCAGAAAACAAAGTGAAAAACTACAACAATTGGAGTCCACAACCATCTTAAACATCATAAACCCAATGTATCTCATACTTTGGATTTCATGCCTAACCAAATGAATTCCTTAGACATCACATGCCCAACAATTATAAACCCCGCATTTTAGTCTCGATATTGAAAACACTTTCCAATAACCAGTCGGGTAATTCAACAAGATTCCTGATGACCTGATCGAATGCTCGTCGGAAACTTTAGTAGACGGCCGCACCCCCGATGTCGTCGACGAAGTGCACTTAGGTGGAACACCGCGGCCGCGAGCACCCGAATGGATGCTTTTGGCGACGGGTTCTCCTACAGTCACTTGGTCGGGGCTATGGGGCGTGGCTATCTAGTAAGGTTACCCGGCGAGTATCCGCGTACGCTACGTGGTTGCGGCGGATTTTTGATCCACATCAAAATTCCGTGGCAACCGATCAAATGAGACTGAATTGCTAGATTTATAAAATTCAAATTAGTTTTCATAAAACTAAATATTGTGGATTCCAAGTATTGTATCACAATCACAGATAACTAGACGGTGTTAAACTTTTCGATCGAATCAACAAACACCCAAAATTTCCCAAAAAGCTCAACACTTGAGCGGAGTTTAAAAAGTACCCAGAACATTCCACAGCACCTATGGACCAACCGTAAAAGGGTCAACCCTTGCCTCACCTATGGCGCCGCGAAACTACCGCAAAGCCTAGGGTTTGGTGGCGGTTCCGACGGTCACAGAATCGAGTTAGGATTTCGTTCTTCTACAGGGTCCATAAAAAAACACTTGCATGAATTTCTGAAGATTTTAAACTTGGAAAAAATCCAACTCTTGGAAAATTTCCAGCGAGGGAGAAAATGGGCTATTGATATCCGTTCGAACTTTTTAACGTCGTCTAAATAACCCGAAAAGATGTTAGAATTACGACTACGAAACACTCTGAATTGCCTTTACATAAATATAACAACACATGCAATATCAGTAAAAACATGCAACACCTGAAACACCAAAACCCAGAGACTGGAACACCACAAAAATTTGAAGCCAAAATTGCACTACAAAACCGGCGAGATCGGATTTTTAATACATGTCGCCGGCCAAAATCCAGCGAGGGGGGCTCAAATTTATGTGGTGTTCATGTTACATCTCATATAACATTCTGCAACTGCTTAAAAAATTTTAGACACCTTAAAAATTTCGACAGAAACTTGGTTTTTATTTCGAGTGTTTCGGAGTTGTTTCGGTTTCATAATTCTACAAACATCGTCTAATTCTCTAGCTTGGCTTTGATACCACTGTAGGATTGCCTAGCACGACACAAGGTTTCGGGAGGCATCGTCCATGCCCTTTTCAAAAAATTGCCATGCTAAACAACCCTAACCCTAGAATCTTAACTAGAGAATTAAACAAACCATCATGTAAACAACTTTATATCTAAGTGAATAAGGAATACAACCTTTGTAGACCGGTTCTTCACTTCAATAGATCCGTGTAGTAATCCCTTCGCTCTAAGTAGTGAACTCCCGGACTCTAGAAAGCTCCACAAGATGAACGGAACAAGCTTGCTTGAAGTCTTCGAGGCCAAAGATGATCTACGTTGAGAAGACACCAACTCAAGCTACCTCTTCACCAATATGGAATTAGTGAAGCAAACACCCTAAACTAAATGGCTAATCTAGTAGAGGATGATGAACTAAGAATTTTGCTCACTTTAGAAATATTTTTCTCACTCATTTTCTTCACCTCCCAAATTGCAAGAGAGCTAGAGGAAGGAGATGAAGAAAAGCAACCATGGAAAAGATCAAGTGTAGAATGGCAACCATGGGTGAGTTAGTATCATATACTAACTCATGTAGAGACTAAACCATGGCTAATCATAATGGTTGGGTTAATAAATATCTTATGTAAAACAAAATTGGTGGACTTAGTCAATTATTCTACAAGCTTCCACTAAGCTTCAACCATCACTAATTTCCACTCAATTTTGAATTACTTTAAATAAATAAAACCCTTGATTATGTTAAGCATGGTGTGAGTCACATACACCCATGTCTCATGTCTCATGTATCATCTAGCATGATACAAAAGAAAATGTACATTAATATATATCACATATATACTAAATGCACAAGTGAGAAAAAGAAATGCTTAAGTGAGCTAATATTAGTTAATGTAAGTTAATATATAAAATATATAATTATATATTAAATTATTAAATCAACAATTGATTTAATAATCCGGCTATATCATATACAACCAACTAATATCAAATGTATCAACTTATCGAATCAACACTTGATCCGATAACCTGGCTATATTACATATAACCGACCGATATCACATATCGCGAGAATAGAATGCGGTATCACATACGCGCATTAATCTTGGTCCCGCACATATCACATATGTGCTCCTACTTCGTTTCGCTTGAGCCAGGAAACCTCTGTGTAGGACTCTAAAGACTCGTCAATACGCCGGTAGTAGGTGGTGATCATATCAGTCACCCACAAGCTGCAAGCGGTCTGCTAAACGTAACGGCCACCCGGGTATTGAGCGATCAGAATATCAACAAGAAAGCCTGCTCATACTTGTAACGTTTTGAAAATCGTTTCGGTGAAATTTCGGAAAATCGGTAAAATAAGGGGGTTTTCCGTAAAAAGTCAAAATATAAATATCTTTTAATATAAAATTAAATATACATATTCTAGCTATATAATTGCTATTATTTGGTGTTTATTGAGCCACTGGTAAAATTTCTAATTTTCTGAAAATTTTTCCGAAATTAATTATTTTAATATTATTTTAAGCTGTTAAAAATATATTAAATTAGCGATAAATACAAATTTGAATAGGCTAATTACACACTATAGAACCATGACAACTAAAATCTAGTTAGTAATATAAATTTTTAGCAATTTATTTCAAGTTCTAATTGGTTATAATTAAGGGAAAACTAAAATTTAAATAATTTAACTAAAACTTGCAATTTGGTAACTTGAGGGGTTCTTTTTGCATGAGATTTTCTTGTACACCCCCCTCACACCTCCTCACCTCCTTGTGGCCGGCCCCACCACCAAGGCAGCAGCCCACTCACTCCCCCCTCCTTTTTGTCTTCTTTCATGTGAAAAGAAAGGTTAAAATAAAGGGTTTTTTATATTTATTTTGGGTGGGGGTATTATGGTAATTGGGAGGGGCTTTGACTTGGGTTTTTTTTGACACCATCCCCTCACCTTTTCCCCATCTCCTCCTTGGCCGAAATCCTCACCTGCTGCAGCCCCATTTTCCTCCCATTTTCCCTTCTCTTTTGGCCTCAAATTTCATATCAAAACACATCAAAAATCCACAATTTCTTCACAAATTCAAAGCAAATCCTAATTCTATCCCTTCTCACACCCAAATTGGTTTAAAGTATGGAGAAAGGAGGTGTCTTTGGAGGCTAGAGGAACCTAGGGTTTCAAACTTGTGAGGTATAATTTCTATCTAATGGTTAAATTGTAGCTTGTATATGCTAAATTAGTTATTTAAAGTGTGAAATTGTTTGTTGTTGCTAGTTTATAAAAATCAAGAGAAGGGGTTGATTTTGGAAATGGGAATTGAAGCATTTAAAATGGGTTAATTGAGTATTGTAGCTAGCTAGTGGTATGGATTGGATGATTGTGCGATGTTGTGACCATTTTGTCGCAAATCAGCGATGTTTGCGCAAATTTTCTATTTTCATGCTTACTAGGTTTTTGAATTTGAATTAGAATGTGGGATTAAAATTATGGTTAGGGTTTTTATCACCTCATTAGCAATTTAATGAGTAGTTTAACACCTTAGGTTGTGCAAAACCTAGGCTAGTTGTTGAATTGTGAATCTTGCTTGAAAAATGTTAAAATTGATATTTTTGCAAACTAGGAATTTGGAATTAATACAAATTGATGAGATTAAATTGTGGAAATGGTTTGTGTGGCTTATTTAAGTTGTTTAATAAGTATTATGTCCATTAGAATTGTTAAAACATCAAGTGTTGTATTAAAGCGGTAAATTTTGCTTGCTAGGTTTTCGAAAAATAGCTTTTAAAGTGAGTTTGGGTTTTTTGTGAATTCTAACCTATTTCATATTATAATTAGTGTTTGTGAATGCGCAAATGGGTGCATTTGGGATTTTTCTCGATGGTGTGACGTTTGTACATCGACATCGAGGGTTGGTTTGGCTATTCTTGCATGTGTAGGCGATAGGTTTTGACCTATGCGTGATACGCGTGCCGATTTGGGTTTTATAACCCGACTATATCACATATAACCGACCGATATCACATATCACGAGAATAGAATGCAGTATCACATACACGCATTAATCTCGGTCACGCACATATCACATATATGCTCCTACTTCGTTTCGCTTGAGCCAGGAAACCTCTGTGTAGGACTCTAAAGACTCGTCAATACGCCGGCAATAGGCAGTGATCATATCAGTCACCCACAAGCCGCAAGCGGTCTGCTAAACGTAACGTCCACCCGGGTATTGAGTGATCAGAATATCAACAAGAAAGTCTGCTCATACTCCTGTGAATCTAATAAGTAACACTACCGTACAGTCCGGTCTCTTCGTCTGATATGTCGCATATCTCAGCCTGGGGGTGGTAAACGTCAGACCCCAATAGCCCTGATAAGTCATGCCGATGTGAGGCTCATAATGGTTCGAGAAACTACTGATAACACTTATCAGTAGATCTCAGCAACCCTGGCCAGGGATTTCCTGTTATGGCCAATCAAGCATAGCGCAACATCAACCCCCAATACCGGAAGAGACGAAATCCTCTCCTATCGCTCATTGCCTCCATGTGACACCGGTCTGTACCCCAAAACCACCGTTTTTCACGATCTCTTGAACGTGGTAAGGTGGAAATCAAAGCACAGTGGGAATCACACAAGACTCTATGACGATCTCGGGTCGACAGACTAACCTGTACCAGTGTCACTAGAGAACTGCTATATGACGATAGGTATAATACCATCTAGGAGTTCTCGGCGAGTCTATCCAGTGTACCCAGTCTCCATTGAGCACCTGTATACCATCTCCGATGTCAAACACCATTGGATATGGGATCATCCATCGCCCATCATATGGGTCGAGAAGCATATACGCTAGTCTACTCTGGAATATCGATGTCCCGTCTCGATACTCCTACGACTAGGAACAATTGAAGGATGTACTTACAGATTACCCTTGCCCCACTAGTATGATCTGCATCATAATCCTGGTAGTCAAGTACTCATCCTAAGGGCTTTATCAACATCTAATAGAGAGACAATAAGTGTACATGTTAAGATAAAGAGCAACCAGATGGCATACTATCATGTCGAGCAAGAAAGTCCTCCATATATATATCCAAGCATCCACTATAATATACATCACATGTATAATAATGGCCTCTAGGGCATACATATAACTAACATGGTCCGAGGCTTGTGAGAAAGCATCCTTGGATTTGAAGACTCGTTTGACCACAACACCGATTCTTACTATTCTCGACATGACCGAACGTTTCGACATTCATTGTAATCCCTCGGGAAAAAGAATGGGTTGCGTGTTGCATCAACACTACAAGGTAGCGGCGTATACATCGAGACAACTAAAGATTCATGAACGAAACTGTAACAACTCTGAAATTCCTTTACAGAAATTTCTTGTTATTGTACAAAAAAAGGGTATTATAGCCCGTGTAAGAGTTAAAAGTTATTTTTGTTAAATAAAAACAAGAAGCAAATTGTAGCCCACCGGTAAAGTCTCTACATTGCTGTGACATAGCCCGTGCATTCGATTCCCATCCGACCCAATGATTTTTAGGATTTTTCTTTTTAACTTTTTGGAAGCCCAAGAGTTGCACGTACAATACATGGAGAAACGAAAAGTTTTAGAAAAATAAAATAGGTGAAATGAGGTGTACACACCCAACTTGACATATAGCACAAATCTCGAGATGGATCAAAAAATCCCGACCGCCCATTTCCTTGATATGGCCGGCGCCGATGGTCATGATGAAGCCAAATCCCTCCGTGCTTTGCGCACTCTTCTCTTTAACTCCCCTGCACTGTTTGATTTTCCTGCAATCAAACAGAGACCCTTCAATTTACCATTTAAATTCTTTTAATCCACATTTTTAATTCCCAAACCCTAATTCTTTATTATAAATACCACTCCATGCCCTGGCTCTCCCCCATTCTGAAATTTCTATTAAAAAGTCTATCAAACTCTCTAAGTAAAAAGTGGAGTTAAGCACCCAAGAGGAGTAGCGAGCCAAACTCGATGACCGGAGCATTTCTGACGACACCACGACACCCGAAAGCTTCCTTTCTCTCTTACTAACCACCTAAACATGTTAGTCCCTTCATCTTTATTCTTTTCCATCTCAAAACAATTTTTTTAAAAACAAATCGACAAAAACGGAGTTATCTCCGATATAATCTTCTCTTTAATATTTGTATTCCATTTGATAAGTAAATTAGATCAAACTGACATCCTATATTAATCTTAATTTTGTTTCCCATCATTTAGTTTTTAGTTTAACAAAATTTTCATGTGAAACAAACATATAACAAACTTTTTCATTAAAATACCATGAACTTTAGTATAACCCTTATTTCAATAATTGTTAAAAAATACCTTTAGGAAAACATCACGGGGTAACGACCTACCCCATACGCACACTATGGTTTCATAGCAAGGTACTCTAAATATATAGCTAATTTAAAGAATAACTTTTACATTAATATACCACATCTTTACAAAACGGATTTCTTTTAATCGGTATTTTGAAATCCTTGGCAATTACGCTTCTACAACCCTTATTAGGGGACCCGCTAATGGATGGTGCAGATTATCGCACATCCTTGGGATAGTAGAGCGAGATGCAGAACTACTCACGGAATATTCGGTCTCAAAAGGTAATAAAAATACGGTTTTTAAGAAATACGATTTTTCTAAACAAAACTAAATTTTGGAAAAATTATATAAATCTACAATCCGTATTTTCAATGAAAACAAACTATAAAACTATATTTTTTTAAGATTATTTTTTTTAATAAAATACCAACAAGTTTCCAAAAAGAGCTAGTTTTTCATAAAAATACCATAAACTTTAAAAAGCTAAGTTTTTATCACTAAAACAGCCCAACCATTAAAAAACATGTTCATGAAAACCCTAAATATTATAAATCACCCTCGAGATTTATTTTTAAACTATATTAAAGTATTTTTCATAAAACCCCCTCGAGATATACAAACAATACTTAAGGACTCTAGATTAATATAGGTTTAAGCGGGATCAATTCTCTTGAGTTTCAGGGAGCCAGAGAAAGTGAGTGATTGCCTATTCAGGTTAGACAACTTAATAGAGTTATCAAATGGCAATTGTCTTGGAAAAAGATACAAATCCTGCCGTCCATGTGCAGCAGTTGCTGATTTCTCCCGAACATAAGATTTTTAACAATTTATATCAATTCACATGAAAAGACCTAAACTCGAATCTAAACTTGAACATAAACTTGAACTCGAACTCGAATACAAATTTGAACTCTAACTTAATTCGAATTTAACCTGAACATGAACTCGAATCCAATCTACTCGAACCAACTTGACTCGAAACCAAGATTACAATTGTCATGACTCACATATTACTCGACTCACTCGACTACATTCTACACCTTTTGCAATCTATGGTTTCGCTCAAGACATGTTAATCAATCCATCGAATCAATTAAGTATATTAACCAGTTATAATATATTATACTCGGGGTGCTTGGGATAGTTTCTTGTGTGAATCCAACGGAGCTTCAGGAGTCCCGTATTAACCTCTTTTTTTATTTTACTCGAATATCAGTCGGGTTAACTCATCTACAGCCTAGAGCCCCGATACTAACACATGAAATGAGCCTGTGTTTCCTTACTCCTAGGGCCCCACTCTTGAGCTTGTGAATACTTCTACGGCTGCGTTGACATTCACACTTGGAACTTAACGTTAACATTGTGACCATATAGAGACCTATAGTATATACTTACCCACGAACTTATACTCTTACTCGTTATATATATTTTACACTTGTCATTTTCTTAACTCTTACTTATTTTTGGGGCTTACCGAGCACAAGTTCGCTGATGGGCATTCCACCCATCTTGTTTTCTTGGAATGTTCGTCGGATACGGTCGAGACGGAAGATGTGGACGCTACTAAGGAGGATTACGACCAGATGGCTACTCAGAACTAGCCCAGCTTCACTTTTCTTCAGTATATGTATGCCACTTGTTTAGGCATTTTCCTTATTGTATTTACTTTCCAGTATAAACTCATGTACTTGTACATATTTGAAGTTGAATGTAAATAAAAATATTTGTTGAAAATTTTTACATTCTCCATTTATTCTTACATTGTGTATTATTGTTTTCAATGTGCTTAGTATATTTATTTAGAGAATGACCTTCTCTGGATAAATATGCCGCAGTCTTATCACGTTACCATTTCCGTCTACTGGGAAGCGGGGTGTGACAAAAACTACCCAACACATGATTCGGAGCTCGCCGCAGTAATCTTCGCACTCAAAATTTAGAGGCATTATCTATTAAGGGAGAAAGTGGAGATTTACACCGACCACAAGAGTTTGAAGTACATTTTCACTCAGAAGGAGCTCAACTTGAGGCAAAGGAGATGGCTGGAATTAATGGCAGATTTTGACTTAAATCTGCAGTATCATTCAGATAAGATAAATGTGGTTCCTGACGCACTGAGTCGCCAGCCGATGGCTTGAGTCTGACTGCTTACTGGAGGAATCGGCAGGACCTTAATGAGTTAGAGACAGAAATGATCCTGCTATGAGTACTCGCATCACTTCTGAATCTACAAATTCAGTCCGCGTTAGTTGATCGGATCAAGGAAGCTCAAGTTGGGGATGCTAGATTGCAAAAGATCCGAGAGCAAGTATGTACGCTCCGCTTTCCGATAGATGGTAACGACATATGATGAGGCCTGCGACGTATTTATTTCGAGAATGTCATTTTCTGGAATAAATACGCTAAGCGTAGTATAAGCAATATAACATGACAAGAATTAACAGGAGAATTAAAATTCAAGTTCAACTTTATTTACATTCAACTTTCACAATTTCAAAGTACAGATACGATATTTGAAACAAAATGTATAATAACAGAAAGGTTCCTAAACAGTGATATACTAGAAATAAACTACTGAAAGAAACTAGAATTTGGTTTGTGCTTGAAGCTGAGCGTAATCCTTCTGACTCGGCTCGAACTCCTCAGTTCCCAGATCACCTGACAAACATCCTAAGGAAACAAAAGACAAAGTGGAATGTCATCAGCGAACTAGCGCTCGGTAAGTCCCCAAAAAAGAGTAAGGATATAAAGTGTGACAAAAGGCTTATATGTAAGAAGAATATGAATCTAAAGTAGTAGTGAACAGCTAAAAGTGTCAATGAGTACGTTAAAGTATCTTAAGTATGACAATGTATATGAACAGGATTATTCTATTCTAACATGGTTGTTTGTATTTCGTTAAAAAAGATATGCGTATATATGAGAGTGGTCCGTCAAACCCACGGACCAACAGCACAAGAAGTATAAGACTTTGTCAAACCCACGAGACAACGACATAAGATATTCAAGAGGTGTATTTTAGTGGACTCCCATACCACATCATAACTTCTTTACCAAACTACCCCTTATCCCCAGTGAATTTTAATTTATAGATTTAGTTACAAGTCTTGCCCGAAATCCATGAATACAAAGACAGTACAAGTCAAGTTCAAGTCGAGTTCGAGTATTCAAGCCAACTTCAAGTGTTCAAGCCAAGTCGTATTCATGGTTCGGGTCAAGTCAAGTCAAGTTCAAGTTCAAGTAAAGTCAAGCAAGTAATAGGTTTAATCAAGTGATTCAAGCATGTGGTTCATATCATAGGACTAGTATGGAAGTAAAAGTGATTTAGGTTACAAGTCAAGTATCAAAACCAATTTATATTTTGAGACGGTACGAATTGATTTGTTCAAATAGCTCGATAAGTGATAACGCTGATTGTCTCCAGCTCCCTGAGGTTTAAGAGAAAATAGGTCACTTAAACCACCCGCTTCCTAAATACCAGTCTTAGAATTTCTAAGGTATTTATATGAAATAAGCCATTAAATTCTTGAGGTGTTTTATGTAAAATTTTATATTTTAAAATTCTCGAGATTGTTTTGATTTAAATAAAATTGCAGGTGTTTTAATAAAATATACTTTTTTTTTGAAAGTTAAGGTATTTTTGTGAAGAATCTAACTTTAGGGTATTTTAGTACAAAGTTAGCCTTTTAAAAGTTAAGGGTATTTTCTTGAAAAGAAATCTAATTTTGAAAACTTGTTTTCCCTTTAAATAATTAGAAAAATTAAAGTTATCATATTTTCTTTCATTTTTAATTTTATAGAAATCGTATTCTTTTAAAAGTTATCATATTTTCTTTCATTTTTAATTTTATAGAAATCGTATTCTTTTAAAATCCGTATTTTTTTCATTGTTTCAAAATCCATTTTTCCTTCGAGACCATGTCCCGTGAAGGGCTCTGCGTCTCACTCTACTAAACCTAAGAAGTGCAAAAATCTGCACCATCCGCAACATGACTCCCTTAACGATGGTTGTAGAGGCGAATATCGCAAAGGAAAAGGTTAAATTCCGTATTTTAAATTTGATGGTATTTTAATAAAAAAAATCGATTCCTTCAGAAAAACACAACAACTATGTGATCGTCCTATGATTCAAAAGTGTGCGTGTGGGATAGGTTGTTACCCCATGCATGATCTACAATCTTCTTAACAATAAACTACTATAAAGATTAATAAAATAACATGGTACTTATTTGTTAGTTTTTTTCTTTTCAATCTAAAATTCACATGTCCTATATCAACTATTCTTGTCAAAATTACATTTAAAAAAAATTATATGAAGTAAGTGGGACATGGTTTCCAATTGTTCATAAGTTATTATCTTATTATGAGTATGGATTTTGCAAAGAATATGTTCAAGAATTATGGGAAAAAATATTAAGAAAACAAAGAACTAAATGCCTTTTCAAGTGATGACAAGAGAAGAGAAACAAAAGAGAGAGGTCAAGAGGGACTTACGGGTTGCGAACTTCTTTCAAGGAGTTTGAAAGGGAGGAAGGAAGGCTTGAGACCAATGATGCAAGGAATGAGCTTGAGAACGTCTTTAGAGAAACTTAACTTGGCTTTTAGGTCTAGAGGGAACAATATGAGAGGAATTTTTCAGAATATTATGAAAAGGGGGATGGGTTAAGTTAGCCTAGAATTTATAGGAGAAGGAATGGGATTATGATGTATTAAAAAGTGAATTAAAATGAATTTAAAAGAAGGTTAATGCAGGAGATGAAGGTACTGTTGCTCTTTGTTTTAATTCAGGAGTTTTAAAATATTAAAATGAGCTGAAGGGATATCAGAAGACATACGTTCACGGGTGAGGCCTTTTTGGGAAAGGTCGGGCAGCCCAAACCCATTTCAAGGCCGACTTGGTCGGTCTAACCTCGAGCTTTGTGCTTAAGGTTCGTGTTGGCTATAGTGCCCTCAAGGCAATTATTGTAATTGCAGGCAGACGATTATGATAATTGAGAGAGGACCAATACGGGTAGAACAGTCTTACTCGAGATGATAGTATACTATCTGGTTTGACTTTATCATGGTGTACATATATTATGTGGTGTTACGGATCAATATTACATATTGATAGAGCCCTTAAGATTCTTGCTTGACTACCAGGGTTATGATGGAGATCATACAAGTAAGGCCTGTGTAGTCCATAAGCAAATCCTTTAATGTCCCTACTCGTGGGGGTATCGAGACCGGGCATCAATATTTCAGAGTAGACTAGTGTATACGTTTCTTGACCCCGACGAGGGGCAATGGCCGGTTTTACAGCCATTGGTGTTCGTTAGTCACCAAAGATTGTATATAGGTGTTCATTGGGTTTTGAGTTACATTGGACGGACTCGTCGGGAATATGCTAAATGGTATTATACCTATCGTCAGATAGCAGTTCTCTGATGGCATGAGTACAGGTTAGTCTGTTGACCCAAGATCGTCACTTGTCTTATGTGAGTTCCCACTATACTTTGATTACTGCCCTACCACGGTTCTACCGAGTTGTGCAAACATGTTTTACTTGGGTACAGTCCTGAGCTACATGGAGGCAGTGAACGGATTGTTGGGGATTCGTTTCTCCCGGTATTGGAGGTAGATGTCGCGCTGTGTTCGGCCGGCTATCACCATAAATCTCTGGCCATAGTGAATGGGATTTACTGATTGCATAATCGATAGTTTAGTAGGTGATGAGCTTGACACCGACATGACTTATCGGGTTATTAAGGGTTTGACGTTTTGATTGAGATTTTATTAGTCTATCAATTTTAACCGTAATTGCACAGTTATTTCGTAATAGTACTTGCGGATCGATCCACAGGGAGGTGCGATTTTAATTAATTCTAACTAAGTACAAAATATAGTTGTTATTTAAACTAAGAATTAAATTGCAAATAAAATAAAAATGGGTTTTCACGAATATCAAAGAATCTAGGGATTTGTGTTGCTTTACTCTTATGGTTGGTTTGAAGGATTCTACATCTTTTTTTTCTAGTTTTAATATGTCATCCATTAATTACATAAAAGTATAGGTTAAATTAATGTGATTGAACATAGCCTATCAATTATATAAAATCATTTAGAAAATAATTTTAAAAAATAATTCTAATTAATTCAAAAGCAATTAGTTTACCCTTTTATTAAATAACTCGCAGGTTGTCAATCTACGAATTATCAAATTATTGGCGTAACCTAGACTACTCTAATTAACTAAGTTGAATTCTTTTGATTAGAAACCATCTCTTATCTTTTCTAATTAGATTTCTAGTTCGTCATGCTTTTATTAACATAATTAGTTTCTAGGTGTATCGTCTATCCCTAATTTTATTTAAGGTGTCAACTTTCCTTATAAAAATTAGTTTCATAGTTGAGAAACTTAAAAGAGAAGCATTATATCAATAGAAATTCATAATAAAAATATAGAAAATATGAGATTAATAAAAACATCCAACCATTAAGGTAAAGAATACAAACCCTAGAAGAATAGATTAGTTACTCATATTATAAAAAAGAAAAAGTTTATTCATAATAAAGTGTACTTACAAAATTATTGATCCTTCCTTTCAACTTGAAAACCCCTAGAATAATTGCTATGAGAGATATGAAACTCTAATGGATTATACAGAGAATTTATAGGACTTCTAGATAATTGGAACAAACTTCCTAAAATATACAGATAATCTCAAATTTCCACAAAAATCTCGTCTCCAAATCCTTCAAAATTTCGTCTGAATCTTCTATTCTGCCAATTTTGGTCGTTTGTTGAGTTTGGGCCTCAAATTTTGTGTGAAGATTTTTATGATCAAGATCTTTCCAATGGTATGTGCCAAATTGAAATCGGAGTTTCGGTCTTCGAGATATGATCATTTTAAGTTTGCTCTGATATCGGGCCTTTATGCTGAATTGGGTTTGGATCTTTTATATTATTTTGAATCCATTCAAATATATTTTGTATAATTTGATTTCTTTTATGCTTCTGTTCTATATGAACTTGTTTTGCACGTAAAACACACGTATTAGTCACTTTTCTTCTCTTTTTGCACTTTAGTCTCTGTCACCTGCGGATACCATAAAATACCTACGTACAACATTAAATGTAACATAATAAAGATAAATATGGTTACAAAATATGAATTAAAATACACCAATCAAATACCCCTACAATTTTCTTTTGCTGGTCCTCGAGGAAATCTAGGGTTTCAAACTCTCAACTAACAACTAAAAATAAAAATCTAACTCTATGAACTAAAATCTAACTAAACTACTACTCTCTTATATTTCATTCGCGGGTGTGCGATTGCATTAAGCATATGCAACAAGCCTTTCAACTCCTAGGTGTCCCAAGTAAGAGGAGTTGTATCTCATGAGGGTTTTCAGCAGATACTACCCACAAAATCCAAAAAAGGATAAAATAAAAACAAAGGAAACAAAAATAGGAAAATAAAATCTACATACAAAGATAGGAACAGATAAAAGAAAAGACTTAAAAAATAAGAGCTTCGACTTCCACTAGCTTTTCAGTTTTTATGAACTTCCTCTTAATAGTCATGATCAAATCCAACAATTACATCCCCGCTCAATAAAATATCATCTATTCTTCATCCTTATCTCTCCTCCAAACATCGATCATATACACCACATGTGTGTAAAATCGTCCCTACACTCGAGAATTCAATTCAAGCTATAGTACCTTTGTCCTTATACCCTCGTAAATAGGTAGATACACTCACACCTTTTGATACGACCGTTAATACTTCTTGAGGCACTAACCGACCGAGTACTCAATGTGTGAGTTTTTCCTCTTTTTTCCAATATATATAAGCTTAATCTTACAATTATCTTAGGTTTTCAGCAGTGACTCCCTGACCAGTTGGTCTAAGGCACTAGGTGATGAAGCACCCTTACTGACTTATATATATATATATATATATATATATATATATATCTTTTTTTAAGGTATTATCTACTATTTCAAGGTATTATCTACTATCTCAAGTTTCAAGATGCGTGTATATGCAATTTGTAGGTTATATACTCTCTAAATTTGAATTCAATTTAGGAACTATTTTTCAGACTTATTTTTATCCGCAGATTCCGTAACTCTTTCATCACTCAACCATTGGGACTCCAGTTCATGACCAGCTATTAGTAGTTTTATTCTAAACCATCCAATTTTCTTGTTCTTCTTAAATCTCTTCCTTCTTTTAGATATATTTTTCACTCTTTAATTTCCATTTTCAAACATTTCTTTTTTTTCCAAATGAAAACCTAAAAATAAAAGAATTTTTTTGTACAAAATCAAACCACCCCCCACACTTAAATCAAACAATGTCCTTATTGTATTAGACTACATACCTTGTTATACCCGCATAGTTGTGATTACTTTTGTTGAGATCTTCCTGGTTTCAAATTCACAATACCAAAAGAAGATGTGTGTGCGCGTGTGCGCGCGCGCATTTTGGTGCCAAAACTAACTTGGGTTTATGGGGGTTATTTTTGGGGACACATTTCAAATTGCTATATAAAAATATATTTCTTTTCAACTCACAAGAATATGCAAAGTGACCATGTGCATCACAATAGTGATAAATGTGATTAGATGAACCCATGGGACTGGATTTATATTTAGAATAGTGGTTGACAAATTTAGATGAAGATGGTTTTTGAATTTTTAAAGTTTTAAGATCAACATCTCCTGTAACAACACTAAATTCTGTGTACATAAAATTCATTTAAAGTTAATATACACTTGGGGTATTTGATTTCCTGTGAATGGTATAAGTATTTGTTTTGATTTAGAACTGTAAGAAAGTACTTGTAGAACATTGGTAAGACCTTGCACTACTGAGACATAGCACCCGAGTTCGAATCCCATCTGCCACATTATCTTTTTGTTTTATTTTCTTTTAACCTTTTAGAAGCCCAAGAGTCTACACGTGCAACATACGTAATAGGGTAAGCTATAGAATAATCAAACATGTTAAATAGGCTAGATGAAGCGTCAGGGACACGTGGCCCCAATCCGATCACCGACCCCTTGAATCCGACCGGCGAGATTCACTGTTAGGCCGGCGGCGCCGGTTCTTGTTGGACAAAACCCCATTGTTCTTGAAAAACCTAGACCCTTTGACTCCCCCTTAACTTCTGTATTACTTATTTACTCTGCACATTTACAGAGAATAGTAAACCCTTCAAATTCTATTTTAATGCAAAATTTTAATGCATTATTCATTCCCCCTAAACCCTAGATTTCCCTATAAATACCCACCCCATATTACACCCCTCTTACTCAGAATTCTCTTGCAAATATTATACCAAATTCCTAAGTCTCTATATTGTGCAAGTGGAGTTAGCGAAGGGCGAAGCTCCGATGAAGTTCCGGCGACGATACGAGGAGTTTCCGGCGACGAAATGACACCCCGAAGCTCTCTTTAGGACCCCCACTCTCCCCTCTTGACCCCAAACTAGTAAGTCCCATTTCCCCTTTTCATCTTATTCTTTAAAAAGTTTCAATTCTAAAATCCGACGGAAGCGGAGTTAGTTCGACTTCCGATTCGGTTTTCTTTAAAAACCACACTTTTCTTTAACAAGATAAAACCATATTCTCATATGTTCATTAATAAACATTACCAAACTCAAAAAAACAATTTTCACATCAAAATAATCATTTTTGTAACTTTTATCATACTTTTTCAGAAAAATACCATATAGTTTAATTTCGACACAAACCATCATAATTCATTGCTATACCTTTAGATACTTCACGAGGTAATGACCTACCTCATCACAATACACATCTCTATCATAGCACGGTTGATTTTGGGACAATAGAATACGGGAAATACGACTTTGCAAATAAATACCCTAAACTTATAAAATCGTTTTCTATAAAAAGATGTATTAACGATTTCCATGCAATTGCGTCTCTACAACCCATATTGGGGACCCCGTTCGGGATGGTGCAGATTATTGCACATTCTCGGGCTTAGTAGAGCGAGATGCAGACCTCCGCAAGGAGCATTCGATCTCGATGGAATTTTTATGCATTTTTATTTAGAAAAATGAGATTTCTACAAGAAAATAAATAAATTATTTTAATTAAATATTTATAAATTTATTATCAAATGATCTATTTTAATTATATAAATATTCCAAATTTTCAAAATCAAAGGAATCACTATTACATGAAAATACCATCCAAATACAACACAAGTACAACATTTCAAGAAAATACCATATACTATGGAAACTAGGTTCTATTTACTAGAAATTGCACAAATGTAAAATACAAGCCTATGAAAACTCTAAAGACGATAATTAAATACTTGAGCTGTATTTTGAAATTATGCAAAAACTATTTTTACATAAAACTCTTCAAGTTATATTAAATTACAATAAGGACCCTAGTAAACATAGGTTTAAGCGGGAACAGTCTCTTGAACCTCAGGGAGCCGAAGATATGGGTGCTTGCCTATTTAAGATAGACAATCTAACAAACGGTGTTATCAATACGGTAATTGTCATGGAAAAAGACACAAATCCTGCCTCCCATGTGCAGCAGTTACCAATAACATCAAAACCTAATTCAGGACTTCAATTTCTTTTCTAATTGTCTGACTCGGACTAAGTCTCAATATAAACAATCTGACTTGAATGCGATTCAAGTATAAAACCACAATTCAATATGAATCCATCTATTCAATCTATACAACTTGACTGAACTGAACCATGGATATACTCCATTTACATGTTCATCCATTATATCCGTTCTATTACTGATATCATGGTTTCAGCAAGTCATCCATCTATACAATTTATAAGTCAAGACAATCCAATACAAACAATACAAACAAGACATCGCGGGGTTTATACGGGGTAGATTGGTACGAAAGGTGTTAAAAGTGGCACGAGACTGCAACCATAAGACACCTGAATCTCCATTGCCGTTGTACCGTGGCTGAACAGTTCCTTGTACTCCGTATACCTTAGTATCCGGAATAGTGAGACTCCTATCGTATACACTGGCACTTTCTGTACCAAGCTACAAACAACAGCGTTAACAATATAATACAACTTTAAAAGTTACATTCTCCTTCTGTCTATTCTGTCTCTTCTTACTTTTAGGACTTACCGAGCGATTGTTCGCTGACGACATTCCTTTTCTTCTTTCTTTGGAATGTTGTCAGGTGGATCAGACCTTCTGGATACAGAGCCCACCAGTAAGGATTTGGATCAGCTAGCCTTTGACTCGGAGCTCTAGTTAACTTGTACATTTCATTTTCATTTCTGTTATGCCATTGTTTAGGCATTGCTTTCAGTACATGTATTTTCATTTCAGTTGTATTGTAAAAAGAATGTTAATAAATAAAGTTGTTGTTCATTTACATCTTGTCTCTTGTGTACATTTATTTTATATTGCTTAGATACGCTTAGCGTGTTTACTTCTGAGTAAATACGTAGCGGTCTCGTCGCGTCCTCTGCCCGTACACTGGGAAGCTGGGCGTGGCAGGTTTTGTTGGTGGCCCATGCAGTTCTGCTCTGCATGGACAACCTAAGAAATATAACATAAGAACCAGCAACTAAAAAACATTCTTTACAATTCAAATTTCTTGAATCTTCCAATTTCATATATTTTGAATCCGTCCTAACCCAAATTTTTCTTTCAAGGTTATGGATTCCCCAAACAACACCAGCACCAACTTCAACGACACTCCACTACCCCTACCAATTGTACCGGCCGTAGCTGCTCCGATCAATGAGCAGACGGTACTACTTGAGGTGACCCGTAACCTCCTGGATGGACAACAGCAGCAGACTGCTATCTTGATAAACTGTCCCGAGGCAGAAGCACCTGGGGTGAAGCAAGGCCTTGCACCCCAAGCAGTTCTCAGGAAAAGAGAGCCCCTTTGAAGCTGAGGAATGGCCTTAGAGTATTGAAGATGACCTGGCAGCAACACAAGTTCCAGAGGTCGCTTGGGTTCGAGTTGCAAAGCTACAGCTCACTGATAATGCACGAGTTTGGTGGAAGGCGGAAGAAAGCTGTCTCACCTAGCCGATCGAATGAAAGACTTTCCGCGATATGTTCGACGCAAAGTACTTTCCCGAGACTACCAGATTCGACATGGAACAGCAGTTCATCCACCTACAACAGGGTTCAATGTGGACCAAATCAGTGGATGAGTACGATGCTGAGTTTACCATGCTCAGTCGGTAAGATACGTCTTAATATTTCGATTTTAAAATATCACATACTACACAGCTAACACAATACTTTAACTGATTTGCGGCACACCTGATACCAACGGATGAGATCAGAGCCCGACGATTCCAACAAGGGTTAGATCCGGAGATCCAGGCTGCATTAGCCACAGGAGATTTCCCAACTCACGAATCGGCTCTGAAAGCTGCCCGCCGATATGAGGCAGTGGTAAAGATGAGGGGCAGACCTCAGTCTGCCAGGATGAAGCACCTGCCAACTAGATGGCACAAGGAGCCTCTTCAAGGCCACCTTTTGTGCCAAGGAGATCGGGAGTACCAAAAAACCGGCCTAGCCCAGCCTTTTGCACCTATTGCAGGAGGGATGGACATTTGATGAAGAATTGCCGGCGAGCAAATCGTCTTTGCTTAGTCTGCTGCTCAGCTACTCATGACATTGGGTCTTATCCTCGTAGATACAACCCATATACTGCAACCATGCCAGCAACCACATACCCCCAGGGCCCAGCCATCCAGACACCTGCTTCGAGACTTGCACTACCTGCTCTACTTCCTCGTGGACCGACTGCACCTCCTCCTCGTCGGTTCCATCAACCTCAAAGGAACCCACCTCAAGGACCAAAGAACGGACAGAGGAATGCTCCTCCAGCAAGGAGGAATGTGCCGAGGCGACAGGCTTTCACTATTTCACTATAACTGTGGAAGAAGCTGAAGCCACCGGCCAAGTCATCACTGGTAACACTTCCCTTTCAAATTCTCTTTCGTTTCATAGACATACCTATATATCTTTTCCCCTTATACCTAAAACATATCCCACATAACCTAGGTACAATCTTAATAGCCTCACTCCCTGCACTCGCACTCTTTGATACTGGAGCATCTCATTGCTTTATGTCGCAACGGTTCGTCTGAACTCATGCGATTCCAGTCACACCGCTTGTATCCAACTGGAATGTCAGTTCAGGAAATGGCGTTCTGAAGGCAACAATGCGATACAACTTGTATCCAGTGGTCGTCTGCAGCAGAGAATTCTATGCTGACTTCAAGGTGCTGAACATACCGAACTTCGATGTGGTTCTAGGAATGGATTGGCTAGGAACCTTCTATGCTATCATCGACTGTCATCAAAGGAGGGTAGTATTCAAGATTCCAGACCATCCGGTCTTTTATTTCAAAAGTGGAGATCGTACCCTGGAGCCAGGCACTTACAAGGTGAAACCAAAGAAGGCAGTAAATGCGGCAATTCAAGCGGAGGAAGGATCAAAGCCAGAAGTAGTTCGAGAGTTCGACGATGTATTTCCTGATGATATATCGGGTTTGCCTCCCGATCGAGCTCTTGAATTCAGTATTGATTTAGTACCAGGAGCACAACCGGTAATCAAAGCACTATATCGACTAAGTCCGGAAGGTTTAAAGGTGGTCCGAACTCAGTTGGACGAATTATTGAAGAAATGATGGATTCGTCCCAGCACTTCAAGTTGGTGATCTCCAGTTTTGCTCGTGAAGAAGAAGGAAGATTCATACAGAATGTGCATTGATTATAGAGCCTTGAATGAAATAATGATAAAGAATAAGTATCCACTACCGCGCATCGACGATTTATTCGACCAGCTAAGTGGATCTTCCGTTTTCTCAAAGTTAGATTTTCATTCGGGTTATCATCAGGTGAAGGTCAAGGAATCTGATATCCATAAAACGGCATTCAGAACTCGCTATGGTCATTACAAATTTCTTGTTATGCTATTTGGAGCGACCAACACACCAGAAATATTCATGAACCTGATGAATCAAGTTTTCCGGGAGTACCTAGACCGGTTTGTTATCATCTTCATCGACGACATCCTAGTGTATTTTAAGAGTCAGAAGGAACACGCCGAACACTTGAGAATTGTCCTGGAAACCCTACGACAACATCAACTCTATGCCAAGTATAGCAAATGCGAATTCTGGCTAAATCAAGTTGGTTTTCTCGGACATATTGTATCGGGCGAAGGAATCTCTGTGGATCCAGCGAAAGTTTCAGCAGTAAGCGAATGGCTGACACCGAAGTCAGTGAAGGACATTCAAAGTTTCTTGGGTCTAGCTGGATATTACCGAATGTTTATTGAAGGATTTTCGAAGATCGCAACACCCCTGACCAAGCTCACACGTAAAGATGAAGAATTCGTGTGGTCAGAAGCATGCGAACAAGCTTTCGTAGAACTCAAGTCAAGATTGACATCAGCGCCTATTCTCGTTATACCGGACCAATCTGGAGGTTTCGAAGTGCATTGCGATGCATCCGGTAAGGGATTATGATGTGTTCTACATCAGCACGGTAATATTGTGGCTTATGCATCAAGACAGCTGAAGATTCACGAGCGCAATTACCCGACGCATGATTTGGAGTTGGCGGCCATAATCTTTGCTCTTAAGATTTGGCGCCATTATCTTCTTGGTGAACGAGTGAACATATACACATATCACAAGAGCCTGAAATATGTGTTTACTCAGAAAGAGTTGAATATGCGGCAGAGATGATGGTTAGAACTCATGGCGGACTTTGACATCAACCTGCAATATCACCCAGAGAAAGTGAATGTGGTACCTGATGCTCTTAGTCGCCAACCATTAGCAATGAATCTCACCGCTCAGTGGAAGCTTCAACAAGACTTGCATCAGATGGAGATTGAAGTGATCATGCCAGGTAACGCTTCAAGTTTGATGAACTTAAAAGTTCAATCTACCATTGTCAATCAGATCAAAGCAGCTCAGGCAAGTGATGCTAAGTTGCAAAAGATCAGAGAACAAGTAGAGAATGGACTAAGAACAGACTTCATCATCCATGAAGACGGATCTTTGAGATACGACAACAGATTGTGTGTACTAAAAGGTTCTGTTCGGGAAGAGTTAATGAAAGAAACCCACGGCTCTTCCTACTCAGTACACCCTGGAGGTATAAAGATGTACAAGGATCCGCGTCAAAATTACCGGTGGCATGAAATGAAGCATGAAGTAGCCAGAAGTGTCGCTAAATGCTTGGTGTGTCAGCAAGTAAAGGCTGAACATCACAGGACTGCTGGATTACTTAAACCGTTAACTTTCCCAGAATGGAAGTGGCAACACATCACGATGGATTTTGTGACTGCACTTCCTCGCAGCACAAAAAGTAACGATGCGGTATGGGTTATTGTGGATCGACTCACAAAGCCGGCTCACTTCATCCCATTTCGAATTGGCCAATCTACTGAGACATTAGCAAAGAAGTACATAGAGGAGATTGTGAGACTTCATGGAGTACCGGTCTGCATTGTCTCCGATCGTGACACTAGATTTTGATCGCAGTTTTGGCAAAGTCTGCAAGCGAGCTTGGGAACAAGTCTGAACTTCAGCACGGCTTATCATCCACAAACTGATGGTCTGTCAGAGCGAACTATTCAGATCGTGGAGGATATCCTCAGAGCATGTATGCTAGACTTCGGAGGATCGTGGGAAGATCACCTACATCTTGTGGAGTTTTCATACAACAACAGCTACCAAGCAAGCATCGAAATGGCACCTTTTGCAGCACTATATGGAAGGAAGTGTCGATTGCCATTAAGTTGAGACGAAATCGGAGATAGGGAACTCCTTGGACCTGAGATGATAGTAGCAACTGTCGACGTAGTTCGTACTATCAGGGAAATGATGCGCATAGCCCAAGATCGACAGAAACACTGAGCTGATACAAAGCGCCATCATTTGGAGTTCCAGCCGGGAGATCACGTATTTCTAAAGATATCTCCGAACCGCGGAGTGATTCGTTTTGGAAGACGGGGTAAGCTAAGTCCAAGGTACATTGGACCGTTCGACATACTCGAACGAGTCGGTGAAGTGGCTTATCGCTTGGCACTTCCACCTTCATTGGAAGGAGTGCACAATGTGTTCCACATATCCCAACTCAGAAGGTATGTGAGTGACCCCAGCCATGTACTTGATCACTCCGAACTCACTATACAACCAGACTTATCTTGTGAGCAACAACCTGTTGAGATCCTGGATAGAAATGTGAAGTCACTTCGGAATAAGGAAGTCAACTTGGTTCGAGTGCTGTAGAGGAAAGACACTCCAGGAGAATCGACATGGGAAAGAGTGGATGAGATGCGTGCAAGATACCCTCACTTATTTGTAAACTAGTCCTTAAAATAAATTGTAAATTTCGAGGAAGAAATTTTTGTAAGAAGGGTAGACTGTAACAACTCCAAATTCTGTGTACATAAAATTCATTTAAAGTTAATGTACACTTGGGGTATTTGATTTCCTGTGAATGCTATAAGTATTTGTTTTGATTTAGAACAGCAAGAAAGTATTTGTAGCACATTGGTAAGACCTTGCACTGCTGAGACATAGCACCCGAGTTTGAATCCCATCAGCCACATTATCCTTTTGTTTTATTTTCTTTTAACCTATTAGAAGCCCAAGAGTACGCACATGAAACACACATAATAGGATAAGTTACAGAATAATCAAACATGTTAAATAGGCTAGTTAAAGTGTCAGGGACACGTGGCCCCAATCCGAGCACCCACCCCTTGAATCCGACCGGCGAGATTCACTGTTAGGCCGGCGTCGCCGGTTCTTGTTGGACCAAACCCCATTTTTCTTGAAGAACCTAGACCCTTGGACTCCCCCCTTAACTCCTGTATTACTTATTTACTCTGCATATTTATAGAGAATAGTAAACCCTTCAAATTCTATTTTAATGCAAAATTTTAATACATTATTCATTCGCCTTAAAACCTAGATTGCCTTACAAATACTCACCCCATCTTACACCCCTCTCACTCAGAATTCTCTGGCAAAAATTATACCAAATTCCCAAGTCTCTATATTGTGCAAGTGGAGTTAGCGAAGGGCGAAGCTCCGACGAAGTTCCGGCGACGATACGAGAAGTTTCCGACGACGAAACGACGCCCAAAACCCTCTTTAGGACCCCCTCTCTCCCCTATTGACCCTAAGCTAGTAAGTCCCATTTCCCCTTCTCATCTTATTCTTTAAAAAGTTTCAATTCTAAAATCCGACAGAAACGGAGTTTGTCCGACTTCCGATTCGGTTTTCTTTAAAAACTACACTTTTCTTTAACAAGATAAAATCATATTCTCATATGTTGATTAATAAACATTAAAAAACTCAAAAAAACAACTTTCACATCAAAATAATCATTTTTGTTACTTTTATCATACTTTTCAGAAAAATACCATATAGTTTAGTTTCAACATAAACCATCATAATTCCTTACTATACCTTTAGATACTTCACGAGGTAATGACCTACCTCATCACAAACACATATCTATCATAGCACGGTTGATTTTGGGACAATAGAATATGGAAAATACGACTTTGCAAATAAATACCCTAAACTTATAAAACTGTTTTCTATAAAAAGATGTTTTAATGATTTCCATGCAATTGCGCCTCTACAACCTATTTTGGAGACCCCGTTCGGGATGGTGCGGATTATCGCACATCCCGGGCTTAGTAGAGGGAGATGCAGACCTCCGCAAGGAGCATTTAATCTCGATGGAATTTTTATACATTTTTATTTAGAAAAATGAGATTTCTACAAGAAAATAAATAAATTATTTTAATTAAATATTTATAAATTTATTATCAAATGATCTATTTTAATTATATAAATATTCCAAATTTTCAAATCAAAGGAATCACTATTACATGAAAATACCATCCAAATACAACATAAGTACAACATTTCAAGAAAATACCATATACTATGGAAACTAGGTTCTATTTACTAGAAATTGCACAAATGTAAAATACACACCTATGATAACTCTACAGACGATAATTAAATACTTGAGGTGTATTTTGAAATTATGCCAAAACTATTTTTACATAAAACCCCCGCAAGTTATATTAAATTACAATAAGGACCCTAGAAAACATAAGTTTAAGCGGGACCAGTCTCTTGAGCCTCAGGGAGCCGGAGATATGGGTGCTTGCCTATTTAAGTAGACAACCTAACAAACGGTGTTATCAATACGGTAATTGTCATGGAAAAAGACACAAATCCTGCCGCCCATGTGCAGCAGTTACCGATAACATCAAAACCTAATTAATGACTTCAATTTCTTTTCTAATTTTCTGACTCAGACTGAGTCTCAATATAAACAATCTGACTTGAATGTGATTCAAGTATAAAACCACAATTCAATATGAATCCATCTATTCAGTCTATACAACTCGACCGAACCGAACAATGCATATACTCCATTTACATGTTCATCCATTATCCGTTCCATTACTGATAACATGGTTTCGGCAAGTCATCAATCTATACAATTTATAATTCAAGACAATCCAATAAAATCAATACAAGCAAGACATTGCGGTGTTTATACGGGGTAGATTGGTACGAAAGGTGTTAAAAGTGGCACGAGACTGCAACCATAAGACACCTAACCTGAATCTCCATTGTCGTTGTACTGTGGCTGAACGGTTCCTTGTACTCCGTATACCTTAGTCTCCGGGATAGTGAGACTCCTCTCGTATACACTGGCACTTTCTGTACTAAGCTACAAACAACAGCGTTAACAATATAATACAACTTTAAAAGTTACATTCTCCTTCTGCCTATTCTGTTTCTTCTTACTTTTGGGACTTACCGAGCGATTGTTCACTGACAACATTTCTTTTCTTCTTTCTTTGGAATGTTGACAGGTGGATCGGACCTTCTGGAGACAGATCCTACCAGCGAGGAATTAGATCAGCTGGCCTTTGACCCGGAGCTCTAGTTTACTTGTACATTTCATTTTCATTTCTGTTATGCCATTGTTTAGGCATTGCTTTCAGTACATGTATTTTCATTTCGGTTGTATTGTAAAAAGAATGTTAATAAATAAAGTTGTTGTTCATTTACATCTTGTCTCTTGTGTACAGTTATTTTATATTGCTTAGATACGCTTAGCGTGTTTACTTCTGAATAAATATGTAGCGGCCTCGTCGTGTCCTCTGCCCATACACTAGGAAGCGGGGCGTGATATCTGTTAGTGGATGTTGCACACCCTTACAACACTTGTGAGGAGGCAGAAGAGATAAACAAAATTTTTCTTGCATGCAACCCCCACATAAACCAAGATCTTGTGCTAAACCATAACTACTTAAACTATCTAGAGATCTAATCTACTATGAAATTGTTATACCTAGGAACCGGTCCTTCGGGTCTTTGTTTGGATGTGACTCCTAGGTTTCTTATGGTCGTAAAGAGCTCGGTCTCCGGCCACCTCAAGATCCAAGACGATACACCCGAGAGCTATCGAACAAGCTACAAATTCTTCACAAGAGTTCAACTAAGAGATCAAGTTTGCTAGAAGAGATCACTTAAATGATGTAGAGATCAAGTATTGGATTATAATTTTGCTCTAAGCTTTTGATTCACAACTCATGTGAAGGTTAAAGCAAAGAGGATGAAGATGGAGATAATGAGGAGAGAGAATGTGCATGTGATGAATGAAAAAATCAAGCATGGAAAAAATGATATGTCTCAAATGAAAATAATTGAAGCATGCAATAAAAAATTGCACCATGTTTCAGTAGTAACTCCAAATGAATAAAAAAATGAAACAAGCCATTCCTTCATCCATGCTTAGACTTTCTCTAAATTCCACCTCATTTATCTATTTTCACAAAATAAATATGTAATTATGAGGTGTCTCCTTTTAGAAGGTATTCTTGTAACAATTACAAGAATACCCCTCCACCGTATACCGTATAAGTATATCCGTATCCGAATTCCGAAAAATATGAATATTAATAATCCAATAATATAATACCGGTATCCGGCTTAAACAAAAGCCTACCAGTATTATCATTCCGATCATTATTCCTTTAACAATTACATGAACATGATCGAAACCCTGCCGTAACAACTTACGGCCTCTACATCTTTTGCCTAAACCAAGGAACCCTCTGTGCGGGACTCTAAAGACTCGACAGTACGCTGGCAGTGTATTTAACCACAAGCACGTCAGCGCACTAGCTATGCGTAACGGCTACCTAGGTACATGACGAAACGGTGGCCGATGAGCGAACTCATCACAACCCTAATGAGCCTGTAAGCAACACTTACCGTACAGTCCGGTCTCTTCGTATGATACGTCACATATGAAGTCTAGGGGTGGTAAATGTCAGACCTCGGTAACTTTATAAGTCATGCTGATTTACTGACCATGACGGGTTCGAGAAACTGCTGATAACTTTTATTAGTAAATCTCGAGAACCCTGGCCAGGGATTTGCTGTTATGGCCGATCAAGCATAGTGCGACATCAACTCCCTATACCGGGAGAGACAAAACCCCTCCAATTGCTCACTGCCTCCATGCGATTCGGGACTGTACCCAAAATCCACCTGTTTGCACGACTCAGTAGAGCCGTGGTAGGGAAGAAATCAAAGCACAATGGGAATCACACAAGACACTATGACGATCTTGGGTCTACAGACTAACCTGTACAGGTGTCACCAGAGAACTGCTATTTGACAATAGGTATATATACTATCTAGGAGTTTTCGGCGAGTCCTGTTCTGTGTACCCATTCTCCAATGAGCATCCGTGTACAATCTTTGATGTCAAACACTAATGGTTGTGGGATCAACCATCGCCCCCAGGGTCAAGAAACGTACACACTAGTCTACTCTGGTAATATCGATGCCCTGTCTCGATATACCCTCGACTAGGAACTGTTAAAGGATATTCTTATAGACTGCCCATGCCCTACTAGTTTGATCTCCATCATAATCCCGGTAGTCAAGCATAATCCTAAGAGCTTCATCAACATATATATAAAGATATGAAATACAACACATCACACGTTAAGATGAAGATAAACCAAATAGCATACTATCATTTCGAGCAAAGATTGTTTCTGTACATATATAAGCCTAGCATCCTATACAATACAGGCCTCTAGGGCATACATATCTAACAATCTCCCACTTTCCCTAAGGCCTGTAGCTGGTGCAATAAGTACCCACTGTCTACACTAGAACCAGTTGCCAACGTATTGCATGCCCAACAGCTCGAACAGTTTCTCAAACTGGACTTGAGAGATGGCCTTGGTGAATGGATCTGCTGTATTGTCTTTCGTGTCTACTCTCTGTATCTCGATGTCCTGGCGATCCACTATCTCCCTGATGAGGTGATACCGCCTCAAGATATGTCTGGATTTCTGATGGGACCTTGGTTCCTTTGCCAAAGCCATGGCTCCATTGTTATCGCAATACAGAGGTATTGGATTAGCAATGGATGGAACCACCTGAAGTTCAGAAATGAACTTCCTCATCCAGACTGCCTCTTTTGCAGCATCATTAACAGCAATATACTCAGCTTCTATCGTGGAGTCAGCGACGGTATCTTTCTTGGAACTCTTCCAACATACCGCCCCTCCATTGAGGGTAAATACAAACCCTAGAATGGACTTACTATCATCCTTGTCGCTCTGGAAGCTGGAGTCGGTAAAGCCCTCCATTTGGAGATCTCCGTTACCATACACCAAGAACATTTCTTTAGTTCTTCTCAAGTACTTCAAAATGTTCTTCACAGCAGTCCAATGTTTCTCTCCTGGATTGGATTGATACCTACTTATTGCACTCAGTGCATAAGCTACATCTGGGCGAGTACACAACATCGCATATATTATAGATTCTACCGCCGAAGAGTAGGGTATAATACTCATGCGAGCCCTCTCCTCATCAGTCTTTGGAGACATCTCTTTGGAGAGGTGATCCCATGACAAGCGGGTAAATTACCTCGCTTGGAATCTTCCATACTAAACCTGTTTAGTATGGTGTCAATGTATCTCGATTGGGACAATCCCAATAATTTCTTAGATCTATATATATAGATCTTAATCCCCAGAATGTAAGAGGCATCACCTAGGTCTTTCAAGGAGAACCTCCGCGATAAGAATAGTTTGACCGATTGTAGCATAGGAACATCATTTCCTATCAAGAGAATGCCGTCCACGTATAATACGAGGAATGTAACAGTACTCTCTACAATCCTTTTATAAATACTTGGATCATCTACATTTTTTTATAAAACCAAACTCTTTGATTGTATCATCAAAGCAGATGTTCCAACTCCGTGATGCCTGCTTTAATCCATAGATGGATTTAAGCAACCTGCATACTTTTCTGTTGCTCCCACTATCAATGAAGCCTTCTGACTGATCCATAAAAATGCATTCTTCTAAATCACCATTTAGAAATGTCGTTTTAACATGCATCTGCCAGATCTCATAGTCATAGTGAGCAACTATAGTAAGCAGGATCCGAATGGATTTGAGCATCGCGACTGGTGAAAAGGTTTCATCATAGTCCAAGCCTGGTTTTTGACAAAATCCTATTGCGACCAGCCTAACTTTATAGGTCTCCACCTGACCATCCACACTGATCTTTCTCTTAAAGATCCATTTGCACCCTATGGGTTTTACTCCAGAAGGTGCAACCTCCAAAGTCCATACTTTGTTGGTGTGCATGAATTCCATTTCGGATCTCATGGCATCCAGCCACTTCACCGAGTCACCACTTGTGATAGTTTGCTGAAAAATAGTACGATCATCATCATCCATGATACAATCTTCTCTGTCACCATCAATTAGAAAACCGTAGTATCTATCAGGTGGGCGAGAAGTCCTACTAGATCTACGGAGTGGCTGAGGTTCGTCAGGTTCTATTGAAACCTCAGGTTCAACCAAATCATCGGTAATTGTTTGTGTATCTGGAATTTCTTCCAGTTCTACCGTATTGCCAATAGTATCATTTGTAAAAAATTCATTTTCTAAAAATGTGGCATACTGAGAAACAAACACCCTTTGTTCCTCCTTGTGGTAGAAAAGATATCCATACGAGTCTTTTGGATATCCTACAAATTTACACAAAACCGATCGTGTCTCGAGTTAGTCCGGATTCTGCTTTTTCACATAAGCCGGAAAACCCCATATCCTAACTCACTTAAGAGATGGTCTCTTCCCATACCATATCTCATATGGAGTGGTAGACACGGTTTTGGTCGAAACCCTATTCAATGGATATATCGCAGTCTCCAATGCGTGCCCCCATAATGAAAGTGGTAACTCAGCATCACTCATCATTGATCGTACCATATCTAATAGGGTACGATTCCTACGTTCCGACACACTGTTGTGCTGTGGTGTGTACGGAGGAGTGAGCTAAGAGAGAATCCCATTCTCTGTTAGGAAATCTAGAAACTCTGAGCTTAGATACTCACTTCCTTGATCCGATCGAAGATTCTTGATACTCAAGCCTGTTTGTTTTTCTGCTTCAGATTTATACTCCTTGAACTTTTCGAAGTCAGACTTATGTTTCAACAAGAATACGTGTCCGAATCTTGAGAAATCATCAATAAAAGTTATGAAGTAGGAAAAACCACCTCTCGCATGTGTAGAATTGGTCCACATACATCACTATGTATGAGGCCTAAGTGTTCAGTAGCTCCCTCTCCGTGTCCACTAAACGGAGTTTTGGTCATTTTACCATTAATACAAGAATGGCAAGTCGTATAAGATTTATATTCAAAAGAGTTTAAATATCCATCTTTATGTGGCTTGGTTAGTCTTGTTTCATTAATATGACCAAGTCTACAATGCCTAATGAAAGTTTCATTTATGTCTGAAATCTTCCTTTTGTTTGTGTGTTGTATATTGAAAACTGTGTGCTGGTTTAGGACATATATCCCGTTATTTAATGTACCAGATCCAATCGACTCTTGATTAAGGTTAATGTTCATAACATTAGATTGTAATACAAAATTATATCCAGCATTGTCCAACAACGATACAGATATAATATTACATAACATCGAAGGTACAAAATAACATGAGTTCAAAACCAATATATAACCCGAGGGCAAACCAAGGCGATACTCTCCCACTGCTACAGTATGTACAGAGGAACCATTCCCAACTCGGAGAGTGTGATCACCTTTCTTCAAAAACCTGTTATTTCTCAGCCCCTGCACACAATTGCAGATGTGAGATCCTGACCCGATATCTAATACCCAGGAAGCAGAGTTAATTGAAAAACAGTTTTCAATTAACAAACACACCTGAAGTGGAAGCATCAGCATGCTTCTTCTTCTTGAGGCCAACCAGGTATCCAACGCAGTTTCTCTTCCAGTGCCCAGTCTGGTGGCAGTGGAAGCATTCCCCTCGTCCAGTCGCAGCAGCCCCTATCCTGCCCTTTCCCGGTGCCTTTTTCACTCCTCCTCTCGGCTTGATGGGATTCTTCTTCTTGTTTCCCTTGGCCTTGGCTTTCGGGACGGAAGAGGAAGATGGCCCAGCAATTAGAGTGGGAGTTTTATCTACCTTTAGCGTGCTCTCTGCACTCTTCAACATATTGAGGAGTTCAGGTAATGACTTCTCCATGTTATGCACGTTGAAGTTTACAATGAACTGAGCAAAGGCAGGGGGAAGAGACTGTAGAACAAAATCAACATACTGTTCGTTCTCCATGTTCTAACCCAGGTCCTCAAGTTCTTCGATAAGTCCAATCATCTTCAATACATGGTCACCTACTGACGTGCCAATAGCCATCCGCATCTGAAACAACTTTCGAGATGCCTCATATCGGAGAGTACGAGATTGCTCTCCATACAACTCCTTTGTATGGAGAATGATGGATTGTACATCCATCTTCTCATGTTGCTTCTGATGTTCATTGTTCATAGAAGCAAGCACGAGGCACTTGGCTGTTGCACAGTCTATATTCCATGTCTTGCGGATTTCTTTATCCGCAACTGAAGAATCAGGGCCTGGGCTAGGAGGGGCTGGAGTAGTCAGGACGTATCCGACCTTATCATAGGCCAGAGTAATATTTACGTTCCTCAGCCAATCTTTGTAATTCGGTCCTGTGAGTTTATTCTTGTCTAATAAAAGCTTAAGTCCCGTCATAGGTATCTGCCATTAGGAGAGAGAAAAGAAGACACCCAGCGATTGCTCTTGCATGATTAAATTGGTTATTAATCTTATCTAATCAATGTCTCCCACTGCTTTTTATCAAATTTTCCTTCAAACCATAACAAGAAAATTAGCCAGGATTAATTGCAATCTAAAAGTTCGCTAACCGGTCGGCCAGGCCAGTGTCGGTACTCCGAGGGAGGTTCCCCGTGCTTTCGCACGGACCTAATTAAAATAAACATCGTTTTCTTAGAGGCGTAACCCCGTTGACAGGTTTCTAGACACCTACTGGATTAACTAATTGTAAAGTGCAAAACTCTCCCGGGAGTAACTTTTACTCACAGTGGGATCGGGTTCCAACTATCAAATAGAAGGTATCCAATCTCATTGCAAATTTCAACTCTTGAAATTACCGATATGATTTTTACCCCTAGTGTCTTATGACCTTAACTATGGTCAACAAATCATAAGCACTAGTCAAGTTCTACCCGCCATTTCGTGATTGATTTAGACCCACCCGCATGACCCTTAACTATAGTCAACAAAGTCTTACGAATGTCCTAATCGATCGCATCAAATGCTTTGTAGGAAGACATCACTTAGCTACCGTATACCACGCCTTAACTATAGTCAACAAACGTGGCACAAATACTAAGTACTCTGCTTCCTAAAATAGCGGAGGGCAATAGATGGTTTTTATGAAAACCCTTAACGTTTTGAACTTGATATCGTTTTAGAATCTAGTGAAAGGAGTGGTTTAAGCTCCAGTTTAAAAAATCGAATGGTTTTATAGTATCTTTCCAATTTCGCTAAAGAGGTCACTCCCGGTGAAGGGATCTCGGCTCTTTCCTTATCGAATAAGGTGCTGGATATTCATGAATACCATGATACAAAGCAAAAATTAGATCAACTATAAAAAAAATCGAGTGCTTTGTAACATTTGCTAGTTTCGCTAAAGGGGTCACTCCCGGTGAAAGGATCTCGGCCCTTTCCTCATCGAATGAGGTGCTGGATATTCATCAAGGAATACCACTATGCAAAGCAAAAACTAGAGTTACCCATTTTAAAAAGTTTGATTTTACAACATCTTTAGGTTTCTTTTTCTTAACATTAATCACATTAATGTTTTCCTATCATTTACATTTCCTAAACATCACAGAAAAGAAACGAAAATAGAACGTACGCTTATGCCATCCGCATTCGCCACGGGGCCCGTCATGCACCATTAGGTTACTTAACTAACGGCAGAGCAGGAGCTAGACTAGAGTGGGTGCAAAACATAAGCAACGTTTATTATATATCTCATATATAAATAGCCATTCGTCGCACGCATTTATAAGCATTCCAGATCACAGATGAATACATTGGATATAGTAGGAATTCCGTATTTCATTTAAGCCCTTAATGAAAGACGGGTTCCACGGTCGTGATGAATAGCCAAACCCCACCCTAGACCCCTACGGGTGCGGCAAACTACCCGCCAAATTCCCGAAGTGAAGCAACCTCCCTCAACAACATGAGTAGGCCACTCGGCACTTCGAGAACCCGGTAGTTTGTGCACCCCACCTTGGGTCTATCTTAGGAGCAAAAACAGTAAAAAGAAAATATACAACGGTGGCTACAACCTCAACTCGGATGTGCCCCGCAAAATAATATTATATTGCTTTTTACAAATTACATGAATGAGAGGAAAGGAAAAACACTCTTCTCACATCCCCCCGGCTATTCATCAACGGCGATCCAACATATTCATATACACATACCATCACAAGATATACATATGTGCAACCCTCACTAATCGTCGTATAGTAATTAGTGGACGTTTCAAACACATAACAAATAGAAAAGCAGATAAACGACATTAAAAGTTCGATTTCGAAACACTCCGATTTCCCCTAACACTTAGGTTACATCACATGTAATCTAGAAATAAATAAACAATACTATAAAACCAAAAGCCCAGTGTACAGATAACCCTAAAAAATCCAAGCCTAAACCCTACTGTTCAACCGGCGTCGCCGGAAATTTTGATGATGTCGCCGGTCAAAATCCGGTGGTTGGGGCTCATTTTTCTAGGGTTGTCTGGTTATCTCATAATAATTATTCTGCACTTTCTTAAAAAAAATTCAGAACACTTTTGAAAAATTTCCAGAGAGCAGGGTTTTTAAAATATGGTTTTGGAGTTGTTTCGTGTTCGAATCTTTAAACGTCGTCTAAACAACTAGTTGTGGCTTAGCCTGGCTCTGATACCATGTTAGTGGATATTGCACACCCTCACAATACTTATGAGGAGGCGGAAGCGATAAACAAAAATTTTCTTGCATGCAACACCCACATAAACCAAGATCTTGTGCTAAACCATAACTAGTTAAACTATCTAGAGATCTAATCTACTATGAAAGTGTTATACCTAGGAACCGGTCCTTCGGGTCTTTGTTTGGATATGACTCCTAGGTTCCTTGTGGTCGCAAAGAGCTCGGTCTCCGGCCACCTCAAGATCCAAGACGATCCACCCGAGAGCTATCGAACAAGCTACAAACTCTTCACAAGAGTTCAACTAAGAGATCAAGTTTGATAGAAGAGATCACTTAGATAATGTAGAGATCAAGTATTGGATTATAATTTTGCTCTAAGCTTTTGATTCACAACTCATGTGAAGGTTAAAGCAAAGAGGATGAAGATGGAGATAATGAGGAGAGAGAATGTGCATGTGATGAATGAAAAAATCAAGCATGGAAAAAATGATATGTCTCAAATGAAAATAATTGAAGCATGCAATAAAAAATTGCACCATATTTCAATAGTAACTCCAAATGAATAAAAAAATGAAACAAGCCATTCCTTCATCCATGCTTAGACTTTCTCTAAATTCCACCTCATTTATCTATTTTCACAAAATAAATATGTAATTATGAGGTGTCTCCTTTTAGAAGGTATTCTTGTAACAATTACAAGAATACCCCTCCACCGTATACCGTATAAGTATATCCGTATCCGAATTTCGAAAAATACGAATACTAATAATCCAATAATATAATACCGGTATCCAGCATAAACCAAAGCCTACCAGTATTATCCTTCCGATCATTATTCCTGTAACAATTACATGAACATGATCGAAACCCTACCGTAACAACTTACGGCCTCTACATCTTTTGCCTGAATCAGGGAACCCTCTGTGTGGGACTCTAAAAACTCAACAGTACGCTGGCAGTGTGTTTAAGCACAAGCACATCAGCGGCACTAGCTGTGCGTAACGGCTCCAGGTACATGACGAAAAGGTGGCCGACGAGCGAACTTATCACAACCCTAATGAGCCTGTAAGCAACACTTAACGTACAATCCGGTCTTTTCGTCTGATACGTCGCATATGAAGTCTAGGGGTGGTAAATGTCAGACCCCGGTAACTTTATAAGTCATGCTGATTTACGGCCCATAACGGTTCGAGAAACTGCTGATAACTCTTATCAGTAAATCTCGAGAACCCTGGCCAGGAATTTGCTGTTATGGCCGATCAAGCATAGCACGACATCAACTCCCTATACCGGGAGAGACGAAACCTTTCCTATCGTTCACTTCCTCCATGCGATTCGGGACTGTACCCAAAATCCACCTGTTTGCACGACTCAGTAGAGCCGTGGTAGGGAGGAAATCAAAGCATGGTGGGAATCACACAAGACACTATGACGATCTCGGGTCTACAGACTAATCTGTACAAGTGTCACCAGAGAACTGCTATCTGACAATAGGTATATATACTATCTAGGAGTTCTCGGCGAGTCCTGTTCTGTGTACCCATTCTCCAATGAGCACCCGTGTACAATCTTCGATGTCAAACACTAATGGTTGTGGGATCAACCATCGCCCCCAGGGTCAAGAAACGTACACACTAGTCTACTCTGGTAATATCGATGCCCTATCTCGATAAACCCTCGACTAAGAACTGTTAAAGGATATGCTTATAGACTGCCCATGCCCCACTAGTTTGATCTCCATCATAATCCCGATAGTCAAGCATAATCCTAAGGGCTTCATCAACATGTATATAAAGATATGAAATATAACACATCACACGTTAAAATGAAGATAAACCAAATAGCATACTATCATTTCGAGCAAAGATTGTTTCTGTACATATACATGCCTAGCATCCTATACAATACAGGCCTCTAGGGCATACATATCTAACAACATCTCCTTTATTTAAAAATTTCTTCCTTTGCTTGGTAAAGGATCGATCTTTTCCTTTCTTTTTGAAAACTTAGCAAAAAAAACTGTTAAATCATTATTTTGTTTCATGAGGGAAGCAATTTCCTCGATCAATGTTCCTTGAGAAATATATGATAATTTCAAATAATCAATTTCGTTTTTAAATGATGATACTAAATTTTCCTGACCATTCCTCAAAACATCACATGACAAAATCAAATTTTCATTTTCAGTTTTAAAGTATCAATAGTTTTTGATTGAATATTAATTTTTGAAAGAAACTCAATTTTTTCCTTCTCTAATTTATTAATTTTTGCAAGAAAATCATTTTCTCATTTTCTAATCTATCAATCAAAATATCATTTGTCAAAAATGCTTCTGAACTACAAGTCATTTTAAAACATTAATTTCACTAGTAAAAATTTCATTCAAACTATTATTTTCTTCTCTCAAAGAATCGCAAGATAAAATCAAATTATCCTTTTCGCTTTTCAATGATTCATTAAAAGAAGTAAATTCCTTTTTCTCCTTTTCTAAAAACAAAATTTGATTTTCAAGGAAATTATTTCGAGATCTTACCATATCAAGTTCATCATGAAGATTAGGGGAAGCATCAATAAGTTGATCATGTGTACCATCAAATGAAGAATCACATTCCTTAAAATCAAACAAACACTCATCATCATCATTTGTTTTTTCATTAGACAATTCAAATAAAGCGTTGATGTCACAAGATAAGTCATAAGGAGCACTAGTTTGAATTCCTAGATTGAAAATATTTAGATCAACCGTCATGTTCCTAAATGAAAGTTTCATTAAATCATTACGACAGTTAATCAAAGTGTTAGCGATAGCTAGGAATGGTCGTCTTAACATTACCGGAATTTGATTTTTAGGGTTGGAGACAGGTTGTGTTTCTAAAACGATGAAATCTATAGGAAATATAAATTCGCCTATTTTGATTAACACATCCTTAATCTCTCCCTTTGGCTCCTTAATGGAACGATCTACTATCTGTAAAGTGACTTTTGTAGGTTCAAACTCACATATCCCTAGCTGTTCATAGACCGAAAAAGGAAGAAGTTTCATATTAGCGTCTAGGTTAAGCAAAGCTGTATTAATGACCTTATCTCCGATAGTGCTTGAAATTGTAGGACAACCAAAGTCCTTATACTTTATATGTAATGCATTACGTAGGATGTCACTAACATTACCGGCTAGAAAAATCTTCTTAGGCACATGTGTTTGCCTCTTTTTAGTGCAAAGGTCTTTAAGAAATTTAGCATAGGATGGAATTTGGTCAATTGCATCTAGTAGAGAGATGTTGACCTTGACTTGTTTATGTTGGATATAGTTCCCTCAAGGATAATATTGTAATTGCAGGTAGGTGATTATGATAATTAAGAGATGACCTATACAGGTAGAACAGTCTTACTCGAAATAATAGTATGCTATCTGGTTTTTCTTTATCATTGATATTTATATATTACTAGTTATTACGTGTCACTAATACATAATGATGAAGCTTGTAAGATTCTTGCTTGACTACTAGCATTATGATGGCGATCATATACGTGAGACCTAGGTAGTCTATAAGCACATACTTAAATGTCCCTAGTCGATAGAGTATCGAGACTGGGCATCGATATTTCGGAGTAGACTATTGTATACGTTTTTAGACCCCGACGAAGGACGGTGGCCGGTCTCACAAGCCATTGGTGTTGTGTCACCTAAGATAGTATATAAGTGCTCACTGGAGGTGAATACACTGGACGAACTCGTCGAGAACTTCTAGATGATATTATACCTATCATTAGATAGAAGTTCTTTAGTGGCATGAGTACATGTTAGTCCTTTGACCTGAGATCATCATTTTTCTCATGTGAGTTCTCACTGTACTTAGATTACTACCCTACCACGGCTCAAAGAAGTAATGTAAACATGTTTTAGTTGGGTACAGTCCCGAGCCACATGGAGGCAACGAGCGATTATCAGGGATTCGTCTCTCTTGGTATTAGGAGTCGATGTTGCACTGTGTTCGGTTGGCTATCACCCTAAATCTGTAGCCACGGTGGATGAGATTTACTGATTGGAGTTCAGTAATTTCTCGGTTGGTGATGAGCTTGATTCCGGCATAACTTATCGGGTTATTAGGGGTCTGACGTTATCCACCCCTAGACCCGGTATGCGATACTTTTAGACGAAGAGACCGGAATGTACAGAGATTGTCACATTTAGGCTCAGTAAGGTATGGACGGACTTGATTGTCGATCTCCCTTTCGGCATTTACCTAGGTAGCCGTTACGTACATCTAGTGCTGCTGACGTGCTTGTGGTTATGGATTTATTCAATAACTCACTGCCAGCATATTGTCGAGTCTTTAGAGTCCCACACAGAGAGTTTTCCCAGTTCAGGTGATATGATGTAGATGACGTCTGTTGATACATACAGAGGTTCGATTAAATACATGTATGGGCTACATGGAATTTAATCGGACGGTTGATAATACTAGCCTACTTAGGATTAAGCCGAATTATTAAATCAAGTATTAATTTAATTATATATATATATATATTCTAGTATTATTGTTCATTATTCATTTTCTTTCTCTTGGCTATTCGTATTTTTATATGAATATGCGTATATGTATTTCGATACTTATACCGAGTTATATTCCGTAATTATACAGAATATCTTCTAGAAGGAGGACACCTCATTTGTGAATATTCAAGGAAATGAGGTGGAGGGTGAGGTGTCTTTGAGCATGGTTGTAGACATATAGAGAGGGATGTTGTAGGGTGTTTTTCGTCACCCCATTGAGATGGGAATACGCGCGCGCTTGTCAGGCGTACTACAGATTCCCCCTGCCTAGGGTAGGCCGGGGTTTAATGATTGTGGGGATCCGAATCTCCGGCAGCCGCGGACTAAGCTGCCGTTAATTACCCCTCGCCTTTGGGGCGAGGGAACCTCCGATTAACGGGTTAAACTGGTCATGCGAACTCAATGTGCGGTGTGCGTGTGTTCTGTTTTGAAAAGGGGGTTTTGGATATATCGGGAGCCACGCAGAGTTTTTACGGGGGTCCCGCTACCCGGATAGCGGGCTGGGGGTCAAGGGGGCTAGCAGCCCCCTTGCGGGGTTCGGGGCAGCGCCCCGGCCCGAAAATTTTTTTGAGGGGGGAGAATGTTGCGGAGTATGTGTATGTGTACATTTATATACATATGTATATATATATGTACGTACACAAAAGAGGGGGAAAAGACATCCAAGGGATGCACAGGTGCGCAAGCGCGCGCGCCACGTGTCGGCACGCGGGCGACTTGCGCAACTGCGCAGTTGCGCAAGCGCGCGCGCCACGTGTCGGCACGCGGGCGACTTGCGCAACTGCGCAGTTGCGCAAGCGCGCGCGCCACGTGTCGGCACGCGGGCGACTTGCGCACAAGCGCAGTTGCGCAAGCGCGCGCGCCACGTGTCGGCACGCGGGCGCCTTGCGCAACTGCGCAGTTGCGCAAGCGCGCGCGCCACGTGTCGGCACGCGGGCGACTTGCGCACAAGCGCAGTTGCGCAAGCGCGCGCGCCACGTGTCGGCACGCGGGCGACTTGCGCACACAACAGGCTTTTAGCCTAAAAAGATTTCTCTGAAGAGAAATCAAAGAGGAGTTAGACTCCTGAGTGTTTTTTTTTTGTTGGGTTAATGGAAGGGTTCTTCTTCTTTCTCCTGTTGCTTGCTGGATCTTGAAGATCAAGAGATGTAAAATCTCAAAATCTCTCCTTTTTAAGATCTGATGGCAGATCCAAGTTCCCCTTTGTGGGTTTTGTGGTGGAAAACTATTTAGTTTTGAAAAAGGAAGAGTAAAACTCTTGATTTAATTCAAGAGAAAGAAGAAGGTTTTGGAACCTTGAAGAAGGAAGAAAGAGCTCAGCTCTAATTTTTGTGGAGAGAATAAAAGGTATTTTTTTATTCATCATCATTTTGCCTTTTATAGGCTTACATATTTACATATAGCCCCTTGGGCTTTACAAAATGGCATTTTGCCTATTCCATGGCTCATGTGCCATTACATTTTTGCACATAAGCCATGGGCTTACAAAATATTGGCTTTATGCCCATTTTGTTTACATTCATGCACAAAAATTACATAAAAATTATTTGTTACATGATTTTTGTTGTTGGCATGGAGGAGGCTGGCCGCGGGCTCGACTTGGGCATGGGCCCGCTTGACCTGGGCTTGGGCCCACCTGGCTTGGGGTTGACCTTGACTTTGACTCGGTCAACGGGGGTGTAAATTTTTACCCCAACAAAGTGCCCCCCATCAATAAATGCACACAGCATATATGAGTCGTGTGCATGAAATTGATGGATCTTTTTTCACGTGGAGACGACTTGCTTTGGTTCCCACTTTTTTGGGACGCACTGCCCTTTTTACGACATGGACTGTCGACGCTTGACGCGTCTCCGAGACGGAGTGTCCGTGGTAGACGTTTCCCTGATCCGGAGTGATTTGGTTCCCGATTTGTGGGGAGCTCGCACTGCCCGTTTTACGACATGGACGGTCGACGCTTAACGCGTCTCCGAGACGGAGTGTCCGTGGTAGACGTTTCCCTGGCCCGGAGCGATCTGGTTCCTGCTTTGTAGGAAGCCTGCACTGCCTTTTTTGCGACATGGACGGTCGACGCTCTGTTACGGAGCGATTTGGGTTCCCAGTTTGCGGGAGCCTGCACTGCCCTTTTTGCGACATGGACGGTCGACGCTCTGATCCGGAGCGATTTGGGTTCCCAGTTTGCGGGAGCCTGCACTGCCCTTTTTGCGACATGGACGGTCGGTGCTGCCCTTTTAGCGACGTGGACGGTCGGTTCTGCCCTTTTTGCGACATGGACGGTCGGTGCTGCCCTTTTAGCGACGTGGACGGTCGGTGCTGCCCTTTTAGCGACGTGGACGGTCGGTGCTCTGATCCGGAGCGATTTGGGTTCCCAATTTGCGGGAGCCTGCACTGCCCTTTTTGCGACATAGACGGTCGACGCTCTGATCCGAAGCGATTTGGGTTCCCAGTTTGCGGGAGCCTGCACTGCCCTTTTTGCGACATAGACGGTCGACGCTCTGATCCGAAGCGATTTGGGTTCCCAGTTTGCGGGAGCCTGCACTGCCCTTTTTGCGACATAGACGGTCGACGCTCTGATACGGAGCGATTTGGGTTCCCAATTTGCGGGAGCCTGCACTGCCCTTTTTGCGACATGGACGGTCGACGCTCTGTTACGAAGCGATTTGGGTTCCCAATTTGCGGGAGCCTGCACTGCCCTTTTTGCGACATGGACGGTCGACGCTCTGATCCGGAGCGATTTGGGTTCCCAATTTGCGGGAGCCTGCACTGCCCTTTTTGCGACATGGACGGTCGACGCTCTGATCCGGAGCGATTTGGGTTCCCAATTTGCGGGAGCCTGCACTGCCCTTTTCGCGACATAGACGGTCGACGCTCTGATCCGGAGCGATTTGGGTTCCCAATTTGCGGGAGCCTGCACTGCCCTTTTTGCGACATAGACGGTCGACGCTCTGTTACGAAGCGATTTGGGTTCCCAGTTTGCGGGAGCCTGCACTGCCCTTTTTGCGACATAGACGGTCGACGCTCTGATCCGGAGCGATTTGGGTTCCCAATTTGCGGGAGCCTGCACTGCCCTTTTTGCGACATAGACGGTCGACGCTCTGATCCGGAGCGATTTGGTAGACGTGCCCCCGGCACGGAGTGTCGCTGTTTGACGCAAAGGTCGATGTTGGAATTGGATGGTTTGATTTGTTTGACTTGAGTTGACATCAGCATCGCTATACTGGAATATGGTACCAGGAGCGAATCATCATTCGTCATGAGAGAATTTTGGGATTGGTATTTTTGTCGGCATCTGCATTGCTGCACTGGAATAATGCCAGGAGCAACTCATCATTTGCCCCGGGAGGATTTGGGAATTGGTGGCTTACGAGACAGGTTTAGATCCCTGTCACCTAAGGCTTTTCAATTTTATGGGCCGTGAGGGTCCCATAAAAGCATTTTCTCCCTACGAGTCGAAAGGATCTCGTAGGTGTATTTTCTTCTTAGGAGTCGTGGGGACTCCTAAGTGTATTGCTCCTTTGTGAGTCGTAAAGATCTCACGTGGGAATTTTCTCCTCACAAAGTCGAGAGGACTTTGCGAGTGCATTTTTTTTTTTTTTTTTTTTTTACACGAGTTTGCGCCCTTTCGGGTTTTCACAAACTCGCCGGCAGTCCTGCTGTTTTTACTCACGGAGCCCTTTCGGGTTTTCATCCGTGCCCATTTTGCTTGTGGACATACCGTTCTTCTTTTTTTTGTTTTCCCTTTTTTTTTCTTTTTCTTTTGGAATCTTCCCTGCCGGTGGGACTTTGAATGTGGTCTCACCGGTAGGACTTGGGAGAGATTGGAATCGTTTTACGCCCGTGGATTGTATACGGTTTTGCAGGATGTATGATCCAGACCGTAGGGCCGTAAAAATTTTGGGACTTTGTTGGCGTCTGCATCGCTGCACTGGAATATGGTACCAGGAGCGACTCATCATTCGCCGTTGGGGTATGGGAGTTGGAATTTGGTTGGCGTCTGCATCGCTGTACTGGAATGTAGTACCAGCAGCGACTCATCATTCGCCGTTTGGGGATTGGGAAGCGATGGCTTAGGAGACAGGTTTGGATCCCTATCACCTAAGACTTTTCAATTTTATGGGCCGTGAGGGTCCCATAAAAGCATTTTCTCCCTACGAGTCGTAAGGATCCCGCAGGTGTATTTTCTCCTTAAGAGTCGTGAGGACTCCTAAGTGTGTTTTTCCTTGGTGAGTCGTAAGGATCTCACGAAGGTTTGTTCTCCTCATGCATCGTGAGGACACATGAGTGGGTCTTTCCAATGAAGCATAATTCCAAAGGCGGAGACCAGCCTCGTAACTGGTGGTTGCGGTGGGGCATGGGTATGCTGAGAATTATTTGAGCCCGTGGATTGTATACGGTAGTCAATTTGGGGACTGGCCGTAGGGCTGAAAGAATTTTGGGAAATTGGATTTTTGTTTGGCGTCTGCATTGCTGCACTGGAATAATGCCAGGAGCAACTCATCATCCGCCCTTTTTTTTTTGTTGTTTTTTTTTTTACCGCGATTGCTCTATCATTTCAGCTTTTCTTATCGCGAAGGTCGCGATCGCCCTATCATTTTGGCTATTTATTCGCGGTTGCCCCATCATTTCGGCTTTATTTTCATTTTCATTTTTACTCGCTGATTTTTATTGCGAGTTGCCCCATCATTTCGGCTTTTCTTTATTTTTCTTTTATTTACACATTTTTTTTTATTTACATTTTTTTTTACATTCCCAGTTTAACGACTTAGAGGTCGATTATTCCCAGTTTAATGACGTGGTGGTCGATTATTCCCAGTTTAATGACGTGGTGGTCGATTATTCCCAGTTTAATGACGTGGTGGTCGATTGTTCTCAGAGAAAGGCAGATGTCTGAGAGAATCGGTTTCACGAAGAACTTCGGTCTCCGTTTGTATGAAATTGGCGGTCGCACCTTGACTGTTTACTAACACGCCTTTGGACAGTTCTATCTCTCCTGCCTTGTATTGCTTTTCGACCCAATCTTTGAAGACGAAGCAGTCTTCAATGGCGTGACCTATCACTCTGTGATAGGGGCAGTATTTAGGGTCGTCGGTCCTATTCGCTTCCTGCGGTCTTTTTGACTCTGGCAGTTGTAGACCGTTCTTCAGGGCATCTTTGAATATTTTACGGATTTTGTCCCTTCTGAAGGAATAGACCTTATCCAGCTTCTCTTTCAGTGGAGATTCTCCTCCCTCTCCGAACATTGGCTTCCGAGGCTGGTTGGCGCTAGGCCCGCTCATCCCTTGCTTATTTCGGTTAGCCGAAGCATTGAAAGATTCAGAATCGTCGGGATCTCCGCCTTTGCGATTTTCTTCCTTTCGGTTTCTCCAGGACCTATTGTTATTTTGGGAATCCGAGGAGGACTCCTGCTTTGAGCGCTCCAGCATTTGAACTTTTCTGGTCAGTTCTTGGAATGTTTTGAGACCCGCAGTACATAGAAACGGGGCCATCCAGTTGTTGAGATTTCCGACGAGGAGACTGACAGATTGGTCCTGCTCTATCGGCGGTTCACATTTGACGGAGAGATTGCGCCATCGGGTTATAAAATCCGTGCTGCTTTCGTTGTTCTTGGGCTTGGTCCTTACGAGCTCGGCAATGGTGATCTTATCGCTGACGCTCATGAATCTTTGTCGAAACAAAGATTCCATTTGGACGAAAGTAGTAACGGAGCCATCCGGTATGCTCGCGTACCAGTCGAAAGCAACATCGGTCAGGCTATTAACGAACTGGCGGAGGAGAAGCGCATCATTGCCCCCAGTATTCCCGCAAGAGGCTTTGAAGTGGGCGATGTGTTGATTCGCATTTCCCGTCCCATCGAATCGTCCGAATTTAGGGATGATATAGCCGCTAGGAAATTCCACCAGATCATACTGAGCAGGATATGGTCTCCCACTACTGCTGATATCTTTTTGCGCTTCGGCTTCGGCCACCAATGTTTTGACTTTGCTGGCAACCAAATCCATGATTTGATCTTGAGTTAGCGGGCTACTGTCATTGGTAGCCAAGACATTTCCTGAGATAGGATGCGATTGACTTTCATGAGGTCCGCCCACTTTTGGATTTGAGGGAATAGGCGTCGGTTGCTTTGTTGGTGTTGATGGCCTTGCCCCCAGCTGGGGCCAAGGAAATTCGTTCAGACACCGACTTGCGTTTGGGTTGGGGCGCCCTTGAGATCACCACATTTGGTCTCCTGCCTTTCGAGACCGGTTTGTCTGCCACCGGGGCTTGAGGAGCTGGGATGGCGCCAACTGGCATGAACATGATAGAGCCGAATGGTAGCAGCGGCTCCTCCCATTGTCGCGCAAGACTGGCCGGGAGGACCGTCCTGGAGTCTATCTTCATCGTGTAAGAGACGGGAGCTGAGTTCATCATCGAAGACATCATCGAAAGGTGATTGCTTGGAAATCTGCATGAAAAGGCATTATTTTTAGTATAAATACAGGTATGTATATTGATTGAGTTCGCATGAACGCTTAACCCGAAATATGGGAGGAGAGATCAAAGTCCCACCGGGCGTGCCAGAACCTGTAGGGTGTTTTTCGTCACCCCATTGAGATGGGAATACGCGCGCGCTTGTCAGGCGTACTACAGATTCCCCCTGCCTAGGGTAGGCCGGGGTTTAATGATTGTGGGGATCCGAATCTTCGGCAGCCGCGGACTAAGCTGCCGTTAATTACCCCTCGCCTTTGGGGCGAGGGAACCTCCGATTAACGGGTTAAACTGGTCATGCGAACTCAATGTGCGGTGTGCGTGTGTTCTGTTTTGAAAAGGGGGTTTTGGATATATCGGGAGCCACGCAGAGTTTTTACGGGGGTCCCGCTATCCGGATAGCGGGCTGGGGGTCAAGGGGGCTAGTAGCCCCCTTGCGGGGTTCGGGGCAGCGCCCCGGCCCGAAAATTTTTTTGAGGGGGGAGAATGTTGCGGAGTATGTGTATGTGTACATTTATATACATATGTATATATATATGTACGTACACAAAAGAGGGGGAAAAGACATCCAAGGGATGCACAGGTGCGCAAGCGCGCGCGCCACGTGTCGGCACGCGGGCGACTTGCGCACTTGCGCAGTTGCGCAAGCGCGCGCGCCACGTGTCGGCACGCGGGCGCCTTGCGCAACTGCGCAGTTGCGCAAGCGCGCGCGCCACGTGTCGGCACGCGGGCGACTTGCGCACAAGCGCAGTTGCGCAAGCGCGCGCGCCACGTGTCGGCACGCGGGCGCCTTGCGCAACTGCGCAGTTGCGCAAGCGCGCGCGCCACGTGTCGGCACGCGGGCGACTTGCGCACAAGCGCAGTTGCGCAAGCGCGCGCGCCACGTGTCGGCACGCGGGCGACTTGCGCACTTGCGCAGTTGCGCAAGCGCGCGCGCCACGTGTCGGCACGCGGGCGACTTGCGCACACAACAGGCTTTTAGCCTAAAAAGATTTCTCTGAAGAGAAATCAAAGAGGAGTTAGACTCCTGAGTGTTTTTTTTTTTTGTTGGGTTAATGGAAGGGTTCTTCTTCTTTCTCCTGTTGCTTGCTGGATCTTGAAGATCAAGAGATGTAAAATCTCAAAATCTCTCCTTTTTAAGATCTGATGGCAGATCCAAGTTCCCCTTTGTGGGTTTTGTGGTGGAAAACTATTTAGTTTTGAAAAAGGAAGAGTAAAACTCTTGATTTAATTCAAGAGAAAGAAGAAGGTTTTGGAACCTTGAAGAAGGAAGAAAGAGCTCAGCTCTAATTTTTGTGGAGAGAATAAAAGGTATTTTTTTATTCATCATCATTTTGCCTTTTATAGGCTTACATATTTACATATAGCCCCTTGGGCTTTACAAAATGGCATTTTGCCTATTCCATGGCTCATGTGCCATTACATTTTTGCACATAAGCCATGGGCTTACAAAATATTGGCTTTATGCCCATTTTGTTTACATTCATGCACAAAAATTACATAAAAATTATTTGTTACATGATTTTTGTTGTTGGCATGGAGGAGGCTGGCCGCGGGCTCGACTTGGGCATGGGCCCGCTTGACCTGGGCTTGGGCCCACCTGGCTTGGGGTTGACCTTGACTTTGACTCGGTCAACGGGGGTGTAAATTTTTACCCCAACAGATGTGCTTCATTTGTTTATTGCTAAAATGGTGTGATATTTTTATTTGATGGTTGAAAAAGGTTATGAAGACATTCTCTCCTTTATTCTACACTTGACTCATTTGGTATTATGGCAACCTCTTCATCATCCTCTTTCTTTTTCTTCATTTTCTCTCTTGAGCTTTATGTTTGAGAGAAAATGAGAGTGGAAAATTCCTACATCCCCACTCTCCATTCCTATCAATCTTGGAGCATCGGTTGCTTTACTAGGTGAAGCTGGAGCTTGGATCAGTTCTGTTACGTCTCGCTTCCCAAAATACGGAATGCGGGGGGTGACTAGGCTAGCTATGCTCTTACGGTCAAGAAATAATTCTGCCGTAGTCACACTTCGGCTTCTAGTATTACATGGTAATCAGTAAACACAACACTAGAGTAAAGCGAATCACAGTTCATAACTTCATTACATTAAAATAATAGAGTTCAGGATACATTTATTTGCATGAAGGAAATAACTAACTAAAGAAATAACAGTGTTCTTATAGCAAGAAAAGTCGATGGCACTGATGTCGTAGTCTAAACCTCCGCGATCTCGAATGACATGTCCTGCTCCTGGGCTGGGTCCACTTCGTCCTCTGAGCATGCACACTCAGGTCGTCAGGGCGACACATATAGAAATAAATATATAGTGTGTACTATGTTATTAAACATGAAATGTGCGGCAGAATACATAAACATGAGAATAATGAATATCAAGTGAATATGAACGGTACGGTATATGTATCATGTCAGTAATCCACGTAATATGTATGTCATTACCTATTGGTCGCTAAGTCAAATGAAATCAATCAGTGGAAAGGATGCTCGTGTTTAACAAGGGTCTCATGCATGCCCGAGACTACGGTCCACTGTTGTCCAGGACATATAGTGCATAACTCGAACTCGAATGTCTATAAATTGAATACAAACTTGAATTTAAACTCGAACACTAATCCAACTCGAACCCAAACTTGAACACTAACATGAACTCAATCTACTCGCAGTAACTTGATTCGACCCAGGATTGCAACTGTCATGACTCGCATTCTATTTGACTTACTCGACTTCATTTTTCAACTTTTGTAATCTATGGTTTCGATCAAGTCATGTTATATTTGACCAAGCAAATTTACCAAGGATATCTTATAGTTATAATATATATTATACTCGGGGTGTTTGTGATAGTTTCTTGTGTGAATCCAACAGAGCTTCAAGAGTCCCGTATTAACTTATTTCTCTATTTACTCGAATCTCAGTTGGGTCGACTCTTCCACAGTTTGGAGTCCCGATGCTAACACATGAAATAGGCCCGTATTTTCTTGCTCTTGGGGCCTCACTCTTGAGCTCGTGAATACTTCTACGGTTGCGTTGACATTCACCCTTAGAACTTAACGTTAACATAGTGACCATCTATAGTGCATATAACCATGTTCCTTTATATATACTCTTACTCGTCATATACATTATTTCATGATTATTCTATACTTATCACTTTCCACTTTACCTTTGGGACTTACTGAGCACTAGTTCGCTGACGGGCATTCCACCTACCATTGTTTTCTTGAAATATTCGTTAGATACCGAGAAGGTGGACGCTACAGAGGAGGAGTACGATCAGATCGCGGATCAGGTTTTAGACTAGCTACCTTTTTCTTCAGCTTATGTATGTCATCCGTGTTGGGTTACGGTAGCGCCCCGACCATCAAACCGTGACCAAATGCAGAACAAAAATTTACAAAAACTGATGCTACCACAACCCGATACCCGGATCTACCCTAAACCCTATACTAGAAATATGTAAAACAAGGAGTTAGATGGTTATACCGAGTTGATCCGTGTCCTTCGGTCTTTAACCATCATCCTAAGCTCCTAATGGTCGTGGATCGAATTTGGTTGCCGGTCTTTCTCCATCTACGATGATCCACCCGAGGGAAATGGCGCAAGCTTCAGCCTCGCCAAGCGAGGTAACCGATGCTCCAAGGTTGCTAACAATGGAGAGTGGAGGTGTAGGATTATCTCACTATAATTTTTCTCTCATCAAAATGCTCCAAGAGCAACTCAAGAAGAAGAAGAAGGAGGTAAGGAAACATGTGGCATGAGCAACTAAAGAAAAATGGCTAAGTGTTTCTCCAGGTGAGAATGTAATGAAGCAAGTGAAGAAAAATCAAAAGCATGGCATGTAGGAAAAATATGGTGGCTGCCTCTCTCAATCATGCACCCAAAATATCTCTTCACAATTTACAATAAACAAATCCATGACATACCTCTCTACTTGCCATACAATGTTCATGCCACCTCACCCCTTCCACCTCATTTCCCAAAATGATTTTCTAAAAATAAAATCAAATAATAAGGTGTCAAATCTTCTGGAAACTATTCCGTATAAATACAGAATACAACCTGGTATACGTATTGAAATACATATACGCGTATTCATACAAAAATACGAATAGCCAAGAGAGAAAATGAATAGTGAACAATAATACTAGAATACATATATATAAATACATATATAGATTATTAAATTAAAACCTGATTTAATAATCTGGCTCGGTCCCTAGCCGCTAGTATTATTAACCGTCCGATTAAAGTCTGTGCAGCCTGTACACATATTTAATCGGACACCTGTATGTACCAACATACGTCATCTACACCATATCGCCTGAACCGTGAAAACCCTCTGTGTTGGACTCTAAAGACTCGTCAATACGCTGGCAGTGGGTTAACCACAAGCACGTCAACGGGTTTAACCACAAGCATGTCAGAGGCACTAGCTGTACATAATGGCTACCCAGGTATTGAGAGAAAGGAAGGCCGGCGAGCAAACTCATCCATACCCCTACCGAGCCTGACAGTGACAATCTCCATACAGTCCGGTCTGTTCTTCTAAGAGTATCGCATATCAAGTCTAGGGGGTGGATAAAATCAGACCCCTAATAACGCGATAATTCGTGTCGGTATGAAACCCATCACCACCTGAGAAACTACTGATCCTAAATCAGTAATTCTCTACTACCTTGGCCAAGGATTTCTGGTGATGGCCACCCGTGCACTGAGCGACATCAACCCCCAATACCGGGAGAGACGAATCCCCGACGATCCGCTCACTGCCTCCATATGACTCATGACTGTACCCAACTAAAACCTATTTGCACGACTCGTTTGAGACGTGGTAGGGTAGTAATCAAAACACAGTGGGAACTCACACGAGACAAATGACGATCTCAGGTCGATAGACTAAGCTGTACTCATGTCACCTGGAAACTGCTATTTGACAATAGGTATAATACCAACTAGCAGGTTCCCGGCGAGTCCGTACAGTATACTCATAACCCAATGAGCATATGTATACTATCTTAGATGACTAACTGACACCAATGGCTTGTGAGACCGGCCACCGCCCCTCGTCGGGGTCTCGATAAGCATACACTAGTCTACTCTGGAGTACTGATGCCCAGTCTCGATACTCCCACGACTAGGGACATTTAAGGATGTGCTTATAGACAACCCAGCTCCCACGTATATGGTCTCCATCATAATGCTGGTAGTCAAGCAAGAATCCTATGGGCTCTATCAGCATGTAATAGTGATCTGTAAGGTCACCTAAAGCATGTACATGATGATAAAGATAAACCAGATAGTATACTATCATCTCAAGTAAGGTTGTTCTACCAGTATAGGTCTTCCCTCAATCATCGCAATCACGTGCCTGCGATTCAATAATTGACTTGACGGCACTATAGCCAACAATTCGTTTAGGCATTTCTTTTATTGTATTTACTTTTCAGTTGAACTCATGTATCTGTAAATATTTCAAGTTTGAATGTAAATAAAGATATTTGTTGAAAATTGTACAGTCTCTATTTATTCTTACATTGTGTATTATTGTTTCAATAAACTTAGTATATTTATTTAGGGAATGACCTTATTTGAATAAATATGCCGCGAGCTTGCCACATCATTATTTCTGTCTACTGGGAAGCGGGGCGTAACAATATCAATGAGAAAAGACTAGCTAAGTTAAATAATGATGGATATTTTGATCCATTTGAATTATCATCTTATGAAACTTGTCAGTATTGTCTCAAAGAAAAGATAACCAAAACTCTGTTCACGGGACACGGAGAAAGAGCTACAAAGCTCTTGGGACACATACACAGTGATGTGTGTGGTCCAATGTCTATATATGCAAGGTGTGAGTTCTCATACTTCATTACATTCATTGATGATCTCTCTAAGTTCGGATATGTATTTCTGATGAAACAAAAATCTGAAACTTTTGAGAAATTCAAAGAATATAAAAGCGAAGTAGAGAACCAGACTAGAAAAAGTATTAAAGTCCTACGATCCGATCAAGAAGATGAATACCTGAGCACATAATTTCTTGATTTTCTAAAAGATAATGGTATTATCTCTCAGCTTACTCCTCTGTATACACCACAGCATAACAGTGTATCAGAGTGGAGGAACTGCACCCTTTTGGATATGGTTCGTTCTATGATGAGTAATGCCGAGTTTTCTTTTTCATTCTTGGGATATGCGCTTGCAACAGCAACATACCTATTGAATGATTTTCCATCCAAATCAGTGCCCAAGATACCAATTGAAATATGGAATGGTAAGAGACCATATCTTAAATGATTTAAGATATGGAGTTGTCCGGCTTATGTTAAAAAGCATAATCCGGACAAACTTGAGGTATGATTAGTTTTGTGTAAGTTTGTGGGATATGCAAAGAATGGTTATAGATATATGTTCTACTACACCGATGAGTAGAAGGTGTTTGTTGCTCAGCACGCCACAATTTTAGAATGGAAATTTCATGCAAAAGAAATAAGTGGAAGTATGGTAGAACTGGAAGAAATTCCGAAACTACAAACTGTGACTGAAGATTTGATAGAACCTCAAGATTTGATAGTCCCGGACGAAGCTCAGCCCATTCGTAAATCTAGTAGGATTTCTCATCCGCCCGAGACATACTACAGCTTTCTCATAGATGGGGATTGAGAGGATTGCATCTTAGAAGAATATGATCCTACTAGTTTTGTGCAAGCAATCACCGGTAGGAACTCGGTAAAGTGGCTGGATACTATGCGATATGAAATGGAGTCCATGTACACCAACAAAGTTTGGACTTTGGACTTTGGACGTTGCACCACCAGAGGTAAAACCCATTGGCTGCAAATGGATCTTCAAGAAGAAGAATGGTGCAGATAGACAAGTTGAAACCTATAAAGGTAGATTTTTTGCAAAAGGTTTTCGTCAAAGACCTGGTGTGGACTATGACGAAACCTTTTCTCCAGTGACTATGCTGAAATCCATTCGGATCCTACTTGCCATTGCTGCCTTCCATGACTATGATATTGTTGGATATGTATGTCCTAGAGGCCTGTATTGTATAGAATGCTAGGGATATGTATGTACAGGACAATCTTGCTCAGTTGTATATAATATATTATTTGAATTGTATTTATCTTAATATGTGTATTTTTTTCACTTGTTGCTTTATATTACTTACACATATTTATAAAGACTCGACAAAGTAGTATACTATTTTGGTTTGTCTTTATCTTAACATGTGCATATGTTATACTCGATATCACATATGGCGGATACATGTTGATAAAGCTCATAGGATTTTTCTTGACTACCAGCGTTATGATGGTGATCATACTTGTGGGAGCTCAGTAGTCCATAAGCACATCCTTAAAGGTCCCAAGTTGTAGGAGTATCGAGGCCGGGCATCGATATTCCATAGTAGACTTGTGTATACGTTTCTAGACCCCGACGAGGGACGGTGGTTGGTCCCACAGCCATTGGTATGATCACCTAAGATTGTATACAGGTGCTCACTGGGGTTGAGTACACTGGACAGACTCACCGAAAACATCTAGATGGTATTATACCTATCGTCAGATAGCGGTTCTCAGGTGACATGAGTATAGGTTAGTCTTTGGATCTGAGATCATCATTTGTCTCGTATGAGTTCCCACTGTGCTTTGATCACTACCCTACCACGGCTCTACTGAGTCGTGTAAATGGGTTTTGGTTGGATACAGTCCCTAGCCACATGGAGGCAGTGAGTGATTGTCAGGGATTCATCTCTCCCGGTATTGGGAGTCGATATTGAACTGTGTCCGGTTAGCCAGAACCATAAGACCTCGGCCAAGGTAGTTGAGATTTACTGATGGATAGATCAGTAGTTTCTTAGATTGGTCCTGAGCCAAATCAACATGACTTATCAGGTCAGTAGGGGTCTGACGTTTACCACCTTCTAGACCCGGTATGCGATACTCTTAGACGAAGAGATCGGACTGTACGAAGATTGTCATGAATAGGCTCAGTAAGGGTTCGGATGAGCTTATTCGTTGGCCTTCTTTTCAACAGGTACCAGGGTAGCCGTTACGTACAGCTAGTGCCGCTGACGTGCTTGTGGTTAAACCCATTACCAACGTACTATCGAGTCTTTAGAGTTCCACACAGAGGGTTTCTATGATTGAGGCGAAACGATGTGGTGGTCGTATATTTATACGTGTAGGGTTCCGATCGAAAGATAATACTAGCCGGTTTAAGATTAAGCCGGATTATTAAATCATGTATTGATTTAATAATTTACATATATATTTCGATATGTGTATTCTAGTGTTATCCAGGTTTTCGATCGGACGGTTGATAATACTAGCGGGCTTAGGATTAAGCTGGTTTGTTAAATCAGATATTGATTTAATACTAGTATTATATTAGTAGTATTATTCTATCTCTTAGATATCCGTATTTTGGTATGAATACGGGTATGTATATACGGTAGAAAGTATTTTGTATTTATACAAATTATCTTCTAGAAGATGACACCTCATCATGCATTTTTCAATTTTATTGAAAATAGAAAATGAGGTGGAAAAGGGTGAGATGGCATGAAGCATGGCTTAGGTATTTATTGTAAATACTATTGGAGTATGGTTGTGTTTTTAAATAAAAGAAAAATACTTCATATGAAAAAACCTTAGCCATTCTTCTTCTCATGAGATCATTCTTCACTTGCCCCTCTCTTTCATCTTCTTAAGTTCATTCTCTTGTTCTATCCCTTATCACTCTCATGTATTGAGAACTAAAGGGATTTGAGATAGAAAATTACTACTAAACATAACCACATCATCTAAGTAAACTAGATTAGCAAACTAGTTTACTTAATTTGCTTCTTTTTGAAGTAGGAGCTTGAATTAAGAACCTTTAGGTGGATCACCTGTAAGTCGATATCGCGTACCCCGCGAGTCCGTGGGGAGGCAGAATACACTAAAAACGATTTTTTCTATTTCAAAAGAGTGGCTTCGCAACATTGACCAAGACAACCCAGGATCTTAATTAAACTATAACTAGCTACGACTAATTACAAGAAGGTTTCTAACTACTCGGTGAGAGTTATACCTTCTCGATCAAGTCTTTCGGGTCTTTTTTTTTCCTTCTTAGCTTCTTGGTTCAAGCTTGAATCTTCTTCTCCTCTTCTTGGCTCCTAGAAAGGTTGAATGGAACTCGATCGTCGGTCTCCTCTTTGTCGAAGATGATTCACCCGAGAGCCTATGGTTTAAGCTTCAACCTCAATTGTGAGGTAACTAAGATGTCTAGTTTGCTAGACTAGACAACTTAGAAGATGTAGAGAAAGATGAATAGAGTATTTTATCTTAAGAACCCTAGGATTCACAACTCGTGTAAGGTTTAGGGTTTGAGGAAGAAGGAGGAGAGAAAAATTGGAGAGAGAATGAACAAGTGCAAATGAGCTAGGGTTGTGTAGGATAAGAGAATGGCTAAGTCTTTGCAATCATCAAGCATGGATTATTTTCCATAGAAAATAAGCAACCATGCTTGAGTAGTAAAGTCAAATGAATAAATAAATAACTTAGCCATGCTTTCATCCATGCCACAAATATCTCCAATTTTCACCTCATTAATCTATTTGCATTAATAGATAAATCTAATAATAAGGTGTCTCCTTCGAAAAGCACGTCTTGTGAAAATTACAAGAATTCCCTCACTGTATATACATACCCATATTCGTATTTCGAAAGATACGAATACAATAAGATAATAATAATCCAATAATATAATACTAGGACCCGGCTTAAACCAAAACCCACTAGTATTATCCGTCCGAATAACATCCGTGTAGCCAGTACACGTATATGATCGGAACCCTGCCGTAAAACCATATGGTCTTTACATCGTTTCGCCTGAACCAGGGAAACCCTCTATGTGGGACTCTAAAGACTCGACAGTACGCTGGCAGTGGGTTTAAACAAAAGTCCGTCAGCGGCACTAGCTGTACGTAACGGCTACCCAGGCATCTGTCGAAAAAGAATGCCGACGAGCGAACAACCCCTTCTGAGCCTATCCGTGACAATCTCCGTGCAGTCCGGTCTGTTCGTCTGAGAGTATCGCATGCAAGGTCTAGGGGGTGGAAAACGTCAGACCCCTTATAACCAGGCAAGTCGTGTCGGTGTGGCTCAAGACCATCCGAGAATCTACTGGTCCTACTACCAGTAATTCTCAATTCGCCCTGGCCAGGGACTTATGGTGTTGACCAACCGATCATTGTGCGACATCGACTCTCTATACCGGGAGAGACAAATCCTAACAGTCGCTCACTGCCTCCAAGTTGCTCGGGACTGTACCCAACTAAAACCTGTTTGCACGACTCAGTAGAGTCGTGGTTGGGTAGTAATCAAACCGCAGTGGGAACTCACACGAGACAAATGACGACCTTAGGTCGATAGACTATCTACACTCATGTCACCAGAGAACTGCTATCTGACGCTAGGTATAATACCATCTAGCAAGTCCTTGGTGAGTCCGTCCGGTGTACTCACCTCCAGTGAGCACCTGTATATAATCTTAGGTCCACCTCACCAATGGCTGCGGGACCAATCTATCGCCCATCGTCAGGGTCTAGATATGTATACTCTAGTCTACTCTGGAGTATCGATGCCCACTCTCGATACTCCTATGACTAGGGACACTTTAAGGATGTGCCTATCGACTACCCAGCTCCCACAAGTATGATTGCCATCACAACGCTGGTAGTCAGGAAAAGATCCTACGGGCTTTATCAACATATATACAAGATATGAAATACTAAGTAAAATAAATCACATGTTAAGATAAAGACAAACCAAATAGCGTACTATCATATCGAGCAAGATTGTCCTGTACATACATATCCCTAGCATCTTATACAATGAAGGCCTATAGGGCATATATATCCAACAATCTCCCGTTTCAACTAAGGCCTATAATTGGCGCAATAAGTACCCACTGTCTGCACTAGAGCCAGTTGCTGGAGTACCGCATGCCCAACATCTCGAACAGTCTCTCGAACTGGACTTGAGGGATGACCTTGATGAATGGATCAGCCGTGTTGTCCTTTGTATCTACTCTCCGCACCTCGATCTCCTAGCGATCCACGATCTCCCTGATCAGGTGATACCGCCTCAAGATATGTCTGGATTTCTGATGCGATCAAGGTTCCTTTGGCAAATCCATGGCTCCATAGTTATCACATTACAAAGGTATTGGATTAGCAATGGATGAAACCACCTAAAGTTCATAAATGAACTTCCTCATCCAGACTGCTTCTTTTGCGGCATCACTAGCAGCGATGTACTCAGCCTCCTTCGCCGAGTCTGCTACGGTATACTGTTTAGAACTCTTCCAACAAACCGCCCCTCCGTTGAGGGTAAACAAATAACCTGAGACAGATTTAGAGTCATCCTTGTCACTTTGGAAGCCAGAGTCGGTAAAAGCCTTGATCTGGATGTCCCCATTACCGTACACCAGGAACATCTTCTTAGTCCTTCTCAAGTACTTAAGAATGTTCTTTACTGCTATCCAATATTTCTTACCTGGGTTGGACTGATACCTGCTTACGATGCTAAGTGCGTAAGCTACATCTAGTCTGCTACATAATATCGCATACATTATTGACCCTACCACCGAAGCGTAGGGTACAATGCTCATGCGAGCCCTCTCCTTATCAGTTTTGGGAGACATCTCTTTGGAGAGGATGATTCCGTGACAAGCGGGAAAATCGCCGCACTTAGAATCTTCTATACTAAATCTCTTTAGTACGGTGTCAATGTATCTTGACTGTGAAAGTCCCAACATTCTTTTAGATCTGTCACGATAGATCTTAATCTCCAGAATGTATAAGGCGTCACCTAGGTCTTTCATAGAGAACTTCTGTGACAAGAACAGCTTAGCCGATTGTAGCATAAGAATGTCATTTCCTATCAGGCGAATTGTTAGCTATGTGTATGCCTTAGAGGCCATTATTGTACATATGATGTATATTATAGTGGATGCTTGGACATATATAGAGAGGACTTTCTTGCTCGACATGATAGTATGCTATATGGTAGCTCTTTGTCTTAAAATGTTGACTTGTATTGTTATACTGTCTTGCTCTCACATGTTGACGAAGCCCTTAGGATGTGTACTTTATTACCAGGACTATGATGGAGATCATACTAGTGGGGCCAGGGTAGTCCACAAGTACATCCTATAATTGTTCCTAGTCGAGGGTGTATCGAGACAGGGCATCGATACTCCAGAGTAGACTAGCGTATACGCTTCTTGACCCATATGATGGGCGATGGATGATCCCACATCCATTAGTGTTTGACATCAAAGGAGGTATACGGGTGCTCAGTGGAGACTGGATACACTGAACGGACTCGCCGAGAACTCCTAGTTGGTGTTATACCTATCATCAGATAGCAGTTCTCTGGTTACACTAGTACAGGTTAGTCTGTAGACTCGAGATTGTCATAGAGTGTTGTGTGATTCCCACTGTGCTTTGATTTCCACCTTACCACATTCAAGAGAGCGTGCAAAACGGTGGCTTTTGGGTACAGTCCCGAATCACATGGAGGCAATGAGCGATAGGAGGGGTTTCGTCTCTCTCGGTATTGGGGGTTGATGTTGCGCTGTGCTCGATTGGCTATAACTGGAAGTCCCTAGCCAGGGCTGCTATGGAGATCTACTGGTAAGTGTTATCAGTAGTTTCTCGACCCGTTATGAGCCTCACATCGGCATGACTTATCGGTTACCGGGGTCTGACGTTTACCACCTCTAGACTGGATATGCGACATATCATACGAAAAGACCGGACTGTACGGTAGTGTTACTAATTGGATTCACAGGAGTGTGAGCAGGCTTGCTTGTTGATCTTCTGATCGCTCAATACCTGGGTGGCCGTTACGTTTAGCTGACCGCTTGCGGCTTGTAGGTGTTTGATATGATCATCACCTACTGCCGGCGTATTGACGAGTCTTTAGAGTCCTATACAGAGGTTTTCTGGCTCAGGCAAAACGGAGTAGGAGCACATATATGATATGTGCGAGACCGAGATTAATACGAGTATGTGATACCGTATTCCATTCTCGAGATATGTGATATCGGCCGGTTATATGTGATATAGCCGGGTCATCGGATCAAGTGTTGATTCGATGAAATGATACATTTTATATTAGTCGGTTATATGTGATATAGCCGGATTATTAAATCAAGTGTTGATTTAATAATTTAATGTATAATTATATATTTGATATATTAAATTACATTAACTAATATATGGTCACTTAAGTATTTCTATTTCTCACTTTTGATACATTTAACATATATGTGATATATGTTTATTGTATTGTTTTCTTTTGTTACATAAATAATATATATGTGATATATATTATTGTGACATGCTAGGTTATATATGCAACATGGGTGTATGAGACTTACACCATATAAAAGATAATTATAAGGTTTTTATTTATTTAAGAAATTCAAAAATGAATGGAATTTGTCATGGTTGTTTTGAATAACCATTGACTTAGTCTAGCATTTTTGTTTTTCTTTAGATATTTATTAACCTGACCATTATCTCTTTACTATGGTTTATTCTCTACAATGGTTAGCCATGACATATACTTACCATGGTTGCATTTCTAACCCCACTCTCTCTTATTTTTCATTTGCTTCATCTTCTTCCTCAAAGCTCAAGAGAGCTCTCTAGGTTTTTGATAAAGAGAGAAAAATAGTGAGAAAAAGGATTCTAAAGTGGGAAAAATTCCTACTTCATCCTCCTCCTCCATACTAGCCATATAGTTTAGGGTGTTAGCTTGACTAGTTGCTTATAAGTGTAAAGATAGCTTGAGTCCGGTTTCCTCGAAGTAGATCATCTGGGATTTTGAAGACTTCTAGCAAGCATGCACCATTCGCCTTGTGGAGCCTCTCAGGAGTCCGGGGGTTCTTGGATCACGGCGAAGGGACCACTTCTCAGAGCATTTGAAGTGAAGGACCGGTCTACAAAGGTTGTATTCCGCAATCACTTAGTTGTAAAGTTGTTTACATAAGCCTTTGTCTAAATCTTGAGTTAAGATTCTAGGGTTAACGTTAACAAGCATGACAAATTTTTGAAAATGGCATGAATGATACCCCCCGAAACCTTGCTGTTGTGCTTAGTAACCTTACAGTGGTATCAGATCCAAGCTAGAGATTTAGACGTAATGTGTAGGATTACGAAACCGAAACTACTCCGAAACTTAAAACATCAAAACCTGGTTTATGTCGATTTTTATATGAGCTCTAAAAATTTTTTAAGCAACTGCAGAATGTTGTATGAGATATTATATGAACACAGAAGAAATTTGAACCCAAACGGCCGGTTTTTGGCCGAGCACATTACCTGAAAATCCGAGCAGTGGGAATTCTGGGTTCAAAATTTTTTTGTGTTCTGGTCTCTGGGTTTTGGTGTTTCTGGTGTTGTTTGTTTTTGCTAAATTTGCATGAGATGTTAATTTACTATAAAGGCAAGTCGGAGTGTTTCGTAGTCGTAATTCTAACAGTATTTCGGGTTATTTAGACGGTGTTAAAAAGTTCGAACGGATATCAGATACCCACTTTAACCCTTGCTGGAAATTTATTCAAGAGTTGGATTTTTTCCAAGTTGAAACATTCAAATATCGTGCAAGTGATTCAGTGGACCCTCTAGAAGAACAAAACCCTAACTCGATTCTTTGACCGTAAGAACCGCCGCTAAATCCTAGGGTTTGCGGTAGTTCCGCGGTGCCACAAATGAGGCTTTGGTTGACCCTTCTATGGCTGGTCCATTGGCATCGTGGCATGTGATGGATACTTTTAAACTACGCTCAAGTGTTGAGCTTTTTGGGTAATTTTGGGTGTTTGTTGATTCGATCAAAATATTTAACATCGTCTAGCTTTTTCTGGAATGTGATACAATATGTGGAATTCATATAGTTAGGCATGAAATGCGAAGTATGTGATATTTCGGATTTATGATGTCTAAGCTGATTGTGGATTCCAAATGTTATAGTTTGACATTTTCTTTTCTGCAACCGTAAGTGTAATATGTGGTGTATCGCCGGTTTCGTTGCTATACATTAACGACAATTGGGATACGCATATTTACTTACGTTGATGACATGTGATGTTATGTGTTGTTATGATATGGTATATTGGATCATCGTGTTCTGAATAGCCGGGGGTTTTATGTGAGATGAGAGTTTTTATTTTCATTCATGTAAAATTCATTGTATGTAATATTCTTTTATTAGGGCACTTCCGGGTTGAGGATGATGTCACCATTGTATAATATTTACTTTTCCGCATTAGGATAGACCCAAGGAGGGGAGAACAAGTAACCGGGTTGTAGAGTCCAGTGGGAGATCAACTCGAGAAGTCGAGTCCGGGTCTCCTAACTCTAGAATTGGTAAGGTTGCTTGCCGCTCTCGTAGGGGGTCTAGGGATGTGGGTTTGGCTATTCATCGCGACCGTGGAATCCGTGTCTTATACAGGCTCAAAATAAAACACGGACTTCCTAGTATATCCAATATTTCATATGTTTTCTTCTGCTGCTCTGTGATGTGATCACTGTGGATGCTGAGACAAATGGATATATATTATATATGAGATATATAGTAGACGCCGCTTATGTTTTGCACCCGCGCTAGTCCTGCCCCGCTATGCCGTTAGTTAAGTAACCTAACGGTGCATAACGGGACACTGTGGCGAATGCGGATGGTATAAGCGTACGTTGTATTTTCGTTTCTTCTGTGATGCTTAGGAAGCATAAATGATAGGACTTCATTAATGAGATTAATGAAAGAAAAGAAATCTACAAGATGTTGTAGAATCAAATTTTCAAAAAGGGCAGCTCTAGTTTTTGCTTTACATAGTGGTATTCCTTGTAGAATATCCATCACCTTATTCGATAAGGAAAGAGCCGAAATCCCTTCACCGGGAGTGACCTCTTTAGCGAAACTAGCAGATGCTACAACTCACTCGGTTTAGTTTTGATTGCTTCTATAGTTCTTGCTTTGCATAGTGGTATTTTTGAAATATCCTGCACCTTATTTGATAAGGAAAGAGCTGAGATCCCTTCCCCGGGGGTGACCTCTTTAGCGAAACTAGTAAAAGCCTCAAAAACACTCCTTTTCAAAAATCACTTGTTTCTACATTGATATCAAGTTCATTACGCTCATGGTTTTCTTAAAAACCTGCGTAGCCCTCCATCATTTCAGATAGGTGCTATTTTAGTATTCGTGCTACGATAGTTTGGCCTCCGTCAAGGCGTAGTGTACGGTAGATGATTAGTACTTATCTATAGCATGAGATGCGATTGGATTAGGGTATTCATACGGCGTTGTTTGGCCTCCGTCAAGGGTCGTGCGGGTGGATCTAATTCAATCAGGAAATGACGGGTTGAACTTGACTAGCGCCTTATGGGTAGTTTGGCCTCCGTCAAGGTCATAGGACGCTAGGGGTAAAAGTATTATCGGGAATTTCAAGTGTTGAAATTTGCAATGAGATTGCATACCTTCTATGAGATAGTTGGATCCCGATACCCACTGCGAGTAAGAGTTACTCCTGGGAGAGTTTTAGACAGGACAATTAGCCGATCAAGTAGGTGTCTAGAAAGGTGTTAACTGGGTTATGCCTCTGGGAAAACGAGGTTTATTTTAATTAGTTCCGTGCGAAAGCACGGGGAACCTCTCTCAAATTACCAACACTGGCCTGGCTGAAAGATTGGCAAACTTGTAAGGTGTAATTAATCCCGGCTAGTCTTACCTTTTAAGGTTTGAAGGAAGATTTGATAAAAACAGTGGGAGCCATCCTGATTAGATAAGATAAAAACCAATCTAATCTTGCAAGAGCATACGCTAAGTGTTTTCTTCTTTCTCTCCAGGTAGCGACCATGTCAGGCCTTAATCAAGATAATAATATGGATGTATTGACCGAACCCGCTTGTTATACTGAGCAGGGGAATGTTGGTTCCGTTTTTTCTTATAATTGTTATAAGACTGAACAGGAAATAGGAGAATATACGGATTCCCACGCCGCTCAAACGAAGAATAAGCATGTTGATGCATCTTCTTCGGGTGTGTTAGTTATCGAGAACTGTACTCTACGTCCTGGGCATTAGATACCGGATTAGGATCCCACATATGCAATATGTTGCATGGGCTAAGGAAAGGTAGAGAACTGGGAATGGGTGATCATTCCGTAAGAGTAGGGAATGATGCAAATGTTGCAGCCAAAGCAGTTGGAGAATATCACCTTGTATTACTAAATGGTAATACATTGATTCTGAAAGAATGCTATTATATACCGACCCTGATATGCAATCTTATATCAGTTTCTTTATTAAGTAAAGAAGGATATAAGTTTGTAATACAGGATAATGTTATGAACATCTTTCTGAATCAAAAGTTGATTGGATTAGGCTCGTTAAATAATGACATATACATTCTAGATTAAACCACAGTTCTTAATGTACAAAACACACACAAGAGGAAGAGTTCAGAAATGAACGAATACTTCTTATAGCATTGTAGACTAGGTCATATCAATGCGACACGGCTAGCTAAGTTACATAAGGATGGATATTTGAATCCTTTTGAATTTTCATCTTATGACACTTGCCAGTCTTGTCTCAAAGGGAAAATGACCAAAACTCCGTTTAGTGGACACAGAGAAAGAGTTACGGCACTCTTGGGACTGATACATAGTGATGTATGTAGTCCCATGTCTACACATGCCAAGAATGGTTCCTCGTACTTCATTACATTCACTGACGCTCTATCAAGATACAGACATGTGTTCCTGATGAAACACAAGTCTGAAGCTTTTGAGAAATTCAAAGAATATAAGCACGAAGTCGAGAACCAAACGGGTAAAAGTATTATGATCCTTCGATCTGATCGAGGAGGAGAATACTTGAGCAATGAATTCATGGACTATCTAAAAGAGAATGGGATTCACTCTCAGCTTACTCCTCTGTATACACCACAGCACAACGGTGTATCGGAACGGAGGAATTACACCGTATTAGATATGGTGCGCTCTATGATGAGCACCGCTGAGTTATCTATTTCCTTTTGGGGTTATGCTCTTGAAACTGCAGCATACCTATTGAATAGAGTTCCAACCAAATCAGTGCCTACCACTCCATATGAGATATGGAATGGGAAGATGCCATATCTTAATTTTATTCAGATATGGGGTTGTCCGGCCTATATGAAAACACAAAATCTGGACAAGCTCGAGGCAAGGTCAGTTCTGTGCAAGTTTATTGGATATCCCAAACATTCGCGAGGGTATATCTTCTACCATTCCGAGGAACAAAAGGTGTTTGTTTCTCGACATGCCACCTTTTTAGAAAAGGGTTTTCTTATGAAAGAAATTAGTGGTAAGGAGGTAGATCTGGAAGAAGTTCCAGCTACACAAACTGCAACAGAAGATTTGGTGGAACCAGAGGATTCAGTAGTTCCTGACGAACCTCAGCCGCTCCGCCGATCTAGTAGGGTTCCTCATCCACCTAAGAGATACTATGGTTTTCTCATTGATGGTGGGAGCGAGGACTGCATCATGGAAGGTGATGACCCAACTAGCTTCGAGCAGGCTATCACGAGTGGGGAATCTGTGAAATGGCTGGATGCAATGCGGTCTGAGATGGAATCCATGTACACTAACAAAGTATGGACTTTGGAATATGCTCCTAAAGGGGTAAAACCCATCGGGAGCCAGTGGATCTTCAAGAAAAAACTTTGTGTAGATGGAAAAGTTGAGACTTTCAAAGCTAGACTTATTGCAAAAGATTTTCGTCAACGACCATGTGTGGATTATGATGAAACCTTTTCGCCAGTGGCTATGCTTAAGTCCATCCGGATCCTACTTGCCATTGCTGCATACCATGACTACGAAATTTGGCAAATGGATGTTAAGACCGCCTTTCTAAATAGTAATTTAAAAGAGAGCGTGTACATGACTTGGCCAGAGGGCTTCATAGACAGTGGGAGCAGTGGGAAGGAGTGCAAGCTGCTTAAATCCATCTACGGGTTAAAACAGGCATCGCGAAGTTGGAACATCTGTTTTGATGTGGTAGTCAAAGAGTTTGACTTCATCATGAACGTAGACGAACCTTGTATATACAAGAAGGTGGCAGAGAGTAAGGTTGTCTTCCTCATATTGTATGTGGATGACATACTCTTGATAGGAAATGATGTTCCTATGCTACACTCGGTCAAGCTCTTCTTATCACAAAGATTCTTAATGAAAGATCTAGGTGATGCCTCCTACATCTTGGAAATTAAGATTTATAGAGATAGATCGAAACGGATACTGCCAATCCAGGTACATTGACACCATACTAAAAAGGTTTAGTATGGAAGAATCCAAGCGTGAGAATTTACCCACGGTCTCTGGACTCACTCTCTCCAAAGAGATGTCTCCCAAGACTGATTTAGAGAGAGCTCGCACGCAAGGGATACCCTATGCTTCGGCGGTAGGCTCTATCATGTACGCAATGCTATGTACCAGATCCGATGTAGCATACTCACTTAGTATAGTGAGTAGGTATCAAGCAGATCCTGGAGAGAATCACTGGACAGCTGTGAAGAACATTCTCAAGTACTTGAGAAGGACTAAAGAGATGTTCTTGGTGTATGGTAACGGAGAACTCCAAGTGGAGTCCTTTACCGATTCGAGCTTCCAGAGTGATAAGGAAGACTCTAAGTCAGTCTCGGGATTTGTCTTTACTCTCAATGGAAGGGCGGTTTGTTGGAAGAGTTCCAAACAGGAAACCGTGGCAGACTCGACGATGGAGGCTAAATACATTGCTGCCAACGATGCTGCTAAAGAGGCTGTCTGGATGAAGAAGTTCATCACCGAACTTAGAGCGGTTCCGTCTATTGAGCATCCAATACCTTTGTATTGCGATAACAATGGAGCAGTGGCTTTGGCCAAGGAACCCAGATCCCATCAGAGATCCAGGCATATTCTGAGGCGGTATCACCTGATCTGGGAGATAGTTGATCGCCGAGAGATCAAGGTCAGGAGAGTTAACACGAAGGACAACACAGTGGATCCATTCATGAAGGACATACCCCAGATACAATTTGAGAGACTCTTCGGGATGTTGGGTATGAGATACTTCAACAACCGGCCTTAGTGCAAGTGGGAGATTGTTAGTTATGTGTATGCCCTAGAGGCCATTACTGTACATATGATGTATATTATAGTGGATGCTTAGACATATATAGAGAGGACTTTCTTGCTCGACATGATAGTATGCTATGTGGTTGCTCTTTGTCTTAACATGTTGACTTGTATTATGATACTGTCTTGCTCTCACATGTTGACGAAGTCCTTAGGATGTGTACTTGATTACCAGGACTATGATGGAGATCATACTGGTAGGCCCAGGGTAGTCCATAAGTATATCCAATAATTGTTCCTAGTCGAGCGTGTATCGAGACAGGGCATCGATACTCCAGAGTAGACTAGCGTATACGCTTCTTGACCTATATGATGGACGATGGACGATCCCACATCCATTGGTGTTTGACATCAAAGGAGGTATACGGGTGCTCAGTGGAGACTGGGTACACTGAACGGACTCGCCGAGAACTCCTAGTTGGTATTATACCTATCGTCAGATAGCAGTTCTCTGGTGACACTAGTACAGGTTAGTCTGTAGACTCGAGATTGTTATAGAGTCTTGTGTGATTCCCACTGTGCTTTGATTTCCACCTTACCACGTTCAAGAGAGCGTGCAAAACGGTGGCTTTTGGGTACAGTCCCGAATCACATGGAGGCAATGAGCGATAGGAGGGGTTTCGTCTCTCCCGGTATTGGGGGTTGATGTTGCGCTGTGCTCGATTGGCTATAACTGGAAGTCCCTGGCCAGGGATGGTATGGAGATCTACTGGTAAGTGTTATCAGTAGTCGACCCGTTATGAGCCTCACATCGGCACGACTTATCGGTTACTAGGGTCTGACGTTTACCACCCATAGACTGGATATGCGACATATCATATGAAGAGACCGGACTGTACGGTAGTGTTACAGATTGGATTCACAGGAGTGTGAGCATGCTTGCTTGTTGATCTTCTGATCGCTCAAGACCCGGGTGGCCGTTACGTTTAGCTGACCGCTTGCGGCTTGTATGTGTTTGATATGATCATCACCTACTGCCGGCGTATTGACGAGTCTTTAGAGTCCTACACAGAGGTTTCCTGGCTCAGGCAAAACGGAGTAGGAGCACATATGTGATATGTGCGGGACCGAGATTAATACGAGTATGTGATACCGTATTCCATTCTCGAGATATGTGATATCGGCCGGTTATATGTGATATAGCCGGGTCATCGGATCAAGTGTTGATTCGATGAAATGATACATTTTATATTAGTCGGTTATATATGATATAGCCGGATTATTAAATCAAGTGTTGATTTAATAATTTAATCTATAATTATATATTTGATATATTAAATTACATTAACTAATATATGCCCACTTAAGTATTTCTATTTCTCACTTTTGATACATTTAACATATATGTGATATATGTTTATTGTATTGTTTTCTTTTGTTACATAAATAATATATATGTGATATATATTATTGTGACATGCTAGGTTATATATGCAACATGGGTGTATGAGACTTACACCATATAAAAGATAATTATAAGGTTTTTATTTATTTAAGAAATTCAAAAATGAATGGAATTTGTCATGGTTGTTTTGAATAACCATTGACTTAGTCCACCATTTTTGTTTTTCTTTAGATATTTATTAACCTAACCATTATCTCTTTACTATGGTTTATTCTCTACAATGGTTAGCCATGACATATACTCACCATGGTTGTATTTCTAAGCTCACCCTCTCCCATTTTTCATTTGCTTCATCTTCTTCCTCAAAGCTCAAGAGAGCTCTCTATGTTTTTGATAAAGAGAGAAAAATAGTGAGAAAAAGGATTCTAAAGTGAGCAAAATTCCTACTTCATCCTCCTCCTCTATACTAGCTATATAGTTTAGGGTGTTAGCTTCACTAGTTGCTTATTAGTGGAAAGATAGCTTGAGTCCGGTTTTCTCGAAGTAGATCATCTTGAATTTTGAAGACTTCTAGTAAGCATGCACCATTCGCCTTGTGGAGCCTCTCAAGAGTCCGGGAGTTCTTGGATCGCAGCGAAGGGACCACTACTCAGAGCATTTGAAGTGAAGGACCAGTCTACAAAGGTTGTATTCCGCAATCACTTAGTTGTAAAGTTGTTTACATAAGCTTTTGTCTAAATCTTGAGTTAAGATTCTAGGGTTAGGGTTAACAAGCATGACAAATTTTTAAAAATGGTATGAACGATGCCCCCCGAAACCTTGTTGTTGTGCTTAGTAACCTTACACGAATGTCATCAACATATAAAACGAGGAATACCACAGTTCTCGCTGAAATCTTTTTATAAATACAAGGTTCATCTACATTTTCGATAAAGTCAAATTCTATGACCGTCTCATCAAAGCAGATGTTCCAACTCCGCGATGCCTTCTTTAATCCATAAATGGATTTAAGCAACGTGCACACCTTTCTGCTGCTCTCATTGTCTGTGAAACCCTCTGGTTGATCCATGAAAGCACATTCTTCTAAACTTCCATTTAGAAAAATGGTTTTAACATCTATCTGCCAGATGTCATAGTCATGAAAGGCAGCAATGGCATGTAGGATCCGACTGGATTTAAGCATAGCCACTGATGAAAAAGTTTCGTCATAGTCCAATCCTGGTCTTTGACGAAAACCTTTAGCAAGAAATCTAGCTTTGTAGGTTTCTACCTGACCATACACACCAATCTTCTTTTTGAAGATCCTTTTGCATCCTACTAGTTTTACCCCAGTAGGAGAAAATTCCAAACTTGGTTTGTGTACATGGATTCCATTGGATCACATAGCATCCAGCCACTTCACCGAGTCTTTACTCGTGATAGCTTGATGAAAACTAGTCGGCTCATCATCGTCGATGATGTAATCCTCTCGATCCCCGTCTACGAGAAAACCGTAGTATCTCTCGGGCGGATGAGACTACCTACTAGATCTGTGGAGTGGCATGGGTACATCTTGTTCCATTGAAATCTCAGGTTCTACTAAGCTTTCAGTAATAGTTTGTGGTCCTGGAATTTCGTTCAGCTCTATTGCGCTCCCACTTATCTCTTTTTCGAGAAATTGAGTTCCCATGAAGAGGGCATGATGAGAAACAAAGACCTTTTGTTCCTCGGCGTGATATAAATAATACCCCGTAGAATTCCTGGGGTATCCCACAAACTTACACAGTACTGAACATGCCTCGAGTTTGTCCGGATGAACCTTTTTTTACAAAAGCAGGACAACCCCATATCTTTAGATACTTAAAACAGAGTTTCTTCCCACTCCATATTTCATATGGAGTGGTAGGCTCAAACTTAGTTGGTACCTTGTTTAATAGGTATGCAGCAGTTCTAGTGCATAACCCCAAAAGGAGGGCGGCAACTCAGCATTACTCATCATGGAACGCACCATATCAAGTAAGGTGCAATTCCGTCTTTCTGATACACCATTGTATTGTGGTGTGTATGGAGGAGTAATGTAACATTTCAGAAATATGAAATATTATTTTTGGAAATTTAATATTAAAATAATATATTTCGCGAAAACTACCCGATTTGCGAAATTGGGATTTTCGTAAAGTGGAATAAGTGTATACCAATATTTGGAAATTAATCGAAGATTAAAGTGATTTATTTATTTTTAAATGATATTTATCGGATTTTTGGAAAAATCCATATTTTTACGATTTTCATGATTTTGCACCATGTCATGTGCATGTGTGCATGTTGGATTTGTGACTTATGAGTTTTGAGAGTTAGAGAAAGAAAAGAGAAGGGAAAAGAAAGAAAAGAAAAGGAAATAATGAGTTAAGTGTGAATGGAATAAGAATTGATGCCATTGGGATTTTTATGAATGAAACAAAAGAGATTAGATATTTTGAGAGAGTGGTGAGTGTAGGGAGATATTTTGAGAGTGAGAGAGTGAGCCTAAGGGTATACTTGGCTGCCCATTTCCCCCATCTCCTCCATTTTTCTCCATGTTTTTTCATCTCCTTCATTCCCTCACTACCCCCATGCATCCTCTCCAATTCCTAACCCAAAACCCTATGTACCCTTCACATAAAACATGCACAACACCATTCTAAACCCTTAGAACCTTTCAAGTTTGGATTTTTAAAGACTTGGGCAACTCAAGAAAGTTCTTTAGTTGCAAATAAGGTAATCCATACACTTTAGTTTAGTTTTGGTGTTAAATATCGTCTTTTTAGTTTAGAATTTGAGTTAAATAGGTTTGTGATCTTGGAAAATTATAAGTTGCTGTCAAGTGGCCAATTGAGGTGTAGGAAGTGTTTACAAGACCTTAGAAAGTGTTCTATTGACCTGGAATTGAGTTTAGAACCCGATACACGAAGTTAGAATTAGTTCCGTGTCGATTTTGTGAAACCTTAAGGCCTACAGAGAATCTGGGATGACCTGGGAAGCTTATGAGAAAAACAAACAACTCTACAGATCTAATTGGACCAATAGGAAGCTATCCTGCAAGTACGAGCCCATTCCCTCACTAATGGGCCGAGCTCGCCGGATTTTGGGGCTATATGGCCGGCTAAATAGTGATGGTTGGTGTCTAGGTTGGTCCAGTAGCACACACACTCCATATACTACCCCATAGTATTGTTTGTTTAGGCTCTTTTCACTCGAATGAGAATCTGGGAGTGATTTCTTGAGTTGCTGCTTTAGTGTCGGGTTATGTTTTCCGATATTGGATTTCTTGGTTTTAGTATTTGGTATTGTATTTGGTTGTTGGGCGTTTGTACGTCAACAATAAGGGTTGTTTGGTTGGTTTTGCAAGCGTAGGCTATAGGTTCTAACCTATGAGCGCACCGTATGCCGTATCGGTTTTCGGACATTGATTTTGATGGTATTGCGATATGTGTTGATATTGTAGGTACTTTCGAGTGGATTCCGAGACGACGAAGCACATCAACTACGGCTAAGCAATGATTTTAGCAGGTGAGTAGATTTATATCTACGGGGGAAGTCGGGTGGATGGCGTATAGCACCCCCGCAAACATTGATATGGAAGATCGTTTGATTATTATATCCTGATAAATGATATGCGACGGACATGATTATAGGATTTAATAACGATAATATGATAAAAGTTGACACTAATGAACATAGTGACATATGAGAGTATGAAATGAGAAGTGAATCATGATAGGTACGAATTGAAAGAGAACGAGTATACGATGTGATATGATGACTTAGTGTGATATGTCGTTATATGGAAGCGAGTCGATATGAGATAGTTGATACCTTTGTCGGTCCACGATATGAGATTGATACAGATGTGACTTGGGATATAGGTATATAGACATATATAATGTTGCAAATCTTGAGTGATATGCCGTACGATAGATTATACCGTACGTAATGTTGTGAGGCTGGATGCCGATTGATAGATTCACCGACTCGGATATATTGTAGACACGTATACCTGGTAGCGTTTCTCTTACGATGTACCTTATTCTACGCTCATGATATTCGCATTGCATTACATATACCTGTGCTAGTACACCTACACCGTTATCGATGATGCGTATGTTACACCTACACAGATTGGCCGGCTCACACACCTTCATCACCGATAATTGCTATGTCACTAAACAGTAGAATTGCTACATCATGCCATGATATACTTGCTATGTTCATATCACTGTTCCACGTTGCATGAGATATACGGATATGCTTACCTTCTATTTTATGTCGCATACCTACATGCTTACACATATACCTTGCTATAGCTACATGTACATCATGCAAACATGTTTACATGTATACCCACATACTTTGCTATGGTTACTTATACCCTTATGTAGTATTGTATTGTCATTGACATTGAGACACTGATTATTGTGCTATTGCGCATATGAAATGCATCATACATACATGCTTACATGTAGATACACATATCTTGCTATAGTTGTAGGGATTCTATAGCACCACGCTAGATTTAGGGTTGCATCACACATGCTATAACAAAAATTTTAGAGGGTGCTAAACAATTCCATCCATGAATCGAACTAGAAAGATAGAGTAACAACTAGCTAGTATTATATACTACAAGTGTCAAACACTAAGTGAGAAGATGATAAAACCTTTGTAGACCTCCTCCTCGACTCCTTGGATCGATTGAGGTTTGAACCGGTTGGCTTGTGTCCTTCTGCGTCCACGATGATCCACAACGAAGTCTTTTTGCACCAAGCTCCAAGCTTCTCTTGATCAAGGAAGAAGAAGAAGCAAACACTCCAATCTAGTGGACTAAACTAAAGTGGAATGGTGATTTGGGTTTGGATCTCAATTAAAACCCTTTTCTTTTTAATACTTTCTCTTTCTTTTGAAACCCTAGTGAGCTTTGAGGAGAGAGAGGAAGAAGGAGATGGCATAAGCTAAACTCAAGAGAGAATAATGAGAATAATAATCATAACCCTTGCTTAAACTCAAGAGAGTAAGAGAGAGCTATCATGATAAACTATGGTTACATAATATCTAGATATTTTGTAACTAGAGTTTAAGGAAAACCATTGGCCAAAATCATGGGCAAATGAAACCATGGTTTTGACTTGTCAACACAAGAAAATGAGAGTTGAATAGTCAACCATGATTTCATTTGTCATTTTGCTTAATCTCAAATTAACAAAATATATGTATAAATATGTAACGATGTGAGTTTTGCATTGCCACCACCAATATATCATCAACCATGACACATGTATGCTTACATGTGTGCATGCACATCAACATATACATACACTCATGCATGCAACAAAAGAAATAGGTTTAAATAAATGTGCTAATGGACTTAATATTAAATCAACACTTGATTTAATAACCCGGTCATATCACATACGACCTGTCCAATAAAAAACGCCCGAATAAAATACGGTATCCTATACACGTATTTAATCGAGCTCCCGCGCATATCACATATGCACCCCAAATCATTTCGCCTGAGCTAAGAGACTCCTTTGTGGGACTCTGAGACTCGTCAATATGCTAACAGTAGGCAGTGATCACATTACATGCCCACAAACCGTCAGTGGCACAAGCAGTACATAACGACTCCTAGGTATTGAGCGATCAGAAGAAACACAAGCAAACCTGCTAAAACTCCTGTCGAGCCAACTGGCAACACTTACCGTACAGTCCGGTCTCTTCGTCAAATATGCTGCATATCAGGTCTAGGGATGGTATCGTCGACCCCAATAACTTAGATAAGTCATGCCGGTATATGGCTCATAACAGATCGAGAAGCTACTAATAACACTTATCAGTAAATCTCAGCAGCCCTGGCCAGGGATTTCCTGTTATAGCCAATCGTACATGGTGCAACATCAACCCCCAATACCGGGAGAGACGAAACCCCTCCTATCCTTCATTTCCTCCATATGCCTCGATACTGTACCCAAAATCCACCTGTTTGCACGACTCAGTAGAGTTGTGGTAGGGTGGAGATCAAAGTATAGTGGAAGACACACAGAACTCTATGACGATTTCGGGTCTACAGACTAACCTGTACCAGTGTCACCTGAGAACTGCTATCCGACAATAGATATAATACCACATAGGAGTTCTCGGCGAGTCCGTTCAGTGTACCCAGTCTCCACTGAGCACCCGTATACGATCTTTGGTGTCACCATACCAATGGATATGGGATCATCCATCGCCCATCATATAGGACAAGTAACGTATACGCTAGTCTACTCTGGTGATATCGATGCCCCGTCTCGATACACCCATGACTAGGATCATTTCAAGGATATGCTCATAGACTACACATGTCCCACTAGTATGATCCGCATCATAATCTCAGTAGTCCTGCATCATCCTAAGGGTTATATCAATATGAACCAAATGAATGAAAGCATGATCAAATGAACATGTCAAGGTAAAAGGTGCAACCAGATAGCATACTATCATGTCGAGCAAGAATGTCCCCTGAATATATATATATATATATATATATATATACCGGTACATACATTATCATATAATGGCCTCTACGGCATACATATATCCAACAATAGTTACATGTACACATCATATGATGCTGCACTTGATTTTGGAGGAATTGGGAACCGCAGGATATATTTTAAAACTGGATTCATTTAAAAGAGCGGTTTTCCCTTAATATGCTCATCTTGCTGTTTTATGTTGCATACATCAGTTTTCGTGTGATTTATGGATTTGAGAACCGTGGGGGTATTTCAAGAAATTTATGTATTGTTTGAAAACCCGGTTTCTCTTGATATGATATTTCAGTGCGTACACCATGAGTTTTCTCGGTTCTGAGACTTGTGTTAGAAACCCGATTCGAGGATCAGTAGGCACCGCCTGTGGGTACATGGTGGACCCGGTATGGTTTTCCGGGGCAAGAGGTGATTTTCGTGGTATAGACGATGAGCCTTGCAGGAGGTCTAGTACCTACCGGGCTTTCTAACACAAGGCACCGTCTGCGGATACACTGTACATACGATGTATATTGTAGTGGATGCTTGGAAATATATATGGAGGACTTTCTTGCTCGACATGATAGTATTCTATCTGGTTGCTCTTTATCTTAACATGTACTCTGATTGTCTCTATGTTACATATTGATAAAGCCCTTAGGATGAGTACTTGACTACCAGGACTATGATGCAGATCATACTAATGGGGACAGTGTAGTCCTTAAGTACATCCTTCAAATGTTCCTAGTCGTGGGTGTATCGAGACAGGGCATCATATACCAGTGTAGACTAGTGTATAGCTTCTCGACCCTTGTAGATGGGCGATGGATGATCCCATATCAATTGATGTTTGACATCAGAGATAGTATACGGTTGCTCAGTGGAGACTGGGTATTATGGATGGACTCGCCGAGAACTCCCGGATGGTATTATACCTCACATCAGATGGCAGTTCTCCGGTGCACTGGTACAGGTTAGTCTGTAGACCCGAGATCGTCATAGAGTCTTGTGTGATTCCCACTGTGCTTTGATTTCCACCTTACCACATTCAAGAGAACGTGCAAAATGGTGGCTTTTGGGTACAGTCCCGAATCACATGGAGGCAATGAGCGATAGGAGGGGTTTCGTCTCTCCCGGTATTGGGAGTTGATGTTGCGCTGTGCTCGATTGGCTATAACAGGAAGTCCCTGGCTAGGGCTGCTTCAGAGATATATTGGTAAGTGTTATCAGAAGTTTCTCGATCCGTTATGAGCCTCATATCTACACGACTTATCGAGTTACTGGGGTCTGACGTTTACCACCCCTAGACGAGATATGCGACATATCAGACGAAGAGACCGGACTGTACGGTAGTGTTACTGATTGGATTCACAGGAGTACGAGCAAGCTTTCTTGTTGATCTTCTGATCTCTCAATACCTGGGTGGCCGTTACGTTTAGTAGACCTCTTTTGGCTTGTGGGTGTTTGATATGATCATCACCTACTGCCGGCGTATTGACGAGTTTTTAGAGTCCTACACAGGGGTTTCCTGGCTCAAGCGAAACGGAGTAGGAGCACATATATGATATGTGCGGGACCGAGATTAATGCGATATGTGATACCGTATTCTATTCTCGCGATGTGTGACATGATAGGTTATATGTGATATAGCCGGGTTATCTGATCAAGTGTTGATTCGATAAGATGTTACATTATGATATTAGTCGGTTATATGTGATATAGCCGGATTATTAAATCAAGTGTTGATTTAATAATTTAATGTATAATTATATATTTGATATATTACATTACATTAACTAATATTAGCTAACTTAAGATTTCTTTTCTCACTTTGGATACATTGATGTATATGTGATATATGTTAAATGTATCATGCTAGGTTACAAATACAACTAGGGTTAATGAGCGTTAAACCATGCTAGGGTTAAGATTAGGGTTTAAATTTTATCATTAAGTAATTCAAATATTATGGATAATTGTCATGGTTGATATTTGTTGAAATCTTGTAGAAGCTTGTAAGCATATTTGACTTTGTCCATTTTCTTTGTCTAGCTTAAGATATTTTTTGACCTAACCTTTAACCCTAGCTCATGGTTAACTCTCTACAAGGGTTAAGCATGACATGCTTAACCCTTGGTTGCATTTCTAAGCTCAACAATAATTCATTTTCATCACTTAACTTCATCTTCTTCCTCCTCTTGAGCTTGCTCTCTAGTTTGTGACAAATTGTTGATTTTGAATGAGAAAATGATTTCTAATGTGAGCAAACTTCCTACTTCATCATCCTCTACTACTTGCCATTTAGTATAGGGTATTTGCTTCACTAATTTCATAATTAGTGAAGAGATAGCTTGGCTTAGTGTCTCCTCGACGTAGATCATCTTCGGCCTCGAAGACATCGAAGCAAGCATGTTCGTTTCTTCATGGGAGTCTCTCTAGAGTCCGGAGTTCACGATCGCAGCGTAAGGGACTACTACACGGAGCTATTGAAGTGAAGGACCGGTCTACAAAGGTTGTATTCCTTGCTCACTAAACTTGCAAAGTGTTTGCATTTTATATTCCGTCGATTTCTAGTTAACGATTCTTAGTTAGGGTTAGCTAAAACGGCAAAAATTTGAATTTGGCATGGACGATGCCTCCTGAAACCTTGCTGCCGTCTTAGGTAACCCTGCACTAACGGTATAGCGGGGCGGGACTAGCGCGGATGCAAAACATAAGCAACATTTATTATATATCATATATATAATATTTCATTCGTCTCAGCATATAGAGTAATCACATTACAGAATATCCACAGCAGAAGCACACATATGAAAATACAGGATATACTAGGAGGTCCGTATTTTGTATTTAGCCAACAATAGAAAATACGGATTCCACGGTCGCAATGAATAGCCAAGCCTTCACCCCTAGACCCCTACGAGAGCGGCAAGTAACCCTACCAATTCTAGAGTTTAGGAGACCCGGTCTCGACTCCTCGAGATGACCTCCTACTGAACCCTAGAACCCGGTCACTTGTGCTCCCCTTCTTGGGTCTATCCTAATGCGGAAAAGTAAATAATATACAACAATGGTGACATCATCCTCAACCCAAAAGTGCCCCAATAAAAGAATATTATATACATTTAATTTTATATGAACAAAAAGAAAAACTCTCATCTCACATAAAACCCCCGGCTATTCATTCACGGCGATCCTGTACATCATATCTCAGCAACACATAATATCACATATCATCAACGTAAGTAAGTATGCGTACCCCAATTGCCGTTGATGTATAGCAACGAAACCGGCGTTACACCACATACTACACTTACGGTCGCAGAAAAGAAAGTGAAAAACTACAACATTTGGAATCGACACTGCCTTTCGACATCATAAACCCGGAATATCACATTTTCAGGATTTCATGCCTAACAATGCAAATCTTATATTTAGGTCTCAACCATGAAAACACTTTTCAAAAGAAACTGGGTAATTCAACAAGATTCCTGATTCTACCGAGGCCAAAATATTAGATTTACACGCAACTAATTACTTTTCACAAAACTAATTAGTGTAGGTTCCAATTATTGTATCACATCACAGATATCTAGACAATGTTAAACGTTTAAATTGAATCAACAAGCACCCACAAATTACCCCGATGAGCTCAACACTTGAGCAAAGTTAAAGTACCCAAAAACGAGCCACGGTACCTATGATCCATCCGTAGAAGGCCCAAACCAATGCCTCACCTATGACACCGCGGAACTACGGCAATCCCTAGGGCTCAGTAGCGATTCCGAGGGCATAGAATCGAGTTAAGGTTTTTGTTCTTCTAGAGGATCCATAGAGTTACTTGCACGACTATCGAATATAATTAACATATGAAAATTTCAACACTTGGAAATTTTCAGCGAGGGCAATGGGGGGTTATTAATGTTCGCTTGAACTGTCAAACATCGTCCAAGTTACCATTACAATGTTAAAAAATACGACTACGAAATACTCCGAATAAGGCCCTAAGCAGAATTTGCATCACATGAAAATTTGGCCTAAACAAACAATACCTGAAACCCCAAAACCTACACACCAGAATACAGGAAAAATTTAGGGCAATTTAGGGTTACTAGGGCTGGCGTCTCCGGATTTTAGGGGTTGGGGATCGGCAAAAAACCGGTGGATTTGCCTGAAATTTGTTCTGTGCCCTCAGTGTATTGTCTGTAAGCTTCTGCAGTTGTTGTAGGGTTACTAGGCACACGCACAAGGGTCTATAAGGCATCAACCATGCCCGATTTAAAATTTACACGTGCCGAACAACCTTAACCAAGATCTTTAAACTAGAGATTAGGCGAAACAAAGCATGTTAAACACTTTAACATCTAAGAGTTTTGGATTACAACCTTTGTAGTCCGGTCCTTCACTTCATAAGCTCCGTGTTGTCGTCCCTTCGCTGCGATCATCAAGTTCCGGACTCTCGAGAGGCTCCACGAAGAGAAAGATGCAAGCTTGCTTCCGATCTTCGATAACAAAGATGATCTACCTTGAAGTTTCATTAACACAAGCTCTAACTCACTAAATGAAATGAACACCCTAATCTAAATGGCTATGATAGATTAGGATGATGAAGTAGGATTTTAGCTATCAATTATTAACTTAATCTCACTCATTTTTATCACCAAAGCAAAATCTAGAAAGCTTTTCTTCAAGAACTCAAGGAAGAAGAAGAAGAATCCTTTTGTGATGACTAATGAAACTCTAGTGTGTGGTTAGAAATGCAACCATGGTAGATAAAGAGAATGCTAACCATTGTAGAGACATAACTAGGGTTAAAGGGTTGGGTTGGGTTAAGCAAATATCACAAAATATCACAAAATATCCAAGTCAAAGTCAAAGCTTCAAGAAGCTTCTTGAAAGCTTCATGAAAGCTTAACCCTAATCCAAACCCTAACCATACTTATTCTCCACAAAACATGTTGTATTAATAACCCTAACATGTTACAATATTATATATCACATATACAATATTTATTGTAACAAAATAAAATAATACAATTAACATATATCGCATATATATCAATGTATTACCCGAGTGAGAAAAAGAATCTTTTAGTGAGCTTATATTAGTTAATGTAATTTAATATATCATATATATAATTATAAATTAAATTATCGAATCAACACTTGATCCGATAATCCGGCTATTTCATAAATAACCGACTAATATAATCTGTATCAGTTCATCGAATTAACACTTGATCCGATGACCCGGCTATATCACATATACCGGGCCGATATCTCATATCGTGAGAATCTAATACGGTATCACATACATGTATTGTTCTCGGTCTCGCACATATCACATATGTGCTTCTACTCTGTTTTGCCCGAGTCAAGAAACCTCTGTGTAGGACTCTAAAGAATCGTCAATACGCCGGCAGTAGGTGATGATCATATCAAACACCCATAAGCTGCAAGCGGTCAGCTAAACGTAACAGCCACCCAGGTATTGAGTGCTCAGAAGATCAACAAGCAAGCATGTACATTCTCCTGTGAATCCAGTCAGTAACACTCCCGTACAGTCCGGTCTCTTCGTCTGATATGTCGCATATCTCGCCTAGGGGTGGTAAACGTCAGACCCCAGTAGCTTGATAAGTCGTGTCGATATGAGGTCTATAACAGTTCGAGAAACTACTGATAACACTTACCAGTAAATCTCATTAACCCTGGCTAGGGATTTCCAGTTATAGCCAATCGAACACAGCGCAACATCAACTCGCTATACCGGGAGAGACGAATCCCCTCCTATCGCTCATTGCCTCCATGTAATTCGGGACTGTACCCAAAAGCCACCTTTTTGCACGCCCTCTTGGACATGGTATGATGGAAATCAAAGCACAGTGGGAATCACACAAGACTCTATCACGATCTCGGGTCTACAGACTACTATGTACCAGTGTCACTAGAGAACTGCCATCTGACGTGAGGTATAATACCATCTGAGAGTTCTCGGCGAGTCCGTCCAGTGTACCCAGTCTCCACTGAGCACCCGTATACGTTCTCTGATGTCAAACACCAATGGATATGGGATCATCCATCGCCCATCATATAGGTCAAGAAGCGTATACGCTAGTCTACTCTGGAGTATCGATGCCCTGTCTCGGTACTCCCACGACTAGGAACATTTGAAGGATGTACTTGGCGACTACACTGTCCCCACTAGTATGATCCGCATCATAGTCCTGGTAGTCAAGTACTCATCCTAAGGGCTTTATCAACATGTAACATAGAGACAATCAGAGTATATGTTAAGATAAAGAGCAACCAGATAGCGTACTATCATATCGAGCAAGAAAGTCCTCCCTATATATGTCCAAGCATCCATTACAATATACATCGTATGTACAGTAATAGCCTCTAGGGCATACATACAACTAACAATCTCCCACTTCTACTAGGGCCATCTGTTGTGGTATCACATACCCAACAATTAGCTGTGGTTGAAGTATCTCATACTCAATCATCCCATAAAAGTCTCTACTAGGAATAAGGCCTTTGTGAGTGGATCCGCGCTGTTGTCCTCTGTGTCTACTCTCCTAACCTCGATCTCCCTGGAGATCAACCATCTCCATGATCAGGTGATACTGCCTAAGAATTATATCTGGATTTCTGATGGGACGGGGGTTCCTTGGCATAAGCCACAACTCCATTGTCACACAATGGTAGGAACGAAGTTTATCTCATGAACTTATATGTATCCAGACTGCCTCTTTGGTAGCATCCTTGGTAACGATGTATCTTGCCTTTAATCGTCTAGTAAGTCACGGTATCTAGCTTGGAACTCTTCCAACATACCGTCCCTCCACTGAGGGTAAAGACAATGCCTGGGACTGACATTCAGTCGTCCTTATCACCCTGGAACCTTTCCAGTGATTCTCCCCAGGATCGTTTGATACCATCTCACTATAACTAGTGAGAATCCTAACATCCAATTAGATCTATCTTATAGATCCAAAATCCAGGATTTAGGAGGTATCACCTTGATCCTATATGGAGAATCATTGTGATAAGAGGAGATTGACCGAGCGTAGCATAGGAAAATCCTTCCCTATCAAGAGTATGTCATCCACGTACTCTACGAGGATCACCACCATACTCTCTACTACCTTTTTGTATATACAAGGTTCATCTACCATTTTGATGAAGTCAAACTCTTTGACTACCACATCAAAACAGACGTTCCAACTCCGCGATACCTGATTTATCACATAAAACATCTTGCTCACGTTTCCGCTGCTCCCACTGTCTACGAAGCTCTCTGGCTGTGTACTTATAGACGCTCTCTTCCAAATCATCATTTAGAGAAGCAGTCATAACACCCAACCGCCAGATATCGTAGTCATGGTATGTAGCCGTGGCAAGTAGGATCTGGATGGACTTAAGCATAGCTTTGAAAGTCTCAACTTTTCCATGTACACCAAGTAATCCTCTCAAGATATAATTGCTCCTGATGGGGATTTAACCCTTCAGATAAAGAAACCAAAGTCCATACTTTGTTGGTGTATAAGGATTCCATCTCAGATCTCTAAGCATCCAGCCATTCTTACAGAGTCCCACTCCTGATGGCTAGCTCGAAACTAGTTGGGTCATCATCTCATGATGCAATCCTCACTCCCACTGTCATAGAGAAAACCGAAGTATCTCTCAGGTGGGTGAGAAACCCTACTAGATCGGCGGAGAGGCTGAGGTTCGTTGGAAACTATTGAATCCTTTGGTTCTACCAAATCATCAACTGCTGTTTCTATAGCTGGAACTCTTTCCAGTTCTACTTCATGACCAATAATTTCTTCACAAGAAATTCCCTTTCATAAAGGTGACATGCTAAGAAACAAAACATCTTTTGTTCCTCGGTTTGGTAGAAGATATTCCCTTGCTAATGCTTGGGATATCCAACAAACTTCTACAGAACTGACTTTGCCTCGAGCTTGTCCGGATTATGCTTTTAGACATAGGCTGGACAACCCCAAATCTTAACATACTTAAGATATGGGCTCTTCCCATTTCATATCACATATGAAGTGGTAGGCAACTGATTTGATTTGAACCCTATTCAATAGGTATGCAGCTTCTCAAGTGCATAACTCCCAAAAGGAAATAGGAAACTCAGTAGTACTCATCATAGAGCGCACCATATCTAATAGGGTGTGTTTGCTCCGCCCCGATACACCGACGTGTTGTGGTGTATATAGAGGAGTAATGCTGAGAGAGAATCACATTCTCCTTTAGAATAGTCCAGGAATTCCGTGCTCAAGTATTCTCCTCCTTGATATCATCAGGGACATAATACTTATACCCATTTTTGGTTCTCTACTTCTAACTTATATTCAGTGAATATCTCAAAATGTTCGGACTTGTGTTTCAACAGGAACATATGTCTGAATCTTGAGAGATCATCAGAGAATGTAATGAAGTACAAGGAACCAGTTTTGGCATGTGTAGACAAGGGACCTTCATACACCAGTATGTACCAATCCCAAGAGTTCACTAACTCTTTCTCTGTTTCCAATAAACGGATCTTTGGTCATCTTATCTCTGTGACATGACGGGCAAGTTTCACAAGATGTAAATTCAAACTAATTTAAATATGCATCTCTATGTAACTTCAGCTAGTCGGGTCGCATTGATATGACCTAGTCTACAATACCTCAAGAAGGATTCGTTCATTTCTGAACTCTTCCTCTTGTGTGTGTTCTGTACATTAAGAAATGTGGTTTGATTTAGAACGTCTATGCTTTTAGATAATGTGCCTGAACCGATCAACTCTTGATATAGGAAATGTTCAAAACATTATCCAACAATACAAAATTATATCCTTCTTTACTAATAAAGAGACTGATATGATGTTGTATATCAGGTTCGGTATCTAATAACATTCGTTCAGAATCAATGTATTTGTTAATACAGGGTGATAACTACCAACAGACTTGGCTGCAACACTTGCACCGTTTCTATCTCATAAAACTTATCACCCGTTCTCAGTCCTCTACCAGTCTGTAGCCCATGTAACAAATTACATCTGTGCAATCCTGATCCGGTATCTCATACCCAGGACGTAAAGGATACTAAGAAACAGTTCTCGGTAATGAACACACCCGAAGTAGATGCATCAGCATGCACTTTCTTCGTTTGGGTGGCACGGGAATTCTGGTAATCCCCTATTTCCTGCTCTGTCTTATAACAATTATAAGTTGGAGCGGGACCAATGTTCCCTAGCGCAGCATAACAAGTGGGTTCGGTCAATACATCCGTATTATTATCTTGATTAAGGCGTGACATGGTCGTTACCTGGAGAGAGAGAGAAGAAAACACTCAGCGTGCGCTTTTACAAGATTAGATCAGTTATCAATTTATCTAATCAGGATGTCTCCCACTGTTTTAGTCAAATCTTCCTTCAAACCCTAAAAGGAAAGACTAGCTGGGATTAATTACACCCTACAAGTTCGCCAATCTTTCAGCCAGGCCAGTGCCGGTACTTTGAGGGAGGTTCCCCGTGCTTTCGCACGGACCTAATTAAAATAAACCTCGTTTTCCCAGGGGCGTAACCCCTTTGACACCTTTCTAGACACCTACTTGATCGGCTAATTGTAATGTGTAAAACTCTTCCTGGAGTAACTCTTACTCGCAGCGGGTATCGAGATCCAACTATCTCATAGAAGGTATCCAATCTCATTGCAAATTTCAACACTTGAAATTCCCAATAATATTTTACCCCTAGTGTCCTATGACCTTGACAGAGGTCAACAAACCATAGGCTGCTAGTCAAGTTCAACTCGTCATTTCCTGATTGAAGCAAACCCACCCGCACGACCCTTGACAGAGGTCAACAAGGTCGTACGACTACCCTAAATCAATCACATCATATGTTTATACAGATAAGCACTAATCAGCTACCGCACACTACGCCTTGACAGAGGTCAACAAACGCAGCACGAATACTAAATACTACTTATCTGAAATGACGGAGGGCTACGACAGGTTTTTAAGAAAACCCTTTGCGTAATGAACTTGATATCGTTGTAGAATCGAGTGATTTTGAATGGAATGTTTTTGACGCCTTTTCTAGTTTTGCTAAAGAGATCACTCCTGGTGAAGGGATCGTCGGTTCTTTCCTTATCGAATAAGGTGCAGGATATTTCATAAATATCACTATGCAAAGCAAAAACTATAAAAACAATCAAAAGACAAATCGAGTTTGTAGCATCTACTAGTTTCACTAAAGAGGTCACTCCCGGTGAAGGGATCTCGGCTCATTCCTTATCGAATAAGGTGTTGGATGTTCTACAAGGAACACCGCTATGCAAAGCAAGAACTAGAGCTACCAGTATAAACAAGTTTCTACAACATCTTTAGGTTTCATTTAGTTTCATTAATCTCATTAATGAAGTCCCATTTTTATTATGCTTCACAAGTATCAAATTTGAAACGAAATCTGCAATATAACATATATCTCATATATATAATATAAACATTTGTCTCAGACAGTAATATGATCTCATCACAGAACATTGCAGCAGAAGAACATATATGAAATATTGGATATACTAGGACGTCCGTGTTTTAATACGAGCCTGTATAAAACACGGATTCCACGGTCGCGATGAATAGCCAAACCCATATCCCTAGACCCCTACGAGAGCGGCAAGCAACACTGTAATTTCTAGGGTTAGGAGACCCGGTCTCGACTCCTCGAGATGGTCTCCCACTGGACCCTAGAACCCGGTTACTTGTGCTCCCCGCCTTGGGTCTACCTAATGCGGAAAAGTAAATAATATACAATGGTGACATCATCCTCAGCCCGGAAGTGCCTCAGTAAAAGAATATTACATACAAATGAATTTTACATGAATGAAAATAAAAACCCTCATCTCACATAAAACCCCGGCTATTCAGAACACGACGATCCAATATAACATATCACAGCAACACATAATATCTCATATCATCAACGTAAGCAAGTGTGCGTATCCCGATTGTCGTTGATGTATAGCAACGAAGCCGGTGATACACCACATACTACGCTTACAGTCACAGAAAAGAAAGTGTAAAACTACAACAGTTGGAATCCGCAATCTCCTTAGACATCGCATGCCTAACCAAATGAATTCCTTAGACATCGCATGCCTAGCAATTATAAACCCCGCATTTTAGTCTCATTATCGAAAACTCTTTTCAATATCAAGTCGGGCAATTCAACAAGATTTCCGACATCCTGATCAATGCTCGTCGCAAACTTTAGTATACGGCCGCACCCCAGGATGCCGTCGACGAAGTGCACTAAGGCGGAACACCGCTGCAGCGAGCACTCGAACGAATGCATTTGGCGACGGGGTTCTCCTACAGTCACTTGTTCGGGGCTATGGGGCGTGGCTGTCTGTTAAGTTTGCCGGCGAGTATCTGCATACGCTACATGATTGCGACAGATTTTTGATCACATCAAAATCCCGTGGCAACCGATCAATTGAGACTAATCTGCTAGATTTATAACATTCAAATTAGTTATCTCATAACTACCTGTGGATTCTAAATATTGTATCACATTCCAGATAAAAAGACAGTGTTAAACTTTCCGATCGAATAATAAAACACCCAAGATTTCCCAAATAGCTCAACACTTGAGCGGAGTTCAAAAAATATCCATCACATGCCACAGTACCAATGGTCCAGCCGTAGAAGGGTCAAGCCAACGCATCACATGTGGCAACGCCGTACTGCCCCAAACCCTAAGGTTCAGAGGCGGTTCAGACGGTCACATAATCGAGTTAAGGTTTGTGTTCTTCTAGAGGGTCCACCGCGTTACTTGCATAATTTTCCGGAAGTTTCAAACTCGAGAAAAAATCCAACTTTTGAAAAAATTTCCGACAGGGGAAAAAGTGAGTTATTGATATCCGTTCGAACTTTTTAACAGTTTCTAAAATTACCCGGAAAAAATTAAACGAAGTTAAACTTTCCGATCGAATCAACGAGCTCCTAATACAACCCAGAAAACTCAACACTTGAGTAAAATTAAAAATACCCAGAAATATAAGGAAACACCTACGGACATTACTGTGTAAACACGTGTCATGATTCTACTGTTTGGCCGCGGAACCGCCGCGCAAGCCATGGTACGGCCGCGGTTCCGTGGCGCTTTAATGGTATTGAAGGCATGCGTTTCACAAAAATTCTTGTATTTCCCTGCTGATTTTTTTTGAGTATTTTTAATATGAAAAAATCAACCTTTTTGAAAAATTTCGAGAAAATGGTATAAACCGGGTATTCGGAGTTCGATCGGACGTTAAACTTCGTCCAGACTTCGCTTAAAGCTCTAGCTTGGCTCTGATACCACTGTAGGGTTACTAGGCACACGCACAAGGGTCTATAAGATATCAACCATGCCTGATTTAAAATTTAGACGTGCCGAACAACCCTAACCAAGATCTTTAAACTAGAGATTAGGCGAAACAAAGTATGTTAAACACTTTAACATCTAAGAGTTTGGGATTACAACCTTTGTAGTCCGGTCCTTCACTTCATAAGCTCCGTGTTGTGGTCCCTTCGCTGTGATCATCAAGTTTCAGACTCTCGAGAGGCTCCACGAAGAGAAAGATGCAAGCTTGCTTCCGATCTTCGATAACAAAGATGATCTACCTTGAAGTTTCATTAACACAAGCTTTCACTCACTAAATGAAGTGAACACCCTAATCTAAATGGCTAGGATAGATTAGAATGATGAAGTAGGATTTTAGCTCTCAATTATTAACTTAATTTCACTCATTTTCATCACCAAAGAAAAATCTAGAAAGCTTTTCTTCAAGAACTCAAGGAAGAAGAAGAAGAATCCTTTTGTGATGAATAATGAAACTCTAGTGTGTGGTTAGAAATGCAACCATGGTAGAGGGTAGCAGAGACCTCCTTGAAAAAGCTTTTCTTCAATATGCACGAAATGGAAGCTGATCTTCCAAAGCTCCTCAACATGTTGAGGGTAGCAGAGACCTCCTTGAAAAATGAGAAGACCCCCGTTCTGTATGTTGGCCAATCATGCTCTTCTAAATCTAAAGCGAAAGCTAAAGGGAAGAAGAAGATGAAAGCCACCAAAACCGAAGGGCAGGGTCAAGAAGGTGCAGGGAACGAACAAGGCAGAAAGGGTGAAGGCAGATATAAACGAATGCTATTATTGTCACAAGCAAGAGCACTGGAAGAAGGATTGTTTGGCCTTCAAAGCCAAGGACAAGAAGCAAGCTGTTGCTTCTGCATCAGGTGTGTTCGTGATCGAAAATTGTCTTTCAGTAAACTCTACATCATGGGTACTTGATACCGGTTCTGGTTCTCACATCTGTAATTCATTGCAGGATCTGAGAAATAGTAGAGAACTAGGGACAGGTGATATGACTCTCCGGATGGGCAATGGAATGCATGTAGATGCTATTGCAATAGGGGAATATCACCTAGGGTTGACTAGTGGGCACATTTTGGTGTTGTACAGCTGTTTTTGTATTCCCAGTATGTTGTGTAATATTATATCGGTATCTTTGTTATCTAATGAAGGATATAATTTTGCGCTTGAAAGAAATGTCATGAACATTCTCCTAAATCAAGAACTGATTGGGTTTGGCACACTGGAAAACGGCATATACATACTTAATCAACCTCGAATTTTCAATATTCAAAACACGCTTAAAAGAAAGGCTCCAGATTCAAATCAAGCCTTCCTATGGCATTGTAGACTTGGTCATATAAACGAAACAAGGTTGACTATGTTACATAAAGATGGATATTTAGATCCGTTTGAATATTCATCATATGCAACTTGTCAATCATGTATCAAAGGAAAAATGACCAAATATCTGTTCACCGGACACGGAGAAAGACCCACAGAACTCTTGGGACTTGTACACAGTGATGTATGTGGTCCAATGTCTACGCATGCGAGAAGCGGTCACTCCTACTTCATCACTTTTACTGATGACTTCTCTAGGTATGGACATGTGTTCTTAATGAAGCATAAATCCGAGGCCTTTGAGAAGTTTAAGGAGTATAAAAATGAAGTGGAGAAACAGACTGGTAAAAGCATCAAGACACTTCGATCTGATCGAGGTGGAGAATACTTAAGTACCAGTTTCCTTGAATGCTTAAAAGAGAATGGAATTCTCTCTCAGCTTACTCCGCCTTATACACCTCAGCATAATGGTGTATCAGAAAGGAGGAGTCGCACGCTATTAGATATGGTGCGTTCAATGATGAGTAGTGCTGAGTTGCCACTTTCCTTCTGGGGTTTTGCTCTAGAATCAGCAGCATACCTATTGAATAGAGTTCCGACTAAGTCTGTGCCTACCACTCCATATGAAATGTGGAGCGGGAAGAGACTATATCTCAAGTATATCAAAATATGGGGGTGTCCGGCATATGTTAAAAAGTATAGTCCGGACAAGCTCGAGGCACGATCGGTTTTGTGCAAGTTTGTAGGATACCCCAAACATTCAAGGGGGTATATGGTCTACCACACTGAAGAACAAAAGGTGTTTGTCTCTCGCCACATTGTCTTCTTAGAGAGAGAATTTCTTGCAAAAGAAATTAGTGGGAGTGCGGTAGAGCTGGAAGAAATTCCAGAACCTCAAACTGTTGCCGAGGACTTAGTAGACCTCAGGTTTCAATAGAACCCGACGAACCAACGCCACTCCGCAGATCTAGTAGGCTTTCTCATCCTCCTGAAAGATACTATGGGTTTCTTCTAGATGGGGATCGAGAGGATTGCATCATCGATGATGATGAGCCTACTAGTTTTCAGCAGGCTATCACGAGTATAGACTCAGTGAAGTGGCTGGATGCTATGAGATCCGAAATGGAATCCATGTACACCAATAAAGTATGGAATTTAGAAGTTTCTCCTCCTGGGGTGAAACCAGTTGGATGCAAATGGATCTTCAAAAAGAAGATTGGTGCATTTGGACAAGTGGAAACCTACAAAGCTAGACTCGTTGCAAAAGGTTTTCGTCAAAAACCAGGATTGGACTATGATGAAACCTTTTCACCTGTAGCTATGCTTAAATCCATTCGGATCCTGCTTGCCATTGCTGCCTTCCATGACTATGAAATCTGGCAGAGGGACGTAAAAACAGCTTTTCTAAATGAACATTTAGAAGAGAGTATTTACATGGATCAACCAGAAGGTTTCTTAGACAGTGGGAGCAGCGGAAGAGTGTGCAAGTTGCTTAAATCCATCAATGGATTAAAGCAAGTATCGCGGAGTTGGAACATCTGCTTTGATGAGACAGTCAAAGAATTTGACTTTATCAAAAATGTAGATGAACCATATATTTATAGGAAGATTGTAGAAAGAGCAGTAGTCTTCCTCGTTTTGTACGTCGACGACATACTACTGATAGGGAATGATGTCCCTATGCTACAATCAGTAAAGCTCTTCTTGTCACATAAATTCTCCATGAAAGACTTGGGAGATGCAACCTACATTCTGGGCATTAAGATCTATCGTGATAGATCCAATTGAATGTTGGGACTTTCACAGTCCAGGTATATTGACACTATACTAAAGAGATTTAGTATTGAAGATTCCAAGCGCGGTAATATACCCGCTTGTCACGGGATCACCCTCTCCAAAGAGATGTCTCCAAAGACTGATGAAGAGAGGGCTTGCATGGGCATTGTTTCCTGATTTAAAATCAGGAAAGCCTACGGAAGAGGCATCACGTGCTAGCACGTGACCAGCAGTCACATGTTGGCACGTGACATTTAAAAGCAGCGGCAAAGGCACACCAGTTCCTCGATCAAATTAAGGAAAAGGCTTCAGAAAAGGTCGCGTGCCCACACGTGACCAGGGGTCACGTGTTGGCACGTGACGGCTGAACAGCGGCTAGGAGACAAAGCGCAGAAAGCAGAGGAAAGCTCGTTCCAAGGGGTCACGTGCCTACACGTGACCAGTGGTCACGTGCCTACACGTGACCAGGGGTCACGTGGCCACACGTGACTGGCTTTCAAAGCCTATTTATTTAACAGAATCAAATTCTGAAGAGATCATTCAAATCTTTCCAAAGGAAAATGATTATTTGGAACCGATTGGACTAAAGATTTAAAGGTGATTAAATATCACCTATCTATGGAAAAATCTTGAACTTGGAAAGATTTCCTCTTAAAATCTAACCGAAATAACAAAGGAATATCTTTGGATTTAAAATCCAATGGTGAATAAAATTCACCTAATAATCCAAAGGTCCAGATGAATGATGAATGCAAATCAAATCCCTCAATGAATGATTCACTAAAACTAATTGATTCTGCTCCTTCTCCTATAAATAGGAGCCAAGAGATATAGAGAGAGATCGATACATAGAGAGAGAGAAAAATAGAGCCTTGAGACTTTGGAGGAATTTGGATCTTCTGCAAAAGAAAACCTTAGGTAAGAAGGGGGAGGCTTTTAAGAAAAAAGAGAATTTAATTCTCGAAAGAGTTTAACTCTGATATTAAAAAGAAGAACTTAGTTCTCTCTTTAGCAGAGGATCTGCAAAGTGCACATCTCCCCATGAATTGAGAATTTAATTCTCATTGGGTTGAGATCCTGCCATGCAGATCCAAAGCATAGAGAGGGAATGGATGTTTGAGAATTTAATTCTCATAGAATTATAGGAATTTAATTCCTTCAATTTAAAATTAGGGTTTAACCCTATGTCATAGGAATTTAATTCCTTCAATTTAAAATTAGGGTTTAACCTTATGTCATAGGAATTTAATTCCTTCAAAATGAATAGAACCAGGGTAAACCCTAGTTAAGAACTCAAATCTGTCAAAATAACAGGAATTTAATTCCTCTAAAGTTTATTGCTAGGGTTTAACCCTATGAAGAATTTGATTCTTAAAAAGATAAACACATCTTCAAACGGGCGCTATCACGTGCTACCACGTGACCCCTGTAAAGAGCCACCGCTAAAACTTTGAGGCAACGCCTCACGTGCTTCACGTGACCCCCAAAGCGAGCAAAGAAAAAGCAAAGGAAAAGAAGCTCTGGGGCGCCCTCACGTGTCACCACGTGACCCCTAATGAATATTCTAACAGATCAAAGCACAAGCCCCCATCATGTGCCCACACGTGATGGCTTTTAGAATTAAAAGTGTTAAACACTTATCTATAGAACAAAATAAAGGGAAACAGGGCGCTATCACATGCTACCACGTGACCCCTTGGCTGAAGCTTTAACGGACAAGCACCAAAAAGCCCATCACGTGACAGCACGTGATGCTCCAAAGTATTCAATACTTTTGACAGAATAGAATGAATTGAGGGCGCCCTCACGTGCTACCACGTGACCCCTCTTGCCTTAGTGTTTAACACTAGAGTTGAAACCTCTATATCCAGTGTTCAACACTGATTTTCTTAGTGTTTAAACACTAATTTGGAAAACTCTATTTACAGTGTTTAACACTGACTTTCTTAGTGTTGAACACCAACCTGGAAAACCCTGTTTCCAGTATTTAACATTGATCTGCCTTAGTGTTAAACACTGATTTGAAATCCCCACTGCCAGTGTTTAACACTAACTTGTCAATCTCATTCTCAGTGTTCAACACTGATTGATTTTTAGTGTTTAACACTAACTTTAGCCCCCATTGGCTAAGTGTCTAGAGGCAAAGCCTCTCCTCTAATAGACCAACAGAGGGCCAATATCCTAAACATGATTGGACTTAGCCCAAGCTGGCCATAAGTCCTCAATTCAAATTCAACTAAGCCAATGGGATCATAATATAATTAATTGGTCTTGGTTCCAAATTGGGCCAAAGATTATTTAATCTACCTCGGTTTAAGGGTACATCTCTTCACTCCTTTGATACTCGGCATTGTAATTCCTCAACGTCTTCAAAGAGGTGACGGGTCCCGATGACCACATATTGATACGGACTGTGGGGTCCTTAAACTCATGGACTATGAGGTCCTTAACCTTGACCGAGATGTATTAAAACTAACTTTGGACTGTGGAGTCCTTAAATCCATGGACTATGACGTCCTTAACCTTGACCGAGATGTCTTAAAACTAACTTTGGACTGTGGAGTCCTTAAATCCATGGACTACGACGTCCTTAACCTTGACCGAGATGTCTTAAAACTAACTATGGATTGTGGAGTCCTTAAACCCATGGACTATGACGTCCTTAACCTTGACCGCAACATCTTAAAACTAACATTGGACCGCAATGTCCTTAAACTACCTATGGACCACTATGTCCCTAAACTGGAACAATAGAGCCCAAATGCTCTTTTGTCGGATCTAAACGATCCCGTTAAGTTGATCTTAGTCTCAAATTAGACTAACGTATCCTTAACAAACGTTTGAGTTGATCTTAGTCTCAAATATGGCTAACGTATCCTCAAACCAAAACCCCAAACCCAAATCTAAGATAATACGGATTTGGACTAGTCCACGCCCTATGGGCGACGACATAACTCAGTCTCCGTATACAATCCACGGGCAACTAAACACAAAATAAACACACACGACACGAAGTGACCATCTGGAGAAGGAGAAAGTGGTTACCGCGATGTGGTAGCGTAATTAACTGCAGGGGCTTGCGTCTGCAGGGAAGAGCGTCCCCACAATCAAAACCCCCTCAAGCGAGGGGGAATCTGACGAAGTATGCTACATCGGACGCATCCGTTTAAACCTTCGATATACAGTGCCATAAATCAACTTGGCATCTTCGGAGAGGTAGACGGATAACACCAATTAGCATCTGCCCCGAACCTCAGGAGAGACGACCCCGCGTCGCGCCGTCGTTCGGAAGGGAACAGGCATTATACCCTACGCTTCGGCAGTAGGATCTATAATGTATGCGATGTTATGTACCAGACCAGATATAGCTTACGCACTTAGTGTGGTAAGTAGGTATCAATCTGACCCAGGTAAGAAACATTGGATAGCGGTAAAGAATATTCTCAAGTACCTGAGAAGGACTAAGGAGATGTTCTTGGTTTACGGTAATGGGGACCTCCAAGTCGAGGCTTTTACCGACTCCGGCTTCTAAAGTGACAAAGATGACTCTAAATCCATTTCGGGTTTTGTGTTTACCCTCAATGGAGGGGCGGTATGTTGGAGGAGTTCCAAGCAGGATACCGTCGCAGACTCAACTATGGAAGCTGAGTATATAGCTGCTAGCGAAGCCGTAAAAGAGGCTGTCTGGATGAGGAAGTTCATCTCTGAACTTCAAGTGGTTCCGTTCATTGCCAATCCAATACCTTTGTATTGTGATAACAATGGGGCTGTAGCATTAGTGAAGGAACCAAGGTCCCATCAGAAATCCAGGCATATCTTAAGGCGGTTTCACCTGATCAGGGAAATCGTAGAACGTCGGGAGATCGAGGTACGGAGAGTGGACACAAAAGACAACACGGCAGATCCATTCACCAAGGCCATCCCTCAAGTCCAGTTCGAGAGGGTGTTTGAGATGTTGGGCATGCGGTACGCCAGCAAATGGATCTAGTGCAGACAGTGGGTACTCATTGCGCCAATTATAGGCCTTAGTGCAAGTGGGAGATTGTTGGATATATATGCCCTAGAGGCCTTCATTGTATAGGATGCTAGGGATATGTATGTACATGACAATATTGCTTGATATGATAGTACGCTATTTGGTTTGTCTTTATCTTAACGTATGATATATTTTACTCTGTATCTATAAACATGTTGATAAAGCCCATAGGGTGTTTGCCTGACTACCGGCGTTGTGATGGCAGTCATACTTGTGGGAGCTGGATAGTCAATAGGCACATCCTTAGATGTCCCTGGTCGCAGGAGTATCGAGACTGGGCATCGATACTCCAGAGTAGACTAGTGTATACATATCTAGACCCTGAGGAGGGGCAATGGATTGGTCCCGCAGCCATTGGTGATGTGCACCTAAGATTGTATACAGATGCTCACTGGGTGTGAGTACACCAGACAGGACTCGCCGAGAACTGACTGGATGGTATTATACCTAACGTCAGATAGTAGTTCTCAGGTGACATGTATGCAGATAGTCCGTTGACTTAAGGTCGTCATTTGTCTCGTGTGAGTTCCCACTGTGCTTTGATTACTACCCTACCACGGTTCAAAGGAGTCGTACAAACAGGTTTTAGTTGGGCACAGTCCCGAGCCACGTAGAGGCAGTGAGCGACTGTTAGGGATCCGTCTCTCCCAGTATAGGGAGTTGATATCGCACGGTGATCGGTTGGTCATTACCATAAGTCTTTGGCCAGGGCTGATTGAGAATTACTGATGGACTGATCAGTAGATTCTCGGATGGTCTTGAGCCATGCCGGCACGACTTGTACGGTTATTAGGGGTCTGACGTTCACCACCCCCCTAGACCATACATGCGATACTCTTATACGAACAGACTGGACTGCACGGATATTGTCACGGGCAGGCTCAGTAGGAGTTCGGATGGGTTTCCTCATCAGCCTTCTTATCGACATCTATCTGGGGACCGTTACGTACAGCTAGTGCCGCCTGCGGTCTGTGGTTAAACCCACTGCCAGCGTAGTAGTCGAGTCTTTAGAGTCCCATACAGAGATTTCCCTACTCCAGGCGAAACGATATAGAGGTCGTATGGTTTTACGACAAGGGTTCGGACGCATACGTGTGTTTACACACGTACGACGTTCGGACAGTTTTTACTAGCCGGCTTTGGTTTAAGCCAGATTCTAGTATCAGGTTATTGGATTTATACAGTCTAAAGTTTTTCCGTGTTTTCACGGATAGGAGGGGCGTTCTCATAATTTTACGGGAAGCTTCTAGAAGCATGGTGACTTGAGGGGTTTAGGTGGCATTTTCATTAAATGCAATTGTGACTCATTTTGTGTGATTCATCATATCATTAATGCATCATTAAATGCTTAATGACTAATATAGTGAATCACTCATATTGAATTAATGTAGCATGATGAATAATCACATTTATTCATTTATTTGATTAAACATTATGCTTCATATAATTCAAGTGAGAAACAATTCCATTATCATTATCATGTTCACCTTCTCTCTCCTCAAGCTTACTCTCTCTTCAAACTCTAATCCTACCACTCATGAGTTGAGATCAAGGATTAGAATAGACTAATTAATCCATAACCTAACTCTATATCACCTAAGTTCCTTTGATTAGCTACTAGAGAAACTTAGTTACCTCAAGATTGGAGGTGAAGCTTGGATTAGGGCTCTCGGGTGGATCATCTATCACGTAGAGGAGGCCGAGGAGGACGTAGAGAACGTAAAGTCGAAGGACACGATTCAATAGGTATAATCTCTTTTCATAGTAGTTAAGAACTTCTATGGTTGTTGTTAGTTATCGTTTAGTAAAAATCTTCGGTTAGTCGATGTTTACATATAGAACAAGATCGTTTTTCAAATTTCCGCCTCTCCGCAACTCGTAGGGTGTTGTACATCGACTTACAGAAGGTACCTACAATAACAATACATATCGTAACAATATTAAAATCAAGTTCGAAAATCCAAAATGGCACGCGCATTGCTCGTAGGTTAGAACCTATAGCATATGGGTACAAAATTAGCCCAAACAACCCTTGTTGTCGATGTACAAACATGCGACAACCAAAAACGAATCCAATATAAAAACTCATCATTCAAAATACGGAAACATATCCTAAATCACACACAAGTGTTCCCAGAATTTGACTCAGGTCAAATAAAGCCAAGCAAACAAGTATAGGGTGATATAGAAGGTGTATAAGACATACTGGACCAACTTAGACCCCAACTCCTACTACAAAACCGGTCACTATCCCTAAAATTCCGGCGAGACCGGCCCCCCATGCTCAGTTGGGTCTCGTTTTGTCAAGGTGGTCTCTTCTGGTCTAAAATTGGTCTCTGGCATTGTTTGGTTGCCTCAGAAATTCCCAGGGTTGCTCCAGATACCCTATTGGCACACTAAAAATCACAAAACTGATATGGGTCAATTCTAAAGTTTGTGCATCGGGTTCATTTCTATGGTTCAGGTCAGGAATCGTGTCACCATGTCATGTAAACACTCCTAACTGCTCCCAGATTTTACCTATAGTCATTACAGAAAAATCCAGTAGGACCAAACACCTCTAAACATCATCAGGTAACCACCCTACAAAACCCAAACCCTAGCTCTCATACTCACCCGGGATCGCCGAATTTGGTCCAATGGTCGCCGGCCAAAACCGGTAGGAAAGGTCTAGCTCTTCAGGTGGTCACCTAGGGTTACGAGCACAACATTACCACACTGTTTGTTTTCCCAGTGAATGCTCGGGGTCACAGTAGGTCAGCGACATCACAAAATGACACTAAAATACGACATCGTACAAAACTAAACTAAAAGGAAGAAGTTATACCTCATCTAGTCCACTCTAGGCAGCACTAACTTCCCAACGTCGTCAAAATCCCACTTTGCTCGATTCAAAGTGTAGAGGAAGAGATGGGGATTAATTTTTGTGAAAAGGGTTTAGGGTTTTGGGGATTGTTTGGATATAGATCTAGGGTTTTAAGTGGAGCATTGTGGGGTTGAGGAGATGAAGAGGGAGATGAAAAAAAAGATGGGGGAATCAAATGGCAGCAGCCCCCTCCCCCTCTCTCTCAAAATCACTCTCTCTCTCTCTCTCTCTCTCTCTCCAAAAGCCTACCTAACCTAACCATTTTGTCCCCCCTTTGACCTTTTTCTTTTTCTTTTTTCTTTTTCTCACCAAAAACACATATACCCATATAAAACCACAAATGAAATAATATGTAACCAAATGAAACATGTCATGGTGCACTAACCATGAAAACTGTAGAAATACGGGTTTGGCTTAATCGCGATTAGCAGTGCACTAATCGGGGTTTTATCAAAACTGCGTATAATAAATTTTAAAATTGCCAAATTCGTTAAATATATTATTAAAAGAAAAATCATTTTAATTTTCATTTATTTCACCATTATTGGTATATATTTATACCCTTTTTCGAAAACCCTAATTTCGCAAATCGGGCAGTTTTCGGGAAATATATTATTTTAATATTAAATTCCAAAAATAATATTTTATATTTTCTGAAATGTTACAAGACAAATGACGACCTCAGGTCGACAGACTATCTGCACTCATGTCACCAGAGAACTGCTATCTGACGCTAGGTATAATACCATCTAGCCAGTTCTCGGCGAGTCCGTCCAGTGTACTCACCCCCAGTGAGCACATATTACAATCTTAGGTGCACCTCACCAATGGCTGTGGGACCAATCCATCGTCCCTCGTCAGGGTCTAGATATGTATACACTAGTTTACTCTGGAGTATCGATATCCTGTCTCGATACTCCTATGACTAGGGACACTTTAAGGAAGTGCCTATCGATTACCCAGCTCATATAAGTATGATTGCCATCATAATGCTGGTAGTCAGGCAAAAATCCTACGGGCTTTATCAACATGTATACAAAGTATGAAATATTAAGTAAAACACATCACATGTTAAGATAAAGACAAACCAAATAGCGTACTATCATATCGAGTAAGATTGTCCTGTACATACATATTCCTAGCATCCTATATAATGAAGGCCTCTAGGGCATCTATATCCAACATCACCTAGGACCGAGAAGGCTGGTCATCAAGGTTGATCCAGGAGACCTCAAGGAGCTTAAGAAGAGGAGTGAAGACCCGAAGGACATATGTCTTTAAGTATAACCTTTTATCATAGTAGCTAGACTCCTCTAGTTTACTAGTTTCGATATTTGGTTAGATTCTAGGATGTGTTTTCTAGTGCCAGTTTTTTAAAATTCAAAGTTTTTCGTTCCGTAACGGTCGCGGTCAGCAGCCAGGGCGTTAGGAATCCCAACAGATATATGGCAGATGGACGTTAAAATTGCTTTTCTAAATGGAAGTTTATAAGAGTACGTTTATATAGATCAGCTAAAGAAATTCGCAGACAGTGGGAGCTGCGGGAAGGTGTGCAAGTTGCTTAAATCCATTTATGGATTAAAGCAGGTATCATGGAGTTGGATCATCTGTTTTGATGAAACAGTCAAGGAATTTGACTTCATCAAAAACAATGATGGGCCATGTATCTATAAGAAGATTGTAGGGGGGTTGTCGTATTTCTCGTCTTGTATGTCGATGACATTCTCCTAATAGAAAATGATATTCCTATGATACAATCGGTCGAGCTATTCTTGTTACAGAAGTTCTCCATGAAAGACCTGCGTGATGCCTTCTACATTCTGGGGATTAAGATCTATAGGGATAGATCTAAGAGAATGTTGAGACTTTCACAGTCTAGGTACATAGACACCATACTACAAATGTTTAGTATGGAAGATTTCAAGTGCGGTAATTTACCGACTTGTCACGGAATCACCCTCTCCAAAGAGATGTCTCCCAAGACTGATGAGATGAGGGCTTGCATGAGTATTATACCCTACACTTCGGCGGTAGGATTTATAATGTATGCAATGTTATGTACCAGACCAGATTTAGCTTATGCACTTTGCATGGTAAGCAGGTATCAGTCATACCCAGGGAAGAAACATTGGATAGTTGTGAAGAACATTCTGAAGTACCTAAGAAGGACTAAGGAGATATTTTTGGTGTACTGTAATAGAGACCTCCAAATGGAGTCCTTTACCGATTCAAGCTTCCAAAGTGATAAGGATGACAACAAGTCCGTATCGGGTTATGTGTTTACTCTTGACGGATGGGCGGTCTGTTGGAAGAGTTTCAAACAGGATACCGTAGCAGACTCGACAATGGAGGCTGAATATATTGTTGCCACCGATGCCGCAAAAGAAGCGGTCTAGATATGGAAGTTCATTTCTGAACTTGAGTTGGTTCCATCCATTGTTGATCCAATACTTTTGTATTGTGATAACAATAGGGTTATGGAACTACCAAAGGAACCATAGTCCTATCAGCGATCCAGACACATCTTAAGTCGGTATCACCTAATCAGGGAGATCGTAGATCATCGGGAGATCGAGGTTCAGAGAGTAGATACGAAAGAGAACATGATGGATCCATTCACAAAGACCCCCCTCAAGTGCAGTTCGAGCACTTTTTGAGATGTTGGGTATGTGATACGCCAACAACTGTCCCTAGAGAAGACGTTGGATACTCGATACGCCAATAACAGACCTTAATGCAAATGGGAGATTGTTGGATGTCACGCCCTGCTTCCTAAAATACGTAAACATAGCATGTGACAGAGCTAACCATGATTCTTATGGATAGGAATTGTAACTCTATGTCGCACACCCCGCGAGTTCGCGGGGAGGCGGAATATATCAAAAATGATTTTTCTCCATCAAAAGATCATGTTTGGCTTTGCAACTTTGACTTTATCCACTTTAGGATCTTTATTAAACCTTAACTCGCTAAACTAAACTACATGAAGGATTTAACTACTTGGATAGCGGGTTATACCTTCATGTCAATGTAGGGTTACTAGGCACTGTCACAAGGGTTTATAAGGCATCAACCATACCCGATTTAAAATTTAGAAGTGCCGAACAACCTAAAGCGAGGATCTTTGCTAGATAACAAGGGTTAAACATGCAAGTAAACATCTTTACATCTAAGAGAGAGGGATTACAACCATTGTAGTCCGCTCCATCACTTCATAAGCTCCGAGTAGTAGTCCCTTCGCCACGATCCATGATCTCCCAGACTCAAAAGAGGCTCCACAAGCCGAATGATCCATACTTGCTTGAAGTCTTCCTTTTCGAAGATGATCTACCTTGAAGATTCTTTAACTCAAGCTTTCACTTCTCTAATCAAGTATTAGAGAAGTGAACACCCTAATCTAAGTGGCTATAATAGATGATGATGATGAAGTAGGAATTTAGCTCTCTTTTGTTTTCTTTATCTCACTCAAAATCATCACATGTGAAAAAGTTAGAAAGCTTTTTTCAAGAGGAAGAAAAAGAACTATTTCATTTGTGATGAATAATGAAAACTTATGTGAGGTTAGAAATGCAACCATGGGTTAAGAATGAAGACTTAACCCATGTAGAGAATTAACCATGGTAAAGGGTTTGGGTTTGGTTAAGAAATATCTACAAAATATCTTTACAAAATATCATAGTCAAAGTCAAAGCTTCAAGAAGCTTCTTGAAAGCTTCATGCAAGTTTAACCCTAATCCAAACCCTAACCATATTTAAACTCCACAAAACATGTTGCATTTATAACCCTAACTTGTTACAATATTATATATCACATATACAATATTTATTGTAACAAAATAAAATAATACAATTAACATATATCACATATATATCAATGTATTACCCGAGTGAGAAAAAGAATCTTTAAGTGAGCTTATATTAGTTAATGTAATTTAATATATCAAATATATAATTATACATTAAATTATCGAATCAACACTTGATCCGATAATCCGGCTATATCGCATATAACCGACTAAATAATCTGTATCAGTTCATCGAATCAACACTTGATCCGATGACCCGGCTATACCACATATACCCGGCCGATATCTCATATCGCGAGAATCTAATACGTTATCGCATACACATATTATTCCCGGTTCCGCACATATCGCATATGTGCTCCTACTCCGTTTTGCCTGAGCCAGGAAACCTCTGTGTAGGACTCTAAAGAATCGTCAATACGCCGGCAGTAGGTGATGATCATATCAAACACCCACAAGCTGCAAGCGGACAGCTAAACGTAACAGCCACCCAGGTATTGAGCAATCAGAAGATCAACAAGCAAGTCTGTACATTCTCCCGTGAATCCAACCAGTAACACTCCCGTACAGTCCGGTCTCTTCGTCTGATATGTCGCATATCTCGCCTAGGGGTGGTAAACGTCAGACCCCAGTAGCTTGATAAGTCGTGTCGATATGAGGTCCATAAAAGTTTGATAAACTACTGATAACACTTACCAGTAAATCTCAACAATCCTGGCCAGGGATTTCCAGTTATAGCCAATCGAACACAGCGCAACATCAACTCCCTATACCGGGAGAGACGAAACCCCTCCTATCGCTCATTGCCTCCATGTGATTCGGGACTGTACCCAAAAGCCACCTTTTTGCATACCCTCTTGGATGTGGTATGATGGAAATCAAAGCACAGTAGGAATCACACAAGACTCTATGACGATCTCGGGTCTACAGACTAACATGTACCATTGTCACCAGAGAACTGCCATCTAACGTGAGGTATAATACTATCTGGGAGTTCTCGGCGAGTCCGTCCAGTGTACCCAGTCTTCACTGAGCACCTGTATACCTTCTCTGATGTCAAACACCAATGGATATGGGATCATCCATCGCCCATCATATGGGTCAAGAAGCGCATACGCTAGTCTACTCTGGAGTATCGATGCCCTATCTTGGTACTCCCACGACTAGGAACATTTGAAGGATGTACTTGGCGACTACACTGTCCCCACTAGTATGATCTGCATCATAGTCCTGGTAGTCAAGTACTCATCCTAAGGGCTTTATCAACATGTGACATAGAGACAATCAGAGTACATGTTAAGATAAAGAGTCACCAGATATCATACTATCATGTCGAGCAAGAAAGTCCTCCCTATATATGTCTAAGCATCCACTACAATATACAACGTATGTACAGTAATGGCCTCTAGGGCATACATATAACTAACAATCTCCCACCTGCACTAGGGCCATCTGTTGTGGTATCGCATACCCAACAATTAGCTATGGTTGAAGTATCTCATACTCAACCTTTCCATAAAAGTCTCTACTGGGAAATAGGCCTTTGTGAGTGGATCCGCGTTGTTGTCCTCTGAGTCTACTCTCCTAACCTTGATCTTCCTGGAGATCAACCATTTCCACGATCAGGTGATACTGCCTAAGAATATGTCTGGATCACAGATGGGACGGGGGTTCCTAGGCTTAAGTCACAACTCCATTGTCACACAATGGTAGGAACGAAATTCATCTCATGAACTCATATTTATCCAGACTGACTCTTTGGTAGCATCCTTGGTAACGATGTATCTTTCCTTTAATCGTCTAGTATGTTACGGTATCTAGCTTGGAACTCTTCCAACATACCGTCCCTCCACTGAGGGTAAAGACAATGCCTGCGACTGACATTCAGTCGTCCTTATCACCCTGGAACCTTTCCAGTGATTCTTCCCAGGATCGATTGATACCATCTTACTACAACTAGTGAAAATACTAACATCAAATTAGATCTATTTCATATATCCATAACTTAGGATTTAGGAGGTATCACCTTGATCCTATATGGAGAATCTTTGTGATAAGAGGAGATTGACCGATCGTAACATAGGAAACTACTTCCCTATCAAGAGTATGTCATCCACGTACTATACGAGGATCACCACCATACTCCCTACTACCTTTTTGTATATACTTGGTTCATCTACCATTTTGATGAAGTCAAACTCTTTGACTACGACATCAAAACAGACGTTCCAACTCCGCGATACCTGATTTATCACATAAAACATCTTGCACACGTTTCCGCTGCTCCCACTGTCTACGAAGCCCTCTGGCTGTGTACTTATAGACGCTCTCTTCCAAATCATTATTTAGAAAAGCTGTCATGACACCCAACCGCCAGATATCGTAGTCATGGTATGTAGCAGTGGCAAGTAGGATCTGGATGGACTTAAGCATAGCTTTGAAAGTCTTAACTTTTCCATGTACACCAAGTAATCTTCTCAAGATATACTTTCTCCTGATGGGGATTTAACCCTTCAGATAAAGCAACCAAAGTCCATACTTTGTTGGTGTATAAGGATTCCATCTCAGATCGCTAAGCATCCAGCCATTCTCACAGAGTCCCCACTCCTGATGGCCTGCTCGAAACTAGTTGGGTCATCATCTCATGATGCAATTCTTTCTCCCACTGTCATAGAGAAACCGAAGTATCTCTCAGGTGGATGAGGAACCCTACTAGATCGGTGGAGAGGCTGAGGTTCGTTGGGATCTATTGAATCTTCCGGTTCTACCAAATCATCAGCTGTAGTTTGTATAGCTGGAACTCCTTCCAGTTCTACCTCATGACCACTAATTCCTTCACAAGAAATTCCTTTTTTCTCAAAAAAGTGGTATGCCGAGAAATAAAACATCTTTTGTTCCTTGGTGTGGTAGAAGATATTCCCTTGAGAATGCTTGGGATATCCAACAAACTTCCACAGAACTGACCTTGCCTCGAGCTTGTCCGGATTTTGTTTTTAGACATAGGCCGGACAACCCCAAATTTTAACATCCTTAAGAGATGGGCTCTTCCCATACCATATCACATATGGAGTGGTAGGCATCTGATTTGGTTGAAACCCTATTCAATAGGTATGCAACTTCTCAAGTGCATAACCCCAAAAGAAAATAGGCAACTCAGTAGTACTCATCATAGAGCACACCATATCACATAGGGTGTGATTGCTCCGTCCCGATACACCGACTTGCTGTGGTGTATTCGGAGGAGTAATGCTGAGAGAGAATCTCATTCTCCTTTAGAATAGTCCAGGAATTCCGTGCTCAATTATTATCATCCTTGATCACATCAAAGGACATAATACTTATACCCGTTTTTGGTTCTCTACTTCTAACTTATATTCTGTGATTATCTCAAAAGTTTCGGACTTGTGTTTCAACAGGAACATATGTCTGAAACTTGAGAGATCATCAGTGAATGTAATGAAGTACAAAGAACCTGTCCTGGCATATGTAGACATGGGACTATCATACATCATCATGTAACAATCCCAAGAGTTCACTAACTCTTTCTCTGTTTCCAATAAACGGATCTTTGGTCATCTTATCTCTGTGACATGACGGGCAAGTTTCACAAGATGTAAATTCAAACTAATTTAAATATGCATCTCTATGTAACTTCAGTTAGTCGGGTCGCATTGATATGACCTAGTCTACAATACCTCAAGAAGGATTCGTTCATTTCTGAACTCTTCCTCTTGTGTGTGTTCTGTACATTAAGAACTGTGGTTTGATTTAGAACGTCTATGCTTTTAGATAATGTGCCTGAACCGATCAACTCTTGATATAGGAAATGTTCAAAACATTATCCAACAATACAAATTTATATCCTTCTTTACTAATAAAGAGACTGATATGATGTTGTATATCAGGTTCGGTATCTAATAACATTCGTTCAGAATCAATGTATTTGTTAATACTGGGTGATAACTACCAACAGACTTGGCTGCAACACTTGCACCGTTTCTATCTCATGAAACTTATCACCCGTTCTCAGTCCTCTACCAGTCTGTAGCCCATGTAACAAATTATATCTGTGCAATCCTGATCCGGTATCTCATACCCAGGACGTAAAGGATACTAAGAAACAGTTCTCGGTAATGAACACACCCGAAGTAGATGCATCAGCATGCACTTTCTTCGTTTGGGCGGCATGGGAATTCTGGCAATCCCCTATTTCCTGCTCTGTCTTATAACAATTATAAGTTGGAGCGGGACCAACGTTCCTTAGCGCAGTATAACAAGCGGGTTCGGTCAATACATCCATATTATTATCTTGAATAAGGCATGACATGGTCTCTACCTGGAGAGAGATAGAAGAAAACACTCAGCGTATGCTCTTGCAAGATTTAGATTGGTTATTAATATATCTAATCATGATGTCTCCCACTATTTTAGTTAAATCTTCCTTCAAACCCTAAAAGGAAAGACTAGCCGGGATTAATTACACCCTACAAGTTCGCCAATCTTTCAGCCTGTCCAGTGCCGGTATTTTGAGGGAGGTTCCCCGCGCTTTCGCATGGACCTAATTAATATAAACCTCGTTTTCCCAGGGACGTAACCCCGTCGACACCTTTCTGGACACCTACTTGATCGGCTAATTGTAATGTGTAAAACTCTCCCAGGAGTAACTCTTACTCGCAGCGGGTATCGGGATCCAACTATCTCATAGGAGGTATGCAATCTCATTGCAAATATCAACACTTGAAATTCCCAATAATATTTTACCCCTAGTGACTTATGACCTTAACTATGGTCAACAAATCATAAGCACTAGTCAAGTTCTACCCGTCATTTCTTGATTAACTAGACCCACCCACATGACCCTTAACTATGGTCAACAAAGTCATATGACTGTCCTAGTTAATCACATCATATGTTATATAGGAAAACATCACTCAGCTACCGTACACTGCGTCTTAACTATGGTCAACAAACGCAGCACGAATACTAAGTACTCTATTTCCTCAAATGACGGAGGGTTACGACAGGTTTTTAAGAAAACCCTTTGCGTAATGAACTTGATATCGTTGTAGAATCGAGTGATTTTAAATGGAATGTTTTTGAGGCCTTTTCTAGTTTTGCTAAAGAGGTCACTCCCGGTGAAAGGATCTCGGCTCTTTCCTCATCGAATAAGGTGCATGATATTTCACAAATATTACTATGCAAAGCAAAAACTATAAAAACAATCAAAAGACAAACCGAGTTTATAACATCTGCTAGTTTCGCTAAAGTGGTCACTCCCGGTGAAGAGATCTCGGCTCTTTCCTTATCGAATAAGGTGCTGGATGTTCTACAAGGAACACCGCTATGCAAAGTAAGAACTAGAGCTACCTGTTTTTGAGACAAGTTTCTACAACATCTTTAGGGTTTTTTTAGTTTCATTAATCTCATTAATGAAGTCCCATTTTATTATGCTTCACAAGCATCACATTTGAAACGAAATCAGCAATATAACATATATCTCATATATATAATATAAACATTCATCTCAGACAGTAATATGATCTCATCACAGAACATTGCAGCAGAAGATAACATATGAAATATTGGATATACTAGGATTTCCGTGTTTTATGCGAGCCTGTATAAAACGCGGATTCCACGGTCGCGATGAATAGCCAAACCCACATCCCTAGACCCCTACGAGAGAGGAAAGCAACTCTGCCAATTCTAGGGTTAGGAGACCCGGTCTCGACTCCTCGAGGTGGTCTCCCACTGGACCCTAGAACCCAGTTACTTGTGCTCCCCGCCTTGGGTCTACCTAATGCGGAAAAGTAAATAATATACAATAGTGACATCATCCTCAGCCCGGAAGTGCCCCAATAAAAGAATATTAGATACAATGAATTTTACATGAATGAAAATAAAAACCCTCATCTCACATAAAACCCCGGCAATTCAAAACACGACGATCCAATATAACATATCACAGCAACACATAACATCACATGTCATCAACGTAAGTAAATATGCGTATCCCAATTGTCGTTGATGTATAGCAACGAAACCGGCGATACACCACATATTACACTTACGGTCGCAGAAAAGAAAGTGTAAAACTACAACAGTTGGAATCCGCAACCTTCTTAGACATCTCATGCCTAACCAAATGAATTCCTTAGACATCGCATGCCTAACAATTATAAACCCCGCATTTTAGTCTCGATCTCGAAAACACTTTTCAATATCTAGTCGGGCAATTCAACAAGATTCCCGACACCCTGATCGAATGCTCGTCGCAAACTTTAGTAGACAGCCGCACCCCCGGATGTCGTCGACGAAGTGCACTAAGGCGGAACACCGCTGCCGCGAGCACCCGAACGAATGCTTTTGGCGACGGGGTTCTCCTACAGTCACTTGGTCAGGGCTATGGGGCGTGGCTATCTATTAAGTTTACCCGGCGAGTATCCGCGTACGCTACGTGATTGCGACAGACTTTTGATCACATCAAAATCCCGTGGCAACCGATCAAATGAGACTAAACTGCTAGATTTATAACATTCAAATTAGTTATCTCATAACTACTTATGGATTCCAAATATTGTATCGCATTCCAGATAAACAGACAATGTTAAACTTTCCGATCGAATAAACAAACACCCAAGATTTCCCAAATAGCTCAACACTTGTGCGGAGTTCAAAAAGTATCCATCACATGCCACAGTACCAATGGTCCAGCCGTAGAAGGGTCAAACCAACGCCTCACATGTGGCAACGCCGTGCTGCCCCAAACCCTAAGGTTTAGAGGCGGTTCAGACGGTCACATAATCGAGTTAAGGTTTGTGTTCCTCTAGAGGTTCCACCGCGTTATTTGCACAACTATGAATGCTCTTTAATTAAGGAAAAAATCCAACACATGGAAATTTTCCGGCAGGGGAAAAAGTGAGTTATTGATATCCGTTCGAACTTTTTAACATGTTCTAAATTACCCGGAAAAAACTTAAACGAAGTTAAACTTTCCGATCGAATCAACGAATACAAAAGATCTCCAGAAAACTCAACACTTGAGTAATATTAATAATTCCCAGAAGCATGTAGAAATACCTACGGATGTTACTGTGAAATATGAGTCCCTAATACCCAAGTACGGCCGCGGAACCGCCGCGCAAGGCATGGTATTTCCACGGTTCCGCGGCGCTTTAAGGGAATTAGGATCTCGTATTCACAGTAATCCTTAGAATTCCCTGCTTAATTTTCTGAGTATTTTTAATACAGAAAAAATCAACATTTTAAAAAATTTCCAGAGAGGGGGTCAAAATCGACGTTTCGGGGTTCGATCGGACTTTTAACTTAGTATACACGTCGCCTAATGCTCTAGCTAGGCTCTGATACCACTGTAGGGTTACTAGCCACTGTCACAAGGGTCTATAAGGCATCAACCATGCCCGATTTAAAATTTAGAAGTGCCGAACAACCTAAAGCGAGGATCTTTGCTAGATAAGTAGGGTTAAACATGCAAGTAAACATCTTTACATCTAAGAGAGAGGGATTACAACCTTTGTAGTCCGCTCCATCGCTTCATAAGCTCCGAGTAGTAGTCCCTTCGCCGCGATCCATGATCTCCCGGACTCAAGAGAGGCTTCACAAGCCGAATGATCCATGCTTGCTTGAAGTCTTCCTTTTCGAAGATGATCTACCTTGAAGATTCTTTAACTCAAGCTCTCACTTCTCTAATCAAGTATTAGAGAAGTGAACACCCTAATCTAAGTGGCTATAATAGATGAGGATGATGAAGTAGGAATTTAGCTCTCTCTTTTTTTCTTTATCTCACTCAAAATCATCACATGTGAAAAAGTTAGAAAGCTTTTTTCAAGAGGAAGAAGAAGAACTATTTCATTTATGATGAATAATGAAAACTTGTGTGAGGTTAGAAATGCAACCATGGGTTAAGAATGAAGACTTAACCCATGTAGAGAATTAACCATGGTAAAGGGTTTGGGTTTGATTAAGAAATATTTACAAAATATCTTTACAAAATATCATAGTCAAAGTCAAAGCTTCAAGAAGCTTCTTGAAAGCTTCATGCAAGTTTAACCCTAATCCAAACCCTAACCATATTTAAACTCCACAAAACATGTTGCATTTATAACCCTAACTTGTTACAATATTATATATCACATATACAATATTTATTGTAACAAAATAAAATAATACAATTAACATATACCACATATATATCAATGTATTACCGAGTGAGAAAAAGAATCTTTAAGTGAGCTTAAATTAGTTAATGTAATTTAATATATCAAATATATAATTATACATTAAATTATCGAATCAACACTTGATTCGATAATCCGGCTATATCGCATATAACCGACTAATATAATCTGTATCAGTTCATCGAATCAACACTTGATCTGATGACCCGGCTATATCACATATACCCGGCCGATATCTCATATCGCGAGAATCTAATACGTTATCGCATACACGTATTATTCCCGGTTTCGCACATATCGCATATGTGCTCCTACTCCGTTTTGCCTGAGCCAGGAAACCTCTGTGTAGGACTCTAAAGAACCGTCAATACGCCGGCAGTAGGTGATGATCATATCAAACACCCACAAGATGCAAGCGGTCAGCTAAACGTAACAACCACCCAGGTATTGAGCAATCATAAGATCAACAAGCAAGTCTGTACATTCTCCCGTGAATCCAACCAGTAACACTCCCGTACAGTCCGGTCTCTTCGTCTGATATGTCGCATATCTCGCCTAGGGGTGGTAAACGTCAGACCCCAGTAGCTTGATAAGTCGTGTCGATATGAGGTCCATAACAGTTCGAGAAACTACTGATAATACTTACCAGTAAATCTCAGCAACCCTGGCCAGAGATTTCCAGTTATAGCCAATCGAACACAGCGCAACATCAACTCCATATACCAGGAGAGACGAAACCCCTCCTATCGCTCATTGCCTCCATGTGATTCGGGACTGTACCCAAAAGCCACCTTTTTGCATGCCCTCTTGGACGTGGTATGATGGAAATCAAAGCACAGTGGGAATCACACAAGACTCTATGACGATCTCGGGTCTACAGACTAAGCTGTACCAGTGTCACCAGAGAACTGCCATATGACATGAGGTATAATACTATCTGGGAGTTCTCGGCGAGTCCGTCCAGTATACCCAGTCTCCACTGAGCACCCGTATACCTTCTCTGATGTCAAACACCAATGGATATGGGATCATCCATCGCCCATCATATGGGTCAAGAAGCGCATACGCTAGTCTACTCTGGAGTATCGATGCCCTATCTCGGTACTCCCATGACTAGGAACATTTGAAGGATGTACTTGGTGACTACACTGTCCCCACTAGTATGATCTGCATCATAGTCCTGGTAGTCAAGTACTCATCCTAAGTGTTTTATCAACATGTGACATAGAGACAATCAGAGTACATGTTAAGATAAAGAATCACCAGATAGCATACTATCATGTCGAGCAAGAAAGTCCTCCCTATATATGTCCAAGCATCCACTACAATATACAACGTATGTACAGTAATGGCCTCTAGGGCATACATATAACTAACAGTCAAGTCCTTCGAGCTTCTAGTGGTTCTTTGCTCCTTAGATTGAGCTTCAACTTTGAACTCCTTTCTTTGGCTCCTCCGAAACTTCAAACGAACTCGGTTGCCGGTCTCCTTTAGGTCGTAGAACATCCACCCGAGGGCCGATGGTCAAGCTTCAACCTCAAGTGAGGTAACTTAATTATCTAATTTGCTAAAGAAGAATACTAAGTAGATGTTGTGAAGATTTATGGACTAATTTATCTCAAAACTTAATGGATCACAACACATGTGAAGGTTTGAGCTTGAGGGAGGAGGAGAGCAAAAACTAGGAGAGAGAATGAGGAAGTAAGAATGAATAAAAGATAATGGATAATGGTTGAGAGAATGGCTTAAGTCTCACAACAATAATTCAAGCATGGATTATTAAACTCACAAAATAATAGCCCATACTTGAATGGTAACCACAAATGAATAAACAAATACCAAGCCATGCCTTCAACCATTCCTTAAGTGTCTCTCCAATTTCCACCTCATTAATCCTTTTTCCAAAAAGGATAAATCCAATAATGAGGTGTCTCCTTCTAGATGCCTATTCTTGTGAAATTACAAGAATGCCCTCACCGTATATACATGCCCGTATTCGTATTCCAAAAAATATGAATACAATGAGACAAGTATAATCCAATAGTATAATACTAGAATCCGGCTTAAACCAAAACCTACTAGTATTATCCGTCCGAATATCATCCGTGTAGCTAGTACACGTATGTGATCGAAACCCTACCGTAAGACCATACGGCCTCTACATCGTATCGCTTGATCCAGAGAAACCCCCTGTGTGGGACTCTAAAGACTCAACAGTACGCCGGCAGTGGGTTTAACTACAATTTCGTCAGCGGCACTGGCTATACGTAACGGCAACCTAGGTACATGTCGAAAAAGAGGCCGACGAGCGAACTCATCTGAACCCCTGCCGAGCCTGTCCGTGACAATCTCCGTGCAGTCCGATATGTTTGTCTGAGAGTATCGCATGTAAGGTCTAGGAAGATGGAAAACGTCAGACCCCTAATAACCAGACATGTCGTGTCGGTGTGGCTCAAGACCATCCGAGAATCTACTGGTCCGACTACCAGTAATTATCAATCCGCCATGGCCAGGGACTTATGGTGTTGACCAACCGATCACTGCGCGACATCGACTCCCTATACCAGGAGAGACGAATCCCCAACAGTCGCTCACTGCCTCCATGTGGCTCGGGACTGTACCCAACTAAAACCTGTTTGCACGACTCCTTTGAGCCGTGGTAGGGTAGTAATCAAAGCACAATGGGAACTCACACGAGACAAATGATGACCTCAGGTCGAAAGACTATCTGCACTCATGTTATCAGAGAACTGCTATTTGACGCTAGGTATAATAGCATCTAGTCAGTTCTCGGCGAGTCCTGTCCGGTGTACTCACACCCAGTGAGCACCTGTATACAATCTTAGGTGCACCACACCAATGGCTGTGGGACCAATCCATCGCCCCTCGTCAGGGTCTAGATATGTATACACTAGTCACTCAGGAGTAACGATGCCCAGTCTCGATACTCCTACAACTAGAGACGCTTTTAAGGATGTGCCTATAGATTACCCAGCTCCCACTACTATGATCGCCATCACAACGCACGTAGTCAAGAAAATATCCTATGGGCTTTATCAACATGCATACAAGATATGAAATACAAAGTAAAACACATCACATGTTAAGATAAAGACAAACCAAATAGCATACTATCATATCAAGCAAGATTGTCATGTACATATATATCCCTAGCATCTTATACAATGAAGGGCTCTAGGGCATACATATCCAACAGGAATAATCCCTCCATAGTCACATTATGGCTGTCAAGGTGATATCAAGAACAGAAAAAATAAAATCTAGCTAACACATGTCCATCTGCCACAGTAAATAAAAGTCAAGAAATGCATATAGCGGAAACGAATCAAGGTTCACTAAAGACAATCTCTGAATCATGTCCCTTATAGGCTCACATCGATAAAAATAAAATTACGGTAATAAAATAAACTAAGCATCTCTAAACTAAACATCTAGCTCCTCATTGCTCGGCTTGCTTGCTAAAATACTCTTGATCTGCCTGCAATAATGTCAGAGGAACTGGGCCATGCAAAACTCAGACGTCAGTGCGTCATAATATCTATAGTAATAATCAGGATAGGATGCTATTATTAAACATGAATATTAATAATAAACACATATATAAAATAGTGAGGTACATGTATATGATGTGTATCCTAAAGTCTGTGCTTCTAAGTTATCTATTCTATAAGTTTTTGAAATCAATTTAATGGAATCGTCGATGTAACTCAATAGTATCCCGTGCGTACCCGGGACGAGACGTGCCGCTAAGCAGTAAAAAGGTAACATGTACAGATGAATGATGTCAGCAGCATCATTCCGGGGCTGGCCGAGCCCGTAAAGACTTATCAGTATCTGGAGTATCGAACTGTTGAGTTACAAGTCAGGTTTCATTATTAATTTTCCCTTACCTCCAGATCTTGTGTTCAAGTCAGGTATTGATGAGGTAAGTCTAATGCCAACACAGGATCAAGTGAGTACAGGTCTTGTCTATGTAGACAGCAAGTCACATCCGTCAGGACAACAAGTCAAGATTGTCGGCATTAGCGGATGATCCAAGTAACGGGTCTAGTAATGGGTCGTGATCATGTCATGCAATATAGAGTAACCAAAATAGATACCAAATATAAGACGGTAACTAATATCGAAACACGGTAAACATAACTATTGCCAGGATGCATATGTATCTATCTGTAATAACCGTTATACGTCCATTACCATGTATATTGCAATCTAGATAATATATTGAACGGATATAGTATTATAATAATATCGTGATGTCCCGGCATGCAACTTGATAACCCATTATCAGCACGGATACAAACGGATGCTATAAAACTGTAACTTGGTACCACTTACTGAATATTAAAACGTATGTACTATAGTCATATATATAAATATCGATATAATCAAAATAGCATGTTGCATGTTTAGAACTTGCATGATTGAATCTCATGTCGAGATATGGATGTCACGTTCCGACGTCGAATAACGTCACGACGCAAAACTTACGTACGCAGTACTTGACCTGGCTGAGCAGCTGCGTGACGTGGTAACTGGAATAGACGACGACGGTGATTGGGTCATCAGCGAAGTGCGCAACTCCGGTGAGACGACCGGAAAAGAAAAGAAAAGAAAGAAGAAGAACAATAAAAGAAGAAGAAGAAGAAGAATAAGAGATGGCTGTTAGGGGTTGCTGGGGTTCTCTGGACTTGGCGAAGGCAAGGATAGGGAAGAGGCGGTCGGCGGCGAGGTGACGGCGAGGTGGATGTCCGATGGGGTTTTGAAAGTGATCGGGGAATGTGAAGAGGAGGATAAGAGGGTGTGGTGGTGGTGCTTTGGGGTTGCTGGGGAGACAAGAAGGAAGGTGATGGGATGATGGTGGTGGTCGGGTTCCGGCGACGAAGTCGAAGATGAGGGCGTGATAGGTTCTTCCTGTCGGGTGTCGGGTTAGGAGCTTGGTGTTCGTCGGGAAAGGAGGAGGTGATGGCGAAGCAGGGGAGAGGACGATAATGACGCTAGGGGCGGCGATGACGAGGAGTGGCAACGAGAGGTGTGGGTTAGGGTTCGGGGTTGGCGACGAGAACGGGAAGATGAGGGAGGAGAGAGAGAGTTTTTGTAAAATTATAAATTTATTATATATATATAGGGGGAGAGAGTGGGGACGGGGAGAGATAAGGAGAGAGCGTTAGAGAGAGAGAGAGAGAAAGAGAGTTTTATTTTATTTTAAAAAATAATTAAAATTTAAATATTATATATATATATATATATATATATATTAGTTGAGAATAATTGAGGAAAGAGGCCATAGGAGGGAATTTCCTCCTATGGTGTCAAAAAAATACGCCTTCCATCGTGTTTTTTGATGATCGGAATCCATCAACATCATCGTTATCATCTAAGATATGGGTACGCCAAATTTCATATGATTCTACAACTTTTTCACCATTGATTTAGCAATGTAAAAAGTTCATTTGTCGGGAAACCGTTAATTTTGAACGCACTAATTCAACGGTGAAAAGGTTGTAGAATCACATGGAATTTGGTGTACCCATATCTTAGATGATAACGATGAAGATGATGAGTGCCAATCGTCAGAAAACACGATGGAGAATGTATTTTTTCGATGCCATAGGAGGAAATTCCCTCCTATGGCATCTTTCCTCCATTATTCTCATATTAGTTATATATAATATATTATATACATATATTATGGGATATTATAGATAATACCAGATTACTCCAAATATTAACCGTATCTCTTCAAAAATCTAGTTTTTAAATATGAAGAATATACGTAAGAATTTAAATTATGATGCAAATGTATATAATTAAAAACATATACCCTCAAATAAAATCTACGTTAATATAAGTAGCGATCCAATAATCGGTCTGTCTAACCCATACGATGTTAGTTATATGTATGCCCTAGAGGCCATTACTGTACATACGATGTGAATTGTAGTGGATGCTTGGACATATATAGGGAGGACTTTCTTGCTCGACATGATAGTACGCTATCTGGTTGCTCTTTATCTTAACATGTACTCTGATTGTCTCTATGTTACATGTTGATAAAACCCTTAGGATGAGTACTTGACTACCAGGACTATGATGCGGATCATACTAGTGAGGACAGTATGGTCGCTAAGTACATCCTTCAAATGTTCCTAGTCGTGGGAGTACCGAGACAGGGCATCGATACTCCAGAGTAGACTAGCGTATGCGCTTCTTGACTCATATGATGGGCGATGGATGGTCTCATATCCATTGGTGTTTGACATCAGAGAAGGTATACAGGTGCTCAGTGGAGACTGGGTACACTGGACGGACTCGCCGAGAACTCCTAGATGGTATTATACCTCACGTCAGATGGCAGTTCTCTGGTGACACTGGTACAGGTTAGACTATAGACCCGAGATCGTCATAGAGTCTTGTGTGATTCCCACTGTACTTTGATTTCCATCATACCACGTCCAAGAGGGCGTGCAAAAAGGTGGCTTTTGGGTACAGTCCCGAATCACATGGAGGAAATGAGCGATAGGAAGGGATTCGTCTCTCCCGGTATAGGGAGTTGATGTTGTGCTGTGTTCGATTGGTTATAACTGGAAATCCCTGACCAGGGTTGCTGAGATTTACTGGTAAGTGTAATCAGTAGTTTCTCGAACTGTTATAGACCTCATATCGACACGACTTATCAAGCTACTGGGGTCTGACGTTTACCACCCCTAGGCGAGATATGCGACATATCAGACGAAAAGACCGGACTGTACGGGAGTGTTACTGATTGGATTCGCAGGAGAATGTACAGGCTTGCTTGTTGATCTTCTGATCGCTCAATACCTGGGTGGCTGTTACGTTTAGCTGACCGCTTGCAGCTTGTGGGTGTTTGATATGATCATCACCTACTGCCGGCGTATTGACGATTCTTTAGAGTCCTACACAGAGGTTTCTTGACTCAGGCAAAACGGAGTATGAGCACATATATGATATGTGCGAGACCGAGAACAATACGTGTATGTGATACCGTATTAGATTCTCGCGATATGAGATATCGGCCGGGTATATGTGATATAACCGGGTCATCGGATCAAGTGTTGATTCGATGAACTGATACAGATTATATTAGTCGGTTATTTGTGAAATAGCCGGATTATCGGATCAAGTGTTGATTTGATAATTTAATGTATAATAATATATTAGATATATTAAATTACATTAACTAATATAAGCTCACTAAAAGATTCTTTTTCTCACTCGGGTAATACATTGATATATATGCGATATATGTTAATTGTATTATTTTATTTTGTTACAATAAATATTGTATATGTGATATATAATATTGTAACATGATATGATTACTAATGCAACATGTTTAGTGGAGATTAAACAAGGTTAGGGTTTGATTTGGGTTAGTTCTTTCTTGATGCTTCTAGAAGATTTTACTTTGTTTATAGCAAAAGATATTATGCTTGATATTTTTGCTAGATATTTCTAACCCAACCCAAACCCTTCACCCTAGGTTAAATCTCTACATGGGTTAGCCTTGTCATCCTTGACCATGGTTACATTTGTAATCATGTTAACATTTCATTATTCATCACAAAAGGATTATTCATATTTTTCTTCTTCTTCCTTGGAGAAAAGCTTTCTAGCTTTTGCTCTTATGATGATTATGAGTGAGAAATAGAAAACAAATGAGAGCCAAATCCTACTTCATCATCCTAATCTATCCTAACCATTTAGATTAGGGTGTTCACTTCATTTGTGAGTGAGAGCTTGTGTTAAAGAAACTTCAAGGTAGATTATCTTTGTTATCGAAGATCGGAAGCAAGCTTGCATCTTTCTCTTCGTGGAGCCTCTCTAGAGTCTGGATACTCGATGATCGCAGCGAAGGGACCTCAACACGGAGCTTATGAAGTGAAGGACCGGACTACAAAGGTTGTAATCCCAAACTCTTAGATGTAAAGTTGTTTACATGCTTTGTTTCACGTAATCTCTAGTTTAAAGATCTTGGTTAGGGTTGTTCGGCACGTCTAAATTTTAAATCGGGCATGTTTGATGCCTTATAGACCCTTGTGAGAGTGTCTAGTAACCCTACAGTGGTATCAGAGCCAGGTTAGAGCTTTAGGCGAAGTCTAGACGAAATTTGAAGTCCGATCGAACCCTGAAACCCCATATTTTACCTTTCTCTGGAAATTTTATAAAAATGTGATTTTTTCTGTATTAAAAATACTCAGAAAATTAAGCAGGGAAATATAAGAATTACTGTGAAGTACGGACCTCCAAATCGCTCACGTGACCGCGGAACCGCGGCCAAACCATGGGTTTGGCGGCGGTTCCGCGGCCAAAAGTTATAGTTGGGGCCCACCACTTCAGGTACACATTCTTAGGTCCTTTTTCATAGTTCTAGGAATTTTTAATTCTACTCAAATGTTGAGTTTCTGGGTTATATTGGGAACTCGTTGATTCGATCGGAAAGTTTAACTTCGTTTAAGTTTTTTCCGGATAATTTAGAACCTGTTAAAATGTTCGAACGGATATCAATAACTCACTTTTTCCCCTGCCGGAAAATTTCTAAGTGTTGGATTTTTCCGTAGTTTAAGAACGTTCTAAGTCGTGCAAGTAACGCGGTGGACCCTCTAGAAGAACACAAACATTAACTCGATTATGTGACCGTCTGAACCGTCTCTAAACCTTAGGGTTTGGGGCAGTATGGCGTTGCCACATGTGAGGCGTTGGTTTGACCCTTCTACGGCTGGACCATTGGTACTGTGGCATGTGATGGATACTTTTTGAACTCCGCTCAAGTGTTGAGCTATTTGGGAAATCTTGGGTGTTTGTTCATTCGATCGGAAAGTTTAACATTGTCTATTTATCTGGAATGTGATACAATATTTGGAATCCACAAGTAATTATGAGAAAACTAATTTGAATGTTATAAATCTAGCAGTTTAGTCTCAGATGATCGGTTGCCGCGGGATTTTGATGCGATCAAAAGTCCTTTGCAATCACGTAGCGTACGCGGATACTCGCCGGGTAAACTTAATAGATAGCTACGCCCCATAGCCCCGACCAAGTGACTGTAGGAGAACCCCGTCACCAAAAGCATCCGTTCGGGTTCTCGCGGCAGCGGTGTTCCGCCTTAGTGCACTTCGTCGACGGCATCCGGGGGTGCGGCCGTCTACTAAAGTTTGCGATGAGCATTCGATCAGGATGTCGGGAATCTTGTTGAATTGCCCGACTTGATATTGAAAAGAGTTTTCGATAATGAGACTAAAATGCGGGGTTTATAATTGTTAGGCATGTGATGTCTAAGGAATTCATTTGGTTAGGCATGCGATGTCTAAGGAGGTTGCGGATTCCAATTGTTGTAGTTTTACACTTTATTTTCTGCGACCGTAAGTGTAATATGTGGTGTATCGCCGGTTTCGTTGCTATACATCAACGACAATTGGGATACGCATATTTACTTACGTTGATGATATGAGATATTATGTATTGCTGTGATATGTTGTATTGGATCGTCACGTTTTGAATAGCCGGGGGTTTTATGTGAGATGAGAGTTTTTTCTTTTTCATTCATGTAAAATTCATTGTATATAATATTCTTTTATCGGGGCACTTCCGGGCTGAGGATGATGTCACCATTGTATATTATTTACTTTTCCGCATTAGGTAGACCCAAGGCGGGGAGCACAAGTAACCGGGTTCAGGGTCCAGTGGGAGACCATCTCGAGGAGTCGAGACCGGGTCTCCTAACCCCAGAATTGGCAGTGTTACTTGCCGCTCTCGTAGGGGTCTAGGGATGTGGGTTTGGCTATTCATCGCGACCGTGGAATCCGTGTTTTATACAGGCTCGTATTGAAAACACGGACCTCCTAGTATATCCAATATTTCATATATGTTCTTCTGCTGCAATGTTCTGTGATGAGATCATATTACTGCCTGAGATGAATGTTTATATTATATATATGAGATATATGTTATATTGCAGATTTCGTTTCAAATGTGATGCTTGTGAAGCATAATAAAATGGGACTTCATTAATGAGATTAATGAAACTAAAAGAAACCTAAATATGTTGTAGAAACTTGTTTAAAAACTGGTAGCTCTAGTTCTTGCTTTACATAGCGGTGTTCCTTGTAGAACATCCAGCACCTTATTCGATAAGGAAAGAGCCGAGATCTCTTCATCAGGAGTGACCTCTTTAGCGAAACTAGCAGATGCTACAAACACGGTTTGTCTTTTGATTGTTTCTATAGTTCTTGCTTTGCATAGTGATATTTGTGAAATATCCTGCACCTTATTCGATAAGGAAAGAGCCGACGATCCCTTCACCGGGAGTGACCTCTTTAGCAAAACTAGAAAAGGCCTCAAAAACATTCCTATTAAAATCACTCGATTCTACAACGATATCAAGTTCATTACGCAAAGGGTTTTCTTAAAAACATGTCGTAGCCCTCCGTCATTTCAGATAAGTACTAGTTAGTATTCGTGCTACGTTTGTTGACCATGTTAAGGCATAGTGTGCGGTAGCTGATTAGTGCTTATCTGTATAAGCATATGATGCGATTGGATTAGGGTAGTTATGCGACTTTGTTGACCATGTTAAGGGTCGTGCGGGTGGGTTTAATTCAATCGGGAAATGACGGGTTGAACTTGACTAGCACTTATGATTTGTTGACCATGTTAAGGTCATATAGCTGCTAGGGGTAAAATATTATTGGGAATTTCAAGAGTTGAAATTTGCAATGAGATTGCATACCTTCTATGAGATAGTTGGATCCCGATACCCGCTGCGAGTAAGAGTTACTCCTGGGAGAGTTTTACACATTACAATTAGCCAATCAAGTAGGTGTATAGAAAGGTGTTAACGGGGTTACGCCCCTGGGAAGACGAGGTTTATTTTAATTAGGTCCGTGCGAAAGCGCGGGGAACCTCCCTCAAAGTACCGGCACTGGCCTGGCTGAAAGATTGGCGAACTTGTATAGTGTAATTAATCCCGGCTAGTCTTTCCTTTTAGGGTTTGAAGGAAAATTTGACTAAAATAGTGGGAGCCATCCTGATTAGATAAATTGATAACCAATATAATCTTGTAAAAGCGCACGCTGAGTGTTTTCTTCTCTTTCTCTCCAGGTTACAACTATGCCACGCCTTAATCAAGATAATAATACGGATGTATTGACCGAACCCGCTTGTTATACTGCGCTAGGGAACGTTGGTCCCGCTCCAACTTATAATTGTTATAAGACAGAGCAGGAAATAGGGGATTACCAGAATTCCCGTACCGCCCAAACAAAGAAAGTACATGTTGATGCATCTTCTTCGGGTGTGTTCATTACCGAGAACCGTTTCTCAGTATCCTTTACGTCCTGGGTATGAGATATCGGATCAGGATCCCGCAAATATAATTTGTTACATGGGCTATAGATAGGTAGAGAACTGAGAACGGGTGATAAGTTTCAAGAGTTGGAAATGATGCAAGTGTTGCAACCAAGTCTGTTGGTAGTTATCACCATGTATTACCAGAATACATTGATTCTGAACGAATGTTATTAGATACCGAACCTGATGTACAACATCATATCAGTCTCTTTATTAAGTAAAGAAGGATATAATTTTGTATTGTTGGATAATCTTTTGAACATTTCATATATTAAGAGTTGATCGGTTCAGGCATGTTATCTAAAAGCATAGACTTTCTAAATCAAATTACAGTTCTTAGTATACAGAACACACACAAGAGGAAGAGTTCAGAAATGAATGAATCCTTCTTGAGGTATTATAGACTAGGTCATATCAATGCGACCCGACTAGCTGAAGTTACATTTAGATGCATATTTAAATTAGTTTGAATTTACATCTTGTGAAACTTGCCGGTCATGTCACAAAGATAAGATGACCACAGCTCTGTTTATTGTAAACAGAAAAAGAGTTACTGAACTCTTGGGATTGATACATGCTGATGTATGAGGTCCCCTGTCTACACATGCCAAGACCGGTTCTTTATACTTCATTACATTCACTGTTTATCTCTCAAGATTCGGACATATGTTCCTGTTGAAACACAAGTCTGAACCTTTTAAGATATTCACAGAATATAAGTTGGAAGTAGAGAACCAAAAATGGGTATAAGTATTATGTCCTTTGATGAGATCAAGGAGGAAATACTAGAGCACGGAATTCCTGGACAATTCTAAATGAGAATGAGATTCTCTCTCAGCATTACTCCTCCGCATACACCACAGCACCTCGGTGTATCGGGGTGGAGCAATCACACCCTATTTGATATGGTACGCTCTATGATGAGTACTACTGAGTTTCCTATTTCCTTTTGGGAGTTATGCACTTGAGAAGTTGCATACCTATTGAATAGGGTTCAAATCAAATCAGTTGCCTACCACTTCATATGTGATATGGAAAGGGAAGTGCCCATATCTTAAGTATGTTAAGATTTGGGGTTGTCCAGCCTATGTCTAAAAGCATAATCCGGACAAGCTCGAGGCAAAGTCAGTTCTGTAGAAGTTTGTTGGATATCCCAAGCATTCGCAAAGGAATATCTTCTACCAAACTGAGGAATAAAAGATGTTTTGTTTCTCAGCATGCCACCTTTGTGAAAGGGAATTTCTTGTGAAGAAATTATTGGTCATGAGGTAGAATTGGAAAGAGTTCCAGCTATACAAACTGCAGCTGATGATTTGGTAGAACCAAAGGATTCAATAGTTTCCAACGAACCTCAGCCTCTCCGCCGATCTAGTAGGGTTCCTCACCCACCTGAGAGATACTTCAGTTTTCTCTATGACAGTGGGAGCGAGGATTGCATCATGAGATGATGACCCAACTAGTTTCGAGCTGGCCATCAGGAGTGGGACTCTGTAAGAATGGTTGGATGCTTATCGATCTGAGATGGAATCCTTATACACCAACAAAGTATGGACTTTGGTTGCTTTATCTGAAGGGTTAAATCCCCATCAGGAGCAAGTATATCTTGAGAAGATTACTTGGTGTACATGGAAAAGTTGAGACTTTCAAAGCTATGCTTAAGTCCATCCAGATCTTACTTGCCACGGCTACATACCATGACTACGATATCTGGAGGTTGGGTGTCATGACTGCTTTTCTAAATGATGATTTGGAAGAGAGCGTCTATAAGTACACAGCCAAAAGGCTTCGTAGACAGTGGGAGCAGCGGAAACGTGAGCAAGATGTTTTATGTGATAAATCAGGCATCGCGGAGTTAGAACGTCTGTTTTGATATGGTAGTCAAAGAGTTTGACTTCATCAAAATGGTAGATGAACCTTGTATATACAAAAAGGTAGTAGAGAGTATGGTGGTGATCCTCGTAGAGTACGTGGATGACATACTCTTGATAGGGAAGGAGTTTCCTATGCTACGCTCGGTCAATCTCCTCTTATCACAATGATTCTCCATATAGGATCAAGGTGATACCTCCTAAATCCTGGGTTTTGGATCTATGAGATAGATCTAATTGGATGTTAGGATTCTCACTAGTTGTAGTGAGATGGTATCAATCGATCCTGGGGAGAGTCACTGGAAAGGTTCCAGGGTGATAAGGACGACTGAATGTCAGTCGCAGGCATTGTCTTTACCCTCAGTGGAGGGACGGTATGTTGGAAGAGTTCCAAGCTAGATACCGTGATTTACTAGACGATTAAAGGCAAGATACATAGTTAACAAGGATACTACCAAAGAGGCAGTCTAGATAAATATAAGTTCATGAGATGAACTTCGTTCCTACCATTGTTGGACAATGGAGTTGTGGCTTATGCCAAGGAACCCCCGTCCCATCAGAAATCCGGATATAATTCTTAGGCAGTATCACCTGATCATGGAGATGGTTGATCTCCAGAGAGATCAAGGTTATGAGAGTAGACACTGAGGACAACAGCGCGGATCCACTCACAAATGCCTTTTTTCCCAGTAGAGACTTTTATGGGAAGGTTGAGTATGAGATACTTCAACCACAGCTAATTGTTGGGTATGCGATACCACAACAGATGGCCCTAGTGCAAGTGGGAGATTGTTAGTTATATGTATGCCCTAGAGGCAATTACTGTACATACGATGTACATTGTAGTGGATGCTTGGACATATATAAGGAGGACTTTCTTGCTCGACATGATAGTACGCTATCTGGTTGCTCTTTATCTTAACATGTACTCTGATTGTCTCTATATTACATGTTGATAAAGCCCTTAGGATGAGTACTTGACTACCAGGACTATGATATGGATCATACTGGTGAGGACAATGTAGTCGCCAAGTACATCCTTCAAATGTTCCTAGTCGTGGGAGTACCGAGACAGGGCATCGATACTCCAGAGTAGACTGGCGTATGCGCTTCTTGACCCATATGATGGGCGGTAGATGATCTCATATCCATTGGTGTTTGACATCAGAGAAGGTATACGGGTGCTCAGTGGAGACTGGGTACACTGGACGGACTCGCCGAGAACTCCCAGATGGTATTATACCTCACGTCGGATGGCAGTTCTCTGGTGACACTGGTACAGGTTAGACTGTAGACCCGAGATCGTCATAGAGTCTTGTGTGATTCCCACTGTGCTTTGATTTCCATCATACCACGTCCAAGAGGGTGTGCAAAAAGGTGGCTTTTGGGTACAGTTCCGAATCACATCGAGGCAATGAGCGATAGGAGGGGATTCGTCTCTCCCGGTATAGGGAGTTGATGTTGTGCTGTGTTCGATTGGCTATAACTGGAAATCCCTGGCCAGGGTTGCTGAGATTTACTGGTAAGTGTTATCAGTAGTTTCTCGAACTGTTATAGACCTCATATCGACACGACTTATCAAGCTACTGGGGTCTGACGTTTATCACCCCTAGGCGAGATATGCGACATATCAGACAAAGAGACCAGACTGTACGGGAGTGTTACTGATTGGATTCGTAGGAGAATGTACAGGCTTGCTTGTTAATATTCTGATCGCTCAATACCTGGGTGGCTGTTACGTTTAGCTGACCGCTTGCAGCTTGTGGGTGTTTGATATGATCATCACCTACTGCCGGTGTATTGACGATTCTTTAGAGTCCTACACAGAGGTTTCTTGAGTCAGGCAAAACGGACTAGGAGCACATATATGATATGTGCGGGACCGAGAACAATACATGTATGTGATATCGTATTAGATTCTCGCGATATGAGATATCGGCCGGGTATTTGTGATATAGCCGGGTCATCGGATCAAGTGTTGATTCGATGAACTGATACAGATTATATTAGTCGGTTATTTGTGAAATAGCCGGATTATCGGATCAAGTGTTGATTTGATAATTTAATGTATAATAATATATAAGATATATTAAATTACATTAACTAATATAAGCTCACTAAAAGATTCTTTTTCTCACTCGGGTAATACATTGATATATATGCGATATATGTTAATTGTATTATTTTATTTTGTTACAATAAATATTGTATATGTGATATATAATATTGTAACATGATATGATTACTAATGCAACATGTTTAGTGGAGATTAAATAAGGTTAGGGTTTGATTTGGGTTAGTTCTTTCTTGATGCTTCTAGAAGGTTTTACTTTGTTTCTAGCAAAAGATATTATACTTGATATTTTTTCTAGATATTTCTAACCCAACCTAAACCCTTCACCCTAGGTTAAATCTCTACATGGGTTAGCCTTGTCATCCTTGACCATGGTTACATTTTTAATCATATTAACATTTCATTATTCATCACAAAAGGATTATTCATATTCTTTTTCTTCTTCCTTGGAGAAAAGCTTTCTAGTTTTGCTCTTGTGATGATTATGAGTGAGAAATAGAAAACAAATGAGAGCTAAAATCCTACTTCATCATCCTAATCTATCCTAACCATTTAGATTAGTGTGTTCACTTCATTTGTGAGTGAGAGCTTGTGTTAAAGAAACTTCAAGGTAGATCATCTTTGTTATCGAAGATCGGAAGCAAGCTTGCATCTTTCTCTTCGTGGAGCCTCTCTAGAGTCCGGATACTCGATGATCGCAGCGAAGGGACCTCAACACGGAGCTTATGAAGTGAAGGACCGGACTACAAAGGTTGTAATCCCAAACTCTTAGATGTAAAGTTGTTTACATGCTTTGTTTCGCGTAATCTCTAGTTTAAAGATCTTGGTTAGGGTTGTTCGGCACGTCTAAATTTTAAATCGGGCATGTTTGATGCCTTATAGACCCTTGTAAGAGTGCCTAGTAACCCTACATACGATACAAACATGATATATGAGCGCAACCACCTGATATGGAGTACTTTGTCATGCAAGGCTAGATGTGAAAAATATTATTTGGTTTTATATTGTATTATAAAAAGATATCTAGAGTCGAAAAATATTATATATGCAGATATATATTCTAGATTTGCATGGATACACTGTACTAGCAAATATTTAATATATAGCCTCGAACCATGTTGGGTTTCAACCATGCGGGTCGGGTCGCATAATAACCATAGCTACTAATTGCATCATTCGCAACCTAATAGCAACAGTAGTAAAGAATTTTACCGCAAGATTTGAAATACCCTAAATATATAGTATAGATATACTAGAGTGTTACATTGGATATGTACGCCCTAGATACCTTTATTGTATAAGATGCTACGGGTATGTATGTACAGGACAATCTTGCTCAATATGATAGTATGTTATTTGGTTTGTCTTTATCTTAACATGTATGTTTTACTAGTCATTACACATCGTTAGTACATGTTGATAAAGCCCGTAGGATTTTTGCTTGACTACCAGCATTATGATGACGATCATACTTGTAGGGGTTAGGTAGTCCATAAGCACATCCTTAAATGTCCCTGATCATGGAAGTATTGAAACAGGGCATCGATATTTCAGAGTAGACTAGTGTATACGTTTCTTGACCCCGACGAGGGGCGATGGTTGGTCCCATAGCCATTGGTGTACGGCACCAAAGATTGTATATTGGGGCTCATTAGATTATGGGTTACATCGGATGGACTCGCTGAGAAATTCTAGATGGTAATATACCTATCGTCAGATAGCAGTTCTCTGGTGACTTAGATATATGATAGTCTTTAGACCTGACATCGTCATTTGTCTTGAGTGAGTTCCCATTGTACTTAGATTACTACCATACCACGGTTTTAAAGAGTCATGCAAACATGTTTTAGTTGGGTACAATCCCGAAGCACTTGGGGGCAGTGAGCGATAGAAGGGATTCATTTCTTCCAGTATAGGGAGTCGATATCGCACTGTGTTCGATCGGCCATCACCATAAGAGATTGGCCAAGACAGTTGAGATCTACTGATAGTGAGATCAGTAGTTTCTCGGGATGGTTTTGATCACATCGACACAACTTATCGGGTTATTAGGGGTCTGACATTTCCACCCCTAGACCCGGTATGCGACACTCTCAGACGTAAAAACTAGACTGTACGGAGATTGTCACTTATAGGCTCAGTAGGGGTACAGACGCGCATGCTTGTCGACATTCCTTCCGCTCAATATCTGGATAGCCGTTATGTACAGCTAGTGCTACTGACATGTTTGTGGTTAAATCCACTGGCAACGTATTTTCGAGTCTTTAGAGTCCCACACAGAGGGTTTCCCGACTCAGGAGAAACGATGTAATGTGCGTATTTTGATACGTACGGTAGTTTGATTAAATACGTGTTTTTGAACACGTACTTTTAATCGGACATTTTGACAATACTAGCGGGTTTGAAAGATAGCCGGATTTTATATATGAGCTGGTATTGTATCTCTTATTTACTCTCTTTTGGTATCATATTTTGACACGAATACGGGTATTTATACGAATATAGGTATTGTATCTTGATACGAATAAAGGTATTTGTATCTTGATATACGTATACGAATACGGTATGTATGTTTTGATATGAATACGGGTGTATGCATTTGTTATATATATATATATATATTCTAGTCAATTTGGAAGAAATGAGAAGGGTGTGGACTTGTGACTCACTAGGGTGAGTCACAAATCCACCCACCCTTTTGACATAAGATAAGAGGAAAGAAAAAAAAGGATATGGTTAATTTTATCAAGGTTATCCTCTTCTTCTTTTTCTCTCTTCTCTTGAGTTTTCTTCTATGATGAAAAGGAATTAAAATAGCGAGATAACTAGAGAAATACTTCAGTACATCTCTTGTGATCAATTCCTAACAAGTTTTGTTCACAGGTTGCTTCACTTAGTGTTCTTGTATGAAGCTAGAGCTTGAGCTAGGGTTCATTCGGGTGGATCATTTTCGGCCCGGAGGATCGACATCCAAGCTTGTTCCCGGTGGATTAGGAGCCAAGCTAGGAGAGTTTTAAAGACAAAGGACATAAGTACAAAGGTTGTTATTGCTAACCGAGTAGATAAAATCCTTTGTAGTTTTCTAGTTAGTTTTTGGAATCGATTCTAGGTCGTAGTGGCTTGTGCTTGCTTAGAAATTTTTTATTTTGCATTTCACCTTGGCCGCGGGTTAGCGGTGCGAGCACGAGCATCTACTTACAGACGTATCGGCTTCTTATATCCAAATCTCGAATCATGGTAGGATCCGTCCCTTACCCCTTTTATCGGTCACCTTCTTTTACCTTCTTGTTTAGATCTGAATATAAAACCCACTGAAATAATTTAATATGGACTAAATCCTTGTTCATATTGATATTGCTACCAATTCATATTTTTATAAAATCATAGATTTCATGTTGATAATGCATGGGGTAATGACCTACCCCACACTCACGATCCATAACCCTAAACTACGTTGTTCCTCATTGGATTGCTATTTCCTTAATAATGTTTTCCCTAAAATACCTTCGATTTATAAAAGCTAGTTTCCCACAAAATTACCCCCAATATATAAAAATTAAGTTTTTTTTAGTAAAATACCCTTAACTTGAAAGTTAAGACTTTAAATAAAATATCCTTAAGTTTCTAATGTAATATTTTTTTATATAAATACCCTAGAATTAATATTATGGCTAGTGATTCAACAAATTAGTTAGTTGGTAAGATCTTATCTCTTTAGCTTCGGGGAGCCGGAGATAATACAATTTTAAAAATTCCATGGACTTTTCATAAAACATTATTTACACAAAAATACATGGACTTTCCTAAATATTATTTACACTAAAATCCCATGGACTTTCCTTAGTATTATTTACTCTAAAATACCATGGAATTTCCATAAATATTATTATCATTATAATACCATGGACTTTTCATAAAATATTATTTCATTAAAATATCATGTTTTTACTAAAATAATATTTACATTAGAATACCATATTTTTACTAAAATAATATTTACATTAAAATACCATGAACTTCCCTATAATTGGGGTTTCATTAAAATATCATGAATGTTTATGATAATTCAATCACATGAACATTCCCTATACTGAACATGACTTATAACACACCACATGACATGACATCTAGTATTGTTAAGATTAAACACGCGAAACCAGGTATGGAGTCCTAAGAAAATCCTGATATTACGGATGACCAGTCCCATATACGGACGGCTATTATATAAGAAGATCCCGATATTACGGATGACCAGTTCCATATACGGAAGACTATTATATAAAAAGATCCTGATATTACGGGTGACCCGTCCTATATACGAACAACCATTTATGAGAAGATCCCGATATCATGGGTGACCATTTATGAGAAGATTCCGAAATTGCGAGTGACCAGTCCGATGCAAGGACGGCCATTACTATTGAAGATTCTGATATACGGGTGACCATATAACTGTTGAAATCCCATGCCTAAATGAACTACGCGCTAACTCTAATATGTAATTCATATTTCATTGAATATAACGATGCTGGATAGTTTGATTATGCAAGGTTGTATACGAGACTCGGATTCCCCAATTACTTGATCATGATTCGGGGAGTGAAACCGTACATTTCATTCCCCTGGCTGTTGTTCCGTAGCCAAACGGAATAATCGCTAGAACCGGTACCCTTGTCTAATGAACTAATACGATCATAATACATAATAGATACCTTATAAAGTTTACCACTATACTCACATGACATCATTGTAATACCCCTGGTTGAGTTGGGATGTATACCACCTACCCCAAGAGAAGTGAGTTGTTATCTGATATCGAGGTTGGGATGTAACTGATACGGATACACACATGGACCCACTGTTGAATAATGGGGAGTTTAAAATTACATTCCAAAAGAGGGCACGATCAGAACTATAAATGGAATGATACCACTCGTATAACACGGAGGCGTTTTTTGGGTGAACCGTAACTCCGGATTTTGAAGAACCTCGTAGTTTACCGTGCTTGAGCTAAGGAAATTCTGGGATGGGTGACCTCCTGGGAAGTGGCCCTTTCTCGAGTCCGGTTCATTCTATGGGACAGAATCTTGCGGTTTCGGAAAGAGCGGACAATACCGTATGTGTTTGGGGATGGGTCATGACAAATTTGGTATCAGAGCTAGTCCCTCAAAATTAGGTCTGTCTACCCCATGAGAAGTGAGGTGTTATCCGGTATCAAGATTGGGATGTAACCGATACGGATACACACGTGGACCCACTGTAGAACAATGGATCGAATTACATTCCGAAAGAGGGCACTATCAGAACTATAAATGGAATGATACCACTCCTATAACACGGAGGCGCCTTTTGGGTGAACTCTGTAGTTAAGAGTGCTTGAGCTAGGGAAATTCTGGGAAGTAGCCCCTTCTCGAGTCCGGTTCATTCCAAGGGACAAAACTGTGCGGTTTCGGTCAGAGCGGACAATACCGTCTGCGTTTGGGGGTGGGTCATGACAATCATGTATCGCACACACTTATTTTCCTTACTTATGTTCTTATAAGGCAATCCTACCCGAGTGTAACTCGCTGACAGACTTCTTTTTCCTTCCTCTGTATCCCTGGAATTTCCGTTAGATGGGAACGGGATTTATGAAGAAAGAGACGAAGGAGTAGAGCCCACAGATGAAGACTTCACAGAGTTGAAACCCGACTATTAGGAGCTCTTTTACTTTTATGTTGCCCATCTGTTTAGGGTTTTTCTTTCTGTTCCATTGATGTAATAAACAATTTTTTATTTACCAGTACTTTGCGATGTAATAAAGATTATAGTTAATGAAAATAAATGCTTTTGATTTATTTATTTGTTTTGGTATATTGACTGCATGTTTTTATAAGCTTAACATAACTGTATTGAGATAGACCATCCTCAATACAGTTAGGTTGCGGACCGTACCACGTCATTATTTCTGTTCTTTAGGAAACGAGTTGTGACAAGAAGAAAAAAGATGAAGGTGGGATTTTGTCTGATTTAGATGAAGGTGGGATTCTGTCTGATTTTGATGAAGAAGATGATGACAATAATGATAAGCGTAAGGTTGGTATTTGAAAAATAAATTAAACTGAAAAAAAAAATTTAATAGTCGCTTAATAAGTTTGTGGTAATTAAAAAACTTTAAAAAAATTTCGAAGGTGTGGGTAATATCGAAATTAATAAGGGTATATAAGAAGGAGAGAATTTTTTCTAATTAAATATTTATTTAAAGGACATTATTATGAATCAATTAAAGTCGAGGGGATGATGGTTTTAGAAAGTGAGGGTATTTTCTGCTACTGTGGTAAATGTCATAGGTATTGCATGCCATTTAGCAATTTCCCTCCCTTATTGTTGGTAATATCAGTCATAAATATTAGAGTTCGTAAACAATACAAAGAGTCTCACCACCGAAGAATGAGCTTACCCCTTAACCCATTCTCAGAACTTCTCCAATAGCATTGATAACACTATCGATCGTTGGTAGTGTTATGGTATTTTCATGAGTTCCAAAAAATGGAATCATTGGACCGAGTTGCCTCTGATTTATTGCGAGAGACTTTTTTAGCACATGCGATGCACACAAAAGATAAAAGAGAATGGAATTATTGGAAGGGATATGTATAATAAATTTTGAGGAGGTCATATATAATTTTCCATCTTAAATTTTGAAGGTGCATGCATAACTTCTTATATAGGAAGAGTGGGATGATTTGGATAATTTTAGAATTTAAAATAAATTGTAAATTTTCCTTACGGAAGGACAGAACTCTGTATGCTTCTCTAGAGTTCTGACTCTAGTATAGGTGTCAAAAAGGCACGAAAAGGAACAAAAGAGTTCCTACATCTATATTTTAAAAAGAATCTATTTTATTTTGATATACACACAAGGTTTTTTAAAGAGTAAACTATCAACAAAAAAAAAATTCCATTTCCCGCTGTCAAAAACACTCTGGCCTCGGGGCGGAGATCAAAACCCTCTTGAAAATGTTTCCAGTTGTCAAGAAAGCTCTTTCCTTGTGAAATCTAGTAGTTGCATGTTATATCTAGTTTATCTAAACAGTTGCAAGCGACATCTGAACTATTTCTTGCGAGATCTAAATTGCTTGTATGAATCAGTTAGGTATAACAAGTAACTATGTGGATATTGCAAGAGGGTTTTGACTACCCCTTCGATGCCGGGGGATTTTGACAGCAGGGAAATATGCTTAGGGGCTTTGATAATTTACTCTTTTTTATATGTTAGCAGTCTTTTCACTCTAACTAAGATTTCTTAATTTTTTTCATGAAGTATTACAGAGAACACATATTTATTTATGTTGCAAAACAATTGTCTCACTCTCTCTCTCTCATTTTTTTTTATCACTTCATGGGCATTAGACAAGAAACCTTTCTTTTGCCGTGGTAACTAGACAAACTTTCTTATTGAGAATGATAACCAACCGGCTTCTACATCTAATAGACATGATCAATATCTAAAATAGTACCAATGAGTTGTAGCTCGGTTGGTATGGGCACTTCCCCTTTTGGGGAGAGTGCAGGGTCAAGCCCCATGAACGATCCAAGAGAGAAAATGGCCACAAATTAACGTTTTCGGACCAAATTCATGGATCCCTTGGGGGTTGGGTGATGTGCATGGGTGTATTGTGTGTGTTGTAGGTTAGGGCATACGAGCCTGCGCCTCCCAAAAAAATCTGAAACAGTCACACTATTTTGAATTGGTTCATCATTGCATTGGGTTAGGATGTAGCTTGAAATCGTTCAATATATATCGTAAAAACCAAACTAATCCTGCAACCATGCAGGCGCTAAGGTAGGTGAATTGAATAACCCCTAGATTCGTCGTCGGTGGAGTAAACAATCCCCAAATAAGCTGATTATGATGGTGAGCGAATCCCAATGGAGATTCCTGCTGATGGGTCGCGACGGATGTGACAAGTGACCTCATGATAACGTGGCAGATCGCCGAGCTGACAGCGTGGGGGGCCCTGCTGAGCTGTAAAGCGCAGAGCCTTTCGGCATCGGGACCCACTGCATGCCTACAAAGCTTTTGGACGTTAATGATGGCGGGTAGCGGGTGTGGGACCCGCACCGCACCGCCCTTGCCAATTGGCGATCATAATCACAGATATCGATAAAGATGGATAGTTTGTCCATGAGACTTATAAGTTTGATGGGTTTATTTTTTCTTGAACCATCCCCAAAAGCCTAATTTGGAGCAAGAAAAGTTCATACGTAGTTAAGAAGAAGATTGATTTAAACAAAAAAAAAAAAAATTAATCATTTATAGCACATATATATAAAAGAACGCAGCGTAACGCCACATTTATTCTTTTGTCTATCACCAAGATAGAGTTTCCGATGTTATAGCAACTCTGGTTGTCCTTTGCTACCTTAATAATTCTTGCGCGTTGTGCCGGTATTGATCTGCTACATTTTTATTCTCCCGAGTTGATGTTGATTAGTTGGTAAAAAGTTAAAATCATGAACAATCCCAATACTTATCTCCACATCTAAATTTAAAGGTAAAGAAAAGGCCTTAATTTCAAAAATAGATCAAATCATGACCTCACTTTAGATGAGAAAAACAAAGGGAGAAAAAAAATGAAACTCATAGTACTCTACTTTACAACTAAAAAAGGTTGCCTATTGGGTCACCATTAAAATAAAACAACACCGAATCTTGGGTTACTTTTAATGTGGGGAAAAAAAATAAAAGAAGGCAATATCGGAGAAATTGAAGAACATGTGCATGCATCGCCAAGGCCAATGAGCTGGGCACATATATACAAGCCATAATGCACAACAGCACAAAGAACAAACAACTATTTCACAACTCACAAGAGTTGTGAAAAGGTAACTCCACTTGTTTGGCCTTTTCCCGATATATATATTCTCTCTCACACATTTAGCAATGAACCAACCCATAACTTGCCAACATGGCCTATGAGCTTGGTGTCAGTGATGGGGTGGCCATAATTTTAGAGAATCTTGCACCATTCCTTTTGGTAAATTACCCTGAGAGACCTTTTAAAACCCATAATTTAAGGTATTTTACTGTAATAGAAAGAATGGTTGAAGGTATTTTCTTAATTAAGGAATCCCATACACTTCCTTTTTGTTGTATAATTGGCAATATACCACGGTTTTTAGCTTGAAAAGGTTGTTTCGTAATAATTTTTTTCCTTCAGACAAATATAACATCTTCTTATATGGATATAAAATATCAGCATAGGCTTTAACACAACGTTTTGGTTAAGCATTTCATTTCCTTGAACCAATTGTTCGAGAGCCCCTTGCCAGTTTAGAAGAAAAGGCTACTTACTTTTATCATTTAAATTATCATATAAATGATGCCTGAAAAATTAGTATTTATTTCGTATGGATATTTTTTTCTTTGAGAAATGTTGCCAAAGACATATAAAAGAAACTCTCATTTTCAGCCAAAAATTCAACAATATATCAACTTCTTAATGATCGTCATACTTTTGTTAGCAATCAACAAATTCTAAGACATGAGCATACACCAAATGGTAAATAAAAAATGTTTTGTGACTTCTTGCACTTGTATTAATTAGAGATTCACAAATTTTTCTGATAATATTTTCCGTCACAAAAACAACGGTTAAAGAGTTTCAAAAACACATAAAAATATTGGTGTACTTAGCTCTACGCCATGTTTCCATCATCAAAAAGTTAATCGAAAGTTGACGTTTTGATTTAGAGCTTAGGCGGCCTAAACAACTCCACTAAGCAATTTTCTATGCAGCAGAAAGAAGGGGCGGTGACCATTCAGGAGGTGTGCTTCTCGAAAAATTATTCCATGTGCCGGGCATATACATCCGAGCAAGAGAGAGAAGAAGTAGAAGTGTGGGCTCTCACACGCTATCCAAGACTGTCCGAAACTTCCTCCTCTCACTCACCTCCTGTCCGGATGTATTACACACGGCACACCGAATAATTTCTCGTCCTCCTTGCTCTTTAATCACTTCGTACGGTAAATTGCTTAATTAAAGACAGTGGAACTCTTTTCTCTGGATGGATATGAAAGAGAAACTCTCTTGCTTGCTTTTGATACCCACATTTCTTTATATACTTATTCTCTTTCCAAGGTTACCATGGCCCTATATATAGCCCTCAAACCCCACTCAATTTCTTCACACCATCAACTTTGCCTTGCCTTGCTCTAGTGCATGCAAGCACTAGTACTTCAGAAAAGAAGAAAGACATCCAACCTCTTCCCCCTTTGCAATCAATGGCCACTGTTGAGGTAGCTCAATCTCCCATTCTCCTTCTCTTATCTAATTACCAAGTGATTAATCCTCACCCATATTGATCACTTCAAAGCATAATTAATCTTGAAGTTGCTTGAATCCGATAATCTTAATACATGCATTTATTCTTGCATGCTGGTCTCTTTATCACAACTCCAAAGCAATTTCGCCTGAAACTTTGCATGGTTGGTGAGGTGATCTACATGTTATATTAGACGATTGTGATACCATCTTAAAATTTATACCATGTACAACATCAGAATGAAAAGTCTTTTCATCATCAGAATACATTTTAAATTGTATCAACATCTATGACGAATGATCAAAAATTTTGAGATGCGTGTGACTTTTGTAGGTTCAATCAGCTCCAGCTGCGTTCCAGGAGAAACCAAATGAGGCTCAAAAGGTAGAAGAAGTGAAAGAAGCAGTAGAGGCAATGACTGTTGCAGAGCCAGTAGAGCCAAAAGCTGACGAACCAAAAGAAGAAGTTGAAGCCAACACTAATAATGCAGAGCCTGAAGAGAAAGAAGAAGCAAAAGAAGCAGCAGAAGAAAAGACCAAGGAAGAAGAAGAAGAAGAAGCAGTGGTTCCTCAAGTGGCCACTGAGGAGCCTGCAGCCCAAGATGAAGAAGTGGCACCTAAGGTTACTAATGCAGAAGAACAACCCGTAGACGCCGCGGTTGCCGAAGCGGCGCCGGCTCAGCAGGCGGAGGAGGCGAAGCCGGCCGAAGAAGAAGCAACCGAAGAAGCTGCAGAGGCAACTGAGGAAGAGAACAACAGTGAGGAGTAAATTAATGGTGGTTTATTAATTACGCGCTTGTTGTGTTATGATCATGGTTCTGTCTGTTATTTAAGTTAAAATGTGCTTTGGATATTTCATGTATCGGGTTCTATTATTTGATATGGTATTTTGCACTCTTCATGCATGCACATCTATATATTTTGAACAACATATACCGAAGGCGTGTATAATTTTTTTTATCATGGACATTAGATGAGAATTTCTAAAGATATATAGTTTTCTAAATTTAGAGTAAATGGATGCGGTCAGTGCGAATACTAGATTTGAGAAATTTATGAGTTATACAAAATAATAAATATATAAGTGCTTATGCATAAATTTGTAAGGTATATATCTTTTGGGACATTTATGCATGAGAGAGAATGTGTAATGAATGAAAGAAAGAGAGAGTTGTTGACTTTTCAATTTCATATTTTTTTTTGTTCGTTTGTGATTGGTGAGGTGGATATTTCGAATTCTCTATTTTGGGTAATGGAATTTTATTATTTTTTCTATTTTTTATTTTGTTGATTAATGATGGTATCTAAGGACTTCTAGTTATAATAGTAAAGATGAATAATGTGATCAATGAACTCATATATTGGAGTTCACGCTCCATCTTTTTAGTGTTTATGTTGAGATTTGTAGAATACCTTTGTGTAATGCATCACATATATGTTTCTAATAATTTATAAGTAGTTAATAAATTCTCATCTTTTTTGTGTGCGTTGGCATTTGAAATTCTCATCTTTTCGATTGGTTAGATTTATCTTATTTAAAGTAAGTACGCTAGCATAGAAACTACATAAATTACAATGACATTAGTTTAGATAATTTGTAATTAATTACTTAGAAAATCAAATCAAGTTCTCCATTTTGAAGCTACCATATAATAAAAATGAAAGTATACAAGTAAATAATTTCATATATGTAATTTGGTTACAGGCAACTTTATTCCCCAAGATTAATTAGAAGCAAGAGACAGGCTTCACATTGCTTGAAACCACCCTAACATTTTGACAAGTAGCAGTTTCCTTCAAAGCTGAGTTGATCCCTGTATATTTCAAGTTGATGTTTTTGAGCTCCACACCTTCGCACGGGTATCGGCTGCTGCATACTAGTTTGATCACCTCAGCCGATGCAGATGTGCCCCTTATGTTTGAGTACTTTATTCCGCTGATTTTCACGAGAGAAGGCTCCTGTGCACGAAATCAAAATTTGAATTTGTTTAAAATCTGATTTAAAAAATATGGGGATACAAAGGAAGATATCTTATCGTCACAAAGGTTGAACTTGAAAGTAATTTTTATCTTCGAGGAAATAATTATATTTTAATTTAAAATAATACTTTGAGATGTGATAGAAAATTCTAATTTTTGCCAAACATTGTGATATTTATTTGCAAATGGTTTAGTCCGTAGTATGTATTTGCAATTTGTAATAATCATGGCATTTATCCCAAAAGAACACCGAGTTTATTAAGGTAATTTTAGTAAAATTTATCCCCCTACAAAAAAAATTTTGAATGACAATAAAAAACCGATAATGACTCACCGATTCGACACAAGCGGCATATGGGCAATACTTCTGGTCAATGAGAATTGGATTTAAGACATTGTTCATCACAATGTCATCAAATATAAAATTCGAAACCTTCATCGTAACGAACGAGCCAGTATTATGGTTGGCTTGCCATGTCTTGATCCTAACTCCTGCCATCGTACCGGTTATGGTACAATTTTTCACGGTGATATCAAAAACATCCCCCTTATCATGGTCTTTTCCAAGGCTGCCAATGCTGATTCCGTGTCCGGGCCCACAATTGACGTTGGACACGGTCACATTGTTCGTACCCGACCCGATAGAGACGCAGTCGTCGCCCGTACCAATATTGCTGTCGGCGATGTAGATGTTGCTGCACTGTCCCATGTGGATGCCGTCGGTGTTCGGGCTGTCTCCGGGAGCTTTGATCGTCATACCCCAGATTTCGATGTTTTTCGACGAGAACATGTTCATGTGGAAGAATTTGCTGTTGAGTGACGTGATGCCTTTGATATTTGCGTTTGTGACAAAGCTGAGCGACAAAGTCTTGACGGCAAAAAAGAGGAAAAACGCAAATTATGTTCTGCCAATATAATGATGTATCTCAAGCAAAATTAATATTTAAAATTAGGGTGAATTCTAAAATTATGGGCCCCTGCGTTTCGGGGGGGGGGGGGGGGGGGGCTATATAAAAAAAATAAGTTGTTCACTTCATCATTCTTTTTATTAAAAAACTTAAACCAGCATTTTTAAATCTCAACTACCGAATCTCTGAGAAATTATTCGGTCTTCCGAGTGCTGGTGGGATAAAGAAAGAGATGGGATTTTTTTGGGTATCTTTTGGACAGATTTATGGACTCCATACTTCCATTTATTTTTTTAGGCATGATCAGATACATGCATCCATCCAGATACATGCATCCGCTACATAAAATTAAAAAAATAAAAACAAAACTAGTGAATAAGAGGAAGAATTACCATTGGAAGAAGCTTGCATTTCCATTTCTTGGGGCAATTATTGTGGGGCCAAGCTAGAGCACCTTGGCCATCAAGCTTGCCTCTTCCTGCGATGGTCAAACCATCGACGTATTGGAAATTGATCCAATCGTTTGTGTATCTGTTAAGGTTAGTGTCTGCCAACAAATTCCCATCCAGCTGAATCGTAACATATCCTTTGCATGGGCCCTTGAACAAAACCGGGCCCACCAAGTAATTCCCATAAGGGATTGCTATTGTGCTCCTCCCTTGTGCTAATAAGCATGCATCACCCCATGCATTTTGTAAAGCCTACACAATGTATGAAGTTGCATTGAAAATCATGGGGGCTTTGGGATTTTTTTTTTTGGATGGAAACAAGAAAAGCTAAAGGTGATTAGATTTGGGAGAAAAGGTGTAGCTTTTTCCATTTAAAATATGCTTTTAAATGAACAGGTTTCAAATAATTTAAGTTTGGACAAAAGAATATGCAACATCATGCATGGGTAGCTCACCTTTGTGCTGTCGGTCTTGCCATCTGCAATGGCGCCATATTTCTTTATGTTAAAGACCGTGTCGGCGTTTGTGTATAACGCCAATAGAAACACCCAACAAGTTCTTAGAAGATTTGATTTTGAAGACATTATCTGATATAATTCTTTTTTCTCCTAAAATTTAAACTTGTGGACTTTATATACTCAAATTTTCTTCTTCATTTAGGGTGGTTTGTTGATAAAAATTAGCTAGCTTCAAGCTTCAAACATGTAATTTGCGGTAAGAAAGTGTTTGGTTGTGTTTTCCCTCTATTCTTAGCTTGCATTTGTTATGCAATGGCTAAATAGGGGTTTTCCCCTTTCTCCTTTTTGTTTGTTTGTTTTCCCACCAAGTGAGGGAGTGTCATTGCGGTTCGAGCAAAGCCTCTTTGGCTCCATAATCCAAATTTAGTGTAATAGTAAAGGGCTTCTTCTCCTTGGGTCACAAATCATGATTTGGATCATGAAACATGAAATAATATTTAGAGTTGAAGGATATGGTGACATGGTTGCATACTGCATTCTTTAAAGTGCATGCTCAAGTGATTGTCCAAAGCATTTCTTGTGAAATATGTAAAACTTCAAGCTTACTTTGTGAAATACATATATAGAGTAACAGAGAAAACGGAGAATACATCGCCACATTAGGAATTTCCCGGTGGGACACATAGCAACACGCTGTCTTATCAGTTCATGTGTATATTTGTTTTGCAAGTTCAAGATTCTTAACGGGTTGCTATATCTCGGCATCCTCATAGTGATAATAGATGACCATCCATGATAATTTACCCAGTGATCAAAATCGTATGTCGGACTAAGGTATATATTTAAAATCAGATTAGAAGACAATTGTTCGTGAAACAAAATTTTTGTAGGAAGCCAAAAGATGGAATAAATTTTCTCTGTCGAAAGTTCAGAGTTTTATCATCACCAGTTAAATTTTATTAAAATTCAAAATGGTGTTGTCTTCCTCCTAAGGAGTTTGATTTTTCTTGAACTTATGAAGTAACACGGAGAGTTGGTGCAAATTTGCTTAATACAGATAATATGCACAGTAACGATGAATCTATACCGGCAGACGTGTCCGTCGGTAATATATTTTCGAAGGGTTTTTATTTTTACCGACTGAGGTGCTCGTCGGTAGAAACGAGGGATTTCCCACTCCCCCAACACTACCGTAACCCTAACCCAACATTCTCGATCGCCGATCCCCTCTACCACCTCCAGCAGCCTTATGTACCCGGCCACCCTCGCCCGACTCAAGCAACTCTCCCCCTCGCTCTCGTCCAGCGACACCTCGTCTAGCCGTTGAACCCAAGACCTTTTGACACGGGTGGAATCGCGTCAAGATGTTACCTTCCGTTGATCTGCTGTTGACGATGATGGACGGTCGAGATTTGAGTTGGAGGATAGCTTCTGAAGTGTGTGGATCTCAATGAATTTGAGGTTGTTGGGGCCGAGCTACTTGCAAGGAAGTCCCGGGGTGGTTGTAGCACCGAGGACCCTCCGACGATCAAGTTAGACAAGAAATCCGAGCAGAGTAACGGCCTAGTGTGTGGAAAATGACTTACCTGAACCGTATGAAGGAAGGGTTTATATAGCAGTAGCAACAGGCAGGCAGGTGCGGGGATCACCCCGGCCGTTACGCCCCCAACGTCACGCCTGCGTGATGGGCGGGATCTCCTATTAATGGCGAGACAGGCTCGTTAATGGAGATCGTGATGGCGTGGAACGCGGGATCGTGGGCAGCGGATATCTCGCGCATGGTGAGATTCGCGGAGGCGGGGCGGAAGCAACTGCGAATGATGACATTGGTCGGTCGAATGGACCGAGGAAGATGAGCTCGGCGGGGGCTCGGGACCTAGTGGGAGGCCGAGCTATCTCGGTTTTATGGTAGCCCGGAGGCGAGCTAAGAGGGCCGAGGAAGCCAAATGTGCAGAAGGCTCGGAGGTGAGCCAGCGATTGTTTGTAGGACGGGCATAGGAGTGGTCTGGTCGGCCACTGCAGGTCCTTTTTTGCACGCTTCGGGACACGTCATCTGCCATGTATCATGATCTGGGAGATCACCGATATCGAGCATCATCATTATCCCCCCACTCTCGTTCCGACCTGTTCACGGGTCGGGTCGAGTCGAGGGTGGTCTTCCGGGTCACCCAAGGTGATCTCCTCGTCGTAGATATCGTGAGCGTGTGTTCCCGGGCAATCAACCGTATTTTCTTGGTGATGTCAGCGGATCAGAAGCCAGATCTTGCATTAAAGAGGATGCGCCGGATCGTGTGTACGATCACCGAAGCGATGGCCTACGTGTCGGGCGCTGGTTGGCTGACGCGACGGGCCGCGGACTTCTGGCGTCTGATGGGATACAGCCAATGCGCGTGCGACAGGTGGAGCGATCGTGGCCGTCGAATGCATTGAGCCATTTCGGCGGGAGATGACTGCCGCTGTTGGATGCGTACGCCGGCAGCTATAAATAGAGGTGGAGTCCCTATCAAGGCCCATACCTCTACAAATTTTCTTCGTCCTGAGTCTCGTTAGCTCAGCGCTCTCCTTTTTAGATCGGATCTCTGCGTTTTCTCTCCCGAGAACTTCTCTCCATCAGGTTAGGTGTCTTCTTCTGAGGAGTCCGTAGAAATAGTTCGGGTAGAGTCTAGGGAGCACCCCGTAGATTTTTCCTTTTCTTTCTTCTGCTTCTTCTCCTTCTAAGTTGAGCCTGCCTCTCCCTTTGGCAGGATAAATGGATTGATCCTGGACTCTTGGTGCCCTCGGTGCTCTGTCCTGGAGGGGGGCCGGCGGAGCGGCCGTGCCTCTGGCTGACCCGAGCCCCGCACCAAATGTACCACTGACGGCGGGGCCATTTTCCTCGTCACGAGCTCCTGATGATTGCCCCAGTAGCAGCCAAAGGCATCCTCGGGTTCCCAAGCCCCGGACGAGAGATGCAGGAGAAGACGAAGACGGGGTTCCTCTTAAGAGGAAGAGGATGGTCTCTCGCGTGCCACCGACGGAGATTCCTGAGGGGATTCCTGTGCAGGAGGGGGACGTCCGTTTCGTAGTCCCGTCCGGGCTTTCCGTTGCTGCCAGCCTGCTTGCTGGTATGGAAGAGTCGGCCGGAGGCAAGATTCCGCGAGGGACCCTGAGGGCCCAAATGGCGGCTATACCTCAGGAGGCGGTGCAGGTATGTACTCCTTTATGTGTTATTTTGAGCGCCCTTTCTTTAGTTCGAGTGTCTCTAAGTCTCTTTGCTGTTTTTCATCAGGTCCTTCAGCACCGTGCCCTCATTATTCGCATGGAGGCCGAAGGGGTTATCCATGCTACGAGGCCGGCAGGAGAGTCTTCTTCGAAGGCCGAGGATCTGCGACTTGAGCCGCGTCTGGAGAGGGAAAGGATGGCCATCCTTGAAGTCCGATCGGCCGCTGCGGAGCTCGCCGTCTTAAAGTGCCTAGAGTTCTATCACCGCCTAAATGAGTCCCACCGAGTCATCGAGGCGAAGTTGATGGAACTGGCCGATCGCTTTGCAGCCATGAAGAGGGCGAGGGATGCCAGCAGGCGGGATGCCGAGGCGGCGCTTCAGGCGGCGGAGGTTGCCGAGATTCGGGCTAGAAAGGCGGTGACTGAATACAAGGGGTCGGACCAGTTTTACGTCGATCTCGGTGAGGCCTCCACCATTGCATGGAACAAAGCTTTTGATGCCGTCAAGGATCAATTTCTGGAGTATGCCGACGGTGAGCTCCGTGCTCGGGTCCCACTTTCGGTGGTCATGTCTCCGGCCGATGGTGATGAGGGGGGTGAGGTCTAGGTGGGGCTTGCAGCCCGAACTTTTTGGCTTTTCCATCTCTCTCTTTTGTAAGCCTCCGGGTAATTTGATAAGGCTAGGCCGCCCACAATACCCTTGTAAGGACTTTTGGCATTGTGAATAAAAACTTTTTGCAGTGGTATTTGCGCGCGTATTTTCATTTTGTCGGTAAACTCTTGTATTTGCACAGTACTGCCTTCGTGTTAGGCCTGTTTTTCGTCTAGCGATCACACGTCGAGTTGAATCTGTTCATCTGCTAAGTGTGCAAAGACCGGTGGGGAGACGGTATCTCCATGGCCCCGAAGTCGAGGTTGGGATCGCTTAGACGTGGATGGCCTCATGGCGAGGGCTTGGGCCGTGGTGTTGGCGGTTAGTAACACCAGCTACGGATGACTGAGCATGGTAGATGCTCGGTTGCCTCTTTTCGAGGGCTTTGATCCCTAGCGTCGTGGGACAGGGAACTACCAGCCAGGGATAGCCGAGCAGGGTAGCCGCTCGGCTGCGTTTTGGTGAAGGCTTTGATCCCAGGCGTCGTGGGGTAGGGAACTGCCAGCCAGGGATAGCCGAGCAGGGTAGCCGCTCGGCTGCCTCTTGGTGAGGGCTTTGATCTCTGGCGCTGTGGATAAGGAGTTACCAGCCAGGGATAGCCGAGCAGGGTAGCCGCTTGGTTGCCTCTTGATGAGGGCTTTGATCCTGGCGTTGTGGGGGTAGGGAGCTACCAGCCAGGGATAACCGAGCAAGGGCGGGCCCGGCTGCCTCTTGGCGAGGGCTTTTGATCCTTAGCGCAGGAGGGGATGTAAGAGGCTTACTAAGGACGGGCCGAGCAGGATTTCTGCCCGATGCCTCTTGGTGAGGGCTTTGATCCTTAAGGACGGGGCCGGGCAAGGTTGCCGCCCGGTGCCTCTTGGCGAGGGCTTTAATCCCTGGTGTTGTGGGGGTAGTGAGCTACCAGCCAAGGATAACCGAGCAAGGGCGGGACCAGTTGCCTCTTAATGAGGGCTTTTGATCCTTAGCGTGGGAGGGGTCGTAAGAGGCCTATTAAGGACGGGCCGAGCAGGATTACTGCCCGGTGCCTCTTAGCGAGGGCTTTGATCCTTAAGGACGGGCTGAGCAGGGTTACTGCCCGGTGCCTCTTGGCGAGGGCTTTTGATCCCTGGCATCGTGAGGTAGGGAACTACCAGCCAGGGATAGCCGAACAGGGTAGCCGCTCGGTTGCCTCTTGATGAGGGATTTGATCTCTGGCGTCGTGGGGTAGGGAACTACCAGCCGGGGATAGCCGAGCACGGTAGCCGCTCGGCTGCCTCTTGGTGAAGGCTTTGATCCCTGGCGTCGTGGGGTAGGGAACTACCGGCCAGGGATAGCCGAGCAGGGTAGCCGCTCGGCCGCCTCTTGATGAGGGCTTCGATCCTTAGCGCGGGAGGGGCCATCAGAGTCCTGCTAAGGATGGTCCGAGCAGTGAAGCTATGCGAATGCCTCTTGGTGAGGGCTTCGATCCCTAGAGTCGTGTGGCAGTGAACTACCAGTCGGGGATAGCCGAGCAGGGTAGCTGCTCGGCTGCCTCTTGGTGAGGGCTTCGATTCTTAGCGCTGGAAGGGTCGTAATGTAGGGTTCCTAGGCACTCTTAAGAGGTCTCATAAGGCATCAACCATACCAATTTCAAAAATTACGGTGCCGAGAAACCCTAATACGGATCGTTGGCTAGATAAATAGGCGAAACAAAGCAACTAGTTTACAACTAAACTAAAAGAACGGAAATACAACCTTTGTAGATCCGGTCCTCCACCTCCACGGCTCCGTGATGAAGTCCTCTCCGCTGTCCAAATGCAATCCCGGACTCTAGCGTCGGCTTCATCGGAGAAATGGGCGGGTAAGGTCGTCGGCTTCGTGCCGAAGATGATCTACGTCGAGGCATCACAAGATTAAGCTCCACCTTCACCAAGCCATGAAAACTTGTGAAAGAAACACCCTATTGGCAAGAGGTAGAGGATGAAGAAATAGGAAGTGGGTTCACTTTAGAATTGTATTTCTCACTCATTTCATCAATCCACCATTGATGGAATCAAGGTTCTTCATCTTTAAGAAGAAGAAGAAGATGATGATAATATTATGATAAGTATTTTGTAAAATGAAAATAATAAGAATACTTATCATCTCTCAACCATGGTCAAGTGTAGAGAATAAATCATGGTTGGTGGGAATGGTTAGGGTTAAGCATGGAGACAAAATGGTCACTTGGTCAAAGCTTCATGAAGCTTTAACTAGAAAACAAATTAAGCCACCATTTTCCTTTATGCTTATTATTTTTCCAAAAAGAATAAATAGAGAAATAAATGAAAAAGAAAACAAAACCCCAATCATAAGTTTAACCATGGTTTAATTCTTTACACTTAACCAAGCAAACATGTATCATCAAACATGATACAAACATTTGCACAAAAAGTATATCACATATACAACTTGTACATCCAAGTGAGAAAATCCATTTAAAGTGAACCAATACTAGTTAATGCAAAGTAATATATCAAATATATAATTATACATTAAATCATTAAATCAACACTTGATTTAACGATCCGGTCATATCGCATATAACCGACTAGTATCCTATGTATCGGTTTATCGAATCAATGCTTGAATCGATAACTAGGTTATATCGCATACAACCAATCGATACATTTATCGCGAGAATGGAATACGGTATTACATACACGCATTATTCTCGGTCCCTCACATATCTCATATGCGCTCCTATTTCGTTTCGCTTGAGCCAGGAAACCTCTGTGTAGGACTCTAAAGACTCGTCAATACGCCGGCAGCAGGTGATGATCATATCAAACACCCACAAGCCGCAAGCGGTCTGCTAAACGTAACGGCCACCCGGGTATTGAGCGATCAGAAGATCGACGAGCAAGCCCACTCACACTCCAGTGAATCCAACCAGTAACACTACCGTACAGTCCGGTCTGATCGTCTGATATGTCGCATATCTCGCCTAGAGGTGGTAAACGTCAGACCCCAATAGCTCGATAAGTCGTGTCGATATGAGGTCTATAACAGTTCGAGAAACTACAGGTAACACTTACCAGTAATTCTCTGCAACCCTGGCCAGGGATTTCCGGTTATAGCCAATCGAACACAGCGCAACATCAACTCCCTATACCGGGAAAGACAAATCCCCTCCTATCGCTCATTGCCTCCATGTGATTCGGGACTGTACCCAAAAGCCACCGTTTTGCACGCCCTCTTGGACGTGGTAAGGTGGAAATCAAAGCACAGTGGGAACCACACAAGACTCTATGACGATCTCGGGTCAACAGACCACTCTGTACCAGTGTCACCAGAGAACTGCCATCTGACGTGAGGTATAACACCATCTGGGAGTTCTCGGCGAGTCCGTCCAGTGTACCCAGTCTCCACTGAGCACCCGTATATCATCTCTGATGTCAAACACCAATGGATATGGGATCATCCATCGTCCATCTGTATGGGTCGAGAAGGTATACGCTAGTCTACTCTGGTATATCGATGCCCCGTCTTGATACACCCACGACTAGGGACTTTGAAGGATGTACTTATAGACTATCTGTCCCCACTAGTATGATCTGCATCATAGTCCAGGTAGTCAAGTACACATCCTAAGGGCTTTACCAACATGTAACAGAGAGACAATCAATATACACGTTAAGGTAAAGGGCAACCAGATAGCATACTATCATGTCGAGCAAGAAAGTCCTCCCTATATATGTCCCAGCATCCACTACAATATACATCCTATGTACAGTAATGGCCTCTAGGGCATACATATAACTAACAATCTCCCACTTGCACTAGGGCCATCTGTAGCAGTGGTTGCAGTATCTCATACTCAACCATCCCATAGAAATCTCTCTTTGGGAATAGGCCTTCGTGAGTGGATCCGCCGTGTTGTCCTCTGAGTCTACTCTCCTAACCTTGATCACCCTGGAGATCAACTATCTCCATGATCAGGTGACACTGCCTTAGAATATGTTTGGATCACTGATGGGACGGGTGTTCCTTGGCATAAGCCACAATACAATGGGAGGAACGAAGTTCATCTCATGAACTAATATACACCCAGACTGCCTCTTTGGTAGCATCTCAAATAGCGATGTATCCAGCCTTTATCGTCTAGTATGCCACGGTATCTAGCTTGGAACTCTTCCAACATACCGTCCCTTTACTGAGGGTAAAGACAATGCCTGCGATTGACATTCAGTTGTCTTTATCACCCTGGAACCCTTCCAGTGATTCTCCCTAGGATCGATTGATACCTTCTCACTACAACTAGTGAGTGTCCTAATATCCATTTAGATCTATCTCATAGATCCAAAACCCAGGATTTAGTAGGTATCACTTTGATCCTATGTGGAGAATCATTGTGATAAGCGGAGATTGATCGAGCGTAGCATAGGAAACTCCTTCCCTATCAAGAGTATGTCATCCACGTACTTTACGAGGATCGTCACCATACTCCCTACTACCTTTTTGTTTATACAAGGTTCATCTACCATTTTGTTGATGTCAACTTATTTGACTAATCCATCAAAACAGATGTTCCAACTCCGCGATGCCTGCTTTATCCTATAAAACATCTTGCACACGTTTCCGCTGCTCCCACTGTCTACGAAGCCCTCTGGCTGTGTACTTATAGACGCTCTCTTCTAAAACATTATTTAGAAAAGCAGTCATGACACCCAACCGCCAGATATCGTAGTCATGGTATGTAGCAGTGGCAAGTAGTATCTGGATGGACTTATGCATAGGTACTGGAAAAGGTTTCATCATTATCCACGTCTGGTCGATGACGAAAACCTTTAACTAGTCTAGCTTTGAAAGTCTCAACTTTTCCATCTACACCAAGTAATCTTCTCAAGATTTACTTGCTCCTGATGGGGATTTAACCCTTCAGATATAGCAACCAAAGTCCATACTTTGTTGGTGTTCATGGATTCCATCTCAGATCACTAAGCATCCAGCCATTCTTACAAAGTCCCACTCCTGATGGCCAGCTCGAAACTAGTTGGGTCATCATCTCATGATGCAATCCTCGCTCCCACTGTCATAGAGAAACCTAAGTATCTCTCAGGTGGGTGAGGAACCCTACTAGATTGGCGGAGAGGCTGAGGTTCGTTGGTAACTATTGAATCCTTTGGTTCTGTCAAATCATCAGCTGCAGTTTTGTATAGCTGAAACCTTTCCAGTTCTACATTACAGACCTTGCCTTGAGCTTGTCCGGATTTTGCTTTTCAGACATAGCCCGGACAACCCCAAATCTTAACTAACTTAAGATATGGGCTCTTCCCTTTCCATATCACATATGAAGTGGTAGGCAACTGATTTGACTCGAACCCTATTCAATAGGTATGCAGCTTCTCAAGTGCATAACTCCAAAAAAAAGAAACAGGTAACTCAGTAGTACTCATCATAGAGCACACCTTATCACATAGGGTGTGATTGCTCTGTCCCGATATACCATCGTGCTATGGTGTATTCGGAGGAGTAATGCTGAGAGAGAATCTCATTCTCCTTTAGAATAGTCCAGGATTTCCATGCTCAAGTATTCTCCTCCTTGATCTCATCAAAGGACATAATACTTATACCTATATTTTGGTTCTCTACTTCTAATTTATATTCTGTGAATATCTTAAAAGGTTCGGACTTGTGTTTCAACAAGAACATAGGTCTGAATCTCGAAAGATCATCAGAGAATGTAATGAAGTACAAAGAACCGGTCCTGGCATATGTAGACAGGGGACTTTACATACATCAACATGTATTATCCCAAGAGTTCACTAACTCTTTCTCTGTTTCCAGTAAACGGAGCTATGGTCATCTTATCTCTGTGACATGACTGGCAAGTTTCACAAGATGTAAATTCAAACTGATTTAAATATGCATCTACATGTAACTTCAGCCAGTCGGATCGCATTGATATGACCTAGTCTACAATGCCTCAAGAAGGATTCGCTCATTTCTGAACTCTTCCTCTTGTGTGTGTTCTGTATACTAAGAACTGTAGTTTGATTTAGAACATCAATGCTTTTAGATAACGTGCCTGAACCGATCAACTTTTGATATAGGAAATGTTCAAAACATAATCCAACAATACAAAATTTTATCGTTTCTTTACTAATAAAGAGACAGATATGATTTTGCATATCAGGTTCGGTATCTAATAATATTTGTTCAGAATCAATGTATTGTAATACAGGGTGACAGTGACCAACAGACTTGGCTGCAACACTTGCCCCGTTTTCTGCCTCATGAAACTTATCACCCGTTCTCAGTTCTTTACCTTTCTGTAGCCCTATGTAATAGATTACATATCTGGGATCCTGATCTGGTATTACATACCCAGGACGTAAAGGATACTGAGAAACAGTTCTTTGTAATGAACACACCCGAAGATGATGCATCAGCATGCACTCTCTTCGTTTGGGCGGCACGGGAATTCTGGTAATCCCCAATTTCCTGCTCTGTCTTATAACAATTATAAGTTGGAGCGGGACCAACGTTCCCCAGCTCAGTATAACAAGCGGGTTCAGTCAATAATCCGTATTATTATCTTGATTAAGGCGTGATATGGTCGCTACCTGGAGAGAGAGAGAAGAAAACACTCAGCGTGCGCTCTTTCAAGAATAGATTGGTTATTATTTTATCTAATCAGGATGGCTCCCACTGTTTTAATCAAATCTTCCTTCAAACCCTAAAAGGAAAGACTAGCCGGGATTAATTACACACTACAAGTTCGCCAATCTTTCAGCCAGGCCAGTGTCGGTACTTTGAGGGAGGTCCCCCGTGCTTTCGCACGAACCTAATTAATGTAAACCTCGTTTTCCCAGAGGCGTAACCTCGTTAACACCTTTCTAGACACCTACTTGATCGGCTAATTGTAATGTGTAAAACTCTCCCAGGAGTAACTCTTACTCGCAGCGGGTATCGGGATCCAACTATCTCATAGAAGGTATGCAATCTCATTGCAAATTTCAACACTTGAAATTCCCGATAATATTTTGCCCCTAGCGTCCTATGACCTTGACGGAGGCCAAACTACCCATAGTCCGCTAGTCAAGTTCAACCCGTCATTTCCTGATTGAATTAAACCCACCCGCACGACCCTTGACGGAGGCCAAACAACGCCGTACGAATACCCTAATCCAATCGCATCATATGCTAGCAGATAAGCAATAGTTAGCTACCGTACACTACGCCTTGACGGAGGCCAAACTACCGCAGCACGAATACTAACTAGTACTTATCTGAAATGACGGAGGGCTACGACAGGTTTTTCTGAAAACCTATTGCGTAATGAACTTGATATCGTTGTAGGATCGAATGAATTTTGAAATGGAGTGTCTTTGAGGCTTATCTAGTTTTGCTAAAGGAGTCACTCCCGGTGAAGGGATCGTCGGTCCTTTCCTCGTCGAATGAGGTGCGGGATATATCACATATATCACTGTGCAAAGCAAAAACACTTAAAAGCAATCAAAAGACAAACCGAGTGTGTAGCATCTGCCAGTTATTGCTAAAGGAGTCACTCCCGGTGAAGGGATCTCGGTCCTTTCCTCATCGAATAAGGTGCAGGATATATCACATATACCTCTGTGCAAAGCAAGAACTGTAGCTACCTATTTTATTTTGAAATTCGATTCTACAACATCTTAGGTTTCTTTTATTTCATTAATCACATTAATGAAGTCCCATCATTTAAGTACCTAAACATCACAGATAAATACGACGTACACTTATGCCATCCGCATTCGCCTCGATGTCCCCTCGTGCACCGTTAGGTTAGGTAACTAACGGCAGAGCAGGGCAGGGCTAGCGCGGGTGTAAAACATAAGTAACATCTATATAATATATCATATATACTATATACGGTATCTATCACAGAACATCACATGATCACATTACAGATATCGCAGCAGAAGAAACATATGAAATATTGGATATACTAGGACGTTCGTGTTTTCAATACGAGCCAGTATAAAACACGGATTCCACGGTCGTGATGAATAGCCAAACCCACACCCCTAGACCCCTACGAGAGCGGCAAGAAACCCTACCAATTCTAGAGTTAGGAGACCCGGACTCGACTCCTCGAGTTGGTCTCCCACTGGACTCCAGAACCAAGTTACTTGTGCTCCCCTCCTTGGGTCTATCCTAGTGCAGAAAAGTAAATAATATACAAAAGGTGACAACTTCCGCAACCTGGAAGTGCCCCAATAAAAGAATATTACATACAAGTTTTTACATGAATGAAAATGAAAAACACTCATCTCACATAAAAACCCCTGGCTATTCAAACACGACGATCCAATATAACATATCCAGCAACACATAACATCACATGTCATCAACGTAAGTAAATATGCGCATCCCAATTGTCGTTGACATATAGCAACGAAACCGGCGATATCACATATTACACTTACGGTCACAGAAAAGAAAGTGTAAAACTACAACAGTTGGAATCCGCAATCTGCATAGACATCGCAGGCCTAATCAAATGAATACCTTAGACATCGCATGCCTAACAATTATAAACCCCGCATTTTAGTCTCAAAATCGAAAACACTTTTCAATATCAAGTCGGGCAATTCAACAAGATTCCCGACACCCTGATCGAATGCTCGTCGCAAACTTCAATAGACGGCTGCACCCCCGATACCGTCGACGAAGTGAACCAAGGCGGAACACCGCTACCGCGAGCACCCGAACGGATGCTTTCGGCTACGGGGTTCTCCTACAGTCACTTGGTCGGGGCTCTGGGGTGTAGCTGTCTATTAAGTTTATCCGGCGAGTATCCGCGTACGCTACGTGATTGCGACGGACTTTTGATCGCATCAAAATTCCGTGGCAACCGATCAAGTGAGACTAAAGTGCTATGTTTATAACATTCATTCAGTTATCTCATAACTACTTGTGAATTCCAATTATTGTATCCCATTCCAGATAAATAGAAAATGTTAAACTTTCCGATCGAATAATCGAACACCCAAGTTTTCCCAAAACAGATCAACACATGAAACAAGTCTAAAAACATTCAGTTCGTGCCTCAGTACCAACGGTCCAGCCGTAGAAGGGTCAAGCCAACGCCTCACATGTGGCACGCCGTACTGCCCCAAACCCGAAGGTTCAAAGGGCAGTTCAAGACGGTCACATAATCGAGTTAAGGTTTGTTGTCTTCTAGAGGGACCATCGCGTTACTTGCACTTCTTAGAAAGTCTTTAAACCACGGAAAAATCCAACACTTGGAAATTTCCCGACAGGGGAAAAATTGGGTATTTATATCCGGTCGAACTTTTTAACATATTCTAAAATTTATCCGGAAAGCGACATAGACAAAATTTGATACTCCGATCGAAACACCGAATCACCAAAACATCCCCAGAAAATTCAACTCTTGAATAAAATTTAAAAATACCCAGAGAACTCAGCACTGTTAAATAGGAATTACTGTGCAAATTGGTAGGGATGACGTCACACTTTTGCCGCGGAACCGCCGCATAAGCTAGGCTTATGCCGCGGTTCCGCCGCTCATTAGAGGGATCATGAAATAAATTTTGCGCCGTAATTCTTAGAATTCCCTGCTGAATTTTTAAAGCATTTTTAATGTGGAAAAATCCCAGTTTTTAGAAAAAGTCCAGAGAGCATGTTTCGGGTTAGGGTTTTGGTTCGATCGGACTTCAAACTCCGTCTACGCATCGCCTAAGGCTCTAGCTAGGCTCTGATACCACTGTAGGGTTCCTAGGCACTCTTAAGAGGTCTCACAAGGCATCAACCATGCCAATTTAAAAAATGACGGTGCCGAGAAACCCTAATACGGATCGTTGGCTAGATAAATAGGCGAAACAAAGCAACTAGTTTACAACTAAACTAAAAGAACGGAAATACAACCTTTGTAGATCCGGTCCTCCACCTCCACGGCTCCGTGATGAATTCCTCTCCGCTGTCCAAATGCAATCCCGGACTCTAGCGTCGTCTTCATCGGAGAAATAGGCGGGCAAGGTCGTCGGCTTCGTGCCGAAGATGATCTACGTCGAGGCATCACAAGATCAAGCTCCACCTTCACCAAGCCATGAAAACTTGTGAAGGAAACACCCTATACTACTTGGCAAGAGGTAGAGGATGAAGAAATAGGAAGTGGGTTCACTTTAGAATTGTATTTCTCACTCATTTCATCAATCCACCATTGATGGAATCAAGGTTCTTCATCTTTAAGAAGAAGAAGAAGATGATGATAATATTATGATAAGTATTTTGTAAAATGAAAATAATAAGAATACTTATCATCTCTCAACCATGGTCAAGTGTAGAGAATAAATCATGGTTGGTGGGAATGGTTAGGGTTAAGCATGGAGACAAAATGGTCACTTGGTCAAAGCTTCATGAAGCTTTAACTAGAAAACAAATTAAGCCACCATTTTCCTTTATGCTTATTATTTTTCCAAAAAGAATAAATAGAGAAATAAATGAAAAAGAAAACAAAACCCCAATCATAAGTTTAACCATGGTTTAATTCTTTACACTTAACCAAGCAAACATGTATCATCAAACATGATACAAACATTTGCACAAAAAGTATATCACATATACAACTTGTACATCCAAGTGAGAAAATCCATTTAAAGTGAACCAATACTAGTTAATGCAAAGTAATATATCAAATATATAATTATACATTAAATCATTAAATCAACACTTGATTTAACGATCCGGCCATATCGCATATAACCGACTAGTATCCTATGTATCGGTTTATCGAATCAATGCTTGAATCGATAACTAGGTTATATCGCATACAACCAATCGATACATTTATCGCGAGAATGGAATACGGTATTACATACACGCATTATTCTCGGTCCCTCACATATCTCATATGCGCTCCTATTTCGTTTCGCTTGAGCCAGGAAACCTCTGTGTAGGACTCTAAAGACTCGTCAATACGCCGGCAGCAGGTGATGATTATATCAAACACCCACAAGCCGCAAGCGGTCTGCTAAACGTAACGGCCACCCGGGTATTGAGCGATCAGAAGATCGACGAGCAAGCCCACTCACACTCCAGTGAATCCAACCAGTAACACTACCGTACAGTCCGGTCTGATCGTCTGATATGTCGCATATCTCGCCTAGAGGTGGTAAACGTCAGACCCCAATAGCTCGATAAGTCGTGTCGATATGAGGTCTATAACAGTTCGAGAAACTACAGGTAACACTTACCAGTAATTCTCTGCAACCCTGGCCAGGGATTTCCGGTTATAGCCAATCGAACACAGCGCAACATCAACTCCCTATACCGGGAAAGACAAATCCCCTCCTATCGCTCATTGCCTCCATGTGATTCGGGACTGTACCCAAAAGCCACCGTTTTGCACGCCCTCTTGGACGTGGTAAGGTGGAAATCAAAGCACAGTGGGAACCACACAAGACTCTATGACGATCTCGGGTCAACAGACCACTCTGTACCAGTGTCACCAGAGAACTGCCATCTGACGTGAGGTATAACACCATCTGGGAGTTCTCGGCGAGTCCGTCCAGTGTACCCAGTCTCCACTGAGCACCCGTATATCATCTCTGATGTCAAACACCAATGGATATGGGATCATCCATCGTCCATCTGTATGGGTCGAGAAGGTATACGCTAGTCTACTCTGGTATATCGATGCCCCGTCTCGATACACCCACGACTAGGGACTTTGAAGGATGTACTTATAGACTATCTGTCCCCACTAGTATGATCTGCATCATAGTCCAGGTAGTCAAGTACACATCCTAAGGGCTTTACCAACATGTAACAGAGAGACAATCAATATACACGTTAAGGTAAAGGGCAACCAGATAGCATACTATCATGTCGAGCAAGAAAGTCCTCCCTATAAATGTCCCAGCATCCACTACAATATACATCCTATGTACAGTAATGGCCTCTAGGGCATACATATAACTAACACGGAAGAGGCCCGCTAAGGACGGACCGAGCAGTGAAGCCGCTTGGTTGCCTCTTGGCGAGGGCTTCGATCCCTGGCGCTGTGTGGCAGTGAACTACCAACTGGGGATGACCGAGCACGGTAGCCGCTCGGCCGCCTCTTGGCGAGGCTTTGATCCTTGGCGTCGTGGGGTAGGGAACTACCGGCCAGGGATAGCCGAGTAGGATAGCAGCTCGGCTGCCTCTTGGTGAGGTGCTTTCACGGCGTCCCGGGTCCGCGTGCAGCGTCGGCAGGAGCGGGCTGCAACGGCTAGGGCCCGGTTGACTGAAATCTACTCTGAGTATCACTAGGAGTACTTTCTTGATCCCGTTCCACCTCTGTTGTAACCTCTTTTTTGTAAGGCTGAGGAGCCCATAGTACTTTTTGAATGAATAAAATTCTTCTTTTCGCAACGTTCTAGCATTCCCTTCGTATTATTAAATAGAAAGGACTTTAGAAGAGTTTACATTGTTGTTGTGAAAGAAGAAATACAAACTCGTGGATATTCTCTTCACTTGTATAGCTTGAGTTTCTCAGTGTTGTAAGACTGTGGAAACTTGCGTCCGTTCACGTCTTGCAATCGGTAGGCTCCGCCGGGAAGGACCTCAGAGACGAGGATGGGGATGTCCCATTTAGGGGAAAACTTATGCAGCCTATCTTGATCGACGAACTCGTTTCGCCTCAGGACTAGGTCTCTGGTCTTGAAGAAGCGGTGCTTGACTCGCGCGTTGTAGTATCGGGCGGTTTGCTACTGATAAGCGGCAACTTTGATCTGAGCCTGGTCTCGCTTCTCTAACAAGATATCTAGGTTGGTCTGGAAGGCCGTGGTGTTGGCTTCGTCGTCGAAGTGTTCAACCCGGTGACTGGGTATCCCGATATCTGCTAGGACCATTGCCTCAGTCCCGTAGCAGAAGCTGAAAGGGGTTTCCCCGGTGGAGGTCTTTTTTGATGTACGAAGGGCCCATAAGACTCGGGGTAATTCTTCGACCCAACTGGTTTGGTGTCCTTCTAGGCGGGTCTGGAGACCTCGGAGGACGTCCCTATTAGCGGTTTCGGCTTGCCCGTTGCATTGGGGATGCGCAACCGCGGGAAACTTCATGAGGATGCGATACTCATTGCAGAATTCCTTCACTTTCTCGTTCTCGAAGTTTGTTTCGTGGTCGGTGATGATACACCTCGGGATGCCGAACTGGAGTATCACGTTGTTCTGCAAGAACTTGATGGTCGTGGTGGCATCCAGTTTCCTGATGGGGACGGCTTCAATCTATTTCGTGAAGTAATCCACTGCGACGAGGACATACTTGTGCCCTCCCGTACTGGTAGAGAACTGGCCTATCATGTCCAATCCCCACTGGGTGAACGGTCATGGGGAGGTAAGGGCGGTCAGCTCGGTGGCCGGAAGGCAATGTATGCTTCCGTGGAGTTGGCAACTTTTGCATCTTCTGATGAGCTTCTAGGCATTTTAGTGAATAGTTGACCGGTAGTATCCCTGAAGCAATGCCTTCTGGATCAAGGTGCGGGCCTCTTGGTGTGCGCCGTCGACCCCTTCGTAGATTTCACGGAGGACGTAGTCGGCATCGCGGGGTTCGACGCACCGGAGCAGGGGTTGAGTGAAAGACTTCTTGTAAAGGTTCCCATTGCTCCAAACGAAGTGACAGGCTTTGGCTCGGAGACGGCGGCCTGGTTTCCGATCTTCTGGGAGCATGCCTTCCTTTAGGAATTCTATGAGAGGCTTCCTCCAGTCTTGGTCCTCTTCCAAGGTTGTGTACACATGAAGCATTTTCACCCCGTCTTCCACGCTGGGCCGTAGCAGGGTCTCGAAGAGGATAGGTCGCTTGTTGTTAGCCGAGTAGGATGAATGTCACGACCCGAAATTGGCACGTGACGGCTCTAATACTACGCAACGTCTACAGGCGTAACGAAGTAAAAGAAAGCCAAAACCCAGAAATCTAAACCATTAAAAGACAAGAAATATGTTTAAACTTTTGAAATCTCAAGTATAAATTCTTTAAGTCCAATTTACTTTCTTGAAAATTTCGGCAGCACCTCCTTTGTAAAAACCAACCCCGAAAATGGGTACAACATAAATATAAAGTAAAGCATCCCCAACGGGAGCAAAATCCACACCCAACGGCAGAAAACAACTGTCACAACAGATATACGACGCCGTAGCGAAGAAAGAAACGATATAAATAAAACTGCATAAAAACCTCCAAGTCATAAAATAATATTCAATACCGTCCTCACATCAAGTCTCTAAGTCATACAAGATAATGGTAGATGGAGAGTACAGGATACAACGAATATACAACAAGCAATATCGGATAACCGCAAAACCTACCTAAGCAAAACTGCACACTGTCAGGCGAAGCGGTATCCGCAGCAAAAGATGATACAACGGGTGAAAATAGCCCTACCTCTGACTATCCTGAGGAACACCTGCAAAACACTGTGGCGCAACGAGAGTGAGTTGCCAACTCGTGAATAGTAAAATAACATATGCAGGTAATCGCGAATATGCACGTACATCGCGAATCTAACATAAGCATTTAACAGCAATGAATGGTCATATGTAATGCATCAGTCATGAAAGTACACTAGCAGGTACAATTACTACATGAAACAATAATATGACGATGTATATGTAACAGTCATGTAAGATACTCTATCAGGTACTACAAGTACATGAAGTAATAATATGACAATCGGTATGCAATAATCATGCAATAATGATATGAAAAGATATATATGCAACAGTCATGAAAAGTACTCTAACAGGTACAATTAACACATAAAGCAGTGCATATAAATAAGTATGAAGTATGGGATGAAACATGTCATTTCCACGGAATCCTGACATCGTGGTAGGATCAAAATCCATTAAGACAATCCAAATCCCAATTTCTCAAATCAGCCCCCAAATTGGCTCTCATATCATATAAGTCTTACAAATCCTGAATGTACAATATCAAGTAAATCTCATATATCCTGAATGTACAAAATCAGCAAATCTCATATATATCCTGTATTCAATATCAAGTAAATCTCAAATGTCCTAAATCCAAGATCAAGTGCATCTCTTATATCCTGGGTATATTTGCATGAATAAATATTTATGTATACATATATATTAGCGTCCCACTCCACTAATATATATATGTACTTAGGAGTAAAATATCATGAAAACAATGTGTCAAGTATCGACACAGAAAGGCTGATCTATCAGGTGCTGTCACCATGACTGGCACCCTGATAGGTACGTATCATACGCCATACCGAAAGCTCGAGTGCCTAGCTCTGACCCTCGTCTCTCGACGTATCCATACGTACATGACTCCCGTCGGTAACCCCACGATAACCGCCGAGTTATTGGTAATGTCACCGGAAAGTATGGTTCCCCCACTAACTCATCTCCTCACTGAGATTCTTACCCCGGGGTTCCTCTGGGCCCCACCATGTATCCGCACACGGACCCCTCCTTTCCTCGCGTGGGGTATATATATTTATATATATATATATATATCAGAACAGATAAATCTCATGGTGGCTGCAGAAATATCATATCAAGAGAAACCGGGTTTTTCAAATAATGCAAAATTTCATGAAACTACCACGGTCCTCAAATCCAGAAAATATCATGAAAAATCCATATCTCAATGCAAAAATCCATGAATATAATATACGCATCATAAAACTGAAATGCGAACATATAAAGGAAAAAAGCCGCTATTTAACTGCAACAAATTAACATATAAATCATGCGGTTCCTAATTTCTCCAAATCTATATAACCTCAAATAGAGGTAAACATGTAGCTATAGCTGATATATGTGTAAACATAAAGTTATAGTAAGATATAGACATCTACCTATCAGTAATGATGTAATATACCCCCGGGAATAAGTGAAGGATATATGCAAGATTTACATGTAGCTATGCTAATCGTACAATACTCTATACGTATACAGGTAACTAGCATGCAAGCATGTCAAGGCATATGTGTAAGCACGTAGATATACAGGTATGCTATATATATCATATGTGATAAGAATATGAATCAGTGTCCCTAATCAAACAATATCATATCTATAAGGGTGTTGTACGTGTCATGGCAATTATTGACGGTGTGGGTGGCATACAGTCAGTGCTCGTGCAACATAAGCCGTCAATAATAGTGCAGTGTCCTAAGGATACTAGTCCAACCACAACAATAACTAAGTAGTAGGGTGATGCGCAATTCTAAATATGACATAGCATATGCGACAAAATTAACATTTCTAGTCCAGACGCATAACGCCATGCGGGCGATTCCCCTATAGATATTTAATCTACTCACCAACGTTCCTGGCTAAGTGAAGCCAACCACTTGTTTTCCCTTTGTAGCAGTGTCTGAAGTGCCCGCCTGCGAACCTACCACATTAAAACAATAAAGCAAGTATATATTAATAATAGACCCAAAACACGCACAAACTACATTTAACCGACGCAACAACACAAAACATACTTTCAAGGGTTCGTATTGTGGCTAACGTGTGTAGCGACACGACGAAAACAACCTAAGAGCAAAATCACACAAATTGCATGATCCGTGTCGTATAACGTATCGCGCGGACACAAAATACTAGATTATAGGAAAACGATCCCAGATTTTGCATACTGTAAATACTAAAAATGTAAACAGTACCAAACACCCCTAAACCATAGCAGACAACTACCCACAAGAAAACCAACACCCAACTCCCCTCCAAAACCGGTGTCGCCGGAATTCCTGCTTAGGTCGTCGGCCAAAGCCGGTGGGGTGGGTCTCATGTCTCAGGTGGGGTCTTAGGTTCACTAGTACATCACTACAATCTTATTTGGTCACTCAGTAAAAATCGCAGGTCACAGCAGATCACAGAGACTCAAAAAGACACTAAAAAATACGATATTGCACTAATCGATACATAAAGTGTTCTACGCAACAACCAACGAGCTAAACATCATAAAAACTCCTATTTAACAGTTTAGGGATTATACCTAACAACACTTGCTCCCAAGATCCAAGCTTTCCTAGCTCCAAGTGATCAAAGAGGCAAAAATCAAGACTTGAAATATTTTTGTGATTTATTTGGGAATTTTGGAGATTTAATTAGCTTGGAATTGTTGAAATTGATGAAAGAAAGATCAAGGGCAGAAGAAATGAGAAGAAGTCGGCCAAGAGAGGAAGGTGAGGGATTTGTGTGGATTGTTCTAGTTAAATCAATGATAAATGCACATAAATGCTCATCAATGTACATTCATGCACATGCCACCTCTTCCATTCTATTTCTTTTTTTTTTAAATTTTAAATCCTTTTGCATACACAAATATCTAGATATTATAACTAGGGTTTTGTTTACTTAAACTTGATTAGTTTACCAAGATAAAATTTTTGGAGAAATTTTCCAATATAAAAAAAATACCACATTAAAAAATAATATTAAAACATGGAAAAATTCCTTTTGAACCAAAACGTCCCATATACCCCCAAAGCTTGCGCACTGGTTTTATTTTAGCTAAATTAGTTACTGGCAAGTCTATATGGACGTTTGATCACAGTCGGGTTAAAACAGAAAATACCGAAAATTTTACCCTAAAACGGAAAAATTCGCATAACGATTTTCTAAAACGTTACAATCTCCCCCCTTATAAAATTCGTCCCCGAATTTAAAATTCTCACTAAGCGTACCTTCAAAGAAAAGAGTACAAAACTCCCAAATCTCGCTCGCAGCCTCCCAAGTGATCACCTCACTATACGGCTACATCTAAGAAAACCCTCCACAGATGGCAAGACCCTTGACTGAAATTTCTCCACCTGCCGAGCCACTAAAACAACTGGCTGCCGGTGAAAGAAAAGATAATGTCCAAGCTAAATGGTTTGGTGCTGAATCATGTGAGAAAGGTCATGAAGATAATTGCAAAGTATCGGCACAAGGAATACGGGGTGAATACTCAATAATCTGGATGGAAGTGCAAAATTATAGACAACGGAACTAACTCGCTTTAAGGATCTTAAAAGGACCTACAATTCTGGGATAAGCTTCCCAAAACTCAACATGTCATTCATCGAAAAGTCCGTAGGAATACATGATCTCCCACTGCGAACTCAAGTCTACGACCACTATGGTCGGCATAAGACCTCTGTCCGCACTGGACTACTCTCATCCTGACCTGAACCAATTGGATCATCTTCGAAGTCTCTAGACTAGCTGGGGTCAAAAAATTTTACTTACGCAGAGTCAAAAAAACAGACTGGAGATCGACACGACCAAACAACTAAACCTAAAGGTTGCCAATTGGAGTGTCTCCTGATAACTACTATCGAAAGAGAACCCTAACAATGGCAAGTGATGATCCTAACTGCCGACAACAATTAGTACATACGCAGAAGCATATCCTCCAGAGTCGGTATAGCCCGCTCTCACAAAACCATCATCCTGCGGATGGAAAAATGGAGCTAAAGCTCAACCAGTACCCAAGGCTTTATGAAGTTCTTGCCCCAGACGGCAAGTGAACAGGGTGCCTTCATTGAACAAGAACCATGAAGGAACTCCATGTAACGCACAAACTTAACAAAGAACAACTGAGCAAACTGAGTATAACCGGACAACAAACACCCGAATGGAGTCACACCCTTACTAAACCTGGGTAGACACCATAACGAAATTCATGGAGATCTGCTCCCATTCTCACTTCGGAACGGTTAAAGGTTGCAACTTTCCATCCGGTCTCAGATGCTCAACTTAGCACACAACAAGACAAACACCTTGAAACGAAACCCGAAACTTCTCTTTACATCCCTGCCCACCCGTAACTATCTCACAACTCATGTCAAATGTTGGTGGAACTTAGATGAACACCGAAAACTGACTGACGTGCCTGCTCTAGGATTTCACGTCTCTGCCCAATAATATCAGGTACACAAACACGTCCTTAAACGTAGCACATCTGGTCATAAATCAAGGACTCCGAATCTTTACCCAGCCGAGTATGCTCAAGTATCTCTGACGAACGAGCATCAGCGGCAGTGCCTCGCAAAAGCAATTAAGGAAAAGTGGTCGAGCGTGGACATGAGCAAGCTGTTCTCTCAGTAGAGGCGAACTTAAGCTGTACTCAACGATCACACAAGAACTGTAAATCTGCAGAAAACTATCTCAACAATCAAAACCCGCTGCAGGAAGATGTACTTTAAGCTCGGGTAGTCCATGAAAATCTGACACGACTTTCGAACAAGTAGTGTCTCCAAATCTCCAACACACGACCACCGCGGCCATCTCCAGATCATGAGTAGGATATCCTGCTCGTACTTCCTCCAACTGTCGGGAAGCAAAAAGCGATAACTCTATAATGCCGCATCAGCGCAAAATCGAGCCCCACTCGGGAAACATCAGAGTTAAACAACAAAGTCGCCCGAACCAGAAAGCGAATAAAGAATTGGTGCAGTTGTCAACCAAATCTCCAACTGCTGAAAACTCCACACACCTGCCTCAGTCCACAGAAAAGAACTCCTTCCTGGTCAGTCCAGTCAACGGTGCAGAACTACACTAGCAATTCTGCACGAAACGGCGATAAAAACCTGCTAAGCCCAAAAATCCGTGGACCCCCGTCCTGCACACAAGTCTGGGCCTAAGCTGTACGGCCTCGATCTTCCTCGGATCCATACAAAAACCATCTCCCGTAACTACAAGACTTAGGAGTCAACACAAACAAGTCTGAAGGAACACTCCGAGAATTTAGCAAACAGCTGGTGTGTTCACCGCCGGAAGCCGGGAAGACTGGACGTCTTTCCTGAATCCGGGGGCAGATGCTAATTGGTGCTATCCGTCCACCTCTCCGAAGATGCCAAGTTGATTTATGGCACCGTGTATCGAAGGTTTAAACGGATGCGGCCGATATAGCAGACTTCGTCAGATTCCCTCTCGTTTGAGGGGTTTTTGATTATGGTGACGCTCTTCCCTGCAGGCGCAAGCCCCTGCAGTTAATTATGCTACCGCATCGCGGTAACAACTTTCTCCTTCTCTATATGGTCACTTCATGTCGTGGGTGTATGTTTTGCATTTGGTTGCCCGTGGATTGTATACGGAGACTAAGTTATGTTGTCGCCCGTAGGGCGTGGACTAGTCCAAATCCGTATCTTTCTTAGATTTGGGTTTGGGGGGTTGTGTTTAAAGATACGTTAGCCTTATTTGAGGCTAAGATCAACTTAAACGTTTGTTAAGAACACGTTAGTCTAATTTTAGACTAAGATCAACTTAAGGAGATCGTTTAGATCCGACAAGAGAGCAATTGGGCTCTATTGTTTAGTTTAATGACATTGCGGTCGATAATTAGTTTAAGGACATTACGGTCCATTGTTAGTTTTAAGACATTGCGGTCGAGGTTAAGGACATCATAGTCTATGAGCTTAAGGACCTCACAGTTCGATGTTAGTTTTAAGACATCACGGTAGAGGTTAAGGACATCATAGTCCGGTATTAGTTTTAAGACATCACGGTCGAGGTTAAGGACGTCATAGTCCATGAGTTTAAGGACCCTACAGTCCGTAAAAGTATGTGGTTGTTGGGACCCGTTACCTCTCTGACGAAGTTGAGGAATTACAATGATAGATATCAGAGGAGTAAAGAGATGTACCCTCGAACCGGGTGTGAATTGATTGGAAGAGCAGTTCTGCTCAGTTCAATTTAAATTGAGGAATTACGGCCAGAATTGGGCTAAGTCCAGTTAAAAAAATGTTTAACATTTTCATTTATACTTGACCTGTTAGGCCTTTCCTTAGGCTCTGCCCTTTTTATAATGCACATCATTTATTAGGAATAAAGTGGTGTTCTGACAGTGTGCCACGTGGCGTATCAGGCGTTTTGCGCCAATTAAAGAGCGCATTGCGCTGGCGCACATAAAAGTGACACGTGTCTATTAGCGCTGAGCGCAAGTCTGTTAGCGCACTGCGCTTTCTGAGTGCGCTGCGCCAGTGAATGACACGTGGTGCGCTCTGGCGCTATGCGCCAGTCCAAGAGCGCAATGCACTATATTTTTTTTAGAAGCGCAAAGCGCAAACTGTTCTGTGGTTGACACGTGGCGCGTTTTGGCGCAGTGCGCCAGGCCAATAAGCGCAAAGGCGCAATCCAAGAGTGCAAGGCACTGTCCAATAGCGCAGAGCGCATTTTGATCAAATTAAGATCAAAGAACAAGTTTTTTGTTCTGTTCTTCAAAAGAGGCATTGCCTCAAGATCCAAGAAGCAAGGTTCTTATTCTCATCAAAAAGCTGTGCCTTTATAGATCAAAAAGATCTATGAATGAAGTAAATTACTTCTTTTTAATCTTTTATAATCAGATCCTTTGATCTTTTTCTTTTTTTTTATTGAAGATCTTGATCTTGTTCTTTGATCTTTGATCTTTTTAGAAGAGGTTTCTTCTTTTTAAATGAGATGATTTCATCTCTTCCAAGAATTTAATTTTTTACCTTTAAAGATGAAGAAAATGATCTTCTTTCTTCAAAGGCTTGCTTTTCTTTCTCTTTGAGTTTTTTTTCCTCAAAATTTGTAGAGGGTTCTCTCTATTCTGTATCTCTATATGTGTGAGACTTGGAGTCTAGGGGCCTTTATATAGGGCCAATTGATTTGTTAAGTTAGTTACAGAGATCTTTCTCTGATTGATCTGGGGATATTTCTCCACTGTTGGATCTTTGATCCTAAGGTCTCTGTTTTACAGAAGACAATCTTCTTATTTTAATAAGATTGGAAAGGTCTTTGTAGAATTTTAATTCTGATTAATTAATAATTTATTATTTAAATTCCAGTGCTGGCGCAATTGGCGCAAGCGCGCCTGCGCTTGACACGTGTCGCGCAGCGCATCTGCGCTAGCTCGCCTGCGCTTGACACATGTCGCGCAGCGCAGAGCGCAAGAGATCTGAAGCGTTGCTTCATTTATTTTAAAATTTGAATTTTGAAACAGAGCCTTACTCTGATTGGGGGTGCGCTGCCTTGGGCGCAGCGCTCTTTGCACTGGCGTGTCTACTTTTGACACGTGGCGCGCAGCGCAAGGAATCTAAAGCGTTGCTTCAATTTTTGAATTTTGAAATTCAGACAGAGTTTTGCTCTGATTGGGGGAAAAAAATGCCCCCCACTGTTGCGCTCACGTGGCGCACACGTGAGTGCAGCGGTGGCAACATCTGAACCGTTGGATCGACTCAGGAGTTGAAGAGGCGCTTCAGCGCCTATAAATAGGACCCTTGGTCCTCAGATGATTATCATCTCCTTCAAGAATTTTATTTTCAGAGCCTTGCTCTCATTTTAAAGAACTTCAAGAGTTTAACTCTAGAAAAATTTTAGGTAAAAAATTAAATTAAATTAAGTTAATTCTAATTAACAGAGCCTTGCTCTTATAGATCTTTTGATCTAAAGAAAATCCCTTTGGGGTTTCATAAACAGAGCTTTGCTCATTGACAATGTATAGATCTTCTGATCTTTTGATGAAGAACTCTTAAGAGTTTTTTCATGGATCTTTAAGATCCCAAAACTTTAATTCTTAGGAATTAATTTTTCTTTGATGGATTTTTCCATCATTATGCTAGGCTCTTTAAGGAATTTTATTCCCTTATGATCAGAGTTTAATAAGTGTCACTCTGTGACAGAGCTTTGTTCTGAAAGGGAGATTTTCTCCTTGTCTCAAGAAATTTCTCATTTAATGAGAATATTCTTTGAGTATTTCCTCATTAATTGACTGTCTCATCCAATGATGAGGCTGTCTTATTAACTGATGCATTGTCATCTGGATTTTGTGGGTCCCCCTTTGGTCTCATCTCCACTGCATTGCAGTGCGGTACAAATTTTAAAGTACCAAGCGTCAGGCTTTTAAAATTAAATTATGATACTGATAATTGAATTTCGCTTTTTCTTGCAGGCAACATGTCTGCTGATCTCTCGTTCCCATTTTTCCGTTCAGAGGGAGGATTCCCTGAGGCACCGGTAGACCGGGAGGTTCCTGTAAGTCCATGCTACCTCTCCCGGTACTTTCGGGCATGCGGAATTTGTAGGGTTCCTAGGCACACTATAGAGGTCTCACAAGGCATCGATCATGCCAATTTAAAATTTTATGGGTGCCGAGAAACCCTAATACGGATCGTCGGCTAGATTTCTAGGCGAAACGGTAAACTAGTTAACAACTTAACTAAAAGAAGAGAGCTACAACCTTTGTAGATCCGGTTATCCACTTCCTTAGCTCCACGTGGGTGTCCTCTCGCTGTCCATCATGAATCCCGAACTCAATCGTCGGCTTCATCGGAGAAACGAGCGGAATAGGTCGTCGGCTTCGTGTCAAAGACGATCTACGTCGAGGCATCACAAGTTCAAGCTCCAACTTCACAAAGTTGTGAAACTTGTGAAGAAAACACCCAAAACAACTTGGCAAGAGGTAGAGGGTGAAGAAATAGGAGGTGGGTTCACTTTAGAATTGGATTTCTCTCACTTTAGCTCAAGTTGCCATTGATGGCATCAAGCTTTTTTCTTGAAGATGAAGATGAAGAAGAAGAAAAGAATATGATAAGTGTTGAGATAAAATAAAAATAAATCAATACTTATCATAATATGAACCATAGTTAAGTGTAGAGAATTAACTAAGGTTAGAAGAATGGTTAGGGTTTAGTGTGAAGACAAAATGGTCACAAAGTCAAAGCTTCATGAAGCTTCAACAATGTTCAAGAATGAAAGCAACCATTTTGTATTCTTATCCCATTCTTTTTCCAAAAATGAATAAATAAAAGAATGGATAAATAAAAACCCTAATCACTTTCTTAACCTAAGTTTAATTCTATACACTTAACCAAATGAGCATGCATCATCAAACATGATACAAACATGTGCACAAAAGTATATCACATATATAATTTGCACATCAAGTGAGAATATCCATTTAAAGTGAACCAATACTAGTTAATGCAAAGAAATATATCAAATATATAATTATACATTAAATCATTAAATCAACACTTGACTTAACGATCCGGTCATATCGCATATAACCGACTAGTATCCTATGTATCGGCTTATCGAATCAATGATTCGATAACTAGGTCATATTGAATATAACCAATCGATACATCCATCGTGAGAATGAAATACGGTATCACATACACGCATTATTCTCGGTCCTGCACATATCTCATATGCGCTCCTATTTCGTTTCGCTTGAGTTAGGAAACCTCTGTGTAGGACTCTAAAGACTCGTCAATACGCCGGTAGCAGATGATGATCATATCAAGCACCCACAAGCCGCAAGCGGTCTGCTAAACGTAACGGCCATCCGGGTATTGAGCGATCAGAAGATCGACGAGCTAGCCCGCTCACACTCCTGTGAATCCAACCAGTAACACTTACCGTATAGTCCGGTCTGTTCGTCTGATATGTCGCATATCAAGTCTAGGGATGGTAAACGTCAGACCCCAATAACCGATAAGTCGTGCCGATGTGAGGCTCATAACGGGTCGAGAAACTACTGGTAACACTTACCAGCAAATCTCTGATCAGCCCTGGCCAGGGACTTCCCTGTTACGGCCAATCGAGCACAGCGCAACATCCACCCCCAATACCGGGTGAGACGAAACCCCTCCTATCGCTCATTGCCTCCATGTGACTCGGGACTGTTCCCAAAGACCACCGTTTTGCACGCCCTCATGGACGTGGTAAGGTGGAGATCAAAGCACAGTGGGAATCACAAAAGACTCTATGACGATCTCGGGTCTACAGACTAACCTGTACAAGTGTCACCTGAGAACTGCCATCTGACGTGAGGTATAATACCATCTGGGAGTTCTTGGCGAGTCCGTCCAGTGTACCCAGTCTCCACTGAGCACCCGTATACCATCTCTGATGTCAAACACCAATGGATATGGGATCATCCATCGCCCATCACATGGGTCGAGAAGCGTATACACTAGTCTACACTGGTATATCGATGCCCCGTCTCGATACACCCACGACTAGGGACGTTGAAGGATGTACTTATGGACTATCATGTCCCCACTAGTATGATCTGTATCATATTCCAGGTAGTCAAGTACATATCCTAAGGGCTTTACCAACATGTAACTATAAGACAGTATAAAGAGACTAGTGTACATGTTAAGATAAAGAGCAACCAGATAGCATACTATCATGTCGAGCAAGAAAGTCATCTCTATATATGTCTAAGCATCCAATATAATATACATCATCTGTACAATACTGGCCTCTAGGGCATACATACAACTAACAATCTCCCACTTGCACTAGGGCCAGCTGCTGTAGTATCGCATACCGAGCATCCCGAAGAATCTCTCAAACTGTATCTGCGGAATGGCCTTCGTGAGTGGATCCGCCGTGTTGTTCTTCGTGTCAACCCTCCTGACCTCGATCTCCCGGCGATCAACTATCTCCCGGATCAGGTGATACCGCCTCAGAATATGCCTGGATCGCTGATGGGACCTGGGTTCCTTGGCCAAAGCCACCGCTCCATTGTTATCGCAATACAAAGGTATTGGATGCTCAATGGATGGAACCACACCAAGTTCAGTAATGAACTTCTTGATCCAAACAGCTTCTTTAGCAGCATCGTTGGCAGCGATGTATTCAGCCTCCATCGTCGAGTCTGCCACGGTTTCCTGCTTGGAACTCTTCCAGCTAACCGCCCCTCCGTAAAGGGTAAAGACAAAGCCCGACTGCGACTTAGAGTCGTCCTTATCACTCTGGAAGCTCGAATCGGTAAAGGACTCCACTTGGAGCTCTCCGTTACCATACACCAAGAACATATCTCTAGTCCTTCGCAAGTACTTGAGAATGCTCTTCACAGCTGTCCAGTGACTCTCTCCAGGATCAGCTTGATACCTGCTCACTACACTTGTGAGTATGCTACATCGGGTCTGGTACATAGCATCGCATACATGTTAGAGCCTACTGCCGAAGCATAGGGTATCCCTTGCATGCGAGCTCTCTCCAAATCAGTCTTGGGAGACATCTCTTTGGAGAGAGTGACTCCAGAGATCGTAGGCAAGTTCCCACGCTTGGATTCTTCCATACTAAACCTCTTTAGTATGGTGTCAATGTACCTGGATTGGGACAATCCCAATATCCGTTTGGATCTATCTCTATAGATCCTAATCCCCAATATGCAGGAGGCATCACCAAGATCTTTCATTGAGAATCTTTGTGATAAGAAGAGCTTGACCGATTGCAGCATAGGAATATCATTTCCTATCAAGAGTATGTCGTCCACGTACAATACGAGGAAGACAACCTTACTCTCTGCCACCTTCTTGTAGATACAAGGTTCATCTGGGTTTTTGACGAAATCAAACTCTTTGATAACGACGTCAAAGCAGATGTTCCAACTTCGCGATGCTTGCTTTAATCCATAAATGGATTTAAGCAGCTTGCACACCTTTCCGCTGCTCCCACTATCTACGAAGCCCTCTGGCTGAGTCATGTACACGCACTCTTCTAAATCACCATTTAGAAAGGCGGTCTTAACATCCATTTGCCAGATTTCGTAGTCATGATAAGCAGCAATGGCAAGCATGATCCGGATGGATTTAAGCATAGCCACCGGAGAAAAGGTTTCGTCATAGTCCACACCTGGTCTTTGACGAAAACCTTTTGCAACAAGTCTAGCTTTGAAAGTCTCCACTTTCCCATCTACACCAAGTTTCTTCTTGAAGATCCACTTGCTCCTAATGGGTTTTACCCCTTCAGGAGCAACTTCCAAAGTCCATACTTTGTTGGTGTACATGGATTCCATCTCGGACCGCATAGCATCCAGCCATTTCACTGAGTCCCTACTCGTGATGGCCTGCTCGAAGCTAGTTGGGTCATCATCCTCCATGATGCAATCCTCGCTTCCACCGTCAATGAGAAAACCGTAGTATCTCTCAGGTGGACGAGAAACCCTACTAGATCGGCGGAGAGGCTGGGGTTCGCCGGGTTCTACTGAATCCTCTGGTTCTACCAAGTCTTCTGTTACAGTTTGTGTTGCTGGAACCTCTTCCAGTTCTACCTCAATGCTACTTGTCTGTTTCATAAGAAAACTCTTTTCTAAGAAAGTGGCATGTCGAGAAACAAACACTTTTTGTTCCTCGGAGTGGTAGAAGATATACCCTCGCGAATGTTTGGGATATCCAACAAACTTACATCGAACAGACCTTGCCTCGAGTTTGTCCGGATTTTGTGTTTTAACATAGGCCGGACAACCCCATATCTGAATAAAATTAAGACATGGTCTCTTACCATTCCATATCTCATATGGAGTGGTAGGCACAGATTTGGTTGGAACTCTATTCAATAGATATGCAGCAGTATCCAGTGCATATCCCTAGAAGGAAATAGGTAACTCAGCTGTACTCATCATAGAGCGCACCATATCTAATAGGGTGCGATTTCTCCGCTCCGATACACCGTTGTGCTGTGGTGTATAAAGAGGAGTAAGCTGAGAGAGAATCCCATTCTCTTTTAGATAATCTCTGAATTCGTTACTTAAGTATTCACCTCCTCGATCAGATCGAAGGATCTTAATACTTTTGCCCGTTTGGTTCTCTACTTCTTGTTTATATTCTCTAAATTTCTCAAAAGCTTCTGATTTGTGTTTTATCAGGAACACATATCCGAATCTAGAGAGATCGTCAGTGAATGTAATGAAGTATGAAGAACCATCCCTGACATTTGTAGACATGGGACCGCATACATCACTATGTATTAGTCCCAAGAGTTCGGTAACTCTTTCTCCGTGTCCCGTAAACGGAGTTTTGGTCATCTTGCCTTTGAGACATGACTGGCAAGTGTCATAAGATGAAAATTCAAACGGATTTAAATATCCATCCTTATGCAACTTAGCTAGTCGTGTCGTATTGATGTGACCCAGTCTACAATGCTACAAGAAGGATTCGTTCAGTTCAGAACTCTTCCTCTTGTGTGTGTTTTGTAAATTGAGGACTGTATTTTGATTTAGAATGAATATACCATTATGTAACGAGCCTGATGCAATCAACTTTTGATCTAGGAATATGTTCATAACATTATCCTTTACTACAAAATTATATCCTTCTTTACTCAATAAAGAAACTGATATAATATTGTACATCATGTTCGGTATATAATAGCACTCATTCAGAATCATCGTATCACCACTTGGTAATACTAGGTGATATTCGCCAACTGCTTTGGCTGCAACATTTGCACCATTCCCTACTTGAACGGAATGATCACATTTTCCCAGTTCTCTACCTTTCCGTAGCCCATGTAACATTTTACATATGTGGGATCCTGATCCGGTATCTAATACCCAGGACGTAGGGTGAACTGAGAAACAGTTCTCAATGACAAACACACCTGAAGACGATGCATCATCATGCATGTTCTCCTTTTGGGCGGTGTGAGAATCCAGATATTCTCCTGTTTCCTGTTCATTCTTATAACACTTATAAGATAGAACGGGTTCAACGTTCCCCTGCACAGTATAACATGCGGGTTCGGTCAATACATCCATATTATTATCTTTATTAGGGCATGAAATGGTCGCTACCTGGAGAGAGAGAGAAGAAAACACTTTAGCGTATGCTCGTGCAAGATCAGATTGGTTATTATCTTATCTAATCAGGATGGCTCCCACTGCTTTTTATCAAATCTTCCTTCAAACCCTAAAAGGAAAGACTAGCCGGGATTAATTACACACTACAAGTTCGCCAATCTTTCAGCCAGGCCAGTGTCGGTACTTTGAGGGAGGTCCCCCGTGCTTTCGCACGAACCTAATTAATGTAAACCTCGTTTTCCCAGAGGCGTAACTTCGTTAACACCTTTCTAGACACCTACTTGATCGGCTAATTGCAATGTGTAAAACTCTTCCAGGAGTAACACTTACTCGCAGTGGGTATCGGGATCCAACTATCTCATAGAAGGTATGCAATCTCATTGCAAATTTCAACACCTGAAATTCCCGATAATGCTTTCGCCCCTAGCGTCCTATGACCTTGACGGAGGCCAAACTACCCATAGTCCGCTAGTCAAGTTCAACCCGTCATTTCCTGATTGAATCAAACCCACCCGCACGACCCTTGACGGAGGCCAAACAACGCCGTACGAATACCCTAATCCAATCGCATCATATGCTAGCAGATAAGCACAAGTTAGCTACCGTACACTGCGCCTTGACGGAGGCCAAACTACCGCAGCACGAATACTAACTAGTACTTATCTGAAATGACGGAGGGCTACGCAGGTTTTTCATAAAATCCATGAGCGTAATGAACTTGATATCGTTGTAGAATCAAATGAAGTTTTGAAATGGAGTGATTTTGAGGCTTTTCTAGTTTTGCTAAAGGGGTCACTCCCGGTGAAGGGATCGTCGGCCCTTTCCTCGTCGAATGAGGTGCGGGATATATCATATATATCACTGTGGAAAGCAAAAAACTCTTAAAAGCAATCAAAGCCAAACCGAGTGTGTAGCATCTGCCAGTTATTGCTAAAGGAGTCACTCCCGGTGAAGGGATCTCGGTCCTTTCCTCATCGAATAAGGTGCAGGGTATATCATATATACCGCTATGCAAAGCAAGAACTGTAGCTACCTGTTTTATTTAAAATTTGATTCCACAACATCTTAGGTTTCTTTTCTTTCATTAATCATATTAATGAAGTCCCATCATTTAAGTACCTAAACATCACAGATAAATTCGACGTACACTTATGCCATCCGCATTCGCCTCGATGTCCCCTCGTGCACCGTTAGGTTAGGTAACTAACGACAGAGCAGGACAGAGCTAGTGCGGGTGCAAAACATAAGTAACGTCTATATAATATATCATATATACTATATAAAGTATCTATCACAGAACATCACATGATCACATTACAGATATCGCAGCAGAAGAAACATATGAAACATTGGATATACTAGGACGTCCGTGTTTTCAATACGAGCCAGTATAAAACACGGATTCCACGGTCGTGATGAATAGCCAATCCCACACCCCTAGACCCCTACGAGAGCGGCAAGCAACCCTGCCAATTCTAGGGTTAGGAGACCCGGACTCGACTCCTCGAGTTGGTCTCCCACTGGACCCCAGAACCCGGTTACTTGTGCTCCCCTCCTTGGGTCTATCCTAATGCGGAAAAGTAAATAATATACAAAGGGTGACAGCTTCCGCTACCTGGAAGTGCCCCAAATAAAAGAATATTACATACAAGTTTTTACATGAATGAAAATGAAAAACACTCATCTCACATAAAAACCCCCGGCTATTCAAACACGACAATCCAATATAACATATCCAGCAACACATAACATCACATATCATCAATGTAAGTAAATATGCGCATCCCAATTGTCGTTGACATATAGCAACGAAACCGGCGATATCACATATTACACTTACGGTCACAGAAAAGAAAGTGTAAAACTACAACAGTTGGAATCCGCAACCTCTTTAGACATCACATGCCTAACAGTTATAAACCCCGCATTTTAGTCCCATTATCGAAAACACTTTTCGATATCAAGTGCTAGATTTATAACATTCATCCAGTTATCTCATAACTGTTTGTGAATTCCAATTATTGTATCCCATTCCAGATAAACAGAAAATGTTAAACTTTCCGATCGAACAGTCGAATACCCAAGTTTTCCCGATACAGCTCAACACATGAAATAAGTCTAACAACATTCAGTTCGTGCCTCAGTACCAACGGTCCAGCCGTAGAAGGGTCAAGCCAACGCCTCACATGTGGCACGCCGTACTGCCCCAAACCCGAAGGTTCAAAGGGCAGTTCAAGGCGGTCACATAATCGAGTTAAGGTTTGTTGTCTTCTAGAGGGTCCATCGCGTTACTTGCACTACTTAGAACGTCGTTAAACTACGGAAAAATCCAACACTTGGAAATATTCCGGCGGGGGAAAAGTTGGGTATTTTCATCCGGTCGAACTTTTTAACATATTCTTAAAATATCCGGAAAAATACATAGACGAAATTTGATAATCCGATCGAACTATCGAAACTTCAAAACAACCCCAGAAAATGCAATTCTTGAATAAATTTTTAAAAATTCCCAGGAAAACCAGCACTGGAAAATAAGAATTACTGTGCAGAATTCATTGTTTAATGTGGCCGTACGGCCGCGGAACCGCCGCATGAGCCATGCTCATGCCGCGGAACCGCGGCGACTTGGTGGATTTGGGCTGTCGAATTTCACAGTAACTCTTAGAATCACCTGCTGATTTTTCTGCATATTTTTAATTTGGAAAAATCCCAGATTTTAGAAAATGTACAGAGAGCATTTTGTGAGTTAGGGTTTCGGTTCGTTCGGACTTCAAACTCCGTCTAGACTTCGCCTAAGGCTCTAGCTAGGCTCTGATACCACTGTAGGGTTCCTAGGCACACTATAGAGGTCTCACAAGGCATCGATCATGCCAATTTAAAATTTTATGAGTGCCGAGAAACCCTAATACGGATCGTCGGCTAGATTTCTAGGCGAAACGGTAAACTAGTTAACAACTTAACTAAAAGAAGAGAGCTACAACCTTTGTAGATCCGGTTATCCACTTCCTTAGCTCCACGTGGGTGTCCTCTCGCTGTCCATCATGAATCCCGAACTCAATCGTCGGCTTCATTGGAGAAACGAGCGGAATAGGTCGTCGGCTTCGTGTCAAAGACGATCTACGTCGAGGCATCACAAGTTCAAGCTCCGACTTCACAAAGTTGTGAAACTTGTGAAGAAAACACCCAAAACAACTTGGCAAGAGGTAGAGGGTGAAGAAATAGGAGGTGGGTTCACTTTAGAATTGGATTTCTCTCACTTTAGCTCAAGTTGCCATTGATGGTATCAAGCTTTTTTCTTGAAGATGAAGATGAAGAAGAAGAAAAGAATATGATAAGTGTTGAGATAAAATAAAAATAAATCAATACTTATCATAATGTGAACCATAGTTAAGTATAGAGAATTAACTAAGGTTAGAAGAATGGTTAGAGTTTAGTGTGAAGACAAAATGGTCACAAAGTCAAAGCTTCATGAAGCTTCAACAATGTTCAAGAATGAAAGCAACCATTTTGTATTCTTATCCCATTCTTTTTCCAAAAATGAATAAATAAAAGAATGGATAAATAAAAACCCTAATCACTTTCTTAACCTAAGTTTAATTCTATACACTTAACCAAATGAGCATGCATCATCAAACATGATACAAACATGTGCACAAAAGTATATCACATATACAATTTGCACATCAAGTGAGAATATCCATTTAAAGTGAACCAATACTAGTTAATGCAAAGAAATATATCAAATATATAATTATACATTAAATCATTAAATCAACACTTGACTTAACGATCTGGTCATATCGCATATAACCGACTAGTATCCTATGTATCGGCTTATCGAATCAATGATTCGATAACTAGGTCATATTGAATATAACCAATCGATACATCCATCGTGAGAATGAAATACGGTATCACATACACGCATTATTCTCGGTCCTGCACATATCTCATATGCGCTCCTATTTCGTTTAGCTTGAGCTAGGAAACCTCTGTGTAGGACTCTAAAGATTCGTCAATACGCCGGTAGCAGATGATGATCATATCAACCACCCACAAGCCGCAAGCGGTCTGCTAAACGTAACGGCCATCCAGGTATTGAGCGATCAGAAGATCGACGAGCTAGCCCGCTCACACTCCTGTGAATCCAACCAGTAACACTTACCGTACAGTCCGGTCTGTTCATCTGATATGTCGCATATCAAGTCTAGGGGTGGTAAACGTCAGACCCCAATAATCGATAAGTCGTGCCGATGTGAGGCTCATAACGGGTCGAGAAACTACTGGTAACACTTACCAGCAAATCTCTGATCAGCCCTGGCCAGGGACTTCCCTGTTACGGCCAATCGAGCATAGCGCAACATCCACCCCCAATACCGGGAGAGACGAAACCCCTCCTATCGCTCATTGCCTCCATGTGACTCGGGACTGTACCCAAAGACCACCGTTTTGCACGCCCTCATGGACGTGTTAAGGTGGAGATCAAAGCACAGTGCGAATCACACAAGACTCTATGACGATCTCGGGTCTACAGACTAACCTTTACAAGTGTCACCTGAGAACTGCCTTCTGACGTGAGGTATAATACCATCTGGGAGTTCTCGGCGAGTCCGTCCAGTGTACCCAGTCTCCACTGAGCACCCGTATACCATCTCTGATGTCAAATACCAATGGATATGGGATCATCCATCGCCCATCACATGGGTCGAGAAGCGTATACGCTAGTCAACACTGGTATATCGATGCCCCGTCTCGATACACCCACGACTAGGGACGTTGAAGGATGTACTTATGGACTACCATGTCCCCACTAGTATGATCTGTACCATAGTCCAGGTAGTCGAGTACACATCCTAAGGGCTTTACCAACATGTAACTATAAGACAGTATAAAGAGACTAGTGTACATGTTAAGATAAAGAGCAACCAGATAGCATACTATCATGTCGAGCAAGAAAGTCATCTCTATATATGTCCAAGCATCCAATATAATATACATCATCTGTACAATACTGGCCTCTAGGGCATACATACAACTAACAGAATTTGGTGAAAAACAATTTTCTAGAGGTGGTAACATGGACTCAAAACCGGATTTTTGTTAAACATCTAACTAACAACCTAACTAGGAGTTGTTAACTACTCGGTTAGGGGGTTATACCTTTCTTTCTTGAACTCCTTCATCTTCAAGCCTCGATGGTTGTCCGGATCGGCTTCACCCCGTCGTCTCCTTGCGCCGAAGATCGATCCACCTGAAAGCTTCTACCTTTGGCTTCTTCTTCGGTCTTTGAGGAAAACTAGTTCACTTGGTTTGCTAAACCTTATGAACTAGAGTGAGTAGAGAACAGTGTGTTGGGATTTTCTCTATGGTTCTTGGTTCTCAACACATGAGAACAAGTGAACCATAGACTAAAAAGAGGGAGAGCAAGAGGAAGAAGATGAGAGCTCAAAAACACAAGAGAGAGAATGAAAATGATAGAATGAGAAAGACTTTTCTCTCTTGGCTCTCATAATCCAAAACCATCATCACAAAAATAGTAATCAAGTATTGTGTAAATGGTTTAAGTCAAAATGGCTATATCATTTCATGCACTCATATTGCACAAGAGAACAAGCAAGTGAAAAGTCTTTGCCATGAAATGATAGCCATTGTCATCATGATGGTCAACTAGTCCAACCTAGTCAACCGGTCAACAAAGTCAACAAGTCAACAAAGTCAACCCCTCAATAACCATGTCACCACAATACTTAATTAATATTATTGTTAATCATATATCATATTCTCATTAGGGTTGAGCAAAAAGTCAATAGTCAACAGTCAACGGTCAACAACCCTAATGAGAATCCTCTGCCTCTGTCTCTCCGTCAACTGTGCATACACACCCGCATCCGCGTTCCGAGGAACACGAATACAAACTGGATAAAACCAATCCCAATACGTACACTAGGATCTGGCATAAACCAAAGCCCGCTAGTGTAAACTGTCCGGACACTAAACGTGCACAAGTGCACGGATGTGACTGAACCCTGTCGCAAAACCATGCGACCACTACTCTTTTGCCAAAAGGCGAATAGCTTTCTGTGTGGGACTCTAAAGACTCGACACTACGCTGGCAGTGGGTTTAACCACAGACCGCAAGCGGCACTAGCTGTGCGTAACGGTAACCAGGTAGATGCCGACAAGAAGACTGACGAGGTGAAACCCATCTGAACTCCTACTGAGCCTGAATGTGACAATCTCCATATAGTCCTGTCTGTTCGTCTGATACATCGCATGGCGGGCCTAGGGGGGCGGTAAACGTCAGTCCCCTAATAGTAGTACAAGTCGTGTCGGAGTGAAGCCCAATACACCCTGAGATAACACTGGAAGCCTACCAGTATATCTCGCTTGCCCTGGCCAGGGACTACTCGTGTAATGGCTCTCCTAGACACAGCGCGATGTCAACCCCCAATACCGGGAGAGACGAATCCTGTCTAACCGTCACTGCCTCCAAGTGCTTCGGGACTGCACCCAACTACTACCTGTTTGCACGACTCATTTGAGCCGTGGTAGGGTAGTAATCAAAGTACAGTGGGAACACACTCGAGGCGAAGTGACAGTGTCAAGTCAGCGAACTAAGCTGTACTCATGTCACCTGGGAACTGATTACTGACGATAGGTATAATACCAACCGGTCAGTTCCTGACGAGTCCTGTCCAGTGTACTCGTAACCCAACGAGCACCCGCATACTATCTCCAGTACGACGTACTGATGGCTGTGGGACAGACCATCTCCCACTCTGGGATGAGAAGCGCATGCGCTAGTCTACTCCGGAGTATCGATGCCCTGTCTCGATAGTCCTGCGACTAGGGACCTGCATAAGGATGTGCTTATAGATTACCCAGCCCCCACTAGTGTGACTGCCATCACAATGCTGGTAATCAAGCAAAGATCCTAAGGGCTCCACTAATGTGTATAGGCGATATACTAAAATAAACACATGTACACATTGAAGTAGAAACAAACCAAGTAGCATACTACTATTTTGAGCAAGATTGTATATACAAGGTGAATATCCCAAGCTTCCATTAAGTAATATACAAACTAGTATGAAACAGTAATGGCCTCTAGGGCATATACACTAACAGTTCTTGCTCTCATTAAGGATTACGACCCTGAGTACAAGAACCTCATCTGTGGGGTAGGTGGTACAGTGAAATTATCAAAGGTCGCCGAAGCTTCTCTTGCGCGACACCGTCAGATCCAATCTCATCAATTTCGTACGCAGATATACCCCCGGTGAACTATGCCGTGGAGGTTAGTAATTGGACTTCGGAGGGTCTCCTTCAGCCTTCGATTGCTGCCATACCCGTGCAGCTGCCGGCAGCCGTGGATATTTTAGGGCGGCGCATATGCCAGGGTGAGTCGCACCCTTGGGGACAACCCTATAACATTGGATTGACCTCTCGACATTCGGCCGGGTATTTGCAGTAGGCCAGGTACATCTTGTCAGCGAAGAAGGCGCATTTGCTGAAGATCGGTCTGTACCCCGCAGTTTACGCCACGCTGTTCGAGTACCCTGCTCTTCCGACGTGGTGGGTTAAGGCGTTCGTGGAACAATGGAACATCCCCACCCATACCTTTCTTCTGACGGGCAGGGAAGTTTCCATCCCTCTAGAAGAATTTGCTGAGATTTCCGGTCTGCCGGTGAGGGGGGAGCACTATGAGGAGCTACTTCCTCCGGATGAATATGTCTTTGCCACCAAGCCGTTGGTAATGGACCTAACGCCGGAGAATGCTATTCAGCACCAGTTTCCGAGCCTGGTAAAGGTGCTGAATATGTATGAAAGTCTCTACTTGGAATCGGGAGGCCGGGGAGTTAGTTTTGCGGACTTCATTGCCCGCTTTCTTCGATCGGAGATTCTATCGCAGCGGGGTGAAAAATTTGCCAAGCTTGACGACCCTTTCGGCCTGGGCTTAGATCGTCGAGCAGCACTGGAAGACGACCAAAAGGGTTTTTACCTCCCCGATGCTGCAATCATCCCCTTATCGGAAATTGCCGCTCCGGGCATCGACGAGGAGACTTTCTTTCTCGGGTTTCTGGGGCTATGGTTGTGCTGGATTGCGCTCTCCATGCACCCGCGCTACATGAGGCCGTCCGTCTTCTACCCAGCGCATCGGATGGTGGCTGGTATACAATTGTCGATTGGAATCGCTGGGTTGGCCCACCTGTACCATGGTCTCAGCGTGGCGGCGGACGCAAATGAACCGGGGGTGCAACCCACCAATTTCCCGATGCACTATTTTACTTCATGGATGGAAATGCATGTGCTCAAGGTATTTGGTATTCATAAGAGACCCTCATTTTACGAGAAGTGCAGACTCCCGAGAGTTATGCGGCAGATTGGCGCCTCTATTGTTAATCCGCCTCCACGGGAGGCTAGGGGTTGCTTCTTCGTCCGCGTACGGTCGGAGCAGGCATTTCTTTCACGTACAAGGTAATGACCATCAACCCGAAGATGTCACGACCCGAAAGAGCACGTGACTGGCCCTTGAACCATATGAAGTCTATAGGACCCCATCTGATCCAAGTAAACCAAAAGCTCAGCAATCTAAAACCATTTAAAGAGTAAATAAGGAAAACTGGTTTTGAAAAGTAAAGAAATCATGTTTCGAAAATCAAAGTTTTTAAATAATTAAGCCGGATGTGTATTTTTAAAATGTGTAACCTTTCCTGAAAATTTCGGCAGAGTTTCCTTTGTAAGAACTGGCCCCGAACGGGGTACAACAAGAATAATATAAGAAATGATAAAAGGCATCCCCAAGCGGGAGCTAGCTCTTCGTCAATCGACGGTCACAACCACGCAAGCAATAATAATATACAACGCCAAGGGGCAAGGATCAAAACCCAAAAAGAAACTCAAAACAGCCAGACAACCGTAATACTACAAGCGCGACTCTAAGGTCGAAATAATACAACACTGTTTTCTAATTCTGAAACAATATACAAGTTTTGGTTGATGGAAATTCTAGATACAATAAATAATACATGAACAATGGCGGTTCTGATACAAAAGAACCCACCTAACCAAGCAAGTCACCCCTAAGGAAGCAGTGTGCCAGAAATGCCGCTATGGAATCTGTACGGCAACCTGCAAGAACTGGGGCACAACGGGGGTGAGTTGCCAACTCGTGAATAGAAAAATATCTACAAGCAGAGATCGAATGCATGACCCATCCTAGGTCAATACGATCAGATATAAATAAACCTCAATATGAATAAAGCTGATGCATGCTTAACTGGCAATGTAATCTCTATACATGAGTGTAGTGCCAAGTGCTCGTGCTAGTGCCTCAGGTAATAGCATGTCATGAATATGAGGTATGATCAAAGTAATCAAATTTGCACACACGTGGATCCCGTCCACTCGTCACCCACTGACAATAACCACCATGCATGTAAATATCATAAATCATGTGCATGGGAAATAATATGAGGATATAAACCATCTGTGTCCCTCGCGACACGTCAAAATCATAGAACCGGAGTGCCCAGCATCGACACTCGAAAACATCATGAAAACTGTGCCCATCATCGGCACGTAAATCCTCATATATCGGGCTCCGTCAGTCCGGATCGGCCCGCAGGCTCTGTCTGCGGTATCGGCCCTCGGCCCCGGCAGTATACCCATATCCATCTATCGACACTGGTCAGTATCCTCCGGATAACCGCCAGGTCCAACCAATCACCGGTAGGTACTCGCCCGCCTCCAGGCTCAATCGGCAAAGCTCATCGATTATCTTGCCGAGGGGAACCATACCGGGTCCACCATGTACCCGCAATCGGCTCGTCCACTCCTCGATTCAGGTTTCACATGTCGCTCTCAGCACCGAGAAAACACATGGTGGACGCACTGAAATATCATATCAAGGGTAACCGGGTTTTTAAAGCAACGACATATTCTCTTTTGAAACACCCTCGGTTCCCAAATCCAGAAATATCATAGAAACTACATATCTCAATGCGTATAATCAAAAGCATGGAGTATGTGACATGTAAAGGAAGGTATGCACATCATCAAGTCATGCAAGGATCATATACTGAATGCAATAGTACTACAGTGTAGTGACATGGCAATTATCGATGATGAGTGTGTGAGCCGGCAACAAGTGTACATGGAACATATGCATCATCGATAATGGTGCTGGTGTCCTAGCAGCATGACTGAAATATAACCACAGTACAAGCGATGCAATGCAAATAGCATGAATATACGGAATCGAATAATCAACGCAAAGGTAAAGAATCTACACCAATCTGTACATGTCACGCAGTGGTGCCATTTGAAATAAGACGAATCAGGGCTTTTGGTAAAACAAGGGCTACGGTGTTTTAAGAAAAGATACATCATTTGAAAATACCCGTATAAACCCTTCTGCATATCTTTAAAATATCCCCGATTCGTTAGTTTTGAAATAGGTATGACTCGGGTCTAGCCTAACGCCTACCATGCGAACTACGAACCCGACAATCAAGCCAATAGAGAGGGGTATGGAAACCACCTAAATCTGAGTCGATATCACAATATCTCATCACATGACAGGCATCACTACCATCATATCACATCTCCAATACGAACTCTGTCATGTCGCCAAATCTCACGGCCTCAATCGAATCTCATCGACTCATCTCAATCCCACGTATCATCCTCAAAACCCGTATATAGACACATAGTCCCATACCCATGTGTAGATATACACACCATCATATGCGCACAGATATATGAAAGGATGTATGCAAGTATGTGTGTATGTGTGAGTGTGGGTGCAACCACTACTCTAGGGTGTCGCACTATACCCAACCAATACATCCTTATCACCAATAATCCATTATTACCATCAGTAATCCTAAACAACACATAATAAATATATGTGTGTATACGTATTCGTATACATCACCACGGACTGCGGGGGTGCTATACGCCATCCACCCGACTTCTCCCCGTAGATATAATCTACTCACCTTGCTTCTCATGTGTCGGTGCCGATGTCGCCATCTTCATTTCTTTTGCCTCAACATCACGCGGGGTACCTACAAGTATATCACAATGCTAAAGCACATGAAAATCACATCGGAAACCAAAACAGCACACGCTACTCGCATAGGTAAAAACCTATCGCTTCGCATGTGAACACGATCAATATCCATCTGTCGTTGACGTCAAAACGCCACCCGACAGGAACGAAACACCAAATACCAAAATCCACGCTAAAACAAGTCTCAAATCATGCACCAACATAGGAAAAATCATCCCAGATTTCACCCTAGATAGAATCTGTAAAAACTAGATATACCCAGGGTCAAGAATATAGGAAATGGGGCCATGCACAAAAATCGAGACGGTTTCCTCCTGCTCTGGCCGCAATTTGCGGCCAGAAGGGAATAATTGGCGGCCTCACCATGGAGTTGGGGGCTAGGATTTGGTGTGGTGGTTCATTGGTGCCTGCACATCTCACTGTCAACTCAGTTTTATTTTTGGGGTCTCGGGGTAATAGCAGATTCCACAAAACACTTCCAGATTTACAGTTTTCCCCGATACCGATTCCGTAATTCCGTATTCTGGTTTCAAGTTCAGGGTTGGGTCCAAATTAGCATCACACAAGGGGTTCTAAGGTCACAACAAGCCTCAATTCCACTTTGATTTCAGTTTTACCCTAAACCCTAACTTGAATTCTCCAAAGTCCACAAAACGACACAATATCGATATGAAACTAGAATTGGTGCACAAGTTATTTGAAATACTACAAGAGGGTGCAGAAATTACCTCCTTTGGAAACTCAAGAAAATTCTTGAGTTGCTCAAAGTCCTCCAAATCCAATCTTGCTAGGTTCAATGTGTAGCTAGTGAGCTTGGGAGTAAGTTTTGTGAAGTGGGAATGGGGTTTTGGCTTTGTTTTCATGGTGGATCTAGGGTTTTAGTGAAGAGGGTGAGTGAGGGAGAGAGAGCAGCAGCAGCTCCAACAAGGGGAGGGAGAGAAAATGAGAAGGGAAATGATGGGGGGGCATGGGTCAAAAGAGGTGAAGGTTGACTTGGTCCCTTTCTCTCTCTCATCATACTACTTTTTCTTTTCTTTTCTTCACTAAACTCTTCTCACTTGAATAGTAGACCCAAAAGAAAAGCCATGGTAGAAATGCACAAGTAACACAAGTGTAGAAAATGATATGTGCACATTTTTGCACAAAAATGCTAAAAATCCAATTAGCGATTCTCAATCGCGATTAGCACTAAATTAGCATATAACTAATCTTAAAAACTTTAAAATGGCATAATTCCATAAAATACCCTATTTTAGAATTTTCCAAAATTTCCCCCCATTTATTTGTATTTAATTCCACTCGAACATTAAAATATTCATTAAAATAATATTAAATTATAAAAATTCCCGAAAATAATATTTTATTATTTTGGAAACGTTACAGAAGACCTCCAAGGCGGTGTTGGCGTTGCGTGATGCTTTCAAAGACGAGGCCTCCGTATTGAAAGCCCGGGAGATTCTACATTTATACTCCATCCGACCGGGCTTCCTTGTGTTCAGGCAGATTGATTTGGCGCTTTTTATGAGGTACAACCCCATCGGTTCTCCCAACAACTAAGCTATAACCAGGGGGTCCCACTGGAGGCGTTTTTGGAAGAGCCTGCGGCCACCAGGGAGGGAATACGGAGCGCACTGCACCACTTTATGAGGTTAAACACGGGCTCCCACTTCTTCATTAGCGAGCCAAGTTGCATTCCAAGGGCCCTCAACATGTACGGGGCTTGGTATCAGCACGCGATGAGTGCTGTTATCCGGGAAGAGAAGCGGCTGCTGCTTGACCGCAAGAGTGCGCCCCCCGCCAGCGATCGCAACGTCCCCCTAATGCGAAGGACCCCTGTCCCTCCTCCACTAAGAGGAGATGCTGGAGATGAGCCTCCATGAGTGCTAAGCCCTCCGCGTGGATTGCCTCATGATCCTGTGGACGTGCCCCCAGCGCCCCGTGCTCCCGTGGAGACGGTGAATGTGGTTTCGCCTGAATCCGGCATGGGCTCGGACATCGGGACCCGCCGTCCCAAGGTGCCCACGAAGCGTTAGCTGATTTTGGGTGCGACCGGGGTTCGCGCGCAGAAGAGGAAGAAGAAGTCGGTCCTTTCTCTTGATGCCGTACTCGGCTTAAAGCCTCAGGCCCCTCTTACCGATGGCCTAAGTGAGTATGGAACCAATGAGGGTTTCTTCGTAGAGCCAGAAGACACTGATCTGGCGGCCGCCATCGCAGCTTCTGAGCGATTGGCAAGGCGCGACGCGTGGTTGGCTAAACTCATGCAATCAGGTAATCACTAGTTGTATTTTTCGTCATTTCATCGTATCTTTATCATTGTTTTTGACTAACGCTTTTCCTTTTTAAACAGGCATTTCTACCGAAGAAGCCATCGCTGCTTCTCTCAAAACTTTCGCGGAGGAGGAAAGGAAACACGCTTTATTGGGCGTTGGTACGTCTCGGCTCATTAAGTCTTCGTTTTCCCCTCTTTTATGGCCAATCTAAACCTTTGCTTATCTTATTGTAGGGGCCAAAAGACCTACTTCGCAAGCCGATGCGGGAATTCTCCCCGGGCCAGCTACCGAAGTCCCGGCCTCTTCGGGGTTGCCGCGAGAAGCCCTGCTTAAAAAGCCGATGATGGATGCCTTGAAGGCTCTGGAGGCAACCCTGAATGTGGACATCGACGCCTTACTGAAGGAGGCTTCCAAAAGGTCTGTCGTGACGGCCCAGGAGGAAAGGAAGCGCTTGAGGCGCGCAGCGAGGGAGCGTAGCGCTGCTTTGGCCGTAGGAGCGGGCTAAAGCGCCGTTACTCCCGCTGCTACTCCCTCAGAGGAGCTCCCGGTCGCCTTATCTACTGCTCATAGACGAGCGGCGCGTGCAGCTCGGGAAGCCAACGGTAAATCCGTCTCAGGTAATGTGCTTTTGAGGCTTTGTTATCAAAGTTTTAAACTATCGGTTCTTATATATCTTGTCATGCAGAGCCGAGTCCTACTGAAGGAACGGCGGCGACCGTCGAGCCTGAGGGGACAGTAGAGAAGGTAGCAGCTGAATCCGAGACGACGGTAGGCGGTGCAGCTGTAGTTGCCGGGCCCGAGCTAGTGGCTGATGAGACAGTCACGATACTATACCCGAGACGGCCACCACTGCCGAGCGCGAGGTGGCGGCAGATGAGAAGGCTGCTACAACCGAGCCTGAGGCAGCAGGGGATGAAGCGGCTGCGACCGACGAACCTATGGCAGCGGTGGACGAGACGGCTATGACCGCTGAGCCCGAGGTGGTAGCGGGTGAGATGGGCATGATCATTGAGCACGAGACGGTCGCTCTTTCTCAAGAGTCAGGCACCGCTCCGATCATCGCTCTCCCTGCTTATGGTCCTTTGTCGTCTCCTGGCATCGCGAGCATGACGACGGCTCCTGTAGAGTCGGGCGATGAGGCAACGGGAGGTGAAACCATGCCAATGGAGGAGGGAGACAGCACCGTTTCGGCTGGCGACTCATCAGGTAAATTTTGGGTTACCGTCCTTCTTTTTATTCTGCAATCCTTCCTGACGGGGCTTATCTTGTTTCTAACGCAGGTGCGGCTAGTGGTGATGCCACTTTACCCGAGAGAGCGCCGTCAGTTACTGCCCTGACGGTGGCCACCTCTCTACCCTCCTTCGTACCGTCGCAGGTGCTGGAAGGTATGGATTTGTGACTTATCAGTTTCATCTTTAGGCTGCATAATTTACGTACTAACGTTGTATTATTGCGTCTTTGTAGGAGTCTTTTTTGACAACCTGTACTAGGTGCTGCATCCCCACTTCTCCTTCCCGTCGGAGCTTGCTTCATCCAGTGGCGCTGGTGAATATAGTTTTCAATTAATTCTCTTTCTTTTTCCAATAATGAAATTATTTCTGATTCTTCCTTGCCCTGATTGCAGTGCTACAGATCGAAGGAGGAGATAAGAGATCAGTTGCGCCACCGGTCCTGCCGACTTTGCCACCTGCTGCAGCTGGTATAGTAAATTCCATTGTTCGTGAATCTCTTTATACTTCTAGATCCGTCATCTGATTATGATTTGTTTTGTAGCTGTCGCTCTGACTCCGGTCCTTTTTGAGTCTCGCATCATGATGCCGGCAGGCCCATTCTCCAGATGTCCATCCTCAAAAGGTGCTACGATGAGTCTGAGTATGCTGAGCGGATGCATCGAGGAGCTTGACGTAGAAGCTCCTACATCTGCCGCAGATTTCGCTGCCGAGGTTAATCCGATGCTGGCGACGCTCGTAAATTTCCATAATGAAGGCATCGTCGAGTCTTGGGTTAATCACTGCAGGGAGATCGAGGCTTGCCTGCATGAGCTCGAGGTTGGACGTCCTGCTCCAGAGGTCCTGGCTATGAACGCTCAGCGGGCAGTATGGGTGGATCAGAGCACTCCCTACTTCCGTCATCTTGAACAAGAGGCGGCTTTAACACTCAGGGAGTGCGGAGAGACTTTGAGCGAATCTGCCCGACTGCATGCTCAGGTTGATGCAAATGCTGCACAGTTGAAAGTTATCTTTAAAGGCCTTCTACGATGCATCTCTGACGGGTTAACACTGAGGCAGCAGCTTGACGTCGTCGAGCGAGATGCACAAAATCACGGGGCAGCTCAGCAGGCAGTCGAGGAGTAGCTTTCATCTTATTTGCAGCAACGGGATCAGGTTGAACCAGAGTTGGCCGCGGCAGCTGACCATGACGAGAGGCAGAGGGGAGTGCGTGAGCAATTGATTGGCCTACTTAAGACGCTTCCCTCCCAATAGTTGCTTTTGCGTCATTTGTAAATTTTGAATAAAATGTATTCATTCTTTTATTCTTTCATATGATGTATTTTGTACCCAACTGCATACCTGAATAAAAGATACATTTCTTTCGCAATGTCTTGTGTCATCTTTCTGCTTTCTTCTTTCTTGCTGTGTTGTTTTCCATGCGATTTTAGCGAGTGCGATCCGTAGATGGTATATAACTGTCAATCTTATGCTTTTTGTAGAGTGGTGATGGCTTAGAAAACAGGTTTAGGATCTGTTACCTAAGACTTTTCAACTTTATGAGCCGTGAGGGTCTCATAAAGAATTTTCTCCCTACCGGCCGGGAGGGTCCCGTAGGTGTAATTTTCTCCTTAAGAATCGTGAGGATTCCTAAGTGTGTTTCCTCTTGAGAGTCGTAAGGATCTCACAAGAGAATTTACTCCCTTACGAGTCGTAAGGACCCGCAAGTAATGGGTGAAGTTGCCCTTATCCACATTTCACGGAGTCAGGGGTTGCTGTGGATGCTTTCCGGTGTACCGTAGTTTAAAGACATCACGGTCGAGGTTAAGGACATCATAGTCCATGGATTTAAGGACTCCACAGTCCGTTGTTAGTTTTAAGACATTACGGTCGAGGTTAAGGACATCATAGTCCATGAGTTTAAGGACCTCACAGTCCAATGTTAGTTTTAAGACATCACGGTCGAGGTTAAGGACCCACAGTCCGTGAAATGTGTGGTTATTAGGACCCATCACCTCTTTGAAGACGTTGAGGAATTACAACGACAAATATCAAAGGAGTGAAGAGATGTTCCCTTTGTTGGAGATAGTGCCCTCAGAGTCAATTATTGGATCATAGGCACGTGATTGCAATGATTGAGGGAGGACCTATACCGGTAGGACAGTCTTACTCAAGATGATAGTATGCTATCTGGTTTATCTTTATCATCGTATACTGCTTTAGGTGACCTTACAGGTCACTATTGCACGTTGATAGAGCCCCTAGGATTCTTACTTGACTACCAGCAATATAAGGACGATCATATACGTGGGATCTGGGGTCTATAAGCACATCCTTAAAAGGTCCCTAGTCGTGGGAGTTTCGAGACAGGGCATCGATACTCCAGAGTAGACTAGTGTATACAGTCGAGGCCCCGACGAGGAGCGGTGGCCAGTCTCACAAGCCACTGGTGTCAGTTGGCTCACCTAAGATGTATACAGGTGCTCATTGGGTTATGAGTACACCGGACATGACTCGCCGGGAACCTGCTAGTTGATATTATACCTGACGTCAGATAGCAGTTCCCTGGTGACATGTGTACATGTTAGTTCATCGACCTGAGATCGTCATTTGTCTCGTGTGAGTTCCCACTGTGCTTTGATTACCACCCTACAACGCTCAAAGGAGACGTGCAAACAGGTTTTAGTTGGGTACAGTCTCGAGCCATATGGAGGCAGTGAGCGGATCTGCAGGGGTTCGTCTCTCCCGGTATTGGGGGTAAGGTCGCGCTGTGTCTAGAAGAACCAGTACATGAAAGTCCTTGGCTAAGGCAGGAGATTTACTGGTAGGTATTCCAGTAGTATCTCAGGGTGTTCTGGGCTGCACTCCGACATGACTTGTACCGCTTTTGGGGGTCTGACTTTTACCAACCCCCTAGGCCCGCCATGCGATGCTCATAGATGAACGGACCGGACTGTACGGATATTGTCACTGACAGGCTCAGTAGGGTGTCAGGATGGGTTCACTCATCGACGTCCCTTTTGGTCAGTACCTGGTAGCCTGTTACGTATTGGCTAATACCTCTGACGTGCTAGTGGTTAAATCCACAGCCAAAGTATTGACGAGTCTTTAGAGTCCCCCACAGACCGTTTTCTCAAGTTTCGGGTGAAACGCTGTAGAGGACGTATGGAGATATGGCAGGGTTCGATCAGATACGTGCGGTATTGCACGGATCGTGATCGGACGGATTTTACTAGCGGGCTTTGGTTTAAGCCGGATCCTAGTATTGTACAGTGTAGATTTTGTCTCTTTGCATTTGTATTCAGTGGGAATACAAATGCGGGTATTATATACAGTCGCGGGGTTTTCCTGTAATTTATTACGGGATTGGTTTTCTGAAGTTGCCAGTTTGCATTTCGTTCCGATCAGTTTTCCTTTGTTCCTTCACGGCCGGACTTTCCGATGGAGGGGCTAATTTGCAAGTTCGCAAATTAGCATTTTGTGGAGGGTTTATTTATGAAATGGTGGCATCATGATGGTTCTAGCATAATGAGATTCTTTTTTAGTCTCTTCCTTTGCATTAAATGAGATAGGAAAGAATGAGAGTTGATGTGAGGCTTGCTTTTGGGGTGTGGTCACCATTTCCTTTCCTACACTCACCTCCCTTCTTGGTTTTGATTTTTTCCCTCCACCATTTTGATGATTAAGGGGCCGGCCACAATTTGGGTGAGAGAGGGGTTCATTTTTTATGAGGGAAATTTGATCATCTCATTTTTGCATGCTACACAAATTCATCAACCTCACTCTAAGGTCCATTGCACATTCCTCCATCACCAAGGCAACTTCACAACCCCAATTGAGACATACGATTCTACACTTCATCTACAGCATTCCTTGGGCACGTCGGCTCGCCAACTTCGTGCTCGAGTTGCCTCGGTCCAGAAGTGGGAGCCCGTAAACGAACCCGGCGTTGTGGTGCCCGTTTCGACGAGGAGGCGACAACCGGAGATTCCGCGAGGAGATCGGAGTGGAGGCGAAGACCGAAGGACACGGATCGCTTGGTATAGCTTCTCTACTCTTATTCTAGTTTGCTAGAGTTAGGTTAATGGCCCGATCCGGGATTTTTAGTGCGCGGTGGTGCCGGTTCTAGTTTGAAAAGTTCGTTTCCGCATTCCGGCGTCGGATTGACGGCCGGGGCGCCGCCGTGCACTTACACTGGTATCAGAGCCACGCCATTAACCTAGTCTAGCTTGCTCTAACGTGTTTAGAACTCGATCGAACAAAAATCCCAAAAACCGTATTTTCTTGTGCATCAGGTTTCTGTCGATTTTGTTTTGGCTCGAAAAAATTTTCAGTACATTGCAGAAACACGTGCAGGAAATTATAAGCATTCTGCAAAAAATTTGGTTGGGTGATGCTTCAGTTCGACTGCGGAAACGCGGCCAAACCCCTAATTTGGCCGCGGTTCCGCGGTGGAGAAAAGTCAACGCCGTACCAACTTTTTACAGTAGGCTTCTGGGTTGGAAATAGGGGTTTTGGGATATTCTTTTTGGGCCCAGATTTTCTGTGAGAGCTACAGTAGTGCTTGGGGCCCACTTCGGTAAATTTGATCGATCGAGAATTTTAAATATGTTAGTTCACAGTATTTACATTATATCTGCGACTGTGAATGTCATTTGATCGGTAAATCCTGTCTAACTGCTATAGCCTTTTTAGACGGATTTGCGAACGTGACATTCACGTTGATGTTTTGTGTTGTGCTGTGATATTGCGGATTGGTCGTGGGGGATAGTCTGGATGCAATGGTAGTACAGTTTTGTTTTATATGTACATTTGATATTGCGGGGCGAGCGTCCGACTGTGGACTGCCGTCACTGCCTGTTTGTATATTATTCTTTTGGGGCACGACCGGGGTGAGGTCGATGTACCCGTTGTATGTATATTTTACTTTCTGTACTAGGATTACCCCACAGAGGGGTGCACGGATAGCCAGGTTCTAGAGGGCAACGAGCCCGTATCTCATGGCGTTGAGACGGAGGGGGCTTTACTCTAGAATTAGCAGTCTATTCGCCGCACTCATAGGGGGTACAGGTTGACCCAGGAGGGGTGCCCAAGTTACCGGATTCCGTGAAGTGCTGGGTGGTCCATTCACGTTGCTGAAGGGGGCTGCCTCGCTTCAGGTTTTGGCGGGTAACTTGCCGCGCCCGTAGGGGTCTAGGACTTCATTGCACAGGCTATCCACACGACCAGGGGAACGTCGGGTTTCAGTAGAGGCTCTGTGAAACCCGGGGATCCCAGATATCTGTATTGTTCTGTGATACTTATTACATTTCTTTGATGTTGCATTTTATCATGCCTTGAGCGATATTATATATTGATATATATACTAGTAGATGTTGTATATGTTTTTCTTCCGCGCTAGTCCAGTCCCCGCTCTGTCGTTAGTTAAGTAACCTAACGGGTGATGACGGGACCCAGTGGTGAATGCGGATGGCATATACGTACATCATTATTTTCGTTCTTTATTGGTGTGATCAATTGATGGGACTGCGTTGATTCGGATCAATGCAAGCTAAACAAACCTATTCTGATGTTGTTGGAACATTTTTCAAAAAGCTGTTATTGCAAGGATGTTCTCTTTTGTTTTGCACAGTGGTATTCAGTTGGAATATCCTGCTCCTCAGTCGACGAGGCAAGGTCTGAGATCCCTTCACCGGGAGTGACCTCTTGGACAGAAGTTTGCATCAGGGCAATAACTTCACTATAGCCGATTACTTTTGCTTTGCATCGTGGTATTCAGTTGGAATATCCTGCACCTCATTCTACGGGGAAAGAGCCGAGATCCCTTCACCGGGAGTAACCTCTTTAGCAAAGGTTTTCGTTACTATATTTTTTAAAAGCTATCCTGTTCCTTCAACGATATCAAGTTCATTACGTTAAAGGTTTTCGCCAGAAACCATTCGTAGCCCTCCGTCGTTTCATATGAATAGTCAATAAGTATTCAAGCTGTGTATGTTGGCCAAAGTCAAGGCACAGTGATTGGTAGCTATTGGGTATTCATATGCTGCATAGATAGATGCGTTGGTTTGGGACAGTCGTACTACTATTTTGGCCAAAGTCAAGGGTATGTATGGGTGGGTTCAAATTAACCTGGAGAATGACGGGTAGAACTTGACATGCGACTTATGATATGTTGGCCAAAGTCAAGGTCATAAGAGCATGGGGCAAAAATCACATCGGGAGTTTCTAAAGAAACTGAAACTTGCCAGATATGCGCATACCTTCTGGAGTGTGATAACGTGAGCAGATTCCGTCACGTTATCATGCGATGATAGTTGGATCCCGATTCCCACTAATGAGTTGGTTTACTCCTCGGGTGATCCCGACTAATTCTTCTTTCAGGTTTGGAGGAGAATTTGACGGTACAGTGGGAGGTTTTCAGACTAGATAAATTGATAACCATTCTGATCTAGGTTAGAGTGCACGCTGAGTGTTTCTTTTCTCTCTCTCTTTGGCAGCGACCATTGACCCGACCCTAGACTATGACTCAGTGACCAAAATTAACCGAACCTTTTTAAACACTGGCTTTTGGATTGTCAGAGTTGAAAACCTCATTGCCACTCCTACTTTTATCCTTTTCTCCAGGACATCCCGTATTACTGCGAACGTCCACTTCCATTGGACAAAACCATCGTATGGTTATATATGAACTCGAAGGAATTTATTCGAGGATGGTTTCCGGTTCTGGAGAAAACGAATAGGACTATTCAGTTGTCCTTTCCTTTTATCTTCTCTCAGGTTGCGAGTACTCCTTGGTTTAGGAGATAGTACACCTATTACGCAAATTAGATAGTCTTCTTCCAAACCTTAGGCTGGTGCCGAACGGTAAGGAATGAAGAAAACCAATTAGCATAATGATGGTGTACAGAAGGTATTATGTAAATACAAAGAAAGGGATTAGTAAGAGGGCAAAGTAAATTGCGACTGCTATTCACGACCAAACCAAATATTTCTTCGCCAATCCTAAATCACCTTTGTATTTCTCTAGGATATTCCGTATCACTACGAAGATCCACAGTTTATTGGATACTCCATCGTATGGTTATACGAACTCGAAAGGAACTTGTTCCAGTTCGGGGATGGATTCTGGTTCAGGAGAAATAGGAATAAGGTTTATTCGGTTGTCTTTTATTTTCACCTTCTCTCGCATTGCGAGTGCTCCTAGGATTAGGAAAGTACACCCATTATGCTTATTGGATAGTCTTCTTCCAAACCATAGGCTGGTGCCGAACGGTAAGGAAGGAAGAAAACCATTTGGCCTAAAGGGGTGTACAGAAGGTAATGACTAAAGACATATAAAGGAATTTGGAGAGATGGCAAAGAGATATACGGTTACAGTTGTGAATCTGGATAATGTAAGAGGTATTACTAGGAATACCGGGATACCCCATCGAAACATTTCAATGTTTCAGTTTCACTGTGTACTGTTAAAAGAAAACTGATTTCCCAATTAGACACTTGCTCCAGGGTATGTATTTACCAGGTTTGGTTCTCACATCTGTATGGTTTTACAGATGATGAGTTGGAGTAAGTTATTGGGAAATAGGTGAGCATCCTCATTATATCGGGATTCGTTGTAATTGGTGATATTTGAGGAAGTCACCTGGGTTGTTTGCCGGACGGCAAATATTTGGTTTTGAATATCCGTTATTATGCACCAATTTCAAATTGATATATTTGTACGTCTATTTTTATAAAGTGAGTTATACCTTTTTGAAATTATGTCTATGACATTTACCTATATCAGTGGATGGTTAGGTAAGGAGCATTAAACAGCGGTGTAATTCTTCTTAACCATAAATACAGTTTTCAACCTACGACACACAGTGAATGAGTCACTAGACTCAGGGGACTTATACAGAGTATTGTATATTGTCCAGTGTCCATTAGGACAGAGGGATTGGTCCTCGTACTATATTCAGTTTACTTATGACTTCTCTAGTTCTTAGACAAGTGTTTCGTAGAAACACAGGGTCCAAGTTTTGAGAAGTTATAGGTATATGAGTAAAGTAGAGAACCAGGTATTGCAAGTATCGGGATTCTTTAAGGTGATCGAAGATGTAGATACTTGTGAATGGTATTCAGTTGATAGTAATGATTAAGAAAACTTGCTTCTCTTTCAGGTTACTCATAATTGGAAGTACTCCTAAGTTGAGTAACGCTGATCGGCCTCTTTCCATTTAGTTGACATGCACTGGAGACAGCTGCATGATTTGAATCTGGTTCAATTAAATCAGTGCCTCTGTTTCTATATTGGATATAGAACAGTTCATATCTTAACGATGTTAAGGTACGGGGAGTTGTCCAGCTTATACTTAAAACCAGACTCTGGATAACTCGAAGCACGTTTCTGTAATGGCTGTTTGTGGGTTGACCCGGGCTATGACGAGGGTTGATTTTCTACCATCAGGAAGATCAATAGTGATATTGTTCTTAACTCGCCACAGTTTTAATAAAAATGGATTTTTTCAGAAAACAGTAGTGGGAGTATGGTAGAACTGGAAGTGATTCCAGAACTGCAAACGATTACTGAAGATTTGACAAGAACCTAAAGATTCAATCTGGTTTAACATTCCATTGGACACTCTACAGATATGGTGGGTAACCTCAGGCACTCGAGAGGTACTTCGGTATGCTCAAGGACGGTGGCAGGGAGGTTCTTGTTTACCCAGACTTGCCATTGCTGTTGTTCCAGACTGTGAGACCCGGCAGGAGGATGAGTATAGCGTCGTTCTAAACTAGCTTTAGAAGTGTAAGTCTATATGACTCTGCCAGAGGGTTGTCGTGGTCAGTGGGAGCAGCGGAAGTATAGTGGACAAGTGGCTTATGTCTATTTATAGACTAAAGCAGATATAGCGGAGATAGATCATCTATTTCTGACGTGACAGTCATAGGTTTGACTTCATCAGATTAGGGGATGGATCTGTTAAGAAGGTAGTAGGGTGTGATGTCCTGATATTTGGATGACATACACAGAGTAGGAAGTGATATTCCTATACTACGATCGGTTATACTTTGGTTGTCACACAGTGGTTTCTCCAGATAGGATATTAATCCAGTCCTGGAAAAACATTCGGAAGCAGTTTTAGAACATAAGTGGATGTTCTAGGGATATGATAACGGAAACCTCCTTTGGGAGACAGTTGTCATTCCAGGCTTCCAAGGTGACCTGGATGACAGAGTGGCTGTCAGAGTTATAGTTTTCCCTCTGACAAGGGGCAGTATTTTGGACAGGTGGTCCAGGTGGATACCGAGGGAAGGATGGCGCAGGATACTGATTAAGTTCAGTTGATGATACAGTCTAAGAAGTTTGGATTTGGAGTTCACTTATGAACTAGGTCCCATCAGACATCCAAACATATTCTAAGACAGGTATTGCTCATTTCGGGAGATGGGTTTCTCCGCGAACTTGAGATAAAGAGAGACATAGAAAGAAACATCACAGCGGATCCATTCACTGAGGCTATTCCTCGAACGCAATAGTTTCGCAAACGAGCTTTGTGAGACTGACTAGTAGAGTAGTTGGGTGTTCGGTATCACACGGGCTGTGAGTATGCGACATCGCAATAATTAGCCTTGAGTGCAAGTGGGAGATTGTTGGAGATAGTGCCCTCAGAGTCAATTATTGGATCACAGGCACGTGATTGCAATGATTGAGGGAGGACCTATACCGGTAGGACAGTCTTACTCAAGATGATAGTATGCTATCTGGTTTACCTTTATCATCGTGTACCTTGTAGCCCGGTTCGCTCATCGATGTCCCTTTTGGTCAGTACCTTGTAGCCCGTTACGTATTGGCTAATACCACTGACGTGCTAGTGGTTAAATCCACAGCCAAAGTATTGACGAGTCTTTTGAGTCCCCCACAGACTGTTTTCTCAAGTTTCTGGCGAAACGCTGTAGAGGCCGTATGGAGATATGGCAAGGTTTGATCAGATACGTGCGGTATTGCACGGATCGTGATCGGACGGATTTTACTAGCGGGCTTTGGTTTAAGCCGGATCCTAGTATTGTACAGTGTAGATTTTGTCTCTTTGCATTTGTATTCAGTGGGAATACAAATGCGGGTATGTATATACAGTCCCGGGGTTTTCCTGTAATTTATTACGGGATTGGTTTTCTGAAGTTGCCAGTTTGTATTTCGTTCCGATCAGTTTTCCTTTGTTCCTTCACGGCCGGACTTTCCGATGGAGGGGCTAATTTGCAAGTTCGCAAATTAGCATTTTGTGGAGGGTTTATTTGTGAAATGGTGGCATCATGATGGTTCTAGCATAATGAGATTCTTTTTTAGTCTCTTCCTTTGCATTAAATGAGATAGGAAAGAATGAGAGTTGATGTGAGGCTTGCTTTTGGGGTGTGGTCACCATTTCCTTTCCTACACTCACCTCCCTTCTTGATTTTGATTTTTTCCCTCCACCATTTTGATGATTAAGGGGCCGGCCACAATTTGGGTGAGAGAGGGGTTCATTTTTTATGAGGGAAATTTGATCATCTCATTTTTGCATGCTACACAAATTCATCAACCTCACTCTAAGGTCCATTGCACATTCCTCCATCACCAAGGCAACTTCACAACCCCAATTGAGACATACGATTCTACACTTCATCTACAGCATTCCTTGGGCACGTCGGCTCGCCAACTTCGTGCTCGAGTTGCCTCGGTCCAGAAGTGGGAGCCCGTAAACGAACCCGGCGTTGTGGTGCCCGTTTCGACGAGGAGGCGACAACCGGAGATTCCGCGAGGAGATCGGAGTGGAGGCGAAGACCGAAGGACACGGATCGCTTGGTATAGATTCTCTACTCTTATTCTAGTTTGCTAGAGTTAGGTTAATGGCCCGATCCGTGATTTTTAGTGCGCGGTGGTGCCGGTTCTAGTTTGAAAAGTTTTCGTTTCCGCATTCCGGCATCGGATTGACGGCCGGGGCGCCGCCGTGCACTTACACCCTTGAACCAAGGTAAAATCAGTTTAAAATCATTTTGGTTGATTGTTAGTTTTAAGACATCACGGTCAAGGTTAAGGACGTCATAGTCCGTGAGTTTAAGGACCTCACAGTCCGATATTTGCTCTGGATGCTTCCCACGGGTTCACTGCCGTGTTTGGTGAGGACCAGGCTCCGCTCTGGACGTTTTCCACGGGGTCAGAAGTGACGTTATCCGTGTTCCACGTAACCAGGAATTTGCACTAGATGCTTCCCACGGGTTCACTGCCGTGTTCGGCGAGAACTAGGCTCCGCTCTGGATGCTTCACACGGGTTCACTGCCGTGCTCTGGGAGGAACAGGATCTGCTCTGGACGTTTTCCACGGGGTTAGAAGTGACGTTATCCGTGTTCTACGTAACCAGGAATTTGCACTAGATGCTTCCCACAGGTTCACTGCCGTGTTCGGCGAGGACTAAGCTCCGCTCTGGATGCTTCACACGGGTTTACTGCCGTGCTCTGCGAGGACCAGGATCCGCTCTGGAGGTTTTCCACGGGGTCAGAAGTGACGTTATCCGTGTTCTACGTAACCAGGAATTTGCACTAGATGCTTCCCACGGGTTCACTGCCGTGTTCGGCGAGGACTAGGCTCCGCTCTGGATGCTTCACACGGGTTCACTGCCGTGCTCTGCGAGGACCAGAATCCGCTCTGGACGTTTTCCACGGGGTCAGAAGTGACGTTATCTGTGTTCCACATAACCAGGAATTTGCACTAGATGCTTCCCACGGGTTCACTGCCGTGTTCGGTGAGGACTAAGCTCCGCTCTGGATGCTTCATACGGGTTCATTGCCGTACCAGGATCCGCTCTGGACGTTTTCCACGGGGTCAGAATTGACGTTATCCGTGTTCCATGTAACCAGGAATTTGCACTAGATGCTTTCCACGGGTTCACTGCCGTGTTCGGCAAGGACTAGGCTCCGCTCTGGATACTTCACACGGGTTCACTGCCGTGCTCTGCGAGGACCAGGATCCGCTCTGGACGTTTTCCACGGGGTCAGAAGTGATTTTATCCGTGTTCCATGTAACCAGGAATTTGCACTAGATGCTTCCCATGGGTTCACTGCCGTGTTCGGCGAGGACAAGGCTCCGCTCTGGATGCTTCACATGGGTTCACTGCCGTGCTCTGCGAGGACCAGGATCCGCTCTGGATGTTTTCCACGGGGTCAAAAGTGATGTTATCCGCGTTCCACGTAACCAGGAATTTTGTTGATTATATCTGCCTTTTATGGGGTTGGGATTTGGCTCTCGGTTATCTGTATACCGTCGAGTCATGGAACTGGGGGTTGCCGCTGTTCCGCTTTGCTTGATGTTGTGTCTGCTGAGACGAATGTTGAGATGATTTCTAGGCTATCTGTGGCTCATCGAAATCTGGCTTCTTCTTCTGATGAAACCTGGAAGAGAAGGAGTGCGATTCCTTCTTTGTTTGCGCCCCTGGATCGTATACAGGGATTGATGTGATATCACCTGCAGGGCATAAATTTAATTTTTATTTTTATTCTATCTTTTTCCGCAATGCTCTATCATTTCAGCTTTTATATCGCGAAGGTCGCGATTGCCCCATCATTTCGGCTATTTTTCGTGGCGCCCAATCATTTCGGTTATTTGTTTTATTTCTACTCGCTGCTTTTTATTGCGAGTTGCCCAATCATTTCGGCTATTTCGCATGCATACATTTTTACTTGCTGATTTTGTCGCAAGTTGCCCCATCATTTCGGCTATTTCGTATGCATGTGTGGCTTGCTAGATTTTTGCCGCAAGCCTGGAGTTAGACACCGATTTCGGCATCAGCACCGCTACAACTGGGATATTGCCAGAAGCGAATCATCATTTGCTTCTGTCGATATCGAACAAAGGTGGCTTAGGAACAGGGTTAGGATCCTGTCGACTAAGGCTTTTAACTTCATGAGCCGTAAGGGTCTCACAAAGGTATTTCTCCCTACAAGTCGTGAGGATCTCGTAGGTATGTTTTCTCCTTAGGAATCGTGGGGATTCCTAAGTGTATGTTTTCTTATAAGTCGTAAGGATCTTACAAGAGTGTTTTCTACTTATAAGTCGAGAGGACTTACAAGGGTTGTTCACCGTGGGAACATATCCCTAGTCGCGGATGGGACTTGGTTAGGGAAATGTTTATTCGCGTCCGTGGATTGTATACAAGGGTCAGTATCGAGCCGCTTGGAGGGCAATATTGGAGGTTGTGGGGGTTACTTAAGAACAGGTTTAGGTCTCTGTAACTTAAGACTTTCAAATCTTATGAGCCGTGAGGGTCCCATAAGAGAATTCTCCTTACGAGTCGTGAGGATCTCGCAAGTGTAATTTTTCCTTAAGAATCGTGGAGATCCCTAAGTGTGTTGCTCCCTTATGAGTCGTAAGGATCTCACACGGGTGGTTTCTCCTTACAAGGTCGAGAGGACCATGTAAGTGTCCTCTAACGAGGTTGCGCCCTTTCAGGTTTTCACAAACACTCGCCGGTAGCCTGTTGTTTTTTACTCACGGAGCCCTTTCGGGTTTTCATCCGTGCCCACTTTGCTTATGGACATACCGTATTTTTTATTCTCTTTTTTTCTTCTTTTTCTTTTTCTTTTTTACATAACGAGGTTGCACCCTTTTGGGTTTTCAGAAACACTCGCCGGTAGCCTTGCTGTTTTTTACTCACGGAGCCCTTTAGGGTTTTCATCCGTACCCATTTTGCTTATGGACGTACCGTTTTCTCTTCTTGTTTTTTTTAATCAGCTGTGGGATGCTGCATTCCACCGTAGTTTATTGACATCTCGGTCAACAGCTAATTTTAGGACATAGTGGTCCGTCGTTAGTTTAAGGATGTTCGGTCCGCTGTTAGTTTAAAGACGTTTCGGTCCGCTGTTAGTTTAAGGACGTTTCGGTCCGCTGTTAGTTTAAGGGCGTTTCGGTCCGCTGTAAAGTAATCCGGTTACTACTTATAGAGTTTGGGCTTAGGAAGATAGCGAGCGGACATAGTCGTCGTCATCTATCATTGACCTAGACCGTGACTCGTTAGGCGTAGTATTTCTTCAGGAAGCGGCCGTTTATCGGTCTGAAAGGTCTTTCGCTATGCATGTTCATGAGTAGATAGGCTCCATCCTGGTAGACCTTGTCTATGATGTACGGGCCTTCATAGTTCGGCTCGAATTTTCCTCGCTTGGCGCGATTGGGGATCATAGGTCTTTTGACCACTAGCACGAGTTCGCCTTGGCGGAATGTCCTCGGCCTGGTCAATCTTTCATATGAGCGCATCATCTTTGCTTTATAAGCCTCCAGATTTTGTTGCGCTATGAGCCGGGTTTCATCAAGGGCATCGAGCTCCTCGAGCCGAAGGTGAGCATTCTCTTGGTCCGTTAGCTCGTAATGAACTGCCACTCGTAGAGAGGGTAACTCTATCTCGAGGGAGAGTACCGCTTCTGTACCGAATACCAACACGTACGGTGTTGTGTTCGTGGCCGTCTTGAACGTAGTTCGATACGCCTAGAGAGCTTCTTGCAGTCTCTCGTGCCAATCCTTCTTATTTCGGGACACCGTCTTCTTCACGATCTTTGTTAAGGTTTTGTTGAAAGCCTCGGCTAGACCGTTAGCTCGGGGATTATAAACTGAGGAATATCTCCAGTCTATGTTGTGCTGTTGTGCGAAGCGGCTAATATTATGGCTTCTGTAGGCTGGCCCGTTATCGGAGATGATCCGTCTCGGAGTTCCAAACCGATAAATGACGTGCGTCTTGAAGAAATGGAGGATATTCTCCGTCTTCACTTCCCTCAGCGGTACTACTTCTGCCCATTTAGAGAAATAATCAGTTGTCGCCAAAATGAAACGGTGTCTCCTGGACGATGCTGGTTCGATGGGGCCGATTATGTCAGTCCCCCACATTTCAAACGGCCAGCTAGCCACTGTCGGGTGTAATGGATTTGGGTGCTGATGGATGAAGTCCCCATGGATCTGACATGAGTGGCATTGCTTCGCATATTCGAGACAGTCCTGAATCATCGTGGGCCAGTAGTATCACATCCGTTTAATCTTCAACTTCATCTTTGGGCCTACTTGGTGAAAACCGCAGAGTCCGTCATGAACTTCCTGAACGACTCTCTTCGTCTCTTCAGGTCCCAGGCATCTCAACCACAAAGAATCAAATGACCTCTTGTACAGAGTATTATTGACGAGGGCGAAAGATAGGGCTCGTTTCATGAGCTGATGTTTTGAGGACGCATCTTCAGCCGTTCGACAGGATTTGAAGTAGTCTATAAAGAATTCTCTCCAATCCTCAGCCTTTTCTTGGTCATTTATTTGCAGGGCCGTCTGCTCAGTCGCTTCCTTTTCCTCGGATGATTCCGGAGATATTTCTGCCGGAGCAAGAACCCGACGGCTTTGTACTACAATTCTGACATCATCGAGGTTCTCATCAGCCAGTTCTTTAACGAGCTTGGCTAACGCGTCCGCCTTGCTATTTTCTGCCCGCGGTATGCTTTTCAGCATGTAGGAGGGTATTTGAGTCAGCAGTTGCTGTACTCTCTCGCCATATTTCACCAGTTCTGGTTTGCACGTTTGGTAGTCGCCGTTTACTTGATTGACGACCAGTTGAGAATCTCCATATATGAGGAGGTTTTCAATTCCCATGTCGATGGCGATCTCGAGGCCTGCTATCAAAGCTTTGTATTCGGCTTCATTGTTCGTCCTTGGCTCTGTTAAGGAGAAAGCAAAGCGCATTATCCCTCCTTGTGGGGTCACGAAGATGAGGCCTACTCCCGATTTGATTATGGGCGTGTTCTGTTTGTGCTTCTTCATGGAAGACGCTCCATCAAAATAAAGCTCCCATCGGGTACCACCACCGTCGATCGCATCAAACGCATGTTCGTCTGGCAATTCGCAATTCAAGGGAGAATCGGCCGGTATCGGATGTTCGGTGAGGAAGTCGGCGATGGCCTGGTCTTTCACTGCCTTAAGAGGTTGATAAGTTATCGAAAATTCCATCAAGAGCAGGGCCCATTTAGCGAGTCGCCCCGTCAATATGGCCTTCGACATCAAGTATTTGAGAGGGTCCACCTTTGATATGAGACGGACTTCATGCGCCAATGCATAGTGCCGGAGTTTCGTTGTCGCGAAGATCAACGCCAGGCAGTGTTTTTCGATGGGAGAGTAATTGCTTTCTGCCCCCAGAAGAACTCGACTCAAGTAATAGAGAGCTCGTTCTTTCCCTTGGCCGTTCTCTTTTGCCAATAATGCGCCTAAAGAACCTTCGAGGGCGGTTGTATAAAGAATGAGAGGCTTTCCCTTGACCGGAGCAGCCAGCACTGGCGAGTTCTGCAGATACTGCTTGATTTCGTCCAGCGCGCCTTGGCATTTGTGATCCCAGATGAACGGGGTCCCTTTCTTCATTAAGTGACTGTATGGACGACACTTGCCAGAGAGATTGGCTATAAATCGCCGGATGTATGCGAGCTTCCCTTGGAGAGACCGCAATTACTTAAGAGTTTTTGGCGGGGGCATCTCCATGATCGCCTTGATCTTTGACGGATCTATCTCGATACCTCGGTGTTGGATAATGAATCCTAGGAATTTACCTGAGGACACCCCGAACGCGCATTTGAGAGGGTTCATCTTCAAGTTGTATTGCCGAAGGTGCTGAAATACGATTTTCAGATGCTCGAGATGTTCCTCGTATGATTTGCTTTTCACCACGAAGTCGTCGATATAGCATTCGACGATTCTATGTATAAGGTCATCAAAGATCTTTGTCATGGCCCTCTGATAGGTGGCACCGGCGTTCTTCAGACCGAAGGGCATCACCTTGTAGCAGAATATACCTAAAGGGGTTCGGAAAGCAGTGTGCTTCTGGTCTTCGGGATGCATCTTTATCTAATTATATCCTGATAAGCCGTCCATGAAAGCGAAGACCTCGTGAGTGGACGTATTGTCTATCATCAGCTCAGTGATCGGTACTGGGAAATCGTCCTTTGGGCAGGCTTTATTGAGATCTCGGAAGTCTACGCATATGCTTACTGTCCCATTTTTCTTCATCACCGGGATGATGTTGGCGATCCAATCAGGGTACTGGACCTCTTGGATGAAGCCAGAGTCGATTAGCTTCTTGACTGTTAGGTCCACGTTACCTCTCCCGGTACTTTCGGGGTTGCGGAAACGGTAAAACAAAAATTTTCTTAAGCATGGTAATATGGACCGTAATAGCCGGATCTTTACTAAACAGTACACTAGCATCCTAACTAGAGATTTATCTACTCGGTTAGGGGTTATACCTCAACTTGTACTCCTTCTCTTCTTGTTGTTCTTCTCCTTGCTTGCTCCGAGGCTTGATCCGGACTTTGGTCACCTCCGCGGCCTCCTTGAGTCGAAGACGATCCACCCGAGAGATGTACACCGAGCTCCACCTCGAGCCGAGGTAACTAGGGCAAAGAGATTGCTAATCTAGAAGCCCTAGGTTGTGTAGAAGTGGTAGATGAATGGTTTTGTCCTTGTGGGATCTTTATCTCTCAACACATGAGATCAAAAGATGAATCAAGAGGAGGAAGAAGAAGGAGGAGCTACCAACCATGGTTCATTTCCTTTTCTTCTCACTTGAAAAAGCAAGAGAGAGAATGAGAAAGAAATTATGATACAAAGAAAAGTAACCATGGTTGCAATTATACAAAACCAACATCATTACTAATCCCATCAAGATAAAGTTGATGGCTACTTTGAAATGACCATTATCATAATCCAAAAGAAAAAGAAAAAGAAAAGAAGAGTGTAGATCCCTCTTGAAAGTCAATGGTCAACACGGTCAACCGGTCAACAAAGTCAAGAGAGGTCAACGGGGTCAAATGGTCAATGCAATTAGCCATCATAAAATTATCACTAAAAGGATTAGTAAATGATGTCCGCGGCTCATAACGGTTTTGACCAAACGAACTGTCAAAACCCTAATGAGTCCGCCTCAAAATGGTTTTGACCGAATCAACTGTCAAAACCCTAATGAGCCTGCCACATAACAGTTTTGGCCGAACCAACTGCCAAAACCCTAATGAGGCACCTCCTCCTTCATCACTCCGGAATACTGTGCATATACACCTGCATCCGTATTCCGTAGAATGCGGATGCACAGAAGACAAAACAAATCCATCTGTGCAATACTAGGATCCGGCTTAAACCAAAGCCCACTAGTATTGCCTACCCGAACACCACACGCATACAAGTATACGTAAGTGATCGCAGCCCTGCCGTAAAACCATATGGCCTCTACACGTTTCGCTCAGTGCAGGGAAACTCTCTGTGTGGGACTCTAAAGACTCGACACTACGCTGGCAGTGGGTTTAACCACAGACCGCAAGCGGCACTAGCTGTACGTAACGGTCCCCAGGTAGATGTCGATAAGAAGGCCGATGAGGTAAACCCATCCGAACTCCTACTGAGCCTGTATGTGACAATCGCCGTACAGTCCGGTCTGTTCGTCTGATACATCGCATGGCGGGCCTAGGGGGCGGTAAACGTCAGTCCCCTAATAGCGGTACAAGTCGTGTCGGAGTGAAGCCCAGAACACCCTGAGATAACACTGGAAACCTACCAATATATCTCGTTTTCCTTGGCCAGGGACTACTCGTGTAATGGCTCTCCTAGACACAGCGTGATGTCAACCCCCAATACCGGGAGATACGAATCCTGTCTAACCGTCACTGCCTCCAAGTGCTTCGGGACTGCTCCCAACTACTACCTGTTTGCACGACTCAGTAGAGCCGTGGTAGGGTAGTAGTCAAAGAACAGTGGGAACACACTCGAGGCGAAGTGACAGTGTCAAGTCAGCGGACTAAGCTGTACTCATGTCACCTGGGAACTGATAACTGACGATAGGTATAATACAAACCATCAGTTCCCGACGAGTCCTGTCCAGTGTACTCATAACCTAACGAGCACCCGCATACTATCTCAAGTACGGCGTACTGACGGCTGTGGGACAGACCGTCTCCCGTGCTGGGATGAGAAGCGCATACGCTAGTCTACTCCGGATTATCGATGCCCTGTCTTGATAATCCAACGACTAGGGACGTGTATAAGGATATGCTTGTGGATTACCCAGCCCCCACAAGTGTGATCGCCATCACAACGCCGGTAATCAAGCAAAGATCCTAAGGGCTCTACTAATGCGTATAGGTGATATAATGAATAAACACACATGTACACATTAAAGCAGAGACAAACCAAGTAGCATACTACTATATAGAGCAAGATTGTCTGTACAACTTGTTGGAGATAGTGCCCTCAGAGTCAATTATTAGGTCACAGGTACGTGATTGTAATGATTGAGGGAGGACCTATCCCGGTAGGACAGTCTTACTCGAGATGATAGTATGCTATCTGGTTTACCTTTATCATCGTGTACTGCTTTAGGTGACAAGACACGTCGCTATTACACGTTGATAGAGCCCCTAGGATTCTTGCTTGACCACCAGCAGTATGAGGGCGATCATATAAGTGGGAGCTGGGGGTCTACAAGCATATCCTTAAAAGGTCCCTAGTCGTGGGAGTTTCGAGACCGGGCATCGATACTCCATTAGTAGACTAGTGTATACAGTCGAGACCCCCGACGAGGGGCGGTGGCCGGTCTCACAAGCCACTGGTGTCAGTTGGATCACCTAAGATGTATACAGGTGCTCATTGGGTTATGAGTACACCGGACAGGACTCGCCGGGAACATGCTAGTTGGTCATATACCAGACGTCAGATGGCAGTTCCCTGGTGACATGTGTGCAGGTTAGTTCATCGACCTGGGGATCGTCATTTGTCTCGTGTGAGTTCCCACTGTACTTTGATTACTACCCTACCACGGCTCAAAGGAGTCGTGCAAACAGGTTTTAGTTGGGTACAGTCCCGAGCCACATGGAGGCAGTGAGCGTATCTTCAGGGGTTCGTCTCTCCCGGTATTGGGGGTGAGGTCGTGCTGTGTCTAGGAGAGCCATTATACAAAGTCCTTGGCCAAGGCAAAGAGATTTACTGGTAGGTATTCCAGTAGTATCTCAGGGTGTTCTGGGCTACACTCCGACACGACTTGTACCGCTTTTGGGGGTCTGACTTTTACCAACCCCCTAGGCCCGCCATGCGATACTCATAGACGAACGGACCGGACTGCACGGATATTGTCACTGACAGGCTCAGTAGGGTGTCAGGATGAGTTCGCTCATCGACGCCCCTTTTGGTCAATAGCTGGTGGCCCGTTACGTATTGGCTTATACCTCTGACGAGCTAGTGGTTAAATCCACAGCCATAGTATTGACGAGTCTTTAGAGTCCACCACACTTTCAGTTACTCAGCTTTCGGGCGAAACGCTGTAGAGGCCGTATGGAGATATGGCAGGGTCCGATCAGATACGTGCGGTATTGCACGGATCAGGATCGGACAGTTTTGTACTAGAGGCCGTATGGAGATATGGCAGGGTCCGATCAGATACGTGCGGTATTGCACGGATCAGGATCGGACAGTTTTGTACTAGTAGCCGTATAGGTATATGGCAGGGTTCGATCAGATACGTGCGGTATTGCACGGATCAGGATCGAACGGATTTTACTAGCCGGCTTTGGTTTAAGCCGGTCCTAGTTTAGTACAGTGTAGATTTTGTCTCTTTGCATTTGTATCCGGGCGGAATACAGATGCGGGTGTGTATGCACAATATCGGGGTTTTCCTGTAATTTATTACGGGACCAGTTTTCTGGAGTTGCCAGTTTGCATTCCGTTCCGGCCGGTTTTCCTTTGTTCTTTCCCGGCCGGACTTTTCCGATGGAGGGGGTAATTTGCAGTTTTGCAAATTACTTTTGTGGAGGGGTTTTATTGCATATATATTGATTATGATGGCTTTCTTTTCTTTGCACCATGCTTGCTTTGACTTGTGATTTGAGTGGGTATGGGTTTGATGTGAGTTGAAGCATGCTTGCATGTTTTCTTGTCTTGGTTGTGGTCACCCCTTCTTCATTCCTACACTCACCTCCCTTCATCATATATATCCATTCTTTCCTCCACCAAATTGATGATGAAAATTGGCCGGCCACTAATTGAGGAGAAGGAAAAATGAGAGATTCATTTTGTGTGCTTCATTCTTCATCTCATTTTCTTTGCAAAATTGGTAGCTTCATTTCCCTCCAAAGTTCAATCCTCATTCCTCCATCCAAAGGCAACAAACCCCAAAGAGACAAGTAGCCTCTACACTACACTTCCTACAGCATATCTTGGGCACGTCGAGTAGCCGGCTTCGTGCCCGAGTTGCCTCGGCATTGAGGTGGGAGCCCGTAAAAGACGAAGGCGATGTGGTGCCCTTTCCGGTGAGGAGGCGACGATGTGGACGGAGATCCCGCGAGGAGATCGGAGTGGAGATGAAGACCGGAGGACTCGGATCAGTCGGTACAACATTTCCACACTCTTTACTGTTTGTTAGTTTAGCAATAATGGTAGATCCGGGTTAAAGTATACGATAGCGCCAAGTTAAAAAGTTTTATTCCGCAATTGGCGTCTGTAGATTGCCGGGGCGCTAACGTAGACTTACAGTGGTATCAGAGCCTCACCATTTTGCTATGCTAACTTGTGCTAACGCGTTTAAAACTTCGATCCGACCGGAAATCGAAAACTACAAAAATCCAAGCCGACAGTTTCTGTTGTTTTTAAACGGTCTCAAAATTGATTTCTGGATGTCTTAAAAATCAGAGCAGGAACTTCTAAGAATGACGACAAAATTTGGGGTCGTGATCCCTAGAAGCCGCCGCGGAAGCGCGGCCAAACCCTTGGTTAGGCCGCGTAACCGCGGCCACGTGGGGAGCACGTGCTCCCAAGTTTTGTCAGATTGTTCTATGTGGGATTTTGGGGTTTTTGATATATATCATTTTTGCCCAGATTTTGTTACTGTTCACCAGTAAGTCGTGGGGCCCACTTCTTGATATTTTGTCGATCGAAATTTAAACACGTTAGTTTTTCACAGTATTTACATTATATCTGCGACCGTGAATGTCACTCGATCGGTAAATCCGGTCTAACTGCTATAGCCCGGTTAGACGGATTTGCGAACGTGATTTTCACGTTGATGTTCTATGTATTTGCTGTGATGTTGCGGATCGGTCGTGGGGGATAGCCTGGATGCAATACTAGTACAGTTTTGTTGTATTATGTACATTTGATATTGCGGGGCGAGCGTCCGACATGTGGACTGCCGTCACTGCCTGATTGTATTATTCTTTTGGGGCACGACCTGGTTGCGGTCGATGTACCCGGTGTATGTATATTTTACTTTTTGTACTAGGATTACCCCGCGGTGGGGTGCACGGATAGCCGGGTTCTAGAGGGCAGCAAGCCCGCATCTCATGGCATTGGGACGGAGGGGGCTTCACTCTAGGATTGGCAGGCTATTCGCCGCACTCGTAGGGGGTACAGGTTTGACCCAGGAGGGGTGCCCAAGTTGCCGGATTCCGTGAAGTGCTGGGTGGTCCATTCACGGCGATGAAGGGGGCTGCCTCGCTTCAGGTTTTGGCGGGTGACTTGCCGCGCCCGTAGGGGTCTAGGATTTCATTGCACAGGCTATCCACACGACCAGGGGAACGTCGGGTTTCAGCGGCTCTGTGAAACCCGGGGATCCCAGATATCTGTATTGTTTCTGTGATGCTGTTCATTGTCTGTGATGTTGCATTTTATTCACGCCTTGAGCGAAATACTATATATTGGTATATATATTAGTAGATGTTGTATATGTTTTTCATCCGCGCTAGTCCAGTCCCCGCTCTGCCGTTAGTTAGCTAACCTAACGGGTGATGACGGGACCCAGTGGCGAATGCGAATGGCATATACATACGTCAGTATATTTTCGTTCTTTGTGGTGTGATCAATTGATGGGACTGCATTGATTCGGATCAATGCAAGTTAAACAAACCTATTCTGATGTTGTTGGAACACTTTTCAAAAAGCTGTTATTGCAAGGACGTTCACTTTTGTTTTGCATCGTGGTATTCATTTAGAATATCCTGCTCCTCAGTCGACGAGGCAAGGGCCGAGATCCCTTCACCGGGAGTGACCCCTTGGACAGAAGTTTGCGTCAGGGCATTAACTTCACTATAGCCGATTACTTTTGCTTTGCATCGAGATATTCGGTTATGAATATCCAGCACCCCATTCTACGGGGAAAGAGCCGAGATCCCTTCACCGGGAGTGACCTCTTTAGTAAAGGTTTTCGTCACTATATTTTCTAAAAAGCTATTCGTTCCTTCAACGATATCAAGTTCACTACGTTAAAGGTTTTCGCCAGAAACCATTCGTAGCCCTCCGTCGTTTCATATGGGTAGTCAATAGTATTCAAGCTGTGTTTGTTGGCCTTAGTCAAGGCACAGTGTTTGGTAGCTGTTGGGTATTCATATGCTGCATAGATAGATGCGTTGGTTTGGGACAGTCGTATAGCCTTGTTGGCCTTAGTCAAGGGCTTGTACGGGTGGGTTCAAATCAACCTGGACAATGACGGGTAGAACTTGACATGTGACTTATGATTTGTTGGCCTTAGTCAAGGTCATAAGAGCATGGGGCAGAAATCACATCGGGAGTTTCAAAAGTACTGAAACTTGCCAGATATGCGCATACCTTCTGGAGTGTGATAGCGTGAGCGGATTCCGTCACGTTATCATGCAATGATAGTTGGATCCCGATTCCCACTGATGAGTTAGTTTACTCCTCGGGTGACCCCGACTAATTCTTCTTTTAGGTTTGGAGGAGAATTTGAGGTACAGTGGGAGGATTCCAGATTAGATAAATTGGTGACCATTCTGATCTAGGTTAGAGTGCACGCTGAGTGTTTCTTTTCTCTCTCTCTTTGGCAGCGACCATTGACCCGACCCTAAGACTTTGACTCAGTGACCAAGTTGACCGAACCTTCTTAACACTGGCTTTTGGATTGTCAGAGTTGCAGACCTCATTGCCACTCCTACTTTTACCCTTTTCTCCAGGACACCCCGTATTACTGCGAACGTCCACTTCCATTGGACAAAACCATCGTATGGTTAGATACGAACTCGAAGGAATTCGAGGATGGTTTCTGGTTCTGGAGAAAACGGATAGGATTATTCAGTTGTCTTTTCCTTTTACCCTCTCTCAGGTTACGAGTACTCCTTGGTTTAGGGGTAGTACACCTATTACGCAAATTGGATTGTCTTCTTCCAAACCTTAGGCTGGTGCCGACCGGTAGGGAATGAAGAAAACCAATTAGCATAACGATGGTGTGCAGAAGGTATTAAGTTCAGACAAAGCAAGGGATTAGTAAGAGGGCAAAGTAAATTGCAACAGATATTCACGACCAAACCAAATATTTCGTTACCACTCCCACATCACCTTTGTATTTCTCCAGGACACTCCGTATCACTACGAAGATCCACAGTTTATTTGGATACTCCATCGTATGGTTATATACGAACTCGAATGGAACTTGTTCCAGTTCGGGGATGGATTCTGGTCCAGGAGAAATAGGAATAAAGTACATTCAGGTGTCTTTTATCTTCACCTTCTCTCGCGTTGCGAGTGCTCCTAGGATTAGGACAGTACACCCTTTATGCTTATTGGATAGTCTTCTTCCAAACCATAGACTGGTGCCGAACGGTAGGGAAGGAAGAAAACCATTTGGCCTAAAGGGGTGTGCAGAAGGTAAAGACTAAAGACATATGAAGGGATTTGGAGAGGTGGCAAAGAATTATACGGTTATAGTTGTGAATTTGGATAATGGAAGAGGCATTACTAAGAATACCGGGATACCCCACCGAAACATTTCAATGTTTCAGTTTCACTGTGTACTGTTAAAAGAAAACTGATTTCCCGATTAGATACTTACTCCAGGGTATGTATTTACCAGGTATGATTCTCACATCTGTATGGTTTTACAGATGATGAGTGGGAGTAGGTTATTGGGAATTGGGTGATCATCCTCATTATATCGGGATTCGTTGTAATCGGTGATATTTGAGGAAATCACCTGGGCTGTTTGCCGGTTGGCAAATATTTGGTTTTGAATATCCGCTGTTATGCACCAATTTCAAATTGATATATCTGTACGTCTATTTTCATAGAGTGAGATATACCTTTCTGAAATTATGTCTACGACATTTACCTATATCAGTGGATGGTTAGGTAAGGAGCATTAAACAGCGGTGTAATTCTTCTTAACCATAAGTACAGTTTTCAACCTACGACACACAGTGAATGAGTTATCAGACTCAAGGGACTTATACTGAGTATTGTATGTTGTCCAGGGTCCATCAGGACAGAGGGGTTGGTCCTCGTACTACATTCAGTTTACTTATGACTTCTCTAATTTTTTAGACAGGTGTTTCGTGGAAACACAGGGTCCGAATTTGGAGAAGTTATAGGTATTTGAATAGAGTAGAGAACCAGGTATAGCAAGTATCGGGATTCTTCAAAGAGATCGAAGATGTAGATACTTGTGTATGGTATTCAGTTGATAGTAATGATAAAGAGAGCTTGCTTCTCTTTCAGGTTACTCATAATTGGAAGTATTCCTAAGTTGAGTAACGCTGATCGGCCTCCTTCCATTTAGTTGACATGCGCTGGGGACAGCTGCATGTTTGAATCTGGTTCAATTAAATCAGTGCCTCTGTTTTTATATTGGATATAGAACAGTTCATATCTTAACGATGTTAAGGTACGGGGAGTTGTCCGGTTTATGATTAAAACCAGACACTGGACAACTCAAGGCACGTTTCTGTAATGGCTGTTTGTGGGTTGACCCAGGCTATGACGAGGGTTGATTTTCTACCATCTGGATGAACAATAGCGATATTGTTCTAGACTCGCCACAGTTTTATTAAAAATGGATTTTTTCAGAAAACAGTAGTGGGAGTATGGTAGAACTGGAAGTGATTCCAGAACCACAAACGATTACTGAAGATTTGATAAGGAACCTAAAGATTCAATCTGGATTGACATTCCATTGGCCACTCCGCAGATATGGTGGGTAACTTCAGGCACCCGAGAGGTACTACGGTACCCTCAAGGACGGTGACGGGGAAGTTCTTGTTTACCCACAATTACCAATGCTGTTGTTCCAGGCTGCGAGACCCGGCGGGAGGATGAGTATAGCGTCGTTCTGAACTCGCTTCAGAAGTGTACGTGTATATGACTCTGCCAGAGGGTTGTCGTAGTCAGTGGGAGCAGCGGAAGCATTGGTGGACAGGTTGCTTATGTCTATTTATAGACTAGAGCAGATGTAGCGGAGATAGATCATCTATTTCTGACGTGACAGTCATGGGTTTGACTTCATCAGAATAGGGGATGGATCTGTTGAGAAGGTAGTAGGGTGTGATATCCTGGTATTTGGATGATATACACAGAGTAGGAAAAGAAACTCCTACACTACGATCGGTTATACTTTGGTCGTCACACAGTGGTTTCTCCACAAAGGACTTGAACATTATATCAGACATACTGGTTACTAGATCTATGGTTTTAGATCTAGATTTGGGTGGTTTCTCAATCAGGGTACCTTGACAGCATTCTAAGAGTATTTAGAATGGACGACTCCTAGCACGGTAGTATACCTGCAGGTGATGGAGTCACCCTCTCCAAAGGTGTCTTACAGACTAAAGGGGAGAGGGACGTGCATGATTGGCAGATCACTTGCTTAGACAATTGAGTCAATCATGAGATGTCAAGTACCACACCAGATGTTGTTCTTGCACTAGATGCAATAAGTTGACATTAATCCAATCCTGGAGAAACAGTCGGAAGCAGTTTTAGAACATAAGTGGATGTTCTAGGGATATGATAACGACAGCCTCATTCGGGAAACAGTTATCATTCCAGGCTTCCAAGGTGACATGGACGACAAGGAGGTTGTCAGAGTTATAGTTTTCCCTCTGACGAGGGGGCAGTATTTTGGACAGGTGATCCAAGGCAATACTGAGGGAGGCATGGCGCGCAGGATACTGATTAAGTTCAGTTGACGATACAGTCTAAGAAGTTTGGATTTGGAGTTCATTTATGAGCTATGTCCCATCAGACATCCAGGCACATTCTAAGACAGGTATTGCTCATTTCGGGAGATGGGTTTCTCCGCGAACTTGAGATATAGAGAGACATAGAAAGAAACAACTAAGCGGATCCACTCACTGAGGCTATTCCTCGAACGCAATAGTTCCGCAAACGAGCTTTGTGAGACTGACTAGTAGAGGAGGTGGATGTTCGGTATCACACGGGCTGTGAGTATGCGACATCGCAATAATTAGCCTTGAGTGCAAGTGGGAGATTGTTGGAGATAGTGCCCTCAGAGTCAATTATTAGGTCACAGGTACGTGATTGTAATGATTGAGGGAGGACCTATCCCGGTAGGACAGTCTTACTCGAGATGATAGTATGCTATCTGGTTTACCTTTATCATCGTGTACTGCTTTAGGTGACAAGACACGTCGCTATTACACGTTGATAGAGCCCCTAGGATTCTTGCTTGACCACCAGCAGTATGAGGGCGATCATATAAGTGGGAGCTGGGGGTCTACAAGCATATCCTTAAAAGGTCCCTAGTCGTGGGAGTTTCGAGACCGGGCATCGATACTCCATTAGTAGACTAGTGTATACAGTCGAGACCCCGACGAGGGGCGGTGGCCGGTCTCACAAGCCACTGGTGTCAGTTGGATCACCTAAGATGTATACAGGTGCTCATTGGGTTATGAGTACACCGGACAGGACTCGCCGGGAACATGCTAGTTGGTCATATACCAGACGTCAGATGGCAGTTCCCTGGTGACATGTGTGCAGGTTAGTTCATCGACCTGGGGATCGTCATTTGTCTCGTGTGAGTTCCCACTGTACTTTGATTACTACCCTACCACGGCTCAAAGGAGTCGTGCAAACAGGTTTTAGTTGGGTACAGTCCCGAGCCACATGGAGGCAGTGAGCGTATCTTCAGGGGTTCGTCTCTCCCGGTATTGGGGGTGAGGTCGTGCTGTGTCTAGGAGAGCCATTACACAAAGTCCTTGGCCAAGGCAAAGAGATTTACTGGTAGGTATTCCAGTAGTATCTCAGGGTGTTCTGGGCTACACTCCGACACGACTTGTACCGCTTTTGGGGGTCTGACTTTTACCAACCCCCTAGGCCCGCCATGCGATACTCATAGACGAACGGACCGGACTGCACGGATATTGTCACTGACAGGCTCAGTAGGGTGTCAGGATGAGTTCGCTCATCGACGCCCCTTTTGGTCAATAGCTGGTGGCCCGTTACGTATTGGCTTATACCTCTGACGAGCTAGTGGTTAAATCCACAGCCATAGTATTGACGAGTCTTTAGAGTCCACCACACTTTCAGTTACTCAGCTTTCGGGCGAAACGCTGTAGAGGCCGTATGGAGATATGGCAGGGTCCGATCAGATACGTGCGGTATTGCACGGATCAGGATCGGACAGTTTTGTACTAGAGGCCGTATGGAGATATGGCAGGGTCCGATCAGATACGTGCGGTATTGCACGGATCAGGATCGGACAGTTTTGTACTAGTAGCCGTATAGGTATATGGCAGGGTTCGATCAGATACGTGCGGTATTGCACGGATCAGGATCGAACGGATTTTACTAGCCGGCTTTGGTTTAAGCCGGTCCTAGTTTAGTACAGTGTAGATTTTGTCTCTTTGCATTTGTATCCGGGCGGAATACAGATGCGGGTGTGTATGCACAATATCGGGGTTTTCCTGTAATTTATTACGGGACCAGTTTTCTGGAGTTGCCAGTTTGCATTCCGTTCCGGCCGGTTTTCCTTTGTTCTTTCCCGGCCGGACTTTTCCGATGGAGGGGGTAATTTGCAGTTTTGCAAATTACTTTTGTGGAGGGGTTTTATTGCATATATATTGATTATGATGGCTTTCTTTTCTTTGCACCATGCTTGCTTTGACTTGTGATTTGAGTGGGTATGGGTTTGATGTGAGTTGAAGCATGCTTGCATGTTTTCTTGTCTTGGTTGTGGTCACCCCTTCTTCATTCCTACACTCACCTCCCTTCATCATATATATCCATTCTTTCCTCCACCAAATTGATGATGAAAATTGGCCGGCCACTAATTGAGGAGAAGGAAAAATGAGAGATTCATTTTGTGTGCTTCATTCTTCATCTCATTTTCTTTGCAAAATTGGTAGCTTCATTTCCCTCCAAAGTTCAATCCTCATTCCTCCATCCAAAGGCAACAAACCCCAAAGAGACAAGTAGCCTCTACACTACACTTCCTACAGCATATCTTGGGCACGTCGAGTAGCCGGCTTCGTGCCCGAGTTGCCTCGGCATTGAGGTGGGAGCCCGTAAAAGACGAAGGCGATGTGGTGCCCTTTCCGGTGAGGAGGCGACGATGTGGACGGAGATCCCGCGAGGAGATCGGAGTGGAGATGAAGACCGGAGGACTCGGATCAGTCGGTACAACATTTCCACACTCTTTACTGTTTGTTAGTTTAGCAATAATGGTAGATCCGGGTTAAAGTATACGATAGCGCCAAGTTAAAAAGTTTTATTCCGCAATTGGCGTCTGTAGATTGCCGGGGCGCTAACGTAGACTTACACAACTGTGAATATCCCAAGCTTCCATCAAGTAATATATATACTAGTATGATACAGTAATGGCCTCTAGGGCATATACACTAACATTGACCTCGGCGTTGATACTCATCTCAAGCTCGAGCCGCATCCTTCTCGGTGCTTTTTTGACTGGCTTGATGTCCGGAGATATTGCCAATCTGTGCATGGCTATTTCTGGATCTAATCCCGGCATCTCGGAATAGTTCCATGCGAAGCAATCTTTATGCTACATAAGCACGTCTTTTAGCGCAGCCACCCTTTCTTTAGATATCAGCTCACTGACGAATGTCGGTCGCGGGTCGTTTGCCGTCCCCAAATCAATTTTCTTGAGATTATCTGTAGTGGTATGTATTCCATCTTCCAGCTCTTTTAGCGTCGGTGGAAACTCTGAGATCACCTCGTCATCATTGTTTTCAAAGCACCAGGGGAGGTCATCCATATTCTCGGGTTTTTCTTTTGATAGCGTTATCATATGACAAGTACGAGCCCGTTTCCAAGACCGATGTTGATCTGGTTCTACATTTGCTACATGCGTGGCTTTTGGTTCGTGCTTCTGTGGCGGATTTACCCTCCAGCTGCTGGACAGAGCGAACTTGCCAAGCTGATATTGGTCTTCGACCCAGTTCTTGAAAGTGAAGCAGTCTTCAATAGGATGTCCTATTGCCCTATGATAGGAGCAATAGTCCGGATGAGAGACTCCGTCTACTTGCTCGGGGTGCTTGAACTCCGGGAGCGTAAGCATCTGATGTCTTATGGCAAGATCAAGTATTTTCCGTGTTTTGTTCTGAGGAAAAGAGTATGCCCGACTCATCTTCTTCATAAGGGACGAATCCGGATTGCTCGATTCCTTCTTGGTCCCGCTTTGTTGCTGTCGAACGCATTTTCCACTCTTTGACTTGTTTCTGCCTCTGCGCCGGGCCTTTTGCACAACAGATTGACAGAGAGGAGCATTTTCGTCTTTCACAGCCTGCTGAAGAAGGCGTTGCGTCCTGGCTTTCTCGTAGATGGCCATTTCACGATTATGGTCGTCTCGAACCTTTTGACCCACTTCCCTGATAAGCTTGTCGATTCGTTCTTCAAATGACGGACAAGGCATTTTGATCGCAGGATCTCGTTTTGGTTCGGGGTCAGCGTTTTCTGACAGGGCGTCCTCTTCTTCATCGAATTCGTATATGACGTAGCTACCACGGACTCGTTCCCGTTTCCCGGATTTCACATATCCAAGCCCGAGCGTTTCCGTTCTCCCGTTAGGCAGCTTGTGCTGAGTTCCAGGGATATCCCAAATCCTGTTGTAGAACCGAGCTTGTCGAATGGTCTGTCTGAAAGGTACTCCTTGGCGTTTCAAGAGCCTTTTTAGTCCGTTCGTGTAATATCTGGGCAAACGGATGGGCTGGAGCCTGTCAAGTGTAGAATCCGCGCCATGCCAGATTTCTTTCTCCACTCTTGTTTCCGTGGACCGGTAGAATAGGATCGCCTTTTCACCCTTTCGCCTGGGAGGGACGTAAAATGTCTGCAGGTCTTGCACACTATAAACTTCAAGTGCGTCGAGATCTTTGTAGTGCTCCTACGGAATTATGGTAATTTGCAAACTCTGATTATCACCAGCGAATGCTTGTATTGACGGCCGAGCGGAGAATACAGCATTAACCTCGTCTTCCGAATCGCTGTCGAAGATAAGCATATGAGCGGAGGGTCCCGGCTTGTTGTACTGGGGCCGACCTGAATAAACTGTCTCTTCCTCTTCCTCAGTATCACTCCCAAAGACCGGAATGGTGGCGATAGCTTTGTTCTCCGTCTTGTGACATCTCTCCGTGTTTTCAAAATCTGGCAAGAAATATTTTGCATCTTCATACTTGTGAACTTCGTTTACGGAGAATGAATTCAGCTCTCCCGTTACGGTATACTCGAGACCATCCTTAAACTATTTCATACACTGATGTTGTGTAAAAGGGATGATGTTGTACTCGTGTAACCAAGGCCGGCCGAGCAAAGCGTTATAGCATGTCCTGGCGTCTATGACATGAAATTTAATATCCGTGACAAGTAGCCCGAATCGTAATGTCAATATCACAGACCCGAGAGTTCGCGATGACTGGGAGTCAAAACCAGAAATGGTGATCTTATCACGAGCGAGGTGTTGGACGCTCATGCAGATTTCCTTCAATACTCGCACATTGAGGAGATTGACGGAAGGCCCATTGTCGACCAGGATTTTGCCTATCTTTATATCGTGGCAGTATCCTGAGACATAGAGGGGATGGTTGTGCTCGCACGTCCCAAGGAGGAGGTTTTCGTTGCCGAAGGTGATATCGGCTATGTATACTTCCTCTAGCTCGTCCTTCATCTTTTCCTCGGAGAGAAAAGCTTGGAATTGCTCTGGTTCTTGTAGCGCCTTGATCAGTGAATCTCTCGCTTCTTTGGATAGTTAAAGGGCGTCGAGAATGCTGAGCTGCAAAGGTAGCTTCCTCAAGTGTGCCAGAACGTTGTAGTCCACCTTACTCTTCTTTGGCGGGTCTTTAGCGGTCAGTTCTTTCATGACTTGGTCATCCAGGGAGATATCCTCGGAGACCTTTTCTTTTCCCTTATCTTTTTTACTCATGGATCCGAGATTCTTTTCCGGAAGCGTGCGATTGCGCAGCTGGATGTTTTCACAGGCCTTCGGTTCTTCCTCCTTTTCCCAATGTGGATTCTTTAAAGAGGGGGCCAAGAACCATTTCTTCGTCAGAGTCGCTTCCGAAAGTGAGAATTTGTGATCCCCCGGTGTTGACCATGCGACAGTTACCGGTATCTCTTTTATGCTCCTCAGTCGCACTTCTTTGCTCCCGCTAAGTTTTGCGTTTCATCCGCTTAAAATTTTGCCGGTGAGCAACATATCCCTGCCACCATCTTTTAAAAGTATTGCACTCCTCCGTGGGGTGCGAAATCTTTCGATGATATGAGCAGTAGCTAGGATGCATCTTTGCTTCACCGGGAGTGTTTCCTTCAAAGGGTGGTAGCTTCATTCCCATTGATATGGTTTTAGCAAACCTTTTCCTCATCTTGAACTTGTTTTTATCCGTGACGGATGTTCCTTGATTCGGCGGGAGTGTCTTGACTCTTTCGTCTAGTCGCCGGCGTTTGGCTCTTTCAAATATGGCCGTCTCGCGCTCCCGATCAGCTTTACTTTTTAGGAGAGCTTCGTTGAGGAATGTGTCGATCATTTCATCTGACGGCCCCAGAAGTTCTGGTTCAGGGTCTGCCCCCAGTTTCTTTGTGCAAGGAGCCTCTTCATTGTCTAGTGATGAATGAGAGATCATATGGCAACTTGCTACGTGATCCTCAGATTCGTCCGACGATTCTTCTCCATCATCTTCGTCCTTGAGGACGTGGCTGAGGAACTCTTGAAGCGTGATGGGAGTCTGCGCCTTCTGATTATACTCCTCCAGCGCGTCGATCGGTTTCTGTAGGTCCGTGCGCTTGTCGCCTGGCTTCACAGGCTTCTTGGATTTCTTCTTCTTTTTCTTTGAAGATTTTGACGGCTGGGTGTGAGTGCTTGGGCCATCACCACCAATCTTTGGAGTTGGGCGCGGCTTCAGCATCCCTTCGATGATCTGAGGTTCTAGCGGGTTCTTTCACCTGATCGCCGGGCATGTCTGAAGATCATTCAGCATCCTTTTAGTTTTGGCTGAAAGCACGACCTCCCACGGAGCTTCTTCAACAAAAGAGCACGTTGCCCCCGGTGCGTCCGTCTTCTCAGGAGTGTGCGGTTATGGTAGGTTTACTTTCCACTTCTCAGATAGCGCAAACTTGCCTTGTAGGTATTGATCTTCGATCCATCTTTTAAAGACGAAGCAATCCTCGATCGGATGGCTTGCCGTTTGGTGGTAAGGGCAATAATTGGGATTATTCACTTCGCTGGGTTGCGGTGGTCGCCTTGGATTTGGTAAGTTGATAAGCCTGTTGCGTACCGCCAACTCGAACAACCTCTTTGTTTTGTCCCGTGGGAATGAGTAAGGATGCTTCATTTTCTCATTGTAATAGTGCCGTCTCTCTTCCAGTTGATCCACTAGCTTTGGGGCACTGGGTTGCTGTTGGGTGTTCGCAACGAAGGTTGCCTTCCCTTTACCCTTGTCGTTCCGTGGTTTCGGCTTCGGGGGAGACGGTCTGTGACCTATTTGATCCATCTGGGCTAGCTTATCGATTAAAGGCTGGAACGTGGTTGGTTTGAAGAACATCATGAACTGTGAAATAGTTGCATGAGGGTCTAGGGTGCCCACGAACATGCCCACCGCTGGTGCTTCTTCGATGCGTTGTTCACACTTTGACCACAGATTCCACCATCGGATTGCGTACTGAACCCACGTCTCGCCCGGCTTCACCCTGGCAATGATCAATACTGTTATTGGGGTGCGTTCACTTGCGCTCGCAAATCGCTGGGTGAACAATAACTCCATTTCTGCGAAAGTTTTGACGAGTCGTTTGGTAGTTCGGAGTACCATTCAAACGCCGTCTCTGATAAGCTGCCTACGAATTGGCGAAGCAAAAGCTTATCATCGCCCCCGGTGTTGCCGCACAAAGCTCTGAACTGGGCGACATGCTGGTGAGGATTGCCCGTCCCCTTGTACACGTGGAATTTTGGGATCGTATAGCCCGGTGGGTATTTTATTTGATCATACCAACCAGGATATGGTCGCCCAGTTTTGACGATTTGACCGGCTGCTTCATTTGCCTGGTGAACTCGTATTTGTTGAGCAATATAATCATCCAGGGCGGCCTTAGAGATTGTTTCCTCTTTGGCTGTTAAAAGAGCCGAAGGTGGATTTGACGTATCTCCTCTGTCGTCTTCGAGGATAATCGGAGGATCTTCAGCTGGAGGGTCCTGCTGGATCATCATACCCACCATGTCTTGGAACAGAAGAGCCATTTGCTTTATATTGGCCGCTTGTTCCGCAGCCTCCTTGTCCTTCTTTTCGAGCATTCTACGAAGGAATTTAGCATCAGTCTCGTGTTCGCGACGTTGTTCTGATGACGCCTCCAGGCTTTCTTTTGGCCTGGTGAGTGCGGCCATCGCAGTCAGCATCTCCTGGAGCTTCTACTGTTGCTGTTCCTGGGCTCTTGTAATGGATCGGGTGAGTGGCTTGTGGCCCGTAAAAGCGCGACTATCTTCCTTTCCGGATGCCATGTAAACAGTATGGACCACCATGCCCCCAGACTTAGGGCGTTTGGGTCCAGTGCCTTTGACATTTGTCGCAGGCACGGGGATCTTCTCCGGCCTTCTCTTCTTATGAGTGGTCGAAGTTGAGGGGGCCGTCGTGGTGGGCACCCAGATATCTTTTCATGGCTTGGAAGGATGGCTTTCTTCTTGTTGAACCTTCGCCCTTTTTTGTCGGCGAGGGTGATCTTGATCAACTACTGAGTTCCGGACTTGCCGTCAGACTTTGTAGATCTTGGAGGACAGCCGCTCAGGGGACTGTTCTGGCTTTGCTTCCGCAACATTCTCCACCGGAGGAGGAGATCTTTTTAGTACGGTGGTAGGAGAATTCCTACGCATCTTATTTAGCAGCTCAAAGTTGTTCCCAGTTGGAACAGCAGCATTAATTTCCGCCGTCGGGGCTGGTGGAGTTAGCCCAAAAGGGGAGTTGCCTCCTGACTTCCTCACTCGACGCCAGCGGCGACGTCAAGCTGATGGAGTTGGCTCGGTGACGGGGATGGCCTTGTCTTGCCCCCTGTTCAGGTGAGGGGCCGTTGCCGGTGTCAGCCTATTAAAGACTAGGTTCTTTGAGTAGCAGGAGCGGGAGTTGGGACGGTCAGTCTTGTAAAGACCAACCCCTTGGCAGGAGAAGCCGCCTTGACGACTTCAGGAGCAGGGTTGGTTACTCTCTTCGGAATAATCTTCTCTGGGATTGCTGGCTTCATTGTGGGCCCACAGGAATTTTGGCCCAATCTGGAGAAGACCGAGGAGCTGGAGCTAGACGACCCGTTGAGAGGGGCCGCGGTAGCTGTAAGCCGATCGAAGACCGACATCTTAGGAGCTTCTGGTACGGGCACGGGAGCGATGAAGCTCGTTGGCGGGAGCATGGTCCCGAAAAACAATCCAGTAGTAGCCTGGGTGACCTGTTCCACCGGCATCGTGAACAGGGACGCCGCTTGAGGTCCATAAGCTACACCTCCAGGTGAGCTGGAGCGTAAGTTGCAGTTGCAGTTGGAACATCTTGCACAAGTGGATGCCATTGATTCTTTGCTTTCTGCAGCAAGCAAAATGCCAAATCTTAGTACCTTGAAACCCAGGGGCAACCATTAGCAAACCGTGATTGGTTCGTGAACACGATACACGAAGTGTGGAGTGGAAAGAGGAAAAGGTCCCACCGGGCGTGTCAGAATCTGTTCACCACCGGAAGCTGGGAAGACTGGACGTCTTTCCTGAATCTAGGGGCAGATGCTAATTGGTGCTATCTTTCCACCTCTCCGAAGATGCCAAGTTGATTTATGGCACCGTGTGTCGAAGGTTTAAACGGATTCGGCTGATGTAGCAGACTTCGTCAGATTCTTCCTCGTTTGAGGGGTTTTTGATTGTGGGGACGTTCTTCCCTGCAGGCGCAAGCCCCTGCAGTTAATTACGCTACTGTATCGCGGTAACAACTTTCTCCTTCTCTATATGGTCACTTCGTGTCATGGGTGTTTGTTTTGTGTTTGGTTACCCATGGATTGTATACGGAGACTAAGTTATGTTGTCGCCCGTAGGGCGTGGACTAGTCGAAATCCGTATCTTTCTTAGATTTGGGTTTGGCGGCTTGTGTTTAAGGATACGTTAGCCTTATTTGAGGCTAAGATCAACTTAAACGTTTGTTAAGAACACATTAGTCTAATTTTAGACTAAAATCAACTTAACAGGATCGTTTAGATCCGACAAGAGAGCAATGGACTCTATTGTTTAATTTAAGGACATTACGGTCCATTGTTAGTTTTAATACATTGCGGTTGAGTTTAAGAACATCATAGTCCATGAGCTTAAGGACCTCACAGTCCGATGTTAGTTTTAAGACATCACGGTCGAGGTTAAGGACATCATAGTCCGGTATTAGTTTTAAGACATCACGGTCGAGATTAAGGACGTCATAGTCCATGAGTTCAAGGACCCCATAATCCGTAGCAGTGTGTGGTTGTTCGGACCCATTACCTCTCTGACGACGTTGAGGAATTACAACGACAGATATCAGAGGAGTAAAGAGATGTACCCTCGAATCGGGTGTGAATTGATTGGAAAAGCAGTTGTGCTCAGTTCAATTTAAATTGAGGACTTATTGCCAGAATTGGGATAAGTCCAGTTAAAAAAATGTTTAACATTTTCATTTATACTTGGCCTGTTAGGCCTTTGCTTGGGCTCTGCCCTTTTTATAATGCACAGCATTTATTAGGAACAAAGTGGTGTTCTGACAGTACGCCGCATGGCGTATCAGGCGCTTTGCGCCAATTAAAGAGCGCATTGCACTGGCGCACGTAAAAGTGACGCGTGTCGATTAGCGCTGAGCGCAAGTCTGTTAGCGCACTGTGCTTTCTGAGTGCGCTGCGCCAGTGAATGCACGTGGTGCGCTCTGGCGCTATGCGCCAGTCCAAGAGCGCAATGCGCTATATTTTTTTTAGAAGCGCAAAGCGCAAACTGTTCTGTGGTTGGCACGTGGCGCGTTTTGGCGCAGTGCGTCAGGCCAATAAGCGTAAAGGCGCAATCCAAGAGCGCAAGGCACTGTCCAATAGCGCAGAGCGCATTTTGATCAAATTAAGATCAAAGAACAAGTTTTTTGTTTTGTTCTTCAAAAGAGGCATTGCCTCAAGATCCAAGAACCAAGGTTCTTATTCTCATCAAAAGGCTGTGCCTTTATAGATCAAAAAGATCTATGAATGAAGTAAATTACTTCTTTTTAATCTTTTATAATCAGATCTTTTGATCTTTTTCTTTTTTTTATTGTAGATTTTGATCTTGTTCTTAGATCTTTGATCTTTTTAGAAGTGCTTTCTTCTTTTTTAATGAGATGATTTCATCTCTGTTCTTCCAAGAATTTAATTCTTTACCTTTAAAGATGAAGAAAATGATCTTCTTTCTTCAAAGACTTTCCTTTCTTTCTCTTTGAGTTTTTTTTCTCAAAGCTTGCAGAGGGGTCTGTTTATTCTATATCTCTATATGTGTGAGAGTTGGAGTCTAGGGGCCTTTATATAGGGCCAATTGATTTGTTAAATTAGTTATAGAGATCTTTCTCTGATTGATCTGGGATATTTTCCCACCGTTGGATTTTTGATCCTAAGGCTTCTGTTTTACAGAAGACAATCTTCTTATTTTAATAAGATTGGAAAGATCTTTCTAAAATTTTAATTCTGATTAATTAATAATTAATTATTTAAATTCCAGTGCTGGCGCAATTGGCGCTAGCGCGCCTGCGCTTGACACGTGTCGCGCAGCGCAACTGCGCTAGCGCGCCTACGCTTGACACGTGGCGTGCAGCGCAGAGCGCAAGAGATCTGAAGCGTTGCTTCATTTATTTTAAAATTTGAATTTTGAAATAGTGCCTTGCTCTGATTGGGGGTGCACTGCCTTGGGCGCAGCGCTCCTTGCGCTCAAGTGTTGATTCGACGCATTGATACACTTGATATTAGTCGGTTATATGCGATATGACCGGATCATTAAATCAAGTGTTGATTTAATGATTTAATGTATAATTATATATTTGATATATTATTTTACATTAACTAGTATTTGTTCACTTAAGATGGATTTTCTCACTTGATGTGCACATTGTATATATGATATAGTTTTGTGCACTAGTTTGTATCATGTTTGATGATACATGCAAACTTGGGTGTGTGTATGCATTAAACCATATTTAGGTTAATGGTTAGGATTTTATTTGGTTTATTTATTTTCTTTAATTCATTTTTGGGCAAAAATGAAATGGTGGCATACTTTGTTTTATTGTTGAAGCTTCATGAAGCTTTGAATAAGTCTACCATTTTGTTTTATGCTTAACCTAACCATTTACCTAAACCCTAGTTTAGTCTCTACACTTGTTACACTCACCCATGGTTGCATTATGATAAGATTAATTGATTTTATTATTCTTATCATATTCTTTCTTCTTCTTCTTCTTCAAGAAGAAGAAACCTTGCTACCTCCAATGGTGCCATGAGAAAAAGAGTGAGAAATCCAAATCCAAAGTGAACCCACTTCCTATTTCTTTATCCTCTACCACTTGCCATGTAGTAGAGTGTGTTATCTTCACAAGTTTTATGACCAAGTGAAGATGGAGCTTGATCTTGAGTTGCCTCGACGTAGATCATCTTCCACATCGAAGTCAACGACCTAGCCCGATTATTTCTCCGTTGAAACCGACAAGAGAGTCCGGGATTCCGATGATCGCAGCGGAGGGACGTCAGCACGGAGCTAGAGAGGTGGAGGACCGGATCTACAAAGATTGTAGTCCCTTTCACTTAGCAATAAAGTTGTTTACTTGCATGTTTCGCCTTACCTCTAGTTAACGATCTAGTTTAGAGTTTCTTTGGCATATGAAAATTTTGATTTTGGCATGGTTGATCAGTTGTAGAACCTCATTAGTGTGCCTAGGAACCCTACACTATACGCCATCCATCCGACTTCTGCCGTAGATATACATCTACTCACCTGGACGTCTCGGCTAAACTGATCCAATTTCAGCTATGTAATTTTCGCGCCACATCCGACGTCTCTGCACCCGATCCTAAAAACGTACACAATGAAATAAGAGATTAAATATAAATAGTCGCGGACACAAAAAATACAAGTCAACCATGCGCACTAACTAAACGCGCACGCACTTGGTGCATAAAACGCGCTCGTAACAACGCCAAAACCACCACTAGGGTCGATAATGCGTGGCAACTACTAAACCAAAAACCCAATCGCACTAATTACGCGCTCACAACACATTAAATATATATGAAATAGGGTGTATATCATCAAAACCTAGAACTTAATTAAAATCGATTTATTCTAAAAACCTAGTAAGCATCCATTAACCGATTTAGTAAAAATCTAGATGTTTTAACAATTCTAATGGCCATATAGCTCACTTAATATCATAATTAGGTCACACCAATACTAATTATATTTTAAACTCACCTCTTTACCTTAATCACAAAAATCTAGTTTGCAAAATTATATAATTATGACAAATTAAATGTAATAATTAACAAATTAGCAACTAGACTAGGTTTTGCAAAACTCAAGATGTTAAACTAAATATCATAACTACAATCAAGTGATCAAACCCTAGCTTGAAATCAAAACCCTCCCTTGAGAACCACAAGTTGCAATTAAAACCAAAATTAAACACCTAATAAGCAAGATTGAAGCAATCTACCAACAAATTTACCATAGAGTTAGTATTTATACCTCACAAACATGAGATCAAACATGCAAACCTAGCCTCCTAATTTGCTCTCTTGCTCTAAGATCCATGCTTAAATAGCCAAGGAATAATGAGTAAAGATTGGATTTGAAGTTTGTGGGATTTTTTTATGGATTTTTAAGGCATTTTGTGAAGAATTTTGAAGTGAAATGAGAAGGAGAAGATGGGGGGCTGCAACCATGGGTCTCGGCCAGCATGAGGAGAGGGAGGAGAGAGAGTGTGGGTAGTGTTGGTGAAGTCAAGAAAAAGTCCATGCCTCCATATAATAAGCCCATGCTTCTTTGTTTATTCTTTTCTTTTTTATTTCTTTTTCTTTTAACTTTAGAAGTGGGGAATTTAGGGAGGGGGCTGCCTAGGCTCGGCCAAGTGGTGGAAATGGGTGAGTATAGGTTTGGGTAGAAGTTCCCAAGTCAAGAAAAACCTCTCTTAGCTCACTAATGCAACATACAATATAATTCTATTTTTATTTTATTTTATTTCAAATTTCCTTTTATCTTTTCTATACAAATAAATTAGAACCATCCAAATATTTTTCTTTAAAAGAACATATTACAATATGTGTTTAGATGTGTCATGGTGCACTAAACTAGTATTAACCCATTCTAATTTGTAAATATCACTAATTAAATGTATTAGTGAAGACTTAAAATAATATTTAAAATAATTAATTACGGAAAATATTTTAGTAAACTAGCAATTTTATAAGTGACCCATTAAATACCAAATACTAGCAATTAGATAGATAGAATTGTTTCCCCAATCAGAGCAAACCTCTGTTCAAATTCTGAGGTTTGAAAGGAAACAAAGTTTCGTGAAAAGCGCTAGCATTAAATGCGCCAGCACTAAGAGTCAAAGACTCTGAAACAACAAGAGCGCTTCACTCTCGCAAGGATTACTTGCGCCTGTTTATAACAGTGTAGGTTCTATAGCACATATGCGCCTGACAGAGGAAGAACAAAAGAATTAAAATAAGAGGAACACTTGACAGATAATGACAAAAAGGAAGAAAACACTTAATTAAACATTTTATTGCAATGAAAATAGATCGCCAAACATGGGATCAAAAGTACAGGGATTTACAAACATATAGATAAAATTATCTAGTTCCCTCTCTGTCTTTTCCACCATATCGAAGCGACGATCTTCGTGAGGTGTAGCTACCTATCGGTCAGCACCGCATTCACCAGCAAAAGCAGAGATGACGGCCCGATGAGCCCGTATTTGGCTCAGCAACTAAACAGAGCAATCCCTCAGGGCTTTTCCACCATATCAAGTGCGCCTCGAAGAAGCACTCAATCTTGTCTTCAGCAGCATCGAGCATCGCTGTGGTCATCTCCGCCGGAGGAGGGGGAATATCGGCGAGCACGGACATGAGGATCATCCGAAGCCAAATAGAGTTGGGAGGGAGAGGAGATCCTACATGAGTCAAGAGCTCGTGCAGCGCCGCGTCGCATTGGTCATCCGTAAGAACAGGATTCACCAAGCGCGCAGCGAAGCGAGGAACAATGTCCTGAATGGGCACTTCCCATGGTTGTCGACGAGCATGTGGGCGGTTACAAGCCATAGTTAAGATGGTACTCAGGAAATGAGAAAAGAAAGAAGCATTGCTTCAGATTATAAAGACTAGGCACAGAAAATTTTGTGCATAATGGAGCTATTTCCGAAATCCGGGAAATGTAAGTTCTGGGGAATATAAGTTTGACTTAAAAGAAAGGTGAAAAGACACCTTCAACATTAAAGCTGCGCTTCATAAAATCGCTAGCGCCAAGCAGCGCCAGCGCTGAGGAGTCAAAAACTTTGACCAGCGCACCATGTGGAAAGCACGGGTGCGCTGGCGCTAAGTGCGCTGCGCTCTAAGCAGCGCACCACGTGCAAAACACGGGTGCGCTAGCGCTGGAACTAAAAGCTCCCCACCGTCAGATCAAAGATCTAATGATAATGATAAATCATTAATTAATCAGAATTAAATTCTGTTAAGGAAAGATTCCTCAAAATCTTTCCAAAAAACAAGATTGCGCTCTGTAAATCAGAGCGCCGTTGGATCAATGATCCAGTGGTGATTAAAAATCACCAAAATACATAATAAATTCTGTATGGAAAAGATTTTTCAATCTTATTAATAACAAGAAGATTACCTTCTGTAAATCAGAAGCCCTTGGATCAAAGATCCAACGATGGGAAATTTCCCAAATCAATTGGAAAAAAGCTCTCCCTAACTGATTGAACTGATCAGCTTGCCCTATAAAAAGGCCCATAGACTTCAAATCTCAAAAAAAAAGAAAAGATATACAGAAGCATAGAGAGGAATCCCCCAGAAGCTTTGAGAAAATCTCAGAAAGAAGAGCCAAGCTCTCGATAGAAGAACTTCTTTTCTTCAAGGTAAAAGAACAGAGAAATAAAATCATCTCATAATTAAAAAGAAGAATTCACTTCTTTCTTTATGATCATAAATTTACAAGACTAAGGTCTTTTACAAAGAGATCAAAAGATCTCATCATAAAATAAAAGAAGAATTTACTTCTTTCTCACAGATCATAGATCTATAAAACTAAAGTCTTTCTCAAAGAGATCATGGACATCTCATTATAAAAACGAGGGAAGAATAATTCAATTCTCTTAAGGATCACAGATCCATAAAGGCAAAACCTTTCATCAATATAAGAGATTAAAACATCTCCTGTGAAGCTAAGAACTTTATTCTTAGATCTATGAGACAAAATCTCTTAAAAGAGAATTGAATTCTCAGTGCATAGCGCTGCATAAAAGAGCCTTAGCGCTCCATATTAAAAGAAGCGCTAGCACACCAGAACTAGCGCACAGCGCTGTATAAAAGAGCCTTAGTGCTCCATATTAAAAAGAAGCATCTCAGCGCTCCTGATCTGGCGCAAGGCGCCGAGCGCACTACGTGTCCCTCACGTGTGCGCCACTTAGCAGTTAGCGCAATGCGCTCATTAACTAGCGCTCTGCGCTCATTAACTGGCTCTAGCGCCAAGCACGGCACGTGTCCCTCATGTGTGCGCTATTTGGCAAAAGCGCACTGCGCTCTTTAACTGGCGCAAAGCACCAAGCGCACCATGCGTTGTGCTGATAGAACATAAATTGTTCTTTAATAAGCCCAGAGCTATGAAGAATGCTCAGCATTCAATAAAGGATAAAACATTGTCAGAATGCAAGTCAATACTCAGCATTATTAAAAGGGCCAAGCCCAAACAAATGCTTAAAAGCCCAAAATAAATGTTAAACATTTTAACTTGATTGGACTTAGCCCAAGATTAGCCATAAGTCCTCAATTCTGATTGTTTGAGCCCATATGCTCATAAATCCTTGATCTTAGTCCCAAATTGGACTACAGATCCCAACCAACATAGGTTCAAGGGTATATCTCTTTACTCCTCTGATATTTGTCGTTGTAATCCTTCAACGTCTTCAGAGAGGTGACGGGTCCGACAACCAAACATTCCATGGACTGTGGGGTCCTTAAACTCATAGACTATGATGTCCTTAAACTTTATAGATTATGACGTCTTTAAACTGGACTGTGGGGTCCTTAAACCCATGGACTATGATGTCCTTAACCTTGGACTGTGGGGTCCTTAAGCCTATGGACTATGATGTCCTTAACCTCGGACTGTGGGGTCCCTTTAAACCCACGGACTATGATGTCCTTAACTTTGGACTGAGATGTCCTTAAACTAATATTGGACCGTAATTTCCTTAAACTAATTATCGACCGAAATGTCCCTAAACTAAACAATAGAGCCCAAATGCTCTTTGTTGGATCTAAACGATCCCGTTAAGTTGATCTTAGTCTGAAATTAGACTAACGTATCCTTAACTAACGTTTAAGTTGATCTTAGTCTCAAATGAGACTAACGTATCCTTAAACCCAACCCCAAACCCAAATCTAAGAAAATACGGATTTGGACTAATCCATGCCCTACGGGCGATAACATAAATTAGTCTCCGTATACAATCCACGGGCAACCAAAAACAAAACAAACACCCACGACACGAAGTGACCATCTGGAGAAGGAGAAAGTGGTTACCGCGATGTGGTAGCGTAATTAACTGCAGGGGCTTATGCTTGCAGGGAAGAGCGTCCCCACAATAAAAAAACCCCTCAACGAGGAGGAATGTGACGAAGTCTGCTACATCGGCCGCATCCGTTTAAACTTTCGATACATGGTGTCATAAATCAACTTGAAATCTTCGGAGAGGTGGACGGATAGCACCAATTAGCTTCTGCCCAGAATTCAGGCAAGACGGACCTGTGCGGTTGCGTCTCCGTGTTCGGAGGGGAACAGATTCTGGCATGCTCGGTGGGACCTTTTCCTCTTTCCACTCCACACTTCGTGTGTCGTGTTTTCACGAACAAATCGCAGTTTGACATGGTTGCCCATGAATTCGAGGTACTAAGATTTGGTGTCTTGCTCCGTGCAGAAAAAACAGAAGATCAAATGGCTTTCAACTGCACAAGCTGCATCAATGGCAATAACTCTCACTCCGTCCACGCAGGAGGAGTGACCTATGGGCCTCAGGCGGCCTCCGTTTTTACAATGCTGGTGGACAAGGTGACTCAGGCCACCACTGGACTATTCTTTGGGACCATGCTCCCACCCATGAACTTCAATGCCCCGCTGTTGTCGCAAGAAGCCCTAAAGAAGTCGGTCTTTGATCGACTTACCACTGCCGCGGCCCCTCTCAATGGGTCGCCCAAATCCACTGCCTCAGTTTTCAACAGACTGGGCCAGAACGCCAACAAGCCCGCGATACCTGAAGCAGCCATCCCTAAACGGATAGCCATCCCGGCTCAAGCGGATGAAATTATCAGGGAGGCTTCCTCTGACAAGAAGTCAGTCTTCACAAGGCTATCCGTTCCAGCTCCCGTTTCAGGCGAAATCGTCAAGGCTGCTTCACCTGCTCGGAAGTCTGCCTTCAACAGACTGGCTATTCCCTCTCAACGGACGTCAGTCTTCAATAGGCTGGCAACGACAACTTCTGACCGACACAGGGGGCAGGAAGAAGTCACCCCTACAGCTGAGACAATCCTAATGGCTCGACACGTTCAACGTCATCACTGGCACCGAGTGAGGAAGGCTGGGGGCAACTCCTCTTCTGGACTGACTCCGCCAGCTCCCATGGTGGAAATCGATGCTGCTATTCCAACTGAGAACAACTTCGAACCACTTAGGAGGGTCCGAAAGAACTCTCCAACTGCCATGCTGAAAAGATCTCCTCCACCTGTGGAGAATGCTACAGAAAAGAAGCCAGAGCAGCCCCCTCAGCGGTTGTCCTCCAAAATTTACAAAGTCTGGCGATAGGTCCAGGAATCGGTGATTGACCAGGATTACTCTCATCGACCAAAGAAGATTAAAGCTCGGAAAGAAAAGAGCCATCCTGTGGTACCACAGAAGATGTCATCCGTCTGGGTGCCCGCTGAAACGGCTCCCTCAACGTCAACCGCTCACAAGAGAAGGAGGCTGGAGAAAGCCCCTGTGACCACGGCGAACCGCAAGGACGTTGAATCTAAACGCCCCAAGTCTGGGGGCATGGTAACACATACCATTTATATGGCTTCCGGAAAAGAGGAAAGTCATGCTTCCATGGGTCATCGAACGCTTACCCGATCGATAACAAAGGCTCAGGAGCAACAGCAGCAAAACTTCAGGAGATGCTGACTGCAATGGCCGCACTCACTGGGCCGAAAGAAAATCCAGAGACCTTAAAGCAGCGTCGGGAACAAGAAACTGATACTGAATTCCTCCGAAGAATGCTCGAGAGGAAAGAAAAAGAGGCCGCGGAGCAGGCAGCCAACATCAAACAAATGGCTCTTTTGTTCCAAGACATGGCCGGGATGATGTTACAGCCGGAACCTCTAGCTGAAGACCCCCCGATTATCATTGAAGACGACAGAGGGGAGACATCGAACCCTCCTTCGTCTCTTTCAGCAGCCAAGGAGGAGACCATCTCCAAGGACGCTCTGGATGATTATATCGCTCAGCAAATACGAGCTCATCAGGCGTGAGAGCAAGGGATCACCCAACGAATGGACGAGCTCCAAGGCCCAAAACGGCTGGGCAGATTGTTAAGACTGGACGACCCTATCCAGGCTGGTATGATCAAATAAGGTACCCGCCGGGATATACGATCCCCAAATTCCATATATATAAAGGGACGGGCAATCCCCACCAGCATGTCGCCTAGTTCAGGGCTCTATGTGGCAACACTGGAGGTAACGATAAACTGCTACTTCACCAGTTCATCGGCAGCTTGTCGGAAATGGCGTTCGAATGGTACTCTGAACTCACGAACGACTCTGTTAAGACGTTTGCAGAGATGGAGCTGCTATTCACCCAACGTTTTGCGAGTGCTAGCGAACGTACCCCAATCACGGCGCTGATCAATGCCAGGGTGAAGCCAGGAGAAACTTGGGTTCAATACGTAATACGATGGCGAAATCTGTGGTCGAAATGTGAGCAGCCCATCGAAGAAGAGCCGGCGATGGGCCACAGGCCTTCCTCTTCGAAGCCAGAGACGCGGAATGAAAAAGGGAAAGGGAAAGCGACCTTCGTCGCTAGTGCTCAACAGAAGCCCAGTGGTATGAAATTAACTGATCGTTTAGATGCGAGACGGCGCTTTTATAATAAGAAAATGAAACAACCTTATTCATTTCCCCGGGACAAAACGGGGAGATTGTTCGAGCTCGCGGTGCGCAACAGGCTCATTAATTTGCCGAATCCAAAATGCCCATTGCAACCTGGTGAGGCTAATAATCCTAATTATTGCCCATACCACCAAGCGATAAGCCATCCAATTGAAAATTGCTTCGTCTTTAGAGGTTGGATTGAAGACCAATACTAATAGGGCAAGTTCGCACTGTCCGAGAATTGGAAAGTGAACCCGCCTCAGCCACACGCTCCTAAAAGGACGGACACACCGGGGGCATCATACTCTTTTGTTGAAAAAGCTCCATGAGAGGTCGCTCTTTCAGCCAAAACAAAAAGAATGCTGAAGGATCTCCAAACATGCCCGACAATCAGGTGGAAGAATCCACTGGAACCCGAGATCATCGAGGGAATGCTGAAGTCTCGCCCAACTCTAAAAATTGTTGGTGATAGTCAAAATGCTCACACCCAGCCGTCAAAATCCTCAAAGAAAAAGAAGAAGACCAAAAAGCCTGTGAAGCTTAATGACGAGTGCACAGACCTGAAAAAATATATCGACGCGCTGGAAGAATATGACCAGAAGGCGCGGACCCCAGTCACACTCCAATAGTTTCTCGGCCACGTCCTTGAGTACGGAAATGATGACAATGGAGAAGACTCGTCGGATGAGCCTGGAGATTATGTGGCAAGCTGCCATGTGATCTCTCATTCGTCGATAGACGATGAAGAAGCTCCTTACGTAGAGAAACTGGGGGCAGATCCTGAGCCGGAACTTCTAGGACCATCAGACAAAATGATTGATGCATTCCTGAATGAATCTTTTCTTAAAAGCCAAGCTGATCGAGAGCGCGAGATGGCCATATTTAAAAAGGCTAAACGCCGGCGACTGGACGAAAGGGTTGAAACACTCCTGATCAGTCGAAAATATTGCATTCTTAACACGGCAATTTCCCTATCATTTGCACTCATCTAGAAGTGTTCGGCATTCATATTTCACATATTAGCAAATCAGTCGTTAAATATCAGATTGCATGTGTTAGATTCTAAAACCGACATTTCTAAGGAAATTGACTGCATTTCATGGCATCGCATCATTTCTATATTGCGCAACACTTGTCTTGAGAGATTGTGCAGGAAAATCCGAAAGAAAAGCCAAAATTGTCATTTTGCTGATCAAACATTACACCAACTCCAAGTTTTGAGATCTGGTAGCAATCCAAAGGGAGAAATACAATTCAACATATCATAAAATAGCCCAAGTGTTAGGCCCAACAATCACCAGAAGTTTCAAAGCCCAAGCTTCCAACATGGCCGCGGAACCGCGGCGGGAGCCGGCTTGCGCCGCGGTTCCGCGACGGTTTGGACACGTCAGCAAGTAATTTTCACTGCAGAATTTATATCTCAGGGCCCACATTACTTTAGTATATGGAAAATTCCAGAAAACCCTCGAAGCTTCTTCCAGATCAGCAAAGAAGATTAAGCAAGGCTAATCTTAATTAAGCTCCTAACAAACTATTTCTAGAAGCTCCCTCCTAACTAATCACATCTAGAAGTTTCTCCTCAACAAACTTTTGGAGGGAAATTCAAATCTTGCTAACAAACTTTTGGAGGGAAATTCAAATTTAAATTCCTAGATCTAGGGTTTTGAGATCTATAAATAGAAGCCTAGATCTAAGGGTTGAGGTTGTTCTTTCTTACACCATTTTCTTCCACAAGTCTAGTGACAAGACTTGTGCGAAACCCTAACCCTAATTCCAATCCAAATTCAAGATCCCGAGTACCAATCAAGCGAGAAGCTTTCAACCTTTTAGGAGCGGAGCCGATCTTCAATCGGGCAAGTGATCCAAGCCGATCCGCGACCCACGGAGACGAGCGAAGCCAAATCGACGATCGAGTTCTTCCTCTTGTAGTTCTTGAGCGAATGTAATGAAATTGTTGATATAAATAAAAGGTAAAATTCTTTAATCTTGCTTTCTTTAAATTCTTGCATCATGATTCGATCTCAATTTGTAATTGTAGTTCTTGTTGTGATGTTCGAGTAAAACTCCGCTCGTAAAGGAATCGAGACGATCAATAGAATGATGATGTAACAAATCTTAATACGATTCTTGAGTCCTACGAGCTTTGTAAACCCTAGCAAGTTCAAGAATCGATGACCAAGTTTCGTTGCGATGCTTTCTTGATTGTGATCGCTCGAAATTAGGGATCTACGATCGTTTCTTGAATTTACTAGAGGCTAGAATGTGAATGATATCGACGAAAGAACAAGGGATAAGATGAAACCCTAGTTTCATAAAAAATCCCTAATTCTCAATCAATCATCATCGATCTAGTATCAATCCATCGAAGGATAAGAATACGTAATTGTAAGATTACATCACATCTATAGATCTGATCGATTCCTACGAGCCTCATTTAGATTCTTGATATTTGGTTTGGAAAAATCATCACAAACATCTCAATTCTTGATTTTATCTTTCCTTGTTATTAGATCTAGATTTTCTAATTCTTGAACTTCAACTACAAATCATGAATTGTTTCGTTTCTTTTCTTTAAAGTTTCAATTCACCTAATTCAAAAAACGAACGATTACACTTTCCCTGTGGACGATCCGCACTTACTAACGCGCTACATTCGACACCGTTATTGATTGCGGTCAAATATTTTTGGTTGTGATTTCTATTCTATTTTCTCAAACGACACATCCGAAATCGTTTTCAATCAAATGGCGCCGTTGCCGGGGATAGTGCGCTAATTGTTCGCATTTTGAAATTCGAGTTGAAAGATTTATTCCATTACAATTTTTAGATCAAAATTCGCGCAAACCCTAAACGATTTTGTTATGGTTTATTGCGAGGAAATCTGGAGCTTGCTGTGAAATTGGAATAATTTTTGGAGTATTCCAGAGGACAAGGGAAGTGAACAGGGACATTCTCTGAAAATTTTATGCAGTGTTCCTTTGAAACGACCGCGGAAGGGCAGCATTAGCCAATAATTGCCGCGGAACCGCGGCTTTATAGAGTGATCTCTGTAAAAAATTTCCTCTGTAAGTTTCCTACCTTCTCCTCTCTCCTCTTTTTAGCTCCAACTAACATTTTGTGCAGGATTCTTTGCAAAAATCGCAGCGCCATGCAAAAAGCAAAAATTAAATTGTGCTTGTTTTGATATTTGTGGTTGTTTGCATATTAATACGGATATTAAGGGGCACGACCAAATCCAGATTAGGTGGGGAGTTCATTACCCTTCCTAAGCCCCGAAAATCATAAACTTGCATCCGCATTACCCTCATTAATTAAAAAATATCTAGAGATGACTCTAAGGACCGTCGCGCTCACTTAGGACAGAAGAAGGCCGTGGGTAATTCATTGCTTATCCGCGTTTTCTTGTGGTGTCTAAGGCAAGTGTGTCGAAGGCTAGTGGTTATTAATTAGGCCCACTACTTACGTAGTGGAGTACCTTCCCACTTACCTGGCACTTACCTGGCCACAGGGGGACAAAGAGGCAGTGGAGGATTTATCCTGCGACTTGTCTTTTGGCAGTTAGGAGCGGTCTAGAGCCGGACCTAGGTGACCACTAGATTTTAGGGTTTTGTGTGTTGCATTTGTTGTGTTGCATCATTTTTTTTCAAAAATCCGTCCTATTTTCAAAACAAACACCGCATTCATTCATTCATTCTCTCCCCTAATTATAAAATCACGCTGCCACTTGTACTAACCCTTTTTAGTGCAAGATAGGCTGGACAACGGGATTCTAGTGCCTGTTCAGTCCGCGTCCCCCGATCGACCCTAAAGTCGGTATTTCTACACTTACCTTTTCTTTACCCACCACCACACCCACATCGATGGATCCGTCTCCATCGAACTTCTTTTCCACTAACCTGCCGCCGTCTGTTGGTGCGCAGAATCCATCTCGCATCTCTCTCCAAGAGAGGTGCTATCCTACACGAGGCCCACTTTCCACCTGTCTTTCCATACCACCAGCCAACGGGGAAAATTTTCAAATAAAACCCCAATACATCAACCTTCTACCAAAATTTCACGGTCTCGAGTCTGAAGACGCATACGTGTTTATCACGAAATTTGAAAATGTATGCGCAATGATGGGTACCTCACAGCTTTCTATGGATGCTATGCGTCTTCGTCTTCTCCCATTCACTTTGTGTGATTTAGCCGAAAAGTGGTTATATAACACTACCGCACATTCCATTTCAAATTGGGATGAATTCGTCAAAGCATTCCTGAAGAAATTTTACCCACATCAAAAGACAGCTCGAGTCCGTTGCGAAATCTATCAATTCACCCAGCTTCCGAATGAAACATTTTCAAAGTGTCTTGAACGTTTCAGGGATCTGTTAGTCCAATGTCCACATCACGGCATCCCGAGATGGGAACTGTGCCGAATCATTTATGAGGGCATTAATCCTAACACAAGACAGACCCTTGAATCTATGTGTCAGGGCAACTTTATGACTAAGAATGATAGGGAAGCCTGGGAATTCCTAGAAGATTTCGCTGAAAAATCTTTACAGTGGGAGGGTGTGAGTCAATCGTCTAGGGATGGCAATGATATTTCCATAGGAATTAGCGATGAAATTTCAGCTTTACACAAGATATTTGACGCTATGGAAAACAAATTTTTAGCCGCCGCCCTAAGTCAAATGTCACTCTCCAAAACTGTATGTGGATGCTATTCTGATCCATCACATCTCACGGAAGAATGTCCATTGAATTCTCCGTTTCAAGGTCATGAGCATACCAATGCCGCATTTCAAAGACCTAGAAACGACCCATCTTCTTCCACATATAATCAGGGTTGGAGGAATCACCCTAACTTTGCTTGGAACCAATCACAATCTCAAAACACGGTTCCAACCCGAAACAATTTCCAAAGGGTCCCTCCACCACAACAGCATCCACCACTTCAATTGAGTCAGCACCCCTTTCAATCACAAGACTTCTAAAATCCGGCCAACACTTTTTCACCGTCTAGTCCTTTGCAATTGACCGGTACAGATAACACCTCTGCACTAGCACAAACCTTGGATACTTTCATGAAACAATCCATCCAAGGGACGGCAAGTTTGCAATCATCCATCGAGAATGTAATGAAGATCATTGTCTCTCAAAATGAGAATATCAAATCGATGGAAGAACAAATTGCACAACTAAACACCGAAATGCGTGCAAGAGAGAAAGGGAAACTTCCAGCTCAACCTTTACCCAATCCTGGCTATTCACATCTTGTGGATGCAATCGCGTTGAGATCTGGAAGAGTGCTTGACACTCACGTTGGGGAAGAGTTTGATGATACTGATAAATCAATCAATAACACCCCGACAACAACCTTTCCTTCCAACTCTACTTCTAATTCTAACCCCAGTTCTTCTACCCTACCACCTTCTTGCGAGCCTATTCTTCGTTTCCCAAAAGGCTCGCCACCTCAGCCCATTCCTTCTAGTTCTCCACAGACGATCCCCACTCCTCTTTTTGGATCATGTCTACCCCCACTTCCTTCTCCTATGATGGACCCAGCGCTTATTGCTAAAGCACCTTATCCTAATTGGTTAAGGGCTAACACATCGAGTCCACATATGGAGAAGATTAGGGACATTTTTAAGCAAGTTAACATCAACATCCCTCTCCTAAATGCCATCCAACAAGTTCCGTCCTATGCGAAAACTCTTAAGAACTTGTGCACTAGGAAGAGGAAGACTCAAGTGCCCAAGAAGATATTCATGGCAAAAACAGTAGACACGGCTTTCCCCCAACAATTACCGAGGAAACGTAAGGATCCTGGATATCCTACGATTTCCATTTCTATCGGGGAGAAACACATTAACCGTGCTCTACTTGACCTTGGCGCTAGTGTTAACTTGCTTCTATACTCAGTCTATGAGCAACTAGGTATCGGAGAGTTGAAGCCAACCCATTGCACTCTCCAGATGGCTGACCGATCAATCACCAAACCTAGGGGTGAATTGGAGGATGTGTTAATAAAAATCGGGGAATTCATATTCCCTGTGGACTTTATTGTAATTGATACACAGCCTGTAGCGAACCCACGGAATCAAATTCCAGTGATTTTAGGTCGCCCCTTTTTGGCCAATTCCAACGCTATCATCAACTGTCATAATGGTTCTATGACCCTATCTTTCGGGAATAGGTCAATAGAGCTGAACATTTACAAGTTGGGAAGTGTACCCTCCGAACCTACTGCTCAAGTCTGTTCTGTCGACTTAATGGATGTCGACAGCAGCGAATTTGATGATCCTCCTGATACCGATCTTGACTCTTTTCATATGTTGTTGTTTGACCCAACTATGTATCATACACATACGGACTCTTCCACCGAGATGTCCGGATCAACAATTAACACGAATTATGAACTGTTCTTAGAATCTGAAGATCACCCCGCACCTTGTGATGACATTATTTTTCGGGGTATAGATGAAACTTTTGAGGAGATCTTCGCTGATGAACTCGCATTTCTGAAAAGCACGGGTGTTGAGATGAATCATGTCCAAATCAATGAAATTGAACCTCCACCCCTTCATATGGACTGTAAAAAGAATGCGAGTAATCCATCACATTCACTGCATCATCTCTCCAAAATGAGACGCGCACACACTCTCTTCCACCACTTAACCTTTCCCCACTTCTTCTTCCACCAACCAGAGCACTGCATTGATAAATTTTTTGAATGGTTGGTGTTGACATTCGGTCTTTGCAAAGCTTGGCATCGACCACTGATTTTTGACCCCCTCATATGATTTTCAAAGATTGACATTGCTTAAGTTTGGGGGGTATATTTTTTCTGGCTCTTGAAAAGAAATTTTTTTTACAAAATGATGAGCCAAGAATAAGTTTGGGGGAGGTTCTTCACTTAAATATTTTGCCCCCACTAATAAATTCCTCCCAAGTTTACAGGTTTTTGAGATTTAGCAGAAGGCAACAGTGAGGACATTGTTGAAAACAAGTTTGGGGGAGGTTTGTGCTTATTTTCGCATCATTTGCATATCACTTTGCATAAGCACAAAACATTAAAAAAAAACCTATAAAAATTTAAAAATTTTCAGAAATAAAAATATTTTTTGTACATAAATATGATAATAAAAGATTAGATAGTGAAAAATTACATCCATGAGATTAGAAAAAATTTAAGAAAACCAAGAAAATTAGAAGTTTTCTTATACGAACTAGTAATAAGTAGTTATGAGCCGTTGTCCCAAGGGTTAGTAAGATGAAGGACGTCACTAATCTAAGGATAAAAATAAATCTGAAAAATAGTTTCTATTCTGGAAGCCAAACATTTTGAACGTTGATATCCTGCTATTCGCACTTACACACGTCTTAAAGCCCGGGATAGTAGAGGATACCTTGAAATGCTCGTCTTAAAGCCGATGTATGAAGGAAATAAAAAGAAAAAAGTGAATAAAAAAATATAAAGTGGTTAGAAAATTGGACACTGGTTTTTTTATCGCCGAGGGCAATAAAAAAATATATAGCGAGGGTGCTTCTTCACCTAGTGCCCTAAGGCCAACTGGTCTGGAAGTCACTGCTATGCCTGAGGTGGTGCAAGATGAGAAAAATACACCATATAAGCAAACACATGAGTAATCGGTCGGTTAGTATCTCAAGAAGTATTAACGGTCGCATGAAAGTGTGAGAGCAAATTCATCTAAATATTCATTAATTAAAAAGTACTGAGGCTGATGGGCAAGAGTATGATAGCTTGAATTGAATTCTCCGGGTGTAGGGATGTCCTTTACACACACGCAGGGTTATATGATCGATGTTTGGAAGAAAGATAGAAATGAAGAATAAGACGATGTTTTATTGAGGGAGGACGTGATTTCTAACATTTTTTCATGACCATTAAGATAGGGCTCATGACAACCGAAAAGCTAGCTTAGTTGGAAACCCTAATTTTCAAGGCTTTTCTTTTACAATTCTTTTCTTTAAATGTAATATTCATGATCTTCCTTTTATTATTGGATTTTGTGGGTGCAATCCGCTGAAAACCTTCAGGAGACAACACTCCTCCTACTAGGGACACCTAGAGGTTTAAAGGCTTGTTGCACGTGCTCAGTGCAATCGTGTTGCCTACGAAAGTGTGCTAGTTAGTTTACTCTTTCTTTATTTTCTCCTTCTCTTTTTAATAAAACAATTCGCTCGAGACGATCGAAAATAAGTTTGGGGGAATTTGATCAGTCGAAAATATTGCATTCTTAACACGGCAATTTCCCTATCATTTGCACTCATCTAGAAATGTTCGGCATTCATATTTCACATATTAGCAAATCAGTCGTTAAATATCAGATTGCATGTGTTAGATTCTAAAACCGACATTTCTAAGGAAATTGACTGCATTTCATGGCATCGCATCATCTCTATATTGCGCAACACTTGTCTTGAGAGATTGTGCAGGAAAATCCGGAAGAAAAGCCAAAATTGTCATTTTGCTGATCAAACATTACACCAACTCCAAGTTTTGAGATCTGGTAGCAATCCAAAGGGAGAAATACAATTCAATATATCATAAAATAGCCCAAGTGTTAGGCCCAACAATCACCAGAAGTTTCAAAGCCCAAGCTTCCAACATGGCCGCGGAACCGCGGCGGGAGCCGGCTTGCGCCGCGGTTCCGCGACGGTTTGGACACGTCAGCAAGTAATTTTCACTGCAGAATTTATATCTCAGGGCCCACATTACTTTAGTATATGGAAAATTCCAGAAAACCCTCGAAGCTTCTTCCAGATCAGCAAAGAAGATTAAGCAAGGCTAATCTTAATTAAGCTCCTAACAAACTATTTCTAGAAGCTCCCTCCTAACTAATCACATCTAGAAGCCTCTCCTCAACAAACTTTTGGAGGGAAATTCAAATCTTGCTAACAAAATTTTGGAGGGAAATTCAAATTTAAATTCCTAGATCTAGGGTTTTGAGATCTATAAATAGGAGCCTAGATCTAAGGGTTGAGGTTGTTCTTTCTTACACCATTTTCTTCCACAAGTCTAGTGACAAGACTTGTGCGAAACCCTAACCCTAATTCCAATCCAAATTCAAGATCCCGAGTACCAATCAAGCGAGAAGTCTTCAACCTTTTAGGAGCGGAGCCGATCTTCAATCGGGCAAGTGATCCAAACCGATCCGCGACTCACGGAGACGAGCGAAGCCAAATCGACGATCGAGTTCTTCCTCTTGTAGTTCTTGAGCGAATGTAATGAAATTGTTGATATAAATAAAAGGTGAAATTCTTTAATCTTGCTTTCTTTAAATTCTTGCATCATGATTCGATCTCAATTTGTAATTGTAGTTCTTGTTGTGATGTTCGAGTAAAACTCCGCTTGTAAAGGAGTCGAGACGATCAATAGAATGATGATGTAACAAATCTTAATACGATTCTTGAGTCCTACGAGCTTTGTAAACCCTAGCAAATTCAAGAATCGATGACCAAGTTTCGTTGCGATGCTTTCTTGATTGTGATCGCTTGAAATTAGGGATCTACGATCGGTTTCTTGAATTTACTAGAGGCTAGAATGTGAATGATATCGACGAAAGAACAAGAGATAAGATGAAACCCTAATTTCATAAGAAATCCCTAATTCTCGATCGATCATCATCGATCTAGTATCAATCCATCGAAGGATAAGAATACGTAATTGTAAGATTACATCACATCTATAGATCCGATCGATTCCGACGAGCCTCATTTAGATTCTTGATATTTGGTTTGGAAAAATCATCACAAACATCTCAATTCTTGATTTTATCTTTTCTTGTTATTAGATCTAGATTTTCTAATTCTTGAACTTCAACTACAAATCATGAATTGTTTTCGTTTCTTTTCTTTAAAGTTTCAATTCACCTAATTCAAAAGATGAACGATTACACTTTCCCTGTGGACGATCCGCACTTACTAACGCGCTACATTCGACACCGTTATTGATTGCGGTCAAATATTTTTGGTTTTGATTTCTATTCTATTTTCTCAAAGGACACATCCGAAATCGTTTTCAATCAAATGGCACCAGATCAAAGTACATCCGGCGCAAATAAAAGCAGGTTCAAGACGAGGAAAAGGTTCGCTAAAGCCATATCGATGGGAATGAAGCTGCCACCCTCTGATGAAAACACTCCTGATGAAGCGGATATACATCCTAGCTACTGCTCATATCATCGAAAGATTGCACACCCCACCGAAGAATGCAACACTTTTAAAAGCTGGTGGCAGGGATATGTTGCTCACCGACAACATTTCAAGCGGATGAAACGCAAAACTCGTCGGGAGAAAAGAAATACGACCGAAGAGTGCAAAAGAACTACCGGCAACTGTCACATGGTTGACGCTGGGGGATCGCAAGTTCTCACCTTTGGGAGCGATTCTGATGAAGAAATAGCCCTTGGCCTTCTCTTCAAAGAACCCACATCCGAAACAGAAGAAATGAAGAGCTGTGAATGTTAGGTCCACGTTACCTCTCCCGGTACTTTCGGGGTTGCGGAAACGGTAAATCAAAATTTTTCTAAACTTTGTAACATGGACCGTAAAAGCCGGATCTTTGCTAAACAATATACTAGCATCCTAACATTAGATGTATCTACTCGGTTAGGGGTTATACCTCAACTTGAACTCCTTCTCTTCTTGTTGTTGTTCTTCTTTGATGTTCTTCTCTTCTTGTTGTTCTTCTCATTGCTTGCTCAATGGTTGATCCGGACTTCGGTCACCTCCACGGCCTCCTTGAGTCGAAGACGATCCACCCGAGAGATGTACACCGAGCTCCACCTCAAGCCGAGGTAACTAAGGCAAGGAGATTGCTAATCTAGAAGCCCTAGGTTGTGTAGAGAATATGTATGGATGTGTTTGTCAAGTAGAATCCTTTTTCTCTCAACACATGAGATCAAAGGAGAAATCAAGAGGAGGAAGAAGAAGGAGATTTTCTAGCTACCATGGAGCTTCTCATTTCAAGAGAGAGAATGAGAATAAGCAAATTAAAAGCTTAACCAAGAGAAAAGCTAACCATGGTTGCAATAATGCACAAAACATTATGATTACTAATCACATCAAGATAAAGGTGATGGCTACAAATGACATGACCATTATCATAACAAAAGAAAAAGAAAACCAAAGAATACTTTAGATCTTCTAAGAAGATCCAAGTCAACTTTGGTCAAATGGTCAACAAAGTCAAGATGGTCAAATGGTCAATGTAATTAGCCATAACAAAATTATCAATGAAAGGATTAGTAAATAATGTCCCCGGCTCATAATGGTTTTGACCAAACGAACTGTCGAAACCCTAATGAGTCCGCCTCAAAATGGTTTTGACCGAATCAACTGTCAAAACCCTAATGAGCCTCCCACATAGCGGTTTTGGCCGAACCAACTGTCAAAACCCTAATGAGGCACCTCCTCCTTCATCGCTCCGGAAAACTGTGCATACACACCTGCATCCGTATTCCGTAGAATGCGGATGCGCAGAAGACAAAACAAATCCATCCGTGCAATACTAGGATCTGGCTTAAACCAAAGCCCACTAGTACTGCCTGCCCGAACATCATACGCACACAAGTGTACGTAAGTGATCGCAGCCCTGCCGTAAAAACCATACGGCCTCTACACGTTTCGCTCAGTGCAGGGAAACTCTCTGTGTGGGACTCTAAAGACTCGACACTACGCTGGCAGTGGGTTTAACCACAGACCGCAAGCGGCACTAGCTGTACGTAACGGTCCCCAGGTAGATGTCGATAAGAAGGCCGATGAGGTAAACCCATCCGAACTCCTACTGAGTCTGTATGTGACAATCTCCGTACAGTCCGGTCTGTTCGTCTGATACATCGCATGTCGGGCCTAGGGGGGCGGCAAGCGTCAGACCCCTAATAGCGGTACAAGTCGTGTCGGAGTGAAGCCCAGAACACCCTGAGATAACACTGGAACCTACCAGTATATCTCGCTTGCCCTGGCCAGGGACTACTCGTGTAATGGCTCTCCTAGACACAGCGCGATGTCAACCCCCAATACCGGGAGAGACGAATCCTGTCTAACCGTCACTGCCTCCAAGTGCTTCGGGACTGCTCCCAACTACTACCTGTTTGCACGACTCAGTAGAGCCGTGGTAGGGTAGTAATCAAAGAACAGTGGGAACACACTCAAGGCGAAGTGACAGTGTCAAGTCAGCGGACTAAGCTGTACTCATGTCACCTGGGAACTGATAACTGACGATAGGTATAATACCAACCATCAGTTCCCGACGAGTCCTGTCCAGTGTACTCGTAACCTAACGAGCACCCGCATACTATCTCAAGTACGACGTACCGACGGCTGTGGGACAGACCGTCTCCCGTGCTGGGATGAGAAGCGCATACGCTAGTCTACTCCGGAGTGTCGATGCCCTATCTCGATACTCTCATGACTAGGGACATGTATAAGGATGTGCTTGTAGATTACCCAGCCCCCACGAGTGTGATCGCCATCACAACGCCGGTAATCAAGCAAAGATCCTAAGGGCTCTACTAATGCGTATAGGTGATATAATAAATAAACACACATGTACACATTAAAGTAGAGACAAACCAAGTAGCATACTACTATATTGAGCAAGATTGTCTGTACAACTGTGAATATCCCAAGCTTCCATCAAGTAATATACATACTAGTATGATACAGTAATGGCCTCTAGGGCATATACACTAACAATCTCCCACTTGCACTAAGGCCATGTACTGGCGTATCGAAGACCTATCATCTCGATCAGCCGCTCGAACCGAGTCTGGGGTAAAGCCTTCATGAATGGGTCCGCAGTGTTGTCCTTTGTGTCCACTCTCCGCACCTCGATCTCCTGTCGATCAATGATCTCCCTGATCAGGTGATACCGCCTTAAGATGTGCCTGGATTTCTGATGGGACCTTGGTTCCTTCGCTAAAGCTATAGCCCCATTGTTATCGCAATACAAAGGTATTGGGTCAATAATGGACGGAACCACCTGAAGTTCACTAATGAACTTCTTTATCCAGACCGCCTCTTTTGCGGCATCGCTTGCAGCAATGTATTCAGCCTCCATCGTCGAGTCTGCGACGGTATCCTGCTTGGAACTCCTCCAACATACCGCCCCTCCGTTGAGGGTAAACACAAAACCCGAGACGGACTTGCTGTCATCTTTTTTCACTCTGGAAGCTTGAATCGGTAAAGGACTCGACCCTGAGGTCTCCATTACCGTAAACCAGGAACATCTCCTTAGTCCTTCTTAGGTACTTGAGAATGTTCTTCACTGCTGTCCAGTGGTCCTCCCCTGGGTCTGACTGATACCGGCTTACCGCGCTCAACGCGTAAGCTACATTTGGTCTTGTACATAGCATCGCATACATTATAGATCCTACCGCCGAAGCGTAGGGTATAGTGCTCATGCGAACCCTCTCCTCGTCAGTCTTAGGAGACATCTTCTTGGAGAGGGTAATTCCGTGCAATGCGGGTATGTTACCGCGCTTGGAACCCTCCATACTAAATCTCTTTAGTACGGTCTCTATGTACCTGGACTGCGAAAGTCCCAATAGTTTCTTGGATCTATCTCTATAGATCTTGATCCCCAGATTGTACGAGACATCACCCAGGTCCTTCATGGAGAACCTTTGTGACAAAAATAGCTTGACCGATTGTAGCATAGGAATATCATTTCCTATCAAAAGAATGTCGTCCACGTACAAGACTAGGAATACGACAGTTCGTCCTACAATCTTCTTATCTACACAGGGTTCATCTTCGTTCTTGATGAAATCAAATTCCTTGATTGCCTCATCAAAACAGATGTTCCAGCTCCGCGATGCCTGCTTTAATCCATAAATGGATTTAAGCAACTTGCACACCCTTCCGCTGCTCCCACTGTCTACGAAACCTTCTGGTTGATCCATGTAAACGCACTCTTCCAAACAACCGTTTAGGAAAGCCGTCTTAACATCCATCTGCCAGATTTCATAGTCATGGAAGGCAGCAATGGCAAGTAAGATCCGAATGGATTTGAGCATAGCCACCGGAGAAAAAGTCTCATCATAGTCTAAACCAGGTCTTTGACGAAAACCTTTTGCAACGAGTCTAGCTTTATAGGTTTCCACCTGCCCATCTACACCAAGTTTCCTTTTGTAGATCCATTTGCATCCAACGGGTTTTACCCCAGGTGGAGCAATATCCAAGGTCCACACTTTATTGGCGTACATGGACTCCATTTCGGATTGCATTGCTTCCTGCCACTTATCAGAGTCCCTACTGATAATGGCCTGCCTGAAACTGGTAGGGTCATCTTCTTCCAAGATGCAATCCTCTCGATCCCCGTCAATGAGAAAACCGTAGTATCTCTCGGGCGGATGAGAAATCCTACCAGATCTGCGGAGTGGCTGAGGTTCTTCTGGGGCTATTGAATTCTGAGGTTCTGTCAAATTTTCAGTTTCATTTTGTGGTCGCTGAATTTCTTCCAGTTCTACCGAATTCCCACTTGTTTCTTTTACAAGAAATTGCCACTCTAAAAAAGTGGCGTGGCGAGATACAAACACCTTCTGTTCCTCGGTGTGGTAGAACAGATATCCTGCGGAGTTCTTAGGATATCCCACAAATTTACATAGAACTAAACGTGCCTTAAGTTTGTCCGGATTTTGTACTTTTACATAGGCCGGACAACCCCATATCTTAATGCCTTTAAGATACGGCTTCTTACCATTCCATATCTCGAACGGTGTCTTAGGCACAGATTTAGACGGAACATCGTTCAGTAGGTACGCCGCTGTCTGAAGCGCATGTCCCCAAAATGAAAGAGGCAACTCAGCACTACTCATCATGGAGCGAACCATATCCAATAGGGTACGATTCCTCCGCTTCGAAACACCGTTGTGCTGTGGTGTATAAGGAGGAGTAAGCTGAGAGAGAATACCATTCTCTTTTAAGTAATCTAGGAATTCCGTGCTTAAGTACTCCCCTCCCCTGTCAGACCGGAGGATCTTGATACTTTTGCCAATCTGGTTCTCTACTTCCTTTCTGAATTCCTTGAATTTCTCAAAAGCTTCAGATTTGTGTTTCATCAGATACACATATCCGAACCTAGAGAGATCGTCAGTGAATGTGATGAAGTATGAGAACCCACCCCTTGCATGTATAGACATTGGACCACACACATCACTGTGTATGAGTCCCAAGAGCTCTCTTGCTCTTTCTCCATGTCCGGTGAACGGAGATTTGGTCATCTTTCCTTTGAGACAAGACTGACAAGTTTCATAAGATGAAAACTCGAACGCATTCAAGAGTCCATCTTTATGCAACTTACTTAGTCTTTTCTCTCCGATATGACCAAGTCTACAATGCCACAAGTAGGATTCATTCGTATCTGAATTCTTCCTCTTGCGTGTGTTTTGTATATTGAGAACTGTATTCTGATTTAGAACGTAGATACCATTACACAGTGTACCCTCTGCAACCAGTACCTTATGAAGGTAAATGTTCATGATATTCTTTTCAAACAAAGTTATATCCATCTTTATCTAGTAAAGAAACTGATATGATGTTGCAAACCATGGAGGGTACATAGTAGCAATCGTTCAAAATCATAGTCTTGCCATTTGGCAATACTAGGTGATATTCACCGACGGCTGCCGCATTAACTTGTGCTCCGTTCGCTACTCTGAGCGACATATCACCCGGTGCAACTTTCCTACTTTTTCTCAGTCCTTGCAATAAATTACAGATATGAGATCCTGATCCGGTATCAAGTACCCAGGAGGTAGGGCTGACCGTAAAACAGTTCTCAATCACAAGAACACCTGAAGTAGATGAAAAACCATGCTTCTTCTTCAACTGGGTATCCTGGAAATCCATACTTTCCTCTTTCTCATTCTCATACTCATGACTGTTGTCACAAGTTAGAGCTGAACCAACTTTCCCCAGTCCTGAATGAGAATTCGGATCGGTCAAGCGATACATTTTATTATCTTGATTAGGGCGTGAAAAGGTTGCTGCCTGGAGAGAGAAAAGAAACACTCAGCGTATGCTCTTGCAAGATTAGATTGGTTTATTAATTTATCTAACCAGGATGTCTCCCACTGTTTCCTCAAATTCTTCTTAAAACCTTTTTAAAAGAAGAACTAGCCGGGTTTTAATTCACGTCACAATACTTGCTTAACCTTTCAGCCAGGCTAGTGTCGGTACTTCGAGGGAGGTTTTCCAACGCTTTCGTGAAGTTCCTTAATTAAAGAACCTCTTTTCCCTGGGGGCGTAACCCCGCTAACACCTTTCTAGACACCTACTAGGTTTATAGCATTGATCGTTAAGTGAAATAATCTCCCGAGAGTAAACCAACTCATCAGTGGGATCGGGATCCAACTGTCATTGTGTGATAACCTAGATGGAATCCACTCTAGTCACCACACTCCAGAAGGTATGCTAAATCTGCAAGTTTCAGTTCTTTTGAAACTCCCGATGTGGTTTCTGCCCCTAGGATCCAAGTGACCTTGACTGAGCCAACATATCAAAAGATCTTAGTCAAGTTCAACCCGTCATTATCTTGACTGCATTAGACCCACCCGTACGAGTCCTTGACTGAGCCAAAATGACCGCACGACTGTCCTAACCAATCACTTTGTATCCTACGGAAAAATATTACATAGCTACCGTTCACTACGCCTCGGCTGAGCACGAAATACGTAGCACGAATACTAAGCAATATTAATCCGAAACGACGGAGGGCTACGACTGGGTTTTGGCGAAAACCCGTTAACGTAATGAACTTGATATTGTTGAAGGAACGTGATACACCCTTTTTTTGAAAATATAGTGGCGAAAACTTTTGCTAAAGAGGTCACTCCCGGTGAAGGGATCTCGGCTCTTTCCTCGTCGAATGAGGTGCAGGATTTTCCAAACTGAATACCTCGATGCAAAGCAAGAATAATCGACAATAGTGAAGTTATTACCCTGACGCATACTTTTGTCCAAGGGGTCACTCCCGGTGAAGGGATCTCGGCCCTTGCCTCCCGACTGAGGTGCTGGGCATTCATAACCGAATACCGCGATGCAAAACAAAAAATGAACGTCCTTGCAATAACAGCTTTTTGAAAAAATTGTTCCAACAACGTCTTTTAGGTTTATTTTCTTGCATTAGTTCTTTTAATGCGTCCCATCATTTAAATCCTACCATTGCGGAAAACAACCAAAATATGACGTACGCTTATGCCATTCGCATTCGCCACGGGGCCCCGTCATCACCCGTTAGGTTGCTTAACTAACGACAGAGCGGGGGCTGGGCTAGCGCGGCTGTAAAACATAAGCAACGCCTAAATAGTTATTATATATAACAGCAATGATAGCCAATCCATATCACAGATGAACACTTTGGATATACTAGGAACCCACGATTCGTTCGAGCCTGCAACGAAAAACGGATTACACGGTCGCGATGAATAGCCAAAACCCCACCCAAGACCCCTACGGGTGCGGCAAACTACCCGCCAAGTATCCGAAGCGAAGCAACCTCCCTCAATGCCATGAGTAGGCCACTCGGCACTTCGAGATACCCGGTAGTTTGAGCACCCCCTCCATGGGTCTATCCTAGGAGCAAAAACAGTAAAAAGAATTATACAATGACGGCTACAACCCCGACCCGGTTGTGCGGCCAAACAAATAATATTACATCAATTTACAAATTTATTACATGAATGAAAGAAAAGAAACTCTCATCTCACATCCACCCCGGCTATTCATCCGCGACAATCCAACGAGTTCATATACACAAACCAACAACAACAATCACAGATCACAGATATGTATAACCCCGACTAATCGTCATATAGCGATTAGCCGACGTTCAATACATAAGAACATCACAGATATAACCTTTATAGTCAAAGTATATTGAAGTTCGGAAAAAATACGGAATTATAGGCCCCCCAAAAACAAATTTCTATTCTGGAAAATCTGGGCACATATAATATATCTGAAAAATCCTAAAACCATGTCAGAAACAAACTGCACCAAAAACGATGCAGTGACTCACCAAGTTGGCCGCGGTTCCGCGGCAATAGCTTGCTATTGCCGCGGAAACGCGGCGCATTGGTGGAGTCACTGTCTCGTTTTTGGTGGGTTTCTTATAAAAACCCTGAGCTGAATTTTGGAGTATAACAAATTTTGTTTTGACCAGAAAATTTTTTAACAGAAACTCAGGTTTTTGTAACTTGGTTTTTTTTCGATTTTTCCGTTTCGAACTTCGATACACTTTACTACCAAGCTAGTTTATGTTTAGTTAGGCTCTGATACCACTGTTAGGTCCACGTTACCTCTCCCGGTACTTTCGGGGTTGCGGAAACGGTAAATCAAAATTTTTCTAAACTTTGTAACATGGACCGTAAAAGCCGGATCTTTGCTAAACAATATACTAGCATCCTAACATTAGATGTATCTACTCGGTTAGGGGTTATACCTCAACTTGAACTCCTTCTCTTCTTGTTGTTGTTCTTCTTTGATGTTCTTCTCTTCTTGTTGTTCTTCTCATTGCTTGCTCAATGGTTGATCCGGACTTCGGTCACCTCCGCGGCCTCCTTGAGTCGAAGACGATCCACCCGAGAGATGTACACCGAGCTCCACCTCAAGCCGAGGTAACTAGGGCAAGGAGATTGCTAATCTAGAAGCCCTAGATTGTGTAGAGAATATGTATGGATGTGTTTGTCAAGTAGAATCCTTTTTCTCTCAACACATGAGATCAAAGGAGAAATCAAGAGGAGGAAGAAGAAGGAGATTTTCTAGCAACCATGGAGCTTCTCATTTCAAGAGAGAGAATGAGAATAAGCAAATGAAAAGCTTAACCAAGAGAAAAGCTAACCATGGTTGCAATAATGCACAAAACATTATGATTACTAATCACATCAAGATAAAGGTGATGGCTACAAATGACATGACCATTATCATAACAAAAGAAAAAGAAAACCAAAGAATACTTTAGATCTTCTAAGAAGATCCAAGTCAACTTTGGTCAAATGGTCAACAAAGTCAAGATGGTCAAATGGTCAATGTAATTAGCCATAACAAAATTATCAATGAAAGGATTAGTAAATAATGTCCCCGGCTCATAATGGTTTTGACCAAACGAACTGTCGAAACCCTAATGAGTCCGCCTCAAAATGGTTTTGACCGAATCAACTGTCAAAACCCTAATGAGCCTGCCACATAGCGGTTTTGGCCGAACCAACTGTCAAAACCCTAATGAGGCACCTCCTCCTTCATCGCTCCGGAAAACTGTGCATACACACCTGCATCCGTATTCCGTAGAATGCGGATGCGCAGAAGACAAAACAAATCCATCCGTGCAATACTAGGATCTGGCTTAAACCAAAGCCCACTAGTACTGCCTGCCAGAACATCATACGCACACAAGTGTACGTAAGTGATCGCAGCCCTGCCGTAAAAACCATACGGCCTCTACACGTTTCGCTCAGTGCAGGGAAACTCTCTGTGTGGGACTCTAAAGACTCGACACTACGTTGGCAGTGGGTTTAACCACAGACCGCAAGCGGCACTAGCTGTACGTAACGGTCCCCAGGTAGATGTCGATAAGAAGGCCGATGAGGTAAACCCATCCGAACTCCTACTGAGTCTGTATGTGACAATCTCCGTACAGTCCGGTCTGTTCGTCTGATACATCGCATGTCGGGCCTAGGGGGCGGCAAGCGTCAGACCCCTAATAGCGGTAAAAGTCGTGTCAGAGTGAAGCCCAGAACACCCTGAGATAACACTGGAACCTACCAGTATATCTCGCTTGCCCTGGCCAGGGACTACTCGTGTAATGGCTCTCCTAGACACCGCGCGATGTCAACCCCCAATACCGGGAGAGACGAATCCTGTCTAACCGTCACTGCCTCCAAGTGCTTCGGGACTGCTCCCAACTACTACCTGTTTGCACGACTCAGTAGAGCCGTGGTAGGGTAGTAATCAAAGAACAGTGGGAACACACTCAAGGTGAAGTGACAGTGTCAAGTCAGCGGACTAAGCTGTACTCATGTCACCTGGGAACTGATAACTGACGATAGGTATAATACCAACCATCAGTTCCCGACGAGTCCTGTCCAGTGTACTCGTAACCTAACGAGCACCCGCATACTATCTCAAGTACGACGTACCAACGGCTGTGGGACAGACCGTCTCCCGTGCTGGGATGAGAAGCGCATACGCTAGTCTACTCCGGAGTGTCGATGCCCTATCTCGATACTCCCACGACTAGGGACGTGTATAAGGATGTGCTTGTAGATTACCCAGCCCCCACGAGTGTGATCGCCATCACAACGCCGGTAATCAAGCAAAGATCCTAAGGGCTCTACTAATGCGTATAGGTGATATAATAAATAAACACACATGTACACATTAAAGTAGAGACAAACCAAGTAGCATACTACTATATTGAGCAAGATTGTCTGTACAACTGTGAATATCCCAAGCTTCCATCAAGTAATATACATAATAGTATGATACAGTAATGGCCTCTAGGGCATATACACTAACAGTGAAAACATTCAGCTATGCAATCGCACGCTACCGGAAAAGAATCTCGGACCTGCAAACGAGGGCTCGAACAAAAAGGATAAAGGGAAAGAAAAGCTCCCTGAGGATATCGCCCTCGATGATCGAGTCATCGAAGAGCTGGCAGCCAAGGACCTGCCTAAGTAAAGTAAGGTGGATTACAACGTTCTTGCACACCTGAGGAAGATACCCTCGCAGCTCAGCATTCTCGACGCCCTTTTGCTATCCAAAGAAGCGAAAGATTCACTGATCAAGGCGCTACAAGAGCCAGAACAATTTCATTCCTTCCTCACAGAAGAAAAGATGAAAGAGGAGCTAGAAGAGGTGCGCACAGCCGATATCATCTTTAGCGATGAAGATCTCCTCCTCGGGACATGCGAGCATAACCATCCCCTTTATGTCTCCGGATACTGTCATGATGTCAAGATAGGCAAAATCTTGGTTGACAATGGGTCCTCTGTTAACCTCCTCAATGTAAGGGTATTGAAAGAGATATGCATGAGCGTTCAACACCTCGCTCGAGATAAGATCACTATCTCTGGGTTCGACTCCCAATCATCACGGATGCTCGGGTCTGTGATACTGACGCTGCGCTTTGGGCTGCTAGTCACTGACATCAAGTTTCACATCATTGACGCTAAGACCTGCTATAACGCTTTGCTCGGCCGGCCTTGGTTACACGAGTACAACATCATATCCTCTACACAACATCAGTGTATGAAATATTTCAAGGATGGTCTCGAGTACACCGTGACGGGGGAACTGAACCCGTTCTCCGTGAACGAAGTCCGCAAATAGGAGGATGCCAAGTACTTCCTACCACATTTTGAAGACACAAAAAGATGTCGCAAACCGGAGGACAAGAACAATTCTATCACCGCTATTCCAGTATTCGGGAGTGACACCGAGGAGGAAGAAGAGATAGTTTATTCAGGGCCGCCTCAATGCAACAAGCCGGGACCGTCCACCCCTATTCTGGTCTTCGGCAGCGACTCGGAAGATGAGGTCAATGCCATATTTTCTGTTCGGCCATCGATACAAGCCTTCACTGATGATGATCGGAATTTGCAAGTTGCCATGGTTTCGCAAGAGCATTACAAAGAACTCGACGCACTTAATACCTACAGTATGGAAGAACTGCAAACGTTCTACGTCCCTCCCAGGCGAAAAGATGAAAAGGCAATCCTCTTTTATCGATCCACGGAAACCAAAGTGGAGAAAGAAATTTGGCATAGTGCGGATTCTACGCTTGACAGGCTCCAGCCCATCCGTTTGCCCAGATACTACACAGACGGATTAAAAAGACTGTTGAGGCGCCAAGGCATACCCTTCAAACAGACTGCTCGACAAGCCCAATTCTATAACAGGATCTGGAACGTCCCCGGAACTCAGCGGAAGTTGCCCAACGGGAGAATGGACACGATCGGTCTTGGATATGTTCAATCCAAGAAACGGGAGTGATTCCGCGGCTGCTACGTCATACATGACTTCGATGAAGAAGGAGATGCTCTATGGGAAGATGCTAACCCTGAACCAAAATGAGCTCCCGTCGTGAAAATGCCAAGCCCGTCGTTCAAAGAACAAATGGACAAGCTCATAATAGAAGCGGGTCAAAAGGTTTGAGACGACCATAATCGCGAAATGGCCGTCTACGAGAAAGCCAGAATGCAGCGCCTCCTTTAGCAGACTGCAGAAAGCGACGATGCCCTTCGTCATCAACACGTCATACAAAAGACCCGACGCAGAGGCAGAAATAAACCCAAGGACGGAAAAGGCGTTCGACAGCGACAAAGCGGGACCAAGAAACCACGCGATCGAGAATCGAGCAACCAAGATTCATCTCTTATAAAGAAGATGGGTCGAGCGTATTCTTTTTCCCAAGACAAGACAAGGAAGATACTTGATCTTGTCATAAAATATCATATGATTACCCTTCCGGAGTCCAAGCACCCCGAGCAAGCAGGCGAGATCTCTCAACCAGATTATTGCTCTTATCACCGAGTGATAAGACATCCTCTCGAAAACTGCTTCACATTCAAAGACTGGGTAGAAGACCAGTATCAGTAAGGCAGGTTCACTCCAGCGGTTGGAAGGTAACCCCACCACAGAAGCATGAACCGAAAGCCACGTATGCGGCGGGAGTAGAACCAGACCAACATCAGTCTTGGAAGAGATCTCGTACCTGTCACGTGATAACACTATCAGAAGAAGAGCCCGAGAATATGGATGACCTCCCCTGGTGCTTCGAAAATGATGATGACGAGGTGATCTCAGAGTTTCCACCGGCGCCAAAAGAGCTGGAAGATGGGATACATACTACTGCAGATAACCTCAAGAAAATTGACTTGGGGACGGAAAGTGACCCGCGGCCGACGTTCGTCAGTAAGCTTTTGTCTGAAGAAAGGGTGGCTATGCTAAAAGACGTGCTCATGCAATATAAAGACTGTTTTGTATGGAACTAGATGCCCGGATTGGATCCAGAAATAGCCGTCCACAAATTGGCAATATCTCCAGACGTCAAGCCGATCAAACAAGCACCAAGAAGAATGCGGCTCGAGCTTGAAATGAGCATCAATGCCGAGGTCAAGAAGCTGATCGACTCCGGCTTCATCCAAGAGGTTCAGTATCCTTACTAGATCGCCAACATTGTCCCAGTAATGAAGAAAAATGGGACGGTGCGCATATGTGTGGACTTTCGGGATCTCAACAAAGCTTGCCCAAAGGACGACTTTCCAGTACCGGTCACTGACCTGATGATAGTTAATACATCCACTCACGAAGTTTTCTCCTTCATGGACGGCTCATCAGGATACAATCAGATAAAGATACATCCCAAAGACCAGAAGCATACCACTTTCCGGACTCCTCTGGGCATATTCTGCTACAAGGTGATATCTTTCGGTCTAAAGAACGCCGGTGCCACCTATCAGAGGGCCATGACGAAGATTTTCGATGACCTCATACATGAAATCGTCGAATGCTATATTGACGATCTCGTAGTTAAGAGCAAATCATACGAGGAATATTGAGAGCATCTGAAAATCGTGTTTCAGCGCCTTCGGAAATACAACTTGAAGATGAAACCTCTCAAATACGCGTTCGGAGTTTCTTCGGGCAAGTTCCTAGGATTCGTCGTCTGATATCGAGGCATCGAGATAGACCTGTCAAAGATCAAGGCGATCATGGAAATGTCTCCACCAAGAACACTCAAGCAGCTGTGGTCTCTCCAAGGAAAGCTCGCATATATCCGGTGATTCATAGCCAATCTTTCCGGCAAGTATCATCCTTACAGTCACCTAATGAAGAAGGGAGCTCCGTTCATCTGGGATCGCAAATGCCAAAGCGCACTGGACAAAATTAAGCAATACCTGCAGAATCTGCCGGTGCTGATTGCTCCGGTCAAGGGAAAGCCTCTCATTCTGTATACAACCGCCCTTGAGGGTTCTCTAGGCGCATTATGAGCACATGAAAACGACCAAGGGAAAGAAAGAGCTCTCTACTATCTGAGTCAAGTTCTCCTGGGGGAAGAAAACAATTATTCTCTCATCGAAAAACATTTCGTGGCGTTGATCTCCGCGATAACGAAGCTCAGACACTATGCTTTGGCACATGAGGTCCACCTCATATCAAAGGTGGATCCTCTCAAATACTTGATGTCAAAAGCCATATTAACGGGATGACTCGCTAAATGGGCTCTACTCTTAATGGAATTCTTGGTGACATACCGACCCATCAAGGCAGTGAAAGGCCAGGCCATCGCCGACTTCCTCGCCGAGCATCCAATACCTACCGATTCTCCTTTGAACTGCGAACTGCCCGACGAGTATGCGTTTGACACGATCAACGGGGAGAGAAAAGAGAATGATACCCAGTGGGAACTCTACTTCGATGGAGCATCTTCCATGAAAAAGCGCAAACAAAATACCCCATAATCAAATCCGGGGTGGGCCTCATCTTCGTGACTCCACAAGGAGGGATAATGCGCTTTGCCTTCTCCTGAACAGAGCCGAGAACAAACAATGAACCTGAATATGAAGCTTTGATAGCAAGTCTTGAGATCGCCGTCGACATGGGAATTGAGGACCTCCTCATTTACGGAGACTCCCAGCTGATCGTTAGTCAAGTAAACGGCGCTATCAAACGTACAAGCCAGAGCTGGTGAAGTACGGCGAGAGAGTGCAGCAATTACTGACTCAAATTCCTTCCTACATGCTGGAAAGTATATGATCAGTCAAAAATATTGCATTTTCAACACGTCAATTTCCTTACTCTTTCTAATCATCTAAGGGTGTTTATTGTAAATATAACACGAATTAGGAATTCATCTGCAAAATACTAAATAACACGTGTTATAGTTATAATCGACATTCTAGAGGGAAATTAAGTGTTTATTACTACACGCATGATCTTTGTATATCAACACTTGTCTCGATATTGTGTGCAGAAAATTCTCCAGGTAAAAGAGCCGGAACAGCTAAAAGTGCTGATAAAATACATCAAGTCCAAGACTTATGATCTGGCAGTAAACAAGAAAGTATAAAAATATTCCAGACATCAGGAAAATTCCATAAAGCCATCATAAATCAGCATAGAGATTTTCATGCAGCAACTCCACCAAACGGCCACGGATCCGCGGCCGAGTTGGCCGATCCGCCGCGGATCCGCGGCTTATTAGACACGTCATCAACTCAAAATTCTCCTGAAACATCATCTAACAACCCTTGATTCTAGAAGACTCTCAAAGACCACGCGGCTTCTTCCAGAAGGCTCTGCATAACAAACTCACTCTAGAATATTCCTTGTAACTATCTTCCTCTAGAATATTCCCTCTAACAAATTCATTCTAGAAGGCTCTCTCCAACAACCTAGCTTTTGGGAGAGAAATTTGAATTTGAATTTAAAAGGAGATCTAGATTTAGGGTTGAGGTGGTTCATTAGTTCATTAATTAGGGTTGAATATTGAGCCAAATTTGCAAAAAGTTGAGCGACGCAACTTGATCCAAAACCCTAGCCCAAATCCAAATCCAAAACCAAATCAAGATCATTTTGAGAAGCAAATCAAGCAAGCAACCATCGATCCTTTATTCGCGAAGCCAATCTTCATCGAGAGCGCGAGATCCACGACGATTCAAGTCTTACGGAGATCGAGCAGAGCGAACTTCGACGGATCTAGTTACCTCTTCAAAAGGAGCGATCAAGAGCAACATCTTATAAGATCGAATTGAGGGATTGTGTAAAATAGTCGTCGATTTAATAAAGGTGATAATTAGTTAATTCTTTCTTTCTTTATAATCTTGCACTATGAAATTTCTAGATCTTGAATCTTTTATTTTCATGATGCTTGAGTAAATCTCCGCTTGTTACGGAATCGAGAGATTTGGTAGATCTAGTGATGATAAAATCCTAATACTAATCTTAAGTCTTATGAGATTTATGAACTTTAGGAAAAAGAATCATCAATAACCTAATTTGGATCGAGATCACATTCTTGATAATTTCCTTACAAATTAGGGATCAAATGATTGATGAATCTCTTTGCTAGAGGCTAGATCCGAATGATGATCAATGAAAAGATAAGGGATAGAGAAGAAGAAACCCTAGTTTCTTCAATAGATCCCTAATTTTCATTCATCGCCATCGATCTAACTACAAATTATCCATAAATATGATTAGTCATTTTTAGATTCATCATTGCTATCAATTCGATCTATTCCTACAAGCTATTCTACAAATCTTGATAACTAAATTGATTGGGACATTTCTTGATTCTTGATTATAGATCTATATTCTTTATGTTTTCTTAAAATCAAATCTCATAAATCTTGAATCAATTTTCTTCCATTTTCTTTTATCTTTTCATTTCGACTCATCTAAAACAAGATCGATCAAAACACACATCTCAGTGGATGATCCGTATACATTAACGCGCTACATCGATACCGCTAATTGATTGCGGTATAAATTTCTTTGGTTGTGAATAAAACTTTTCCAAATACACATGAAGAATGATCAATCAAATGGCGCCGTTGCCGGGGATGTGTGCTATTTTGTTTGTTTTTGTTATTTGAGTTGAAAAATTATTATTCCATCAGAATTTTTAGATCAAAATCGCATCAAGCGCTTAATGATTGGTTGTGAATTTTTGCGAGGCAATCTGGAATCATTGTAGCAGTGTGATCAATAGTCAGAGAAGTTTTACAAAGTCCAGAGAAGCATAGAAAGCTGAGGAAAAAGTTTCAAACCCTAATCCTTCCATGAAGCCGCGGTTCCGCGGCCAATGAGGCGTTTTTGCAGCGGAACCGCCGCTGTTTAGGGTTTTCACAGTGTGAAATTTCTCAGGTTTGCTCTCTGTACTCTCCTTTTCTCTCTGATCTTCTCCAATAACCATTTTCTGCAGGATTCTTTGCAAAACCCGCAGCGCCGCTAAAAGAAAAATTTGTTGCATGTTTTGATCTTAGTTGTTTGCATATTTTAATATGAAAATTAAGGGGCAAAGACCAAATTCAGATTAGGTAGGGAGTTCATTACCCTTCCTAAGCCCCAAAAATCACAAACTTGCATCCGCATCACCCTTATTAACTAAAAAATATCTAGACAAGACTCTAAAGACCGTCGCGCTCAATTAGGACAGAAGAAGGTTGTGGGTAATCTACTATTTATCGGCATTTCTTTTGTGGTGTCTAAGGCAAGTGTGTCTAAGACAAGTGGTTACTTAATTAGACCTACTACTTACGTAGTGGAGAACCTCCCACTTATCTGGCACTTACCTGGCCACAGAAGGGGTAAAGAGGCAGTAGAGGATTTATCCTGCAATTTGTCTTCTGGAAGTCTAGGAGCGGTCTAGAGACTTGACCTAGGTGACCATTAGATCTAGGGTGGTGTGTGCAGTTTTTGTGATTTTATTTTTCAAAATCTGTGTTTTTCAAAACAATCACCAACCAACTTTTCTCTAATTATCACCAACGCTGCCACTTGTGCTACAACCGTTGAGCACATGTTAGGCTGGACACGAGATTCTATTTCCCGTCTTGTCCGCGTTTCTTTTATCAACCCAGAGTCGGTAATTCTTCGTCTTCTTTCCCACCACCCACCACAACCGCGATGGACGGATTTCCATCAAACTTTAACACTACTCTGCCACCGCCCGCAGGTGCGCAGAATCCTCCACGCATTTCTCTCCAAGAGAGATGCTATCCTACACGTGTTCCCCTTACCACCTGTCTTTCTATACCACCAGCCAATAGGGACAATTTCGAAATTAAACCCCAATTCATCAAACTTTTACCCAAATTTTACGGGCTCGAGTCTGAAGACGCATACGTTTTTATCATCAAATTCGAAAACGTATGTGCTTTGATGGGTAATTCACAACTGTCTGTGGATGCTATGCGTTTACGTCTTCTCCCATTCAGTTTGTCCGATTTAGCTGAGAAGTGTTTTTACAACACAACTGCACATTCTATTTCAACATGGGATGAGTTCGTTGCAGCATTCCTTAAGAAATTTTATCCCAATCACAAGACCAGCCGTGTTCGGAGCGAAATCTTCCAATTTACCCAACTTCCCAATGAACCATTTTGGAAATGCTTTGAATGGTTCAAGGATCTTCTTCTCCAATGTCCTCATCACGGAATCCCTAGATGGGATCTGTGTCAAATTCTCTATGAGGGTATCGATCTCACGACAAAACAGATACTTGAAACCATGTGTCAATGTCAATTCCTGTCTAAAGATGATGGTGAAGTTTGGAAATATCTAGACGATTTAGCCCAAAACACTTTACAATGGGAAAATGTTAGACCACAATCACTTAGGGAAGATATCAATCAGCTCGATGTTTCCGTCACAATGAGAGCCGAAATGGCCGCAATACAAAGGAAACTCGACGCTATAGAAAACAAAATCTCTTCAGCCTCCCTAAACCAATACACACTTCCCAAAACCGTGTGTGGATGCTGTGCAAATCCATCACATTTGACGGAAAAATGTCCTTTTAATTCTCCGTTTCAAGGTCACACTAATACTGCATTTCAGCAAAGACCTGAAAACGATTCTTCTTCTTCCTTATATAATCAAGATTGGAGGAATCACCCTGATCTTTCTTGGATCCAACACCAAACTCAATACAAGGATCCAAACCAGAATAACTTTCAATGGGTCCCTCCACAGCAACAGCAACCAACACAACTGAGTCAGCACCCCTACCAACCACAAAATTTTCAAAACCCAGCCAACAACTTTGATCTTTTTTCTGCCGGAACCAATAACACCTCTGCACTTGAACAAACCATGAGTGTGGTTCTGACAAATTCTATTCAAATGTCGGCTGATTTTAAGTCTTCTATCGATGATATAAAGAAAATCTCCACCTCCCAAGGTGAGATTATTAAATCGATGGAAGCATAAATCGCACAACTGACTGCAGCAATGAGTGCTAGAGAGAAAGGGAATCTTCCATTTCAACCCCTACCTGATCCTGGACCTTCACATTATACTAATGTGAATGCTATTACCACGTTGAGATCTGAAAGAATGCTAGACAATCATGTGGGTGAACAGATTGATGTTGAGGAATCAATTGAACCCCAGGTTTCCACTTCCACTTCTACTTCTTACCCTATTTCGTCTAATTTACCTTCTTCCTCCGAGCCTATTCTCAGTTTTCCCAAAGGCTCGAACCCTCCACCCATCTCATCCTTTCCACCACCACAAACTTCTCCACAAATGTTGGACCCAACACTTATTGATAAAGCTCCATTTCCAGATAGATTGAGGCCCAACAAACCCAATGCCCAAATGAAGAAACTTGTGGAAATGTTTAAGCAAGTTAATATCAACATCCCTCTCCTAGATGCTATACAACAAGTTCCGTCCTATGCGAAAATTCTTAAGAACTTGTGCACTAGGAAGAGGAAGACTCAAGTGCCAAAAAAAGTGTTCATGTCAAGTACTGTAGACACAGCTTTTCCCCAACAATTACCAAGGAAACGTAAGGACCCTGGCTGTCCTACTATTTCTATTTCTATTGGGGATAAACACATTAACCGTGCTTTACTTGACCTTGGCGCTAGTGTTAACTTGCTTCCATATTCAGTCTATGAGCAACTAGGTATCGGAGTGTTAAAGCCCTTGAACATAACTCTCTAGACGGCCGACCGATCAATCACCAAACCTAGAGGTGAACTTGAGGATGTGCTGATAAAAATCGGGGAATTTGTATTCCCTGTGGACTTTATTGTTCTTGATATACAGCCTATAGTGAACCTATGGAACCAAATTCCGGTGATTCTAGATCGTCCCTTTTTGGCTACTTCCAACGCTGTAATCAACTGTAGAAACGGCTCTATGAACCTATCTTTCGGGAATAGGTCAATTGGGCTCAACATTTACAAGTTGAGAAGTCAACCCTCCGATCCTCATGCTCGAGTATGTTCTGTCGAATTATTGGATGTCGACAGCAGCGAATTTGATCGGCTTCACGATACAGATCCAGGCTTCCTTTATACGTTGTTGTTTGACCCATATATGTATCATATACATACGGACCGTTCTTTTGAGTTGTCCGGGTCAACATCTAACGCTTATTATAAATTTTTCATGGAGTCTGAATATCATCCTATTCTTGCCAATGACATTATTCTTCGGGATATCGATGAAAGCTTCGCTGATGAACTTGCATTTTTAGCAAAAACGGGTGTTGAGATGAATCATCTCCAAAACAAAGAAATTGAACCTCCACCCCTTCTTCTTGACAATCACGAGAATGTAAGTAATCCATCATCATCATCACGGTGTCGTCTCTCCAATTTGATATGCAAATCCATTTCATCCCACATCTTGTTTCTTCCCCACTTTTTTCTTGCTCTTTTCAACTTCCACCAACCGGTGCACTACACTGATAAAATCTTTGAATGGTTGGTGTTGACTTTCGGTCTTTATAAAGCTTGGCATTGACCAATAAATTTTCCCCCCTCTTATGATTTTAAAAGATTGACATTGTTTAACTCAAGTTTGGGCGGGTATATTTTTGGCTCTTGAAAATAAAAGTTGTCCTCAAAAATTGTGAGCCAAAAATAAGTTCGGGGGAGGATTTTCACGATCATATTTCATGTACCCTGCTAATAAATTTTCCTCCCAAGCTTACGGGTTTTTGAGATTTAACAGATGACAACAGTGAGGACACTGTTCTAAACAAGTTTGGGGGAGGTTTGTGGTTATTTACGCATCACTTTGCATCATACTTTGCATAAGCACAAAACATATAATAAAAAAAATATTTGTACATAAATAAGATAATAAAAGATTAAATAGTGAAAAATTACATCTAAAAGATTAGAAAAATTTAAGAAAACCAAGAAAGTTAAAAGTTTTCTTAAACGAACTAGTAATAAGTAGTTATGAGCCTTTGTCCCAAGGGTTAGTAAGATGAAAGAAGTAACTAATCTGAGGATAAAAATAAGTCTGAAAATAGTTTCTGTTCTGAAAGCCAAACATTTGAACGTTGATACCCTACTATACGCACTTACACACGTCTTGAAACTCGGGATAGTAGAGGATACCTTAAAATGCTCTTGTCTAAAAGCCAAAGTATGAAGGAAATAATAAAGGAATAAAATATAAAATGGTGTAGAAAAATGAACACTGGTTTTGTTATCATCAAGGCAGCAATAAAAAAAATATAGCGAGGGTGCTTCATCACCTAGTGCCTTAGACCAACTGGTTTGAGAGTTACTGCTAAGCCTTAGGTGTTGCAAGACGAGAAAATTGCTACTTACGCCTAATCATGCAAGCATATAAGTAATCGGTCGGTTAGTAGCGCAAAAAGTATTAACGGCCGCATGAAAAATGTGTAAGCAATTCCATCTAAAATATTCACCGATTAAAAAGTACTGAGGTAGATGGACAAGAGTATGATAGCTTGAATTGAATTCTCCGAGTGTAGGGATGTCTATTACACACACGTAGGGGTATATGATCGGTGTTTGGAAGAAAAGTAGGAATGAAAAATAAAGACGATGTTTTATTGAGGGATGATGTGATTTCTAATATCTTTTCATGACTATTAAGATAGGGCTCATGACAACTGAAAAGCTAGTATAGTTGAAAACTTTAATTTTCAAAGTCTTTCTTTTACAATTCTTATCTTTATATGTAATTTTCACGGTCTTCCTTTTATTATGCGATTTTGTGGGTGCAATCCACTGAAAACCCTCAGGAGACAACACTCCTCCTACTAGGGACACCTAGAGGTTTAAAGACTTGTTGCACGTGCTCAGTGCAATCGTGTTGCCTACGAAAGTGTGCTAGTTACTTTTTCTTTTTCTTATATTTTCTCCTTCACCTGAATAAAAGATGTTTGCTCGAGACGATCAAAATTAAGTTTGGGGGAATTTGATCAGTCGAAATTATTGCATTCTCAATACGTCAATTTCCCTACTCTTTCTAATCATCTAAGGGTGTTTATTATAAATATAACACGGATTACGAATTCATCTGCAAAATACCAAATAACACGTATTATAGTTATAATCGACATTCTAGAGGGAAATTAAGTGTTTATTACTACACACATGAACTTTGTATATCAACACTTGTCTCGAGATTGTGTGCAGGAAATTCTCCAGGTAAAAGAGCAGGAACAGCTAAAAGTGCTGATAAAATATATCAAGTCCAAGACTTATGATCTGGCAGTAAAAAAGAAAGTATAAAATATTCCAGACATCAGGAAAATTCCATAAAGCCATCACAAATCAGCACAGAGATTTTCATGCAGCAACTCCACCAAACGGCCGTGGATCTGCGGCCGAGTTGGCCGATCCGCCGCGGATCCGCGGCTTATTAGACACGTCATCAACTCAAAATTCTCCTGAAGCTTCATCTAACAACCCTGGATTCTAGAAGACTCTCAAAGACCACGTGGCTTCTTCCAGAAGGCTCTGCATAATAAACTCACTCTAGAATATTCCTTTAACTACCTTCCTCTAGAATATTCCCTCTAACAAACTCATTCTAGAAGGCTCTCTCCAACAAGCTAGCTTTTGGGAGGGAAATTTGAATTTGAATTTAAAAGGAGATCTAGATCTAGGGTTTAGGTGGTTCATTAGTTCATTAATTAGGGTTGAATATTGAGCCAAATTTGCAAAAAGTTGAGCGACACAACTTGATCCAAAATCTTAGCCCAAATCCAAATCCAAAACTAAATCAAGATCATTTTGAGAAGCAAATCAAGCAAGTATCGTTTATTCGCGAAGCCAGTCTTCATCAAGAGCGTGAGATCCACGACGATTCAAGTCTTACGGAGATCGAGCGGAGCGAACTTCGACGGATCTAGTTACCTCTTCAAAAGGAGCGATCAAGAGCAACATCTTGTAAGATCGAATTGAGGGATTGTGTAAAATAGTCGTCGATTTAATAAAGGTGATAATTAGCTATTTCTTTCTTTCTTTATAATCTTGCACTATGAAATTTCTAGATCTTGAATCTTTTATTTTCATGATACTTAAGTAAATCTCCGCTTGTTACGGAATCGAGAGATTTGGTAGATCTAGTGATGATAAAATCCTAATACTAAACTTAAGTCTTATGAGATTTATGAACTTTAGGAAAAAGAATTATCAATGACCTAATTTGGATCGAGATCACATTCTTGATAATTTCGTTGCAAATTAGGGATCAAATGATTGATGAATCTCTTTGCTAGAGGTTAGATCCGAATGATGATCAATAAAAAGATAAGGGATAGAGAAGAAGAAACCCTATCTTCTTCAATAGATCCCTAATTTTCATTCATCGCCATCGATCTAGCTACAAATTATCCATAGATAAGATTAGTCATTATTAGATTCATCATTACTACCAATTCGATCGATTCCTACAAGCTATTCTACAAATCTTGATAACTAAATTGATTGGGACATTTCTTGATTCTTGATTCTAGATCTATATTCTTTATGTTTTCTTAAAATCAAATCTCACAAATCTTGAATCAATTTTCTTGCATTTTCTTTTATCGTTTCATTTCGACTCATCTAAAACAAGATCGATCAAAACACACATCTCAGTGGACGATCCGTATTCATTAACGCACTACATCGAAACCGTTAATTGATTGCGGTATAAATTTCTTTGGTTATGATTAAAACTTTTCCAAATACACAAGAAGAATGATCAATCAGTATACCGCGTGCGAAAAATAGTAAGGCGGACGCATTAGCCAAACTCGCTAAAGAACTGGCCGACGAGAACCTCGATGACGTGAGGATCGTTGTGCAAAGCCATCGGGTTCTTGCACCGGCAGAAATATCTCCAAGGTCGTCCGAAGAAAAGGAAGCTACCGAGCAAACGGCCTTACAAATAAAGGACCAGGAAAAGGTTAGGGATTGGAAAGAAGTCTTTATAGACTACTTCAAATCTCGTCGAACACCTGAAGACACGTCCGCAAGATATCATATCATGAAACGAGCTCTATCCTTCGCCTTTTTCAATGATACTTTGTATAAGAGATCATTTGATTCTCTGTGCCTAGGACCTGAAGAGGCAAGGAGAGTCGTCCAAGAAACTCACGACGGGCTCTGCTGTTCTCACCAAGCCGGACCGAAGATGAATTTGAAGATCAAACGGATGGGTTATTATTGGCCCACAATGATCCAAGACTGCCGATTCATGGGGACTTTATCCATCAACATCCGAATCCGCTACACCCGACGGTGGCTAGCTGGCTATTTGAAATGTGGGGAACTGACATAATCGGACCCATCAAACCAGTATCGTCCAGGGGACATCGATTCATATTGGCGACAACGGATTACTTCTCCAAGTGGGCAAAAGCAGTACCACTAAAAGAAGTGAAGACGGAGAATATCCTCCATTTCTTCAAGACAGACGTCATCTATCGGTTCGGCACTCCGCGACGGATTATCTCCGATAACGGGCCGGCCTACAAAAGTCACAAAATCAGCCGCTTCGCGCAGCAACATAACATAGACTGGAGATACTCTTCGGTCTATAATCCCCGAGCTAACGGTCTAGCTGAAGCTTTCAACAAGACCTTGACGAAGATCGTGAAAAAGACGGTGTCTCGAAATAAGAGGGACTGGCACGAGAGACTGCATGAAGCTCTCTGGGCATATCGAACTACGTTCAAAACTGCCACAAACACAACGCCCTATGCGTTGGTATTCGGCAGAGAAGCGGTACTTCCCCTTGAGATAGTGTTACCCTCTCTGCGAGTGGTCGTTCACTACGAGCTAACAGACGAAGAAAATGCTCACCTTCGGCTTGAGGAGCTCGACGCCCTTGATAAAACCCGTCTCATGGCACAGCAAAACTTGGAAGCGTACAAAGCAATGATGGCGCGCTCATATGAAAGATTGACTAGGCCGAGAACATTCCGCCAAGGCGAACTCGTGCTAGTGGTCAAAAGACCTATGATCCCCAATCGTGCCAAGCGGGGGAAATTCGAGCCGAACTATGAAGTCCCGTATATCATAGACAAAGTCTACCAGGGTGGGGCATATCTACTCATGGACATGCATGGTGAAAGACCTTTTAAGCCAATAAACGGTCGCTTCCTGAAAAAGTACTACGCCTGACGAGTCACGGCCTAGGTCAATGATAGATGACGACGCCTATGTCCGCTCGCTATCTTCCTAAGCCCAAACTCTATAAGTAGTAGCCGGCTATCGGACCGAAACGTCCTTAAACCAACAATGGACCACTATATCCTAAAACTGGCTATTGACCGAGACGTCGATAAACTATTACGGACTGCAGCATCCCAAGGCTGACAAAAAAAAAATATGTATAAAAAATATATATATAAAAAAGAAAGAAAATGATATGTCCATAAGCAAGATGGGCACGGATGAAAACCCGAAAGGGCTCTGTGAGTAAAAACAGCAGGGCTACCAGCGAGTTTTGTGAAAACCCGAAAGGGCGCAATCTCGTTAAAAGACATTTGCAAGGTCCTCTCGATCTTGTGAGGAGATAATACCTGCGTGAGATCCTTATAACTCACAAGGGAGCAACACACTTAGGGATCCCCACGATTCTTAAGGAGAAATTACACTTGCGGGATTCTCACGACTCGTAGGAAGAAATACCTTTATAAGACCCTTATGACTTGTAAAGTCAAAAAGCCTTAGTCGATAGGATCCTAACCCTGTTCACTAAGCCACCTTTGTTCGACGTCGACAGAGGCAAATGATGATTCACTCCTGGCAATATCCCAGTTGTAGCGATGCTGATGCCTAAATCGGTATCAGATCCCAAATCCCGAATTCGCAATGAAAAACCAGCGAGCCACAAATGCATACGAAATAGTCGAAATGATGGGGCAACTTGCAACAAAATCAGCAAGTAAAAATGTATGCATACAAAATAGCCGAAATGGTTGGGCAACTCGCAATAAAAAACAGCAAGTAAATAAAACAAATAGCCGAAATGATTGGGCACCGCGAAAAATAGCCGAAATGATTGGGTAATCGCGACTTTCATGATATAAAGCTGAAATGATAGAGCGTCGCGGAAAGGAAAAAATATATAAAATGAAACTTTTTGCCCTACAGGTGAGATCATATCGATCCATGTATATAATCCAGGGGCACAAATTAAGAGGGAACCATACCTTCCCACCAAGCTCCATCAGAAAAAGAAGCCACATCTCGTTCGTTCATAGATAGCCTGGAGATCATCTCAACATTCGTCTCATTACAACAGATGCAACATCAACAAATCGGAGCTGCGGCGAAGTTCCCAGTTCCATGACTCGACAATGCATAGACAAGCGAGAGTCAACCCTTCCTGGTTCCATGTGTTAGTTATATGTATGCCCTAGAGGCCATTACTATACATTGGATGTATATTGTAGTGGATGCTGGGACATATATAGGTAGGACTTTCTTGCTCGACATGATAGTACGCTATCTGGTTGATCTTTATCTTAACATGTATATTTTCTGTCTCTCTCTGTTACATGTTGATAAAGCCCTTAGGATGTGTACTCGACTTCCAGGATTGTGATGCAGATCATACTAGTGGGGCCTGGATAGTCCATGAGTACATCCTTCAATGTTCCTAGTCGAGGGAATATCGAGACGGGGCATCGATATTCCAGAGTAGACTAGCGTATATCTTCTCGACCCATGCGATGGGCGATGGATGATCCCATATCCATTGGTGTTTGACATCGGAGATGGTATGCGGGTGCTCAGTGGAGACTGGGTACACTGAACGGACTCGCCGAGAACTCCCAGATGGTATTATACCTCACGTCAGATGGCAGTTCTCTGGTGACACTGGTACAGCTTAGTCTGTTGACCCGAGATCGTCATAGAGTCTTATGTGTCTCCCACTGTGCTTTGATTTCCACCCTACCACGGCTCTACTGAGCCGTGCAAACAGGTGGTTTTTGGGTACAGTCCCGATTCACATGGAGGCAATGAGCGATAGGAGGGGATTCGTCTCTCCCGGTATTGGGGGTTGATGTTGCGCTATGCTCGACTGGCCATAACAGGAAATCCCTGGCCAGGGTTGCAGTGACCTACTGGTAAGTGTTATCAGTAGTTTCACACATGTCATGGACTTCACGTCGGCATGACTTATCGAGCTACTGGGGTCTGACGTTTACCACCCCTAGGCGAGATATGCGGCATATCAGACGAACAGACCGGACTGTACGGTAAGTGTTACTGGTTGGATTCACAGGAGTGTGAGCGGGCTTGCTCGTCGATCTTCTGATCGCTCAATACCCGGGTGGCCGTTACGTTTAGCAGACCGCTTGCGGCTTGTGGGTGTTTGATATGATCATCACCTGCTGCCGGCGTATTGACGAGTCTTTAGAGTCCTACACAGAGGTTTCCTGGCTCAAGCGAAACGAAATAGGAGCGCATATGAGATATGTGCGGGACCGAGAATAATGCGTGTATGTGATACCGTATTTCATTCTCGCGATGAATGTGTCGAATGGTTGTATGCGATATAACCTAGTTATCGAATCAAGGATTGACTCGATAAGCCGATACATTGGATACTAGCCGGTTATATGCGACATGACCGGGTCATTGAATCAAGTGTTGATTTAATGATTTAATGTATAATTATATATTTGATATATTACTTTGCATTAACTAGTATTGGTTCACTTTAAATGGATTTTCTCACTTGAATTGTGCAAGTTGTATATGTGATATACATTTGTGCACATGATTGTATCATGTTTGATGATACATGCTTACTTGGTTAAGTGTAAAGAATTAAACCATGGTTAAACTAATGATTAGGGTTTTGTTTTTTCATTTACTTATTTATCTATTTATTTATCTTATTCATTTTGGAAAAGAGAAAGATGAATGGTGGCTTTATTTGTTTTTAGTTGAACATTCATGAAACTTTGACTAAGTCACCATTCTTGTCTCATGCTTAACCCTAACCATATGAACTAACCATAGTACATTCTCTACACTTAAACAAGGGTTAGTAAATGATAAGTATTGATTTATTTATCTAATTTATTCAACACTTATCATATCTTTTTCTTCTTCTTCTTCATGAGCAAGAAAAAGAAAAGCTTTCTACACCAATGGCAACTTGAGAAATCAAGTGAGAAATCCAATTCTAAAGTGAACCCACCTCCTATTTCTTCATCCTCTACCTCTTGCCAAGTAGTATAGGGTGTTTCCTTCATGGCTTGGTGAAGTTGGAGCTTGATCTTGTGATGCCTCGACGTAGCTCATCTTCGGCATCGAAGCCGACGACCAAGCCCGCCCATTTCTTCGATGGAGCCGATGCTAGAGTCCGGGATTCGATTTAGACAGCGGAGGGACATCGTCGCGGAGCTCAGGAAGTGGTGGATCGGATCTACAAAGGTTGTAGCTCCTTTCCTTTAGCATTTAATTCGTTTACATGCTTGCATCGCCTATATATCTAGTTAACGATCCGTATTAGGGTTTGTAGGCACTTGTAAAATTTGAATTAGCCATGTTTGATCACTTGTGAGACTTCATTAGTGTGCCTAGGAACCCTACAGTGGTATCAGAGCTACTAGGCATTGGATGTCGACCTATGGGGGGTTCTCACTGTGTGACAGTGTGGCGAAGCATAGGCTCTTACCCCCAGGGTGTCCCGAGACCGGAAGGTGTTCTGGCGGGTTATAGTCCTCGCGAGGGGGCATGCGTAAAAAGTAGCCGCTGAGGGACCCGTTGGTGCCACGGCGACCCCATTGGATGGGGTGGCTGCCTGACCTACAGTGGTATCAGAGCCTAGCTAGAGCCTTAGGCGATGCGTAGACGGAATTAGAAGTCCGATCGAACCGAAACCCAAACCCTAAAATGCTCTCTGTACATTTTTTAAATTCGTGGTTTTTTGAGAATTAAAAATATGCAGAAAAATCAGCAGGAGAATTTAAGAATTACTGTGAAATTCGAGCGACCAATTCCTCTAAACTGCGGCGGAACCGCGGCAATAGCATGGCTATTGCGGCGGTTCCGCGGCCAAGTAGTCACATCAGGTCTTACTTTTTGCACAGTAATTCCTATAATGTGGTCCTGTATTTTCTGGGAATTTTTAATTTAAATTCTAGAGTTGAATTTTCTGGGTTGTATTGGGGATTCGATGTATCGATCGGATTGTCTAATTTTGTCAGTGTGTTTTTCCGGGTAGTTTTAGAATATGTTAAAAAGTTTGACCGGATATAAATATCCACTTTTTCCCCTGCCGGGAAATTTCCAATTGTTGGATTTTTCCGTAGTTTAACGACGTTCTAAGTAGTGCAAGTAACGCGATGGTCCCTCTAGAAGACAACAAACCTTAACTCGATTATGTGACCGTCTTGAACTACCCTTTGAACCTTCGGGTTTGGGGCAGTACGGCGTGCCACATGTGAGGTGTTGGCTTGACCCTTCTACGGCTGGACCGTTGGTACTGAGGCACGAACTGAATGTCTTTAGACTTATTTCATGTGTTGGACTGTATCGGGAAAACTTGGGTGTTCGATTATTCGATCGGAAAGTTTAACATTTTCTGTCTTATCCGGAATGTGATACAACATTTGGAATTCACAAGTAGTTATGAGATAACTGAATGAATGTTATAAATCTAGTAGTTTAGTCTCACTTGATCGGTTGCCACGGAATTTTGATGTGATCAAAAGTCCGTCGCAATCACGTAGCGTACGCGGATACTCGCCGGGTAAACTTAATAGACAGCCTCACTCCATTGCCCCGACCAAGTGACTGTAGGAGAACCCCGTCGCCGAAAGCATCCGTTCAGGTGCTCGCGGCAGCGGTGTTCCGCCTTAGTGCACTTCGTCGACGGTATCGGGGGTGCGGCCGCCTACTAAAGTTTGCGACGAGCATTCGATCTGAATGTCGGGAATCCTGTTGAATTGCCCGACTTTTATATTGAAAAGTGTTTTCGATTTTGAGACTAAAATGCGGGATTTATAATTGTTAGGCATACGATGTCTAAGGAATTCATTTGATTAGGCATGCGATATCTAAAGAGGTTGCGGATTCCAACTGTTGTAGTTTTACACTTTCTTTTCTGTGACCGTAAGTGTAATATGTGATATCGCCGGTTTCGTTGCTATATGCCAACGACAATTGGGATGCGCATATTTACTTACGTTGATGACATGTGATGTTATGTGTTGCTGGATATGTTATATTGGATCGTCGGGTTTGAATAGCCGGGGGTTTTTTATGTGAGATGAGTGTTTATTCATTTTCATTCATGTAAAAACTTGTTTGTAATATTCTTTTATTGGGGCACTTCCAGGTTGCGGAAGATGTCACCTTTTGTATATTATTTACTTTTCTGCACTAGGATAGACCCAAGGAGGGGAGCACAAGTAACCGGGTTCTGGGGTCCAGTGAGAGACCAACTCGAGGAGTCGAGTACGGGTCTCCTAACCCTAGAATTGGTAGGGTTGCTTGCCGCTCTCGTAGGGGTCTAGGGGTGTGGGATTGGCTATTCATCACGACCGTGGAATCCGTGTTTTATACTGGCTCGTATTGAAAACACGGACGTCCTAGTATATCCAATATTTCATATGTTTCTTCTGCTGTGATGTTCTGTGACAGATATTATATATAGTATATATGATATATTATATAGACGTTGCTTATATTTTACACCCGCGCTAGCCCTGCCTCGCTCTGGCGTTAGTTACCTAACCTAACGGTGCAGACGGGACATCGAGGCGAATGCGGATGGCATAAGCGTACGTTATATTTATCTGTGATGATTAGGTGGACTTAAATGATGGGATATTCATTAATGAGATTAATGAAAGAAAATAAACCTAATTGATGTTGTGGAATCGAATTTTAAAATAAAAACAGGTAGCTACAGTTCTTGCTTTGCATCGCGGTGTTCATTATAGAACATCCTGCACCTTATTCGTTGAGGAAAGGACCGAGATCCCTTCACCGGGAGTGACTCCTTTAGCAATAACTGGCAGATGCTACAACCCTCGGTTTGTCTTTGATCGCTTCTATAGTTTCCGCTTTGCACAGTGATATATATGATATATCCCGCACCTCATTCGACAAGGAAAGGGCCGACGATCCCTTCACCGGGAGTGACCCCTTTAGCAAAACTAGAAAAGCCTCGAAAACATTCCATTTAAAAAACCATTTGATTCCGCAACGAGATCAAGTTCAAAGCGTTAAAGGTTTTCATAAAAACCATTCGCAACCCTCCGTCATTTTAGGAAGTAGAGTACTTAGTATTCGTGTTACGTTTGTCGACCATAGCCGAGGCGTAGTGTGCGGTAGCTAAGTGATGTCTTCCTATACAGCATATGATGCGATTAGTTAGGACAGTCATGTGGCTTTGTTGACCTTAGCCAAGGGTCATGTGGGTGGGTCTAATTAATCACGAAATGACGGGTAGAACTTGACTAGTACCTATGATTTGTTGACCTTAGCCAAGGTCATAGGTGCTAGGGGTAAAAACCATTATCGGGAGTTTCAAGTGTTGAAATTTGCAATGAGATTGCATACCTTCTATGTGATAGTTGGATCCCGATACCCACTGCGAGTAATTGTTACTCCTGGGAGAGTTTTGCACTTTGCAATTAGCCGATCAAGTAAGTGTCTAGAAAGGTGTCAACGGGGTTACGCCTCTGGGAAAACGAGGTTTACTGTAATTAGGTCCGTGCGAAAGCACGGGGAACCTCCCTCAAAGTACCGACACTGGCCTGGCTGAAAGATTGGCGAACTTGTAGAGTGCAATTAATCCCGGCTAGTCTTTCCTTTTAAGGTTTGAAGGAAGATTTGATAAAAACAGTGAGAGCCATCCTGATTAGATAAAATATATAACAAATCTAATCTTGTAAGAGCGCACACAGAGTGTTTTCTTCTCTCTCTCTCCTGGTAGCGACCATATCAAGCCTTAATCAAGATAATTATACGGATATTGACCGAACCGGCTTATTATACTGAGCTGGGGAACGCTGGTCCCGCTCCAACTTATAATTGTTATAAGACAGAGCAAGAAATTGGGGATTACCAGAATTCCCGTGCCGCCCAAACGAAGAGAGTGCATGCTGATGCATCATCTTCGGGTGTGTTCATTACAAAGAACTGTTTCTCAGTATCCTCCACATCCTGGGTATATGATACCGGATCTGGATCCCAGATATGTAATCTGTTACATAGGGCTACAAAAAGGGTAGAAAAACTGAGAACGGGTGATAAGTTTCATGAGACAGAAAACGGGGCAAGTGTTGCAGCCAAGTCTGTTGGTCACTGTCACCCTGTATTACCAATACATTGATTCTGAACGAATGTTATTAGATACCGAACCTGATATACAAAATCATATCACTCTCTTTACAAGTAAAGAAATGATAAAATTTTGTATTGTTGGATAATGTTTTGAACATTTCCTATATCAAAAGTTGATCAGTTCAGGCACGTTATCTAAAAGCAATGATGTTCTAAATCAAAATACAGTTCCTAGTATACGGAACACACACAAGAGGAAGAGTTCAGAAATGAACGAATCATTCTTGAGGCATTGAATACTAGGTCATATCAATGCGACCCGACTGGCTGAAGTTACATTTTAGATGCATATTTAAATCAGTTTGAATTTACATCTTGTGAAACTTGCCAGTCATGTCACAAAGATAAGATGACCATAGCTCTGTTTGTTGGAAACAGAGAAAGAGTTAGTAAACTCTTAGGACTGATACATTATGATGTATGTAAGGTCTCCTGTCTACACATGCCAGGACTGGTTCTTTATACTTCATTACGTTCTCTGATGATCTCTCAAGATTCTGACATATGTTCCTGTTGAAACACAAGTCCGAACCTTTTGAGATATTCACAGAATATAAGTTAGAAGTAGAGAACCAACAACCGGGTATAAGTATTATGTCCTATGATAAGATCAGGGAGGAGAATACTTGTGCATGGCATTCCTGGACTATTCTAAAAGAAAATGAGATTCTCTCTCCGTATTACTCCTTTGAATACACCACAGCACAACGGTGTATCAGGGCGGAGCAATCGCACAATATTAGATATGGTGTGCTCTATGATGAGTATTACTGAGTTACCTATTTCCTTTTGGGGTTATGCGCTTGAGAAGCTGCGTACCTATTGAATTAGGTTCGAATCAGATCACTGCCTACCATTCCATATGAGATATGGTATGGGAAGAGCCTATCTCTTAAGTAAATTAAGATTTGGGATTGTCCGGCCTATGTCAAAAGCAAAATCCGGACAAGATCGAGGCAAGATCAGTTCTGTAGAACTGGAAAGGTTCCAGCTGTACAAAACTGCTAATGATTTGACAGAACCAAAGGATTCAATAGTTTCCGACGAACCTCAGCCTCTCCGCCGATCTGGTAGGGTTCCTCATCCGCCTGAGAGATACCTCGGTTTCTCGATGACAGTGGGAGCAAGGAATGCATCCTGAGATGATGACCCAACTAGTTTCGAGCAGGCCATCGAGAGTAGGGACTCTGTAAGAATGGCTGGATGCTTAGCGATCTGAGATGGAATCCATGTACACCAGCAAAGTATGGACTTAAGCTGCTATATCTGAAGGGTTAAATCCCCATCAGGAGCAAGTATATCTTGAGAAGATTACTTGGTGTAGATGGAAAAGTTGTAACTTTCAAAGCTAGACTTGTTAAAGGTTTTCGTCATTGACCAGGTGTGGATAATGATGAAACCTTTTCTAGGGACTATGCTTAAGTCCATCTAGATCCTACTTGCCATTGCTACATACCATGACTACGATATCTGGTGGTTGGGTGCCATGACTACTTTTCTAAATATTGATTTAGAAGAGAACGTCTATAAGAACACAGCCAGAGGGCTTCGTAAACAGTGGGAGCAGCGGAAACGTGCGCAAGTTGCTTTAGATAATGAAGCAGGCATCGCGGAGTTGGAACGTCTGTTTTGATGTGATAGTCAAAGTGTTTGACTTCATCAAAATGGTAGATGGACCTTGTATCTACAAAAGGGGCAGTAGGGAGTATGGTGGTGATCTTCGTATTGTACGTAGACAACATACTCTAGATAGGAAAAGAGTTTCCTATACTACGATCGGTCAATCTCCTATTATCACATGGATTCTCCAAATAGGATAAAGGTGATACCTTCTCGATCCTGGGGAGAATCGCTGGAAAAGTTCCAGAGTGATAAGGACGACTGAATGTCAGTCGCAGGCATTGTCTTTACCCTCAGTAAAGGGACGGTATGTTGGAAGAGTTCCAAGCTAGATACCGTGGCAAACTAGACGATAAAGGCTGGTAACATCGCTATTTAAAGATACTACCAAAGGGGTAGTTTGGGTGTATATTGGTTCATAAGATGAACGAGGTTCCTACCATTGTGTGACAATGGAAGTGAGGCTTTGGCCGTAGAACCCTGGTCCCATCAGTGACCCAGACATATTCTGAGGCAGCATCACCTGATCATGGAGATAGATGATCTCCGGGGTGATCGAGGTTAGGAGAGTAGATTAAGAGGACAACACGGCGGATCCACTCACGAAGGCTTTTTCCCAGAGAGAGACTTATATGGAATGGTTGAGTATGTGATACTGCAACCACTGCTACAGATGGCCCTAGTGCAAGTGGGAGATTGTTAGTTATATGTATGCCCTAGAGGCCATTACTGTACATTGGATGTATATTGTAGTGGATGCTGGGACATATATAGGTAGGACTTTCTTGCTCGACATGATAGTACGCTATCTGGTTGATCTTTATCTTAACATGTATATTTTCTGTCTCTCTCTGTTACATGTTGATAAAGCCTTTAGGATGTGTACTCGACTTCCAGGATTGTGATGCAGATCATACTAGTGGGGCCTGGATAGTCCATGAGTACATCCTTCAATGTTCCTAGTCGAGGGAATATCGAGACGGGGCATCGATATTCCAGAGTAGACTAGCGTATATCTTCTCGACCCATGCGATGGGCGATGGATGATCCCATATCCATTGGTGTTTGACATCGGAGATGGTATGCGGGTGCTCAGTGGAGACTGGGTACACTGAACGGACTCGCTGAGAACTCCCAGATGGTTTTATACCTCACGTCAGATGGCAGTTCTCTGGTGACACTGGTACAGCTTAGTCTGTTGACCCGAGATCGTCATAGAGTCTTGTGTGTCTCCCACTGTGCTTTGATTTCCACCCTACCACGGCTCTACTGAGCCGTGCAAACAGGTGGTTTTTGGGTACAGTCCCGATTCACATGGAGGCAATGAGCGATAGGAGGGGATTCGTCTCTCCCGGTATTGGGCGTTGATGTTGCGCTATGCTCGACTGGCCATAACAGGAAATCCCTGGCCAGGGTTGCAGTGACCTACTGGTAAGTGTTATCAGTAGTTTCACACATGTCATGGACTTCATGTCGGCATGACTTATCGAGCTACTGGGGTCTGACGTTTACCACCCCTAGGCGAGATATGCGGCATATCAGACGAACAGACCGGACTGTACGGTAAGTGTTACTGGTTGGATTCACAGGAGTGTGAGCGGGCTTGCTCGTCGATCTTCTGATCGCTCAATACCCGGGTGGCCGTTACGTTTAGCAGACCGCTTGCGGCTTGTGGGTGTTTGATATGATCATCACCTGCTGCCGGCGTATTGACGAGTCTTTAGAGTCCTACACAGAGGTTTCCTGGCTCAAGCGAAACGAAATAGGAGCGCATATGAGATATGTGCGGGACCGAGAATAATGCGTGTATGTGATACCGTATTTCATTCTCGCGATGAATGTGTCGAATGGTTGTATGCGATATAACCTAGTTATCGAATCAAGGATTGACTCGATAAGCCGATACATTGGATACTAGCCGGTTATATGCGACATGACCGGGTCATTGAATCAAGTGTTGATTTAATGATTTAATGTATAATTATATATTTGATATATTACTTTGCATTAACTAGTATTGGTTCACTTTAAATGGATTTTCTCACTTGAATTGTGCAAGTTGTATATGTGATATACATTTGTGCACATGATTGTATCATGTTTGATGATACATGCTTACTTGGTTAAGTGTAAAGAATTAAACCATGGTTAAACTAATGATTAGGGTTTTGTTTTTTCATTTACTTATTTATCTATTTATTTATCTTATTCATTTTGGAAAAGAGAAAGTTGAATGGTGGCTTTATTTGTTTTTAGTTGAACATTCATGAAACTTTGACTAAGTCACCATTCTTGTCTCATGCTTAACCCTAACCATATGAACTAACCATAGTACATTCTCTACACTTAACCAAGGGTTAGTAAATGATAAGTATTGATTTATTTATCTAATTTATTCAACACTTATCATATCTTTTTCTTCTTCTTCTTCATGAGCAAGAAAAAGAAAAGCTTTCTACACCAATGGCAACTTGAGAAATCAAGTGAGAAATCCAATTCTAAAATGAACCCACCTCCTATTTCTTCATCCTCTACCTCTTGCCAAGTAGTATAGGGTGTTTCTTTCACAAGTTTTTATGGCTTGGTGAAGTTGGAGCTTGATCTTGTGATGCCTCGACGTAGATCATCTTCGGCATCGAAGCCGACGACCAAGCCCGCCCATTTTTTCGATGGAGCCGATGCTAGAGTCCGGGATTCAATTTGGATAGCGGAGGGACATCGTCGCGGAGCTCAGGAAGTGGTGGATCGGATCTACAAAGGTTGTAGCTCCTTTCCTTTAGCATTTAATTCGTTTACATGCTTGCATCGCCTATATATCTAGTTAACGATCCGTATTAGGGTTTGTAGGCACTTGTAAAATTTGAATTAGCCATGTTTGATCACTTGTGAGACTTCATTAGTGTGCCTAGGAACCCTACACCGTGGACCACGGCTAAAGTCAATCCTGACCCCGCGGGAAGCATCCAGAGCGGAACTTGGTCCTTGCGGAACACGGCTAATATCAATCCTGACCACGTGGGAAGCGTCCAGAGAAAATCCTGGTCTAGTGGAACATGGCTAATGTCAATCCTGACCCCGTGGGAAGCGTCCAGAGCAGATCCTGGTCCTTGCGGAACACGGTTAATGTCAATCCTGACCCCGTGGGAAGAACCTAGAGCAAATCCTGGTTTCGTAGAACACGGCTTATGTCAATCCTGACCCCGTAGGAAGCGTCCAGAGCGGATCCTGGTCCTTGTGGAACACGGCTTATGTCAATCCTGACCCCGTGGGAAGTATCCAGAGCAAATCCTGGTCTAATGGAACACGGCTTATGTCAATCTTGACCCCGTAGGAAGCATCCAGAGCGGATCCTGGTCCTTGCGGAACACGGCTAATGTCAATCCTGACCCCGTGGGAAACATCCAGAGCAAATCCTTGTCTAGTGGAACACGGCTTATGTCAATCCTGACCCCGTAGGAAGCATCCAGAACGGATCCTGGTCCTTCCGTAACATGGCTTATGTCAATCCTGACCTCGTAGGAAGCGTCAAAAGCAGATCCTGGTCCTTGCGGAACACGGCTAATGTCAATCCTGACCCCATGGGAAGCATCCAGAGAAAATCCTGGTCTAGTGGAACACGGCTTATGTCAATCCTGACCCCGTGGGAAGCGTCCAGAGCGGATCCTGGTTCTTGCGGAACATGGCTAATGTCAATCCTGACCCCGTGGGAAGCGTCTAGAGCAAATCCTGGTTTCGCGGAATACGGCAAATGTCAATCCTGACCCGTGGGAAGCATCCAGAGCAAATCCTGGTTTCGTGGAACACGACTTATGTCAATCCAGACCCCGTGGGAAGCGTCTAGAGCGGATCCTGGTCCTTGCGAAACACGGATTATGTCAATCCTGACCCCGTGGGAAGCATCCAGAGCAAATCCTGGTCCTTATAGAACTTGGCTTATGTCAATCCTGACCCCGTGGGTGTTGGAGATAGTGCCCTCAAAGTCAATTATTGGATCGCAGGTACGTGATTGCAATGATTGAGGCAGGACCTATACCGATATGACAGTCTTGCTCAAGATGATAGTATGCTATCTGGTTTGTCTTTATCATCGTATACATGCTTTAGTTCGCTATTGCATGATGATAGAGCCCATAGGATTCTTGCTTGACTACCAGCAGTACGATGGCGAACATATACGTGGGAGCTGGGGTCTGTAAGCACATCCTTAAAGTGTTCCTAGTCGTGGGAGTTTCGAGACAGGGCATTGATACTCCAGAGTAGACTAATATATACAGTCGAGACCCCGACGAGGGGCGATGTCCGGTCTCACAAGCTATTGGTGTCAGTAGGATCACCTAAGATGTATACAGGTGCTCATTGGGTTATGAGTACACCGGACATGACTCGCCGGGAACATGCTAGTTGGTATTATACATATCGTCAGATCGCAGTTCCCTGGTGACATGTGTACAGGTTAGTTCATCGACCTGAGATCGTCATTTGTCTTATGTGAGTTCCCACTGTGCTTAGATTACTACCCTACCACGCTCAAAGGAGTTGTGCAAACAGGTTTTAGTTGGGTACAGTCCCGAGCCACATTGGAGGCAAGTGAGCGGATCGGCAGGAGATTCGTCTCTCCCGGTATTGGGGGTGAGATCGCGCTGTGTCTAGGAGAGCCATTACATAAAGACCTCAGCCGAGGTAGGAGATTTACTGGTAGGTACTCCAGTAGTATCTCAGGGTGTTCTGGGCCACTCTCTGACACGACTTATACTGCTATTGGGGGTCTGACGTTACCAGCCCCTAGGCCGATATGCGATACTCATAGACGAACGGACCGGACTGTATGTATATTGTCACTGTTAGGCTCAGTAGGATTTATGGATGAGTTCGCTCGTCAGCTTCCCTTCCAATCAATACATAGGCAAACCGTTACGTACAGCTTGTACCTCTGACGTGCTAGAGATTATACCCAGTGCCAGTATGTTGATGAGTCATTAGAGTCCCCCACAGACACTTTCCCAAGTTCGGGCGAAACGTTGTAGAGGCCGTATGGTTTTATGGCAGGGTTCGGAAAATGCACGTGCGTTTTCGCACGTGTCATTTTTCGGGCAGATAATGCTGGTAGGCTTTAGTTTAAGCCGGAACCCAGTATTATACTGTGTAGATATAATATCTTTGTCTCAGTTGCATTTGTATTCGGTCATAATACAAATGCGGGTATGTTTATACCATTACGGGGTTATCCTGAAATTCGTTTCAGGATTACTTTTGGAAGTTGCCAGTTTCCAGTTTTCTATCGCCCGTCTTTTAACATTCGGTTAAAGACGGATTTATCTTTTCTTGATGAGGGTGAGTCGTACTTCTAGAAGGTTCTAGATGGTGACTAGGATGGTAAGGTGGCTTTGTTCATTAATTGGTCATTTAATGTTATGATGACTAGAGTTTAAGGTTCATTGTATGCATTGATTATGTTCATACTAGGTGTCATGGTGATTCATCATCTCATTTAATCTTGTAGTCACCTCCTAGCTCCTACACTCACCTCCCTCCTCTCCTATAAGTGGCCGGCCTCCCCCTTGGTGTAGAATCATGGTTGCTAGAAAAAGATTGATATTGTTTTAGACTCATGGAAATTAGATAAGCCTCATTTCTCATTTCACCCGATTCCAAAAGGCAATTTCATTAACCGTTCGTCCATAGCCTTGGACGTAATGAGACAAAATGTTCTACTCATTCTCTATTTCATCTTGGTCGTCTCTTTTAGCAAACTTGACGATCGAGTTGCCTCGATTCAGAGACGGGAGCCCGTTTAAAGATCCGTCGACATGGTGCCACCTGGACGAGAAGACTGGAGATTCAGGAGATCGGAGCAGCCGCAACAAGCGTGGGATGATGGTTGAAGACCGAAGGACTCGGATCGTTCGGTATAACTTTTCTACCCACTTTGTAGTTTGTTAGTTTAGCTTTAATGGCAGATCCGGGTTATAGTACGCGATAGCGCCAGTTGTAAAAAGTTTTTGTTCCGCATTTGGCGTCTGTTAGACAGCCGGGGCGCTACCGTGGACTTACAGTGGTATCAGAGCCTCACCATTAAGCTATACTAAGTTGTGCTGATGTGTTTAAAACATCGATCGAACGAATTTCCGAAATCGCAATTTTCTGGCACACAGGTTTCTGTCGATTTTTAAAAGGTTCTAAAAATTATTTTACATATAGCAGAAAACTGTGCAGGGTTATTTCAGCTTTGTGGAAAAATTTGGGCACGTGATCCCACTAAGCCACCGCGGATCCACGATCAAACCTAGGGTTTGACCGCGGAACTGCGGCGCTTTAGTGGGAACAATGAACCAAATTTTTCCAGAGAGCCTATTTTTGGAAATTGTGGTTTTTAATACTGTTCTTTTGGGCCCAGGTTTTGTTACTGTACAGCAGATGTACGTGGGGCCCACTTCGAGAAATTTAGTCGATCAAAATTTTAAATTTGTTAGTATGCAGTATTTACATTATATCTCCGACCGGGAATGTCATTTGATCGGTAAACCGCGTCTGATTGCTATAGTTCTTTTAGACGGGTTTGCGAACGTGGCATTCGCGTTGATGTTCTGTGTTGTGCTGTATTGTTGCGGATATGTCGTGGTGGATAGTAGAGTGCAATGATAGTGCAGTTTGGATTTATTTGTACATTTGATATTGCGGGGCGAGCGTTCAACATGTGGACTGCCGTCACTGCCTGTTGTATAATATTCTTTTTGGGACACGACCGGGTTGAGATCGATGTACCCATTATACATATTTTTATTTCTGTACTAAGTTTATCCCGCGAAGGAGTGCATGGATGGCCGGGTTCTGGAGGGCAACGGGTCCGCATATCATGGCTTTGAGAGGCAGAGGGGCCCCACTCTAAAATTGGCAGACTATTCGCTGCACTCGTAGGGGGTACAGGTTGACCCAAGGAGGGGTGCTCAATTTACCGGATTCCGTGAAGTGCCGGGTGTTCCATTCACTATGTTGTGGGGACTACCTCGCTTCAGGTTTTGGCGGGTAATTTGCCGCACCCGTAGGGGTCTAGATTTCATTGCACAGGCTATCCATACGACCAGGGGAACGTCAGGTTTCAGTAGCGGCTCTGTGAAACCCGGGGATCCCAGATTATCTGTATTGTTCTGTGATGCTTATTACTTTTCTGTAATGTTGCATATTATCACGCCTTGAGCGATTAATGTATATTGGTATATATACTATTAGATGTTGTATTTGTTTTATACCCGTGCTAGTCCAGCCCCCGCTCTGTCGTTAGTTAAGTAACCTAACGGGTGATGACGGGACCTAGTGACGAATGCGGATGGCATATACGTACATTTTATTTTCGTTCTTTTCTGGTGTGATTGATTGATGGGACTGCATTGATTCTTATTAATGCAAGGATAAAACAAACCTATATTTGATGTTGTTGGAACAAATTTTAAAAAGGTATTATTACAAAGATGTTTACTTTTGTTTTGCATAGTTATATTCAGTTAGAATATCCCGAACCTCATTCGACGAGGTAAGGGCCGAGATCCCTTCACCAGGAGAGACCCCTTGGGCAAAAGTTTGCGTCAGGGTAATAACTTCAATATAGTCGATTACAAGTTGCTTTGCATCGCGGTATTCAGTTGAAATATCCTGCACCTCATTCCACGAGGAAAGAGCCGAGATCCCTTCACCGGGAGTGACCTCTTTAGCAAAGGTTTTTTGTCACTATATTTTTTTATAAAAAAGCTATCAGTTTCCTTCAACGAGATCAAGTTCATTACGTTAAAGGTTTTTTCGCCAAAAACCAGCCGTAGCCCTCCGTCATTTCTTTTGGGTATTCAGTAGTATTCAAGCTATGTATTTTGACCTTCGCCAAGGCATAGTGTTTGGTAGCTGCTGGGTATTCATTTGTTGCATAGATAGATGAGTTGGTTTGGGACAGTCGTTCTGCCATTTTGACCTTCGCTAAGGGCATGTGCGGGTGGGTTCAAATTGACCTGGACAATGACGGGTAGAACTTGGCATGTGACTTATGACATTTTGACCTTCGCCAAGGCCATAAGAGCATGGGGCAAAAATCACATCGGGAATTTCAAACATACAGGAAACTTGCCAGGCATGCGCATACCTTCTGGAGTGTGATAACTTGAGTGGCTTCCATCAAGTTATCATGCGATGATAGTTGGATCCCGATTCTCACTGATGAGTTAGTTTGCTCTTCGGGTGATCCCGACTAATTCTTCTTTCAGGTTTGGAGGAGAATTTGAGATTACAGTAGGAGGTTTACTGATTAGATAAAGTGATAACCATTCTGATCTAGGGTAGAGTACACGCAGAGTGTTTCTTTTCTCTCTCTCTCTCTCTCTTTGTCAGCGACTTTTGACCGACCCTAGACTATGACTCAGTGACCAAGTTGACCGAACCTTCTTAAAATACTGGCCTTTGGATTGTCTATAGTTGCATAAGTCATTGCCGCTCCTTCTTTTACCCTTTGCATTTCTCAGAACACCCCGTATTATTACGGTTATCCACTTCCATTGGATAGATCCATCGTATGGTTATATACGAACTCAAAGGGACTTCTTCGAGGATGGATCCAGGTTCAGGAGAAATAGAATTAGTTTATTCAGTTGTCTTTTATTATCACCTTCTCTCAGGTTGCGAGGGCTCCTTGGTTTAGGAGAGTACACCTATTACGCTTATTGGATAGTCTTATTCCAAACCATAGGCAGGTGCCGAAAGGTAGGGAATGAAGAAAACCAATTAGCCTAAGTAGGGTGTGCAGAAGGTAATATGTAAAAACAAAATAAAGGGATTAGAAAGAGGGCAAAGTAAATTGCGACTGTTATCATTCACGACCAAACCGCGTACTTCATCGCCACTCCTAATTTTACCTTTTCTTTTTCCCAGTTCGGGAGAAATAGAATAAGGTTTTATTCAGTAGTCTTTTATCATCACCTTCTCTCAAGTTGCGAGTACTCCTAGGATTAGGAGAGTACACCTATTATGCTTACTGGATAGTCTTCTTCTAAACCATAGGCTTGTGCCGAACGGTAGGGAAGGAAGAAAACCATTTAGCCTAACGATAATGTACAGAAGGTAACGACTAAAGACAAATAAAGGGATTTGGAGAGATGGCAAAGAAATATACGGTTATAGTCATGAATTGGAATATGGAAGAGGCATTACTAGGAATACCAGGATACCCCTACAAAACATTTTCATGTTTCAGTATATTGTTAAAGGAAAACTGATTTCCCGATTAGATACTTACTCCAGGGTATGTATTTACCAGGTTTCCATTCTCATATCTGTATGGTTTTACAGATGATGAGTGGGAGTAAGTTATTGGGAATTAAGGTGATCATCCTCATTATATCGGAATTCGTTGTAATTGGTGATATTTGAGGAAATCGCCTGGGTACAGTTTTCAACCTACGATGCACAGGTTTTGAGTTATTAAACTCAGGAGACTTATAACAGAGTATTGTATGTTGTCCAGTGTCCATCAGGACAAAGGGGTAGGTCCTCATACTATGTTCTGTTTACTTATGACTTCTCTAGTTTTTAGACAAGTGTTTCATAGAAATACAATGTCTAAGTTATGAGAAGTTATGTGTATAAGAATAAAGTAGAGAACCAGATATCACAAGTATCGGGATTCTTCAAAGAGATTGAAGATATAGATACTTGTGATTGGTATTCAGATGATAGTAATGGTTTTAAAAAACTTCTTTCTCTTTCAGGTTACTCATAATTGGATGAATTCCTAAGTTGAGTAATACTGATTAGCCTCTCTCCATTAAGTTGATATGCACTGGAGACAGCTGCATGTTTTTGAATCTGGTTCCAATTAAATTAGTGCCTCTATTTCTATATTGTATATAGAATGGTTCATATCTTAACGATGTTAAGATACGGGGAGTTGTCCAGCTTATGCTTAAAACCAGACACTGGATAACTCAAGGCACGTTTCTGTAATGGCTGTTTATGGGTTGACCCTGGGTTTGACGAGGGTTGACATTTCTACCATCTGGAAGATCAATAGTGATATTGTTCTTGACTCGCCACAGTTTTAATAAAATGGATTTTTGTCAGAAAACAGTAGTGGGAGTATGGTAGAACTGGAAGTGATTTCAGAACCGCAAACGATTACGGAAAATTTAATAGGACCTATATATTCAATCAGGTTTGACATTCCAATAGCCACTCCGCAGATATGGTGGGTAACCTCAGACACCCGAGAGGTACTCCGGTAGCCTCAAGGACGGTGACAGGGAGGTTCTTGTTTACCCAGACTTGACTCTACTATTGTTCCAGACTATGAGACCCGGCAAGAGGATAAGTATAACGTCGTTCTAAACTAGCTTTAGAAGTGTATATGATGGCGATCATATACGTGGGAGCTGGGGTCTATAAGCACATCCTTAAAGTGTCCCTAGTCGTGGGAGTTTCGAGACAGGGCATCGATACTCCAGAGTAGACTAATGTATACAGTCGAGACCCCGACGAGGGGCGATGTCCGGTCTCACAAGCCATTGGTGTCAGTAGGATCACCTAAGATGTATACAGGTGCTCATTGGGTTATGAGTACACCGGACAGGACTCGCCGGGAACATGCTAGTTGGTATTATACATATCGTCAGATCGCAGTTCCCTGGTGACATGTGTACAGGTTAGTTCATCGACCTGAGATCGTCATTTGTCTCATGTGAGTTCCCACTATGCTTAGATTACTACCCTACCACGCTCAAAGGAGTTGTGCAAACAGGTTTTAGTTGGGTACAGTCCCGAACCACATTGGAGGCAAGTGAGCGGATCGGCAGGGGATTCGTCTCTCCCGGTATTGGGGGTGAGATCGCGCTGTGTCTAGGAGAGCCATTACACAAAGCCCTCGGCCGAGGCAGGAAATTTACTGGTAGGTACTCCAGTAGTATCTCAGGGTGTTCTGGGCCACTCTCTGACACGACTTATACTACTATTAGGGGTCTGGCGTTACCAGCCCCTAGGCCGATATGCGATACTTATAGACGAACGGACCGGACTGTATGTATATTGTCACTGTTAGGCTCAGTAGGGTTTATGGATGAGTTCGCTCGTCGGCTTCCCTTCCAATCAATACATAGACAAACCGTTACGTACAGCTTGTACCTCTGACGTGCTAGAGGTTATACCCAGTGCCAGTGTGTTGATGAGTTATTAGAGTCCCCCACAGACACTTTCCCAAGTTCGGGCGAAACGTTGTAGAGGCCGTATGGTTTTATGGCAGGGTTCGGAAAATGCATGTGCGTTTTCGCACGTGTCATTTTTCGGGCAGATAATGCTGGTAGGCTTTGGTTTAAGCCGGAACCCAGTATTATACTGTGTAGATATAATATCTTTGTCTCAGTTGCATTTTTATTCGTTCGTAATACAAATGCGGGTATGTTTATACCATTACGGGGTTATCCTGAAATTCGTTTCAGGATTACTTTTGGAAGTTGCCAGTTTCCAGTTTTCTATCGCCCGTCTTTTAACATTCGGTTAAAGACGGATTTATCTTTTCTTGATGAGGGTGAGTCGTGCTTCTAGAAGGTTCTAGATGGTGACTAGGATGGTGAGATGGCTTTGTTCATTAATTGGTCATTTAATGTTATGATGACTAGGGTTTAAGGTTCATTGTATGCATTGATTATGTTCATACTAGGTGTCATGGTGATTCATCATCTCATTTAATCTTGTGGTCACCTCCTAGCTCCTACACTCACCTCCCTCCTCTCCTATAAGTGGCCGGCCTCCCCCTTGGTGTAGAATCATGGTTGCTAGAAAAAGATTGATATTGTTTTGGACTCATGGAAATTAGATAAGCCTCATTTCTCATTTCACCCGATTCCAAAAGGCAACTTCATTAACCGTTCGTCCATAGCCTTGGACGTAACGAGGCAAAGTGTTCTACCCATTCTCTACTTCATCTTGGTCGTCTCTTTTAGCAAACTTGACGATCGGGTTGCCTCAGTTCAGAGGCGGGAGCCCGTTTAAAGATCCGTCGACGTGGTGCCACCTGGACGAGAAGACTGGAGATTCAGGAGATCGGAGCAGCCGCAACAAGCGTGGGATGATGGTTGAAGACCGAAGGACTCGGATCGTTCGGTATAACCTTTCTACCCACTTTGTAGTTTGTTAGTTTAGCTTTAATGGCAGATCCGGGTTATAGTACGCGATAGCGCCAGTTGTAAAAAGTTTTTGTTCCGCATTTGGCGTCTGTTAGACGGCCGGGGCGCTACCATGGACTTACAGTGGGAAGCATCCAGAGCAAATCCTGGTCTAGTGGAATACGGCTAATGTCAATGCTGACCCCGTGGGAAGCGTCCAGAGCGGATCTTGGTCCTTGCGGAACACGGCTAATATCAATCCTGACCCGTGGGAAGCATCCAGAGCAAATCCTGGTTTCCTGGAACACGGCTTATGTCAATCCTGACCCCGTAGGAAACGTCCAGAGTGGATCCTGGTCCTTGTGGAACACGGCTAATGTCAATTTTGACCCCGTGGGAAGCATCCAGACCAAATCCTGGTCTAGTGGAACACGACTTATGTCAATCCTAACCCCATGAGAAACGTCCAGAGCGGAACCTGGTCCTTGCGGAACACGGCCAATGTCAATCCTGACCCTGTGGGAAGCGTCCAGAGCAAATTCTGGTCTAGTAGAACACGGCTTATGTCAATCCTGACCCCATGGGAAGCATCCAAAGCGGATCCTGGTCCTTACGGAACACGGCTAATGTCAATCCTGACCCCATGGGAAGCATCCAGAGCAAATCCTGGTCTAGTGGAACACGGCTTATATCAATCCTGACCCCATGAGAAACATCCAGAGCGGATCCCGGTCCTTGCGGAACACGGCTAATGTCAATCTTGACCCTGTGGGAAGCATCCAGACCAAATCCCTGGTTTCGTGGAACACGGCTTATGTCAATCCTGACCCCGTGGGAAGCGTCCTGAGCGAATCCTGGTCCCGTTGACCGCGGTTAAAGTCAATCCTGACCCCGTGGGAAACATCCAGAGCAACCCCTGACTCCGTGAAATGCGGATTATGTCAACCCCATCAATCACTTACAGGTCCTCTCGACTCATAAGGAAGAAAACTCTCTTGTAAAATCCTTACGACTTATAAGAGAACACACACTTAGGAATCCTCACGATTCCTAAGGAGAAAATACACCTGTGAGATCCTCTCGACTTGAAGGGAGAAAAGACTTTATGAGACCCTCATGGCTCATAAAGTTGAGAAACCTTAGGCAGCAGATCTGAACCTGCTACCTAAGCCATCGCTACCTCTCAAAGAGTTCAAGATGGAAGGCTCTCTATCATCTACAGGCTACGCTTACTAAAGTAACATGCCGACAATAAAGAAAAGAGAAGAAAGCGACAGTGAAGAGCACATATGATTTATATTCAGTTAAGTGTTCAAGGCATACCCATTCATGCATGCGCAAAAAAGTTTGACGTATAAAATAAACACATGGAAATGAAAAAGCTTGCTATTCATACTTCAGAAAATGCCTACACTGAGGAAAACAATAAACAAAAACATAATTAGAATGTTTACAAAAGCACATCGGATCCAGGACATGGATTGAGAAATTCAAAGGTGAGGCCGTCTAAAATTTTGCGGGCCTCTCGGATCATCTTCATATGCATCCTTTCACGATCACAAGCATCAGGATCTTCACTGATTTCCTCCACCCTTCGATAGGCGGCAAGTATCGTCGCCTGCTGAAAAGCTTGATGTAGGATATCAATAAGGTTGTCTCGCCTTTTATTTGAAATTAGGCCAATCAGATACACCGAGTGCACCTTATCTTCGGCGGCGTCCAATGCCTTAAGCGGCATGCCAGCATAAAATAGAGGAAGTGCTCCCCAGATCGCTGCCACAATAACCTTCAAGAGAGAGGAACGACGAGGAAGCATTCGACCATTGTATGCATCAAAACGACCCATAATTTCATCACACTGGGCGTTTGTGAATTCTTGGTTTTAGGAACGGCCGAGTGCGCGAATGTCCCCGTAAGAAATAATCTCGTCGAGATCATACATATGAGCGTCTATAACGTCTGAAAAAAGAAAATCAGTGAGAGTTGGTGGACAGACTGATTAAGAAAAGCTTATTGGAGCAGATACGGGATTTAAACGATTCTTGATATCCCCAAGATGGGGATAAGTGCTAATTAAATCACCCGATGAATTTAATTCTGGGCAAGTAAGGAAGAAATCTTAAAAAGGATTTCGTATTTACTAAAAAAGGTCCCTCGGGCCGAGGAGTTACACTCCTCGAGAGCAATACTCTGCAGACAGGAGTGACACCTATCAAAGTCAATTATGAAGGGAATTAAAAATTCCCCGAGACTTATAAGAGCCATGCTCTGCGAAGAAAATGAAGTAACTCATCGGGAACCCTAAAAACAAAGCTTTAAATGAATTTGAAATTCCGTGATCTTTAATGACCCATGAACAAACCCTTAAGAATCCTTCAAGACAGATCGATAAATCTACATGACTTGAAAGAGCAAAGCTCTGTTGAGGAACCCTAAAATTTTTTTCTTAAGATCTATGATCTGAGAAGAGCAAAGCTCTATTAATAAAGTTCAAATCTTACCAAAAAAATTTTTTGGCAGAGTTTTAACTCTTGAAAATTCTTAAAATAAAGAGCTATGCTCTGCAGGAGAATAAAAATTCTTAGAAAGAAGAAGATGAATAGAAATCATCTCAAGGGCCAAGGGTCTTATTTATAGGCATTAAGAGTCGTTTCAACTTCCAAAAGTTGATCCAACGGCGGAGATGCTACCACCGCTGCACTCACGTGAGGGCCACGTAAGCGCAACAGTGGAGGGCATTTGTTTCCCCAATCAGAGCAAAGCTCTGTTCAAATTCTGAGGTTTGAAACGAAGCAAAGCTTTGTGAAAAGCGCTAGCATTAAATGCGCCAGCACTAAGAGTCAAAGACTCTTAAACGACAAGAGCGCTTCACTCTCGCAAGGATTACTTGCGCCTGTTTATAACAGTGTAAGTTCTATAGTGCATATGCGCCTGATAGAGGAAGAACAAAAGAATTAAAATAAAAGGAACACTTGACAGATAATGACAAAAAGAAAGAAAACACTTAATTAAACATTTTATTGCAATGGAAAAAGATCGCCAAACATGGGATCAAAAGTATAGGGATTTACAAACATATAGATAAAATTATCTAGTTCCCTCTCTATCTTTTCCACCATGTCAAAGCGACGATCTTCGCGAGGAGTAGCTACCCATCGGTCAGCACCGCATTCACTAGCAAAAGCAGAGATGACGGCCCGATGAGCCCGTATTTGGCTCAGCAACTGAACAGAGCAATCCGTAAGGGTTTTGGTGATCAAGTGCGCCTCGAAGAAGCACTCGATCTTGTCTTCAGCAGTATCGAGCATTGCTGGGGTCATCTCCGCCGGAGGAGGAGGAATATCGGCGAGCACGGACATGAGGATCATCCGAAGCCAAATAGAGTTGGGTGGGAGAGGAGATCATACACAAGTCAAGAGCTCGTACAGCGCTGCATCGCATTGGTCATCCGTAAGAACAAGATTCACCAAGCGCGCAGCGAAGCGAGGAACAATGTCCTGAATGGGCACTTCCTATGGTTGTCGACGAGCATGCGGGCGGTTACAAGCCATAGTTAAGATGGTTCTCTAGAAATGAGAAAAGAAAGAAGTATTGCTTCAGATTATAAAGACTAGGCATAGAAAATTTTGTGCATAATGGAGCTATTTCCAAGATTCAGGAAATGTAAGTTCTGGGGAATATAAGTTTGACTTAAAAGGAAAGTGAAAAGACACCTTCAATAATAAAGCTGCGCTTCATAAAAGCGCTAGCGCCAAGCAGCGCCAACGCTGAGGAGTCAAAAACTTTGACTAGCGCATCACGTGCAAAGCACGTGTGCGCTTGCGCTAGGTTAGCTGTGCTCTAAGCAGTGCACCACGTGCAAAGCATGGGTGTGTTAGCGCTAAGTGCGCTGCACTCTAAGCAGCGCACCGCGTGCAAAGCATGGGTGCGCTAACGCTGGAACTAAAAGCTGCCCACCGTCGGATCCAAAATCCAATGATAATGATAAATCATTAATTAATCAGAATTAAATTCTGTTAAGGAAAGATTCTTCAAAAATTTTCTAAATAACAAGATTGCGCTCTGTAAATCAGAGCACCGTTGGATCAATGATCCAGTGGTGATTAAAAATCACCAAAATACAGAATAAATTCCGTATGGAAAAGATTTCCCAATCTTTTTAATAACAAGAAGATTACCTTCGGTAAATCAGAAGCCCTTGGATCAAAGATCCAACGATGGGAAATTCCCCAAATCAATTGGAGAAAAGATCTCCCTAACTGATTGAACTGATCAGCTTGCCCTATAAAAAGGCCCCTAAATTTAAAGTCTCAAAAAAAAAGAGAAGATATACATAAGCATAGAGAGGAACCCCCTCAGAAGCTTTGAGAAAATCTCAGAAAGAAGAGCCAATCTCTCGATAGAAGAACTTCTTTTCTTCAAGGTAAAAAAACAGAGAGATGAAATCATCTCATAATTAAAAAGAAGAATTCACTTCTTTCTTTAAGATCATAGATCTACAAGACCAAGGTCTTTTACAAAAAGATCAAAAGATCTCATCATAAAATAAAAGAAGAATTTACTTCTTTCTCACAGATCATGGATCTATAAAACTAAAGTCTTTCTCAAAGAGATCATGAACATCTCATTATAAGAAAAGGGGGGAGAATAATTCAATTCTCTTAAGGATCACAGATCCATAAAGGCAAAGCCTTTCATCAATATAAGAGATCAAAACATCTCCTGTGAAGCTAAGAACTTTATTCTTAGATCTATGAAACAAAGTCTCTTAAAAGAGGATTCAATTCTCAGTGCATAGCGCTGCCTAAAAGAGCCTTAGCGCTCCATATTAAAAAAAGTGCTTTAGCGCACCAGAACTAGCGCACAGCGCTATATAAAAGAGCCTTAGCACTCCATATTAAAAAGAAGTATCTCAGCGCTCCTGATCTGGCGCAAGATGCCGAGCGCACTACGTGTCCCTCACGTGTGCGCCACTTAGCAGTTAGCGCAATGCGCTCATTAACTACGCCGCTCATTAACTGGCGCTAGCGCCAAGCACAACACGTGTCCCTCATGTGTGCGCTATTTGGCAGAAGCGCACTGCGCTCTTTGACTGGCGCAAAGCGCCAAGCGCACCATGTATTGCGCTGATAGAACATAAATTGTTCTTTAATAAGCCCAGAGCTATGATGAATGCTCAGCATTTAATAAAAGACAAAATATTGTCAGAATGCAAGTCAATGCTCAGCATTATTAAAAGGAGCCAAGCCCAAACAAATGTTTAAAAGCCCAAAATAAATGTTAAACATTTTAACTTGATTGGACTTAGCCCAAGATTGGCCATAAGTCCTCAATTCTGATTAATTGAGCCCATATGCTCATAAATCCTTGATCTTAGTCCCAAATTGGACTACAGATCCCAACCAACATTGGTTCAAGGGTACATCTCTTTACTCCTCTGATATTTGTCGTTGTAATCCTTCAACATTTTCAGAGAGGTGACGGGTCCCGACAACCAAACATTCCATGGACGGTGGGGTCCTTAAACTCATGGACTATGATTTCCTTAAACTTTATAGACTATGACGTCTTTAAACTGGACTGTGGGGTCCTTAAACCCATGGACTATGATGTCTTTAATCTTGGACTGTGGGGTTCTTAAGCCCAAGGACTATGATGTGTTAGTTGTATGTATGCCCTAGAGGCCATTACTGTACATACGATGTATATTGTAGTGGATGCTAGGACATATATAGGGAGGACTTTCTTGCTCGACATGATAGTATGCTATCTGGTTGTACTTTATCTTAACATGTACTCTGATTGTCTCTATATTACATGTTGATAAAGCCCTTAGGATATGTACTCGACTACTGGGACTATGATGAGATCATACTAGTGGGGCCACGGTAGTCGAAGAGTACATCCTATAACTGTTCCTAGTCGAGGGTGTATCGAGACAGGGCATCGATACACCAGAGTAGACTAGCGTATACGCATCTTGACCCATATGATGGGCGATGGATGATCCCATATCCATCGGTGTTTGACATCAAGGATGGTGTATGGGTGCTCAGTGGAGACTGGGTACACTGGACGGACTCGCCGAGAACTCCCAGATGGTATTATACCATACGTCAGATGGCAGTTCTCCGGTGACACTGGTACAGAGTAGTCTGTTGACCCGAGATCGTCATAGAGTCTTGTGTGGTTCCCACTGTGCTTTGATTTCCATCATACCACGTCCAAGAGGGCGTGCAAAAAGGTGGCTTTTGGGTACAGTCCCGAATCACATGGAGGCAATGAGCGATAGGAGGGGATTCGTCTCTCCCGGTATAGGGAGTTGATGTTGTGCTGTGTTCGATTGGCTATAACCGGAAATCCCTGGCCAGGGTTGCTGAGATTTACTGGTAAGTGTTATCAGTAGTTTCTCGAACTGTTATAGACCTCATATCGACACGACTTATCGAGCTACTGGGGTCTGACGTTTACCACCCCTAGGCGAGATATGCAACATATCAGACGACGAGACCGGACTGTACGGGAGTGTTACTGTTTGGATTCGCAGGAGAAATTACAGGCTTTCTTGTTGATCTTCTGAGCGCTCAATACCTGGGTAGCTGTTACGTTTAGCTGACCGCTTGCAGCTTGTGGGTGTTTGATATGATCATCACCTACTGCCGGCGTATTGACGATTCTTTAGAGTCCTACACAGAGGTTTCTTGGCTCAGGCAAAACGGAGTAGGAGCACATATATGATATGTGCGGGACCGAGGATAATGCGATATATGATACCGTATTATATTCTCGCGATATTTGATATCAGCCGGGTCGTCGGATCAAGTGTTGATTCGATGAATCGGTACGGATAAATATTAGTCGGTTATATGCGATATAGCCGGATTGTCGGATCAAGTGTTGATTCGATAATTTAATGTATAATAATATATTTGATATATTAAATTACATTAACTAATATTTGCTCACTAAAAGATTCTTTTTCTCACTCGGGTAATACATTGATATATATGCGATATATGTTAATTGTATTATTTTATTTGATTACAATAAATATTATATATGTGATATATAATATTGTAACATGATATGATAACTAATGCAACATGTTTAGTAAAGATTAATCATGATTAGGGTTTGGATTAGGGTTAAACTTTCTAGATGTTTCTAGAAGGTTTTCTTTTTGTTTTGTGAAAGATATTTGTGTGTGACTCATGCTTTAACCAAACCCAAACCCTAACCCTAGTTAATTCTCTACAAGAGTTAGCTTGACCATGGTTGCATTATCTATCATATTATTTCTTTTCCTATTCATCACAAAAGGATAATGATTATTCATTCATCTTCTTCCTTCATTTTCTTTCATGGAAAAAGCTTTCTTGATTTTTCCAAGTGATGAATAATTGTGAGAAAAATATAAATAAAGAGAGCAAAAATCCTACTTCATCATCCTCATCTTCCCTTGCCATTTAGATGAGGGTGTTCACATCATTTCATGAGTGTTAGCTTGTGTTAAAGAAACTTCAAGGTAGATCATCTTAGTATCGAAGATCGGAAGCAAAGGTTGCGTCTTTATCTTCGTGGAACCTCTCGAGAGTCCGGATCCCGATGATCGCAGCGAAGGGACCACAACACGGAGCATATGAAGTGAAGGACCGGATCTACAAAGGTTGTAATCTCTCTCACTTAGTGTTAAATTGTTTAGCATGCTAGTAATCGCCTAATCTCTAGTTTAAAGTTCCGTATTCGGTTTGTTCGGCACGGCTAAATTTTAAATCGGGCATGGTTGATGCCTCGTAGACCCTTGTGCGCGTTCCTAGCAACCCTACAGTGGTATCAGAGCCAGGTTAGAGCTTTAGGCGAAGTCTAGACGAAGTTTAAAGTCCGATCGAAACCCGAAACCCCGTTAAAACCCGCTCTCTGGACTTTTTCTAAAAACTGGGATTTTTCCAAATTAAAAATGCTTAAAAAATTCAGCAGGGAATTCTAAGAATTACGGTACAAAATTTTTTTGATGAACAGAAAGAAGCGCGGCGGAACCGTGGCAGAAGCATGCCTTCTGCGGCGGTTCCGCGGCGCAATGATGACGTCATCAATTTTTGTTTGCACAGTAACTCCTATTTTATTATGCTGGATTTTCTGGGAATTTTTAATATTTATTCAAGAGTTGAATTTTCTGGGGTTGTTTTGGGGATTCGATGATTCGATCGGATTATTAGATTTTGTTTATGTGGTCTTCCGGATAAATTTTAGAAACTGTTAAAAAGTTCGAACGGATATCAATAACTCATTTTTCCCCCTGTCGGAAAATTTTTCAAAAGTTGGATTTTTCCTCGTGTTTAAGAATGTTCTAAGTCGTGCAAGTAACTCGGTGGACCCTCTAGAAGACCACAAACCTTAACTCGATTATGTGACCGTCTTGAACTGCTCTTTGAACCTTAGGGTTTGGGGCAGTACGGCGTGCCACATGTGAGGCGTTGGCTTGACCCTTCTACGGCTGGACCATTGGTACTGTGGCATGTGATGGACGTTTTTAAACTGATTTCAAGCGTTGAGATATATTGGGGAAATCTTGGGTGCTTGATGATTCGATCGAAAAGTTTAACTTTTTCTATTTATCTGGAATGTGATACAATATTTGGAATCCACAGGTAGTTATGAGATAACTAATTTGAATATTATAAACATAGCAGTTTAGTCTCAGATGATCGGTTGCCACGGAATTTTGATGTGATCAAAAGTCCGTCGCAATCACGTAGGGTACGCGGATACTCGCCGGGTAAACTTAATAGACAGCCACTCCCCATAGCCCCGACCAAGTGACTGAAGGAGAACCCCGTTCTACGAAAGCATCCGTTCGGGTGCTCCCGGTAGTGGTGTTCCGCCTTAGTGCACTTCGTCGACGGCATCTGGGGGTGTGGCCGTCTACTAAAGTTTGCGACGAGCATTCGATCAGGACGTCGGGAATCTTGTTGAATTGCCCGACTAGATATTGAAAAGTGTTTTTGATAATGAGACTAAAATGCGGGGTTTATAATTGTTAGGCATGCGATGTCTAAGGAATTCATTTGGTTAGGCATGCGATGTCTAAGAAGGTTGCGGATTCCAACTGTTGTAGTTTTACACTTTCTTTTCTGTGACCGTAAGCGTAGTATGTGGTGTATCGCCGGCTTCGTTGCTATACATCAACGACAATCAGGATACGCATACTTGCTTACGTTGATGATATGAGATATTATGTGTTGCTGTGATATGTTGTATTGGATCGTCGCGTTTGAATAGCCGGGGGTTTTATGTGAGATGAGAGTTTTTCTTTTTCATTCATGTAAAATTCATTTGTATGTAATATTCTTTTATTGGGGCACTTCCAGGTAGCGGAAGATGTCACCGTTGTATATTATTTACTTTTCCGCATTAGGATAGACCCAAGGCGGGGAGCACAAGTAACCGGATTCTAGGGTCCAGTGGGAGACCATCTCGAGGAGTCGAGACCGGGTCTCCTAACCCTAGAATTGGCAGTGTTACTTGCCGCTCTCGTAGGGGTCTAGGGATGTGGATTTGGCTATTCATCGCGACCGTGGAATCCGTGTTTTATACAGGCTCGTATTGAAAACACGGACGTCCTAGTATATCCAATATTTCATATATGTTCTTCTGCTGCAATGTTCTGTGATGAGATCATATTACTGCCTTAGACGAATGTTTATATTATATATATGAGATATATGTTATATTGCAGATTTCGTTTCAACTGTGATGCTTGTGAAGCATGACAAAATGGGACTTCATTAATGAGATTAATGAAATAAAAGAAACCTAAGATGTTGTAGAATCGAATTTCAAAATAAAACAGGTAGCTACAGTTCTTGCTTTGCACAGCGGTATATATGATATATCCTGCACCTTATTCGATGAGGAAAGGACCGAGATCCCTTCACCGGGAGTGACTCCTTTAGCAATAACTGGCAGATGCTACAAACTCGGTTTGTCTTTTGATTGCTTTTAAGTGTTTTTGCTTTGCACAGTGATATATATGATATATCCCGCACCTCATTCGACGAGGAAAGGACCGACGATCCCTTCACCGGGAATGACTCCTTTAGCAAAACTAGAAAAGCCTCAAAAGCACTCCATTTTAAAATCACTCAATTCTACAACGATATCAAGTTCATTACGCAAAGGGTTTTCTTAAAAACCTGTCGTAGCCCTCCGTCATTTCAGATAAGTACTAGTTAGTATTCGTGCTGCGGTAGTTTGGCATGCGTCAAGGCGTAGTGTACGGTAGCTAACTAGTGCTTATCTGCTTGCATACGATGCGATTGGATTAGGGTATTCGTACGGCGTTGTTTGGCATGCGTCAAGGGTCGTGCGGGTGGGTTTAATTCAATCAAGAAATGTACGGGTTGAACTTGACTAGCGGACTATGGGTTGTTTGGCATGCGTCAAGGTCATAGCACGCTAGGGGTAAAATACTATTGGGAATTTCAAGTGTTGAAATTTGCAATGCGATTGCATACCTTCTATGAGATAGTTGGATCCCGATACCCACTGCGAGTAAGAGTTACTCCTGGGAGAGTTTTACACATTACAATTAGCCGATCAAGTAGGTGTCTAGAAAGGTGTTAACGGGGTTACGCCTCTGGGAAAATGAGGTTTACATTAATTAGGTTCGTGCGAGAGCACGGGGGACCTCCCTCAAAGTACCGACACTGGCCTGGCTGAAAGATTGGCGAACTTGTAGCGTGTAATTAATCCCGGCTAGTCTTTCCTTTTAGGGTTTGAAGGAAGATTTGACTAAAACAGTGGGAGACATCCTGATTAGATATATTAGATAACCAATCTAATCTTGCAAGAGCATACGCTGAGTGTTTTCTTCTCTCTCTCTCCAGGTAGCGACCATATCACGCCTTAATCAAGATAATAAAACGGATATATTTGACCGAACCCGCTTGTTATACTGAGCTGGGGAACGTTGGTCCCGCTCCAACTTATAATTGTTATAAGACAGAGCAGGAAATTGGGAAATACCAGATTTCCCGTGCCGCCCAAACGAAGAAAGTGCATATTGATGCATCATCTTCGGGTGTGTTCATTACACAGAACTGTTTCTCAGTATCCTTTACGTCCTGGGTATGTGATACCGGATCAGGATTCCGTATATGTAATCTGTTACATGGGCTACAGATAGGTAAAGAACTGAGAACGGGTGATAAGTTTCACGAGACAGAAAACGGTGCAAGTGTTGCAGCCAAGTCTGTTGGTCACTATCACCCTGTATTACCAGAATACATTGATTCTGAACGAATATTATTAGATACCGAACCTGATATACAACCTCATATCAGTCTCTTTATTAGTAAAGAAAGGATATAATTTTGTATTGATTGGATAATGTTTTGAACATTTCCTATATCAAGAGTTGATCAGTTCAGGCACGTTATCTAAAAGCATTGACGTTCTAAATCAAACTACAGTTCTTAGTATACAGAACACACACAAGAGGAAGAGTTCAGATATGAACAAATCCTTCTTGAGGCATTGTAGACTAGGTCATATCAATGCGACCCGACTGGCTGAAGTTACATATAGATGCATATTTAAATTAGTTTGAATTTACATCTTATGAAACTTGCCAGTCATGTCACAAAGATAAGATGACCATAGCTCTGTTTATTGGAAACAGAGAAAGAGTTAGTGAACTTTTGGGATTGATACATGCTGATGTATGAAAGTCCCCTGTCTACACATGCCAAGATCGGTTCTTTGTACTTCATTACATTCTCTGATAATCTCTCAAGATTCAGACGTATGTTCTTGTTGAAACACAAGTCCGAACCTTTTGAGATATTCACAGAATATAAGTTAGAAGTAGAGAACCAAATACGGGTATAAGTATTATGTCCTTTGATGAGATCAAGGAGGAGAATACTTGAGCACGGAATTCCTGGACTATTCTAAAGGAGAATAAGATTCTCTCTCAGCATTACTCCTCCGTATACACCATAGCAAGATGGTATATCGGGGCGGAGCGATAGCACCCTATGTGATATGGTGTGCTCTATGATGAGTACTACTGAGTTGCCTATTTCCTTTTGGGAGTTATGCACTTGAGAAGCTGCATACCTATTGAATAGGGTTCAAATCAAATCAGTTGCCTACCACTTCATATGTGATATGGAAAGGGAAGAGCCCATATCTTAAGTTGGTTAAGATTTGGGGTTGTCCGGCCTATGTCTAAAAGCAAAATCCGGACAAGCTCGAGGCAAGGTCTGTTACGTAGAAATGGAAATGTTCCAGCTGTACAAACTACAGCAGATGATTTGATAAAACTAAAAGATTCAATAGTTACCAACGAATCTCAGCCTCTCCGCCGATCTAGTAGGGTTCCTCACCCACCTGAGAGATACTTCGGTTTTTCTATGACAGTGGGAGCGAGGATTGCATCATGCGATGATGACCCAACTAGTTTCGAGCTAGCCATCAGGAGTGGGACTCTGTAAGAATGGCTGGATGCTTATCGATCTGAGATGGAATCCTTATACACCGACAAAGTATGGACTTTGGTTGCTTAATCTGAAGGGTTAAATCCCCGTCAGGAGCGAGTATATCTTGAGAAGATTACTTGGTGTACATGGAAAAGTTGAGACTTTCAAAGCTATGCTTAAGTCCATCCAGATCCTACTTGCCACGGCTACATACCATGACTACGATATCTGGTGGTTGGGTGTCATGACTGCTTTTCTAAATGATGTTTTAGAAGAGAGCGTCTATAAGTACACAGCCAGAGGGCTTCGTAGACAGTAGGAGCAGCGGAAACGTGTGCAAGATGTTTTATATGATAAAGCAGGTATCGCGGAGTTGGAACATCTGTTTTGATGTGGTAGTCAAAGAGTTTGACTTCATCAAAATGGTAGATGAACCTTGTATATACGAAAAGGTAGTAGAGAGTATGGTGGTGATCCTCGTAGAGTACGTGGATGACATACTCTTGATAGGGAAGGAGTTTCCTATGCTACGCTCGGTCAATCTCCGCTTATCACAAGGATTCTCCATATAGGATAAAAGTGATACCTCCTAAATCCTGGGTTTTGGATCTATGAGATAGATCTAATTGGATGTTAGGATACTCACTAGTTGTAGTGAGTTGGTATCAATCGATCCTAGGGAGAATCACTGGAAAGGTTCCAGAGTGATAAGGACGACTGAATGTCAGTCGCGGGCATTGTCTTTACCCTCAGTGGAGGGACGGTATGTTGGAAGAGTTCCAAGCTAGATACCGTGACATTCTAGACGATTAAAGGCAAGATACATCGTTACCAAAGATGCTACCAAAGAGACAGTCTGGATATATATATATATAAGTTCATAAGATGAACTTCGTTCCTACCATTGTGTGACAATGGAGTTGTGGCTTATGCCAAGGAACTACCGTCCCATCAGAAATCCAGATATAAATCTTAGGCAGTATCACCTGATCATGGAGATGGATGATCTCCAGGGAGATCGAGGTTAGGAGAGTAGACACAGAGGACGCAGCGCGGATCCACTCACAAAGGCCTTTTTCCCAGTAGAGACTCTTTACGGGATGGTTGAGTATGAGATACTTCAACCGCAGCTAATTGTTGGGTATGCGATACCATAACAGATGGCCCTAGTGCAAGTGGGAGATTGTTAGTTGTATGTATGCCCTAGAGGCCATTACTATACATACGATGTATATTGTAGTGGATGCTAGGACATATATAGGGAGGACTTTCTTGCTCGACATGATAGTATGCTATCTGGTTGTACTTTATCTTAACATGTACTCTGATTGTCTCTATATTACATGTTGATAAAGCCCTTAGGATATGTACTCGACTACTGGGACTATGATGAGATCATACTAGTGGGGCCACGGTAGTCGAAGAGTACATCCTATAACTGTTCCTAGTCGAGGGTGTATCGAGACAGGGCATCGATACACCAGAGTAGACTAGCGTATACGCATCTTGACCCATATGATGGGCGATGGATGATCCCATATCCATCGGTGTTTGACATCAAGGATGGTGTACGGGTGCTCAGTGGAGACTGGGTACACTGGACGGACTCGCCGAGAACTCCCAGATGGTATTATACCATACGTCAGATGGCAGTTCTCCGGTGACACTGGTACAGAGTAGTCTGTTGACCCGAGATCGTCATAGAGTCTTGTGTGGTTCCCACTGTGCTTTGATTTCCATCATACCACGTCCAAGAGGGCGTGCAAAAAGGTGGCTTTTGGGTACAGTCCCGAATCACATGGAGGCAATGAGCGATAGGAGGGGATTCGTCTCTCCCGGTATAGGGAGTTGATGTTGTGCTGTGTTCGATTGGCTATAACCGGAAATCCCTGGCCAGGGTTGCTGAGATTTACTGGTAAGTGTTATCAGTAGTTTCTCGAACTGTTATAGACCTCATATCGACACGACTTATCGAGCTACTGGGGTCTGACGTTTACCACCCCTAGGCGAGATATGCAACATATCAGACGACGAGACCGGACTGTACGGGAGTGTTACTGTTTGGATTCGCAGGAGAAATTACAGGCTTGCTTGTTGATCTTCTGAGCGCTCAATACCTGGGTAGCTGTTACGTTTAGCTGACCGCTTGCAGCTTGTGGGTGTTTGATATGATCATCACCTACTGCCGGCGTATTGACGATTCTTTAGAGTCCTACACAGAGGTTTCTTGGCTCAGGCAAAACGGAGTAGGAGCACATATGTGATATGTGCGGGACCGAGGATAATGCGATATATGATACCGTATTATATTCTCGCGATATTTGATATCAGCCGGGTCGTCGGATCAAGTGTTGATTCGATGAATCGGTACGGATAAATATTAGTCGGTTATATGCGATATAGCCGGATTGTCGGATCAAGTGTTGATTCGATAATTTAATGTATAATAATATATTTGATATATTAAATTACATTAACTAATATTTGCTCACTAAAAGATTCTTTTTCTCACTCGGGTAATACATTGATATATATGCGATATATGTTAATTGTATTATTTTATTTGGTTACAATAAATAATATATATGTGATATATAATTTTGTAACATGATATGATAACTAATGCAACATGTTTTGTAAAGATTAATCATGATTAGGGTTTGGATTAGGGTTAAACTTTCTAGATGTTTCTAGAAGGTTTTCTTTTTGTTTTGTGAAAGATATTTGTGTGTGACTCATGCTTTAACCAAACCCAAACCCTAACCCTAGTTAATTCTCTACAAGAGTTAGCTTGACCATGGTTGCATTATCTATCATATTATTTCTTTTCCTATTCATCACAAAAGGATAATGATTATTCATTCATCTTCTTCCTTCATTTTCTTTCATGGAAAAAGCTTTCTTGATTTTTCCAAGTGATGAATAATTGTGAGAAAAATATAAATAAAGAGAGCAAAAATCCTACTTCATCATCCTCATCTTCTCTTGCCATTTAGATGAGGGTGTTCACATCATTTCATGAGTGTTAGCTTGTGTTAAAGAAACTTCAAGGTAGATCATCTTAGTATCGAAGATCGGAAGCAAAGGTTGCGTCTTTCTCTTCGTGGAACCTCTCGAGAGTCCGGATCCCGATGATCGCAGCGAAGGGACCACAACACGGAGCATATGAAGTGAAGGACCGGATCTACAAAGGTTGTAATCCCTCTCACTTAGTGTTAAATTGTTTAGCATGCTAGTAATCGCCTAATCTCTAGTTTAAAGTTCCGTATTCGGTTTGTTCGGCACGGCTAAATTTTAAATCGGGCATGGTTGATGCCTCGTAGACCCTTGTGCGCGTGCCTAGCAACCCTACATGATGTCCTTAACCTCGGACTGTAGGGTCCCTTTAAACCCACGGACTATGATATCCTTAACCTTGGACCGAGATGTTCTTAAAATAACATTGGACCGTAATGTTCTTAAACTAATTATCGACCGCAATGTCCCTAAACTAAACAATAGAGCCCAAATGCTCTTTGTTGGATCTAAACGATCCCGTTAAATTGATCTTAGTCTGAAATTAGACTAACGTATCCTTAACTAACGTTTAAGTTGATCTTAGTCTCAAATGAGACTAACGTATCTTTAAACCCAACCCCAAACCCAAATCTAAGAAAATACGGATTTGGACTAATCCACACCCTACGGGCGACAATATAAATTAGTCTCCGTATACAATCCACGGGCAACCAAGAACAAAACAAACACCCACGACACGAAGTGACCATATGGAGAAGGAGAAAGTGGTTACCGCGATGCGGTAGCGTAATTAACTGCAGGGGATTACGCCTGCAGGGAAGACCGTCCCCACAATCAAAAACCCCTCAACGAGGAGGAATCTGACAAAGCCTGCTATATCGGCCGCATCCGTTTAAACCTTCGATATATGGTGTTATAAATCAACTTGGCATCTTCGGAGAGGTGGACGGATAGCACCAATTAGCATCTGCCCCAAATTCAGGCAAGTCGGACCCGCGCGGTCGTGTCTCCGTATTCGGAGGGGAACAAGAATAGATATATTTAAGTCTATGTTGAAAAATAATTATATCTTGGTTTTTACGGAAAACACCAGTTATTTTACCGATTATCGGAAATTTCACCTAAACGATTTTTCAGAACGTTACAGGACTGCACCCAAAGACACATGTTTGCACGACTCAGTAGAGCCGTGGTAGGGTGAAAATCAAAGACAGTGGGACTACACACAAGACTCTATGACGATCTCGGGTCTACAGACTAACATGTACCAGTGTCACCTGAGAACTGCTATCTGACGATAGATATGATACCATATAGGAGTTCTCGGCGAGTCCGTTCAGTGTACCCAGTCTCCACTGAGCACCCGTATACAATCTTTGATGTTAAACACTAATGGATATGGGATCATTCATCGTCCATCATATAGGTCAAGAAACGTATACGCTAGTCTACTCTGGAATATCGATGCCCCGTCTCGATATACCCACGACTAGGAACATTTTAAGGATATACTTATAAACTACACTTGTCCCACTAGTATGATCCGCATCATAATCAGAGTAGTCAAGCAAATACCCTAAGGGCTTTATCAACATGTACCAAATGAATAATATGCATGATCAAATGAACATGTCAAGATAAAGAAAAACCAGATAGCATACTATCTTGTCGAGCAAGAACGTCCTCTGAATATATATATACACATACTGATACGTCCACTATCAAATAATGGCCTCTAAGGCATACATATATCCAACAATTTCTAATTTGGAGGATGTTGAAATAGTTTTTCAAATGGAGATTGGAAATTAAGAACCGCTGTAGGAAGACGATTTATGAGATAAACATCATTTTAAAAATCTTGACTCCAATACTTAGAGGGAAGAGAGACCGTATACCTGTTTCGACAACATGACGATGGCGACGTTCTGACGTGCTATTATGTTCAGGGGTGCATAGAGGAGTGGTAAGATAAGAGACACCATAAGATGTGAGAATGGAGGCAAGAGATGTGTATTCACCGCCATTATCAGAGTATATTGATATGAGCGGTAATTGAAAATACCTTTCGACAAGCTTTTTGAATTGGAAAAAAATGGTTGCAGTATCAGATTTACCTTTTATAGGTTATAGCTAGACATATTTTGCGTAATAATTAAGAAAAATTACATAATATCGAAAACCATCAAAAGACAATTCTGTGGGTCCCCAAATATCAGTGTAAATTAATTGTAAAGGCTTAGAAGCACAAAGTGAATTTTCAGATAAAAGAAGTTTATGACTTTTATTTTAATTACAAGAATTGCATTGAAGATTATTAACTACTGAGACATTAGACACTAACTTATTTTTCCTAACAACTGATCGAAAAATATGGATGGAAGGATGACAAGACGACAATGCCACTCACTTATTTCTAACTTGGAGGCAGAGTGAATTTGAGGTTGTATGGAGCGTAGGAGGTAGTAGACATCATTATAGCAATCCTCGCGAAGAAGAAGTGCCCCCATGCGAAAATCCTTCACCAAAAAATTAGAGGGAAAAAACTCAAGACTTTATTTTATTTGCAAAATTTGGCAACAGAAATTAAGTTTTGAGTAATAGATGGTAAACATAAAACATTATCTAAAATAAAGGGTTTTAGGGGGTGAGTGCAGTGTTGTTTTATCGATATGGGAAATTTTCAAATCTGAACTATCACCTATGTTGATCTAATTGGGACCACCATAATCATTGTAGCTATGCAGAGTCCCAATATCAGACGTAACGTGGTGAGAAGCACCACTGTACAATATTTAGGAGGAAAGAACGGGCCGATTGGTATTGGTGTTGTTGGCAACAGGTGGAGAGGGGGTCTACGGAGGATTGACTTGCATTGTGTTCTCACGAAGGAAGCGGGCAAGTTGGCGACAGTCTTTCGTGTTATGATCGGGACACTTGCAGAAGTTGCAGTAGAAATTGGAGCAGGGCGAGTTGTTGTTGCAGGTGCCGGAGTTCTGGTTGTTGTTGTTGTTGTGAGCGAAATTGTTATTGTTATTTGACCTTTAGCTCTCTACTAGAATTTAAAGTAAGCCAATTAGGGTTTTAAAATTTTTAAAGAGAGAAAAATTCCAAGTAAAGGATCATTACTAATGGTTTAAGTAACAAAAGACAAGAGTTTAGCAATTAGGTTTTGAGAATACTTACATCCTCTTTGTTATCTTCAAATCGTGGTTGTAGGACTCCTTTAAGCTCCATGGAACAAGCTTGAACATCTATTTCTTTGATCATAGATGATCCATCATGATGGCTCAAGATTTTGGTTTCAAACTCCAAAGAGTTAATTAAGAAAATTAGCGTGCTAAGCTAATGATCCTAGTGTTGTAGTTTTATCTCACTAATAATTTTATCTCTTTTCTTTTTTTCTTTTCTTTTTCTAATTGCAACAAGAGAAGGGGGAAGATGGAGCTCTCATTTTTTATTAGAGAGAGTAGAAAATAAATTATGAATCATAACAAAAGGATGGATACTAATTTATTTCCTCTCAAACCAATCCATGCCATTGAATTTCACGAAACCTCCAAGTGTCAACCACCTCCTCTTGATTACACATGTCACTAAAATGGTGATGGATAAGGGTGTGTTGCACTCTAAGAACAACATAAGCCTTTTAGAAAAAGAAATGAAAAGAAAATAATTAAACTAATTACAATTTGCATAATTATATAAATCTATAATTACAAATACATAACCATAAACTTGTAATTAATTTCTAATGTATTCAAATACATAAAGAGAAAAAATAAACTAGCAACAAAATCTACTAAATACATATACTAAACATATGTATTTAATATTAAATCGAAACCCGATTTAATATCCGTCTTTGTAAAAAGAGCGGCTAGTATTTCAATCGTCCAGTTACCATCAGTGTATCCAATACACTAGTTTTAACCGGACCTCTGCACGTACCCAGTATGGCAACTACAATATTTTGCCAAAATCGGAAACTCCCTGTGTGGGGTTGTAAAGACTCGACAACACGCTGGTAGTGAGTTCACTGAAGAAAACCCTGAAGAACTCATAAGCACGTCAGTGATCCTAACTGTACGTAACAGCTATCCAAGTATCTTTCTGTCACGCCCCGCTTCCCAGTATACGGGCAGAGTACGTGACGAGGCCGCTACGTATTTACTCTGAAGTAAATACGCTAAGCAATATAAAAGAAATGTACATAAGAGACAAATGTAATGAACAACGGCTTTATTTATTCACATTCTTTTGTACAATGCATGGATAAGTAAATACATCTGGATGAAAGCGATGCCTAAACAATAGCATAACAGAAATGAAAAGTACTGAAATAAAATGTATACAATGAAGCTAGAGCTATGGGTCGTAGGAAAGCTAATACAAGTCCTCGCTGGTAGGCTCGATCTCCTGAGTATCCAGATCACCTGATAATATTCCAAAAAAAAAGAGAAGCAATGTCGTTAGCGAACAATCGCTCGGTAAGTCCCAAAAATAAAGGAGAAATAGAATAGACAGAGAGAGAGTAGCTTTTAAAGTTGTATTATATGGTTAACGCTGTTGTTTGTAGATTGGTACAGAAGGATGCCGGTTTATACAAGAGGAGTCCCTATATGCTAGAGACTAGGGCAAATGGAAGTACAAGGAACCGTTATACCACGGTACAACAGCAACGGAATATAGATTAGGTGTCTTAAATATTTCAGTCTCATACCACTTCTAACACCTTCCGTACCATTCTACCCCTTAAACCCCACGATATCTTGTTTGTATTATTTGTGTTGTATTGTAACTTGTATTGTCTTGTATAGATGGATGACTTGCCAAAACCATGGTATCAGTAAATGGATGTAACTGGAGAATCATGTAAATGGAAGTATATCAATGGTTCGGTTCGGTCAATACGGATTGAATAGATTGAATATATGCATTCAGGGATTCATGTTGAATTGTAGATAGTAGATTTACTTGAACCATATTCAAGTCAGATTATTTATAATGAGACTCAGTCTGAGTTGGAACAATTAGAAAGAAATTGAAGTCCTGAATTAGGTTTTGATGTTATCGGTAACCGCTGCATATGGACGGCGGGATTTGTGTCTTTTTCAAAGACGATTACCGTGTTGATAACACCGTTGTTAAGTTGTCTACCTTAGATAGGCAAGCACTCATATCTCCGGCTTCCTGAGGCTCAAGAGACTGGTCCCGCTTAAACCTATATTTACTAGGGTCCTTAGGATAATTTATAAAACTTGAGGGGGTTTTATGTAAAAATACTTTTGTATAATTTTCAAAATACACTCCAAGTATTTAATTATCGTCTTTAGAATTGTCATAGATGTAGATTTTATATTTTTGATATTTCTAATGAAAATAACCTAATTTTATAATATTAATTGTAATATTGAACTTGTATGGAATTCATGGTATTTTAATGTAAGGTGATTCTTGTGATTTTAGAAAAATTTGGAATATTTATATTATATAAAAAAATAGGTATTTTGATAATACATATATATTTATATATTTATAAAAATACTTTTTAATTTATTAATTTCTAGAAATCTCATTTTCTTAAGATATTTGTATTTTAAATCTCTCGAGACCGAATGCTTCTTGCGGAGGTCTGAATCTCGCACTACTAAACCCAGGAATGTGCGATAATCCGCACCATCCCAGTCGGGTTTCCCAAAATGGGTTGTAGCGGCGCTTTGCAAAAATTTGTAAAAATACGAATTCTTATAGAAAACGGTTTTAATAGTTAGTAGTATTTATATGTAAAGTTTCGTTTTCCCGTATTCTATATTTCCGAAAGGTATTGTGCTATATTTCATATGAGTGTGTGAGGAGGTAGGTCATTACCACGTGATCTACTTAAAATTATAGCAAGATTGTGATATTTTAAATGTCGAAATTAAACTACATGGTATTTTAGTGAAAAAAGTACGATAGAAATTGAAATAGAAATCCTTTTGATATGGAACTTGTTCAGTATGACTTGTTAATATTTAATAGTTAACATGTAAGGGTTTAGTATGATTGTATTTAAGAAAAAGTGAGATTTTTAGGAAGAACCGAATCGGACATCGGATTAACCCCGATTCCGTCGGGTTTTAGAAATACATGTTCTTTTAGAAAAGAATAGAGAAGAGAGAGGTGGGACTTACAGGTTTAGAGGTTAGGGATGAGGAAGAGGAAGTGGTAGGAGGCATCGGTGTATCGTTTCGTCGCCGGGAGCTCCTAGGATCGTCGTCGGAAAATCGCCGAAATTTCGCCCTTTGCTAACTTCAATTGCACACTAAAATTTCTACAGGAATTTCTTGAGAGTTTAGACAGAATTATAAGTGAGGAGGTGTGTCTAGGGGTGTTATTTATAGGGTAAAAATAGGGTTAAGCTAGGTGAAAGGTTGAATTAAAAATTGTATTAAAAATGTATTAAAAATGGAGTAAATGGAGTTTTAAAGGGGCTCTATTACTGTGCAGGATATTTAAAGTATACAGCGGTACTGGGGAGGCCAAGAGGCAGAACTTTCATGAAGACCAACTCGGGTTTTCACCGAGTTCGGCCGGCGGCGGCGGGCAGAGTCGGGCGATCCGCTGGCCCGAGTTGACCGAATCGCACCGAGTCAGGGGTCCACGTGTCTCTTGGCAATTTGTCTACCCCCATGGGACAGTTTGTTTTACATGTGAAGTGGGATTTTTACGAGTTATGCACGTGTAGGCTCTTGGGCTTCTAAAAATTCAAAAAAAACTAATTAAAAAAATAATGTGGGTGATGGGATTTGAAGTCTGGTGCTTTGGATCAATAGTGCAAGGTCTTACCAATGAGCTACAAGCTCCTGCTTGCTATTAAAAAGCAAAACAAACTTATAAGTTGTGCTCAGGCAAAAGTTCCCATTTCTGTATTTTTTGAAAAATTGTACAGAAAGTTATACAGTAAGTTTAGGGTTGTTACACTTTCAAAAAAGAGATCGACAAGAAAGCTCGTCTGAAATCCTAACTGCGCCTATCGGTGACATTCACCATACAGTCCGATCTGTTCGTTTTAGAGTACCGCATATTAGGTCTAGGGGTTGGTAAACGTTAGAACTCCAATAACCTGATAAGTTGTGTCGGTATCAAGCCCATCACCGGTTTAGAAACTACTGAACAGTATCAGTAAATTTCATCCGCCTAGGCCCAGGTTGTGCAGTGATGTCCAACCGTACACTGTACGATATTAATTCCTAATGCCGGGAGTGACAAATCCTCTCTATCGCTTATTGCCTCCAAGTGCTTCGGGACTGTATCCAAAAACTACCTGTTTACACGACTCTTTAAAGCCGTGGTATGGTAGTAATCAAAGTACAGTAGAAACGTACTTGAGACGAAGTGACGATTTAGGGTCGACAGACTACCCTGTACTTACTTGAGAACTGTTATCTGACAATAGGTATAATACCATCCAGCAGTTCCCGGCGAGTCTGTCCAGTATAACTCATAACCTAATGAGCACATGTATACAATCTTTGGTGCCATACACCAATGGCTGTGGGACAGGCCATCTCCCCTCTCGGGAATAAGAAACGTATACATTAGTTTACTCTAGAACATCGATACATTATTTAAGGAGGAAGAAGATGAGATTTTTCTTGAGCTTATGGGGGGTTTGTTCTCTTCAAATCAGCTTTGCTTTGATTTTATTTTAATTTAATTTAATCTGATTTTGATTTAATTTGGTTTAAATTGATTCATATCAATTATGGGGCAAGTGGGCACCGTTGGATTGATCCCCAGTGCATGCGCACTATCGGATCTGATGATCTCATATCAATTTTGTTTGATTTGTTTAACGAAGAAGATTTTATTCCTCCATTTGGAAGCATCTGCTTCGTTTGAACGGCTGCGGACTTTAAGGTAGTGTGCATGTACATTGCACGTGTCACTGCTATCTCGTGCTGATATACGCACCTGTTTAGAAATGGATTTTAGCCATACGCACACCTGTCGATTCATCAATAGATATGCATTTGAGTCACTTAACCGTTGTTATAGGTGCACATTAGTGCCTTCGCATGTTTCGTGGTAACGACTAGGTGTCAAGCTACGATTCGTCGAATTTATCTTGAGATTCGGGGGGATGTCAACCGTCTTTTAAACCCAATAAATAGGGCCATATCCTTCATTGAAGTGCACCATTCCTTTTCTCTCTTAATTCCTTTTAGAACTGCACTCTTTCTAAATCCTTTGCTTCCTCTTCGAAGCACTTGCTTTTTTATTCACTTGGTAAGTGTGTATGGGCACCTCTACCTTTGTTTTATGAACGCGTATCCTTGGGTTGCGAACCTGACTTATGTTAAACTTGCGCACCCTTTGGGTTGCGCACTTGTCTTAACTTCAAACATGTGACTTAAGTATGGTTTTAATCAACCAATATTATCCTTGGCTTCGAAATTAGATTTTCCACCCCTATATAGGACTTCTCAAATTTGTGGACCGACGCCTTTCCGGTTGCTTTTCACGTGTTATAGCCAGTCATTTGTATGATGTCAGGAGTATCGTCTCTCATGATGATGTTTACTGGTATGATCTCAGCTATTCCGCAATTAAACGCGAGGTCGTACTCCATCGTTTGAAGGATCGCTGCGGGCAATTGCTCCCATGCCAGTCTTCTCTTCTGCAGATACTCTTTCATGCGATCTACAGCACCACGCCCGGGCTTTTTAGGGCGATGCCGCAACGTGTACTGGATCAGGCCGAGGATAAAGTATATTCGGTCTATCTGATTGGCTTAATCTCTAAGAACCGAAGGGATCGATCTGAAGAGATCTTGCATCAGATCTACCAGCAAAAGACAAATTGTAGGGTTGCCTAGGTCGGCAGTAAGGTTTCGGGAGGTATCGTCCATACCATTTTCAAAAATTTGCCATTCTAGCTAATCCTAACCCTAGAATCTTAACTAGAAAATCCGACAAAACAACATGTAAACAACTTTACATCTAAGTGAATGAGGAATACAATTTTGTAGACCGGTCCTTCACTTCTAGTGCTCCGTGTAGTAGTCCCTTCACTGCAAGTAATGAACATCCGAACTCTAGATAGGGTTCACTTGAAGAAATGAACAAGCTTGCTCGAAATCTTCGAGGCCGAAAATAATCTACGTCGAGGAGACTCAAGCTCATGATATCTCTTCACTAATGGTAGATTAGTGAAGCAAACACCCTAAACTAAATGGCTAATAGTAGAGGATGATGAAGTAAGAAATGGGCTCACTTTAGATTTGTTTTTCTCACAATATTTTCTCATCTTGAGAAAAGCTAGCAAGTTTTCTCAATGAAGAAGATGAAGAATGAAAATGAGAGAATGAACTCATGAGGTGAGAATAGCAACCATGGGTGAGTTAGTGTCATACACTAACTGTAATATTTCAGAAAATATAAAATATTATTTTTGGAATTTAATATTAAAATAATATATTTCGCGAAAACTACCCGATTTGCGAAATTGGGGTTTTTGTAAAATGGGATAAATGTATACCAATAATTGTGAAATAATTGGATATTAAAATAATTTATTCATTTAAAAATATATTTATCGGATTTGGTATTTTTATAATTTATTATATGCAAGTTTAAAATTAAACTCGATTAGTGCACTACTAATCCCGATTAAGCCAAATCCGTATTTCTACAGTTTTCCATGGTTAGTGCACCATGTCATGTTGCATTTTGGTTATATGTTGTGTTCTTGTGTTGTTTTTGGGGTATTATATGGTTTGGGTTTTAAAAAGAAAAGAAAAAGAGAAGGGTAAAAGAGAGAATGATTGGAGAGAGAGAAAGAGAGTGAGGCATGGCTTATGAGTGGGTAAGAACAAGAAAGAGAGAGAGGGGGCAGCCACATTCATTTCCTCCCCCATTATTTCTTCATCTTCTTCCTCCTCATCTCCCTCCACCTTCACCCCCAAACTTCATCTCAATTTCCTTCCCAAAACCCTACACCCTCTTCATTAGAAATGATCCCCACTTCATCCTCAACATATTGGACCAATCAAAATTGGATTTTGAAGACTTTTGAGAGCTAGAGTTTTTCTTGAGTTGCCCAAATGAGATATATCTACTTCCATTTAGTTTATTTTTTAGTTTCTTGCATTCTAGTTTAGTTTAGAAGTTGATTTAGTGTGAAATGGTGAAGTTAGAAATTTCAAGAGAAGGGTTTGGGTGATTGAGTGGATTTGGTGATGTTTAGGGGCTGTTACAAGAGTTGAGTGGTGTTTTTACTGGCCACGAATAGAGAATACGGACTTAGGAATCATCACATGTCGGTTTTGTGAAGTTTGGTGTGCCTACAGGAAATCCGGAGCAACCTGGGGTAATTCTGAGAAAAACAAACAATACCAGAGACCTAGTGGGACCAATAGGAGACCACCATGAGAAGACGAACCCCATCAGAGCACCCTGGACCGAGCTCGCCGGATTTTTGGGTATTGTGGCCGGCCAAATGTGGGTGTTTGGTATCTAGGTTGTTCCAGTAGCTCACATACTCCATATACAACACCCTATACTTGCTAGTTTTGTCCCAATGTAACCTGAGTAAAATCTGGTAATATATTGGTGTGTTTTTGGCTATGGTTTTCCGTATTTTGAAATGTTTGGTTTTGATGTTTGGATTTGTATTTGGTTGTTAAACGTTTGTACGTCAACAACAAGGGTTGTTTGATTGTTTTGCATGTGTAGGTTATAGATTCTAACCTATGAGAGCACCGTGTGCCGTATTGGTTTTCCGGACTTGATTTTAATAGCGTTGCAACTATGTATTTATTATAGGTACTTTCGCGTGGATTCCGAGACGACGGAGCATGGCGTCATCGACTTCGGCAAGTAAGGATCAAGGTGAGTAGATCTATATCTACGGGGGAAGTCGGGTGGATGGCGTATAGCACCCCCGCAAATTATAAATGGAAACCGATCTATAAGATACAGTCGTAGAAACCTAGATTAGAAAACTAGGGATATGGTTAAAAAGATAGTTAGAAATGATATGAGTGATTGAATTTATATATATTGAGATATGAGATGAAAGCTTTAGGGATATGAAAAGTGAATGTGAATCACGACTTATAGATATGTAGTTACACTAGAATAGGTATAAGTTTTAGAGTAGCATGACATTTGATGTATAAGGTAGAATGTATATATAAAATTGACTTGATGTAAGATAACTTAGTGTGATGAAAAGAATATACGATGTGATACGATGACTTGATTGATATGTCAGTATACGGATGCGAGTCGATAAGAGATGATTGATACCTTTGCCGGTCTCCTGGTATGAGATTGGTATGCATGTGACCTGAGATATAGGCATATAGAGATATAAAATATTGTGAATCGTGAGTGATATATCGTACGAGACGTTAGATTCGTACCCTCATTGTAATATAGGTTGATAGAATCCCTAATCGTTAATGTCACCGTACGAAGGATTACCGTATGCGATGTAAGTTAACGGATGGATGATCCGCGCTCGTGATTTGAGGATGATGTTCGATGATATTGCCGTATCATATATTATGAGACTGGATAGCCGACGTAAATGTGTCACCCAAACCATACATATTTCTAAAACTGACGAATCGTATACATCTCTTTAATGAATACCTTGAGGGACGTTACGAATTTTCAAATGGTATTTTTTCCTTAAAAACACCGTAGCCTCTACTTTCAAAACTGCGATTTGCATATTTTAATAACTGACCGTATAGTTCGTGTGTAGTTGTTAGATTAGATATACTTACGAATTTACTTTCTGCTACGTTTAGGATATTCTCATTGCATTACATGTACCTATACTTCCATTATTTGTTATGATATCGTTGGTTAGTACACCTGCACAATTATCAATGATACGTATGTTACACTTACACAGATTTGCCAGCTCACACACTCTCTTCATCGATAATTGCTATGTCACTCACACAGTAGAATTGCTATATCATGCTATTATATTGCTATGCTCACATTATGATGATATGCCCATGCTCACATCACTGTTTCATGTTGCCTGATATACGGATATGCTTACATTTTGTTATATGTTGCATACATCATGCTTTACGATTATACGCATTGAGATATGCTGTTTTCATGAGATTTCTGGATTTGAGAACCGTGGTTATTTCAAAAGAAAGTATGTATTGTTTTAAAAACCCGGTTTCTCTTGATATGATATTTCAGTGCGTCCACCATGTGTTTTCTCGGTTCTGACATTGGCATGTGAAACCCGATTCGAGGAGCGGTAGGCACCGTCTGCGGGTACATGGTGGACCCGGTGAGATACCCCGGGGCAAGAAGACTCGTATTGTTAGGCGATGAGCCTGGCAGGGGAGCACTACCTACCGGTGATAGTATTTGGACTCGGCGGTTATCCGGAAGATGCCGACCGGAGTCATGAGATGGACATGAGGGCCGACCAGAGTAGGCGGCACCTGAGGGCCAATCTGTGGATACGGCGTCTGAGATATGAGGATTTACATGTCGATACTGGACACGGGTTTCATAATATTTCGAGTGTCGGTGTTGGACACTCAGGTTCCATGATTTGATGTGTCATTGATAGACACACATTCTTTGATATCCTCATATATTTACATGCATATGCTTTTAAGATGTTTCGAGTGGACGAGATCCACATGCATACAGGCATTTATTATATTGTTGGATGATATCCACATACATACATGCATTGATTATTGTTGGCATATATATAGATACGGTCACCTTAGATATCATAGTATTACCTTTATGATATAGTTGACCTAGGAAATCGTTATTTTATTCGATTTCTACCTGATGATGTTTTCTACTCATGAGTTGGCAACTCACCCCCGTTGTGCTACAGTTCTTGCAGGTTGACCGTATGGATCAGTACCGGCATCGCTGGCACACAGCTTACATTCGGGTGATTGGCTTTGGTAGATGGTACATGTTGGATCATACCACTCTTGTACCATTATTATTCCTTTGTATCTAGTCAACTCCATCAATCAAAACTAATATTTGTATACGTAGTGAAACTTAGAAAGACTTGTAGTTGCGAGACTTAGAGCGATGAGTTCGCTTGGTGGGTTGATGTCTTTCTTTATTTTCATTATTCTTTGCACTGATCTTCGCCGTTGGGCATCGTATACTTATTTTATGACTTGCGTGGTTGTGAATCCACCGATTGGCAAAGAGCTAGCTCCCGCTTGGGGATACCTTTTATATTATCATGTATTTATGGTTTTGGATCAAAATATTCAAAGGAGGTGCTGCCCAAATTTTTAAAAGACGAAATATGTTTTCCAACTAATAAAATCCACTTGCATTTTTCATGTTCTATTATCCATACATTTAATAAAACGTTTGTTTTCATTATACCTATATTTCAAAACTTCACCTCTTTTATTTCTTAAAAAGGTTTAGATTTCTGGACTTCGGCTTACTTGAATTACGTTACGCCTTTAGACGTTGCGTGATTTGAGTGCCGGTCACGAACTAATATTTCGGGTCGTGACACTAACTCATGTAGAGAATAAACCATGGCTAAACAATAATGGTTAGCTTAATAAATATCTACAACAAAATTAGTGGACTTGGTCAATGGTTCCACAAGTTTCAACCATGTGACTAATTACCATTAATTTTGATTAACTTTAAATAAACAAAACCCTCACATTATTATAAGCATGGTGTTAGTCTCATACACCCATGTAGCATGTGGCGTCTAGCATAATACAAAAGATATACATTAATATATATCATATATATACCAAGTGTACACTAGTAAGAAAAAGAATTCTTAAGTGGGCTAATATTAGTTAATGTAAGTTAATATATCAAATATATAATTATACATTAAATTATTAAATCAACACTTGATTTAATAATCCGGCTATATCATATACAACCGACTAATATCAAATGTAACAATCTATCGAATCAACACTTGATCTGATAACCTAGCTATATCATATATAACCGACCGATATCACATATCGCGAGAATAGAATGCGGTATAATATACGCGCATTAATCTCGGTCCTGCACATATCACATATGTGCTCCTATTTCGTTTCGCATGAACCAGGAAACCTCTATGTAGGACTCTAAACACTCATCAATATGCCGGCAGTAGGTGATGATCATATCAAACACCCACAAGCCGCAAGCGGTCTGCTAAACGTAACGGCCACCCTGGTATTGAGCGATCATAAGATCAACAAGCAAGCATGCTCATACTTCTGCGAATCCAATCAGTAACACTACCGTACAGTCCGGTCTTTTCGTCTGATATGTCGCATATCTCGTCTGGGGGTGGTAAACGTTAGACCCCAACAGCTTGATAAGTCATGCCGATGTGAGGCTCCTAACGGGTCGAGAAACTACTGATAAAACTTACCAGTAAATCTCAGAAACAACCCTGGTCAGGGACTTCCTGTTATAGCCAATCGAGCACAGCGCAACATTAACCCCCAATACCGGGAGAGACGAAATCCTCTCCTATCGCTCATTACCTCCATGTGACTCAGGACTGTATCCAAAAACCACCGTTTTGCAAGTTCTCTTGAACGTGATAAGGTGGAAATTAAAATACAGTGGGAATCACACAAGACTCTATGACAATCTCGGGTCGACAGACTAACCTGTACCAGTGTCACCAGAGAACTGCCATCTGACGTGAGGTATAATACCATTTAGGAGTTCTCGGCGAGTTCGTCCAGTGTACCCAGTCTCCACTGAGCGCCCGTATATCATCTATGATGTCAAACACTAATGGATATGGGATCATCTATCGCCCATCTTTATGGGTCGAGAAGGTATACGCTAGTCTACTCTGGTATATCGATGCCCCGTCTCGATACACCTACGACTAGGGATATTAAAGGATGTACTCACGGACTACTTTTGTCCCACTAGTATGATCTGCATCATAATCCAGGTAGTCAAGTAAACATCCTAAGCGCTTTATCAACAAATAACAGAGAGACAATCAGTATACATGTTAAGATAAAGAGCAACCAGATAGCAACTATCATGTCGAGCAAGAAAGTCCTCCCTATGTATGTCCAAGCATCCACTATAATATACATCATATGTATAATAATGGCCTCTAGGGCATACATATAACTAACACAAACATATCTTCGCACGTGGGGGAGAAGTTGGCGATAATCACTACTAAAATAGGGGGTTGCCCCTACGGATAACGACATCCGTAGGGGCAGATTTCGTTTGGCCCCTACGGGTTAATCCGTAGGGCCAAACGGTTGCCCCTGCGGTCCTTACATATTTATTTAAAAATTATTAAATCTTAAATTGTTGTTTGCCCATACGGAGCCGCAAACCAAGAACCTACAGGCTTATCCGTAGGGGCAACTAAATAGAGATTTAAGTAAAAAAGCAGATCGATCCCTACGCTGATTATCTCTTTATTCTCTCATCACTTAGCGCGCGAACCCAAATCCCCAAACCTCTTTACCGCTGATTGCCATTGTCGTCGTCGCCGTTCTCGTCGTCGCCAGCGCCGATCCATTCGTCGTCGCCACCACCTGCTTCTTCCTCATCTCCGTTCGTCGTCGCCACCGTCTGCTTCTTCCTCATCTCCATTCGTCGTCGCCACCAATTCGTCGTCGCCACCGCCTACACAGGTTAGGAAATCTTAAATTAAATAAATTTTTGATTATTTTAGGTCTATGGTTTATGGTTTGGGTAGGCATCGGTTGGGGTTAGCGGTAGGGTTAGGGGTGGGGCTGGGGGGCTGCTGTTGCGGTTAGGGTTGGGGTTCGGCAGGGGGTAGCGGTTGGGGTTGGGGTTAGGGTTAGGGTTGGGGTTGGGGTTGGGGTTGTGTGTCCCTGAGCACTTCATGATTGGGGCTGGGGCTGGGGCTCGGGCTAAGGTTGGGGCTGGGGCTCGGGCTGCAGCTAGGGCTGTGGTTGGGGTTGGGGCTCGGGCTCGGGCTGCGGTTAGCGTTAGGGTTGGGGTTGGGGCTGGGGCTGGGGCTCGGCAGGGGGTTGCTGTTGGGGTTGGGGTTGGGGTTAGGGTTAGGGTTAGGTTGGGGTTTTGGATTTCAGGGTCTAAGTTAATTTCCATTCTAATTAGCATTAAGCTCGTTAATTGAAATGTTGATGATGATCATAAGCGGAAAATGTGTCTAGTTTGAGAAGGTGTTGGAAACTGGACTAATAATGTGGGTAAAGCCCAGTTTAATTAATAATTTTATTTGTCATTCTCAAATTTTCTTAGAAACGGAGACTGTTTTGTGGAACTTTTAGCCGTTGGGCATGTTGGGTTGAATATGTTTGCTAATTGCATAAGATGCTCATAAGATTCTGGATTTTGAGGATGGGCCGTTGTAATTGGAAATGTTAGAATTGTAGGACCTTCTTTGTTTGCTCTATATATAATTGCAAAAAAAGACACATTTCTGATTTGAAGAAAAGGAAGGGCAAGATAGGGATTTAGTTATGGATTTTACTTGGGCGTCTCCTCTTTTAATACATGTCTATCTTTACAAGAATATCGCGTCATATATTCGGTTTTAGCATTTGTACGCAACTGCTTTGAATATCATCGTGTTATTAACATCTTGAACTTCTATCCTTTTTCTAATATGTTTCATAGTTAATATAATAATCCTTTGTCTATATTTGTTGACAATAGCCTTTCTTTTGGATGAACATGTTTTTTGATGCATGTTTCAGTCATGTGAATTCAAATGTAGCGTATAACGCTTTATGATATCAGTTTCCTACATTTGTAGTTTTAATTGTTGATTGTTATAGATGAATGCCATTGCAATAATAGTTTTTGGTAGATGAATGCCATTGCAATGTAGGATGATCAGTTCTATCAATCTTGATCTCAATGGTTTAAAATCATGTTACACATACAACACGAATGCACAACAAATGCATCATTAGAGAGTGGTTCGAGATGTTCAAGTTAAAACCAATATATGATACTCGATCATAATATGAAAGCTTCATATTCTCATCGATACTCATATATGAAACTAAAAGCGCCACTTAGCCCCCGTCTATCGGTTAACATACGTGCGATGTTCGTCGTGACATAGAACTATACGAAGGTTGTTAAATATCGGACGATATAGCTCGATACTAACAACCGTCGTATAGTCTATGCGACGAGAAAATTCAATCGTATGGTAACCGATAGATTTGTCCCGTGTGAACAAATTAAGAATGTATAAAGCAAACACCTTCATTCACTTGTGTTTTCATCCGTTTCGAGATATTTTGTCGGTACCTTTTCGCTGGTTCTCCGTGTACAAATATAGATTAGATGTTCATTTCAACGTTGTTTCACAGCTTTGAAATGATTATCTATTCTATTACAGTGTACTCGGAGAACAGCGGGGAGGTGCTGCCGAAATTTACTCGAAACGGTTGAAAGCACAAGTGATGGGTGTTCGCTCTATATATTCTTAATGGGATAGAAGCTTTACCCCCGACAGCCGGAACACACACATACAATAAGAAAACACAACAAACGCATCATTAGAGAGTGATTCAAGATGTTCAAGTTAAAACCAATATATGATACTCGATGATAATATGAAAGCTTCATATTCTCATCGATACTCATATATGAAACTAAAAGCGCCACTTAGTCCCCGTCTATCGGTTAACATACGTGCGATGTTCGTCGTGATATAGAACTATATGAAGGTTGTTAAATATCGGACGATATAACTCGATACTAACAACCGTCATATAGTCTATGCGACGAGAAAATTCAATCGTATGGTAACCGATAGATTTGTCCCATGTGGACAAGTTAAGAATGTATAAAGCAAACACCTTCATTCACTTGTGTTTTCATCCGTTTCGAGATATTTCGTCGGTACCTTTCCGCTGGTTCTCCGTGTACAAAGATAGATTAGATGTTCATTTCAACGTTGTTTCACAGCTTTGAAATGATTATCTATTCTATTACAGTGTACTCGGAGAACAGCGGGAAGGTGCTGCCGAAATTTACTCGAAACGGTTGAAAGCACAAGTGATGGGTGTTCACTCTATACATTCTTAATGGGATAGAAGCCTTACCCCCGACAGCCGGAACACACACACACAACAAGAAAACACAACAAACGCATCATTAGAGAGTGATTCGAGATGTTCAAGTTAAAACCAATATATGATACTCAATGATAATATGAAACCTTCATATTCTCATCGATGCTCACATATGAAACTAAAAGCGACACTTAGTCCCCGTCTATCGATTAACATACGTGCGATATTCGTCGTGACATAGAACTATACGAAGGTTGTTAAATATCAGACGATATAGCTCGATACTAACAACCGTCGTATAGTCTATGCGACGAGAAAATTCAATCGTATGGTAACCGATAGATTTGTCCCGTGTGGACAAGTTAAGAATGTATAAAGCAAACACCTTCATTCACTTGTGTTTTCATCCGTTTCGAGATATTTCGTCGGTATCTTTCCGCTGGTTCTCCGTGTACAAGGATAGATTAGATGTTCATTTCAACATTGTTTTACAGCTTTGAAATGATTATCTATTCTATTACAGTGTACTCGGAGAACAGCGAGGAGGTGCTGCCGAAATTTACTCGAAACGGTTGAAAGCACAAGTGATGGGTGTTCGCTCTATACATTCTTAATAGGATAGAAGCCTTACCCCCGACAGCCGGAACACACACATACAACAAGAAAACACAACAAACGCATCATTAGAGAGTGATTCGAGATGTTCAAGTTAAAACCAATATATGATACTCGATGATAATATGAAACCTTCATATTCTCATCGATACTCATATATGAAACTAAAAGCGCCACTTAGTCCCCGTCTATCGGTTAACATACGTGCGATGTTCGTCGTGACATAGAACTATACGAAGGTTGTTAAATATCGGACGATATAGCTCGATACTAACAACCGTCGTATACGTGCGATAATTTATTCTTTTCAACGACAAACGCACACACAAAGCATATACACAGATTTTCTTCTTTGTCACTAACTATCCCGTTCTTATATTTCTCAATGTAGTCACCATAACCTACAATTTATATGTTATACAGTCTAACATGGCCCATGAGTACGTCAAAGTTAAGGACTGGATGTATGTAGATTGGCAACAACGTATGCAAGCTAAGTTTGTCGCAGGAGTTGCTGCTTTCATTGAATTTGCACGCGCATATAATAAGATCATAATAGAGAAGATTCTCTGTCTGTGCGATAGATGTGGCAATAAGTACTGGCAGAAGGTAGAATTGGTAGTGCTTCATATTGTAAAATATGGGTTTACTAGACTTTATACAACTTGGAAATATCACGGGGAAGGAGAAGAATGCAGTACTGCGGCAGAAGAAGAAGGAGAACACGATAATGCGGCAGTAGAAGAAGAAGAAGAATTCGGTAATGCGGCAGAAGGAGAAGACTGTAATTTATTTTCATCAGAAGAAATGGAGGATATGGTAGAGGCTGCCCTAGGTGAATCTATTCGTACCGAAAATGACATTCCTTCCGGTCAAGGACCGCGTGCGGATAAATATGAAAATTTCATGAATGATGCTAGGAAACTAATTTATGAGAATGCGAAGTATTCCAACCTCTCATGGTTCGTCCAACTTTTCCAGATTAAGTGCCTAAATAGATGGAGTAACAAGTTATTCACAATGCTTCTTTCGTTCTTGAAAGATTCTATGCCTCCGGGAAATAACGTGGCCCGACAGCTGGTACGGAGCCCAGAAGATGATGTCTAATTTGGGTCTAAAGTGCGAGAAGATTCAAGCTTGTCCTAAAAATTGCGTGTTGTACCGGAAAGAGAATTCAATTTTGAAAGAGTGTCCAACATGCGGAGAGGCCAGGTATAAGCCGAAAGATTCTGATAAGAAGCCTGATATACCTGTCAAGATAGCACGATACTTTCCCATAACACAGAGGCTACAGAGGCTATTCAGGTGCAAGAAAACAGCCGAGGCAATGATTTGGCATCATCATGCTCCTCCAAGTGAAGATGGAAAAATGAGTCATCCAAGAGATTCACCGGCATGGAATGATTTCGATAAGAGGCACGCAATATTCAGTAGCGATCCTCGCAATCTCCGGCTCGGACTGGCTACTGATGGCTTCTGCCCATTCAACTATATGGCTGGAAGTCACAACACATGGCCCGTTGTAATGATAATTTATAATCTGTCACCTTGGTTGGCTATGGACCAATCATACTTTATGATGTCTCTTCTTATCGACGGACCAAACTCACCGGGGAACAATATTGACGTCTATCTCCGACCTCTGATCGAGAAGTTGAAATCTTTGTTCATTGATGGTGTAGAGACATATGATGCAAACACAAATACAACCTTTATACTGCGTGCGGCTCTAATGTGGACAATTAATGACTTTCCTGCGTATGGAATGCTATCAGGTTGGTCCGTACATGGTCACAAAGCATGTCCTCATTGCCATGAACACACAACATCGAAATTCTTGAATTTTAACAGGAAGGTTTGTTATTGCAGCCATCGACGTTTCCTATCTCCAGACCACCCCTATAGGTTAGACACGGTTCACTTTGATGGTCATCAGGAGCTTCTTGGACCTCCATCCCCATTGTCCGGAGAGGACGTGACTGCTAAATGGGATGGTTACAATAATGTGACCTTCGGGATGGATCCGACGAAACAGGTCAAACTACCATTTTGGAACATGTTAAGCATTTTCTTCGAGCTTCCGTACTGGTCTACAAATTTAGTGCGTCATTGTCTGGACGTCATGCATATAGAGAAGGGAGTATCAAAGCACATACTTAACTTGCTTCTTTGTAAAGACGGAAAATCGAAAGACAACCTGAATGCTCGGATGGATCTACAAGAGTGGGGAATAAGAAGTGAATTGCACCCTAGACCGGTAGTGGGTAAACCGGGCAAGTTGGTACTCCCCAATACCGCTTATCATATGTCACAACCGGAGAAGAAAAGATTCCTGCAGGTGTTACATGATTTGAAAGTTCCCACAGGTTTCTCAGGATCATTCAACAAGAAAATAAAAATTGTGAAGGGCAAGATCGATGGGCTAAAAAGTCATGATCACCATGTTATCATGGAGCACCTTCTTCCATTAGCCCTCAAGACTTCTCTCTCCGAATCGGTTGATCTAGTAATCAACGACCTATGTTGTTTTTTCAGGGAGTTGTGTGCTAAAACACTGGAGGTTGTGACGCTGGATAAACTAGAAAATTCTATTGCGTTGATACTTTGCAAGTTTGAGCGTATTTTCCCACCGTCATTCTTCGATATCATAATACACTTGACGGTTCATCTTGCAACTGAGGCTAAGTTAGCCGGACCGGTACAATATCGATGGATGTATCCCGTCGAGAGGTACGTGTAATTTTTCGTTTCGCGCAATTTATAAATTTATTGTTGTCCTGTATGCCTGTATTTATTTATTCAACATATTTTCATTGGGTATCTCTACACTCTTAAGAAGTATATACGCAATAAAAATCGACCAGAGGGTTCTATCATGCAAGGTTATCTTCTTGATGAAGTAACCACATTTTGTTCCCGCTATCTGGACGAGAACATTGAGACAAGACTTAACCGGCCACGAAGAATTCAAGACGGGCCATATGGTAAAACCGAGTATAAGAGGGTAGACACTATGTTTATCAACAAGATATACCGGTTTATCTTGCTTAATTGCGCATGTCTTGAACAAATTAGAGAGTAAGTTTTTTGGATTAACTGTTATATCTATGTTTGTGTGTGTATGAAATGATATAATATTAATGTCACTATTATTTGTCGAAAACAGAATTCATTTTAACGAGGTACGTAAGGGGCATCCTGATTGGAACGAAGAACGATTGGAAAAATATCATCAGGATAATTTTTGTGATTGGGTCACAGTTATTTGAATAACATTTTATTGCTATTAGTTTTAATCTAAACTTATATCGTTATGTATTTGTCATAAAATTTATTTTGTTAGATCCACGATCCGATTTTGTCTGCATCATTTGAGAGTGATTCAAGATATTTAGCTCAATTTCCTAGTATGGAGGTTGCATATTACAAAGGATTTGGTGTCCTTAGATACAAATTCGAAATTAAGGAAATAGAAACATCTAGAACCACTCAGAATAGTGGGATTGCGACGGTAGGATCGGACGGTGTGATTTATTATGGGTACTTAAATTGTATACTCGGCATCCACTATTCGGGACGATCAGAACCCTTTTATATATTCCAGTGTACTTGGTACGATACGTGAACCGATACGGACAAGTGGAGAAGCAATCTTGGGATTTGGAAAGATGAATATGGATTGACCAGTGTGAACACACTTCGATTTTACGGTCAGGAAGATCCGTTTATTTTTCCGAACCAAGCGTTCCAAGTATACTACTCATAGTGTTTGAAGCATCCGGGATGGAGTGTTGTATGCCGATGGAAACCCAGAGATGTCTACGATGTCCCAGAATTCGAGGATAGCGATGAGGATGAAGAAGAGAGAAGGCTTAGAGTGCTCCGACCGTCTGTTTCGAAGGACGGGTCGTCTTCGACCGATCATGAAGTTACGTGGGTTAGAAATGACATCGACGATGAAATCCAAGTAGATATGTATAATGCGCCCATGAAACGAAAAAGGTTATCAGTAATGTTATATTATTACTTCTCATTTTACGATCTATACATATATAGTCAATACTTTTAATGATTATCTAATGCGTCCACGAACCGTTTATCTAGATTTGATGACAATGTCGGGAGCAGCGAGGGGCGGCAGGAGCAGAGGCAGAGGCAGAGAGGTTCTGCCTCCCGGAGCTCCAGCCGCGGCAGAGGCAGAGCGGTTCTGCCGCCCGGAGAGCTGCGTAGGGAGCTTCAGAGGGCCGGTATTGCACCCAGATCGGAGACCCCTTCGGATGCCTCCTTCCATGTGGATTTTGCCACACCTCCAGGTATACTGCACGCATATCCATTTTGAATGTAATATTACAGATATTCATGCCTTTTTATGTCAAAATTACTTATATTGTCAATATTTGATTGTCTAGTTGTTGGAGATGCGTCCACATCTGGGACAGAGGCCACTCCCGCTCCTCCAGGTATGTTTATATATCATATAGTGTATGTATATTGATTTAGAATGCTATATCATAAATATACACACATTCGTTTTGCTCTTACTTAACAATTTTTATTATTGTCTAGCTGTAGGTGGTGACACCACCGCACCTGCGGGTATGTTTATATATCCTATAATGCATGTATATTGATTTAGAACGTTATATTATTGATCTACACATTCTTTTTGCAATTACTTATATAATATATTTTTAATTGTCTAATTATAGGTGGTGCGTCCACATCTTCCGCAGGGGCCACTCCTGCCGCTTCCATACCCTCCGCATCATCTGCAAGTTAGTATGAATAAATATAAAATATTTATTCATTTTACATATGCTCTATAGAATAAATATGAACTTCATGAAAATTTAGCGTCAATGTTTATTTTCTAGTTGGAGGGGATGCGTCCGCATCCGGGACCCCGGCTGTTCCTCACCGGAGGAACTATTGTCCCGCTCGTGCTGCTGCCCGGGCCCAGGCTCGTGCGTTAGTCACCGGAGGTATATATCACACTTCAATTTTCGTTTAAGCTTAATTCTTAATACAACTTTGTCTTAATATTGATTTTCTTGATATTTCGTGCAGACGTAGGGCCTCCCCATTCCCAGAGGGGGACTCAAGACCCGAATCAGTCCCATAGGCTGAATCCTGACAGAGCTAGGGGTGAGGCAGCATTCCCCCTCTTTTTTACCCTTGACTATCGCTATACCGGTCCTCATGCCGAGATATTCGGCCGGTATATGGGGGACGAGAGCCGGCTCGTGAAGAACTATCCACTTCACGTTGAGTGGGGCGAGCAGCACCGGCGCTCATTCGCCTTCTTCTTTGATCAGGCTCGGGTACGTATTAATATATATTTTCATTTGATTTATCCAATATATTTATTATTAACACTTGCAATCTAATAACAATTTTTTTTTGTATTTTCAGTCGGATTACGATTTTCAGCCTGTACCCGACCCTGATCACCCTGGGAGGGTGCTCGACCTTCATGCTCTGTACAATGGCCTGATAAAGAACATGCAGACCAAGGTCCGATACAACAGGAATGAGCTGAAGGCCGACTGCTGCTCCCTGTGGATGGCGACCCCCGAGACAGAAAGAGCGGCCCTCCTATCTACTCCGGCATTTGCGAGAGTCGACGTAGAGACATGGCCTCTATTGTGCGAATATTTCGACTCCCAACGCAAACAGGTATGTATTTTAAATGTAATTCATTGTTTAGGATATAATTTATTTTTTTGTGTTCCTTAATTAGAAAACTAAATGTTTATGCGTTGTGCAGAAACAGGCCGCTCAGAATACAGAGAACAGGAAGTCGGCGAAGAGGGGCCGCCCCACTTACACAGGTGGCTCGAGGAATATTACTCGAGCCATGGAGTTATCAGTAAATTACAATAGACCTACCTTTATGATATTCTGCAATATTAAGAGTTATTTTCTAATATTTCTAATATTAAGAGTTATTTTCTAATATTGCAGACAGCTCAGACCGTGGCGTAAGGTGGTACACCGAGCGTGCCGTCTGCATATCTTGTCGTCCACGGCACCTCGACAGATCCCGCTACGGGCGAGCTTCGATATTCCAACGTCGCTACCCAGGAGTATTGCGTAAGTGTTAATATTTATTCTACCCATATTTGAAATTTAGTTTTGGAATGTTCAAATTTAAATTTTATACTTATACTTTACTGCTTAATGTGGGTGTAGGAGCGGGTGGTTGAGCAGGTCGAGGCCTCGGGGATCGATTTTACCGGACAGAGCGATCCGAGACTGCTGACCCCAATTCTGGACGCCGCACACGGAGAGCACCATGGAGGTTGGGAGAGAGGCCGGGAACTGGGCCCTAGCAGGGCCCATATGAGGTTGGACTCCACCCCGGCGGTTACTTCCTCCGTCTCCAGTGAGCGACGTGTCCAGCAGGAACTGGAGAGCTTGCGGGCCACCATTCAGGAGTTGAAGAAGATGCTGATATGTATACTACTTTATAGTAAAATATCATGTCATATTATAGATATCAACATATCCATAATTAGTACGTAGCCTGAGCTTATTTGGTCTTAGACTTGGGTTTGATTAATCATACATACATATGTAATTAAAATAAACAACGGTTTTCCAAACTAGATATCCAAATAGGGTTTCGAAATAACTTGATAATGATACGAATTCGAATAATACACAGTTCTTACACGCTTCTTACACACGTTAGGTCCAGACGCGACAGGGTAAATCGGCCGAGCCTCCACATGCATCTCCTTCGGCTGCGGCTCCGCAAGCTACTACATCGGCTGCGGTTCCGCAGACAGCTCCTATAGCTCCACCGCCCGCTCAGACTCCCGCAGCCGCGGCTCCGCAAGCTACTATCTAGACGGCGGCTGTGCAGACCACATCGCCAGCTCCACAGGTCGCTCAGACTCCCGCACGCGCCGAATTGCATGGTTTATTGACCGAGGAGCAGGCATGCCAGATTCTATCGTTTATCAGAGGTGGAGCTGGACCGAGCTAGGGTAGCTTTTTGATTCTTATTTTTTGAAACATGTATTTATTTATATGAAACATATTGTACTACATTTTGAAACGATATTGATATTGACATTGGTTTATATTTATATCATATTCAGTTTTTGGGTTTCTTTTGTATATTATATGCGTGAGATGTGATTATGAATACTGTGATATATGTTGTGTGATGATTAATTTTATATTTGATTGATATATATATTATTGTGCACAGGGCGAGAAAAAATCAGGCGGCCCTTTTTAAAAAAAAACAGATAATGTGTACCTACAGATTAATCCGTAGGTACACATGTTGCCCCTACGGTTTAAACCGTAAGGGCAAAATATCAGCATTACCTGATATTTCCCCCCTGATTTCAGTATCAGGGGGTTGGGAGTGCCCCTACGGATATATCCGTAGGGGCAAACAGACGCCCCTACGAAGTTATCCGCAGGGGCAGAATATCAGCAATCCTGATATTTTGCCCCTACGGATATGTACCTACGCATGTATCCGTAGGGGATAGTACTTGGCCCTACGGATATATCCGTAGGTACACTTAATATATTTAAAAAAATCATAAATAAAATAACTTTTTTCCCCCTACGGCCTACTCCGTAGGTGCAAATGGACTTACACAGAACGCCGTAGGGGCAGGTTTTTGTCCGTAGAGGCAAGTTCAGGGCTTCAACTTGCACCTACGGCGTTTGCACCTACAGGTTATCTTTTCGCCCCTACGGTTGGGGCAGTGGTTTGCCCCTACGGGTAAATCCGTAAGGGCAACTCTTATTTGTAGTAGTGAATCCTGGTGCCTGCGTTTGTAAACGGAGACGTAAGGAGTAAGGGAATGCTGCTTGGAAGGCCTTGAAGAATCTCGTTTTTGAATTCCATAACCAATGTGCTAGTGTTGACCTCTTACCGCTGCTGAAACTATCGAATGAATTCGTATTTTACCTTTGTTTTGCGAAGTTGTATCGGGCTGGTTGTTTGTAATTCATCTTTCGAAATATTAACGGAGCGCGGCTTTTTCCTTTTATATTCGCACATCTTTTTCATTTTGTGCTGAATTGGTTTAGCTTAATTTATTTACTCGTTTCGAAGTTTACCCTTAGGCTTATACATACGCATGTGTTTTGCGCATGTGCACGACCTTTACTGATTTTGCCAAGTGTGCATGGTAAGGATGCGCACGTGTCACTGTTTATGTCATGCATCAGCCATCATATGCACACGTTTATAAGTGCGCACATCACCAGAGTCGTCATTCTTTTAAGTACGCACTTGATATTGATGTCCACTAAAATAGGTACGAACAGTTGTTACAGGTTTAGCTAGAAACCGTAGCGTGACTATGCAAGGATCTTTTCTTATCGTATGAGCATTGTTGGTCTTCGTTACTTTCTGTATTCCCATATTTTGGGAAGCGGAGCATGACAAGAGGTGAGAGAGAGGAGTTTCGGACAACTTTGGGCAACATGTGGAGCCCACACTTTTATTTCTTCTCTCTTATCCGGCTGCATACAACCGGTATATGGAATAATTTTTTCCCTTGGGGGGCCTACAGCCCAAGAAGAACAAGTCATAGACAGCTCTTTGCTGACTCGGCGCCACCTCAGCGGCAGAGGAGGCGAAGCCGACCGAAGAGGAAGCAACCAAAGAAGCTGCAGAGGCAACTGAGGAGAAGAAGAGTGAGGAGTAAATGGTGGTCTATTACTTATTATGTTAATGAATATGGTTCGATATCTTATTGAAGTTTAAATGCTTTGGATATTTCATGTTGGGGTTCTTAGTATTTGATAAGAACAATGTGAGTGAACTCATACATTGGAGCTCACCACTGCCATCTTTTTAGTGTTTATGTTGGGATTGTAGTATACCTTTGTGTAATTATCATATATTACTAATAATTAATTAGTTAATTTTCCATATATATATATATATATATATATATATATATGATCCTATTTGTGTGTGTTCAATTTTCTTTTGAAACTGGCCGGAAACCTAACTCATGCAAATAACACACGTATACAGCACACACAACACGCACACGCACCCGCATCCAGGGAGCTATTTTTGTGTGTGCTGAAATTCTCATCTTTTCAACTGGTTAGATTCATCGTTCATATGAACCATTGACAGAGGCCTAATGATTTACAGAGGATGTATCAAATTATAAGTGAATATGTATCATAGAAATTACATAAAATACAATGACATTAACTTACAATAATTTGTAATTAAGGCAACCTAATCAAAGTCCTCCATTTTGAAGCAAGCTTCGTTAATATAATACAAAGATGGAAAATCTTGAGAATATTCCACCTAAACTAGAATATTTCCTCAGTACACTATTTTTCAGTTTTCCATATTACCCTTATGATTAATATCTTTTTCCAATTTTCTCATCGACTATGATATCTGTTGTGTGTTTGAGTTAATATAATTTTTGTAATTTTTTGAATTCTAATGGCACAAAAATAAATATATATAATGATAGTATTATATATGACCTTATTTTCCTACTACTCCGTGAAGGTAATAATTACTTGAGTACAATAAAGAAAATGTATCATTTTTCATTTTCCAAAATTATTCGACATTTTTGTTTCTCCTCTCTTCTTAATCCATTATATTTTTCTTTTTGGATAAAAAAATATGAAATTTATGGTGATTAATTTTAAAACTAAATTCAATAGCTTTTCTTTTTTAATTTGATGTATGGCATGTTGTGATCAATGATGCTTAAAGTGTTTTTAATTTTACTAAAGATGTAGTAAAAATAGCTGTAATTTTTTTTTTACATTTATTACAGTATGATATATAGAGTAGATTCTTTCTAAATACATTTTAAATAAAATATTTGCATAAATTGGCAGCACAAAATCCTACTTTGTGTCAAAATATCGATAGCATTACTCGAACAATCATTTTTCATCCCGTATAGAGGTTTAAAATCTCAGCACTTGAACATTAATTTAAGATTGATGGAGGCCTGGATCTCCTTCAGATGTTGTCCTCCATCGATCTATCGCGAGCGTTGACGAACGGCTAAAATTTGGATTGAAGCTTATCTTTCTAAGCGTGTGGATCTCAATAGATTGATTTTGAGGAGGAAGCCGAGCTACCTGTAAAGAAGTCCCGGGATGAGTGACTACCGTAGGATCCTTCGACGATCAAGTTAGCTGAGCTATTTGGGTAGAGTAGCGGCTTGTTGGATTTGAATTGGCTTACCTGAGTCGCCTGGAAAAGGGGTTTATATAATGGTCGCAAGGAGCAAGCCAGCGCGAGATCTTCGCCGTCAGTTACGTCCCTGACGTTACGCCTGCGTAAATGACGGGATCTCTCCATTAATGACGAGATACGTTCGTTAATAAGGGGATACGCCGGCGTGGATCGCGGGACGTTGGGTGGCGTATATCTCGTTTCTGGCGAGATACACGGAGCCGTTATAGAGACGCCTGGGTTCAGCGTTCTCGGTTGCTCGGGAGAACTGGAGAGGCTTGTCTCGGCGGGAGGCTCAGAGACGAGCGGGAGGCCGGGACAACTCGGTTCTGAAATAGCTCGGAGGCAAGCCGGAGAGCTGAGGAAGCACAGCGTGTAGGAGGCACGAAGGCGAGCCGATGGTTGTTTGTAAGGCGAACATAGGGGTGTTCTGGAAGCCCATTGTAGGTTGGGTCATTTCTCGGTACGAAGGCCGGGGGAATGTCTTCAGAGTATCGTGTTGGCTCTCGTCCCGTATGCTCCGGGACACGTCACTAGCCACATGTCATGATCTGGGGAAATCCCACTTATGAGTATCATCAAAGATCGAAATTGATCATTGTTTTTTATCTTATCAACAACAGTCATAATGACACCTTTTTATACCAAGTTTTGTATTGCATAAAAATAACAATCTAGCATAGTAGCTTCATTGTAATAATCAGTTAAAAATATATTATTTAAGTTATTTTTATAATTTTCAGATTTTTCATCTTTTGATTTCCATTGGATCAAGTTTGATCTCACGCGTTACTGTGTGAGTCCATTCTAGTATAGTAAATAAGAGTATAAAAGTAAATAATGTCATATATGTAATCTGGTTACAGGCCCATCGATACTGGACATATTTTTTACTGATAATTATTTTTTCAAGATTAATTAGAAGCAAGAGACGGACTTCACATTGCTTGAAGTCACCCTAACATTTTGACAAGTAGCAGTTTCCTTCAATGCTGGATCGATCCCTGTATATTTCAAGTTGATGTTTTTGAGCTCGACGCCGTCGCAGGGGTGACGGATGCTGCACACCAGTTTTATCACCTCAGAGGATGCAGATGTGCCCCATGTGTTTGAGAACTTTACTCCGCTGATTTTCACGAGAGAAGGCTCCTGCGCACGAAATCGGATTTTGAATTAGTGTCAAATTTGATTTAAAAAATATGTTTATTCAAAGGAATTAAGATTCTTATCATCATAGATGTTTTGAAAGTAAATTTTAGTCTTGGAGGAAATAAGTATATTTTAATTTAAATATTACTTTGAGATGTAATAGAAAATTCTAATTTATAAAATATTCTAACCTTGCATTTACGAGGGTTAAAGAATTAAATCACAATTCTTTTCGTATAATGCAAAAATATATATCTTATTATTTACATGAATATTTCTCATGGAAAAATATCTCACACACACAAAAATAGATTAAAATTTTTAAATATTTATTATGATTTTTTTTGGCTAGAAATATGCTTGATATTATTTTTCACCATATAGGGATATGGGAATAGCATAGATTCATAGGCTTGTTTACTTATTTTTGCCGAACATTGTGATATTTATTTGCAAATGATTTAGTCCGTAGTTTGTATTTGCAGGTTGTAATAATCATGGAATTTATATTAAAAAAAAACCGAGTTTAAGGTAATTTAAGTAAATTTTATCTCAGTACCAAAAGATTGAATGACAATAAAAACCAATATTGATTCACTGATTCGATACAAGCAGCATATGGGCAATACTTCTGATCGATGAGAATTGGATTTGAGACGTTGTTCATCACAATGTCATCAAATATAAAATCTGAAACCATCATCCTAATGAACGAGCCATCATTAGACCTGGCTTGCCATGTCTTGATCCTAACCCCTGTCATCGTACCGGTTATGGTACAATTTTTCACCGTGACACCAATAACATCCCCCTTATCTTGGTCTTTTCCAAGCCTACCAATGCTGATTCCATGCCCGGGCCAACATTTGACCCACATTTGACGTTGGATACAGTCACATTGTTCGTACCCGACCCGATAGAGACGCAGTCGTCGCCGGTGCCAATGTTGCTGTCGGCAATGTGGACGTTGCCGCATTGTCCGATGTGGATGCCGTCGGTGTTGGAGCTGTCCCCCGGCGCTATGATCATGCCCCACCGGATGTCAATGTTTTTCGATGCGAACATGTTTGTGTGGAAGAATTTGCTGTTGAGTGAGGTGATGCCTTTTATGGTTGCGTTTGTGACAAAGCTGAGTGACAGTCTTGATGAAAAAAGAAGAAAAACACAAATTATATTATTCTAATATTATGATGTATCTTAAACAAAATCAATATTTTAAAATTAGGGTGAATTCCAAATTTACGTAAAATTATTATAATTTCCCGTATAATCAATTCCTAGAAGAAAATCATTATTATTATTTTAGTCTAAAGCCAATTCGTTAAAGATATGTCGTTTGTACTTAATTTTATGGAGAAAATTGTATATATATATAGAATAATGGAGGAAAGATGTCATAGGAGGGAATTTCCTCCTATGGCATCAAAAAAATATATCCTCCTTCATTTTTTCCGCCGATCGGCACCCACCATCTTCATCGGTATCATCTAAGATGTGGGTACACCAAATTTCAAGTGATTCTACAACCTTTTCACCGTTGATTTAGTAATGTAAAAAGTTCTATTGTCGGTAAACCGTTAATTTTGAACCCACTAAATCAACGGTGAAAAAGTTATGGAATCATATGAAATTTGGTGTACCCACATCTTAGATGATAATGATGAGGATGGTGGATGCCGATCGTCGGAAAAAATGAGAGACGGTGTATTTTCTCGACGCCATAAGAGGAAATTCCCTCCTATGGCCTCTTTCCTCCGTTAACCTCATATATATATATAGAGAGAGAGAGAGAGAGAGAGAGAAAGAGAGAGAATGATGGAGGAAAGATGCCATAGGATGGAATTCCCTCCTATGGCGTCGAAAAAATACCCCCTCCTTAGTTTTTTCCGACGATCGGCACCCACCATCTTCATCGTCATCATCTAAGCATGTATCTCATATCATCTATTAGAAATGAGAAAAAATAAGATTTCCTATCTTAAAGCTATCCATATAATTAAAGTTTCAAATTTGAAAAATATATAGATTTCTCTCCCTCCTTCTCCAAAGTTATTCACATCATCATTCTTCATATTAAAAAAAACCGAAAGAACTTAAACCGGCTTTTTTAAATTTCAACTACCGTATCTGTATCCCCGAGAAAAGAAGAATTACCATTGGTAGGAGCTTGCATTGCCATTTCTTGGGGCAATCATTGTGAGGCCAAGCCAAAGCTCCTTGGCCATCAAGCTTGCCTTTGCCTGTGATGGTCAATCCATTGATGTATTGGAAATTGAGCCAATTGCTTGTACATCTATTGAGATTAGTGTCTGCCAACAAATTCCCATCCAACTCAATTCTAACAGGTCCTTGGCATGGGCCCTTGAGCAAAATTGGGCCCACCAAGCAATTCCCATATGGGATTGCTATTGTGGCCTTCTCTTGTGCTAAGCATGCTTCATCCCATGCATTTTCAAGGAGCCTGAAAAAATAAAGAAAAGGTTCAAGAAATTTGAAATATTAGAAGATGATATTGTATGAAGGGAAAAAATTTAAAGAAATTTAAAAGTAGAAGGTAATATACAGGGTAAATCGCAGGATCGAAACTCTCTGATGATTCTGATTATGACAAATTAACCTATGTTGTGCATTTCATCTTTCTTTAACAATCGCTAACTCTTTCTGTTTCGGCCTTTTTTTCAGTTCCAAAGCATTTTTGTCTCAATAAAAATATAGGTCTTAATTGTTAATTATACAATGCAAAAAATTGCAATGAAAAACATGGGTGCTTTGGGATTTTATTTTGTTTTTTGATTTTTTTTTTTTATGGAAACTAGAAAAGCTTAAGGTGGTTAGATTGGAGTAGAAAAGTGTGGTTTTATCAATTTCAAAATGTGGTTTTCCCCAATGAAAAGGTTTCATATAATCTAGCCTCACACAAAAGAATCATGTGTAATGTTGGCTCCATATTTCTTTATATTTAAGACTATATAGGCATTTGCAGCCAACGCCCACAGAAACACCCAACAAGTTCTTAAAAGATTTGAATTTGAAGACATCTAATATAATTATTTTTTTCCTTAAAACTTAAACTTGGGGGCTTTATATACTCAAATTTTCTTCTTCATTTAGGGTAGTTTGTTGATATAATTAGCTAGCTTTAATCATATAATTTGTGGTAAGAGAGTGTTTGGTTGTTTTTTCCCCCTCTATTCTTAGCTTGGCGGATTTGTTTTGCAATGGCTAAATGGATTTTTTTTCCCCTTTCTCTTTTCTGTTTATTTATTTACTATTATTATTTTCTATATTTAGCTCCATATATAGTCCAAATTTAGTGTAATAGGTTCACAGGCTTCTCCAACTTGGGTCACAAATTATGACTGGATCATGAAACATGAAATAACATTAAGACAAGAAGGATATGGTGACATGGTTGCATACCTTGGAAGTGCAAGCTCAAAATGATTGTCCTAAGCATATCAATTGTGAAATATGTATAACTTCAAGCATATTTTGTGTAATACATATATAGAGTAATAGAGAAAACGGGGAATATGTTGCAACTTTTTCTCAAGACACATAGCACCACACTATTTGATTAGTTCATGTGTATATTTGTTTTGCAAATTCAATGTTCTTTATGCTTAGCATGAAAAAAATAAGGATATGGATGAATGCAAAATGGGTTGTGATGATGCTCAATATCGGCGACCTCTCAGATCAGGACACGTGGAAGATGACATGTCCCAGAACTCAGAAGAGAGGGCCCACAGGGGCCGATCAGGCCCGACCTACAAGCACAAAGCTGGCTCACCTCAGGGCCCTTGCAAATTGGCCTCCTCGGTCTCTCAATTCGCCTCCGAGCTACCGCAGGACCAAGATACCTCGGCCCTCTCGCTCGTTCCCGAGCTCTCCCGCCGAGACCATCTTCCTCGGTCCATCCGACCGACCAACTCCACCACTCACAGGCGTAACCGCCGCTCCGCAAATCTCGCCATGCGCAGATTCTCCGCCGGCAACATCCCACGTTCCACGCCATCGCGATCCCCATTGACGGGCGATCCGCTCTTTACGCGGGCATGACGTCGGGAGCGTAACTGCCGGCGAGATTCTCGCGCCTGTTGCTGCATGCCACCATCGCTATATAAACCCCCATCACAGAGGGGTCAAGTAAGCGATCCTTTACACTTTTATGGCGTTACTCTGCTCGGATCTCATCACTAACTTGAGCGTCGGAGGGTCCTTGGTGGTACCAAACCATCCTGGGACTTCTTTGCAGGTACTCGGCAGCCGCTCCCTTACCTCACCTCTTCATCCAAAAACCCATTGAGACCCACACGCGAAGGAAGATAATCAACTAAGTCCACTGCGAGATCAACGGAAGACAACATCTGACGGAGGCCCGAAAAAGAGCTCCATCAGTTGGCGCCGTCTGTGGGAACCGAAACTCCACAAAAAAAAAAAACAAAGTTGGCCTTCCGATCTCCATCCCCATGGCAAGCGATCACCCTGAAGATCCAGATACCAGCCGCCGCCTCTCCCTCACCGGAGGCGCGGGTGAACCTCCTCCGGCGACCGTCATCAACGCCCTCGTCGGCCAAATAGACCGACACCCCCTCCCTTGACGGGGTCGCACAGAGGGGGCTCTCCACGGCGGCTCGAGGGCCACCTCGCCCAAGGATCTAAGCCTTCACTAAGAGGCAGCCCAACAGCTACCCTGCTTGGCTATCCCTGGCGGGTAGCTTCCCTACCGCAACGCCAGGGATCAGATAGTCCTCCCAGAAGCAGTTGAGCCCGAGGATCTCTCGCTCGGCTATCCCTGGCGGGTAGATCCCCTACCGCAACGCCAGGGATCAGAAAGTCCTCCCAGAGGCAGTCGAGCCCGAAGATCCCTCGCTCGGCTATCCTTGGCGGGTAGCTTCCCTACCGCAACGCCAGAGATCAGAAAGTCCTCCCAGAGGCAGTCGAGCCCGAGAATCTCTCGCTCGGCTATCCTTGGCGGGTAGCTTCCCTACCGCAACGCCAGGGATCAAAAAGTCCTCTCAGAGGAAGTCGAGCCCGAGGATCTCTAGCTCGGCTATCTCTGGCGGGTAGCTTCCCTACCGCAATGCCAGAGATCAGAAAATCCTCCCAAAGGCAGTCGAGCCCGAGGATCCCTCGCTCGGCTATCCTTGGCGGGTAGCTTCCCTACCGCAATGCCAGAGATCAGAAAGTCCTCCCAGAGGCAGTCCAGCCCGAGGATCCCTCGCTCGGCTATCCTTGGCGGGTAGCTTCCCTACCGCAACGCCAGGGATCAGAAAGCCCTCCCAGAGGCAGTTGAGCCCGAGGATCTCTCGCTCGGCTATCCTTCAGGACAAAAGCCCTCGCCAAGAGGCACTAGGCAGTAACCCTGCCCGGCCAAGCGTCCTTGGTAGGCTTCTTACAACCCTATAGCTCTTCCCGTGCCGAGAACCAAAGTCCTCCCAGAGGCAGCGGGTCCTTGCTCGGCTATCCCCGGCTAGTAGCTTCCTACCACAACCGACAGGGATTAAAGTCCTCGCCAAGAGGCACTGGGCAGTAACCCTGCTCGGTCCCCGTCCTGAAGGATCAAAAGTCCTCCCAGAGGCAGTCGAGCCTGAGGATCTCTCGCTCGGCTATCCCTGGCGGGTAGCATCCCTACCGCAACGCCAGGGATTAGAAAGTCCTCCCGGAGGCAGTCGAGCCCGAGGATCCCTCGCTCAGCTATCCCCGGCGGGTAGCTTCCCTACCGCAACGCCGGTGATCAATGCCCTCGCCAAGTAGCACCGAGCAGCTACCTTGCTCGGCCATCCTTCGCAAGCCTCTCAGGGACCCTCCAGCGTCAAGGACCAATGCCCTCGCCAAGAGGCACCGAGCAGCTACCCTGCTTGGCCATCCTTCGCAGGCCTCTCACGGCCCCTCCAGCGTCAAGGATCAAAGCCCTCATCGTGAGGCTGCCAAGTTCCTTCCTGCTCGGCGCATCCCTAGCGGGCATCCTCCTGCCCATCAGATGCTGAGGATCTCAAGCCCTCATCGTGAGGTCGCCGAGTTCCTTCCTGATCGGCACATCCCCAGCGGGCATCCTCCCGCTCACCAGACGCTGATGGCCTGAAGCCCTCATCGCGAGGCCGCCGAGTTCCTTCCTGCTCGGCGCATCCCCAGCGGGCATCCTCCTGCCCATCAGATGCTGAGGATCTCAAGCCCTCATCGTGAGGCCGCCGAGTTCCTTGCTGCTCGGTGCATCCCAACGGGCATCCTCCTGCTCATCAGATGCTGATGGTCTGAAGCCCTCATCACGAGGCCGTCGAGTTCCTTCCTGCTCGGCGCATCCCCGGCGGGCATCCTCCAGCCCAACAGACGCTGATGGTCTGAAGCACTCTTCGCGAAGCCGCCGAGTTCCTTCCTGCTCGGCGCATCCCCAGCGGGCATCCTCCTACCCATCAGACGCTGATGGTCTGAAGCCCTCATCGCGAGGACGTCGAGTTCCTTCCTTCTAGGCGTATCCCCAGCGGGCATCCTCCTGCCCAACAGACGTTGATGGTTTGAAGCCCTCATCATGAGGCCGCCGAGTTCCTTCCTGCTCGGCGCATCCCCAGCGGGAATCCTCCTGCCCATCAGATGCTGAGGATCTCAAGCCCTCATCATGAGGCCGCCGAGTTCCTTCCTGCTCGGCGCATCCCAGCGGGCATCCTCCTGCCTATCAGACGCCGATGGTCTGAAGCCTTCATCGCGAGGCCACCGAGTTCCTTCCTGCTTGGCGCATCCCCAGCGGGCGTCCTCCTGCCCATCAAACGCTGAGGATCTGAAGCCCTCTTCGTGAGGCCGCCGAGCCCCTTCCTACTCGGCGCATCCCGGCGGGTAGCTTCCTACCCAACAAAGACAAGGATCAAAGTCCTTCCAGACTCGACTATCCCTGGCCGGTAGCTTCCCTACTCGCAACGCCAGGGGTCAAGACCCTCGCCAAGATCAACCGAGCAGCTTCCCTACTCGGTCATCCCCAGCAGGCATCCTCCCGCCTAACAGACGCTGCAGGTTTGTAGCCCTCATAACGAGGCCACTGAGCACATCACATGCAGCGGATCCGAAGCCCCAACAAGAGACATCAGGTCTATCCAAGTTTGAGTAATTCCCCCTCGACTTCGGGGCCATGGAGATGCCTCATTCTCAGCAGCGCTTAGCACACTCGGCAAGTGATCGAAATCAACTCGACGACCGATCGCTCCATATGTCACGCCCACACTGGGCTGCGCCCTATCAGTCCACAGGTCTGCACACGTCGCGTCGGCCTACCGGCGCTCGACATGTGGACCGTCACTTCAGTGGCAAGACGCTTGAACCGGCGCACCTTCCCTAAATGCAGAGATCTCGCCCTGATAAGCTGGCATAAAAGACAGCTGACAGCCCGGGGACGCGTCGCGACGAAATCTTAGGAGGGAGCTTACCCCAGACGGCCCGGCAGTCCACTCTTGACCCGACCCACTAGCTGGTCGGGACAAGAGTGGGGGGCTAATGATGATGCTCAATATTGGCGACCTTTCAGATCAGGACACGTGGCAGATGACATGTCCTAGAACTCAGAAGAGAGGGCCCACAGTGGTCGATCAGGCCCGACCTACAAGCACAAAGCTGGCTCACCTCAGGGCCCTTGCAAATTGGCCTCCTCGGTCTCTCAGCTCGCCTCCGAGCTACCGCAGGACCAAGATACCTCGTCCCTCTCGCTCGTTCCCGAGCTCTCCCGCCGAGACCATCTTCCTCGGTCCCTCCGACCGACCAACTCCACCACTCACAGGCGTAACCGCCGCTCCGCAAATCTCGCCATGCGCAGATTCTCCGCCGGCAACATCCCACGTTCCACGCCATCGCGATCCCCATTGACGGGCGATCCGCTCTTTACGCGGGCGTGACGTCGGAAGCGTAACTGCCGGCGAGATTCTCGCGCCTGCTGCTGTATGCTACCACCGCTATATAAACCCCCATCACAGAGGGGTCAAGTAAGCGATCCTTTACACTTTTATGGCGTTACTCTGCTCGGATCTCCTCACTAACTTGAGCGTCGGAGGGTCCTTGGTGGTACCAAACCACCCCGGGACTTCTTTGCAGGTGCTCGGCAGCCGCTCTCTCACCTCACCTCTTCCTCCAAAAACCCATTGAAACCCACACGCGAAGGAAGATAATCAACTAAGTCCACTGCGAGATCAACGGAAGACAACATCTGACGGAGGCTCGAAAAGGAGCTCCATCAGGTTGCCATTTCTTCGTTGAAAATTACTATAGGGGTACAGAATGCTTCGCATTCTCATAGTGATAATAGATGGTCATTCATGATAATTTGCCTAGTGATCAAAATTGTATGTCTGTCTAAGTGATAGATATTTAGAATCGTTAAGATTAGAAGGTAATTGTTTGTGAAACAAAATTTTTTGGGAAGACAAGGATAAAATAAAATTTCTTTGTCAAAAGTTTAGAGTTTTACTACTTGACATGGTCAACAATCAAGTTCTATTAAAATTCAAAATGTTGATGTCTTCCTCCTAAGGAATTTTATTTTTCTTGTAATTATGAAGTAACGAGAGTTGATGCAAATTTGCTTACTTATGTTAATAATTTTCTCCTAGAAAAAAAAATTGTAATCGATATACAACAAAAAGAATTTCTTTTTGCCGGTTACATGGATACCATAATGGATACAGAGAGAATGGGTATAAAGTCTCAATTGCTGGATTGCCTCATTTTACTTCCTCTTAATCTTGAAAATCCATTTGTTCTCAATGCTCTTGTGTCCGGTGGGAAGATTCACCAAGTCTCAGACTTGATTCTTCCTCATCAACTCGAGCTTCACATCCATTAACGCTTTCCATTCTTACGCTGCACGTACTGAAATAGCATTCTCATATGACTTATGACTTGGGTTTCACAATATCATGCGGAGCTATCATAAATGCTTCCCTCAATATCGAAATGACGTCAGGATACTTATCCATGAGATGATCTTCGAAGCTGTTGTGATTCGGTAAATGGCTCCGAGTCATCTATTTGTATCTCACTCTCAATATCCCCAACCAGAGACCGACCCCTCCTCCATTGTTGGTTGATTGATGGTCTTCTCAATCTTATACAATCCCAAATCTTGAATCACTTCACCTATTTGTGGGAATTTCTTCTTAAGGAACTCATGACTCAATCTCGATCATAGTTCTACCGTCTTGCTCAGCTAACACATATCCTTTAGAACGCTATAATAGCTTAGAATACACACATCTTCCTTAGGGATCAACTTTCTATACCGATCAGAATATCATATATAGAAAGTATACCCCATGAATGTAAGTTATCCAACACCGGCTTATGGCATGTCCACAACTCGTAAGATGTTAATTAAACCGATTTGGAAGGTATATGGTTTAGAACATAAGTAATTGTCAAAGTGCATCTCCCTGAAATGATATGGGAATATTGCCATGTTCCATCATGCTTATTTCCATGTTTAGCAGTGTCCTATTTCGTCTTTGCAACATCGTTCTGTTGTAGATTATAGGGGACCGTTAATTATCTCATGATCTCTTTCTTTTCACACAATTTCCTAAACTAATCAGACAAATATTCTCAACCACAATTTATACATAAAACCGTAATGCTTTGTTAGGATCAAAAATTACAATCCATGGCCGAAATAAAAAAAAGTCAAGAAAGTCCAAGAAAATTCAATGGTCCGTTGTTTGTCTTTCCATTGTTCTTGTTCAATCAGACGTTGTTGTCATATCAACTCTTTCTTTTGGGGAATTACAGCTATACGAAACCGGTGCTGCTGGAGTCAAAAATTCAAAGTCAACGCCCAAACAAATGGGCCCAAGTCCAACCAATCCGGGTTTAGGCCCAAGAAAGTGGGCCCAAGCCCAAACCGTCTCAAACTAAATCCGGTCGGCCATCAAGGAGAATGAAAAAGAAAAGAAGAAGAAAAAAAGTGTAATAAGTAGATTTTATATGTAAATAAATAGAAAAATATAATGAAAATGAGAAACAAAGCCAAATTATGTAAAATACATAGCTAAAGTGCAAAATGTATGCATATAAATGTGAGGAAAAGGCAAAAGGCCAATTATGTAAAGCTCAGGAAGCAAAGTGTAAATGTATAATGTGTATTTAAATCCAACCATATGTTGAAATATTAAGTTTTTCTTCTTCCACAAAAACACTAGGGCTTTTAGCCTCCATCTTCTCTCTTGAGGTGAGATCCCAAATTTTCATCTTTCTCAAGAAAGAGATCTAAAATAACCTCATATATCTTCTCTAAATAAAACCATTCAAAAAGAACACATTTCCTTCAAATAAAACAAAACTTCATCTTCTTTCTCAAAGAAAAAAGAAGAGGAAGAAGAAAGAGATCTCATCTTTCAAAATACCATTCTTGAGAGATCCAAGGCATAAGAGAGGGAAAATAAATCTATTTTCCTTCATCTAAGATCCCAATCTCAAGTTCTCAAGAATCAAGAAAGTTCTTTTTGACAAAATAGAGCGAAAGTTGAAGGTGACCGAACAAAAGGGAAGGCTTTTGGGCTTCTCCTTTGGGGAAACCCTTGGGGATACGGATTTCAATCCGTACTCTCCTTTCTTGAACGCGGATTTTCGTCTGTACTTCACTTAAATGCACGGAATCATAGATTTCGGTCTATGTTATCCAAATAAAATGATAAAATCTAACGGTTATGCCGCTGGATTTCGTCAAAATCCGCACACTTGGATTCTTTTACAAAATAAACTAGAAAATATAATAAATAATAATAAATAAAGCAACTTACCCATCAAGAGAGTTCCCGACCCGGAGGGAGTCGACACCCCTAAATAGGGGGCCGATCCTAGCTCCCCTCCAGGGGGAGCCCCCCTTAAATAAAAGGGGAGCTGACCCCCACAAAAAGGGTGTGCCGACCCTGGCTCCCCCAATAAGTGCGGAGCTGATCCCTGGTGCTTCCCCGAGAGATATTCGGCCCAATCCCTCTAGGGGAGGTGCCCGTCCCGGATACCGTCCCTGTCGCGATCCCCTTCAAAAAATAAAATAAAAATATATAAATAATAAACAAAGAAATGAAATGAACAAATCTGTATTTCTTTAAACACCCACTTCTCGCACTGAGTTCACATGACCACCACGACTCGTTAATCGGAGGTTCACTCGTGTCAAAAGCTAGGGGTAATTAACAGCAGTTTTGCCCGCGACTGTTGGAGAAAGGATCTCTACAATCAATAAATCTCTGCCTACCCTTGGTAGAGGGAATTTGTACACGTCTAAGGCACATGCACTTCCATCTCAATAGGTGGAGAAAAACACTCTATAGATTCTAGCACTTCCGGTGAGACTATTCTCTCCCATATCTTGGGTCAAATAATCATGCGAACTCATTTAACATATATCATTGTTTGTACTGAAATCATGCCCTTTCATACAACAATCAACTTTCAACAATCAACGATCAACAACAATCAACATTTAACAATCATGTATTCGAAAACAAGCTCATCTTTTGATGCGACCCCTGTCGCATACATTCTCAAGACCACTGCTCGAGTGATTCTCTTCTTGGAACTCATGTGGAAGTAGGAAGAACAGACACTTCAGTTTGGGTCTATCCTATTCGCCCTAGCCTTCAGCGCTCCTACCGTGGAGCCGCCAAAAATTCAAATGGACAAACCAGCCTCTAGAGGGAAAAAGGCCGAACGTCATGGTTGCTAGGATGCCCGAGCCAACACATAAGTCTGTATTCAATCAGCTCTCTGCCACTCCAACCGGGGGCAAGTCCGTTAGCTTAAAGGGGGCAATGAGACGTTAGGGGCTAGTCCAGGCGAGGCCCATGACGACGGTACACACAATTGTCTTCTCCAGACTCTCTATCAGCTTACGACGGCCACCAAGAAAACATATGCTTGCCAAGTCTTCAAAACCGAGAAGCTAAGGCAAAAATGGCTGAGATACCGAGCCAACAAAAAGGCTAGAGCTCATGGCTCCAAGATTATGGTTACCCCGCGACGAAAGACAAACTGGCTATATAAATCAGCAACTCTTTTGAACCGCTAAAATTCGTTCTGAAAAATGCCATGATAGCTAAGATACCTGAGCTAAATCACAAGTCGGTTTTTTATCAGCTTTCTGTCACTCCAACTTGGAGCAAAGCCGTCAACTTACAGGGGGTAACAAGACTTTCTAGGCCAGCCCAAGCAAGGCCCATGATGATCACAAATACAAGTGTCTTCTCTAGATTCTCTATCTGTTGGCCAAAGACGGCCGCTAAGGAAGCAGATGTCTGCCAAGCCCTGAAAACCGAAAAGTTGAAGCGGAAATGACTTAGATCTAGAGCCAATAAGAGGGCTAAGGTATCTATTAAATTGGAGTCCATTGGGTTCCAAGAACATTGCTACCCTACGACAAAAATTGAACCTGCTGTAAAAATTATCAATTCTTTTGAACCCTTAAGGTCGGCGCAGAAAAATGCTACAACCGCAAAAAGAAAGAAGACTGAAATTCAAAGAATTCGGCAAAGAGGCAAACCTAAACCCCATAATCAAAAGAATGACACGTTCTCATCAAGAGACTACCAAGTGCTCCTTGCCGTGCGAAAGCAACAAAATAAATCAAAGCGATGGGTACTAGATTTATCCAAAGCCTCGGTCGGACCGACTTCTCTCAGTCGCTTATCCATCCCTTAGAGGAGTGGACCATGGAAACGATTCAAAAGTCCATCAAATATCATTACCAATGATGAGGCATGGACAGATTCACAACTTATACAGTCTATATGGTGGGACCGGAAAGAACAAGTCCTCCTGGCTTCACAATCATGATAAAAATGAGGTTGTCGTTGTCTAATCCTAGGTGTCACGACCCGAAATTGGCATGTGACCGGCACGAGGATTACGTGAAGTCTATAGGACCCCGTCGTAATTCAAGTAAGCCGAAACCCTAAAATCTAAACCTTTTTACGGAAAATAATGGAAATGCGGTTTTGAAATATCGACATAATGAATTTAAGCCTTCCTTTAAAAGTATAAGTAATATCATATGAAAATGCAACTATTTCCATACTATCTTTGAAAAACATTTTCTTCCTTGAAATTTATGCAACACCCTCCTTATATATTTTGATCCAAAACCATATATATGAAATAATATAGGCATCCTCAAGCAGGAGCTAGCTCTTCGTCAATTGGCGGAATTACAACCACACAATAAAGCATACATACATACATACATACATACATACATGTATGTATGTACGTACGTACGTACGTACGTACGTACATACATACATACATACATACATACATACATACATACGTACGTACGTACGTACGTACGTACGTACATACATACATACATGTAAGTACGTACGTACGTACGTACGTACGTACGTACGTACATACATACATACATATATACATATATATATATATATACATATATATATATACATACATATATATATATATATATATATATATATATATATATATATATATATATATATATATGACGCCCTACGGCGAAGATCAATCACAGAAAAAGAATAAGTAAAACCAAAACGTAAAACCAAGACATCATCCAGCACAAATGAAAGACAATACACCCATCTTGTTAGTTATATGTATACCCTAGAGGCCATTACTGTACATACGATGTATATTGTAGTGGATGCTTGGACATATATAGGGAGGACTTTCTTGCTCGACATGATAGTATGCTATCTGGTTACTCTTTACCTTAACGTGTATACTGATTGTCTCTCTGTTACATGTTGGTAAAGCCCTTAGGATGTGTACTTGACTACCTGGACTATGATGTGGATCATACTAGTGGGGACATGGTACTCCATAAGTACATCCTTCAAGGTCCCTAGTCGTGGGTGTATCGAGACAGGACATCGATGCACCAGAGTAGACTAGCGTATACACATCTTGACCCATATGATGGGCAATGGATGATCCCATATCCATCGGTGTTTGACATCAAGGATGGTGTACGGGTGCTCAGTGGAGACTGGGTACACTGGACGGACTCGCCGAGAACTCCCAGATGGTATTATACCATACGTCAGATGGCAGTTCTCTGGTGACACTGGTACAGGTTAGTCTGTTGACCCGAGATCGTCATAGAGTCTTGTGTGATTCCCACTGTGCTTTGATTTCCATCATACCACGTCCAAGAGGGCATGCAAAAAGGTGGCTTTTGGGTACAGTCCCGAATCATATGGAGGCAATGAGCGATAGGAGAGGATTCGTCTCTCCCGGTATAGGGAGTTGATGTTGCGCTGTGTTCGATTGGCTATAGCTGGAAATCCCTGGCCAGGGTTGCTGAGATTTACTGGTAAGTGTTATCAGCAGTTTCTCGAACTATTATAGACCTCATATCTACACGACTTATCGAGCTACTGGATTCTGACGTTTACCACCCCTAGGCGAGATATGCGACATATCAGACGACGAGACCGGACTGTACGGTAGTGTTACTGAAGGATTCGCAGGAGTACTAGCAGGCTTTCTTGTTGATCTTCTGATCGCTCAATACCCGAGTGGCCGTTACGTTTAGCAGACCGCTTGCGGCTTGTGGGTGTTTGATATGATCATCACCTACTGTCGGCGTATTGACGAGTCTTTAGAGTCCTACACAGGGGTTTCCTGGCTCAAGCGAAACGGAGTAGGAGCGCATATGTGATATGTGCGGGACCGAGATTGATACGATATGAGATACCGTATTCTATTCTCGCGATATGTGACATTGATCGGTTGTATGTGATATAGCCGGGTTATCGGATCAAGTGTTGATTCGATAAGTTGTTACTTTTGATATTAGTCGGTTATAGCCGGATTTTTAAATCAAGAGTTGATTTAATAATTTAATGTATAATTATATATTTGATATATTACATTACATTAACTAGTATTAGTTCACTTAAGATTTATTTTCTCACAAGATTGTGCACATTGTTTATATGTGATATATGCAAGTGTACATGTTTGTATATACTTGATGATACAGAAAAGATGGGTGTATGAGACTTATACCAAGATTAGGATAAAGATTAGGTTTTGTTTATATCTTAAGAATAACAAAAGAGAAAGACTTTGTCAAAGTTCTTAAGCTTTCATGAAGCTTGTGGAAACATTGACAAAGTCAACTCTTTTGTCATTCTTAAGGATATTTAGTTAACCCAACCCTTAACCTCATGCTTTGGTTAATTCTCTACATGAGTTAAGCATGATAGCTTAACTCACCCATGGTTACATTATTGAGAGGATAATAATTCATATGATGAGTTTTATTCTTTCTTCTTCTTCTTCTTCATCAAGCTCCATCAAAAGCTTACTAGCTCCAATGGTGCCATGAGAAAAAGAGTGAGAAAATCAATTCTAAAGTGAGCCCACTTTCTACTTCTTCATTCTCTACCACTTGCCATGTAGTAGAGTGTGTTCTCTTCACAAAGTTCATGACTTAGTGAAGAAATAGCTTGAGTTAGTGTCTCCCCGACGTAGATCATCTTCGGCCTCGAAGTCATCGAAGCAAGCACGTTCGTTCTTCTCTAGAGTCCGGAGTTCACGATCGCAGTGATGGGGACATCTACGCGGAGCTAATGAAGTGAAGGACCGGATCTACAAAGGTTGTAATCCCTTTCACTTAGTGTTAAACAGTTTAACATGCTTGTTTTCGCCTAAACCCTAGTTTAAATATCCGTATTAGAGTTGTTCGACACGGCTAAAATTTTAATCGGGCATGGTTGATACCTCGTAGACCCTTGTGCACATGCCTAGCAACCCTACACATCTCTCTCTAAGTCTCAAGAAATACACAAGTCTGTATCTAGGTCTACCAAATATACATAATCTGGTTTCTGGTTGATGGAGCTTTAACTAGATACAACAGAAATAAATAGGTACAAGAGTGGTCACGATCCAAATGTGTAACCTACCTACCAAAGCAAAACACCATGAAGAAAGTTGTGTGCCAGTAAGACACTTCTGATCCGAGCGGTCGAACCTGCAAGAAAACTGTGGCATAATGGGGATGAGTTGCCAACTCATGAGTAGAAAATATCAGCAGGTAGAAACCGAATGAACAACGATCCCTAGATCATACTGTAACATAAAGGTAATACTATGGTATCTAGGGTGAATCTGTATACATATGTGTACAACAATGCTATCGTGCCAATATCAGTATATAGTGATAAGCCATATGTATGCATGTGAATAACCAATGTGTGTCCATCAACGACACATCACTCATTATGAAAACCCGAGTGTCCAGTATCGACACTCAAAAATATCATAAAACTCGTGTCCAGCATCGATACGTAAATTCTCATATCTCAGGCGCCGTCTCATCAGATCGGCCCTCATATCCATCTGATCTCATGACTCTGGTCGGTATCCTCCGGATATCCGCCGAGTCCAAACTATCACCGGTAGGTAGTGGTCCCCTGCCAGGCTTATCGTTTATTTATACGACCTTCTTGCCTCGGGGTACCGTACCGGGTCCACTATGTACCCGCAGACGGTGCCTCCTCACTCCTCGAATTAGGTAATCATATAGCTTAGAACCGAGAAAACTCATGGTGGACGCCACAAATCACATCACGAGAAACCGCGTTTTTAAAACAATCATAAGACTTTTGAAATATATCAGCGATTCTCAAATCCAGAGATCTCATGAAAACAACATCTTATATGCATGTAACCATAAAGTACAGTATATGCAAGTATAGAACAGTACTGTAAGTATCTCAAGTATTTTCATGTAAGCATGTCATGTGATAATTACTGAACAATGATTATACTTTACAGTTAAGAGCAATACAGTGATGTAACAGTTCTACTGTGTAAGTGGCATAGCAATTACCGAGGTTGAGTGTGTGAGCCGGCAAATCTGTGTATGTGTAACATGCGCATCATCGGTAATAGTGCATATGTCCTAGCAGACGATGCCATATAAAGGTCTGTGCTGGGAACATAGCATGTATGTCACGGGGAAACAATACAGCATAAACATAAACGGTAATAAGGTATGTAACTACCCCTGGATTATTCAACTACAACCTATTATCCACTAAGGCGTTTAGAAGCAACGATTCTCTGAATCAAGACAATCCAAATTCGGCGATCCAGCCTCATAATATCAGATGTGACAATATTATCGAACATCATCCTCAAGTCACAAAAGCGGATCAATCATCCGGTAAATTATATCGCGTACGGTAAATCTATCGTACGGTATCATCAAATTAGAATAGGGATATATCGTTCTATATATAATAGCATCTCATATTCACACACACACACACACACACACACATCTCAATCTCATGTCATATTTGTATCGATCTCATATCGTATCTATATCAATCTCACATCATATCTATATCAATCTCATAACATATCTTGGCATATGTATTTGTGTATTTATATCGCCTCACATTCTTATATCAAGCATATCCACTCATGTTATCTTATTTCATCATATCCTCATATCAACATATCATCTCATACTTGTATTTATGATTATCCGTAGGTACATAAGCTTAGGTTTCTCCAAATATAATCTACATATCGGTTCTCTCATTACTAAGTTTGCGGGGGTACTATACGACATCTACCCGACTTCCCTGTAGATATAGATCTACTCACCTGCTATCCTTGTTTTAGCCGAAGTCGATGAACTCTTGTTCTCCTTCGTTATCTCGGAAGTCCATGCGAAGGTACCTACAAATCAATACACATCGTAATGAGATCAAAACCAATCTGAAAACCGATACGGCACGCGAAGTGCTCATAAGTTACAACCTATGGCCCACACATGCAAGAACAACCAAATAACCTACAGCGTTGATGTACGAACGTCCAACGACCGTGCCCAAACTTAAATACCAAAACCAAGTTTTCCAAAACCGGAAACTCAAAATCAGCAACTTAGAAAAACACTCACAGATTCTACCCTAGGTGAAATTAAGAGATTTTGCATATAGGGTAGGTCTAGATATCAGATACTGGAGTCATGGACCAAACAACAGCCCAAGACTTCAAGGCCAGGCCGCAAATTGCGGCATGAGGGATTATTTTGGCGGCCAAACAGTAGAGTTAGGAGCTCGGATCTCTGGGGTAAATTTCCCTAGCGCCTCCGCAAGGTTTTCCAAGGCATCGACCATGCCGATTTCAAAAATCTAGGGCGCTACGAAACCCGTCACCGAGGATCTAACTAGAGAATTAGGAGGAAGTAAACATGTAATCAAACATTACATAAAGTGAATCAGGAATACAACCTTTGTAGTCCGATCCTTCACTTCAATAGCTCCATGTAGTAGTCCCTTCGCTCCAAGTAGTGATCTCCCGGACTCAAGTTAGGCTCCACTAAGAGAAATGAACAAACTTGCTTGAAGTCTTCGAGACCGAAAATGATCTATGCCGAGGAGACTCTAGCTCAAGCTACCTCTTCACTAATTGAGAATTGGTGAAGCAAACAACCTACAATAAATGGCTAGTCTAGTATAGATTGATGAAGTAGGAATTTTGCTCACTTTAGAATAATTTTTCTCACAAGATTTCTTCACCTCAAGAAAACCTAGAGAGGTTTCTTGAGATGAAGAAGATGATGAAGTGGTGAATGAATGAGAGTGTGAATGGCAACCATGGGTGAGAAAATATCTCATATATGTTAGGGTCAAAATTTGCACCCCGGTTGACCAAGTCAAAGTCAAGGTCAACATCAGGCCAGGTAGGCCCAAGCCCAGGTCAAGCGGGCCCATGCCCAAGTCGAGCCCGCGGCTAGCCTCTCCATGCCAACATAAAAATTATGTAATAAATAATTTTAATATAATTTTTTTATGCATGAATGGGCATAAAGCCAAATTTTTGTAAAGCCCATGGCTTATGTGCAAAAAGAAGTGGCACATGAGCCATGAGATGGGTAAAATGCCATTTTGTAAATCTCAAGGGACTATATGTAAATGTGTAAGCCTATATAAGGCAACATGATGATGAATAAAAGATACACTTTTTCATTCCCCTCAAAAACTAGGGTTTGTGCCTCCTTCCCCTTTCTCAAGGGTCTAAAACCATCTTCCTTTTTTTTTGAATTAAATCAAGAGCTTTACTCTTCCTTTCTAAAAAATAAATAGTTTTTCACCATGAAACCCACGAAGGGGGGCTCGAATCTCCAATTAGATCTCGAAAAGGGGAGACTTTTAAGTCTCACCCCCTTTTCTCCAAGATCCCGCCGATCAAGAGAAGGAAGAAGGAGACCCATCTCCAAAAATCTAACTTTGGACAGATCCAAGGTTCAAAACAAAAGCCATAATTCCTAGGAGTTTAGCTCCTTTCTAGATCTGTTGGAGTTTAACTCCATAAATTAGTTTCTGTTAGGAGTTCAACTTCAGAAAACCCCTTGGGAGTTCAACTCCCTGACCTAGGGGCTAGGCCCCTTCCCTCGGGTGTCTCCTATGGTCACGTGTGCACCACGTGACCCCGGGCGCTGAGGCGCCCATCGGTCACATGCGCGCCACGTGACCCCGGGGCGCTGAGGCGCCCATCGGTCACGTGCGCGCCACGTCACCCCGGGCGCTGAGGCGCCCATCGGTCACGTGCGCGCCATGTAACCCCGGGTGCTGAGGCGCCTAATGGTCACGTGCGCGCACGTGACCCCGGGCGCTGAGGAGCTAATGTGCACGCACGTGACTCCGGGCACCATGCACCCACGTGCCACGCACGCGTCTTTAAGACGCTTCCCCACATTTTTTTATATGCACTCCACACTAAATATACCTCCTCCATTAGAAAAATTTTCTAACGGGGCGCTGCCCCGCACCCCACAAGGGGGCCGCTAGCCCTTTTGACCCCTAGCCCACTATCCGGGTAGCGGGACCCCCGTAAAAACTCTGTGGGCCCCCCCGATATATCCAAAACCCCTTTCAAAACACAACACACGCACACTGCACATTGAGTTTGCATGACCAGTTTAACCCGTCAATCGGAGGTTCTTTCGCTCCAAAGGCGAGGGGTGATTAACGGCAGCTTAGTCTGCGGCTGCCGGAAATTCGGATCCCCACAATCAATAAACCCCCGCCTACCCTTGGCAGGGGGAATCTGTATTACGCCTGACAAGCACGCGCGTACTCCCATCTCAATGGGGTGATGAAAAACACCCTACAGGTTCTGGCACGTCCGGTGGGACGAATCTCTCCTCCCATATTTCGGGTTAAACGTTCATGCGAGCTCAATCAATGTACATATCGATTGTCTATACTGAAATCATGTTTCTATTTGCAGGGGGGTTAACAATTTCCAATTGCCATCTTCGAACGCAAGTCGGTATTTGAACGGCTTTCCTTGGCCCCAGCTGGGGGCAAGGCCATCAACACCGACAAACTAATAAGGCATCTCATGCAAGCTCCAGCGGTGCCCTTGACAACTGCTCAATTGGATATCTTCTCTAAGCTCCCCGTCGGATGACCACCAAGTCGTTAAACTGGAAACAGATGACTACCAAGTCGTTAAACTGGAAACAGATGACCACCAAGTCGTTAAACTGGAAACAGATGACTACCAAGTCGTTAAACTGGAAACAGATGACCTCCATGTTGTTAAACTGGAAACAGATGACCACCAAGTCGTTAAACTGGAAACAGATGACCCCCAAGTCGTTAAACTGGAAACAGATGACCGCCAAGTCGTTAAACTGGAAACAGATGACCGCTACGTCGCTAAACTGGGAACGATTGACCGCCACATCGTTAAACTGGGAACAGTTGACCACCACGTCGTTAAACTGAGAATGATAGACCACCACGTCGTTAAACTGAGAATGATAGACCTCCAAGTCTTTAAGCTGGGAACCACCGACCACCACGTCATTAAACTGGGAACAGTCGACCTCTAAGTCGTTAAACTAGGGATGTAAAAATGTGTAAATAAAATATATATATATATATATGTAAATAAAAAGCCGAAATGATGGGGCAACTCGCAAGAAAAATCAGCGAGTAAAAATAAAAATGAAAATAAAGCCGAAATGATGGGGCAACCGCGAATAAATAGCAGAAATGATAGGGCAATCACAACCTTCACGATAAGAAAAGCTGAAATGATAGAGCAATCGCGGTAAAAAACGGCGAATGATGAGCTGCTCCTGGTGTTGGGGTAAAAATTTACACCCTAGTTGACCAAGTCAAAATCAAAGTCAACTCCAAGCCAAGTGGGCCCAAGCCCAGGTCCAATGCCCTGGTCGAGCCCGAATATGAAGCGGCCGGCCTCCCCTCATGGCAAAATAAAAATTTGGTAATAAATAATTTTAGAGTATTTCCTTTTTTTTATTTTCTTTTTGAATAAATGTAAGAAAAATGGGCATAAAACCAAATTTTTGTAAAGCTCATGACTTATGTGCAAAAAGAAATAGCACATGAGGCATGAGATGGGCAAAATGCCATTTTTGTAAAGCCCAAGGGGCTATATGTAAAGTGTATTGCCTATAAAGGTAAAGATAATGAAAATATCTCAACAACTTTTTCTCTCTCCAAAGATCTGTGTTCTTCTCCTTCCTCAAGGTTCTAAAATCTTCTTTTTTCTTTTGAATTAAATCAAGAGTTTTACTCTTCCTTTTCCAAAACTAAATAGTTTTTCACCACAAAATCCACAAAGGGGGGCTTGGATCTTCCATCAGATCTTAAAAAGGAGAGATTTTAAAAATCACCCCCTTTTCATCCAAGATCCGGCCAACCGAGGGGAAGAAGAAGGAGACCCATCTCCCAAAAATCCCACTTTGGGAAGATCTAGAACTCAAGGGAGAAGCCCCTTTCATCATCTCCAAAAACATCTTAGGAGTTTAACTCCACTCTAAATTCTCTTTTGGGAGTTTAAATCCTATTTCTGGGGCTAAAAGTCCCTTTTTCTCGCCGGCACCCGAGCGCCCAAGCACCCAAACGCTCAAGCGCTCAGCGCCCACATGCTGGGCACATGATGCGCTAGCGTTCGAGCGCCTTGCATTCAAATGCCCGAGCACCCAGCGTCCAAGCGCTCAAGCGCCCAGCGCCCACGTGCCGGGCACGTGAGGCGCTAGCGCTTGAGCGCCTAGCGCTCAAGCGCCCAGCGTCCACGTGCCGGGCACGTGATGCGCTGGCGCCTAAGCGCCCAGCGCTTGCGTGCTAGGCACATGAGGCGCTGGCCCCACGCGTCCTTTAGGCGCTTTTCCCCTTCTTATATACATGTATATATACATACACACATATACTCTACAACACTGTCCCCCGTTAGAAAAAATTTCTAACGGGACGCTGCCCCGCACCCCGCAAGGGGGCTGCTAACCCCCTTGACCCCCAGCCCGCTATCCGGGTAGCGGGATCCCCGTAAAAACTCTGCGGGGCCCCCGATATATCCAAAACCCCCTCAAAACACAACACTGCACATTGAGTTCGCATGACCAGTTTAACCCGTTAATCGGTGGTTCTCTCGCTCCAAAAGCGAAGGGTAATTAACGGCAGCTTAGTCCGCGGCTACTGGAGATTCGGATCCCCACAATCAATAAACCCCAGCCTACCCTAGGCAGGGGGAATCTGTAATGCGCCTGACAAGCGCGCACGTATTCCCATCTCAATGGGTTGACAAAAAACACCCTACAGATTCTGGCACGCCCAGTGGGACCTTTCTCTCCTCCCATATCTCGGGTCAAGTGTTCATGCGAACTCATTTAACATATATGCCGATGTTGTACTGAAATAATGTTTTTTTCTGTGCAGCAATCAACTTTCAACGACAATGTCTCCTAAGATGGATCCAGCTTCTGATGCGACCCCGATTCCGTACATGGTCAAGATCAATACTCGTGTGGTTCTCCCCGCAAGCCTCAGTCGACAGTGGGAGGAACTGCCCCGCCAGTTTGGTTCCGTCATCATCTACCCTGCCGGAAGAGCTCATCTGGCAGAAATCCCGGCAAAACAGGTGGCCAAGCCGGTCTCAAGGGTCAAGAGGCCGAATGTTGTGATCGCTAAGGCACCACAACCGTAACTTAAGACGGTGCCTGAACGACTCTCTGGTGCTCCAGCTGGGGGCAAAACTTCCGGTACAAGGGCAACATCAAACGTTGCGAACGAGCTCAGACAATAACTCCAACAAATGCACGATCGGGCATCTTCTCTGGCCTCTCTATCACTCGGTCTACGGCGTCTTCCCGAAGAGCCGAAGTCTGCCAAGTGCTTAAAACAGAAAAGTTAAGGCAGAAGCGGCTCAGGTATCGAACCAACAAGAGGGCCAGGACTTCGGCCATGTGGAATCTTGTGAGGTTCCAAGAGCAGGGTTATTCTACGACGACGGCTGAGTCGACCGTAAAAATCAGCAATTCCTTCAAACCTCTGAAGTGGGTTCAGAAAAATGCTATGACCGCCAGAATCAAGAAAACCGCGGTCCGAACATTGCTATGAAGAGACGTGTCCCGGACCCAACAGAAAAAGTATGACACTGTCACTTCAAGAGTCTATCAAGCGCTCTGTGCCGTACAAAAACAGCGGGGCAAAATCAAAAAGGAAGCGTCAGCACCATTCAAAAATCCGGCCAGGCCAGCCGCCTTCAGTCGACTGCCCGTTACCGAAACAGGAGGGTTAAGACAGCGATCCATGAAATCAGCCGCCGATAATAAAAAGACGGCTGGATATTCTATCCATACGGTATATATGGCGGGTGGGCGCCCCAGCGACAACCTTCGCAGCAAAAGCAAGGATGGGGCCACCACATCGCAAGCCCAATCTGGCTTGAATGTGGTTGGCGCTTCCCAAGAACAGCCGCCTCCGCTGGATGATGAAAACCCTCTCGATGAGGATGACAGGAAGAAAGACCCCTCAGTCCATGTGGAGTCAAGCTCAGACAGCGAGGAAGAGCCGACTTTCCGCCCTAGGACCGCGGAGCAAGAGCTGCTTCAAGAGCTTCGAAAATAGCTCAGGAGCAAAGATAAAGAGATGGCCAAGCTCTATTCAAAAATTGACGACCTAACTAATGTTGTGATGCAGCTTACGGTTCAAATTGCTCGAGCGCCTCCTAATCAAGCACAAGTCGCTACTCGTGAGCCGGATGATGACAATCCGAAGCGGCCGATGCCTGCCCTTTTGGGTCCAAAATTGGTCGAGCTGCACGAAAGCTGGCCACATTCCGCTTCTGGGGATGCCTTGTCCCCAGATAACACTATCCCTCTAACACAAGATCGGATAATGGATTTGGTCACCAGCAAGGTTAAAACATTGGTGGCCGAAACTGAAGCTTAGAAAGAAATTGGCAGTAGTGGGCGGCCATATCCCGCACAGTACGATTTGATCGAGTTCCCGAGCGGCTACGTCATTCCTAAGTCCGGAAGATTTGACGGGACGGGAAATGCAAATCAGCACGTCGCCCACTTTAAAGCACGTGCGAAAATACAGGGGGCAATGATGCGCTCCTTCTTCGTTAGTTTGTCAACAGCCTAACCGGTGTCGCTTTTGACTGGTACGCGAGTTTACCAGACGGGTCCGTCATTACCTTTGCCCAAATGGAGTCTCTGTTTTGGCAAAGGTTCATGAGTGTCAGTGATAAAATCTCCATTGCTGACATTGTGAGGACCAAGACGGGGAAGAATGAAAGCAACACCGACATTATCACCCGATGGCATAATCTGACAGTTAAGTGCGAACCGCCGCTGGAGCAAGACCAGTCCGTCAACCTTCTCATTGGGAATCTCAGCAATTGGATGGTCCCATTCTTGTGTACAGCAGGCCTCAAGACGTTTCAAGAGCTAACCAAGAAATTCCAAATACTGGAACGCTCGAAGCAAGAGTCTACCCCGGACTCTCAGAGAGACAAGACTTGGAAAAGCAAGCAGGACGACAACCGTAGAAGTAGGAGCTCTGTAAGTCCACGGCGGTGCCCCGGCCGTCGAACCGACGCCGGAAACGCGGAAACAAAAATTTGCAAACTAGCAAAACCGGCACCACCGCGCACTTTTCACCCGGATCGGGCCATTAACCTAGCTACTAGCAAACTAGAAAAGAGTAGAGAAGCTATACCAAGCGATCTGTGTCCTTCGGTCTTCGTCTCCATTCCGATCTCCCGCAGAAACTCCGTCCTTCACGTCCTCGTCGGAAAGGGCACCACGTAGCCGATCTCTTTTACGGGCTCCCACCTCTTGACCGAGGCAACTGGGGCGCGAAGTTGGCTAGCCGATGCGTCCAAGATTTGCTGTAGAATCGTGTAGAAGCTTGTTTCTTTTGGGGTTATGAGGTTGCCATGGAAGGATGGAGGTAGGAATGAGGTTAAGGAAAAATGGTGTTTTCATTTTTCCTTACAAGAAAATGAGATGAAGCAAATTGCCACACATGAAAAATGAACTTCTCACTCCCTCACTCATGAAGTGGCCGGCCATTATAGGAATGGTGGTGGAGAGAAAAAACCATGTAATTATCAAGAGAAGAAGTGAAAAGATAATGCAAGATAAAAGGTCACACCAATTTCCCTTTTCAATCCACTCACAAACTATCACTAGAAAAGCAAATGAATGGACTCAAAAAGCATCTCATGATGAAAGAATAATCATGAAGCCACACTTATGCAAGAGAACCCCTCCACAATTGTTATTTGCAAATGTGCAAATAACCCCCTCCATCGAAAGTCCAGCCGTGAAGGAACAAAGGAAAACCGGCCGGAACGGAATGCAAACTGGCAACTACAGAAAACTGATCCCGTAATAAATTACAGGAAAACCCCGCTACTGCAAATACATGCCCGCATTTGTATTCCTACTGAACACAAATGCAAAGAGACAAAACTACACTATCTAATACTAGGATCCGGCTTAAGCCAAAGCCGGCTAGTAAAAACCGTCCGATCACGATCCGTACAATACCGCACGTATCTGATCGAACCCTGCCATATCTCCATACGGCATCTACAGCGTTTCGCCCGAAACCTGAGTAACTGTGTGTGTGGTGGACTCTAAAGACTCGTCAATACTATGGCTGTGGATTTAACCACTAGCACGTCAGAGGTATCAGCCATACGTGACGGGCCACCAGCTATTGAACAAAAGGGACGTCGATGAGCGAACTCATCCTGACACCCTACTGAGCCTGTCAGTGACAATATCCGTACAGTCTGGTCCGTTCGTCTATGAGCATCGCATGGGGGGCCTAGGGGGTTGGTAAAAGTCAGACCCCCAATAGCGATACAAGTCGTGTCGGAGTGTAGCCCAGAACACCCTGAGATACTACTGGAATAGCTACCAGCAAATCTCCTGCCTTGGCCAAGGACTTTTCATGTTCTAGCTCTCCTAGACACAGCGCGACCTCACCCCCAATACCGGGAGAGACGAACCCCTGCAGATCCGCTCACTGCCTCCATGTGGCTCGGGACTGTACCCAACTAAAACCTGTTTGCACGACTCCTTTGAGCCGTGGTAGGGTAGTAATCAAAGCACAGTGGGAACTCACACGAGACAAATGACGATCTCAGGTCGATGAACTAACCTGTACACATGACACCAGGGAACTGCTATCTGACATCAGGTATAATCCCAACTAGCAGGTTCCCGGCGAGTCCTGTCCGGTGTACTCATAACTCAATGAGCACCTGTATACATCTTAGGTGAACCAACTGACACCAGTGGCTTGTGAGATCGGCCACCGCCCCTCGTCGGAGTCTCGACTGTATACACTAGTCTACTCCGGAGTATCGATGCCCTGTCTCGAAACTCCCACGACTAGGGACCATTTAAGGATGTGCTTATAGACTCCAGCTCTCACGTATATGATCGCCCTCATACTGCTGGTAGTCAAGCAAGAATCCTAGGGGCTCTATCAACGTGTAATAGCGACTCGTAAGGTCACCTAAAGCAGTACACGATGATAAAGATAAACCAGATAGCATACTATCATCTCGAGTAAGACTGTCCTACCGGGACAGGTCCTCCCTCAATCATTGCAATCACGTGCCTGTGATCCAATAATTGACTCTGAGGGCACTATCTCTAACAATCTCCCACTTGCACTCAAGGCTAATTATTGCAATGTCGCATACTCACAGCCCGTGTGATACCGAACACCCAACTCCTCTACTAGTCAGTCTCACAAAGCTCGTTTGCGAAACTATTGCGTTCGAGGAATAGCCTCAGTGAGTGGATCCTCTATAGTGTTTCTTTCTATGTCTCTCTTTATCTCAAGTTCGCGGAGAAAGCCATCTCCCGAAATGAGCAATACCTGTCTTAGAATGTCTGGATGTCTGATGGGACCTAGCTCATAAATGAACTCCAAACCCAAACCTCTTAGACTGTATCGTCAACTGAACTTAATCAGTATCATGTGCCATACCTACCCTCAGTATCCTCCTGGACCACCCGTCCAAAATGCTGCCCCTCGTCAGAGGGAAAACTATAACTCTGACAGCCACTCTGCCATCCAGGTCACCTTGGAAGCCTGGAATGATAACTGTCTCCCGAAGGAGAATGTCGTTATCATATCCCTAGAACATCCACTTATGTTCTAAAGCTGCTTCCGATTGTTTTTCCAGGATTGGATGAATATCAACTTATTGCACCTACTGCAAGAACAACAACTGGTGTGGTACTTGACCTCTCATGATTGACTCAATTGCCTAAGCAAGTGATCTGCCAATCATGCGTATCCCTCTCCCCTTTAGTCTGTAAGACACCTTTAGAGAGGGTGACTCCATCACCTGCAGGTATACTACCATGCCAGGAGTCGTCCATTCTAAATACTCTTAGAATGCAGTCAAAGTACCCAAATTGGGAGACCACCCAAATCTAGATCTAAAATCATAGATCTAGTAACCAGAATGTATGATATAATATCCAAGTCCCATGTGGAGAAACTACTGTGTGACGACCAAAGTATAACCGATCGTAGTATAGGAATATCACTTCCTATTCTGTGTATGTCATCAAATACCAGGACATCACACTCTACTACCTTCTCAACAGATCCATCCCCTATTCTGATGAAGTCAAACCTATGACTGTCACATCAGAAATAGATGATCTATCTCCGCTATATCTGCTTTAGTCTATAAATAGACATAAGCCTGATGTCCACCAATGCTTCCGCTGCTCCCACTGACTACGACAACCCTCTGGCAGAGTCATATACACGTACGCTTCTAAAGCTAGTTTAGAATGACGCAATACTCATCCTCCTGCCGGGTCTCACAGTCTGGAACAACAGCAATGGCAAGTCTGGGTAAACAAGAACCTCCCTGCCACCGTCCTTGAGCATACCGAAGTACCTCTCGGGTGCCTGAGGTTACCCACTTTATCTGCGGAGTGGCCAATGGAATGTCAAATCAGATTGAATCATTAGGTTCTTATCAAATCTTCAGTAATCGTTTGCGGATCTGGAATTACTTCCAGTTCTACCATACTCCCACTACTATTTTCTGAAATATCCATTTCTTTTAAAAATATGGCGAGTCAAGAACAATATCACTATTGATCTTCCAGATGGTAGAAAATCAACCCTCGTCATAGCCCGGGTCAACCCACAAACAGCCATTACAGAAACGTGCCTTGAGTTGTCCAGTATCTGGTTTTAAGCATAAGCCGGACAACTCCCCGTACCTTAACAATGTCAAGATATGAACTGTTCTATATCCAATATAGAAACAGAGACACTGATTTAATTGAACCAGATTCAAATCATGCAGCTGTCTCCAGTGCATGTCAAGTGAATGGAAGGAGGTCGATCAGCATTACTCAACTTAGGAATACTTCTAATTATGAGTAACCTGAAAGAGAAGCAAGTTCTCTTAATCATTACTATCAACTGAATACCATACACAAGTATCTACATCTTCGATCACCTTGAAGAATCCCGATACTTGCAATACCTGGCTCTCTACTTTATTCTTATACCTATAACTCTTCAAAACTTAGACCTTGCTTTTCTACGAAACACATGTCTAAGAACTAGAGAAGTCATAAGTAAAAAGAATATAGTACGAGGACCAACCCCTCTGTCCTAATGGACACTGGACAATATACAATACTCTGTACAAGTCCCCTGAGTCTAATAACTCATTTACTGTATGTCGTAGGCTGAAAACTGTACTTATGGTTAAGAAGAATTACACCGCTGTTCAATGCTCCTTACCTAACCATCCACTGATATAGGTAAATGTCATAGACATAATTTCAAAAAGGTATATCTCACTCTATGAAAATAGACGTATAGATATATCAATTTGAAATTGGTGCATAACAACGGATATTCAAAACCAAATATTTGCCGACCGGCAAACAACCCAGGTGACTTCCTCAAATATCACCAATTATAACGAATTCCGATATAATGAGGATGATCACCTAATTCCCAATAACTTACTCCCACTCATCATCTGTAAAACCATACAGATGTGAGAATCCAACCTGGTAAATACATACCCTGGAGCAAGTGTCTAATTGGGAAATCAGTTTTCTTTTAACAGTACACAGTGAAACTGAAACATTGAAATGTTTCGATGGGGTATCTGGGTATTCCTAGTAATGCCTCTTCCATTATCCAGATTCATAACTGTAACCGTATAATTCTTTGCCACCTCTCCAAATCCCTTTATATGTCTTTAGTCATTACCTTCTGCACACCCCTTTAGGCCAAATGGTTTTCTTCCTTCCCTACCGTTCGGCACCAGCCTATGGTTTGGAAGAAGACTATCCAATAAGCATAATGGGTGTACTGTCCTAGTCCTAGGAGCACTCGCAATGCGAGAGAAGGTGAAGATAAAAGACACCTGAATGAACTTTATTCCTATTTCTCCTGAACCAGGATCCATCCCCGAACTGGAACAAGTTCCTTTCGAGTTCGTATATAACCATACGATGGATTATCCAATAAACTTGGGATCTTCGTAGTGATACGGAGTGTCCTGAAGAAATACAAAGGTGATTTAGGATTGGCGAAGAAATAGTTGGTTTTGTCGTGAATAGCAGTCGCAATTTACTTTGCCCTCTTACTAATCCCTTTCTTTGTCTTAACTTAATACCTTCTGCACACCGTTTAGATTAATTGGTTTTCTTCATTCCCTACCGTTCGGCACTAGCCTAAGGTTTGGAAGAAGACTTATCCAATTTGCGTAATAGGTGTATTATCTCCTAAACCAAGGAGTACTCGCAACCTGAGAGAAGGTAAAAGGAAAAGACAACTGAATAGTCCTATTCGTTTTCTCCAGAACCGGAAACCATCCTCAAATTCCTTCGAGTTCGTATCTAACCATATGATGGTTTTGTCCAATGGAAGTGGACGTTCGTAGTAATACGGGGTGTCCCGGAGAAAAGGGTAAAAGTAGGAGTGGCAAAGAGGTCTGCAACTCTGACAATCCAAAAGCCAGTGTTAAGAAAGTTCGGTCAACTTGGTCACTGAGTTATAGTCTAGGGTCGGGTCAATGGTCGCTGCCAAAGAGAGAGAGAAAAGAAACACTCAGCGTGCACTCTAACCTAGATCAGAATGGTTATCACTTTATCTAATCTGGAAACCTCCCACTGTAACGTCAAATTCTTCCCCAAACCTGAAAGAAGAATTAGCCGGGATCACCCGAGGAGTAAACCAACTCAACAGTGGGAATCGGGATCCAACTCTCATCGCATGATAACGTGACGGAATCCGCTCACGTTATCACACTCCAGAAGGTATGCGCATATCTGGCAAGTTTCAGTTCTTTTGAAACTCCCGATGTGGATTTTTTCCCCATGCTCTTATGACCTTGACTAAGGCCAACAAATCATAAGTCACATGTCAAGTTCTACCCGTCATTGTCCAGGTTGATTTGAACCCACCAGTATAAGCCCTTGACTAGCGCCAACAAGGCTATACGACTGTCCCAAACCAACGCATCTATCTATGCAGCATATGAACACCCAATAGCTACCAAACACTGTGCCTTGACTATGGCCAACAAACACAGCTTGAATACTATTGACTATCCATATGAAACGACGGAGGGCTACGAATGGTTTCTGGCGAAAACCTTTAACGTAATGAACTTGATATCGTTGAAGGAACCGGATAGCTTTAAAAAATATAGTGACGAGAACCTTTGCTAAAGAGGTCACTCCCGGTGAAGGGATCTCGGCTCTTTCCCCGTAGAATGAGGTGCAGGATATTCCAACTGAATACCACGATGCAAAGCAAAAGAAATCGGCTATAGTGAAGTTATTTCCCTGACGCAAACTTTTGTCCAAGGGGTCACTCCCGGTGAAGGGATCTCGGCCCTTACCTCGTCGACTGAGGAGCAGGATATTCCAACTGAATACCACTGTGCAAAACAAAAGTGAACGCCCTTGCAATAACAGCTTTTTGAAAAGTGTTCCAACAACATTAGAATAGGTTTTTTTATTTTGCATTGATCCGAATCAACGCAGTCCCATCAATTGATCACACCACAAAGAACGAAAATAATGACGTACGTATTGTTGGAGATAGTGCCCTCAGAGTCAATTATTAGGTCACAGGTACGTGATTGTAATGATTGAGGGAGGACCTATCCAGGTAGGACAGTCTTACTCGAGATGATAGTATGCTATCTGGTTTACCTTTATCATCGTGTACTGCTTTAGGTGACATGACACGTCGCTATTACACGTTGATAGAGCCCATAGGATTCTTGCTTGACCACCAGCAGTATGAGGGCGATCATATAAGTGGGAGCTGGGGGTCTACAAGCATATCCTTAAAAGGTCCCTAGTCGTGGGAGTTTCGAGACCGGGCATCGATACTCCATTAGTAGACTAGTGTATACAGTCGAGACCCCGACGAGGGGCGGTGGCCGGTCTCACAAGCCACTGGTGTCAGTTGGATCACCTAAGATGTATACAGGTGCTCATTGGGTTATGAGTACACCGGACAGGACTCGCCGGGAACATGCTAGTTGGTCATATACCAGACGTCAGATGGCAGTTCCCTGGTGACATGTGTGCAGGTTAGTTCATCGACCTGGGGATCGTCATTTGTCTCGTGTGAGTTCCCACTGTACTTTGATTACTACCCTACCACGGCTCAAAGGAGTCGTGCAAACAGGTTTTAGTTGGGTACAGTCCCGAGCCACATGGAGGCAGTGAGCGTATCTTCAGGGGTTCGTCTCTCCCGGTATTGGGGGTGAGGTCGTGCTGTGTCTAGGAGAGCCATTACACAAAGTCCTTGGCCAAGGCAAGGAGATTTACTGGTAGGTATTCCAGTAGTATCTCAGGGTGTTCTGGGCTACACTCCGACACGACTTGTACCGCTTTTGGGGGTCTGACTTTTACCAACCCCCTAGGCCCGCCATGCGATACTCATAGACGAACGGACCGGACTGCACGGATATTGTCACTGACAGGCTCAGTAGGGTGTCAGGATGAGTTCGCTCATCGACGTCCCTTTTAGTCAATAGCTGGTGGCCCGTTACGTATTGGCTTATACCTCTGACGTGCTAGTGGTTAAATCCACAGCCATTGTATTGACGAGTCTTTAGAGTCCACCACACTTTCAGTTACTCAAGTTTCGGGCGAAACGCTGTAGAGGCCGTATGGAGATATGGCAAGGTCCGATCAGATACGTGCGGTATTGCACGGATCAGGATCAGACAGTTTTGTACTAGTGGCCGTATAGTTATATGGCAGGGTTTGATCTGATACGTGCGGTATTGCACGGATCAGGATCGAACGGATTTAACTAGCCGACTTTGGCTTAAGCTGGTCTTAGTTTAGTACAGTGTAGATTTTGTCTCATTGCATTTGTATCCGGACGGAATACAGATGCGGGTGTGTATGCACAGTATCGGGGTTTTCCTGTAATTTATTACGGGACCAGTTTTCTGGAGTTGCCAGTTTGCTTTCCGTTCCGGCCGGTTTTCCTTTGTTCTTTCCCGGCCGGACTTTTCCGATGGAGGGGGTTATTTGCAAGTTCGCAAATAACACTTTGTGGAGGGTTTTATTGCATATATATTGATTATGATAGCTTTCTTTTCTTTGCACCATGACTTGCTTTGACTTGTGATTTGAGTGGGCATGGGTTTGATGTGAGTTGAAGCATGGTGTATGCTTTCTTGTCTCTTGGTGTGGTCACCACTTGACTTCTCCTACCCTCACCTCCCTTAAGGTTTTGTATTTGTTCCCTCCACCATTTCCATATAGGTTATGGCCGGCCACACATTGTGAGAAAGGAGAAAAAATGAGAGGTTCATTTTTGATGCTTCATTCTTCATCTCATTTCCTTGCAAAATTGGTAGCTTCATTTTCCCTCCAAAGTTCAATCCTCATTCCTCCATCCAAAGGCAACAAACCCCAAAGAGACAAGTAGCCTCTACACTACACTTCCTACAGCATATCTTGAGCATGTCGAGTTGCCGGCTTCATGCTCGAGTTGCCTCGGTATTGAGGTGGGAGCCCGTAAAAGCTACAGGCGATGTGGTGCCCCTTTCCGACGAGGAGGAGACGGACGGAGATCCCGCGAGGAGATCGGAGTGGAGATGAAGACCGGAGGACTTGGATCGTCGGTATACATCTCTTCCCTTTCTTATTAGTTGCGTAGACTAGTTAATGGTTCGATCCGGTTAAAGTGCGCGGTGGTGCCGGTTTGCAAAGTCCGCAAAATTAAAGTTATTCACCGCTTCCGCATTCCGGCGTCGGGTTGACGGCCGGGGCGCTGCCGTGCACTTACAGTGGTATCAGAGCCTCCCCATTAACTTAGTCTAGCTTTGTGTAATGTGTTTTTGAGTTCCGATCGATCGAAATGTCCAAAAACCCGTATTTGCTCACGACAGTTTTCTGTTGAAATTTTTCAGTCTCCAAAAATTTTTCAGGTTGTCAAATATTGATGTATAAGAAAATATAAGAACTCTGTAAAATTTCGGTGATGTGATTGCACTGTCAGAGCGCGGAAGCGCCGCATAGACCACCATTCCGCCGCTCTTCCGCGGTGAACTGTACACATCACTTTACCAATTTTTTCCAGAGGGTTTTTGGGCTTGAAATATGGGCTTTGGAATATTAAAGTTGGGCCAATTGTTTCTGTGAGTGCTACAGTTTTGTTTGGGGCCCACTTGTTAATTGTTTGATCAATCGGAAATTTTTTAAACACATTTTTCACAGTATTTACATTATATCTGCGACCGTGAATGTCACTCGATCGGTAAATCCGGTCTAACTGCTATAGCCCGGTTAGACGGATTTGCGAACGTGACTTTCACGTTGATGTTCTATGTATTTGCTGTGATGTTGCGGATCGGTCGTGGGGATAGCCTGGATGCAATGCTAGTACAGTTTTTGTTGTATTATGTACATTTGTTATTGCGGGGCGAGCGTCCGACATGTGGACTGCCGTCACTGCCTGATTGTATTATTATTTTGGGGCACGACCTGGTTGCGGTCGATGTACCCGGTGTATGTATATTTTACTTTCTGTACTAGGATTGCCCCGCGGAGGGGTGCACGGATAGCCGGGTTCTAGAGGGCAACAAGCCCGCATCTCATGGCATTGAGACGGAGGGGGCTTCACTCTAGGATTGGCGGGCTATTCGCCGCACTCGTAGGGGGTACAGGTTTGACCCAGGAGGGGTGCCCAAGTTACCGGATTCCGTGAAGTGCTGGGTGGTCCATTCACGGTGCTGAAGGGGGCTGCCTCGCTTCAGGTTTTGGCGGGTGACTTGCCGCGCCCGTAGGGGTCTAGGATCTCATTGCACAGGCTATCCACACGACCAGGGGAACGTCGGGTTTCAGTAGTGGCTCTGTGAAACCCGGGGATCCCAGATATCTGTATTGTTTCTGTGATGCTATTCGTATCTGTGATGTTGCATTCTTTTCACGCCTTGAGCGAAATATAATATATTGGTATATATATTAGTAGATGTTGTATATGTTTTGCATCCGCGCTAGTCCAGTCCCCGCTCTGTCGTTAGTAAGCTAACCTAACGGGTAATGACGGGACCCAGTGGCGAATGCGGATGGCATATACGTACATCAGTATATTTTCGTTCTTTGTGGTGTGATCAATTGATGGGACTGCATTGATTCGGATCAATGCAAAGTTAAAAACAAACCTAATCTGATGTTGTTGGAACACTTTTTCAAAAAGCTGTTATTGCAAGGACGTTCTCTTTTGTTTTGCATCGTGGTATTCAGTTGGAATATCCTGCTCCTCAGTCGACGAGGCAAGGGCCGAGATCCCTTCACCGGGAGTGACCCCTTGGACAAAAAGTTTGCGTCAGGGCATTAACTTCACTATAGCCGATTGCTTTTGCTTTGCATCGTGGTATTCATTTGGAATATCCTGCACCCCATTCTACGGGGAAAGAGCCGAGATCCCTTCACCGGGAGTGACCTCTTTAGCAACGGTTTTCGTCACTATATTCTAAAAAGCTATCCGTTCCTTCAACGATATCAAGTTCATTACGTTAAAGGTTTTCGCCAGAAACCATTCGTAGCCCTCCATCATTTCAGTTAAATATTCGGTAGTATTCAAGCTATGTATTTTGACCTCACGCCAAGGCATAGTGTTTGGTAGCTGCCGGGTATTTATCTGTTGCATAGATAGATGCGTTGGTTTGGGACAGTCGTACTACTATTTTGGCCTACGTCAAGGGTATGTACGGGTGGATTCAAATTAACCTGGATAATGATGGGCAGAACTTGACATGTGACTTATGATATTTTGACCTCACGCCAAGGTCATAAGAGCATGGGGCAGAAATCACATCGGGAGTTTCAAAAGAACTGAAACTTGCCAGATATGCGCATACCTTCTGGAGTGTGATGACGTGAGCGGATTCCGTCACGTTGTCATGCGATGAGAGTTGGATCCCGATTCCCACTGATGAGTTAGTTTACTCCTCGGGTAACCCCGACTAATTCTTCTTTCAGGTTTGGAGGAGAATTTGAGGTACAGTGGGAGGATTCCAGATTAGATAAATTGGTAACCATTCTGATCTAGGTTAGAGTGCACGCTGAGTGTTTCTTTTCTCTCTCTCTTTGGTAGCGACCATTGACCCGACCCTAAGACTTTGACTCAGTGACCAAGTTGACCGAACTTTCTTAACACTGGCTTTTGGATTGTCAGAGTTGCAGACCTCATTGCCACTCCTACTTTTACCCTTTTCTCCAGGACATCCCGTATTACTACGAACGTCCACTTCCATTGGACAAAACCATCGTATGGTTAGATACGAACTCGAAGGAATTCGAGGATGGTTTCCGGTTCTGGAGAAAACGGATAGGATTATTCAGTTGTCTTTTCCTTTTACCCTCTCTCAGGTTACGAGTACTCCTTGGTTTAGGGGTAGTACACCTATTACGCAAATTGGATTGTCTTCTTCCAAACCTTAGGCTGGTGCCGACCGGTAGGGAATGAAGAAAACCAATTAGCATAACGATGGTGTGCAGAAGGTATTAAGTTCAGACAAAGCAAGGGATTAGTAAGAGGGCAAAGTAAATTGCAACAAATATTCACGACCAAACCAAATATTTCGTTACCACTCCCACATCACCTTTGTATTTCTCCAGGACACTCCGTATCACTACGAAGATCCACAGTTTATTGGATATTCCATCGTATGGTTATATACGAACTCGAAAGGAACTTGTTCCAGTTCGGGGATGGATCCTGGTTCAGGAGAAATAGGAATAAAGTACATTCAGGTGTCTTTTATCTTCACCTTCTCTCGCGTTGCGAGTGCTCCTAGGATTAGGACAGTACACCCTTTATGCTTATTGGATAGTCTTCTTCCAAACCATAGGCTGGTGCCGAACGGTAGGGAAGGAAGAAAACCATTTGGCCTAAAGGGGTGTGCAGAAGGTAAAGACTAAAGACATATGAAGGGATTTGGAGAGGTGGCAAAGAATTATACGGTTATAGTTGTGAATTTGGATACTGGAAGAGGCATTACTAGGAATACCAAAATACCCCATCGGAACATTTCAATGTTTCAATTTCACTGTGTACTGTTAAAAGAAAACTGATTTCCCGATTAGATACTTACTCCAGGGTATGTATTTACCAGGTACGATTCTCACATCTGTATGGTTTTACAGATGATGAGTGGGAGTAAGTTATTGGGAATTGGGTGATTATCCTCATTATATCAGGATTCGTTGTAATCGGTGATATTTGAGGAAATCACCTGGGCTGTTTGCCGGTCGACAAATATCTGGTTTTGAATATCCGCTGTTATGCACCAATTTCAAATTGATATATCTGTACGTCTATTTTCATAGAGTGAGATATACCTTTCTGAAATTATGTCTACGACATTTACCTATATCAGTGGATGGTTAGGTAAGGAGCATTAAACAGCGGTGTAATTCTTCCTAACCATAAGTACAGTTTTCAACCTACGACACACAGTGAAAGAGTTGTTAGACTCAGCGGACTTATACAGAGTATTGTATGTTGTCCAGTGTCCATAAGGACAGAGGGGTTGGTCCTCATACTATATTCTGTTTACTTATGACTTCTCTAGTTTTTAGACAGGTGTTTCGTGGAAACACAGGGTCCGAATTTGGAGAAGTTATTGGTATTTGAATAGAGTAGAGAACCAGGTATAGCAAGTATCGGGATTCTTCAAAGAGATCGAAGATGTAGATACTTGTGTATGGTATTCAGTTGATAGTAATGATAAAGAGATCTTGCTTCTCTTTCAGGTTACTCATAATTGGAAGTATTCCTAAGTTGAGTAACGCTGATCGGCCTCCTTCCATTTAGTTGACATGCACTGGAGACAGCTGCATGATTTGAATCTGGTTCAATTAAATCAGTGCCTCTGGTTCTATATTGGATATAGAACAGTTCATATCTTAACGGTGTTAAGGTACGGGGAGTTGTCCGGTTTATGATTAAAACCAGACACTGGACAACTCAAGGCACGTTTCTGTAATGGCTGTTTGTGGGTTGACCCAGGCTATGACGCGGGTTGATTTTCTACCATCTGGATGAACAATAGCAATATTGTTCTAGACTCGCCACAGTTTTATTAAAAATGGATTTTTCAGAAAACAGTAGTGGGAGTATGGTAGAACTGGAAGTGATTCCAGAACCACAAACGATTACTGAAGATTTGATAAGGAACCTAAAGATTCAATCTGGATTGACATTCCATTGGCCACTCCGCAGATAAGGTGGGTAACTTCAGGCACCCGAGAGGTACTACGGTAGCCTCAAGGACGGTGACAGGGAAGTTCTTGTTTACCCACAATTACCATTGCTGTTGTTCCAGGCTGCGAGACCCGGCGGGAGGATGAGTATAGCGTCGTTCTAAACTAGTTTTAGAAGTGTACGTCTATATGACTCTGCCAGAGGGTTGTCGTAGTCAGTGGGAGCAGCGGAAGCATTGGTGGACAGGTTGCTTCTGTCTGTTTATAGACTAGAGCAGATGTAGCGGAGATAGATCATCTATTTCTGACGTGACAGTCATGGGTTTGACTTCATCAGAATAGGGGATGGATCTGTTGAGAAGGTAGTAGGGTGTGATATCCTGGTTTTGGATGATATACACAGAGTAGGAAAAGAAACTCCTACACTACGATCGGTTATACTTTGGTCGTCACACAGTGGTTTCTCCACAAAGGAAATGGATTTTATATCTGACATACTGGTTACTAGATCTATGGTTTTAGATCTAGATTTGGGTGGTTTCCCAATCAGGGTACTTGACAGCATTCTAAGAGTATTTAGGATGGACGACTCCTGGCACGGTAGTGTACCTGCAGGTAATGGAGTCACCCTCTCCAAAGGTGTCTTACAGACTAAAGGGGAGAGGGACGGGCATGATTGGCAGATCACTTGCTCAGGCAATTGAGTCAATCATGAGATGTCAAGTACCACACCAGATGTTGTTCTTGCACCAGATGCAATAAGCTGACATTGATCCAATCCTGGAGAAACAGTCGGAAGCAGTTTTAGAACATAAGCAAATGTTCTAGGGAGATGATAACGACAGCCTCATTTAGGAGACAGTTATCATTCCAGGCTTCCAAGGTGACATGGACGGCAAGGAGGTTGTCAGAGTTATAGTTTTCCTTCTGATGAGGGGCAGTATTTTGGACAGGTGGTCCAAGGCAATACTGAGGGAGGCATGGCGCGCAGGATACTGATTAAGTTCAGTTGACGATACAGTCTAAGAAGTTTGGATTTGGAGTTCATTTATGAGCTATGTCCCATCAGACATCCAGACACATTCTAAGACAGGTATTGCTCATTTCGGGAGATGGCTTTCTCCGCGAACTTGAGATATAGAGAGACATAGAAAGAAACAACTAAGCGGATCCACTCACTGAGGCTATTCCTCGAACGCAATAGTTCCGCAAACGAGCTTTGTGAGACTGACTAGTAGAGGAGTTGGATGTTCGGTATCACACGGGCTGTGAGTATGCGACATCGCGATAATTAGCCTTGAGTGCAAGTGGGAGATTGTTGGAGATAGTGCCCTCAGAGTCAATTATTAGGTCACATGTACGTGATTGTAATGATTGAGGGAGGACCTATCCAGGTAGGACAGTCTTACTCGAGATGATAGTATGCTATCTGGTTTACCTTTATCATCGTGTACTGCTTTAGGTGACATGACACGTCGCTATTACACGTTGATAGAGCCCATAGGATTCTTGCTTGACCACCAGCAGTATGAGGGCGATCATATAAGTGGGAGCTGGGGGTCTACAAGCATATCCTTAAAAGGTCCCTAGTCGTGGGAGTTTCGAGACCGGGCATCGATACTCCATTAGTAGACTAGTGTATACAGTCGAGACCCCGACGAGGGGCGGTGGCCGGTCTCACAAGCCACTGGTGTCAGTTGGATCACCTAAGATGTATACAGGTGCTCATTGGGTTATGAGTACACCGGACAGGACTCGCCGGGAACATGCTAGTTGGTCATATACCAGACGTCAGATGGCAGTTCCCTGGTGACATGTGTGCAGGTTAGTTCATCGACCTGGGGATCGTCATTTGTCTCGTGTGAGTTCCCACTGTACTTTGATTACTACCCTACCACGGCTCAAAGGAGTCGTGCAAACAGGTTTTAGTTGGGTACAGTCCCGAGCCACATGGAGGCAGTGAGCGTATCTTCAGGGGTTCGTCTCTCCCGGTATTGGGGGTGAGGTCGTGCTGTGTCTAGGAGAGCCATTACACAAAGTCCTTGGCCAAGGCAAGGAGATTTACTGGTAGGTATTCCAGTAGTATCTCAGGGTGTTCTGGGCTACACTCCGACACGACTTGTACCGCTTTTGGGGGTCTGACTTTTACCAACCCCCTAGGCCCGCCATGCGATACTCATAGACGAACGGACCGGACTGCACGGATATTGTCACTGACAGGCTCAGTAGGGTGTCAGGATGAGTTCGCTCATCGACGTCCCTTTTAGTCAATAGCTGGTGGCCCGTTACGTATTGGCTTATACCTCTGACGTGCTAGTGGTTAAATCCACAGCCATTGTATTGACGAGTCTTTAGAGTCCACCACACTTTCAGTTACTCAAGTTTCGGGCGAAACGCTGTAGAGGCCGTATGGAGATATGGCAAGGTCCGATCAGATACGTGCGGTATTGCACGGATCAGGATCAGACAGTTTTGTACTAGTGGCCGTATAGTTATATGGCAGGGTTTGATCTGATACGTGCGGTATTGCACGGATCAGGATCGAACGGATTTAACTAGCCGGCTTTGGCTTAAGCTGGTCTTAGTTTAGTACAGTGTAGATTTTGTCTCATTGCATTTGTATCCGGACGGAATACAGATGCGGGTGTGTATGCACAGTATCGGGGTTTTCCTGTAATTTATTACGGGACCAGTTTTCTGGAGTTGCCAGTTTGCTTTCCGTTCCGGCCGGTTTTCCTTTGTTCTTTCCCGGCCGGACTTTTCCGATGGAGGGGGTTATTTGCAAGTTCGCAAATAACACTTTGTGGAGGGTTTTATTGCATATATATTGATTATGATAGCTTTCTTTTCTTTGCACCATGACTTGCTTTGACTTGTGATTTGAGTGGGCATGGGTTTGATGTGAGTTGAAGCATGGTGTATGCTTTCTTGTCTCTTGGTGTGGTCACCACTTGACTTCTCCTACCCTCACCTCCCTTAAGGTTTTGTATTTGTTCCCTCCACCATTTCCATATAGGTTATGGCCGGCCACACATTGTGAGAAAGGAGAAAAAATGAGAGGTTCATTTTTGATGCTTCATTCTTCATCTCATTTCCTTGCAAAATTGGTAGCTTCATTTTCCCTCCAAAGTTCAATCCTCATTCCTCCATCCAAAGGCAACAAACCCCAAAGAGACAAGTAGCCTCTACACTACACTTCCTACAGCATATCTTGAGCATGTCGAGTTGCCGGCTTCATGCTCGAGTTGCCTCGGTATTGAGGTGGGAGCCCGTAAAAGCTACAGGCGATGTGGTGCCCCTTTCCGACGAGGAGGAGACGGACGGAGATCCCGCGAGGAGATCGGAGTGGAGATGAAGACCGGAGGACTTGGATCGTCGGTATACATCTCTTCCCTTTCTTATTAGTTGCGTAGACTAGTTAATGGTTCGATCCGGTTAAAGTGCGCGGTGGTGCCGGTTTGCAAAGTCCGCAATATTAAAGTTATTCACCGCTTCCGCATTCCGGCGTCGGGTTGACGGCCGGGGCGCTGCCGTGCACTTACACGTATATGCCATCCGCATTCGCCACTGGGTCCCGTCATCACCCGTTAGGTTAGCTAACTAACGACAGAGCGGGGACTGGACTAGCGCGGATGCAAAACATATACAACATCTACTAGTATATATATAATATATAATTTTCGCTCAAGGCGTGATAAAATGCAACATCACAGAAATGTACGGCATCACAAAACAATACAGATATCTGGGATCCCCGGGTTTCATAGAGCCGCTACTGAAACCCGACGTTCCCCTGGTCGTATGGATAGTCTGTGCAATGAAAATCCTAGACCCATACGGGCGCGACAAGTTACCCGCCAAAACCTGAAGCGAGGCAGCCCCCTTCAGCAACGTGAATGGACCACCCAGCACTTCACGGAATCCGGTAACTTGGGCACCCCTCCTGGGTCAATCCTATACCCCCTACGAGTGCGGCGAATAGCCCGCCAATTCTAGAGTAAAGCCCCCTCCGTCTCAAAGCCATGAGATGCGGGCTCGTTGCCCTCTAGAACCCGGCTACCCGTGCACCCCTCCGCGGGGTAATCCTCATACAGAAAGTAAAATATACATACAACGGGTACATCGACCGCAACCTGGTCATGCCCCAAAAGAATAATACAAACAGGCAGTGACGGCAGTCCACATGTCGGACGCTCGCCCCGCAAAATCAAATGTACATATAAAACAAAAACTGTACTAGCATTGCATCCAGGCTATCCACCACGACCGATCCGCAACATCACAGCAATACACAGAACATCAACGTGAATGTCACGTTCGCAAATCCGTCTAACCGGGCTATAGCAGTTAGACAGGATTTACCGATCAAGTGACATTCACGGTCGCAGATATAATGTAAATACTGTGAACTAGCATGTTTAAAATATCCGATCGAACAAATTTATTAAAGTGGGCCCCAAGCAGTACTGTAGCACTTACAGAAAATCTGGGCCCAAAAAGAATATCCCAAAACCCCTATTTCCAACCCAAAAGCCTACTGTTAAAATTTGGTGCGATGAATAGTAAAAAGCGCGGCAGAACCGCGGCCCAAGCATGCGTTTGGCCGCGGTTCCGCGGTGGTACGGAGGGATCTCGCGACCAAATTTTCACAGATTTCTTAGATTTTCATGCACAGTATTCTGAAAGAACCTGAAAAATTTTTAGAGCAGAAAAATTTTTGACAGAGAACACATGTGCATACAAAATACGGTTTTTAGGGAATTTTGTTCGATCGAGTACTAAACATACTAGAGCAAGCTAGGTTAGGTTAATGGCGTGGCTCTGATACCAATGTAAGTCCGCGGCGGCGCCCCGGCCATCGAACCGACGCCGGAAACGCGGAAACAAAAATTTGCAAACTAGCAAAACCGGCACCACCGCGCACTTTTCACCCGGATCGGGCCATTAACCTAGCTACTAGCAAACTAGAAAAGAGTAGAGAAGCTATACCAAGCGATCCGTGTCCTTCGGTCTTCGTCTCCACTCCGATCTCTCGTGGAAACTCCGTCCGTCACGTCCTCGTCGGAAAGGGCACCACGTAGCCGATCTCTTTTACGGGCTCCCACCTCTTGACCGAGGCAACTCAGGCGCGAAGTTGGCTAGCCGACGCGTCCAAGATTTGCTGTAGAATCGTGTAGAAGCTTGTCTCTTTTGGGGTTATGAGGTTGCCATGGAAGGATGGAGGTAGGAATGAGGTTAAGGAAAAATGGTGCTTTCATTTTTCCTTACAAGAAAATGAGATGAAGCAAATTGCTACACATGAAAAATGAACTTCTCACTCCCTCACTCATGAAGTGGCCGGCCATTATAGGAATGGTGGTGGAGAGAAAAAACCATGTAATTATCAAGAGAAGAAGTGAAAAGATAATGCAAGATAAAAGGTCACACCAATTTCCCTTTTCAATCCACTCACAAACCATCACTAGAAAAGCAAATGAATGGACTCAAAAAGCATCTCATGATGAAAGAATAATCATGAAGCCACACTTATGCAAGAGAACCCCTCCACAATTGTTATTTGAAAATGTGCAAATAACCCCCTCCATCGAAAGTCCAGCCGTGAAGGAACAAAGGAAAACCGACCGGAACGGAATGCAAACTGGCAACTACAGAAAACTGATCCCGTAATAAATTACAGGAAAACCCCGCTACTGCAAATACATGCCCGCATTTGTATTCCTACTGAACACAAATGCAAAGAGACAAAACTACACTATATAATACTAGGATCCGGCTTAAGCCAAAGCCGGCTAGTAAAAACCGTCCGATCACGATCCGTGCAATACCGCACGTATCTGATCGAACCTTGCCATATCTCCATACGGCATCTACAGCGTTTCGCCCGAAACCTGAGTAACTGTGTGTGTGGTGGACTCTAAAGACTCGTCAATACTATGGCTGTGGATTTAACCACTAGCACGTCAGAGGTATCAGCCATACGTGACGGGCCACCAGCTATTGAACAAAAGGGACGTCGATGAGCGAACTCATCCTGACACCCTACTGAGCCTGTCAGTGACAACATCCATACAGTCCGGTCCGTTCGTCTATGAGCATCGCATGGCGGGCCTAGGGGGTTAGTAAAAGTCAGACCCCCAATAGCGGTACAAGTCGTGTCGGAGTGTAGCCCAGAACACCCTGAGATACTACTGGAATAGCTACCAGCAAATCTCCTGCCTTGGCCAAGGACTTTTCATGTTCTAGCTCTCCTAGACACAGCGCGACCTCACCCCCAATACCGGGAGAGACGAACCCCTGCAGATCCGCTCACTGCCTCCATGTGGCTCGGGACTGTACCCAACTAAAACCTGTTTGCATGACTCCTTTGAGCCGTGGTAGGGTAGTAATCAAAGCACAGTGGGAACTCACACGAGACAAATGACGATCTCAGGTCGATGAACTAACCTGTACACATGTCACCAGGGAACTGCTATCTGACATCAGGTATAATCCCAACTAGCAGGTTCCCGGCGAGTCCTGTCCGGTGTACTCATAACCCAATGAGCACCTGTATACATCTTAGGTGAACCAACTGACACCAGTGGCTTGTGAGACCGGCCACCGTCCCTCGTCGGGGTCTCGACTGTATACACTAGTCTACTCCGGAGTATCGATGCCCTGACTCGAAACTCCCACGGCTAGGGACCATTTAAGGATGTGCTTATAGACTCCAGCTCTCACGTATATGATCGCCCTCATACTGCTGGTAGTCAAGCAAGAATCCTAAGGGCTCTATCAATGTGTAATAGCGACTCGTAAGGTCACCTAAAGCAGTACACGATGATAAAGATAAACCAGATAGCATACTATCATCTCGAGTAAGACTGTCCTACTGGGACAGGTCCTTCCTCAATCATTGCAATCACGTGCCTGTGATCCAATAATTGACTCTGAGGGCACTATCTCCAGCAAGCTCCAGCAGTACCAATGTCTTCATTGCGTCCGACAATGAAGAAAAGCGAAGGGCGGGCGAATCCAAAACCAACCGGTCTCGAAAGCCATTGCTGGGAGGAGATGGGCCTTCCCTAGAGGAGAAAAAGAACAAGGTTTACTCTTTCAGATGGGACAAGGTCCGTAAGATATTCAAAGATGCCTTGAACAACGGTCTACAATTGCCGGAGTCAAAAAGACCTCAAGAAGCAAAAATGACCGACAATCCCCTGTATTGCCCGTACCACCGAGTAGTGAGCCATGCGATCGAGAATTTCTATATCTTCAAGGATTGGGTCGAGAAGCAGTACAAGGCTGGAGAGATCGAGCTATCCAAAAGTGTGTTGGTGAACAATCAAGTTGCAACCACCAACTTTATACAGACAGAAACTGAAGCCTTCTGGGGGCAGACAGCCGAACCCGCTACCCTGAGAAATGAAATAGACTCACCGCAGCCTCCGTGGAGTACACACATATCTAATAAGATGAAGAAGATGCTAATGCTACTTCGGAAAGAGCCCAGAACGGAATGGGAAGGGCAGAAGAAGCCTACCGTACCAGCTGCCAATCCGGCTCTATCAGGCTCAAAATACAAAAAGCTCAAGAAGAAGAGAAGTGCAGCTCAACGCGAAAAAGAGTCTGCAGGGAGACCGACCATTCAAAAATATATTGATTCCCTCGAAGACTATGAACAGAAGGAAAGAACTCTAATTCAATTGAAAGAGTTCTTCCCTATAGAAGCGGCTGAGATTCTGGAGGAGTTAGAAGAAGACTCCAATGAAGAGATCCCTATAGTGACCTGCTACGTCGTCCACCTGTGCAGCGACTCTAAGGAGGAGCTCTGTTTTCCCGAAGAGGATAAAGAGCTCGCCACTAAGGCCAACCAAATCCAGCTCAGAAGCGGCAGGGCTCTACCGCCAAATCAGGGCAACGCTCCAAAAGGGAAGGAAAAACAAGTCACTAATGAAGAAGATGGCAGAAAACTTGCTCATGAAGATTCGAGTCCTTCCCCAGTAGACTATAATGTCTTGGCTCATCTTCGAAAGCTTCCGTCTCTCCTTAGCATCTACGATGCCTTGGTTCTATCGAAAGAGCTTAGAGATGTTCTCATTCATGCTCTACAAAACCTTGAGCGGTATCAGGCTCGCTTTGCAGAAATTAATATGAAAGAAGCCCAGTATGCTCTGCATGTCGCCGCAGTCATGTTTAAGGACGAAGACTTGCTACTGGGAACGGCTGAGCATAATCGGCCGCTTTACGTGACCGGGTTCAGCGACGGAGATCGAATTAATCGCATATTGATTGATCCGGGGTCCTCAGTGAAAATCATGAACTTGCGGACTCTAAAGAGTTTGTCAATGGACGTCCGACACCTGTCAAGGGAAAGGATTGTTATTCAAGGCTTCAATCAAAACTGCCAGCAAGTTCTGGAGTCTATAGCTTTGTCAATCAAATTTGGCGATATGCAAAGTGAAACTAAGATATACGTGATCGACGCTGACATCTTATAAAATTCTCTTGGGACGACCGTGGCTTCACGATTACGGCATCGTTCCGTCAACTCTCTATCAATGCATGAAGTATACTAGAAATGGCGAAGAAAGACGCATTGACGGAGACATCCAGCCGTTCGGTGTGCATGAAGTCTGATATAAAGATTCTTGGTACTTTATGAACCACCAAAATGCTAAGCCACAACTGACTGAGGATAGAGCGGCCCCAAGACTCAAAAGCAAATCTGAGCTGGCTGTCACTTTCAAAAGTAAAAACGCCTAAGTGCGCCCGTGTTTCGGTAACGACACTGATGAGTCCGACGCTGGAAGTCCGTCCTTCCCTAAAACTCGCCCTCGTTTCGGTAGCGATATGGACGAATCCAATACTGAAAGCCCATCTAGCAGCAAAGTCCGCCCTCATCTTGGCAGCGACACTGAAGAGTCAGAGGAAGAGGACTTACCGTGCAATAGCCGTGCAGATTAGACCCCCATGCAGCAAGCGAAACTACGAGAGACCTTCGAAATTGCAGAAGGGTCCCTGGCCATCACAAGGGTGCCGGAACGGATGTGCAAAGAGCTCGATGCATTGTCAGTCTCTACCGTGGACCAGCTGAAAACTTTCTACGTTCTCGAGAGGAAAAGTGGACAGAAGGGCATCCTGTTTTATGGGTCAAACTCCGTTGTGCACCCGGACGATTTGTCGGTCGCGTACCTTCCCTATGAGAGAGTCATAAGAGCCGTCCTCAATCCCAGATACTATGCACCCGAGATGCGGGAATATTTCAAAAGGTGCGGATGCCGGCTATATCAAACGGAGTCCGAAGAAAAGTTTTATGAAGGGTTATGGCATCCGCCTCAGGTCCGAGCACTCATCGATGGACGAATTCTAGATAGACGGGGAATAGGTTTCACCCAGCCTGATTCTAAGGCATGTTACATGATCCATGTCGGGAAAGCCAGCGAAGAGTCAAATGATGAAGACGAGCTAGCCGAGCCAGAAGAAGTCCCTTAAGAACTCGAAGATGATAGAAAAGCAACCTTCGATGAGCTAACCGAGATCGATTTGGGAACGCCTAATAATCCAAGGCCAACCTACATCAGCTCACTCCTATCAGAGGAAATGAAGGAGCAGATAATTGCCCTGCTGCATGAGTTCGCCGACTGCTTCGCGTAGACGTACAAAGAAATGCCTGGCCTCTCCCCTGAAGTGGCCGTGCATAAGCTGGCTATATCTCATGATGCTAAGCCAGTCAAACAAGCTCCTCAAAGAATGAGAAGGGAGCTAGAAGAAAAGGTCATCGAGGAAACTAAGAAACTTATCGATACTGGCTTCATCAGAGAAGAGAAATATATGGACTGGATCGCATGCATAATCCCAGTGAAGAAGAAAAATGGGCAGATCCGAGTTTGTGTCGATTTCAGGGACCTCAACGAGGCATGTCCTAAAGACGACTTCCCGCTACCGGTCATGGAAATGATGGTCGATGACACCTCAAATTACGAGCTGTTCACCTTTATGGATGGCTCGTCTGGATATAATCAGATCAAGATGTCACCTGAGGATGAGAAACACACAGCATTTCGAACCCCGATCGGAATATACTGCTACAAAGTGATGCCGTTCGGACTGAAGAACGCAGGTGCTACATATCAAAGGGCAATGACCAATATCTTTGATGACCTAATCCATAAAGTCGTCGAATGCTATGTTGATGATCTGGTCGTCAAGACTAAAGCCAATGCCGATCACATCCAAGATCTTAGGACCGTTCTCACCAGACTGATGGAGTATGATCTAAAAATGAATCCTTTGAAGTGCGCTTTTGGCATGTCATCGGGAAAATTCCTGGGCTTCATAGCCCGACATCGGGGGATTGATGTTGACCCATCAAAGATAAAGGCCAATATGGAGATGCCCCCTCCAAAGAGTTTGATGCAGCTAAGATCTTTTTAAGGCAAGCTTGCTTATATACGGAGGTTTATCTCAAATTTATCGGGGAGATGTAGGCCCTTCTCAAAGCTCATGAAGAAAGGAGCTCCTTTTGTCTGGGACGCCGAATGTCAAGAAGCGTTCGAAAGCATCAAACGGTACTTGTTGCACCCTCTAGTGCCGGCCGCTCCCATTTCAAATAAACCGTTGATCCTCTATACTGCCGTGCTAGATGAGTCACTCGGTGCACTCCTTGCCCAGAACAATGAGGAGGGAAAAGAAAATGCCCTCTACTACCTCAGTCGAACTCTAGTCGGGGCGGAATAGAACTAATCCCCAATCGAAAAGCAATGCCTGTCTCAGATATTTGCTGTGAAGAAACTGAGGCACTATCTGCTCGCTCATCGGGTTATGCTGATCTCCAAGGTCGACCCACTCAAACACTAGATGACCAAAGCAAGCCTAGCGGGCAGAATGGCAAGAAGGGCTGTCATTGTAGGGTTCCTAGGCACACTAATGAGGTCTCACAAGGCATCAACCATGCCAAATTCAAATTTTTTCATGTGCCTATAAACCCTAATACGGATCGTTAACTAGAAGATAGGCGATAAAGATTGCAAGTTAACAACTTAACTACTAAGTGAACGGAAATACAACCTTTGTAGATCCGGTCCTCCACCTCCATAGCTCCATGACGATGTCCCTCCGCTGCGATCATCGGATCCCGGACTCTCGCGGTGGTTTCATCGGAGAAAAGATCGGGCTAGGTCATTGACTTCGATGCTGAAGATGATCTACGTCGAGGCGACTCTAACTCGAGCTCCAACTTCATTAGGTCAAGAAACTTGTGAAGAAAACACCCTCTACTACATGGCAAGTGATAGAGGATGAAGAAATAGGAAGTGGGTTCACTTTGGATTTTGATTTCTCACTTGGATTCATCACTTAGAATTTTCTAGCTCGCTTTCTTCAACTCATGAAGAAGATGAAGAAGAATGGAATAGAATGAATTATCTTATTAGAAAATTCAAGTGATGCTTATCATTTTGCAACCATGGGTGAGGCTAACTCATGTAGAGAATAAACTAGGGTTAAGGTAAATGGTTAGGGTTAAGGATAAAAACAAAATGGTGAAGCTTCATGAAACTCCAAGAAGAAAACAAAGAAAGCCACCATATTTGTTTTTGCCCCAAAAATAAATGAATAAATCAAATAATTAAGTAAATTATAACCTTAACCATTAACCTAATCATGGTTTAATCATACACACCCAAGTTTGCATGTATCATCAAACATGATACAATCATGTGCACAAAAAAATATATCACATATACTACTTGTGCACATCAAGTGAGATAATCAATCTTAAGTGAACAAATACTAGTTAATGTAAAGTAATATATCAAATATATAATTATACATTAAATCATTAAATCAACACTTGATTTAATGATCCGGTCATACTACATATAATCGACTAATATCAAGTGTATCAATGTATCGAATCAACACTTGATTCGGTAACCCGGCTATATCACATATAACCTGCCGATGATACAAATCGCGAGAATAGAATACAATATCACATACTGGTATTATTCTCGGTCCCGCACATATCTCATATGCGCTCCTATTTCGTTTCGCTTGAGCCAGGAAACCCCTGTGTAGGACTCTAAAGACTCGTCAATACGCCTGCAGCAGGTGATGATCATATCAAACACCCACAAGCCGCAAGCGGTCTGCTAAACGTAACGGCCACCCGGGTATTGAGCGATCAGAAGATCAACGAGCAAGCCCGCTGACACTTCTGTGAATCCAACCAGTAACACATACCGTACAGTCCGGTCTCGTCGTCTGATATGTCGCATATCTTTCCTAGGGGTGGTAAACGTCAGATCCCAATAGCTCGATAAGTCGTGTCGATATGAGGTCTATAACAGTTCGAGAAACTACTGGTAACACTTACCAGTAAATCTCAGCAACCCTGTCCAGGGATTTCCGGTTATAGCCAATCGAACACAGCGCAACATCAACTCCCTATACTGGGAGAGACGAATCCCCTCCTATTGCTCATTGCCTCCATGTGATTCGGGACTGTACCCAAAAACCACCGTTTTGCACGCCCTCTTGGACGTGGTAAGGTGGAAATCAAAGCACAGTGGGAATCACACAAGACTCTATGACGATCTCGGGTCAACAGACTACTCTGTACCAGTGTCACCAGAGAACTGCCATCTGACGTAAGGTATAATACCATCTGGGAGTTCTCGGCGAGTCCGTCCAGTGTACCCAGTCTCCACTGAGCACCCGTATATCATCTCTGATGTCAAACACCAATGGATATGGGATCATCCATCGCCCATCTGTATGGGTCGAGAAGGTATACGCTAGTCTACTCTGGTATATCGATGCCCCGTCTTGATACACCCATGACTAGGGACCTTGAAGGATGTATTTATGGACTACCATGTCCCCACTAGTATGATCCACATCATAGTCCAGGTAGTCAAGTACACATCCTAAGGGCTTTATCAACATGTAACAGAGAGACAATCATTGTACACGTTAAGGTAAAGAGCAACCAGATAGCATACTATCATGTCGAGCAAGAAAGTCCTCCCTATATATGTCCAAGCATCCACTACAATATACATCCTATGTATCGCAATGGCCTCTAGGGCATACATATAACTAACAATCTCCCACTTGCACTAGGGCCATCTGATAGCAGTGGTTGTAGTATCTCATACTCAACCATCCCATAAAAGTCTCTCTTGGATCCGCCGTGTTGTCCTCTGAGTATACTCTCCTGACCTCGATCCCTTGGAGATCAACCATCTCTATGATCAGGTGATACTGCCTTAGAATATGTCTGGATCACTGATGGGACGGTCGTTCCTTGGCATAAGCCACAACTCCATTGTCACACAATGGAAGGAACTAAGTTCATCTCATGAACCAATATACACACCCAAACAGCCTCTTTGGTAGCATCTTAAGTAGCGATGTATCCTGCCTTTATCGTCTAGTTAGCCACAGTATTTAGTTTGGAACTCTTCCAACATACCGTCCCTCCACTGAGGGTAAAGACAATGCCTGTGACTGACATTCAGTCATCCTTATCACCCTGGAACACTTCCAGGGATTCTCCCCGGGATCGATTGATACCATCTCACTACAACTAGTGAGTATCCTAACATCCATTTAGATCTGTCTCATAGATCCCGAAACCCAGGATTTTAGGAGGTATCACTTTGATCCTATGTGGAGAATCATTGTGATAAGCGGAGATTGATCGAGCGTAGCATAGGAAACTCCTTCCCTATCAAGAGTATGTCATCCACGTACTCTACGAGTATCGTCACCATACTCCCTACTACCCTTTTTGTTTATACAAGGTTCATCTACCATTTTGATGATGTCAAACTTTTTGACTAATACATCAAAACAGATGTTCCAACTCCGCGATGCCTGCTTTATCACATAAAACATCTTGCACACGTTTGCGCTGCTCCCACTGTCTACGAAGCCCTCTGACTGTGTACTTATAGACTCTCTCTTCCAAAACATCATTTAGAAAAGCAGTCATGACACCCAACCTCCAGATATCGTAGTCATGGTATGTAGCCGTGGCAAGTAGGATCTGGATGGACTTAAACATAGGTCCTTAGAAAAGGTTTCAACATAATCCATACCTGGTCAATGATGCAAACCTTTAACAAGTCTAGCTTTGAAAGTCTCAACTTTTCCAAGTACACCAAGTAATCTTCTCAAGATATACTTGCTCCAAGTACACCAAGCAACCAAAGTCCATACTTTGTTGGTGTAAAAGGATTCCATCTCAGATCGCTAAGCATCCAACCATTCTTACAGAGTCTTACTCCTGAAGGCCAGCTCGAAACTAGTTGGGTCATCATCTCATGATGCAATCCTCACTCTCACTGTCATAGAGAAACCGAAGTATCTCTTAGGTGGGTGAGGAACCCTACTAGATCGGCAGAGAGGCTGAGGTTCGTTGGTATCTACTGAATCCTTTGGTTCTACCAAATCATCTGTTGTAGTTTGTATAGCTGGAACCTTTCCAGTTCTACGTTACCGACCTTGCCTCGAGCTTGTCCGGATTTTTCTTTTAGACATAGGCCGGTCAACCCCAAATCTTAACTAGCTTAAGACATGGGCTCTTCCCATACCATATCTCATATGGAGTGGTAGGCTGTGATCTGATTCGAACCTAATTTCAATAGGTATGCAGCTTCTCAAGTGCATAACCCCCAAAAGGAAACAGGTAACTCAGTAGTACTCATCATAGAGCGCACCATATCGAATAGGGTGCAATTGCTCCGCCCCGATATACCATCGTGCTATGGTGTATACGGAGGAGTAATGCTGAGAGAGAATCTCATTCTCCTTTAGAATAGTCCAGGAATTCTATGCACACGTATTCTCCTCCTTGATCTCATCATAGGACATAATACTTATACCCGTATTGGTTCTCTACTTCTAACTTATATTCTGTGAATATCTCAAAAGGTTCGGACTTGTGTTTCAACAGGAACATATGACTGAATCTTGAGAGATCATCAGAGAATGTAATGAAGCACAAAGAACCAGTCTTGGCATATGTAGACAGGGGACTTTACATACATCAACATGTATCAATCCCAAGAGTTTACTAACTCTTTCTCTGTTTCCAATAAACAGAGCTGTGGTCATCTTATCTCTGTGACATGACTGGCAAGTTTCACAAGATGTAAATTCAAACTAATTTAAATATGCATCTATATGTAACTTCAGCTAGTCGGGTCGCATTGATATGATCTAGTCTACAATACCTCAAGAAGGATTTGTTCATTTCTGAACTCTTCCTCTTGTGTGTGTTCCGTATACTAAGAACTGTAGTTTGATTTAGAACATCAATGTTTTTAGATAACGTGCCTGAACCGATCAACTTTTGATATAGGAAATGTTCAAAACATTATCCAACAATACAAAATTATATCCTTTCTTTACTAATAAAGAGACTGATATGATTTTGTATATCAGGTTCGGTATCTAATAACATTCGTTCAGAATCAATGTATTGGTAATACAGGGTGACAGTGACCAACAGACTTGGCTGCAACACTTGCCCCGTTTTCTGTCTCATGAAACTTATCACCCGTTCTCAGTTCTCTACCTTTCTGTAGCCCTATGTAACAGATTACATATCTGGGATCCAGATCCGGTATCAAATACCCAGGACGTAGAGGATACAGAGAAACAGTTCTTTGTAATGAACACACCCGAAGGAGATGCATCATATGCACTTTCTTCGTTTGGGCGGCATAGGAATTCAGGTATTCCTCTATTTCCTGCTCTGTCTTATAACAATTATAAGTTGGAGCGGGACCAACGTTCCCCAGCTCAGTATAACAAGCGGGTTCGGTCAATACATCCGTATTATTATCTTGATTAAGGCGTGATATGGTCGCTACCTAGAGAGAGAGAGAAGAAAACACTCAACGTGCGCTCTTGCAAGAATAGATTGGTTATTATTTTATCTAATCAGGATGGCTCCCACTGTTTTTATCAAATCTTCCTTCAAACCCTAAAAGGAAAGACTAGCCGGGATTAATTACACGCTACAAGTTCGCCAATCTTTCAGCCAGGCCAGTGTCTGTACTTTGAGGGAGGTCCCCCGTGCTTTCGCACGGACCTAATTACAGTAAACCTCGTTTTCCCAGAGGCGTAACCCTATTAACACCTTTCTAGACACCTACTTGATCGGCTAATTGTAAAGTGTAAAACTCTCCCAAGAGTAACTCTTACTCACAGCGGGTATCGGGATCCAACTATCTCATAGAAGGTATGCAATCTCATTGCAAATTTCAACACTTGAAATTCCTGATAATTTTTCCCCTAACGTGCTATGACCTTGACGAAAGCCAACAAACCATAGCCCGCTAGTCAATTTCAACCCGTCATTTCTTGATTGAATTAAACCCACCCGCATGACCCTTGACGAAAGCCAACAAAGCCGCACGACTACCCTAATCCAATCGCATCGTATGCAGCAGATAAGCAGCATATAGCTACCGCACACTGCACCTTGACGAAAGCCAACAAATGCAGCACGAATACTATATACAACTTATCTGAAATGACAGAGGGCTACGACAGGTTTTTCTGAAAATCTATTGCGTAATGAACTTGATATCGTTGTAGAATCAAATGATTTTGAAATGGAGTGTTTTGAGGCTTTTCTAGTTTTGCTAAAGGGGTCACTCCCGGTGAAGGGATCGTCGACCCTTTCCTCGTCGAATGAGGTGCGGGATATATCATATATATCACTGTGCAAAGCAGAAACTATAGAAGCAATCAAAGGACAAACCGAGGGTTGTAGCATCTGCCAGTTATTGCTAAAGGAGTCACTCCCGGTGAAGGGATCTCGGTCCTTTCCTTATCGAATAAGGTGCAGGATGTTCTACAAGGAACACCGCGATGCAAAGCAAGAACTGTAGCTACCTGTTTTATTTTTGAAATTTGATTCCACAACATCTTTAGGTTTCTTTTCTTTCATTAATCATATTAATGAAGTCCCATCATTTAAACACCTAAACATCACAGATAAATACGACGTACACTTATGCCATCCGCATTCGCCTCGATGTCCCCTCATGCACCGTTAGGTTAGGTGTCTAACGGCAGAGCGGGGCAGGGCTAGCGCGGGTGTAAAACATAAGTAACGTCTATATAATATATCATATATACTATATACAGTATCCATCACAGCATATCAAATGATCACATCATAGATATCGCAGCAGAAGAAACATATGAAACATTGGATATACTAGGACGTCCGTGTTTTCAATACGAGCTAGTATAAAATACGGATTCCACGATCACGATGAATAGCCAAACCCACACCCCTAGACCCCTACGAGAGCGGCAAGCAACCCTACCAATTCTAGAGTTAGGAGACCCGGACTCGACTCCTCGAGTTGGTCTCCCACTGGACTCCAGAACCCGGTTACTTATGCCCTCCTCCTTGGGTCTATCCTAGTGCGGAAAAGTAAATAATATACAAATGGTGACATCATCCGCAACCTGGAAGTGCCCCAATAAAAGAATATTACATACAAGTTTTTTACATGAATGAAAATGAAAAACACCCATCTCACATAAAAAACCTCCGGCTATTCAAACACGACGATCCAATATAACAAATCCAGCAACACATAATATCACATGTCATCAACGTAAGTAAATATGCCCATCCCAATTGTCGTTGACATATAGCAACGAAACCGGCGATATCACATATTACACTTACGGTCACAGAAAAGAAAGTGTAAAACTACAACAGTTGGAATCCGCAACCTCTTTAGACATCACATGCCTAATCAAATGAATTACTTAGACATCGCATGCCTAACAATTATAAACCCCGCATTTTAGTCTTATTATCGAAAACTGTTTTCAATATCAAGTCGGGCAATTCAACAAGATTCCCGCCATTTTGATCGAATGCTCGTCGCAAACTTTATTAGGCGGCCGCACCCCCGATGCCGTCGACGAAGTGCACCAAGGCGGAACACCGCTGCCGCGAGCACCCGAACGGATGCTTTCGGCGACGGGGTTCTCCTACAGTCACTTGGTCGGGGATATGGGGTGTAGCTGTCTATTAAGTTTACCCGGCGAGTATCCGCGTACGCTACGTGATTGCGACGGACTTTTGATCGCATCAAAATTCCGTGGCAACCGATCAAGTGAGACTAAAGTGCTATGTTTATAACATTCATTCAGTTATCTCATAACTATTTGTGGATTCCAAATATTGTATCACATTCCAGATAAACAGAAAATGTTAAACTTTCCGATCGAACAGTCAAACACCCAAGTTTTCCCGAAACAGCTCAACACATGAAATAAGTTTAAGAACATTCACTTCGTGCCACAGTACCAACGGTCCAGCCGTAGAAGGGTCAAGCCAATGCCTCACATGTGGCACGCCGTACTGCCCCAAACCCTAAGGTTCAAAAGGCAGTTCAAGACGGTCATATAATCGAGTTAAGGTTTGTTGTCTTCTAGAGGGTCCATCGTGTTACTTGCACTACTAAGAACGTTCTCAAACTACGGAAAAATCCAACAGTTGGAAATTTCCCGGCGGGGGAAAAATTGGGTATTTATATTCGGTCGAACCTTTTAACATATTCTAAATATCCGGAAAACATTACGAAATTAAAAATTCCGATCGAAACAACGACTACAAAATAAACCCCAAAATACTCAACACTTGAGTCAGATAAAAATACCCATAAAATATCAGGGAATTAAAAAGAAACATTACAGTGCAAATTTAAGAGGGTGACGTCACAAAATGGCGGCGGAACCGCCGCACGAGCCATGCTCGTGCCGCGGGTCCGCGGCGGTTTGAGCTCCAAACAGTGTCGTTTTTGCACAGTAATTCTAACAATTTCCTTCTGATTTTTTTAGGCATTTTTAATTCGGAAAAATCCCAGATTTTAAAAATGAACCAGAGAGGGGTGTATTTCATCGTATTTGGGTTCGATCGGGGTTTTAACTTCGTTAACGCATCGCCTAAGGCTCTAGCTAGGCTCTGATACCACTGTAGGGTTCCTAGGCACACTAATGAGGTCTCACAAGGCATCAACCATGCCAAATTCAAATTTTTTCATGTGCCTACAAACCCTAATACGGATCGTTAACTAGAGGATAGGCGATAAAGATTGCAAGTTAACAACTTAACTACTAAGTGAACGGAAATACAACCTTTGTAGATCCGGTCCTCCACCTCCATAGCTCCATAACGATGTCCCTCCGCTGCGATCATCGGATCCCAGACTCTCGCGGTGGTTTCATCGGAGAAAAGATCGGGCTAGGTCATTGACTTCGATGCCGAAGATGATCTACGTCGAGGCGACTCTAACTCGAGCTCCAACTTCACTAGGTCAAGAAACTTATGTAGAAAACACCCTCTACTACATGGCAAGTGATAGAGGATGAAGAAATAGGAAGTGGGTTCACTTTGGATTTTGATTTCTCACTTGGATTCATCACTTAGAATTTTCTAGCTAGCTTTCTTCAACTCATGAAGAAGATGAAGAATGGAATAGAATGAATTATCTTATTAGAAAATTCAAGTGATGCTTATCATTTTGCAACCATGGGTGAGGCTAACTCATGTAGAGAATAAACTAGGGTTAAGGGAAATGGTTAGGGTTAAGGATAAAAACAGAATGGTGAAGCTTCATGAAACTCCAAGAAGAAAACAAAGAAAGCCACCATATTTGTTTTTGCCCCAAAAATAAATGAATAAATCGAATAAATCAAATAATTAAGTAAATCATAACCTTAACCATTAACCTAATCATGGTTTAATCATACACACCCAAGTTTGCATGTATCATCAAACATGATACAATCATGTGCACAAAAAAATATATTACATATACTACTTATGCACATCAAGTGAGATAATTAATCTTAAGTGAATAAATACTAGTTAATGTAAAGTAATATATCAAATATATAATTATACATTAAATCATTAAATCAACACTTGATTTAATGATCCGGTCATACTACATATAACCGACTAATATCAAGTGTATCAATGTATCGAATCAACACTTGATTCGGTAACCCGGCTATATCACATATAACCTGCCGATGATATAAATCGCGAGAATAGAATACAGTATCACATACTGGTATTATTCTCGGTCCCGTACATATCTCATATGCGCTCTTATTTCGTTTCGCTTGAGCCAGGAAACCTCTGTGTAGGACTCTAAAGACTCGTCAATACGTCGGCAGCAGGTGATGATCATATCAAACACCCACAAGCCGCAAGCGGTCTGCTAAACGTAACGGCCACCCGGGTATTGAGCGATCAGAAGATCAACGAGCAAGCCTGCTCATACTCCTGTGAATCCAACCAGTAACACTTACCGTACAGTCCGGTCTCGTCGTCTGATATGTCGCATATCTTGCCTAGGGGTGGCAAACGTCAGACCCCAATAGCTCGATAAGTCGTGTCGATATGAGGTCTATAACATTTCGAGAAACTACTGGTAACACTTACCAGTAAATCTCAGCAACCCTGGCCAGGGATTTCCGGTTATAGCTAATCGAACACAGCACAACATCAACTCCCTATACCGGGAGAGACGAATCCCCTCCTATCGCTCATTGCCTCCATGTGATTCGGGACTGTACCCAAAAACCACCATTTTGCACGCCCTCTTGGACGTGGTAAGGTGGAAATCAAAGCACAGTAGGAATCACATAAGACTCTATGACGATCTCGGGTCAACAGACTACTCTGTGCCAGTGTCACCAGAGAACTGCCATCTGACGTAAGGTATAATACCATCCGGGAGTTCTCGGCGAGTCCGTCCAGTGTACCCAGTCTCCACTGAGCACCCGTATATCATCTCTGATGTCAAACACCAATGGATATGGGATCATCCATTGCCCATCTGTATGGGTCGAGAAGGTATACGCTAGTCTACTCTGGTATATCGATGCCCCGTCTCGATACACCCACGACTAGGGACCTTGAAGGATGTACTTATGGACTACCATGTCCCCACTAGTATGATCCGCATCATAGTCCAGGTAGTCAAGTACACATCCTAAGGGCTTTACCAACATGTAACAGAGAGACAATCATTGTACACGTTAAGGTAAAGAGCAACCAGATAGCATACTATCATGTCGAGCAAGAAAGTCCTCCCTATATATGTCCAAGCATCCACTACAATATACATCCTATGTATAGCAATGGCCTCTAGGGCATACATATAACTAACAGTCATGCTACTTGAGTTTGACATAATTTATACTCCTCAGAAAGCAGTAAAAGGGCAAGCTCTTGCGGACTTTCTCGCTGCTCATCCCATACCATAAGGGTCACCGCTCAATTGCGAGTTACCCAACGAACAAGTGCTGCACCTCGAGAATGACGAGCCATGTTGGGAGCTCTACTTCGATGGGGCCTCATCGATAGGGACCTCCAGTAAACCAAGCGTCCCGGAGATAAAGGCAGGGATAGGATTGGTGTTCATCACGCCATCGATGGGAACCCTACGGCGTTCTTTTGCCCTCACCAAGTTTCGCACAAACAACGAGGCTGATTACGAGGTTCTGATAGCTAGTCTGGAGCTCGCTACAGAAATGGAAATCCTTCGGCTACGAGTCTACGGTGATTCCCTGCTTTTTGTCAACCAAGTAAGTGGCGACTATAAAATACACAAACCCGAGTTAGCTCTGTATAGAAGCCGAGTGGTGGAACTCATGAAACGGTTCACTCACATTGAACTAATGAGAGTCCCTAGAGCGTTGAACAGAAAAGCCGTCATACTCGCTCGGCTGGCTAAAGAGCTGGCTGATCCTGACATGGACGAAATTTTAATCACAGTCAGGAGCCGACAAATTCTGCCTCCAGCCACTTTGCGTAAAGAAGAAAGCGTAGAACAAGAGAACACTCCTGCCGAAGAAGCTTCGATCATCCAAGACGAGCCCGATTGGAGAGAACCCTTCATAGAGTACCTCCGATACGACAAGCTACCCGAAGGGAAATTGGTGAGGATTCAGTTGAAGAAGAGAGCTCTCCGATACGTGTTTGTAAATGACACGCTATACCGCAGGTCATATGACCAACTCTGGCTCAGGTGTTTGTCATTGGCCGAAGCCCAGAAAGTCATGAAAGAAGTTCACTCGGGCGTTTGCGGTGCTCACCAATCTGGCCCCAAGATGCGACTTCAAATTAAATGGCTTGGGTATTACTGGCCCACCATGATAAGGGATTGCGGAGAGCATGCAAAGAAATGTCATATCTGCCAAATTCACGGTGATTTCATTCACAAGCATCCCAATCCGTTGCATCCTACGGTGGCGTCGTGGCCCTTCGAAGTCTGGGGCATCGACATAGTTGGCCCAATTGATCCTCCGTCATCCAGAAGCCACTGGTTCATATTGGCCGCAACTGACTATTTCTTCAGATGGGCTGAAGCCGTCCCGGTAGAAGAAGTCAAGATAGAAAATATTCTTACGTTCTTCCAGCATAATATTTTATACCGCTTCGGTACACCAAGAAGAATCATTTCTGACAATGGGCTTTCTTTCAAAAGCTTCAAATTCTCAAGATTCGCTACTCAACACAAGATAGACTGGAGATATTCCTCCATCTATAATCCAAGAGCCAATGGGCTTGCCGAAGCCTTCAATAAGACTCTATGCAAGCTCCTGAGGAAAATGCTTCAGCCAACAAGAGAGACTGGAATCTCAAGCTTCACGTGGCGTTGTGGGCATATCGTACCACGCACTGTACTCCAACTCAGTCCACTCCATACTCATTGCTCTTCGGAGTGGAGGCGGTCCTCCCCCTCGAAGTCGAAATTCCAAGCTTAAGAATGGTCGTTCAGCACGAATTGACGGAGGAGGAAAATGTGCTCCTTCAGCTGGAAGAGCTTGACGCCCTCGACGAAAAGAGGCTCGCGGTGCAGCAAAATCTGGAGCTATACCAAGCCCAAATGTCACGGGCCTATAACATGATGACCCGTCTCCGCGCTTTCAAGGAAGGTGAATTGGTGTTGGTCCTCAGAAGACCGATCATCCCTAATCGACATGCCAAGGGAAAATTCGAGCCAAACTGGGAAGGACCATACGTCATCGAGAAAGTGTTCGACAGAGGATCCTACCAATTAATAAGTGCCGAGGGAGAAAGGCCCATGCCACCCATCAATGGCCGATATCTCAAGAAATACTACGCGTGAATGATCCAAGTCGCAGGCGAATTAAGCACACCAGCCCTACGGTCTGGATCATACATCCTGCAAAACCGTATACAATCCATGGGCATAAACGACCTCTATCTCTCCCAAGTCCTGCCGGTGAGACTTCTTTTAAAAGTCCCACCAGCACAAAAAAAAGGTATGTCCATAAGCAAAACGGGCATGGATGAAAACCCGAAAGGGCTCCGTGAGTAAAAATAGCAGGACTGCCGGTGAGTTTGTGAAAATCTGAAATGGCGCAGACTCGTGAAAAGAGATAAAATACACTCGCAAAATCCTCTTGACCTTGTGAGGAGAAAATCCCTGCGTGAGATCCTTACGACTCACAAAGGAGCAACACACTTAGGAATCCCTACGATTCCTAAGGAGAACATACACCTGCGAGATCCTCTTGACTCGTAGGGAGAAAATGCTTTTATGAGACCCTTACGGCTCATAAAATTGAAAATCCTTAGATGATAGGGATCTAAACCTGTCTCCTGAGCCATCGCTCCCCAACGGGCAACGGCAAATGATGAGTCGCTCCTGACATTTCGCTTCAGTGTTAGCGGTGCTGATGCCGACCAAAAACCCAAATCCTAAGTTTCCCAACGGCAAATGATGAGTCGCTCCTGGCATTGCTTAAGTGTTAGCGGTGCTGATGCCGACCCAAAAACCAAATCCTAAGTCCTCCCGGGGCAAATGATGAGTTGCTCCTGGCATTATTCCAGTGCAGCAATGCTGATGCCAAACAAGATCCAAATTCCAAATCGCTAAACGGCGAATGATGAGTCGCTCATGGTACCATATTCCAGTGCAGCGATGCAGACGCCAACCAAAATCCAATTTCTCAAAATTCTCCCAGCCCTATGGTTGGTCCCCAAACTGGCTATCGTATACAATCTACGGGCTCAAATAATTCTCATCATACCCATGACCCATTGCAATCACCCGACCAACGGCCGGTCTCCGCCCTTAGAATTATGCTCCATTTGGGAAGACCCACTCACGCGTCCTCACGATGCATGAGGAGAACAAACCTTACGGGATCCTCACGACTCGTAAGAAAACACCTTCGTGGGATCCTTACGACTCACAAAGGAAAAACATATTTAGGAGTCCTCACGACTCCTAAGGAGAAAGTACATCTACGAGATCCTTTCGCCTCGTAGGGAGAAAATGCTTTTATGGGACCCTTAACGCTCATAAAATTGAAAATCCTTAGGTGATAGGGACCTAAACCTGTCTCCTAAGCCATCGCTCCCCAACAGGAAAGGGCAAATGATGAATTGCTCCTGGCACATGTGCTTCAGTGTTAGCAACGCTGATGCCTATCCTAACCCAAAAATACCAAACTCTAATCCAATAGACCCCTAAGTCTTTAAACTGGGAACAGATGACCCCTAAGTCGTTAAACTGGGAACAAAGGAAATTCCCTCACGGCAAATGATGATTCACTCCTGGTGCCATATTCCAGCGTAGTAATGCTGATGTCAACCCAAATCACAATCAGCAAGTCAACATCAACCTCGACACCGCAGAAAGCGGAGCAAGTCAAATCAAATACCGACCGTCCAAGTCGCTAAAAGGGCAGCACCGACCGTCCAAGTCGCTAAAAGGGCAGAGCCGACCGTCCAAGTCGCTAAAAGGGAAGCACCGACCGCCCAAGTCGCTAAAAGGGCATAGCCGACCATCAAAGTCGCTAAAAGGGCAGAGCCGACCGTCCATGTCGCTAAAAGGGTAGACTCGACCGTCCAAGTCGTGAAAATGGTAGCACCGACCGTCCAAGTCGCCAAAAGGGCAGCATCGACCGTCCAAGTCGCTAAAAGGGCAGCATCGATCGTCCAAGTCGCTAAAAGGGCAGCATCGACCGTCCAAATCGCAAAAAGGGCAGAACCGACCGTCCACGTTGCTAAAAGGGCAGAATCGACCGTCCAAGTCGTGAAAATGGCAGCACCGACCGTCCAAGTCGCAGAAAGGGTAGCACCGACCGTCCAAGTCGGTAAAATGGCAGAACCGACCGTCCAAGTCGCTAAAAGGGCAGTATCGACCGTCCAAGTCGCTAAAAGGGCAGTATCGACCGTCCATGTCGTAAAAAGGGCAGTGCCAGCTTCCCAAAAAGCGGGAACCGAATCAAGTCGCCTCCACGTAAATCAAGATCCATCAATTTCATGCACATGACCCACATGTGTGGTGTGCATTTATTGATAGGGGCAATTTGTTGGGGTAAAAATTTACACCCCGGTTGACCAAGTCAAAATCAAAGTCAACCCCAAGCCAAGTGGGCCCAAGCCCAGGTCCAATGCCCAGGTCAAGCCCGAACATGAAGCGGCCGACCTCCCCCCATGCCAAAATAAAAGTTTTGTAATAAATAATTTTAGTGTATTTCCTTTTCTTATTTTATTTTTGAATAAATGTAAGAAAAATAGGCATAAAGCCAAATTTTTGTAAAGCCCATGGCTTATGTGTAAAATAAATAGCACATGAGGCATGGGATGGACAAAATGCCATTTTTTTAAAGCCCAAGGGGCTATATGTAAAGTGTATAGCCTATAAAGGCAATGATAATGAAAATGTCTCAACAACTTTTTCTCTCTCCAAAGATCTGTGATCTTCTCCTTCGTCAAGGTTCTAAAACCTTATTCTTTGTTTTGAATTAAATCAAGAGTTTTACTCTTCCTTTTCCAAAACTAAATAGTTTTTCACCAAAAAACACACAAAGGGGAGCTTAGATCTTCTATCAGATCTTAAAAAGGAGAGATTTTAAAATTCACCCCCCTTTTCATCCAAGATCCGGCCAACCGAGGGGAAGAAGAAGGAGACCCTGTAAGTCTACGTTACCTATCCCGGTACTTACGGGGAGGCGGAATAGGTAAAAAACAAATTTTTATCACAAGGTAACATAGACTACCATGAGGATGTTTGCCAAAACATTTCTAACAAACAACTAGAGGTTCTATCTACTATGCTTAGGAGATTATACCTCACGAAAACGGTCCTTCGGTTCTTCCCTCCGATGTCCTCCTCGTCCATGCAAGCTCCAAGGATCGATCCGGATCTTGGTCACCTCCGCGGCCTCTTAGAGTCAAAGACGATTCACCCGAGAGTCTATAGTCCGAGCTCCACCTCAAGCCGAGGTAACTAGGGCAAAAAGTATGCTAAGCTTGATGTCCTAGGTGATGTAGAGGAAGAAGATGGATTTGTTTGTCTATTTAAATCCTAATTTTCTCAACACATGAGAGCTATAGGATTTTCTAGTTAGGAGGAAGAAGAAGAGAGTATGAGAGCTCTCTTTTGATGAGAGAGAATGAGCAAGGGATAATGATCCATGAGAAAAATAATTACCATTCTTTTGTCATGATAAATTGTGGTGGTTACAATTGATTTGACCATTATCATATCAAGTTAAATCCAAGCCATAAGAAGAGTCTAGAGCTCACAAAAAATATCCAAGTCAACAATAGTCAACTAGGTCAAATGGTCAACATGGTCAAATGGTCAAAGCAATTAGCCATCACAATTATCATTAAAAGGATTGGTAAATATTTTCCTCCACCTCATAATGGTTTTGACCAAGTCAATGGTCAAAATCCTAATGAGGCATCTCCTTTTTCGCTCCTCACAACCGTGCATACACACCCGCATCCGCATTCCGTAGAATACGAATGCACAGAAGACAAAACTAATCCATCTATACAATACTAGGATCCGGCTTAAACCAAAGCCCACTAGTATTGTCTGCCCGAACATCATATGCACACAAGTGCACGTAAGTGATCGTAGTCCTGCTGTAAAACCATACGGCCTCTACACCTTTTGCCCAGTGCAGGGAAACTCTCTGTGTGGGACTCTAAAGACTCGATACTACGTTGGCAGTGGGTTTAACCATAGACCGCAAGCGGCACTAGCTGTACGTAACGGTCCCCAGGTAGATGTCGATAAGAAGGCCGACGAGGTAGACCCCATCCAAACTCCTACTGAGCCTGAATGTGACAATTTTCCTACAGTCCGGTCTGTTCGTCTATAAGTATTGCATGTCGGGCCTACGGGGGCGGTAAACGTCAGACCCCTAATAGCGGTACAAGTCGTACCGGAGTGTAGCCCAGAACACCCTGAGAAACTATTGGAAACACTACCAGTAAATCTCGCTTGCCCTGGCCAGGGACTTTGTGTAATGGCTCTCCTAGACACAGCGCGATATCAACCCCCAATACCGGGAGAGACGAATCCTGTCTAACCGTTACTGCCTCCAAGTGCTTCGGGACTGCACCCACTACTACCTGTTTGCATGACTCCTTTGAGCCGTGGTAGGGTAGTAATCAAAGTACTGTGGGAACACACTCGAGGCGAAGTAGCAGTGTCAAGTCGACGGACTAAGCTGTACTCCTGTCACCTGGGAACTGCTATCTGACGATAGGTATAGTACCAACCAACAGTTCCCGACGAGTCCTATCCAGTGTACTCGTATCCTAACGAGCACCCGCATACTATCTCCAATACGACGTACTAATGGCTGTGGGACAGACCATCTCCCCTGCTGGGATGAGAAGCATATACGCTAGTCCACTCCGGAGTATCGATGCCCCATCTCAATAATCCTATGACTAGGGACCTGTATAAGGACGTGCTTGTAGATTACCCAGCCCCCACTAGTGTGACTGCCATCACAACGCTGGTAATCAAGCAAAGATCCTAAGGGCTCTACTAATATGTATAAGCGATATGCTAAAAGAAACACATGCACATATTAAAGTAGAAACAAACCAAGTAGCATACTACCATTTTGAGCAAGACTGTCTATACAACTGTGAATATCCCAAGCTTCCATTAAGTAATATACAAACTAGTATGATACAGTAATGGCCTCTAGGGCATATACACTAACAATCTCCTACTTGCACTAGGGCCATGTACTGGCGTATCGAAGACCTATCATCTCGATCAGCCGCTCGAACTGAGTCTGGGGTATGGCCTTCGTGAATGGATCTGCAGTGTTATTCTCTGAATCTACTCTCTTCACCTCGATCTCTCGGCGATCTACGATCTCCCTGATCAGGTGGTACCACCTCAAAATGTGTCTGGACTACTGATGGTACCTGGGTTCCTTTGCTAAAGCTATAGCGTCGTCGTTGTCGCAATACAGCGGTATTGGATCAACAATGGTTAGAACCACCTGAAGTTCTGTGAGGAACTTCATCATCCAGACAGCTTCTTTTGCGGCATCGCAAGCAGCTATATACTCCGCTTCCATCGTCGAGTCAGCAACGGTTTCCTGCTTGGAGCTCTTCCAACAGACCGCCCCTCCATTGAGGGTAAAGACATGACCCGACATGAACTTGGAGTCATCCTTGTCACTCTGGAAGCTGGAGTCGGCAAAGGCCTCGATCTGGAGGTCTTTTCCGCCATACAACAAGAACATCTCCTTAGTCCTTCTCAGGTACTTGAGAATTTTCTTTACTGCTATCCAGTGTTTCTCCCCTGGGTCAGACTGATACCGTTTTACAACGCTCAGTGCGTATGCTACATCTGGTCTGGTACACAACATCACATACATTATAGAGCCTACCGCAGATGTGTAGGGTATAGATGACATGCGAGCCCTTTCCAAATCAGTCTTTGGAGACATTTCTTTGGATAGGGTGATTCTATGACAAGCCGGTAGGTTACCGCGCTTTGAATCTTCTATACTAAATCGTTTCAGTCTGGTGTCGATGTACCTGGACTGCGAAAGTCCTAACATCCTCTTAGATCTATCACGATAGATCTGGATCCCCAGAATGTAGTTGGCATCGCCCGGGTCCTTCATAGAGAACCTCTGTGACAAGAATCCTTTGACTGACTGTAGCATAGGAATGTCATTTCCTATTAAGAGAATGTCATCCACGTACAAGACGAGGAATACCACAGTTCTCCCTACAATCTTATTGTAAATGCATGGTTCATCTGGATTTTTGATAAAGTCGAATTCTTTGACAGTATCATCAAAGCATATGTTCCAACTCTGCAATGCCTGCTTTAGTCCATAAATGGACTTAAGCAACTTGCACACTTTACCGCTGCTCCCACTCTGAATGAAACCCTCCGGCTGATCCATATAGACGCACTCTTCCAAATTACCATTTAGAAATGCCGTCTTTACGTCCATCTGCCAGATCTCAAAATCATGGAAGGCAGCAATGGCAAGAAGGATCCGAATGGATTTGAGCATAGCCACTGGAGAAAAGGTTTCGTCATAGTCCAAACCAGGTCTTTGACGAAAACCCTTCGCAACAAGTCTACCTTTATAGGTTTCAACCCGCCCATCTACACCAATCTTCTTTCTGAAGATCCATTTGCAGCCTACGGGTTTTACCCCTTCTGGAGCAAAGTCCAAACTTTGTTGGTGTACATGGACTCCATCTCGGTCCATATTGCATCGATCCATCTTACTGAGTCACCGCTCTGAATGGCTTGCTGGAAGCTAGTAGGCTCATCATTTTCAATGATGCAATCCTCTCGATCCATGTCTATGAGAAAACCGTAGTATCTCTCGGGCGGATGAGACTGCCTACTACTCCTGCGGAGTGGCGCTGGGATGTCCGGTTCTCCTGAAACTTCTGGTTCCACCAAGCTTTCAGTAATAGCTTGTGGTTCTGGAATTTCTTCCAGTTCTATTGTGCTCCCACTTATCTGATTTTCTAAAAATTCAGTTTCCAAGAAGTGGGGATGCTGAGAAACAAAAACCTTTTGTTCCTCTGCGGAATAGAAAAGATACCCCCTAGAGTTCTTGGGGTATCCCACAAACTTACACAGTACTGAGTGTGCCTCGAGCTTGTCCGCATGCTGTCTTTTTACAAAAGCTGGACATCCCCATGTCTTAAGATACTTAAGACAGGGTTTATTCCTACTTCACATTTGATTGGTGTGGTAGGCACGGTCTTGGTTGGAACCTTGTTCAAAAGATATGTCGCTGTTTCTAGTGCATAACACCAGAAGGATCGCGGTAACTCAGCCTTACTCATCATGGAACGAACCATATCCAATAGAGTTCGATTCCGCCTTTCCGATACACCGTTGTGTTGCGGTGTGTATGGAGGAGTAAGCTAAGAGAGAATTCTATTCTCTTTTAAGTAGCCCAGGAACCCGGCACTCAAGTATTCACCACCTTGATCAGATCTTAGTGTCTTGATACTTTTGCCTGTTTGTTTTTCCAGTTCATTCTTGTATTCCAGAAATTTCTCAAAGGCCTCGGATTTATGCTTCATCAGGAAGACATGTCCATACCTAGAGAAATCATCCGTAAAAGTAATGAAGTATGAATAACCACTTCGCGCATGTGTAGACATTGGACCACACACGTCACTGTGTATGAGTCCCAAGAGCTCGCTCGCTCTTACTCCGTGTCTAGTGAACGGAGTCTTTGTCATCTTTCCCATGAGACAAGATTCACAAGTAGCATAAGACTGATACTCAAACGGATTCAAATATCCCTCTTTATGTAACTTTGTTAACCGTGTCTCATTGATGTGACCCAGTCTACAATGCCATAAGAAAGCCTGATTTGTTTCCGGAGACTTTCTTTTGAGTGTGTTCTGGACACTGAAAATCTGAGCTTGATTTAATACATATATTCCGTTTTCTAATGTACCTGACCCAATTAGAACTTGATTTAGGTGGATGTGTAACACATCGCTTACAAAAATAAAATCATATCCTTCCTTAGAAAGTAAGGATACAGATATGATATTACAAGCTAGACTAGGTACATATAAACAGTTATGTAGAATCAATATCTGCCCACTTGTCTGTTAGTGTTTATGCCCTAGAAGGCCATTACTGTATCATACTAGTTTGTATATTACTTAATGGAAGCTTGGGATATTCACATGTATATAACAGTCTTGCTAAACATGGTAGTATGCTACTTGGTTTTTCTATCTTAATATGTGAGTGTACGTATTGATAGAGCTCTTAGGATCTTGCTTGTCTACCAGCGTTGTGATGGCAGTCACACTAGTGGGGGCTGGGTAGTCTACAAGCACATCCTTATTTAGGTCCCTGGTCGTTGGATTATCGAGACAGAGCATCGATACTCCGGAGTAGACTAGTGTGTACGCTTCTCATCCCAGTTGGGGAGATGGTCTGTCCCACAGCCGTCAGTACGTCATACTGGAGATAGTATGCAGGTGCTCGTTAGGTTACGGGTACACCGGACAGGACTCACAGGGAACTGTTGGTTGGTTTTATACCAGTCGTCAGTAAACAGTTCCCAGGTGACATGAGTACAGCATAGTCCGCAGACTTGACACTGCTACTTCGCCTCGAGTGTGTCCCACTGTTCTTAGATTACTACCCTACCACGGCTCAAAGGAGTCGTGCAAACAGGTAGCAGTTGGGTGCAGTCCCGAGCACTTGGAGGCAGTGGCGGTTAGACAGGATTCGTCCCTCCCGGTATTGGGAGTTGATATCGCGCTGTGTCAGAGAGCCATTACGCAAAGTCCCTGGCCAGGGCAAGCGAGATTTGCTGGTAGGTTCCAGTAGTTTCTCAGGGTGTAATGGGCTTCCCTCCGACACGACTTATACCGCTATTAGGGGACTGACACTTGCCGCCCTCTAGGCCCGATATGCGATAGTCTTGGACGAACGGACCGGACTGTATGGAGATTTTTACAGCAGGCTCAGTAGGAGTTCGGATGGGTTTCCCCATCGGCCTTCTTATCGACAACTACCTGGGGACCGTTACGTACAGCTAGTGCCGCTTGCGGTCTGTGATTAAACCCACTGCCAGCGTAGTAGTCGAGTCTCTAGAGTCCCACACAGAGAGTTTCCTACTCCAGGCGAAACGATATAGAGGTCGTATGGTTTTACGACAAAGGGTTCGGACGCGTATGTGTGTTTACACACTTACGTCGTTTGGACAGTTTTTACCAGTTGACTTTGGTTTAAGCCAGTTACTGGTATCCGGTTATTGGATTTATACAGTCTAAAGTTTTTCCGTATTTTTGCGGATCGGAGGGGCGTTCTCGTAATTACGCGAGAAGCTTCTACAAGATGGTGACTAAGGAGGTTTAGGTGGCATATACATTGAATGAGATTAGTGAGTCATGAGAGTGATTCATCATGGTCATTAATGCATCATAAATGCTTAATGACTCATGATAATGAATCACCACTTGATATTTGTGAAGCATGATTATTCATCACTTATTTTCTTTTCTTGATAAAAGTAAATGCTTCATATATATATTATGATAACTTACTATTCTCACTTCATAATATCATTCACATTCTCTCTCCTTAAGCTCTCTCTCTTCAAACCCTAATCCTCACCTCTCATGTGTTGAAAACAAGGATTAGTTAGACTAAACAATCCATAACCCTCACTCTATCTCATCTATCTTCTTTGATTAGCAATCCAAAAAGGTTAGTTGCCTCAAGTTTAGAGGCTAAGCTTGGAGTTTTGCTCTCGGGTGGATCATCTACTACATTGAGAAGGCCGAGGAGGACGAGGAGATCGTAAAGCCGAAGGACTTGGTTCGATAGGTATAATCCCTAAGCATAGTAGTTTAGAACAACTATGTGTTTGGTCAGTTATCGTTTAGCTTCGATTTAAGCGGTTAGTCGATGTTTGTTCACTAAACAAGTTCGTTTTTGAAAATTCCGCCTCCCCACAAGTATTGAGGTGTAGTACATCGACTTACAGTGGTATCAGAGCCTCGCTAAACAATAAATAACTTAATTGCAAATTTGTACGAATTTCGAACGGAAAAAATGAAACCGGAAAACACCGAACTGTCAAGTTTCTGTCGAAATTTAAATGAAGTCTAAAAATTTTTCAGGGTTGTTCAGAAAGCTTGAAAAGCATCCAGGAGAACACCCAAGAAAATTGGACCCATGACTCGGCTAAAGCGCCGTGGAAGCGCGGCGGATCCCACACGATCCGCCGCGGTTCCGCCGCCGAGTTGCCGAGTCATGAACCCAAATTTCTTGTGTGGGTCCCCTGTGATATTTGGTATTTTCTGGAATTTTTAATATTTGCTCAGGTTTCAAGTTTTACAGAGAAGTAATGGAGCAATGTTAAATGCGTTTAATCGATCGAAATTGTACAGTATTTGCATATTGGATTATATCTGTGATTGTTTAATGTGTTCGTAAACCTCCCCTAACTGCTAGTATGTCGGTTGGCAGGGGGTTGCACATTTCTGTAATGGTTTTATCTGTTTGTGCATATGAACTGTATTGGACTGTTGTGGTGTATAGCCGGGGTTTAGCAATGGGTTATTATTTAATTCATTTGTTGTAAATGTAATTTGTTGTAATATTATTTTTGCGGGGCACATCCAGGTTGCGGTTGTAGCCACCGTTGTATTATTTCATTTTACTGTTTCTGCTCCTAGGACTGACCCAAGGTGGGGTGCACAAACTGCCGGGCGGGTAGTTTGCCGTACCCGTAGGGGTCGAGGGTGGGGTAATGGCTATTCATCACAACTGTGTTATCCGCCTTTTCTTGCAGGCTCAAAAGAAATACGGATTGCTTGCAAATCCAATTAAGTTCATCTGTGTTCTGGAATGTATATCATTGCGTCAGACGAATGTAAAATATCTATATATATGATAGCTATTTAGACGTCACTTATGTTATACACCCGCGCTAGCCCAGCCCCCGCTCTGTCGTTAGTTAAGTAACCTAACGGGTGATGACGGGACCCCGTGGCGAATGCGGATGGCATAAGAGGACGTTGTATTTTCGTTGTTTTCTGCAATGATAGGTTAATGATGGGACGCATTATCTATAATGCAAAGAAAAACAAACCAAAGTTTAAATCGTTGGAACAATTTAAAAGAAACCACTCGGTTAATTTTAAAAACAGATATTTTTAAATGCGGAGCTTTAACCACTCCTTTTAAAAGCTATCAGGTTCCTTCGGTTATATCAAGTTCACTACGTTCACGGTTTCGCCGAAACCAGTCGTAGCCCTCCGTCATTTCTTATGGATAGTCAGTAGTATTCAAGCTGTGTTTGTTGGCTTTCGTCAAGACATAGTGTTTGGTAGCTGCTGGGTATTCATTTGTTACATAGATAGATGTGTTGGTTTGGGACAGTCGCATTACCTTGTTGGCTTTCGTCAAGGGTATATACGGGTGGGTTCAAATTAACAAGATAATGATGGGCAGAACTTGACATGTGACTTATGATTTGTTGGCTTTCGTCAAGGTCATAAGAGCATGGGGAAAAAACTTATATCAGGAATTTCTAAAGAAACTGAAATTTGCAAAGAGATGCATACCATTTGGAGTTTGATGAATGTTGGTAGGATTCCTTCAACATTATCATACGATGATATTTGGATCCTGATCCTACTGTGAGTACATGCTACTTATCAGGATATTCGTCACTTAACGATCAATGCTATAAACCAAGTAGGTGTCCAGAAAGGTGTCAGCGGGGTTACGCCCCCAGAGAAAAGAGGTTATTTAATTAAGAAACTTCGCGAAAGCGTTGGAAAACCTCCCTCGAAGTATCGACACTGGCCTGGCTGAACGGTTAAGCAAGTATTGTACGGTGAGAATAGTCCTGGCTAATTCTTCTTTTATGGTTTGAGGAAGGATTCGAGAAACAGTGGGAGCCATCCAGTTTAGATAAACTAAAAACCACTCTAAACTTGCAAGAGCATCATGCTAAAGAGTTTTCTTCTCTCTCTCCTAATTGCAGCGACCCTGAAAATGACTGGACTTAAGTTACTTTTAGAGAAAAATATACTGACAGGGCCAAACTATAAAGATTGGCTGCGGAATGTCAAAATGGCTTTGACCTATGACAAATTGGGGTACATCCTCACCGCTACGGCACTTGCTGTCCCTGGTCCCAAATCCAGCAATGCGGATAAGGAAATCCGCAAAACCTGGGATTTAGATTGCGCGAAAGCCAAGTGCATCGTGCTTGCCTCAATGAATAATGAACATCAGAGGAGGCACGAGGATATGACCCTAGATGGCATATTTCTCCATACAAAGGAACTTTATGGAGAGCAATCTCGTATAGCAAGATACGAGACCTCTAAGAACTTGTTTCGAGCGAGGTTGGCTGTCGGGTCATCGGTAGGAGAACATGTCCTAAAGATGATCGGCTATATTGAAGAGCTCGCAGACCTTGGGACGACTTTGGATAATGAGCTGTATACAGACCTTATTCTCCAGTCCCTTCCTCCCACCTACGCCCAGTTTATCCTGAACTTCAACCTTCAAGGAAAAGAAGTTGAACTTCCGAAACTCCTGAACATGTTAAGGAGTGCAGAGGGCACCTTGCAGAAGGCAAGGGAAATACCCGCTATGTTTGTTGGCGGAGCATCTTCTTCCGGGTCCAAGGCTAGGGCCAAAGGAAGGAAGAAGAAGGCCGTCCCCAAACCTAGAGGAGGTGTTAGTAAGGTGGGAGGGAAGGGAAAGAAAAAGTTTGCAGTACCGGTAGTTGGCCAGGATGAGTGCTTCCATTGTCATAGGAAAAGGCACTGGAAGAAGGATTGCAAGGCGTGGAACGCCAAGAACCAGGAACCGAAGCAAGCTGTGGCTTCGACCTCAGGTGTGTTTGTAATTGAGAATTGTCTGTCGATCAACTCTACTTCCTGGGTATTGGATACCGGATCAGGATCTCATATTTGCAATTCATTGCAGGCACTGAGAAACCGTAGAGTGCTGAAGGAAGGTGATATGACCCTAAAGGTTGCTAACGGAGATAGCGTGGGAGCTGCGTCCGTCGGGGATTATCACCTAGGATTGACGAGTGGACACATTTTGGTTTTACATAACTGTTATTTTGTACCAAGCTTAACGTGTAATATCATATCAGTTTCCTTGTTATCAAATAAAGGTTATGATTTCACGTTTGTAAGAGATGTTGTTAACATCCACCTTAATCATGGTTTGATTGGGTCAGGTACTCTAAATAACGGTATATATGTTTTAAACCAACTCCAAATTTTCAATGTCCAGAACACACTAAAAAGAAAGCCTCCAGATTTAAATAAAGCTTTCTTATGGCATTGTAGACTGGGTCACATCAATGAGAGAAGGTTGACTAAGTTGCATAGAGAAGGATATTTGGACTCGTTCGAATATCAAACTTATGACACTTGTCAATCTTGTCTCAAAGGAAAGATGACAAAGACTCCATTCACTGGACAAGGAGTAAGAGCGAGCGAGCTCTTAGGACTCATACACAGCGATGTATGTGGTCCAATGTCTACACATGCGAGAGGTGGTTATTCCTACTTCATTACTTTTACAGATGATTTCTCTAGGTATGGACATGTTTTCTTGATGAAGCATAAATCCGAGGCCTTTGAGAAATTCCTGGAATACAAGAGTGAAGTGGAAAACCAAACAGGCAAAAGTATTAAGACACTGAGATCTGATCGAGGTGGAGAATACTTAAGTGCCGAGTTCCTAGGTTATCTAAAAGAGAAAGGAATTCTCTCTCAGCTTACTCCTCCATACACTCCACAGCATAACGGTGTATCGGAGAGACGGAATCGAACCCTATTAGATATGGTACGATCCATGATGAGTAATGCTGAGTTACCGCGATCATTCTGGGGTTATGCACTAGAGACAGCTGCATATATTTTGAACAAAGTTCCAACCAAAACTGTGCCTACCACATCATATCAGATATGGAGTGGGAAGAAACCCTGTCTTCAGTACCTGAAGACGTGGGGATGTCCAGCTTTTATAAAAAAGCAGCATTCGGACAAGCTCGAGGCACGCTCAGTAGAGTGTAAGTTTGTGGGATATCCAAAGAACTCTATGGGATATTATTTCTATTACGCAGAGAAACAAAAGGTTTTTGTTTCTCGTCATGCCCGCTTCTTAGAAACTGAATTTTTAGAAAATCAGAAGAGCGGGAGCGTAGTAGAACTGAAAGAAATTCCAGAACCACAAACTGCTACTGAAAGTTTGGTAGAACCAGGAGTTCAAGAAGAACAGAACATTCCCGCACCCCTCCGCAGGAGTAGTAGGCCGTCTCATCCGCCTGAGAGATACTACGGTTTTCTCATAGATAGGGATAGAGAGGATTGCATCATAGATGATGATGAACCTACTGACTTCCAGCAAGCCATCCAGAGCGGCGACTCGGTACGATGGCTAGATGCAATGCGGACCGAGATGGAGTCCATGTACACCAACAAAGTATGGACTTTGGACTTTGCTCCAGATGGGGTAAAACCCATAGGATGCAAATGGATCTTCAAGAAAAAGATTGGTGTAGATGGACAGGTGGAAACCTATAAGGCTAGACTTGTTGCAAAGGGTTTTCGTCAAAGACCTGGTTTGGACTATGACGAAACTTTTTCTCCAGTGGCTATGCTCAAATCCATTCGGGTCCTTCTTGCTATTGCTGCTTTCCATGATTATGAAATCTGGCAGATGGACCTAAAGACAGCTTTTCTGAATGGAAATTTAGAAGAGAGCGTCTACATGGATCAGCCAGAGGGTTTCAATCAGAGTGGGAGCAGCGGGAAAGTATGCAAGCTGCTTAAGTCCATTTATGGACTAAAGCAGGCATCGCGGAGTTGGAACATCTGTTTTGATGAGACAGTCAAAGAATATGACTTTATCAAAAATCCAGATGAACCGTGCATATATAGTAAAGTTGTAGCCAGAAGTGTCGTATTCCTCGTCTTGTACGTGGATGACATTCTATTGATAGGAAATGACATTCCTATGCTACAATCTGTCAAACGATTCTTGTCACAAAGGTTCTCCATGAAAGACCTGGGTGATGCCTCTTACATTCTGGGGATCCGGATCTATCGTGATAGATCCAAGAGGATGTTGGGACTTTCGCAGTCCAGGTATATCGACACTGTACTGAAAAGATTCAGTATGGAAGATTCTAAGCGCGGTAATCTACCGGCTTGTCACGGAATCACCCTCTCCAAAGAGATGTCTCCCAAGACTGATTTGGAAAGGGAACGCATGTCTATTATACCCTACGCTTCTGCGGTAGGCTCTATAATGTATGCGATGTTGTGTACCAGACCAGATGTAGCTTACGCACTAAGTGTGGTAAGCCGGTATCAGTCAGACCCAGGGGAGAAGCACTGGATAGCAGTAAAGAACATTCTCAAGTACCTGAGAAGGACTAAGGAGATGTTCTTGGTTTACGACGGAAAAGACCTCAGGTTGGAGGCCTTTGCTGATTCCGGCTTCCAGAGTGATAAGGACGATTCCAAGTCCATGTCGGGTTATGTCTTTACCCTCAACGGAGGGGCGGTGTGCTGGAAGAGCTCCAAGCAGGACACCGTTGCTGACTCGACGATGAAAGCGGAGTATATAGCTGCTTGCGATGCCGCAAAAGAAGCAGTCTGGATGAAGAAGTTCCTAACAGAACTTCAGGTGGTTCCTACCATAGTTGATCCAATACCTCTGTATTGCGACAACAACGGAGCTATAGCTTTAGCGAAGGAACCAAGGTCCCATCAGAAGTCCAGACACATCTTAAGGCAGTATCACCTGATCAGGGAGATCATTGATCGTCAGGAGATCGAGGTTCGGAGAGTTGCTTCTGAAGAGAACATTGCTGATCCATTCACGAAGGCCCTACCCCAGATTCAGTTCGAGAGGCTACTCGAGATCATTGGTCTACGATACGCCAGTACATGGCCCTAGTGCAAGTGGGAGATTGTTAGTGTTTATGCCCTAGAAGGCCATTACTGTATCATACTAGTTTGTATATTACTTAATGGAAGCTTGGGATATTCACATGTATATAACAGTCTTGCTAAACATGGTAGTATGCTACTTGGTTTTTCTATCTTAATATGTGAGTGTACGTATTGATAGAGCTCTTAGGATCTTGCTTGTCTACCAGCGTTGTGATGGCAGTCACACTAGTGGGGGCTGGGTAGTCTACAAGCACATCCTTATTCAGGTCCCTGGTCGTTGGATTATCGAGACAGAGCATCGATACTCCGGAGTAGACTAGTATGTACGCTTCTCATCCCAGTTGGGGAGATGGTCTGTCCCACAGCCGTCAGTACGTCGTACTGGAGATAGTATGCAGGTGCTCATTAGGTTACGGGTACACCGGACAGGACTCACAGGGAACTGTTGGTTGGTTTTATACCAGTCGTCAGTAAACAGTTCCCAGGTGACATGAGTACAGCATAGTCCGCAGACTTGACACTGCTACTTCGCCTCGAGTGTGTCCCACTGTTCTTAGATTGCTACCCTACCACGGCTCAAAGGAGTCGTGCAAACAGGTAGCAGTTGGGTGCAGTCCCGAGCACTTGGAGGCAGTGGCGGTTAGACAGGATTCGTCCCTCCCAGTATTGGGAGTTGATATCGCGCTGTGTCAGAGAGCCATTACGCAAAGTCCCTGGCCAGGGCAAGCGAGATTTGCTGGTAGGTTCCAGTAGTTTCTCAGGGTGTAATGGGCTTCCCTCCGACACGACTTATACCGCTATTAGGGGGCTGACGCTTGCCGCCCCCTAGGCCCGATATGCGATAGTCTTGGACGAACGGACCGGACTGTATGGAGATTGTCACAGCAGGCTCAGTAGGAGTTCGGATGGGTTTCCTCATCGGCCTTCTTATCGAAAACTATCTGGGGACCGTTACGTACAGCTAGTGCCGCTTGCGGTCTGTGGTTAAACCCACTGCCAGCGTAGTAGTCGAGTCTCTAGAGTCCCACACAGAGAGTTTCCTACTCCAGGCGAAACGATATAGAGGTCGTATGGTTTTACGACAAAGGGTTCGGACGCGTATGTGTGTTTACACACTTACGTCGTTTGGACAGTTTTTACCAGTCGGCTTTGGTTTAAGCCAGTTACTGGTATCCGGTTATTGGATTTATACAGTCTAAAGTTTTTCCGTATTTTTGCGGATCGGAGGGGCGTTCTCGTAATTACGCGAGAAGCTTCTAGAAGATGGTGACTAAGGAGGTTTAGGTGGCATATACATTGAATGAGATTAGTGAGTCATGAGAGTGATTCATCATGGTCATTAATGCATCATAAATGCTTAATGACTCATGATAATGAATCACCACTTGATATTTGTGAAGTATGATTATTCATCACTTATTTTCTTTTCTTGATAAAAGTAAATGCTTCATATATATATTATGATAACTTACTATTCTCACTTCCTAATATCATTCACATTCTCTCTCCTCAAGCTCTCTCTCTTCAAACCCTAATCCTCACCTCTCATGTGTTGAGAACAAGGATTAGTTAGACTAAACAATCCATAACCCTCACTCTATCTTATCTATCTTCTTTGATTAGCAATCCAAAAAGGTTAGTTGCCTCAAGTTTAGAGGCTAAGCTTGGAGTTTTGCTCTCGGGTGGATCATCTACTACATCGAGAAGGCCGAGGAGGACGAGGAGATCGTAAAGCCGAAGGACTTGGTTCGATAGGTATAATCCCTAAGCATAGTAGTTTAGAACAACTATGTGTTTGGTTAGTTATCGTTTAGCTTCGATTTAAGCGGTTAGTCGATGTTTGTTCACTAAACAAGTTCGTTTTTGAAAATTCCGCCTCCCCACAAGTATTGAGGTGTAGTACATCGACTTACATTGTCAATCCTAGGTGATATTCCCCTACGGATTCAGCGTTCATGCTTATTCCGTTCGCAACTCTGAGAGTCATATCACCTACCATGATAACTCTACGGTTTCTCAAAGCCTGTAATGAATTATAGATATGAGATCCTAATCCGGTATCTAGTACCCAGGAAGTAGAGTTAATTGACATACAGTTTTCTATTACAAACACACCCGAAGCTGAAGCCGCAACATGCTTCGAATCCTGGCTACTAGCTTTGCTAGCCCTACAATCCCTCTGCCAATGTCCTTTCCCATAACAATAGGAACGTCCCTCCTTCACCACATCTAGTCCCGAAACTTTTGCCCTTCCCTTTTCTTCTACTTCCCTGGTTTCTTTCAGGGTGTAAGTAAAGGGCAGAGACCGTAGAATTAAGTCTGTATTTGGCCTGTTCTTCAACATGGTCTTCAGGTCCATGAGCTCATCAAAATAGCTAGTCTCTGTAAGGACGTTGTCCCGTACAGATAACCCGACAGCCAATCTCGCTTGAAGCAATTCGTTCGAGGTCTCATATCTTGTGATATGAGATTGCTCTCCATATAAATCTTTGTTATGGAGGAAGACAGAAACTAAGTCCACCTTCTCGTGCTGCCTCTGGTATATACCATCAACTGAGGCCAACACGATGGAAACTGGTCCTGAGACGGCAGGGGTTGGATTAGTGAAGAGGTGTCCTAGTTTTTCATGGGTAATGGACATCTGGACAGATCTTTGCCAGTCATTACAATCAGATTCAGTCATTTTATTATCTAGATGTAACCTATGTCTGGTCACTGGGTCGCTGCAATTAAGAGAGAGAGAAGAAAACACTTAGCATGATGCTCTTGCAAGTTTAGATTTGTTTTTTGTTTATCTAAACAGGATGGCTCCCATTGTTTCTCGAATCCTTTCTCAAACCATAAAAGAAGAATTAGTCAGGATTAATCTCACCGTACAATACTTGCTTAACCATTTAGCCAGGCTAGTGTCGGTACTTCGAGGGAGATTTTACGACGCTTTCGTGAAGTTTCTTAATTAAATAACCTCTTTTCCCTGGAGGCGTAGCCCCGCTAACACTGTTATAGACACCTATTTAGTTTATAGCATAGATCGTTAAGTGCAAAAATCTCCCGAGGAGTAGCGGATACTCACAGTAGGATCGGGATCCAAATATCATTGTGTGATAACGCTGAAGGAATCCTACTAATATTATCAAACTCCAAATGGTATGCAGCACTAGCAAGTTTCAATATCCATAAAAACTCCCGATGTGGATTTTTGCCCCATGCTCTTATGACCTTAACGAAGGTCAACAAATCATAAGTCACATGTCAAGTTCTACCCATCATTGTCCAGGTTAATTTGATCCCACCCCTATATACCTTTGACGAAGGTCAACAAGGTAATACGACTGTCCCAAACCAACGCATCTATCTAAGCTATATATGAACACCCAACAGCTACCAATTGTAAGTCGATGTACAACACCCCACGAGTTACGGGGAGGCGGAAATATGAAAAACAATCTTGTTCTTTGGATTAACATCGACTAACCGAAGAATCTTTGCTAAACTATAACTAACATATACATAGGAGTTGTTAACTACTATGAGAATAGATTATACCTAGTGAACCTTGTCCTTCGTCTTTTCGTTCTCCACCTCCTCCACGGCCTCCTCTATGTAATAGACGATCCACCCGAGAGCTTCTACTTCAAGCTTCACCTCTAATCTTGAGGTAACTAGGTTTCTTTAGTTGCTAATCAAAGGCACCTAGGTGATATAGAGAATGGTTATGGATTAATTAGTCTATCTAATCCTTGATCTCAACACATGAGAGGTAGGATTAGGGTTTGAAGAGAGAGTGAGCTTGAGGAGAGAGAAGGTGAGCATAAGAATGAGAATGAGATAATGATCTCTCTTGAATATATGAAGCATAATGATTTATCAAATAAATAAATAAAATGATTAATCATCATGCTTCATTAATTCAATATGTGTGATTCACTACATGAGTCATTAACCATTTAATGATGCATTAATGACATGGATGAATCACACAAATGAGTCACTAAAGCAATAAATGCTTATGCCACCTAAACCCTCAAGTCACCATACTTCTAGAAGCTTCCCGCCAAATTACGAGAACGCCCCTCCTATCCGTGAAAACACGGAAAAAATTTAGAATGTATAAATCCAATAACCCGATACTAGAATCTGGCTTAAACCAAAGCCGGCTAGTAAAAACTGTCCGAACGTCCTACGTACGTTTAAACACGTATGTGTCCGAACCCTTATCGTAAAACCATACGACCTCTATATCGTTTTGCCTGGAGCAGGGAAACTCTCTGTGTGGGACTCTAAAGACTCGACTACTACGCTGGCAGTGGGTTTAACCACAGACCGCAAGCGGCACTAGTTGTACGTAACGGTCCCCAGGTAGACGTTGATAAGAAGGCCGATGAGGAAACCCATCCGAACTCCTATTGAGCCTGATGTGACAATTTCCGTACAGTCCGGTCTGTTTGTGTTAGTAATATGTATGCCCTAGAGGCCATTGCTATACATAGGATGTATATTGTAGTGGATGCTTGGACATATATAGGGAGGACTTTCTTGCTCGACATGATAGTATGCTATCTGGTTGCTCTTTACCTTAAACGTGTACACTGATTGTCTCTCTGTTACATGTTGGTAAAGCCCTTAGGATGTGTACTTGACTACCTGAACTATGATGCGGATCATACTAGTGGGGACATGGTAGTCCATAAGTACATCCTTCAAAGTCCCTGGTCGTGGGTGTATCGAGACGGGGCATCGATATACCAGAGTAGACTAGCGTGTACCTTCTCGACCCATACAGATGGGCGATGGACGATCCCATATCCATTGGCGTTTGACATCAGAGATGATATACGGGTGCTCAGTGGAGACTGGGTACACTGGACGGACTCGCCGAGAACTCCCAGATGGTATTATACCTTACGTCAGATGGCAGTTCTCTGGTGACACTGGTACAGAGTAGTCTGTTGACCCGAGATCGTCATAGAGTCTTGTGTGATTCCCAATGTGCTTTGATTTCCGCCTTACCACGTCCAAGAGGGCGTGCAAAACGGTGGTTTTTGGGTACAGTCCCGAATCACATGGAGGCAATGAGCAATAGGAGGGGATTCGTCTCTCCCAGTATAGGGAGTTGATGTTGCGCAGTGTTCGATTGGCTATAACCGGAAATCCCTGGCCAGGGTTGCTGAGATTTACTGGTAAGTGTTACCAGTAGTTTCTCGAACTGTTATAGACCTCATATCGACATGACTTATCGAGCTATTGGGGTCTGACGTTTACCACCCCTAGGCGAGATATGCGAAATATCAGACGAACAGACCGGACTGTACGGTAAGTGTTACTGGTTAGATTCACAGGAGTGTGAGCGGGCTTGCTCGTCAATCTTCTGATCGCTCAATACCCGGGTGGCCGTTACGTTTAGCAGACCGCTTGCGGCTTGTGGGTGCTTGATATGATCATCACCTGCTGCAGGCGTATTGACGAGTCTTTAGAGTCCTACACAGAGGTTTCCTGGCTCAAGCGAAACGATATAGGAGCGCATATGAGATATGTGCGGGACCGAGAATAATACCAGTATGTGATACTGTATTCGATTCTCGCGATTTGTGACATTGATCGGTTATATGCGATATAGCCGGGTTATCAGATCAAGTGTTGATTCGATAAGTTGTTACTATTGATATTAGTCGGTTATATGTGATATGACCGGATCGTTAAATCGAGTATTGATTTAATGATTTAATGTATAATTATATATTAGATATATTACTTTACATTGACTAATATTGTTCACTTTAGATGGATTTTCTCACTTGATGTACACAAGTTGTATATGTGATTACTTTTGTGCACAAGATTGTATCATGTTTGATGATACTTGCAAACTTGGGTTTGTGTAAAGAATTAAACCATGGTTTTGTTAATGGTTAGGGTTTTGATTTACTTATCTATTGATTTATTTATTTATTCTTTTTTGAAAGATAAAGAGAAATGGTGGCTTGATTTGTTTTCTAGTTGAAGCTTCATGAAGCTTTGAATAAGTCCACCATTTTTGTTTCATACTTAAGCCTAACCATTCAACCTAACCTTAGTTAATTCTCTACACCTAACTATGGTTGCTATATGATAAGATAATTCTTTTTATTCTTATCATAATTCTTTTCTTCTTCTTCTTCTTCTTCAACAATGAAGAAAAGCTTGCTACCATTAATGGCAACTTGAGAAAAAGAGTGAGAAATCTAATTTCAAAGTGAACCCACTTCTTATTTCTTCATCCTCTACCTCTTGCCAAGTAGTATAGGGTGTTTTCTTCACAAGTTTCATGGCTTGGTGAAGTTGGAGCTTGATCTTGTGTTGTCTCGATGTAGATCATCTTCGGCATCGAAGTCGACGACCTAGCCCGATCATTCTTTCGATGATACCACCGCGAGAGTCCGGGATCCGATGGGTTCAGCGGAAGGACTTCATCATGGAGCTATAGAGGTGGAGGACCGGATCTACAAAGGTTGTAGCCCCGTTCACTTAGCAGTAAAACTGTTTACTACTTGCATGTTTCGCCTAATCTCTAGTTAACGATCTAGTCTAGGGTTTCTCGGCACCGTAAAATTTGAAATTGGCATGATTGATGCCTTGTGAGACCTCCTTAAAGTGCCTAGGAACCCTACAGTTCCTCTAGGACTATCGCATATCGGGCCTAGGGGGCGGCAAGCGTCAGTCCCCTAAAAGCGGTATAAGTCGTGTCGGAGCGAAGCCCATTACACCTTGAGAAACTATTGGAAAACCTACCAGTAAATCTCGCTTGCCCTGGCCAGGGACTTTGCGTAATGGCTCTCTGACATAGCGCGATATCAACTCCCAATACCGGGAGAGACGAATCCTGTCTAACCACTACTGCCTCCAAGTGCTCGGGACTGCACCCAACTGCTACCTGTTTGCACGACTCCTTTGAGCCGTGGTAGGGTAGCAATCTAAGAACAGTGGAACACACTCGAGGCGAAGTAGCAGTGTCAAGTCTGCAGACTATGCTGTACTCATGTCACCTGGAAACTGTTAACTGACGACGGGTATAGTACCAACCAACAGTTCCCTGCGAGTCCTGTCCGGTGTACTCGTAACCCAACGAGCACCTGTATACTATCTCCAGTACGACGTACTGATGGCTGTGGGACAGACCATCTCCCCAACTGGGATGAGAAGCGTACACACTAGTCTACTCCGGAGTATCGATGCCCTGTCTCGATAATCCTACAACTAGGGACTTGAAAAAGGATGTGCTTGTAGACTACCCAGCCCCCATTAGTGTGACTGCCATCACAACGCTGGTAGTCAAGCAAGATCCTAAGGGCTCTATCAATACGTACACACATATTAAGATAGATAAAACCAAGTAGCATACTACCATGTTTAGCAAGACTGTTATATAACTGTGAATATCCCAAGCTTCCATTAAGTAATATACAAGCTGGTATGATACAATAATGGCCCCTAGGGCATATACACTAACACCAATCACTATGCCTTGACGAAGGTCAACAAACATAGCTTGAATACTATTGAATATACATATGAAATGACGGAGGGTTACGAATGGTTTTGGCGAAACCGTGAACGTAGTGAACTTGATATAATCGAAGGAACCTTGATAGCTTTTTAAAGGAGTGGTTTAAGCTCCGCGATTTTAAAAGTTTTGCTGTTTTGAAAAAAAATGAGTGGTTTTGAAATTGTTCCAACGATTCAGCTTTGGTTTGTTTTCTTTGCATTAATATAATGCATCCCATCAATTTAATCCTACCATTGCAGAAAACAACGAAAATATGACATACGCTTATGCCATCCGCATTCGCCACTGGGCCCCGTCATCACCCGTTATGTTACTTAACTAACGACAGAGCGGGGGTTGGACTAGCGCGGATGCAAAACATAAGCAACGCCTACTAGATATCATATATAGATATAAACATTCGTCAGATACAATGATAGCCATTCCAGATCACAGATGAACACATTGGATATGCTTAGAATTCGCGTTTCGTTCGAGCCTGCAACGATAAACGGATTACACGGTCGTGATGAATAGCCAAAACCCCACCCTAGACCCCTACGGGTGCGTCAAACTACCCGCCAAATACCCGAAGTGGAGCAGCCTCCCTCAACAAAGTGAGTAGGCCACTCGGCACTTCAAAATACCCGGTAGTTTGTGCATCCCACCTTGGGTCTATCCTAGGAGCAGAAAACAGTAAAAGAAATAATATATAAAGGCGGGTACATCCTCAACCCGGATGTGCGACCCAAAAATAATATTACATCAATTTACAATTTACATCAAATGAAAGATAAATAAACACTCATCTCACATCCCCGGCTATTCATCCACGACAATCCAACAAGTTCATATACACAATCCAACATCACAGATAACAGATATGTACAACCCCCACTAATCGACGTATAGCGATTAGTAAACGTTCAGTACATATATCACATCACGGAAGATCCGATTAGCTAAAATACTTAGAATTTCGATCGATAACCAGATTTGAATCTACCCCAAGCACAACACAGCACTCATAAAATCTGGGCAGAAACAAAATATCAGAGAAATCACAAAACACCATGCTGGACACTCTGCATGAAAAACGAGTTGACTCGGAATCGACTCGGCCGCGGATCTGCGGCGAAACGCTTAGCTTCGCCGCGCTTCCATGGCGGTCTGACCGATCTCTTTTTTCTTGGGTGTCCCTAAAAAAGCCTGCACGTATTTTTAAGGTCCCTGGAAAAATTTTTGGACCAGTTTTTAAAAACGGCAGAAAAGTGCATTTTTAGTTCGTGTTTTGCGATTTTTCCGGCGACCGAATTTCTAACACTTTGCTAACAAGTTAGTAATGGTTTAGCGAGACTCTGATACCACTGTAAGTCTACGTTACCCACCCCGGTACTTACGGGGAGGCGGAATAGGTAAAAAACAAATTTTTATCACAAGGTAACATAGACTACCATGAGGATCTTTGCCAAACCATTTCTAACAAACAACTAGAGGTTCTATCTACTATGCTTAGGAGATTATACCTCACGAAAACGGTCATTCGGTTCTTCCCTCCACTGTCCTCCTCGTCCATGCAAGCTCCGATGATCGATCCGGATCTTGGTCACTTCGGCGGCCTCCTAGAGTCGAAGACGATCCACCCGAGAGTCTATAGTCCGAGCTCCACCTCAAGACGAGATAACTAGGGCAACAAGTATGCTAAGCTTGATGTCCTAGGTGATGTAGAGGAAGAAGATGGATTTGTTTGTCTATTTAAATCCTAATTTTCTCAACACATGAGAGCTATAGGATTTTCTAGTGAGGAGGAAGAAGAAGAGAGTATGAGAGCTCTCTTTTGATGAGAGAGAATGAGCAAGAGATAATGATCCATGAGAAAAATAATTACCATTCTTTTGTCATGATAAATTGTGATGGTTACAATTGATTTGACCATTATCATGTCAAGTTAAATCCAAGCCAGAAGAAGAGTCTAGAGCTCACAAAAAATATCCAAGTCAACAATAGTCAACTAGGTCAAATGGTCAACATGGTCAAATGGTCAAAGCAATTAGCCATCACAATTATCATTAAAAGGATTAGGAAATATTTTCCTCCACCTCATAATGGTTTTGACCAAGTCAATGGTCAAAACCCTAATGAGGCATCTCCTTCTTCGCTCCTCACAACCGTGCATACACACCCGCATCCGCATTCCGTAGAATACGAATGCACAGAAGACAAAACTAATCCATCTCTACAATACTAGGATCCGGCTTAAACCAAAGCCCACTAGTATTGTCTGCCCGAACATCATACACACACAAGTGCACGTAAGTGATCGTAGCCCTTGCGTAAAACTATACGGCCTTTACACCTTTTGCCCAGTGCAGGGAAACTCTTTGTGTGGGACTCTAAAGACTCGATACTACGCTGGCAGTGGGTTTAATCACAGACCGCAAGCGGCACTAGCTGTACATAACGGTTCACAGGTAGATATCGATAAGAAGGCCGACAAGGTAGACCCCATCCGAACTCCTACTGAGCCTGAATGTGACAATTTTCGTACAGTCCGGTCTGTTCGTCTATGAGTATCGCATGTCGGGCCTAGGAGGCGGTAAACGTCAGACCCCTAATAGCGGTACAAGTCATGCCAGAGTGTAGCCCAGAACACCCTGAGAAACTACTGGAAACACTACCAGTAAATCTCGCTTGCCCTGGCCAGGGACTTTGTGTAATGGCTCTTCTAGACACAGCGCGATATCAACCCCCAATACCAGGAGAGACGAATCCTGTCTAACCGTTACTGCCTCCAAGTGCTTCGGGACTGCACCCAACTACTACCTGTTTGCACGACTCCTTTAAGCCGTGGTAGGGTAGTAATCAAAGTACAGTGGGAACACACTCGAGGTGAAGTAGCAGTGTCAAGTCGACGGACTAAGCTGTACTCCTGTCACCTGGGAACTGCTATCTGACGATAGGTATAGTACCAACCAACAGTTCCCGACGAGTCCTGTCCAGTGTACTCGTACCCTAACGAGCATCCGCATACTATATCCAGTACGACGTACTAATGGCTGTGGGACAGACCATCTCCCCTGCTGGGATGAGAAGCGTATACGCTAGTCTACTCTGGAGTATCGATGCCCCGTCTCGATAACCTACGACTAGGGACCTGTATAAGGATGTGTTTGCAGATTACCCATCCCCCACTAGTGTGACTGCCATCACAACGCTGGTAATCAAGCAAAGGTCCTAAGGGCTCTACTAATATATATAAGCGATATGCTAAAAGAAACACATGCACATATTAAAGTAGAAATAAACCAAGTAGCATACTACCATTTTGAGCAAGACAGTCTATACAACTGTGAATATCCCAAGCTTCCAATAAGTAATATACAAACTAGTATGATACAGTAATGGCCTCTAGGGCATATACACTAACAGACCCATCTCCCAAAAATCCAATTTTGGGAAGATCCAGAGCTCAAGGGAGAAGCCCCTTTCATCATCTCCAAAAACAACTTAGGAGTTTAACTCTACTCTAAATCCTCTTTCGGAAGTTTAAATCCTATTTCTGGAGCTAAAAGTCTCTTTTTCTCGCCGGCGCCCAAGCGCCCGAGCGCCTAAGCGCTCAGCGCCCACGTGCCGGGCACGTGATGCGCTAGCATTCGAGCGCCTTGTGTTCAAGCGCCCGAGCGCCCGGCGCCCAAGCGCCCGGCGCCCATGTACCGGGTACGTGAGGCGCTAGCGCTCGAGCGCATTGCGCTCAAGCGCCCAGTACCCACATGCCGGGCACATGATGCGCTAGCCCTCGAGCGCCCAGTGCTCATGTGTCGGGCACGTAATGCGTTAGCGCCTAAACACCCAGTGCTCAAGCGCCCAGCGCTCGCATGCTAGGCACGTGAGGCGCTGGCCCCATGCGTCCTTTGGGCGCTTTTCCCCTTCTTATATACATGTATATATACATCCACACACACACATACTCTACAACACTGTCCCCCGTTAGAAAAAGTTTTTAATGGGGCGTTGCCCCGCACCCCGCAAGGGGGCTGCTAGCCCCTTTGACCCCCAGCCTGCTATCCGGGTAGCGGGAACCCCGTAAAAACTCTGCGGGGCCCCCGATATATCCAAAACCCCCTCAAAAAAAATACTGCATATTGAGTTCGCATGACCAGTTTAACCCGTTAATCGGAGGTTCTCTCGCTCCAAATGCGAGTGGTAATTAACGGCAGCTTAATCCGCGGCTGCCGGAGATTCGGATCCCCACAATCAATAAACCCCAGCCTACCCTAGGCAGAGGGAATCTATAATGCGCCTGACAAGCGCGCGTGTATTCCCATCTCAATGGGGTGACAAAAAACACCCTACACCTGGTACCATGTTCCAGTGCAGCGATGCAGACGCCGTCCGAAACTCAAATCCCAACGGCGAATGATGAGTCGCTCCTGGTACCATATTCCAGTGCAGCGATACAGACGCCAACTAAAATACAATTTCCTAAAATTCTTCCAGCCCTACGGTTGGTCCCCAAGTTGACTACCGTATACAATCCAATGGCTCAAATAATTCTCATCATACCCATACTCCACCGCAATCACCAGTCCAGCAGCCGGTCTCCTGTTAGTTATATATATGCCCTAGAGGCCATTATTGTACATATGATGTATATTATAGTGGATACTTAGATATATAGAGAGAGGACTTTCTTGCTCGACATAATAGTATGCTATCTGCTTATACTTTATCTTAACATGTTGACTTGTATTGGTTTACTATCTTGCTCTCACATGTTGATAAAGCCTTTAGGATATGTACTTGACTACTAGGACTATGATGGAGATCATACTAGTGGGGCCAGGGTAGTCAACAAGTATATCCTATAATTGTTCCTAGTCGAGGGTGTATCGAGACAGGGCATCGATACTCCAGAGTAGACTAGCGTATACGCATCTTGACCCATATGATGGGCGATGGATGATCCTACATCCATTGGTGTTTGACATCAAAGATGGTATGCGGGTGCTCAGTGGAGACTGGATACACTGAACGGACTCGCCGAGAACTCCTATATGGTATTGTACCTATCGTCAGATAGTATTTCTTTGGTGACACTGGTACAGATTAGTCTGTAGACCCGAGATCGTCATAGTGTCTTGTGTGATTCCCACTGTGCTTTGATTTCCACCTTACCACGTTCATGAGAACATGCAAAATGGTGGCTTTTGGGTACAGTCCCAAATCACATGGAGGCAATGAGCGATAGGAGGGGTTTCGTCTCTCCCGGTATTGGGGATTGATGTTGCGCTGTGTTCGATTGGCTATAATTGGAAGTCCCTGGCCAGGGCTGATATGGAGATCTACTGGTAAGTGTTATCAGTAGTTTCTTGACCCGTTATGAGCCACACATCGACACAACTTATCGGTTACTAGGGTCCGACGTTTACCACCCCTAGACTGTATATGCGATATATTAGACGAAGAGACCGGACTGTACGGGAGTGTTACTGATTGGATTTACAGGAGAGTGTACAGGCTTGCTTGTTGCCCTTCTGCTCGCTCAATACCCGGATGGCTGTTACGTTTAGCTGATTGCTTGCATCTTGTGGGTGTTTAATATGATCATTACCTACTACCGGCGTATTGACGAGTCTTTAGAGTCCTATACAGAGGTTTCCTGGTTTAGGCGAAACGAAGTAGGGGCACATATGCGATATGTGCAGGACCGAGAAAAATACGATATGAGATAGGTATTTGAGATATAGCCGGGTCATCGGATCAAGTGTTGATTTGATGAAATGATACATTTTATATTAGTCGGTTATATGTGATATAGCCGGATTATCGGATCAAGTATTGATTCGATGATTTAATGTATAATTATATATGTGATATATTATATTACATTAACTAATATAAGCTCACTTAAGTAATTCTTTTTCTCATTTTGGATACATTGATATATATGTGATATGTGTTAAATGTATTCTTTTGTTACTAAATTATATATATGTGATATGTATAATTGTAACATGCTTGGTTATAAATGCAATTAGGGTTTATGAGAGTTAAACCATGTTAGGGTTAATGTTAGGGTTTATATTTATCATTAAGTTATTCAAATATTGTGGATATTTGTCATGGTTGATATTTTGATGGAAGCTTGTGGAAGCTTGTAGACTACATTGACTTTGTCCACTCTTTTTGTCTAGCTTAGGATATTTATCCACCTCATCTTTAACCCTAGCTAATAGTTAAGTCTCTACATGGGTTAAGGATGATATACTTGACCTAAGGTTGCATTTCTAACCACATAACAATTATTCTAATCACTTCATCTTCTTCTTCCTCAAAAAGCTTGCTAGCTTTTTCAATGGTGATGAAATAAATTGAGAAAAAGAAAACTAAAGAGAACAAAATTCCTATTTCATCATCCTCTTCTATACTGGCCATATAGATTAGTGTGTTAGCTTCACTAATTCTAAATTAGTGAAGAGTTAGCTTGAGTTTGTGTTTCCTCAAGATAGATCGTCTTGGATTTCGAAAACTTCAAGCAAGATGCATCATTCACCTCATGGAGCCTCTCTAGAGCTCGGGAGCTTGATGATCGCAGCGATGGGACCACAACTCGGAGCTTATGAAGCGAAGGAATGGACTACAAAGGTTGTAATCCCTCTCTCTTGGATATAAAGTTGTTTACATGCAAAGTTAACCCTAAAACTCTAGTTAAGATCTTGGTTAGGGTTTCATAGCACCCCAAAAATTATAAATTAGCATGTGTGATGCCTTGCTAAACCTTATTGATGTGCTATACAACCTTACAATGGTATCAGAGCCAAGATAGAGCATTAGGCGTTGTCTAGGCGAAGTTTAAAGTCCGATCGAACTCCGAATACTCGATATGGACCTCTCTCTGGAAATTTTTCAAAAAGTTGGATTTTTTCATGTTAAAAATATTCAGAAAATCATGCAGGGAATTCTATGGACACACCTGAAGAACGAAACCCTAACTCGTCAAAGTGACCGCGGATCCGCGGCCAAAACCTGGTTTTGGCGGCGGATCCGCGACGCCACTTGAGAGGCTTGGGTCAGGCCCTTCAGCTGTAGGTCCGTAGGTGCTGTGGCATGTCTCTGGTAAACTTTAACTGTGCTCAAGTGTTGAGCTCTCTGGGCATTTTGGGAATTCGTTGATTCGATCGAATTGTTTAATGTCGTCTAGCTTTCTATAATGTGATACAATATGTGGAATTCATATAGTTAGGCATGAAATCCGTAATATGTGATATTTCGAGTTTATGATGTCTAAGGTGATTGTGGATTCCAAATGTTGTTGTTTTACACTTTTTTTCTGTGACCGTAAGTGTAATATGTGGTGTATCGCCGATTTCGTTGCTATACATCAACGACAATTGGGATACACATATTTACTTACGTTGATGACATGTGATGTTATGTGTTGCTGTGATATGTTATATTGGATCGTCGTGTTTTGAATAACCAGGGGTTTTATGTGAGATAAGAGTTTTTCTTTTTCATTCATGTAAAATTCATTGTATATAATATTCTTTTATTGGGGCACTTCCGGGTTGAGGATGATATCACCGTTGTATATTATTTATTTTTCCGCATTAGAATAGACCCAAGGAGGAGTGCACAAGCAACCGGGTTCTAGGGTACAGTGGGAGACCAACTCGAGGAGTCGAGTCCGGGTCTCCTAAATCTAGAATTGGTAGGGTTGCTTGCCACTCTTATAGGGGTCTAGGGATGTGGGTTTGGTTATTCATCGCGACCGTGGAATCCATGTTTTATACAAGCTTAAAAAAAACACGGACCTCCTAGTATATCCAATTTTTCATATGTTATCTTCTGCTGCTCTGTGATATGATCACTGTGGATTCTGAGACGAATGGATAAATATTATATATGAAATATATAGTAGACGTTGCTTATGTTTGCACCCGCGCTAGTCCCGTCCTGATATGCCGTTAGTTAAGTAACCTAACGGTGCATAACGGAACATTGTGGCGAATGCGGATGGCATAAGCGTACGTTGTATTTTCGTTTCTTCTGTGATGCTTAGGAAGCATAAATGATGGGACATCATTAATGAGATTAATGAAAGAAAAGAAATCTAAAAGATGTTGTAGAATCAAATTTTCAAAAAGGGTAGCTCTAGTTTTTGCTTTGCATAGCGGTATTCCTTGTAGAATATCCAGCACCTTATTCGATAAGGAAAGAGCCAAGATCCCTTCACTGAGAGTGTGCTCTTTAGCGAAACTAGAAGATGCTACAACTCACTTGGTTTTGTTTTTGATTGCTTCTATAGTTTTTGCTCCGCATAGCGGTATTCCTTGTAGAATATCTAGCACCTTATTCGATAAGGAAAGAGCCGAGATCCCTTCACCGAGAGTGACCTCTTTAGCGAAACTAGTAAAAGCCTCAAAAACACTCCTTTTCAAAAATTACTTGTTTCTACAACGATATCAAGTTCATTACGCTCATGGTTTTCTTAAAACCTGCGTAGCCCACCGTCATTTCAGATAAAGACTATTTAGTATGCGTGCTGCGTTTGTTGGCCTTTGTCAAGGCGTAGTGAGCGGTAGCTGACTAGTACTTATCTGCTTATGTATATGATGCGATTGGATTAGGGTAGTCGTACGACCTTTTTGACCTTTATCAAGGGTCATACGGATGGGTTTAATTCAATCGGGAAATGACGGGTTGAACTTGACTAGCATCCTATGGTTTGTTGGCCTTTGTAAAGGTCATAGGGCGTTAGGGGCAAAAGTATTACTGGGAATTTCAAGTGTTGAAATTTGCAATGAGATTGCATACCTTCTATGAGATAGTTGGATCCCGATATCCACTGCGAGTAAGAGTTACTCCTGGGAGAGTTTTGTTGAATATGTATGCCCTAGAGGCCATTATTGTATAGTACTAGTTTGTATAATACATTTTGGAGGCTTGGGATATATATACGGGTTTACGACAGTCTTGCTCGATATAGTAGTACGCTACTTGGTTTGTTTCTATCTTAATATGTGTATATGTTTCTTTTAACATATCGCTAATAAATATTGATGGAGCCCTTCGGATCTTTGCTTGACTACCGGCGTTGTGATGGCGATCACACTAGTGGGGGCTGGGTAGTCTATAAGCACATCCTTATTTTGGTCTCTAGTCATAGGATTATCGAGACAGGGCATCGATACTCTAGAGTAGACTGGTGCATACGCTTCTCGTCCCAGCAGGGGAGATGGTCTGTCCCACAGCCATCAGTACGTCGTACTGGAGATAGTATGCAGGTGCTCGTTAGGTTACGAATACACTGGACATGACTCGTCGGGAACTGTTGGTTGGTATTATACCTATCGTTAGTTAACAGTTCCCAGGTGACATGAGTACAGCTTAGTCCGTTGACTTGACACTGTCACTTCGCCTCGAGTGTGTTCCCACTGTACTTAGATTATTACCCTACCACGGCTCTATTGAGTCGTGCAAACAGGTAGTAGTTGGGTGCAGTCCCGAAGCACTTGGAGGCAGTGACGGTTAGACAGGATTCGTCTCTCCCGGTATTGGGAGTTGATATCGCGCTGTGTCTAGGAGAGCCATTACACATAGTCGTCCCTGGCCAGGGCAAGCGAGAATTACTGGTAGTGTTTCCAGTAGTTTCTCAGGGTGTTCTGGGCTACACTCCGACACGACTTGTACCACTATTAGGGGACTGACGTTTACCGCCCCCTAGGCCCACCATGCGATACTCTCAGACGAACAGACCGGACTGTACGGAGATTGTCACATTCAGGCTCAGTAGGAGTTCGGATGGGTTCACGTCATCAGTCTTCTTATCGGTATCTACCTGGGGACCGTTATGTACAGCTAGTACCGCTTGCGGCCTGTGGTTAAACCCACTGCCAGCGTAGTGTCGAGCCTTTAGAGTCCCACACAGAGGGTTACTCGCCTTTGGGCAAAACAGAGTAGAGGTCGCATGGTTTTGCGACGGGGTTCGTTCACATCTGTGCACTTGTTCACGTTTGGTGTCCGGGAAGTTATTATTAGCGGGCTTTGGTTTAAGCCAGATCCTAGTATTTGTTTTGGGATTGGTTTTGTCTTATTGTATTCGTGTTCCTCGAAACACGGATGCGGGTGTGTATGCACAGTTGATAGAGGCAGAGGATTCTCATTAGGGTTGTTGACCGTTGACTTTTTCCAAACCCTAATGAAAATGAGAAATATGATTAATGATATTAATTAAAGATAATTGTACCATAGTTAGGTTGAGCATTTGACTTATGTTGACATTTTGACTTTGGTTGACCGGTTGACTTATGTTGACAATTTGACCATCATCATTTCACATGGAAGATGCTTCTTGATTCTTGCAAAATTCATTTAATGTGAAATGATAATGGTCATTCCAAATGAACCATCACAATTTCTTTTTAATTATTATTATTAATTCATTATTCTCTCATATGAGAGTATGGTTGCAAAAAGTAGCTCATTCTCTCTTGCTCTTTCTCTCTCATGTTTGGAGCTCTCCCTCTTCCTCTCAAAGCTTAAGTGTTCCATGTGTTGGAAATCATAAGCTCTTGAGACAAAACCATAAAGACTCATCTCTACTCTTTCTAGGGTTCTTTGTCTTGCAAACCAAGCACTCTAGTTACCTCTTGGTTGAGCTAGGAGCTCAAGTTCGAGGCCCTCAGGTGGATCTATCTTCGGCAAAGAGAAGAAGAAGAGGAGGAGCCGTTCAAACCACTCCAAGGAGCAAGAAGAGAAGGAGTTCAAGACCTAGGTATAACATTCTACATAGTAGCTAGAACTTGTAGTTTATGTGTTAGTTTTTGTTTAGCAAAGATCCATCATGGATGGTCCATGTTACCTTGTGAGAAAAATTTGATTTTTACCTATTCCGCCTCCCCGAAAGAACCGGGGTGGGTAACGTGGACCTAACAGTGGTATCAGAGCCTAGCTACACAACAACTAACTGTTAGCAAAGTGTTTAGAATTTCGATCCGGAAAAAATCCCGAAAACACACCAAAATATTGTACTTTCTACCGATTTTTAAAACTGCCCTAAAAATATTTCCACATGCCTTAAAAATCGGTGCAGGGTTTTTTAGAAACAGGCAGAAAAAACAAGCCCACGACTCGGTCAACGCGCCACGGAACCGCGGCGAAACCACGCGTTTCGCCGCGGATCCACGGCCGACTTGACTCGGCCGCGACTCGGGTTTGCTGCAGTTTGTTCAGTTTGGTGTTCTGTGTTTATTAAAATATTTTGTTTCTGCCTAGAATTTCCAGAGAACAATGTTGTGTTTAGGGTAGTTACAAATTGGTATTTTGATCGAAGTTCTACAAACTTTTGCTAAATGGTTATATCTGTAATGTGATATATGCACTGAACGTCGACTAATCGCTATACGTCGATTAGTGGGGGTTGTGCATATCTGTGATCTGTAATGTTGTTGGATTGTATATATGAACTTGTTGGATTGTCAAGGATGAATAGCCGGGGGTTGTGAGATGAGAGTTTTCTTTATCTTTCATTTGATGTAATATGTAAATTGATGTAATATTATTTCATGGCCGCACATCCGGGATAAGCTTGTAGCCGCCATTGTATATTATTTCTTTTACTGTTTTTGCTCTTAGGATAGACCCAAGGTGGGGTGCACAAACTACCGGGTACTTTGAAGTGCTGAGTGGCCTACTGACGTTGTTGAGGGAGGCTGCTTCACTTCGGGTATTTAGCGGGTAGTTTGCCGCACCCGTAGGGGTCTAGGGTGGGGTTTGGCTATTCATCGCGACCGTGTATTCCGTCTTTCGTTACAGGCTCGAACGAAACGCGGATTCCTAGCATATCCAATGTGTTCATCTGTGATCTGGAATGGCTATCATTGCATCTGACAAATGTATATATCTATATATGATATCTAGTAGGCGTTGCTTATGTTTTGCATCCGCGCTAGTCCAGCCCCCGCTCTGTCATTAGTTAAGTAACCTAACGGGTGATGACGGGCCCCGTGGTGAATGCGGATGGCATAAGCGTACGTCATATTTTCGTTGTTTTCTGCAATGGTAGGATTAATTGATGGGACGCATTATATTAATGCAAAGAAAAACAAACCTAAAAGATGTTGTTGGAACAATTTTCAAAAAGCTGTTATTGCAAGGACGTTCTCTTTTGTTTTGCACAGAGGCATTCGGTTATGAATGCCCAGCACCTCATTCGACGAGGCAAGGGCCGAGATCACTTCATTGGGAGTGACCCCTTGGAAAAAAGTTTGTGTCAGGGTAATAACTTCACTATTGTCGATTATTCTTGCTTTGCATCGAGGTATTCAGTTTGGAATATCCTGCACCTCATTCGACAAGAAAAGTGCCGAGATCCCTTCACAGGGAGTGACCTCTTAAGCAAAAGTTTTCGCCACTATATTTTTAAAAAGGTTATCAGGTTCCTTCAATGATATGAAGTTCATTACGTTAACGGGTTTTTCGCCAAAAACCCAGCTGTAGCCCTCCGTCATTTCTTATAAGTTATACTTAGTATTCGTGCTGCGTTTGTTGACTGTGTCAAGGCGTAGTGAACGGTAGCTGAGTATTGCTTATCTGCAGGATACAATGTGATTGGTTAGGACAGTCGTGTAACCTTGTTGACTGTTTCAAGGATTATGCGGGTAGGTTTAATGCAATCAAGATAATGACGGGTTGAACTTGACTAGGACTCTTTGATTTGTTGACTGTGTCAAGGTCACTTGGGTCCTAGGGGCAAAAATCCACATTGGGAGTTTCTAAAGAAACTGAAACTTGCAGATTTAGCATACCTTCTGGAGTGTGGTGACTAGAGTGGATTCCATCTAGGTCAGTGCACAATGATAGTTGGATCCCGATCCCACTGATGAGTTGGATTACCCTCGGGAGATTATTTCACTTAACAATCAATGCTATAAACCAAGTAGGTGTCTAGAACGGTGTTAGCGGGGCTACGCCTCCAGAGAAAAGAAGTTATTTAATTAAGGAACTTCGCGAAAGCGTTGGAAAACCTCCCTCGAAGTACCAACACTAGCCTGGCTGAAAGGTTAAGCAAGTATCGTGACGTGTGATTAATCCTGACTAGTTCTTCTTTTAGGGTTTGAAGAAGAATTTGAGGAAACAGTGGAAGCCATCCTGGTTAGATAAATTAATAAACCAATCTAATCTTGTAAGAGCGCACGCTGAGTGTTTATTTTCTCTCTCTCCAGGTAGAAACCATTTCACGCCCTAATCAAGATAATAAAATGTATCGCTTGACCGATCCGAATTCTTATTCGGGGCTGGGGAACGTTGGTTCGGCTCTAACTTACGACAACAGTCATAAATATGAGCAAGGGAAAGAGGATTGTATGGATTCCAAGGATACCCAGTTGAAGAAGAAGCATGGTTTTGCATCTACTTCAGGTGTTCTTGTAATTGAGAACTGCTTTACGGTCAGCCCTACCTCCTGGGTACTTGATACCGGATCAGGATCTCATATCTGTAATCTATTGTAGGGACTGAGAAAAAGTAGGAAAGTTGTAACTGGTGATATGTCGCTCAGGGTAGCGAACGGAGCACAAGTTAATGCTGCAGCCGTCGGTGAATATCACCTAGTGTTTCCAAATAGCAATACTATGATTTTGAATGATTGCTACTATGTACCTTCCATGGTTTGCAATATCTTATCCGTTTCTTTACTCAATAAAGATGGATATAACTTTGTTCTTGATAGAAATATCATGAACATTTACCTTCATAAGGTACTGGTTGCAGAAGGTACACTGTGTAATGGTATCTACGTTTTAAATCAGAATACAGTTCTCAATGTACAAAACACACGCAAGAGGAAGAATTCAGATACGAATGAATCCTACTTGTGGCATTGTAGACTTGGTCATATCGGAGAGAAAAGACTAAGTAAGTTGCATAAAGATGAACTCTTGAATACGTTCGAGTTTTCATCTTATGAAACTTGTCAGTCTTGTCTCAAAGGAAAGATGACCAAATTTCCGTTCACCAGACATGGAAAAAGAGCAACAGAGCTCTTGGGACTCATATACAGTGATGTATGTGGTCCGATATCTATACATGCAAGGGGTGGATTCTCGTACTTCATCACGTTCACTGACTATCTCTCTAGGTTCGGATATGTGTATCTGATGAAACACAAATCTGAAGCTTTTGAGAAATTCAAGGAATTCAGAAACGAAGTAGAGAACCAGACTGGCAAAAGTATCAAGATCCTCCGATCGGATAGGGGGAGAGTACTTAAGCAAGGAATTCCTAGATTACTTAAAAGAGAATGGAATTCTCTCTCAGCTTACTCCTCCTTATACACCACAGCACAACGGTGTATCGGAGCGGAGGAATCGTACCCTATTGGATATGGTTCGCTCCATGATGAGTAGTGCCGAGTTGCCTCTTTCATTTTGGGGACATGCGCTTTTAACAGCAGCATATCTATTGAATGATGTTCCGTCTAAATCAATGCCTAAGACTCCATTCGAGATATGGAATGGAAAAATGCCATATCTTAAAAGATTTAAGATATGGGGTTGCCCGGCTTATGTTAAAAAGCATAAACCAGATAAGCTATAGGCATGGTCAGTTTTATGTAAGTTTGTGGGATATCCAAAGAATGGTTATGGATATCTGTTCTACCACATCGAGGAACAGAAGGTGTTTGTTTCTCAGCATGTCGTTTTCTTAGAAACGGAGTTTCTTGCAAAAGAAATTAGTGGGAGCACGGTAGAATTGGAAGAAATTCAGCGACCACAAACTGAAACTGAAGATTTGACAGAACCTCAGGATTCAATAACCCCAAATGAACCTCAGCCACTCCGCAGATCTGGAAGGATTTCTCATCCGCCCGAGAGATACTATGGTTTTCTCATAGACGGGGATCGAGAGGATTGCATCTTGGAAGAAGATGACCCTACCAGTTTCAGGCAGTCCATTATCAGTAGGGACTGTGATAAGTGGCTGGAAGCTATGCGATCCGAAATGGAGTCCATGTACACCAATAAAGTGTGGACCTTGGATATTGCTCCACCTGGGGTAAAACCCATTGGATGCAAATGGATCTACAAAAGGAAACTTGGTGTAGATGGGCAGGTGGAAACCTATTGTAAGTCAATGTACTACACCCCAATACTTGTGGGGAGGCGGAATTTTCAAAAACGAACTTGTTTAGTGAACGAACATCGACTAACCGCTTGAATCGAAGCTAAACTATAAATAACCAAACACAAAGTATTTCTAAACTACTGTGTTTAGGGATTATACCTAATGAACCAACTCCTTCGTCTTTACGATCTCCTTGTCCTCCTCGACCTTCTCGATGTAGTAGATGATCCACCCGAGAGCAAAACTCCAAGCTTAGCCTCTAAACTTGAGGCAACTAACCTTCTTGGATTGCTAATCAAAGAAGATAGATGAGATAGAGTGAGGGTTATGGATTGTTTAGTCTAACTAATCCTTGTTCTCAACACATGAGAGGTGAGGATTAGGGTTTGAAGAGAGTGAGCTTGAGGAGAGAGAATGTGAATGATATTATGAGTGAGAATAGTAAGTTATCATAATATATATGAAGCATTTACATTTAATCAAGAAAAGAAAATAAGTGATGAATAATCATGCTTCATAAATATCAAGTGGTGATTCATTATCATGAGTCATTAAGCATTTATGATGCATTAATGACCATGATGAATCACTCTCATGACTCACTAATCTCATTCAATGTATATGCCACCTAAACCTCCTTAGTCACCATCTTCTAGAAGCTTCTCGCGTAATTACGAGAACGCCCCTCCGATCCGCAAAAATACGGAAAAACTTTAGACTGTATAAATCCAATAACCGGATACCAGTAACTGGCTTAAACCAAAGCCGACTGGTAAAAACTGTCCAAACGACGTAAGTGTGTAAACACACATATGCGTCCGAACCCTTTGTCGTAAAACCATACGACCTCTATATCGTTTTGCCTGGAGTAGGAAACTTTCTGTGTGGGACTCTAGAGACTCGACTACTACGCTGGCAGTGGGTTTAACCACAGACCGCAAGCGGCACTAGCTGTACGTAACGGTCCCCAGGTAGTTGTCGATAAGAAGGCCGATGAGGAAACCCATCCAAACTCCTACTGAGCCTGCTGTGACAATCTCCATACAGTCCAGTCCGTTCGTCCAAGACTATCGCATATCGGGCCAAGGGGGCGGCAAGCGTCAGTCCCCTAATAGCGGTATAAGTCGTGTCGGAGCAAAGCCCATTACACCCTGAGAAACTACTGGAACCTACCAGCAAATCTCGCTTGCCCTGGCCAGGGACTTTGCGTAATGGCTCTCTGACACAGCGCGATATCTACTCCCAATACCGGGAGGGACGAATCCTGTCTAACCGCCACTGCCTCCAAGTGCTCGGGACTGTACCCAACTGCTACCTGTTTGCACGACTCCTTTGAGCCGTGGTAGGGTAGCAATCTAAGAACAGTGGGACACACTCGAGGCGAAGTAGCAGTGTCAAGTCTGCGGACTATGCTGTACTCATGTCACCTGGGAACTGTTCACTGACGACTGGTATAAAACCAACCAACAGCTCCCTGTGAGTCCTGTCCGGTGTACCCGTAACCTAACGAGCACCTGTATACTATCTCCAGTACGACGTACTGACGGCTGTGGGACAGACCATCTCCCCAACTGGGATGAGAAGCGTACACACTAGTCTACTCCGGAGTATCGATGCTCTGTCTCGATAATCCAACGACCAGGGACCAGAATAAGGATGTGCTTGTAGACTACCCAGCCCCCACTAGTGTGACTGCCATCACAACGCTGGCAGTCAAGCAAGATCCTAAGAGCTCTATCAATACGTACACTCACATATTAAGATAGAAAAACCAAGTAGCATACTACCATGTTTAGCAAGACTGTTATATACATGTGAATATCCCAAGCTTCCATTAAGTAATATACAAACTAGTATGATACAGTAATGGCCTTCTAGGGCATAAACACTAACAATCTCCCACTTGCACTAGGGCCATGTACTGGCATATCGTAGACCAATGATCTCGAGTAGCCTCTCGAACTGAATCTGAGGTAGGGCCTTCGTGAATGGATCATCAATGTTCTCTTCAGAAGCAACTCTCCGAACCTCGATCTCCTGACGATCAATGATCTCCCTGATCAGGTGATACCGCCTCAAGATGTGTCTGGACTTCTGATGGGACCTTGGTTCCTTCGCTAAAGCTATAGCTCCGTTGTTGTCGCAATACAGAGGTATTGGATCAACTATGGTAGGAACCACCTGAAGTTCTGTTAGGAACTTCTTCATCCAGACTGCTTCTTTTGCGGCATCGCAAGCAGCTATATACTCCGCTTCCATCGTCGAGTCAGCAATGGTGTCCTGCTTGGAGCTCTTCCAGCACACCGCCCCTCCATTGAGGGTAAAGACATAACCCGACATGGACTTGGAATCGTCCTTATCACTCTGGAAGCCGGAATCAGCAAAGGCCTCCAACCTGAGGTCTTTTCCGCCGTAAACCAAAAACATCTCCTTAGTCCTTCTCAGGTACTTGAGAATGTTCTTTACTGCTATCCAGTGCTTCTCCCCTGGGTCTGACTGATACCGGCTTACCACGCTCAGTGCGTAAGCTACATCTGGTCTGGTACACAACATCGCATACATAATAGAGCCTACAGCAGAAGCGTAGGATATAATAGACATGCGTTCCCTATCCAAATCAGTCTTGGGAGACATCTCTTTGGAGAGGGTGATTCCGTGACAAGCCGGTAGATTACCGCGCTTAGAATCTTCCATACTGAATCTTTTCAGTACAGTGTCGATATACCTAGACTGCGAAAGTCCCAACATCCTCTTGGATCTATCACGATAGATCCGGATCCCCAGAATGTAAGAGGCATCACCCAGGTCTTTCATGGAGAACCTGTGTGACAAGAATCCTTTGACAGATTGTAGCATAGGAATGTCATTTCCTATCAATAGAATGTCATCCACGTACAAGACGAGGAATACGACACTTCTGGCTACAACTTTACTATATATGCACGGTTCATCTGGATTTTTGATAAAGTCATATTCTTTGACTGTCTCATCAAAACAGATGTTCCAACTCCGCGATGCCTGCTTTAATCCATAAATGGACTTAAGCAGCTTGCATACTTTCCCGCTGCTCCCACTCTGATTGAAACCCTCTGGCTGATCCATATAGACGCTCTCTTCTAAATTTCCATTCAGAAAAGCCGTCTTTACGTCCATCTGCCAGATTTCATAATCATGGAAGGCAGCAATAGCAAGAAGGACCCGAATGGATTTGAGCATAGCCACTGGAGAAAAAGTTTCGTCATAGTCCAAACCAGGTCTTTGACGAAAACCCTTTGCAACAAGTCTAGCCTTATAGGTTTCCACCTGTCCATCTACACCAATCTTTTTCTTGAAGATCCATTTGCATCCTATGGGTTTTACCCCATCTGGAGCAAAGTCCAAAGTCCATACTTTGTTGGTGTACATGGACTCCATTTCGGTCCGCATTGCATCTAGCCATCGTACCGAGTCGCCGCTCTGGATGGCCTGCTGGAAGTCAGTAGGTTCATCATCATCTATGATGCAATCCTCTCTATCCCCATCTATGAGAAAACCGTAGTATCTCTCAGGCGGATGAGACGGCCTACTACTCCTGCGGAGGGGTGCGGGAATGTCCTGTTCTTCTTAAACTCCTGGTTCTACCAAACTTTCAGTAGCAGTTTGTGGTTCTGGAATTTCTTCCAGTTCTATTTCGCTCCCATTTATTTCCTTTTCTAAAAACTGATTTTCCAGAAAATGGGCATTACGAGAAACAAAAACCTTTTGTTCCTCTGCGTAATAGAAATAATATCCCTTGGAGTTCTTTGGATATCCCACAAACAAACATTTTACTGATCGTGCCTCGAGCTTGTCCACATGCTGCTTTTTAACAAAAGCTGGACATCCCCAAACCTTCATATGTTGAAGATGGGGTTTCTTCCCAGTCCACATCTGATATAGAGTGGTAGGCACAGTCTTGGTAGGAGCCCTGTTCAAAAGATATGCCGCTGATTCTAGCGCATAACCCCAGAAAGATAGCGGTAACTCAGCATTACTCATCATGGATCGTACCATATCCAATAGGGTTCGATTCCGTCTCTCCGATACACCGTTGTGCTGTGGAGTGTATGGAGTAGTAAGCTGAGAGAGAATTCCTTTCTCTTTTAGGTAACCTAGGAACTCGGCACTTAAGTATTCTCCACCTCGATCAGATCTTAGTGTCTTAATACTTTTGCCGGTTTGGTTTTCTACTTCATTCTTATACTCTTGGAATTTCTCAAAAGCCTCGGATTTATGTTTCATCAGATAAATGAATCCGTATCTTGAGTAATCATCCGTGAAAGTAATGAAATAGGAAAAACCACCTCTTGCATGTGTAGACATCGGACCGCATACATCGCTGTGTATGAGTCCTAAGAGCTCGCTCGCTCTTACTCCTTGTCCAGTAAATGGAGTCTTTGTCATCTTTCCTTTGAGACAAGATTGACAAGTGTCATAAGTTTGATATTCGAACGAATCCAAATATCCTTCTCTATGCAACTTAGTCAACCTTCTCTCATTGATGTGACCCAGTCTACAATGCCATAAGAAAGCTTTATTTAAATATGGAGACTTTCTTTTTAGTGTGTTCTGGACATTGAAAATTTGGAGTTGGTTTAAAACATATATACCGTTATTTAGGGTACCAGACCCAATCAAACCATGATTAAGGTGGATGTTGACAACATCTCTTACAAACGTGAAATCATAACCTTTATTTGATAACAAGGAAACTGATATGATATTACACGTTAAGCTTGGTACAAAATAACAGTTATGTAAAACCAAAATGTGTCCACTCGTCAATCCTAGGTGATAATCCCCGACGGACGCAGCTCCCACGCTAGCTCCGTTAGCAACCTTTAGGGTCATATCACCTTCCTTCAGCACTCTATGGTTTCTCAGTGCCTGCAATGAATTGCAAATAGGAGATCCTGATCCGGTATCCAATACCCAGGAAATAGAGTTGATCGACAGACAATTCTCAATTACAAACACACCTGAAGTCGAAGCCACAGCTTGCTTCGGTTCCTGGTTCTTGGCGTTCCACGCCTTGCAATCCTTCTTCCAGTGCCCTTTCCTGTGACAATGGAAGCACTCATCCTGGCCCACTACCGGTACCGCAAACTTTTTCTTTCCCTTCCCTCCCACCTTACTAACACCTCCTCTAGGTTTGGGTGCGGCCTTCTTCTTCCTTCCTTTGGCCCTAGCCATGGACCCGGAAGAAGATGCACCGCCAATAAACATAGCGGGTGTTTCCCTTGCCTTCTGCAAGGTGCCCTCTGCACTCCTTAACATGTTCAGGAGTTCCGCAAGTTCAACTTCTTTTCCTTGAAGGTTGAAGTTGAGGATAAACTGGGCGTAGGTGGGAGGAAGGGACTGGAGAATAAGGTCTGTATAGAGCTCATTATCCAAAGTCGTCCCAAGGTCTGCGAGCTCTTCAATATAGCCGATCATCTTTAGGACATGTTCTCCTACTGATGACCCGACAGCCAACCTCGCTCGAAACAAGTTCTTAGAGGTCTCGTATCTTGCTATACGAGATTGCTCTCCATAAAGTTCCTTTGTATGGAGAAATATGCCATCTAGGGTCATATCCTCGTGCCTCCTCTGATGTTCATTGTTCATTGAGGCAAGCACGATGCACTTGGCTTTCGCGCAATCTAAATCCCAGGTTTTGCGGATTTCCTTATCCGCATTGCTGGATTTGGGACCAGGGACAGCAGGTGCCGTAGCGGTGAGGATGTACCCCAATCTGTCATAGGTCAAAGCCATTTTGACATTCCGCAGCCAATCTTTATAGTTTGGCCCTGTCAGTATATTTTTCTCTAAAAGTAACTTAAGTCCAGTCATTTTCAGGGTCGCTGCAATTAGGAGAGAGAGAGAAGAAAACTCTTTAGCATGATGCTCTTGCAAGTTTAGAGTGGTTTTTAGTTTATCTAAACTGGATGGCTCCCACTGTTTCTCGAATCCTTCCTCAAACCATAAAAGAAGAATTAGCCAGGACTATTCTCACCGTACAATACTTGCTTAACCGTTCAGCCAGGCCAGTGTCGATACTTCGAGGGAGGTTTTCCAACGCTTTCGCGAAGTTCCTTAATTAAATAACCTCTTTTCTCTGGGGGCGTAACCCCGCTGACACTTTTCTGGACACCTACTTGGTTTATAGCATTGATCGTTAAGTGACGAATATCCTGATAAGTAGCATATACTCACAGTAGGATCGGGATCCAAATATCATCGTATGATAATGTTGAAGGAATCCTACCAATATTCATCAAACTCCAAATGGTATGCATCTCTTTGCAAATTTCAGTTTCTTAGAAATTCCCGATATATGTTTTTGCCCCATGCTCTTATGACCTTGGCTTTGGTCAAAATGTCATAAGTCACATGTCAAGTTCTACCCGTCATTATCTTGTCAATTTGAACCCATCCGTATATACCCCTGACTTTGGTCAAATGATAATACGACTGTCCCAAACTAACTCATCTATCTTATGCAACAAATGAAAACCCAGCAGCTACCAAACACTATGCCTTGACTTTGGCCAAAATGCATAGCTTGAATACTACTGAATACCCAAATGAAATGACGGAGGGCTACGAATGGTTTTGGCGAAACCGTGAACGTAGTGAACTTGATATAACCGAAGGAACCTGATAGCTTTTAAAAGGAGTGGTTAAAGCTCCGCATTTAAAAATATCTGTTTTTAAAATTAACCGAGTGGTTTCTTTTAAATTGTTCCAACGATTAAACTTTGGTTTGTTTTTCTTTGCATTATAGATAATGCGTCCCATCATTAACCTATCATTGCAGAAAACAACGAAAATACAACGTCCTCTTATGCCATCCGCATTCGCCACGGGGTCCCGTCATCACCCGTTAGGTTACTTAACTAACGACAGAGCGGGGGCTGGGCTAGCGCGGGTGTATAACATAAGTGACGTCTAAATAGCTATCATATATATAGATATTTTACATTCGTCTGACGCAATGATATACATTCCAGAACACAGATGAACTTAATTGGATTTGCAAGCAATCCGTATTTCTTTTGAGCCTGCAAGAAAAGACGGATAACATAGTTGTGATGAATAGCCATTACCCCACCCTCGACCCCTACGGGTATGGCAAACTACCCGCCCGGCAGTTTGTGCACCCCACCCTGGGTCAGTCCTAGGAGCAGAAACAGTAAAATGAAATAATACAACGGTGGCTATAACCGCAACCTGGATGTGCCCCGCAAAAATAATATTACAACAAATTACATTTACAACAAATGAATTAAATAATAACCCATTGCTAAACCCCGGCTATACACCACAACAGTCCAATACAGTTCATATGCACAAACAGATAAAACCATTACAGAAATGTGCAACCCCCTGCCAACCGACATACTAGCAGTTAGGGGAGGTTTACGAACACATTAAACAATCACAGATATAATCCAATATGCAAATACTGTACAATTTCGATCGATTAAACGCATTTAATATTGCTCCATTACTGCTCTGTAAACTTGAAACCTGAGCAAAATTAAAAATTACCAGAAAATACCAAATATCACAGGGGACCCACACAAGAAATTTGGGTTCATGACTCGGCAACTAGGCGGCGGAACCGCGGCGGATCGTGTAGGATCCACCGTGCTTCCGCGGCGCTTTAGCCGAGTCATGGGCCCAATTTTCTTGGGTGTTCTCCTGGATGCTTTTCAAGCTTTCTGAACATCCCTGAAAAATTTTTAGACTTCATTTAAATTTCGACAGAAACTTGACAGTTCGGTGTTTTCCGGTTTCATTTTTTCCGTTCGAAATTCGTACAAATTTGCAATTAAGTTATTTATTGTTTAGCGAGGCTCTGATACCACTGTAAGTCGATGTACTACACCCCAATACTTGTGGGGAGGCGGAATTTTCAAAAACGAACTTGTTTAGTGAACGAACATCGACTAACCGCTTGAATCGAAGCTAAACTATAAATAACCAAACACAAAGTATTTCTAAATTACTGTGTTTAGGGATTATACCTTATGAACCAACTCCTTCGTCTTTACGATCTCCTTGTCCTCCTCGGCCTTCTCGATGTAGTAGATGATCCACCCGAGAGCAAAACTCCAAGCTTAGCTTCTAAACTTGAGGCAACTAACCTTCTTGGATTGCTAATCAAAGAAGATAGATGAGATAGAGTGAGGGTTATGGATTGTTTAGTCTAAATAATCCTTGTTCTCAACACATGAGAGGTGAGGATTAGGGTTTGAAGAGAGTGAGCTTGAGGAGAGAGAATGTGAATGATATTATGAGTGAGAATAGTAAGTTATCATAATATATATGAAGCATTTACATTTAATCAAGAAAAGAAAATAAGTGATGAATAATCATGCTTCATAAATATCAAGTGGTGATTCATTATCATGAGTCATTAAGCATTTATGATGCATTAATGACCATGATGAATCACTCTCATGACTCACTAATCTCATTCAATGTATATGCCACCTAAACCTCCTTAGTCACCATCTTCTAGAAGCTTCTCGCGTAATTACGAGAACGCCCCTCCGATCCGCAAAAATACGGAAAAACTTTAGACTGTATAAATCCAATAACCGGATACCAGTAACTGGCTTAAACCAAAGCCGACTGGTAAAAACTGTCCAAACGATGTAAGTGTGTAAACACACATATGCGTCGTAACCCTTTGTCGTAAAACCATACGACCTCTATATCGTTTCGCCTGGAGTAGGAAACTCTCTGTGTGGGACTCTAGAGACTCGACTACTACGCTGGCAGTGGGTTTAACCACAGACCGCAAGCGGCACTAGCTGTACGTAACGGTCCCCAGGTAGTTGTCGATAAGAAGGCCGATGAGGAAACCCATCCGAACTCCTACTGAGCCTGCTGTGACAATCTCCATACAGTCCGGTCCGTTCGTCCAAGACTATCGCATATCGGGCCTAGGGGGGCGGCAAGCGTCAGTCCCCTAATAGCGGTATAAGTCGTGTCGGAGCGAAGCCCATTACACCCTGAGAAACTACTGGAACCTACCAGCAAATCTCGCTTGCCCTGGCCAGGGACTTTGCGTAATGGCTCTCTGACACAGCGCGATATCTACTCCCAATACCGGGAGGGACGAATCCTGTCTAACCGCCACTGCCTCCAAGTGCTCGGGACTGTACCCAACTGCTACCTGTTTGCACGACTCCTTTGACCGGTGGTAGGGTAGCAATCTAAGAACAGTGGGACACACTCGAGGCGAAGTAGCGGTGTCAAGTCTGCGGACTATGCTGTACTCATGTCACCTGGGAACTGTTCACTGACGACTGGTATAAAACCAACCAACAGCTCCCTGTGAGTCCTGTCCGGTGTACCCGTAACCTAACGAGCACCTGTATACTATCTCCAGTACGACGTACTGACGGCTGTGGGACAGACCATCTCCCCAACTGGGATGAGAAGCGTACACACTAGTCTACTCCGGAGTATCGATGCTCTGTCTCGATAATCCAACGACCAGGGACCAGAATAAGGATGTACTTGTAGACTACCCAGCCCCCACTAGTGTGACTGCCATCACAACGCTGGTAGTCAAGCAAGATCCTAAGAGCTCTATCAATACGTACACTCACATATTAAGATAGAAAAACCAAGTAGCATACTATCATGTTTAGCAAGACTGTTATATACATGTGAATATCCCAAGCTTCCATTAAGTAATATACAAACTAGTATGATACAGTAATGGCCTTTTAGGGCATAAACACTAACACCTATAAGGCTAGACTCGTTGCAAAAGGTTTTCATCAAAGACCTGGTGTAGACTATGACGAAACTTTTTCTCCAGTGGCTATGCTCAAATCCATTCGGATCCTACTTACCATTGCTGCCTTCCATGACTATGAAATCTGGCAAATGGACGTAAAAACGGCTTTTCTAAATGGCTGTTTGGAAGAGTGCGTTTACATAGATCAGCCAGAGGGTTTCGTAGACAGTGGGAGCAGCGGGAAGGTGTGCAAGTTGCTTAAATCCATTTATGGATTAAAGCAGGCATCGCGGAGCTGGAACATCTATTTTGATGAGGCAATCGAGGAATTTGATTTCATCAAGAACGAAAATGAACCTTGTATCTATAAGAAGATTGTAGGACGAACTGTCGTGTTCCTAGTCTTGTACGTGGACGACATTCTTTTGATAGGAAATGACATTCCTATGCTACAATCGGTCAAGCTATTCCTGTCACAACGGTTCTCCATGAAGGACTTGGATGATGCCTCGTACATTCAGGGGATCAAGATCTACAGAGATAGATCCAAGAGACTACTGGGACTTTCGCAGTCCAGGTACATAGAGACCGTACTAAAGAGATTTAGTATAGAAGATTCCAAGCACGGTAATATACCCGCATTGCACGGAATCACCCTCTCCAAGAAGATGTCTCCTAAGACTGACGAGGAGAGGGTTCGCATGAGCACTATACCGTACGCTTCGGCGGTAGGATCTATAATGTATGCGATGCTATGTACAAGACCAGATGTAGCTTACGCGCTGAGCGTGGTGAGCCAGTATCAGTCAGACCCAGGTGAGGACCACTGGACGGCAGTGAAGAACATTCTCAAGTACCTGAGAAGGACTAAGGAGATGCTCCTGGTTTATGGTAATGGAGACCTCAGGATCGAGTCCTTTACCGATTCAAGCTTCCAGAGTGACAAAGATGACAGCAAGTCTATCTCGGGTTTTGTGTTTACCCTCAACGGAGAGGCGGTGTGTTGGAGGAGTTCCAAACAGGATACTGTCGCAGACTCGACGATGGAGGCTGAATACATTGCTGCAAGCGATACCGCAAAAGAGGCGGTCTGGATGAAGAAGTTCATTAGTGAACTTCAGGTGGTTCCATCCATTGTTGACCCAATACCTTTGTATTGCGATAACAATGGGGCTATAGCTTTAGCAAAGGAACCAAGGTCCCATCAGAAATCCAGACACATCTTAAGGCGGTATCACCTGATCAGGGAGATCATTGATCGCCAGGAGATAGAGGTACGGAGAGTGGACACAAAAGACAACACGGCGGATCCATTCACAAAGGCCCTTCCTCAAACACAGTTCGAGCGACTTTTTGAGCTATTGGGTATGCGGTACACCAGCAGTTGGCCTTAGTGCAGACGTTGGGTATGCGGTACACTAATTACTGGCCTTTAATCCAAGTGGGAGATTGTTGAATATGTATGCCCTAGAGGCCATTATTGTATAGCACTAGTTTGTTTAATACATTTTGGAGGCTTGGGATATATATACGAGTTTACGACAGTCTTGCTCAATATAGTAGTATACTACTTGGTTTGTTTCTATCTTAATATGTGTATATGTTTCTTTTAACATATCGCTAATACATATTGATGGAGCCCTTAGGATCTTTGCTTGACTACAGCGTTGTGATGGCGATCACACTAATGGGGGCTGGGTAGTCTATAAGCACATCCTTATTTTGGTCCCTAGTCATAGGATTATCGAGACAGGGCATCGATACTCCAGAGTAGACTGTTGCATACGCTTCTCGTCCCAGCAGGGAAGATGATCTGTCCCACCACCATCAGTACGTCGTACTGGAGATAGTATGCAGGTGCTCGTTAGGTTACGAATACACTGGACATGACTCGTCGGGAACTGTTGGTTGGTATTATACCTATCGTCAGTTAACAGTTCCCAGGTGACATGAGTACAGTTTAGTCCGTTGACTTGACACTGTCACTTCACCTCGAGTGTGTTCTTACTGTACTTAGATTACTACCCTACCACGGCTCTATTGAGTCGTGCAAACAGGTAGTAGTTGGGTGCAGTCCCGAAGCACTTGGAGGCAGTGACGGTTAGACAGGATTCGTCTCTCCCGGTATTGGGAGTTGATATCGCGCTGTGTCTAGGAGAGCCATTACACATAGTCGTCCCTGGCCAGGGCAAGCGAGAATTACTGGTAGTGTTTCCAGTAGTTTCTCAGGGTGTTCTGGGCTACACTCCGACACGACTTGTACCGCTATTAGGGGACTGACGTTTACCGCCCCCCTAAGCCCGCCATGCGATACTCTCAGACGAACAGACCGGACTGTACGGAGATTGTCACATTCAGGCTCAGTAGGAGTTCGGATGGGTTCACCTCATCAGTCTTCTTATCGGTATCTACCTGGGGACCGTTACGTACAGCTAGTACCGCTTGCGGCCTGTGGTTAAACCCACTGCCAGCGTAGTGTCGAGCCTTTAGAGTCCAACACAGAGGGTTACTCGCCTTTGGGCAAAACAGAGTAGAGGTCACATGGTTTTGCGACGGGGTTCGTTCACATTCGCACACTTGTGCACGTTTGGTGTCCGGGCAGTTATTACTAGCGGGCTTTGGTTTAAGCCAGATCCTAGTATTTGTTTTGGGATTGGTTTTGTCTCATTGTATTCGTGTTCCTCGGAACACGGATGCGGGTGTGTATGCACAGTTGACAGAGGCAGAGGATTCTCATTAGGGTTGTTGACCGTTGACTTTTTCCAAACCCTAATGAAAATGAGAAATATGATTAATGATATTAATTAAAGATAATTGTGCCATGGTTAAGTTGACCATTTGACTTATGTTGACATTTTGACTTTGGTTGACCGGTTGACTTATGTTGACAATTTGACCATCATCATTTCACATGGAAGATGCTTCTTGATTCTTGCAAAATTCATTTAATGTGAAATGATAATGGTCATTCCAAATGAACCATCACAATTTCTTTTTAATTATTATTATTAATTCATTATTCTCTCATATGAGAGTATGGTTGCAAAAAGTAGCTCATTCTCTCTTGCTCTTTCTCTCTCATGTTTGGAGCTCTCCCTCTTCCTCTCAAAGCTTAAGTGTTCAATGTGTTGGAAATCATAAGCTCTTGAGACAAAACCATCAAGAGTCATTGTAACGCCTTGAAAATTCGTTAGGATGTTTTTCGTGTTAATTGGCTATTGTGCGTGTTATTATATATGTGTACATAGGATTATTTGTTATTTTAGTCGGGTTAACCTAATTGGAAAAATTTTCTTATGTAGTGTACACTTGCACACTTAGCATTTTGTGACTTAGGTTTTAAGTGTAACATGTTAACCCTTTTACATTTCCTTGCATGGTTCTTTATCCCCACCCTTTTAAAATCAAGTCAAATCCTTTTTAAAATTCAAAAATCCAAATAGAAAATGAGGTATGGTAGGTAGGTGAAGATTTTGACTTGGGTTGACTATTGAATTCTCTCTCATTTCTTTCTCTTTCTCTCATTTCTGCACCTCCTGCAGAATTCCAGCAGTAACCATGGCATTTTCTTCATCTCTTCTTCTTCTTTTCACTTCTCTTTGATATCTACCCAAAACCCTACACAAAAATCCTACTTCCCTTCACAAAAACTTTGGAAAAATGGCTCTTTTGGGGGATCTTGGTGTCAAGGCTGTGGCTTAAGGGAAAAGGTTGGAAAATAGAGTTCTATAGGGTTTTTGGGAAGGTAATTATCTCACACTTAACACTCTTTCTCATATATTGTAGTATATCTATCAAAATATCACCTTTTTGTGCAATTTTAGTGCTATTAAAGGGTTTTAGTGAAATTAAGTTAAAATTAGCATTTTTATGACTTGATTAGCTTGGTAATGAGATATTGATGTGATTTTAGACTTGGGTTTGCTTCATATTTCAGGAAAATACCATAAAGTATCATTTTAGTGTAAAAGTGTGGTTTTTAACTAGAAATAGGGCTTTGTAGGATCTGCTGCTACCCGAGTTGTTTCAGAATGAAATTGGATTTACTGTAGCATGTATAGGGGGTATAGAGTGCACACACAAAACCTGGGAGCCCAATTCCCAAGACAGGCCGCCGAAATATACATTCTGGCAGCAAATTGCGGCCAGATGGGTGAGTTGGGGGGTTGGGGTTTAGGCCACTGGAGTCTTCTTCTATGTGGAGTATTTTGGTATATATATTTTTATAATATCTGTTCTGTATCAAAATCTGGAGTTGAATACCCTATTTCCCGTATTTTTAATCTTTCGCGACACGCGTGATACATGTGTGTGGGTTTGGGGTTTCTGCGTATCGCGACGCGTCGGAGTGACTTCAGGCGCGTAATCACACGTCTTAGCGTATCGCGCACACGTGCGCGTTTGTGACATGGGTTTCTAGTTGACTTTAAGTGTTGTGTTTGTATGGTTTTGAGCTTATGTGTGATATATTGTGAAATTCTAGGTTCGCAGACGAGTGCGACGGACGCCGCGAAGAAGGGGAAACAAGTCGTCGGCTATACCAAGCGAGAGACTACGGTGAGTAGATTTAACATCTACGGGGAAATCGCCCGCATGGCGTTATGCGTCAGGGCTGATAGGACCTTGTAGCAACATTTTACACTTACATATATTGACTGTTCATGGCTACTATCTAGTGCATACCGCATTCTCTACTATATGTATATAAACTAGAATTGATAGCATAGGACACTGCACTATCACTAACGGTTCAAGTTGCACGAGCACGATTTATATGCTACACTCACACCGTTAGTGATTGCCATGACACTCACAATATAGGATTGTTATAAATCATATATCATACTGATTCCGCTTTATTGAAGTTGTTATGATTTGCCATATACATCACATATTCATACCAGTGCACACATATATTGATATCTTCATACCTGCGCACATGCACACTGTATATTCATACCAGTGCACACATATATTGATATCTTCATACCTGCGCACATGCACACTGTATATTCATACCAGTGCACACATATATTGATATCTTCATACCTGTGCATGTATATTCATACCTGTGCACATGCACACTATATATTCATACCAGTGCACACATATATTGATATCTTCATACCTGCGCACATGCACACTGTATATTCATACCAGTGCACACATATATTGATATCTTCATACCTGCGCACATGCACACTGTATATTCATACCAGTGCACACGTACATTGATATCTTCATACTTGCTTAGATTACGTATTGAGATATGTTGTTCCATGTTAATTCTGGATTTGGGAAACCGTGGATATTTCAAAAGAGAATAGTTAATTATTTAAAAACCTGGTTTCCCTTGATATGATATTTCGGTGCGTCCACCATGTGTTTTCTCGGTGCTAGAGTGATATATGTGAACCCGTATCTAGGAGTTGGATGAGACCGATTACGGGTACATGGTGGACCCGGTATGGTACCCCGGGGCGTGAACGATTTCGCTGTGTAGCAGACGGTGAGCCTGGCAGAGAGACTACTACCTACCGGTGATTGGTTGGACCTGACAGTTATCCGGAGGATACTGACCAGAGTCGATAGATGGATGCGGGATGATCCGTACTGCCGGGGCTGAGGGCCGATACCACAGACGGAGCCCGTGGGCTGACCCGGACTGACGGGGCCCGATGGATGAGGATCTGCGTGTCGATGCTGGACACGAGTACTTATGATATTTGGGTGCCGATGTTGGGCACTCGTGATTCTCAGAGATTTACAGGATTGGAGGGCCGATGAGAGTGCCGACGCCTGAGCTATTTGGGGATCTGGGTGCATTGATGGACACCGATTATATATTCCACGTTGACATTCCGTGTAGATATTATATTTTCCATGCTCAGCATTCATTATTGTATCTCATCCTGTAGTTATATTACCTGATAGAGCACTTGCATGATTATTGCACATACTGCTTATCACACATTGATATCATCTGCTGGCATATGATAGAGTAGCGCAGTACATGCATGCTCGCGATTACCTTTATATGTTATTTCTATTCACGAGTTGGCAACTCACCCCCGTTGTGCCACAGTATTTGCAGGTTTCCCCTCGGAGTAGTCGCGGCAGGCTGCTTTCTTGCATCTTTTGGCTACAGATACCACTACAGTTGGTGCGTGAGCTGTTTTACTGTTAGGTGGGTTGTGGTATCTGGTTACTTTTATTGTACACACTTTTGTATCTAGTATTCTCCATCTACCTTATATGTATTTGACTTAGAGACAGTGTGAGGACGGGGATGTATATTTTTTGTATTCTGGTGTCGAGCTCGTTGTGAGCCGACTTTACTTATGCAGTTATTTCCATCTGTGATGTTCCCACTTGTTGCTCTTAATCTTCGCTACGGCGTCGTGCATTGCTATCTTGATGATTGTTACTTAAGATTTCTTAGCACCTTGTAAATGCTTCCATTTAAAGCTTATAACACTCTATACTTTTACTGGTTTGATTTCTGGGTTTTCGGTTCACTTTGTCGCGTTACGCCTGTAGACGTTACGTGGTTAAGTGCCGGTCACGGGCCAAACTTTGGGTTGTGACAAAGTTGGTATCAGAGCGTAGGTTTTACCTTTCGGAGTGTTCCTAGGATGACCCTGGTATGATGGAGTAGGTAGCTGAAGCAGAGTGGCGGAGGTGTGCGTATGTTCCGCGGCATACTCACGACACGGTACTCCGCCAAAGCGACCTTAAGACTTGTTGATTTAAATTCCTTCTTGAGCACATACATTCTTGCGATTCGATTTCCGTATCCTTATCGAATCCTACTTTTCCTTTCAGCCATTATGCCGCCAAAGACTACAAGGGCGCAGAGAGCGGCCGCGAGGGCCGAGATTCGAGTTGACTCGTCCGAGACGAGGACTGATCCGGATAGTACACCGGTTGTGCCCGAGCAGGCTGTTCCTGCCGTGACAGATCAGATTGCCATGTTAGGGGCTGGTGTGCAGGAGATGCGCCAGACGGTAGGATCCAGTATGCAGGAGATGCGCCAGATGATGGGATCTCTAGTTGAGACACTTCGAGCGCAGCGACCAGAGGTAGTTCTACCCGTTGCAGAGACCGCGGTGGTACCCACAGTACAGGCAGTTGCCCCTACAGCTACAGAGGTTATCGGTATCGTTATCAGAGTTTATGAGGCTGAAGCCTCCGGTCTTCAAGGCACCGATACAGCCGAGGACCCACAGTCTTTCATTGATAGGATGGCTCGTATATGCCGTTCCCTCAGATGTGCAGATGCGAGATGGGTTGAGTTCACGAGCTTTCTCCTGGAAGGTCTTGCGCAGAAATGGTGCGAATCAGTCGAGAAGGGTAGAGCAGCAGGTCTTCCTCCTATGACCTGGATAGAGTTCGTGACGCTATTCCTTGCCCGCTTTCTTCCCCTGAGTGTCAGAGATGCTAGAGCACGCAGGTTCGAGTCCTTACGCCAGACTCCGGAGATGTCAGTGGCAGAGTACGATGTGTTGTTCACCGAGCTATCAGTTTATGCTCCGTACTTAATGGCTACCGAGGAGATGCGAGTTAACAGATTTGTCCGAGGCTTGCTCACACCACTGTTCCTTGCGATCAGCGCGTAGCATTATGAGACATACGCAGCAGCTGTAGATGCAGCCTTATTGGTTGAGGAGCGCCTTGCTGAGACTTCGGCAGTCCCAGAGCCGAAGAGAGTTCGTGCAGATACATCAGTGCAGAGACGGCCTTTTCGGCACCGTGACAGGCATTTTGCAGGTGACAGAGATTCGGGGCGAGGCAAGTTGTTTACCTCCTATCCAGGAGGGTCACCGACCATCATCGGGATGTTTCCGTTGTGGGAGTTCTTATCATCGTATGCGAGATTGTCCTGAGATACCACGAAGGGAGGCGGCAGCACCGCATGTCACATTACTACCTTCACCACCCCAGAGGGCGTTGCCTATTGTACCTACTGTTACTCAGCGTCAGACTCATGCACAGAGAGGTCGTGGTCATGGAGGATTTGTTCATAGAGGACGAAGTGATCGAGGCAGAGGACGGCCAGCTGCCAGCAGGGGACAGTCAGTCGCGGGTGGAGGACAGGCGCGAGTTTTTTCTTTGACGCATCAGGACGCGCAGGCGTCCAATGCGGTGGTCTCAGGTATCCTTCCAGTATGTTCGGTTGATGCACACGTGTTATTCGATCCCGGATCCACGCGCTCGTACGTATCCACACACTTTGTGCCGAGTTTGGGTAGAGAGTCCGGTTTGCTTGATCAGCTGCTTGTTATGACTACTCCTGTGGGAGAGTCGTTTGTTGCTAGGCACGTGTTCCGATCCTGTACCGTCCATATTGGCGAGAGAGAGTTGCCTGTCGACTTGATCCTTCTTAAGATGTTGGACTTCGACGTTCTTTTGGGCATGGATTTGTTAGCCACGTGCTATGCTTCTGTTGACTGCCGCGAGAAGACAGTTAGATTTTGTTTTCCCGGCGAGTTGGTTTTTGTTGTGTTGGGGGACCGTGGTGCCACCCCTCACAGTGTGATTTCTTCTTTTCGCGCTGGACAGCTTTTGAGGAAGGGATGTCAGGGATTTCTCGCCTATGTTTGCGATACTAGAGCTACAGAGGTTCCGTTGGATCAGGTTCCGGTTGTTAGCGAGTTCCCTGATGTGTTCCGTGACGAGCTTCCTGGGCTACCGCCCGAGCGTGATATTTCTTTCTGTATTGATTTGGTTCCTGGCACGGGGCCTATTTCTGTACCGCCTTATCGGATGGCCCCGGCGGAACTTAGAGAATTGAAGGGTCAGTTGCAAGATTTGCTGGATAAGGGACTTATTCGACCCAGTGTTTCTCCTTGGGGTGCTCCAGTCCTGTTTGTCAAGAAGAAGGACGACAGTATGCGTTTGTGTATCGACTACCGTCAGCTGAACAGGGTGACAGTGCGGAACAGGTATCCTTTGCCACGCATCGACGATTTGTTCGACCAGCTTCAGGGGGCAGGATACTTTTCGAGGATCGATTTGCGATCAGGCTACCATCAGCTGCGGGTTCGACAGGAGGACATTCCTAGGACAGCTTTCCGCACGCGCTACGGCCATTATGAGTTTTTAGTGATGTCGTTCGGACTCACCAATGCGCCAGCAGCATTCATGGACTTGATGAACCGTATTTTCCGGCCGTATCTTGATCTGTTCATCATCGTATTCATTGACGATATTCTGGTGTATTCTTGAAGTAGAGAGGAGCACGAGCAGCACCTTCGGATTACATTGCAGACCTTGAGGGAGCATCAGCTTTTCGCTAAATTCTCCAAGTGTGCTTTCTGGCTAGACAGCGTAGACTTCTTGGGGCACGTGATTACACGAGACAGTATATGTGTAGACCCGAGGAAGATTGAGGTCGTTCGGAGTTGGCCTAGACCCACGTCAGTGACGGAGGTTCGCAGCTTTCTAAGGCTGGCAGGCTACTATAGGCAATTCGTGCAGGACTTCTCTCGCATTGCTACACTTTGACCGGGTTGACCCGGAAGGGAGTTCGTTTCGATTGGACGGAGGAGTGTGAGCACAGTTTCCAGCAGCTACGGGCTCTACTGACTACGACACCAGTGCTATCTTTGCCTTCAGGATCAGGTCCATTTGTGGTCTATTGTGATGCTTCACGAGTGGGGCTAGGGTGCGTTTTGATGCAGCATGACAGGGTGATCGTTTATGCTTCGCGGCAATTGAAGAAACATGAACAGAACTACCCCACTCATGATTTGGAGATGGCTGCAGTGGTCTTTGCGCTTAAGATCTGGCGACATTACCTATATGGAGAGTCATGCCAGATATTCACTGATCACAAGCACTTAAAGTATATATTCCAGCAGCGAGACCTGAACCGTAGACAGCACCGATGGATGGAGTTAGTGAAGGACTACGATTGTGAGATCTTGTATCACCCGGGCAGGGCTAATGTAGTGGCGGATGCTTTGAGCAGGAGGCCCGGGGATAGTCTATCTTGTTTGAGCGCAGTACAGAGGCAGTCGTCGGAAGATTGGCAGATCTTATGCGACAGCCGGGTACAGTTCGAGTTTACGCCAATCGGAGGACAGATTGCGCATGTTCGTGCACTCCCACAGTTACTTGACCGTATACATGAGACACAGCACAGTGATGACCGATGTTCAGAGATCATGGCACAGATAGGACAGGGCAGATTTTCCGAGTTCGTGATCGATGATCAGGGGATACTACAATTCGGGACTAGACTGTGCGTATCAGATGCTGAGGGATTGCGGCGCGAGATTCTTGAGGAAGCAGATCGATCGGTATACAGTGTTCATCCCGGTTCCACCAAGATGTACCATGACATGAGAGGAGTTTACTGGTGCGACGAAATGAAGAGTGACATCGCAGATTTTGTGTCGAGATGCCTGACTTGTCAGCAAGTCAAGGCTGAGCACCAGAGGCCCGCGGGAGAGCTACAGCCGTTACCCATTCCGGAGTGGAAATGGGAGCAGATTTCTATGGACTTCATTGTGGGTCTACCCAGGACTAGTCGAGGGTATGACTCCATCTGGGTGATCGTGGATCGTTTGACGAAAGCGGCTCACTTTCTACCAGTGAAGACGACTTTCGGATTTGCTCAGTATGCCTAGATATACATTGACGAGATTGTACGACTGCACGGAGTTCCGACATGTATCGTGTCCGACAGAGGCACCCAGTTTACCAGCCGACTATGGCAGAGGCTTCAGGAGGCTTTGGGCACTCGCTTGAGTTTCAGCACAGCATTTTTTCCGCAGACCGACGAACAGTCAGAGCGGACTATTCAGACTCTCAAGGACATGCTCAGAGCATGCGTATTAGACTTTGGAGGTAGCTGGGATCATCATTTACCCTTAGCAGAGTTCTCCTACAACAACAGCTACCAGAAGACCATTCAGATGGCACCGTTTGAGGCTCTTTATGGGAAGAGATGCAGATCGCCCGCCTGTTGGACAGAGCTCCGTGAGAGCAGCATCTTAGGGCCACAGATTGTGGAGGAGACGACCGCGAAGATCCAGTTGATTCGTGATAGGATGAGAGCAGCCCAGAGTAGGCAGAGATCTTATGCGGACCATCGTCGGCGCAGACTTGAGTTTTCTGTAGGTGATCATGTTTTCTTGAGGGTCTCCCCAATGAAAGGTGTGATAAGGTTTAGGAAGAAGGGGAAGCTTAGTCCCAGCCCCTTCGAGATCCTCGAGCGCGTTGGTGCAGTTGCGTATTGGTTAGCCCTTCCGCCCAGTTTTCCAGACGTGCACCCCGTATTTCACGTTTCGATACTCTGCAGATATCTTCATGATCATTCGCATGCGATTCAGCACCCGACGATCCATCTTGAGCGTGACCTTTCCTATGCAGAGCAGCCGGTGACCATTTTGGATCGACAAGTGAAGAAATTGAGATCGAAGGACATACCGTTAGTCAAGGTACTTTGGCGTGGTCAGAGCAGCGAGGAGGTCACTTGGGAGACCGAGAGCGAGATGAGGAAGAAGTATCCCCACCTTTTTGAAGGTACGTGTAGTTAGATTTTAAAATTCGGGGACCGAATTTCTTTAAGGGGGTTAGATTGTAACGCCTTGAAAATTTGTTAGGATGTTTTTCGTGTTAATTAGCTATTGTGCGTGTTATTATATAGGTGTACATAGGATTATTAGTTATTTTAGTCGGGTTACCCTAATTGGAAAATTTTCCTTATGTAGTGTACACTAGCACACTTAGCATTCTGTGACTTAGGTTTTAAGTGTAACATGTTAACCCTTTTACATTTCCTTGCATGGTTCTTTATCCCCGCCCTTTTAAAATCAAGTCAAATCCTTTTTAAAATTCAAAAATTCAAATAGAAAATGAGGTATGGTGGGTAGGTGAAGATTTTGACTTGGGTTGACTATTGAATTCTCTCTCATTTCTTTCTCTTTCTCTCATTTCTGCACCTCCTGCAGAATTCCAGCAGTAACCATGGCATTTTCTTCATCTCTTCTTCTTCTTTTCACTTCTCTTTGATATCTACCCAAAACCCTACACAAAAATCCTACTTCCCTTCACAAAAACTTTGGAAAAATGGCTCTTTTGGGGGATCTTGGTGTCAAGGCTGTGGCTTGAGGGAAAAGGTTGGAAAATAGAGTTCTATAGGGTTTTTGGGAAGGTAATTATCTCACACTTAACACTCTTTTTCATATATTGTAGTATATCTATCAAAATATCACCTTTTTGTGCAATTTTAGTGCTATTAAAGGGTTTTAGTGATGTTATGTTAAAATTAGCATTTTTATAGCTTGATTAGCTTGGTAATGAGATATTAGTGTGGTTTTAGACTTGAGTTTGCTTCAGATTTCAGGAAAATACCATAAAATATCATTTTAGTGTAAAAGTGTGGTTTTTAACTAGAAATAGGGCTCTGTAGGATCTGCTGCTACCCGAATTGTTTCAGAATGAAATTGGATTTACTGTAGCATGTATAGGGGGTATAGAGTGCACACACAAAACCTGGGAGCCCAATTCCCAAGACAGGCCGCCGAAATATACATTCTGGCCGCAAATTGCGGCCAGATGGGTGAGTTGGGGGGTTGGGGTTTGGGCCACTGGAGTCTTCTTCTATGTGGAGTATTTTGGTATATATATTTTTATAATATCCGTTCTGTATTAAAATCTGGAGTTGAATATCCTATTTCCCATATTTTTAATCTTTCGCGACACGCGTGATACGTGTGTGTGGGTTTGGGGTTTCTGCGTATCGCGACGCGTCGGAGTGACTTCAGGCGCGTAATCACACGTCTTAGCGTATCGCGCACACGCGCGCTTGGTTTGCGACACGGGTTTCTAGTTGAGTTTAAGTGTCGTGTTTGTATGGTTTTGAGCTTATGTATGATATATTCTGAAATTCTAGGTTCGCAGACGAGTGCGACGGACGCCGCGAAGAAGGGGAAACAAGTCGTCGGCTATACCTAGCGAGAGACTACGGTGAGTAGATTTAACATCTACGGGGAAATCGCCCGCATGGCGTTATGCGTCAGGACTGATAGGACCTTATAGCATCATTTTACACTTACATATATTGACTGTTCATGCCTACTATTTAGTGCATACAGCATTCTCTACTATATGTATATAAACTAGAATTGATAGCATAGGATACAGCACTGTCACTAACGGTTCAAGTTGCACGAGCACGATTTATCTGCTACACTCACACCGTTAGTGATTGCCAGACACTCACATTATAGGATTGTTATAAATCATATATCATACTGATTCCGCTTTATTGAAGTTGTCATGATTTGCCATATACATCACATATTCATACCAGTGCACACTGTATATTCATACCAATGCACACATATATTGATATCTTCATACCTGCGCACATGCACACTGTATATTCATACCAGTGCACATATATATTGATATCTTCATACCTGCGCACATGCACACTGCATATTCATACCAGTGCACACATATATTGATATCTTCATACCTGCGCACATGCACACTGTATATTCATACCAGTGCACACATATATTGATATCTTCATACCTGCGCACATGCATACTGTATATTCATACCAGTGCACACGTACATTGATATCTTCATACTTGCTTAGATTACGCATTGAGATATGTTGTTCCATGTTAATTCTGGATTTGGGAAACCGTGGATATTTCAAAAGAGAATAGTTAATTATGTAAGTCCACGGTAGCGCCCCGGCCGTCTAACAGATGCCAAATACGGAACAAAAACTTTTTACATCTGGCGCTATCGCGTACTATAACCTGGATCTGCCATTAAAGCTAAACTAACAAACTACAAAGTGGGTAGAAGAGTTATACCGAACGATCCAAGTCCTCCGGTCTTCAACCATCATCCCACGCTTGTTGCGGCTGCTCCGATCTCTTGATCTCCAGTCTCGTCGTCCAGGTGGCACCACGTCGACGGATCTTTAAACGGGCTCCCGCCTCTGAACCGAGGCAACTCGATCGTCAAGTTTGCTAAAAGAGACGACCAAGATGAAGTAGAGAATGAGTAGAATACTTTGTCTCATTACATCCAAGACTATGGACGAACGGTTAATGAAGTTCCCTTTTGGATTCAACTGAAATGAGAAATGAATATCTGAAATTTCCATGAAGCCAAAACTTGTATCTTTTTCAAGTCCACAACCATTATCCCCTCAAGGAGGTGGCCGGCTACTAATATAGGAAGAGGGGGTGAGTGCAGGAGAGGGGGGTGACACAAACAATGAAGCTTATCATGACTCACTAATGACACCTGGTGTGAACACATTAATGAAAGTGATGATTCATTAACCATAGTCATCAACTCATTAATGCATCATTAATGAACAAAGCCACCTCACTATCCTAGTCACCTCTTCTAGAAGCTTCCACACAAATCCCAAGAAAAGATAAATCCGTATTTAACCGAATGTTAAATACGGCTGATAGAAAACTGGAAACTGGCAACTTCCAAAAGCGATCCTGAAACGAATTTCAGGATAACCCCGTATCAGTATAAACATACCCGCATTTATATTATGACCGAATATAAATGCAACTGAGACAAAGATATTATATCTACACAGTATAATACTGGGTTCCGGCTTAAACCAAAGCCTACCAGTATTATCTACCCGAAAAACGACACGTGCGAAAACGCACGTGTTTTTTCCGAACCTTGCCGTATCACCATACGGCCTCTACAACGTTTCGCCCGAACTTGGGAAAGTGTCTGTGGGGGACTCTAATGACTCATCAACACACTGGCACTGGGTATAACCCCTAGCACATCATAGGTACAAGCTGCACGTAACGTTTTGCCTATGTATTGATTGGAAGGGAAGCTGACGAGCGAACTCATCTATAAACCCTACTGAGCCTGATAGTGACAATGTATATACAGTCCGGTCCATTCGTCTAAAGAGTATCGCATATCGAGTCTAGGGGGGTGGATAAAGTCAAACCCCTAATAACGCGATAAATCGTGTCAGCATGAAGCCCATCACCACCTGAGAAACTACTGATCCCAATCAGTAATTCTCCACTATCTCATCCGAGGATTCCTAGTGATGGCCACCCGTGCACTGCGCGACATCAACCCCCAATACCGGGAGAGACGAATCCCCGACGATCCGCTCACTTGCCTCCAATGTGGCTCGGGACTGTACCCAACTAAAACCTGTTTGCACAACTCCTTTGAGCGTGGTAGGGTAGTAATCTAAGCACAGTGGGAACTCACATGAGACAAATGACGATCTCAGGTCGATGAACTAACCTGTACACATGTCACCAGGGAATTGCTATCTAACGATATGTATAATACCAACTAGCAGATTCCCGGTGAGTCCTGTCCGGTGTACTCATAACCCAATGAGCACCTGTATACATCTTAGGTGATCCAACTGACACCAGTGGCTTGTGAGACCGGCCACCGCCCCTCGTCGGGGTCTCGACTGTATACACTAGTCTACTCTGGAGTATCGATGCCCTGTCTCGAAACTCCCACGACTAGGGACACTTTTAAGGATGTGCTTACAGACCCCAGCTCCCACGTATATGATCGCCATCATACTGCTGGTAGTCAAGCAAGAATCCTATGGGTTCTATCATCATGCAATAGTGAACTAAAGCATATATACGATGATAAAGACAAACCAGATAGCATACTATCATCTTGAGCAAGACTGTCATATCGGTATAGGTCCTTCCTCAATCATTGCAATCACGTACCTGCGATCCAATAATTGACTTTGAGGGCACTATCTCCAACAATCTCCCACTTGCACTCAAGGCTAATTATTGTGATGTCGCATACTCACAGCCCGTGTGATACCGAACATCCAACTCCTCTACTAATCAGTTTCACAAAGCTAGTTTGTAAAACTCTTGTGTTCGAGAAATAGCCTTAGTGAGTGGATCCGTCCTGATGTTTCTTTCTATATCTCTCTTAATCTCAAGTTCGCGGAGAAAGCCATCTCCCGAATCGAGTAATACCTGTCTTAGAATATGTCTGGATATCTGATGGGACCTAGTTCATAAATGAACTCCAAATCCAAACTTCTTAGACTGTATCGATAACTGAACCTAATCAGTATCCAGCACCATACTTCCCACAGTATCCTCTTGGACCACCTGTCCATAATACTGTCCCTCGTCAGAGGGAAAACTATAACTCTAACAATCACTCTGTCATCCATGTCACCTTTGAAGCCTGGAATGATAACCGTCTCCCGAAGGAGGCTGCCGTCATCAAATCCGTAGAACATGCACTTAGGTTCTAAAACTGCTTCCTTATGTTTCTCTAAGATTGGATTAATATAAACTTATTGCATCTAGTGCAAAAACAACATCTGGTGTGGTACTTGACATATCACGATTGATTCAATTGCCTAAGCAAGTGATCTGCCAATCATGCACATCCCTCTCCCCTTTAGTCTGTAAGACACCTTTAGAGAGGGTGACTCCATCACCTGCAGGTACACCACCATGCCAGGAGCCATCTATTTTAAAATACTATTAGAATACTGTCAAAGTACCCACATTGGGAAAGTACCCAAATCTAGATCTAATACCATAAATCTAGTAACCAGAATGTCTGATATTATATCCATATCCTTTGTGAAGAAACAACTGTGACGACCACAGTATAACCGATCGTAGTATAGGAATTTTACTTCCTACTCTGTGTATGTCATCCAAATACCAGGACATCACACCCTACTACCTTCTCAACAGATCCATCCCCTATTCTAATGAAGTCAAACCCATGACTGTTACATCAAAAATAGATGATCTATCTCCGCTATAACTGCTCGAGTCTATAAATAGACATAAGCTACTTTCCCACTATGCTTCCGCTGCTCCCACTGACCATAACAACCCTCTGGCAGAATAATATATACGTACACTTCTAAAGCTAGTTTAGAATGACGCTATACTTATCCTCCTGCCGGGTCTCATAGTCTGGAACAACAGTAGTGTCAAGTCTGGGTAAATAAGAACTTCCCTGTCACCGTCCTTGAGGCTACCGGAGTACCTCTCGGGTGTCTGAGGTTACCCACCATATCTGCGGAGTGGCTATTGGAATGTCAAACCTGATTGAATATATAGGTCCTATTAAATTTTCCGTAATCATTTGCGGTTCTGGAATCACTTCCAGTTCTACCATACTCCCACTACTGTTTTCTGAAAAAATTCATTTTACTAAAACTGTGGCGAGTCAAGAACAATATCACTATTGATCTTCCAGATGGTAGAAAAATCAACACTCGTCGAAGCCAGGGTCAACCCACAAACTGCCATTACAGAAACGTGCCTTGAGTTATCCAGTGTCTGGTTTTAAGCATAAGCTGGACAACTCCCCGTATCTTAACATCGTTAAGATATGAACCATTCTATATCCAATATAGAAACAGAGGCACTAATTCAATTGGAACCAGATTCAAACCATGCAGCTGTCTCTAGTGCATATCAACTTAATGGAGAGAGGCTAATCAGCATTACTCAACTTAGGAATCCATCCAATTATGTGTAACCTGAAAAAGAAACAAGTTTCTCAAAACCATTACTATCAACAGAATACCAATCACAAGAATCTATATCTTCAATCTCTTTGAAGAATCCCGATACTTGCGATACCTGGTTCTCCACTTTATTCTTATACCCATAACTTCTCAAAACTTAGACATTGTATTTCTGCGAAATACTTGTCTAAAAACTAGAGAAGTCATAAGTAAATAGAACATAGTACGAGGACCTACCCCTTTTGTCCTGACGGACACTGGACAACATACAATACTCTGTATAAGTCCGCTGAGTTTAATAACTCAAAAACCTGTGCATCGTAGGTTGAAAACTGTACCCAGGCGATTTCCTCAAATATCACCAATTACAACGAATTCCGATATAATGAGGATGATCTCCTAATTCCCAATAACTTACTCCCACTCATTATCTGTAAAACTGTACAGATATGAGAATGAAACCTGGTAAATACATACCCTGCAGTAAGTATGTAATCGGGAAATCAGTTTACAATTAACAATGCACAGTGAAACTGAAACATGAAAATGTTTCGTAGGGGTATCCTGGTATTCCTAGTAATGCCTCTTCCATAATCCAATTCATGACTTTAACCGTATATTTCCTTTGCCTTCTCTCCAAATCTCTTTATTTGTCTTTAGTCGTTACCTTATGTACACCTTCGTTAGGCTAAATGGTTTTCTTCCTTCCCTACCGTTCGGTACAAGCCTATGGTTTGGAAGAAGACTATCCAGTAAGCATAATAGGTGTACCCTCCTAATCCTAGGAGTACTCTCTCTTGAGAGAAGGTGATGATAAAAGACAATCGAATAATACCTTATTCTATTTCTCCCGAACTGGGAAAAAACAAAGGTGAAATAGGAGTAGCGATGAAGTACGCGGTTTGGTCGTGAATGATAACAGTCGCAATTTACTTTGCCCTCTTTCTAATCCCTTTACTTTGTCTTTACATATTACCTTCTGTACACCCTACTTAGGCTAATTGGTTTTCTTCATTCCCTACCTTTCAGCACCAGCCTATGGTTTGGAATAAGACTATCCAATAAGCATAATAGGTGTATCCTCCTAAACTAAGGAGCTCTCGCAACCTGAGAGAAGGTGATAATAAGAGACAACTGAATAAACTAATTCTATTTCTTCTTAACCTGGATCCATCCTCGAAGAAATCCCTTCGAGTTCTTATATAACCATACGATGGATCTATCCAATGGAAGTGGATATCCGTAGTAATACGGGGTGTTCTGAGAAATACAAAGGGTAAAAGAAGGAGCGGCAATGTCTTATGCAACTCAGACAATCCAAAAGCTAGTAGTTTAAGAAGGTTCGGTCAACTTGGTCACTGAGTCATAGTCTAGGGTCGGTCAAAGGTCGCTGCCAAAGAGAGAGAGAGAGAAAAGAAACACTCTGTGTGCACTCTAACCTAGATCAGAATGGTTATCACTTTATCTAATCAGTAAACCTCCCACTGTAATCTCAAATTCTTCTTCAAACCTAAAAGAAGAATTAGTCGGGATCACCCGAAGAGTAAACCAACTCATCAGTGGGAATCGGGATCCAACTCTCATCGCATGATAACTTGATGGAAGCCACTCAAGTTATCACACTCTAGAAGGTATGCGCATATCTGGCAAGTTTCCTGTATATTTGAAACTCCCGATGTGATTTTTGCCTCATGCTCTTATGACCTTGACTTTAGTCAACAAATCATAAGTCATATGTCAAGTTCTACCCGTCATTGTCCTGGTTAATTTGAACCCACCCGTACATACCCTTGACTTTAGTCAACAAGGTAATACGACTGTCCCAAACCAACACATCTATCTATGCTACAGATGAATACCCAGCAACTACCAAACACTGTGCCTTGACTTTAGTCAACAAACATAGCTTGAATACTACTGAATAACCAAAAGAAATGACGGAGGGTTACGGCTGGTTTTTGGCGAAAAACCTTTAACGTAATGAACTTGATCTCGTTGAAGGAAACTGATAGCTTTTTTATAAAATATAGTGGCGAAAACGTTTTGCTAAAGAGGTCACTCCCGTTGAAGGGATCTCGGCTCTTTACTCATGGAATGAGGTGCAGGATACCAACTGAATACCGCGATGCAAAGCAACTTGTAATCGACTATATTGAAGTTATTACCCTGACGTAAACTTATGCCCAAGGGGTCATTCCCGGTGAAGGGATCTCGGCCCTTGCCTCGTCGAATGAGGTGCGGGATATTCTGACTGAATATCGCTATGCAAAACAAAAAGAAATATCTTTGTAATAACACCTTTTAAAATTTGTTCCAACAACATCAAATATAGGTTTGTTTTATCCTTGCATTAATAAGAATCAATGCAGTCCCATCAATCAATCACACCAGAAAAGAACGAAAAATAAAATGTACGTATATGCCATCCGCATTCGTCACTGGGTCCCGTCATCACCCATTAGGTTACTTAACTAACGACAGAGCGGGGGCTGGACTAGCGCGGGTGTAAAACATATACAGCATCTAATAGTATATATACCAATATACAATAATCGCTCCAAGCGTGATAATATGCAACATTACAGAAAAGTAATAAGTATCACAGAACAATATAGATAATCTGGGATCCCCGGGTTTCACAAAGCCGCTGCTGAAACCTGACATTCCCCTGGTCGTGTGGATAGCATGTGCAATGAAACCTAGACCCCTACGGGTGCGGCAAGTTACCCGCCAAAACCTTGTAGGGTTCCTAGGCATCCTAATAGAGTCTCACAAGGCATCGAACATGCCAAATTCAAAAATTATGGAAGCCGAGAAACCCTAACACGGATCGTTTACTAGATATTTAGGCTAAACGGAAAACTAGTTAACTATTTAACTAGAAGTTGAGATGCTACAACCTTTGTAGATCCGGATATCCACTTGCTTAGCTCCATGTGGTCGTCCCCTCGCTGTCCATCACGAACCTCGGACTCTCGCGACGGCTTCATCGGAGAAGTGAGCGGAATAGTTCGACGGCTTCGTGTCAAAGACGATCTACGTCGAGGTTGCACTAGTTCAAGCTCCGACTTCACAAAGTAGTGAAACTTGTGAATAAAACACCCAAAACCACTTGGCAAGAGGTAGAGGATGAAGAAATAGGAGGTGGGTTCACTTTAGATTTGGATTTCTCTCACTAAATCTCAAGTTGCCATTCGAGTAGCAAGCTTGAAGAAGAAGAAGAAGATGGAGCTCAAGAAAAAATATGATAAGTGTTATGATAAAAATAAATTTTAAATCAATACTTATCATATCTAAACCAAGGTTAAGTGTAGAGAATAAACCATGGTCATTTGGAGAGTTAGGGTTAAGCATGAGGACAAGAATGGTTGCATAAAGTCAAGGCTTCATGAAGCTTCAACATAAAACAAACTTAGCCACCATTCTTATCATAACTCATTTCTAAATAAATAATCAAATAAATAAATGATAAAGCAAAACCCTAATGACCCAATTAACCATGGTTTAATTCTATGCATTTAACCAAATGATCAAGTATCATCAAACATGATACAAAGATGTGCACTAAAGTATATCACATATACAACATGTACATCAAGTGAGAGTAATCCGTTTAAAGTGAACCAATACTAGTTAATGTAAAGCAATATATCAAATATATAATTATACATTAAATCATTAAATCAACACTTGATTTAATGATCCGGTCATGTCGCACATGGCCGACTAGTATTCAATGTATCGACTTATCGAATCAATGATTCGATAACTAGGTCATATCGAATATAACCAATCGAAACATATATCGCGAGAATGAAATGCGGTATCACATACACGCATCATTCTCGGTCCTGCACATATCTCATATGCGCTCCTATTTCGTTTCGCTTGAGCCAGGAAACCTCTGTGTAGGACTCTAAAGACTCGTCAATACGCCGGTAGCAGATGATGATCATATCAAGCACCCACAAGCCGCAAGCGGTCTGCTAAACGTAACGGCCACCCGGGTATTGAGCGATCAGAAGATCGACGAGCTAGCCCGCTCACACTCCTGTGAATCCGACCAGTAACACTTACCGTACAGTCCGGTCTCTTCGTCAGATACGTCGCATATCAAGTCTAGGGGTGGTAAACGTCAGACCCCAATAACCCGATAAGTCGTGCCGATGTGAGGCTCATAACGGGTCGAGAAACTACTGGTAACACTTACCAGCAAATCTCTGATCAGCCCTGGCCAGGGACTTCCCTGTTACGGCCAATCGAGCACAGCGCAACATCAACCCCCAATACCGGGAGAGACGAAACCCCTCCTATCGCTCATTGCCTCCATGTGACTCGGGACTGTGCCCAAATGTTGGAGATAGTGCCCTCAGAGTCAATTATTAGGTCACAGGTACGTGATTGTAATGATTGAGGGAGGACCTATCCCGGTAGGACAGTCTTACTCGAGATGATAGTATGCTATCTGGTTTACCTTTATCATCGTGTACTGCTTGAGGTGACCTGACACGTCGCTATTACACGTTGATAGAGCCCCTAGGATTCTTGCTTGACCACCAGCAGTATGAGGGCGATCATATAAGTGGGAGCTGGGGGTCTATAAGCTTATCCTTAAAAGGTCCCTAGTCGTGAGAGTTTCGAGACAGGGCATCGATTCTCCATAGTAGACTAGTGTATACAGTCGAGACCCCGACGAGGGGCGGTGGCCGGTCTCACAAGCCACTGGTGTCAGTTGGATCACCTAAGATGTATACAGGTGCTCATTGGGTTATGAGTACACCGGACAGGACTCGCCGGGAACATGCTAGTTGGTCATATACCAGACGTCAGATGGCAGTTCCCTGGTGACATGTGTGCAGGTTAGTTCATCGACCTGGGGATCGTCATTTGTCTCGTGTGAGTTCCCACTATACTTTGATTACTACCCTACCACGGCTCAAAGGAGTCGTGCAAACAGGTTTTAGTTGGGTACAGTCCCGAGCCACATGGAGGCAGTGAGCGTATCTTCAGGGGTTCGTCTCTCCCGGTATTGGGGGTGAGGTCGTGCTGTGTCTAGGAGAGCCATTACACAAAGTCCTTGGCCAAGGCAAGGAGATTTACTGGTAGGTATTCCAGTAGTATCTCAGGGTGTTCTGGGCTACACTCCGACACGACTTGTACCGCTTTTGGGGGTCTGACTTTTACCAACCCCCTAGGCCCGCCATGCGATACTCATAGACGAACGGACCGGACTGCACGGATATTGTCACTGACAGGCTCAGTAGGGTTGTCAGGCTGAGTTCGCTCACAGACATCCCTTTTTAGTCAGTACCTGGTGGCCCGTTACGTATTGGCTTATACCTCTAACGTGCTAGTGGTTAAATCCACAACCAAGGTGTTGATGAGTCTTTAGAGTCCCCCACATTTCAGTTACTCAGCTTTCGGGCGAAAGGTTGTAGAGGCCGTATGGAGATATGGCAAGGTCCGACCAGATACGTGCGGTATTGCACGGATCGGGATCGGACAGTTTGTACTATAGGACGTATGGATATATGGCAGGGTTCGATCAGATACGTGCGGTATTGCACGGATCAGGATCGAACGGATATTACTGGCCGGCTTTGGTATAAGCCGGATCCTAGTATAGTACAGTGTAGATTTTGTCTCATTGCATTTGTATTTCGGTCGGAATACAAATGCGGGTGTGTATGCACAGTATCGGGGTTTTCCTGTAATTTATTACGGGACCAGTTTTTGGAGTTGCCAGTTTGCTTTCCGTTTCGGCCAATTTCCTTTGTTCCGTTCATTGGCCGAAGATTGGTGGAGGAGGGCTTATTTGCATTGTTGCAAATAAGCTTTTGTGGAAGGGGGTCTTTGCATGTTTCCTTGTATCATGATGGTGCACCATTCTTTTGACCTTGACTTGTATCTTCATGATGGCATGACTTTTAAGCCATCATGTTTGATGATGGTTGGTGATTTAGTGTGGATGTATTTTGTTATCATGTTCTTTCATGATTCCCTTTTGCATTATTGTTATGGTTGCACCACTCATTCCTTGGCTCACTCTCTCTCATTCTCTCCATTCACCTCTCATGGCCGGCCAAGCTTGGAGGAGGGGTGGCCCATTTTTGTAGTGGGGATTTTTGCTCTCTTGATGTTAGAAAAATCCCCAAGTTCCTCCACATTGTTTTTGTATCATCCCTCCACCAAATGGCAAAGCTCCAAAACCCCAAATGAGACTTGACGACTACATATTCTACAGCGAACCTTGGGCACGTCGAGTAGCCGGCTTCGTGCCCGAGTTGCCTCGGCATTGAGGTGGGAGCCCGTAAACAAAGTAGGCGATGTGGTGCACTTCCGGCGACGAGGAGGAGACGGGACATTCCGCAAAAGATCGGGGCGATGACGAGAAGACCGGAGGACTTGGATCGTCGGTATATCTCTATTCCCTTTCTTGTAGTTAGCTAGGACTAGTTAATGGTTCGATCCGGGTATTAGTGCGCGGCGGTTTGCCAGTTTAAGAAAATTTAAAGTTTATCACCGCTTCCGCTTTTGGCCGTCGGATTGACGGCCGGGGCGCCGCCGTGCACTTACACCAAAGACCACCGTTTTGCACGCCCTCATGGACGTGGTAAGGTGGAGATCAAAGCACAGTGGAAATCACACAAGACTCTATGACGATCTCGGGTCTACAGACTAACCTGTACAAGTGTCACCTGAGAACTTCCATCTGACGTGAGGTATAATACCATCTGGGAGTTCTCGGCGAGTCCGTCCAGTGTACCCAGTCTCCACTGAGCACCCGTATACCATCTCTGATGTCAAACACCAATGGATATGGGATCATCCATCGCCCATCACATGGGTCGAGAAGTGTATATGCTAGTCTACTCTGTTATATCAATGTCCCGTCTCGATACACCCACGACTAGGGACCTTGAAGGATGTACTTATGGACTACCATGTCCCCACTAGTATGATCTGCATCATAGTCCAGGTAGTCAAGTACACATCCTAAGGGCTTTACCAACATGTAACTATAAGACAGTATAAAGAGACTAGTGTACATGTTAAGATAAATAGCAACCAGATAGCATACTATCATGTCGAGCAAGAAAGTCATCTCTATATATGTCCAAGCATCCAATATAATATACATAATCTGTACAATACTGGCCTCTAGGGCATACATACAACTAACAATCTCCCACTTGCACTAGGGCCAGCTGCTGTAGTATCTCATACCGATCATCCCGAAGAGTCTCTCAAACTGTATCTGGGGAATGGCCTTCGTGAGTGGATCCGCCGTGTTGTTCTTCGTGTCAACCCTCCTGACCTCGATCTCCCGGCGATCAACTATCTCCCGGATCAGGTGATACCGCCTTAGAATATGCCTGGACCGCTGATGGGACCTGGGTTCCTTGGCCAAAGCCACCGCTCCATTGTTATCGCAATACAAAGGTATTGGATGCTCAATGGATGGAACCACTCCAAGTTCAGTAATGAACTTCTTGATCCAGACAGCCTCTTTGGCAGCATCGTTGGCAGCGATGTATTCAGCCTCCATCGTCGAGTCTGCCACGGTTTCCTGCTTGGAACTCTTCCAGCTAACCGCCCCTCCGTAAAGGGTAAAGACAAAGCCCGACTGCGACTTAGAGTCGTCCTTATCACTCTGGAAGCTCGAATCGGTAAAGGACTCCACTTGGAGTTCTCCGTTACCATACACCAAGAACATATCTCTAGTCCTTCGCAAGTACTTGAGAATGCTCTTCACAGCTGTCCAGTGACTCTCTCCAGGATCAGCTTGATACCTGCTCACTATACTTAGTGAGTATGCAACATCGGGTCTAGTACATAACATCGCATACATGATAGAGCCTACTGCCGAAGCATAGGGTATCCCTTGCATGCGAGCTCTCTCCAAATCAGTCTTGGGAGACATCTCTTTGGAGAGAGTGACTCCAGAGATCGTGGGCATATTCCCACGCTTGGACTCTTCCATACTAAACCTCTTTAGTATGGTGTCAATGTACCTGGATTGGGACAATCCCAAAATCCGTTTGGATCTATCTCTATAAATCCTGATCCCCAATATGCAGGAGGCATCACCAAGATCTTTCATTGAGAATCTTTGTGATAAGAAGAGCTTGACCGATTGCAGCATAGGAATATCATTTCCTATCAAGAGTATGTCGTCCACGTACAATACGAGGAAGACAACCTTACTCTCTGCCACCTTCTTGTAGATACAAGGTTCATCTGGATTTTTGACGAAATCAAACCCTTTGATAACGACGTCAAAGCAGATGTTCCAACTCCGCGATGCTTGCTTTAATCCATAAATGGATTTAAGCAGCTTGCACACCTTCCCGCTGCTCCCACTGTCTACGAAGCCCTCTGGCTGAGTCATGTACACGCACTCTTCTAAATCACCATTTAGAAAGGCGGTCTTAACATCCATTTGCCAGATTTCGTAATCATGATAAGCAACGATGGCAAGCATGATCCGGATGGATTTAAGCATAGCTACTGGAGAAAAGGTCTCGTCATAGTCCACACCTGGTCTTTGACGAAAACCCTTTGCTACTAGTCTAGCTTTGAAAGTCTCCACTTTCCCATCTACACCAAGTTTCTTCTTGAAGATCCACTTGCTCCCAATGGGTTTTACCCCTTCAGGAGCAACTTCCAAAGTCCATACTTTGTTGGTGTACATGGAATCCATCTCAGACCGCATAGCATCCAGCCATTTCACTGAGTCCCTACTCGTGATGGCCTGCTCGAAGCTAGTTGGGTCATCATCGTCCATGATGCAATTCTCGCTCCCACCATCCATGAGAAAACCGTAGTATCTCTCAGGCTGGCGAGGAACCCTACTAGATCGGCGGAGAGGCTGAGGTTCATTGGGAGCTACTGAATCTTCTGGTTCCACTAAATCTTCAGTTACGGTTTGTGTATCTGGAACCTCTTCCAGCTCTACCACTTTGCCACTAATTTCTTTTTCAAGGAATTCCTTTTCTAAAAAGGTGGCATGTTGAGCAACAAACACTTTTTGTTCCTCACTGTGGTAGAAAAAATACCCATAAGAATTCTTTGGATATCCCACAAACTTGCAGAGAACTGACCGTGCATCGAGCTTGTCCGGATTTTGTCTTTTGACATAGGCCGGACAACCCCATATCTTAACTCGTTTAAAATATGGTCTCTTCCCACTCCATATCTCATATGGTGTGATAGGTACAGATTTATATGGAACTTGATTCAATAGGTATGCTGCTGTCTCCAGCGCATAACCCCAGAAGGAAATAGGTAACTCAGCTGTGCTCATCATAGAGCGCACCATATCTAATAGGGTGCGGTTCCTCCGTTCAGATACACCGTTGTGCTGTGGTGTATATGGAGGAGTCAGCTGAGAGAGAATCCCATTCTCTTTTAGGAAGTCCAGGAATTCATTGCTCAAGTATTCACCTCCTCGATCAGATCGAAGGATTTTAATACTTTTTCCGGTTTGGTTCTCAACTTCTTGTTTATATTCCCTAAATTTCTCAAAAGCTTCTGATTTGTGTTTCATCAGGAACACATATCCGAATCTAGGGAGATCGTCAGTGAATGTAATGAAGTACGAAGAACCATCCCTGGCATGTGTAGACATGGGACCGCATACATCACTATGTATCAGTCCTAAGAGTTCGGTAACTCTTTCTCCGTGTCCCGTAAACGGAGTCTTGGTCATCTTGCCTTTGAGACATGACTGGCAAGTGTCATAAGATGAAAACTCAAACGGATTTAAATATCCATCCTTATGCAACTTAGCTAGTCGTGTCGCATTGATGTGACCCAGTCTACAATGCCACAAGAAGGATTCATTGAGTTCAGAACTCTTCCTCTTGTGTGTGTTTGTTATGCTCAGAACTGTTGATTGATTTAGAACATAAATGCCATTGCACAACGTGCCTGATCCAACCAACTTTTGGTTAAGGAAAATGTTCATAACACTGTCCTGTAATACAAAATTATATCCCTCTTTACTTAATAAAGAAACCGATATAATGTTGCATATCAGGTTCGGCATGTAATAGCATTCGTTCAGAACCAATGTATTACCAGTTGGTAATACAAGGTGATATTCCCCGACAGTCTTGGCTGCAACAATTGCACCATTTCCTACTCTTATGTCTTTATCACCTTCTCCAAGTTCTCTACCTTTCCTTAGCCCATGTAACTGATTACATATATGGGATCCCGACCCGGTATCCAATACCCAGGACGTAGAGCAAATGGAGAAACAGTTCTCAGTAACTAACACACCCGAAGAAAATGCATCAACATGTACTTTCTTCAATCGGGTGGCATGAGAATCCTGGTATTCCCCTATATCCTGTTCAGTCCTATAACTCTTATAGGAAAGAACGGAACCAACGTTCCCCAGCACAGTAAAACATGCCGGTTCGGTCAATACATCCATATTATTATCTTGATTAAGGCATGAAATGGTCGCTACCTGGAGAGAGAAAGAAGAAAACACTTTAGCGTAAGCTCGTGCAAGATCAGATTGGTTATTATCTTATCTAATCAGGATGGCTCCCACTGCTTTTTATCAAATCTTTCTCCAAACCCTAAAGGAAAGACTAGCCGGGATTAATTACACACTACAAGTTCGCCAATCTTTCAGCCAGGCCAGTGTCGGTACTTTGAGGGAGGTCCCCCGTGCTTTCGCACGAACCTAATTACTGTAAACCTCGTTTTCCCAGAGGCGTAACCTCGTTAACACCTTTCTAGACACCTACTTGATCAGCTAATTGCAATGTGTAAAACTCTCCCAGGAGTAACTCTTACTCGCAGTGGGTATCGGGATCCAACTATCTCATAGAAGGTATGCAATCTCATTGCAAATTTCAACACTTGAAATTCCCGATAATATTTTGCTCCGAACGATCTATGACCTTGACAAGGTCAACAAACCATAGACCGCAAGTCAAGTTCAACCCGTCATTTCTTGATTGAATCAAACCCACCCGTACGACCCTTGACAAGGTCAACAAGGCCGTACGACTACCCTAACCCAATCTGCATCATATGCATAAGCAGACAAATACTGGTTAGCTACCGCACACTGCGCCTTGACAAGGTCAACAAACGCAGCACGAATACTAAACAGGACTTATCTGAAATGACGGAGGGCTACGCTAGGTTTTTCTGAAAACCTATTGCGTAATGAACTTGATATCGTTGTAGAATCAAATGAAGTTTTGAAATGGAGCGATTTTGAGGCTTTTCCAGTTTTGCTAAAGGAGTCACTCCCGGCGAAGGGATCTCGGTCCTTTCCTCGTCGAATGAGGTGCGGGATATATCATATATATCGCTGTGCAAAGCAAAAACCCAAAAGCAGTCAAAAGCAAACCGAGTCTGTAGCATCTACCAGTTATTGCTAAAGGAGTCACTCCCGGTGAAGGGATCTCGGTCCTTTCCTTATCGAATAAGGTGCAGGGTATATCATATATACCGCTGTGCAAAGCAAGAACTGTAGCTACCTGTTTTATTTTAAAATCTGATTCTACAACATCTTAGGTTTCTTATCTTTCATTAATCACATTAATGAAGTCCCATCATTTAAATACCTAAACATCACAGATAGATATGACGTACACTTATGCCATCCGCATTCGCCTCGATGTCCCCTCGTGCACCGTTAGGTTAGGTAACTAACGACAGAGCAGGGCAGGGTTAGCGCGGGTGTAAAACATAAGTAACGTCTATATAATATATCATATATACTATATACTATATCCATCACAGAGTCACAGCACAGATATCGCAGCAGAATAAACATATGAAATATTGGATATACTAGGACGTCCGTGTTTTCAATACGAGCCAGTATAAAACACGGATTCCACGGTCGTGATGAATAGCCAATCCCACACCCCTAGACCCCTACGAGAGCGGCAAGCAACCCTGCCAATTCTAGGGTTAGGAGACCCGGACTCGACTCCTCGAGTTGGTCTCCCACTGGACCCCAGAACCCGGTTACTTGTGCTCCCCTCCTTGGGTCTATCCTAATGCGGAAAAGTAAATAATATACAAAATGTGACATCTTCCGCTACCTGGAAGTGCCCAAAAAAAAAAAAAAAAAGAATATTACATACAAGTTTTTACATGAATGAAAATGAAAAACACTCATCTCACATAAAAACCCCCGGCTATTCGAATACGACGATCCAATATAACATATTCAGCAACACATAACATCACATGTCATCAACGTAAGTAAGTATGCATACCCCAATTGTCGTTGATGTATAGCAACGAAACCGGCGATATGAACATACTACACTTACGGTCACAGAAAAGAAAGTGTAAAACTACAACAGTTGGAATCCGCAACTACTTTAGACATCGCATGCCTAACAGATATAAATCCCGCATTTTAGTCCCATCATCGAAAACTCTTTTCGATATCTTGTGAAACTAAACCGCTAGATTTATAACAATCTACCAGTTATCTCATAACTATTTGTGAATTCCAATTATTGTATCCATTTCCGGATAAATAGAATATATCAAACTTTCCGATCGAACATTCGAACACCCAAGTTTTCCCGACACCGATCAACACATGAAATAGGTTCAAAGACATTCACTTCATGCCTCAGTACCAACGGTCCATCCGTAGAAGGGTCAAGCCAACGCCTCACATGTGGCACGCCGTACTGCCCCAAACCCGAAGGTTCAAAGGGCAGTTCAAGACGGTCACATAATCGAGTTAAGGTTTGTTGTCTTCTAGAGGGACCATCGCGTTACTTGCACTACTTCGAACGTCTTTTAACCACAGAAAAATCCAACACTTGGAATTTTTCGGCAGGGGAAAAGTTGGGTATTTGTATCCGGTCAAACTTTTTAACATATTCTACAGTTATCTGGAAAAACACTTAGACAAAGTTTGATATTCTGATCGAATCGTCGATTCCCAATATAACCCCAGAGCACTCAACCCTTAAATCAATTTAAAAATACCCAGAAAACTCACCAGAATTTATCAGGTATTACTGTGCAGTGAAACATGGCTGACGTCACTATATGGCCGCGGAACAGCGGCAGAAGCCATGCTTCTGCCGCGTTTCCGCGGCTCAAGGAACTGTTCATGGGAAACATTTTACACAGTAATTCTTAGAATTCTTTGGTGAATTTTTTAAGCATTTTTAATATCAAAAATTCCCAGATTTCAGAAAATGTCCAGAGAGCTCTTGGGTATCGGGGTTTCGGGTTCGTTCGGACTTCAAATTCCGTCTAGACTTCGCCTAAGGCTCTAGCTAGGCTCTGATACCACTGTAGGATTCCTAGGCATCCTAATGGAGTCTCACAAGGCATCGAACATGCCAAATTCAAAAATTATGGAAGCCGAGAAACCCTAACACGGATCGTTTACTAGATATTTAGGCGAAACGGAAAACTAGTTAACTATTTAACTAGAAGTTGAGATGCTACAACCTTTGTAGATCCGGATATCCACTTGCTTAGCTCCACGTGGTCGTCCCCTCGCTGTCCATCACGAACCTCGGACTCTCGCGACGGCTTCATCGGAGAAGTGAGCGGAATAGTTCGACGGCTTCATGTCAAAGACGATCTACGTCGAGGTTGCACTAGTTCAAGCTCCGACTTCACAAAGTAGTGAAACTTGTGAAGAAAACACCCAAAACCACTTGTCAAGAGGTAGAGGATGAAGAAATAGGAGGTGGGTTCACTTTAGATTTGGATTTCTCTCACTAAATCTCAAGTTGCCATTAGAGTAGCAAGCTTGAAGAAGAAGAAGAAGATGGAGCTCAAGAAAAAATATGATAAGTGTTATGATAAAAATAAATTTTAAATCAATACTTATCATATCTAAACCAAGGTTAAGTGTAGAGAATAAACCATGGTCATTTGGAGAGTTAGGGTTAAGCATGAGGACAAGAATGGTTGCATAAAGTCAAGGCTTCATGAAGCTTCAACATAAAACAAACTTAGCCACCATTCTTATCATAACTCATTTCTAAATAAATAATCAAATAAATAAATGATAAAGCAAAACCCTAATGACCCAATTAACCATGGTTTAATTCTATGCATTTAACCAAATGATCAAGTATCATCAAACATGATACAAAGATGTGCACTAAAGTATATCACATATACAACATGTACATCAAGTGAGAGTAATCCGTTTAAAGTGAACCAATACTAGTTAATGTAAAGCAATATATCAAATATATAATTATACATTAAATCATTAAATCAACACTTGATTTAATGATCCGGTCATGTCGCACATGGCCGACTAGTATTCAATGTATCGACTTATCGAATCAATGATTCGATAACTAGGTCATATCGAATATAACCAATCGAAACATATATCGCGAGAATGAAATGCGGTATCACATACACGCATCATTCTCGGTCCTGCACATATCTCATATGCGCTCCTATTTCGTTTCGCTTGAGCCAGGAAACCTCTGTGTAGGACTCTAAAGACTCGTCAATACGCCGGTAGCAGATGATGATCATATCAAGCACCCACAAGCCGCAAGCGGTCTGCTAAACGTAATGGCCACCCGGGTATTGAGCGATCAGAAGATCGACGAGCTAGCCCGCTCACACTCCTGCGAATCCGACCAGTAACACTTACCATACAGTCCGGTCTCTTCGTCAGATACGTCGCATATCAAGTCTAGGGGTGGTAAACGTCAGACCCCAATAACCCGATAAGTCGTGCCGATGTGAGGCTCATAACGGGTCGAGAAACTACTGGTAACACTTACCAGCAAATCTCTGATCAGCCCTGGCCAGGGACTTCCCTGTTACGGCCAATCGAGCACAGCGCAACATCAACCCCCAATACCGGGAGAGACGAAACCCCTCCTATCGCTCATTGCCTCCATGTGACTCGGGACTGTGCCCAAAGACCACTGTTTTGCACGCCCTCATGGACGTGGTAAGGTGGAGATCAAAGCACAGTGGGAATCACACAAGACTCTATGACGATCTCGGGTCTACAGACTAACCTGTACAAGTGTCACCTGAGAACTGCCATCTGACGTGAGGTATAATACCATCTGGGAGTTCTCGGCGAGTCCGTCCAGTGTACCCAGTCTCCACTGAGCACCCGTATACCATCTCTGATGTCAAACACCAATGGATATGGGATCATCCATCGCCCATCACATGGGTCGAGAAGCGTATACGCTAGTCTACTCTGGTATATCGATGCCCCGTCTTGATACACCCACGACTAGGGACCTTGAAGGATGTACTTATGGACTACCATGTCCCCACTAGTATGATCTGCATCATAGTCCAGGTAGTCAAGTACACATCCTAAGGGCTTTACCAACATGTAACTATAAGACAGTATAAAGAGACTAGTGTACATGTTAAGATAAATAGCAACCAGATAGTATACTATCATGTCGAGCAAGAAAGTCATCTCTATATATGTCCAAGCATCCAATATAATATACATAATCTGTACAATACTGGCCTCTAGGGCATACATACAACTAACAAACCTGAAGCGAGGTAGTCCCCCACAGCATAGTGAATGGAACACCCGGCACTTCACTGAATCCGGTAAATTGAGCACCCCTCCTTGGGTCAACCTGTACCCCCTACGAGTGCGGCGAATAGTCTGCCAATTCTAGAGTGAGGTCCTTTTGCCTCTCAAAGTCATGAGATAGGGACCCGTTGCCCTCAAGAACCCGGCTATCCGTGCACTCCTTCGCGGGATAAACCTAGTACAGAAATAAAAATATGTACAACGGGTACATCGACCTCGACCCGGTCGTGCCCCAAAAGAATATTATACAAACAGGCAGTGACGGCAGTCCACATGTCGGACGCTCGCCCCGCAATATCAAATATACAAATAAATCCAAACTGCACTATCATTGCACCCTGCTATCCACCACGACAAATCCGCAACATCACAGCACAACACAGAACATCAACGCGAATGTCACGTTCGCAAACTCGTCTAAAAGAACTATAGCAATCAGACGCGGTTTACCGATCAAATGACCTTCCCGGTCGGAGATATAAAGTAAATACTGCATACTAACAAATTTAAAATTTCGATCGACCAAATTTCCCGAAGTGGGCCCCACGTACATCTGCTGTACAGTAATAAAATCTGGGCCCAAAAGAAACATTCCAGAAACCACAATTTACTGTGAAGAACTTACTGTAGAAAATTGGTGCTCCAATCCTACAAACTGGCAGCGGATCCGCGGCCAAACCTAGGCTTGGGCCGCGGATCCGCGGCAGTACTGTTGATTTGGCCCACCAAATTTCACCAGTATTCTTCAAAAAGCCAGCTGAATTTTCTGTAGTGCTCAAAATAATTTTAGGGCCTGATTAAAAATCGACAGAAACTCAGGTGCAGAAAAATGTGTTTTTCGAAATACGGTTCGATCGATGTTTTAAACGTGTTAGCACAAGTTAGTATAGCTTAATGGTGAGGCTCTGATACCACTGTAAGTCCACGGTAGCGCCCCGGCCATCTAACAGACGCCAAATGCGGAACAAAAACTTTTTACAACTGACGCTATCGCGTACTATAACCCGGATCTGCCATTAAAGAAAAACTAACAAATTACAAAGTGGGTAGAAGAGTTATACCGAACGATCCGAGTCCTCCGGTCTTAAACCATCATCCCACGCTTGTTGCGGCTGCTCCGATCTCTTGATTGTTAGTTATATGTATGCCCTAGAGGCCATTACTATACATAGGATGTATATTGTAGTGGATGCTTGGACATATATAGGGAGGACTTTCTTGCTCGACATGATAGTATGCTATCTGGTTGCTCTTTACCTTAACGTGTACACTGATTGTCTCTCTGTTACATGTTGGTAAAGCCCTTAAGATGTGTACTTGACTACCTGGACTATGATGCGGATCATACTAGTGGGGACATGGTAGTCCATAAGTACATCCTTCAAAGTCCCTAGTCGTGGGTGTATCGAGACAGGGCATCGATATACCAGAGTAGACTAGCATATACCTTCTCGACCCATATAGATGGGCGATGGATGATCCCATATCCATTGGTGTTTGACATCGGAGATGATATACGGGTGCTCAGTGGAGACTGGGTACACTGGACGGACTCGCCGAGAACTCCCAGATGGTATTATACCTTACGTCAGATGGCAGTTCTCTGGTGACACTGGTACAGAGTAGTCTGTTGACCCGAGATCGTCATAGAGTCTTGTGTGGTTCCCACTGTGCTTTGATTTCCACCTTACCACGTCCAAGATGGCATGCAAAACGGTGGTTTTTGGGTACAGTCCCGAATCACATGGAGGCAATGAGCGATAGGAGGGGATTCGTCTCTCCCGGTATAGGGAGTTGATGTTGCGCTGTGTTCGATTGGCTATAACCGGAAATCCCTGGCCAGGGTTGCTGAGATTTACTGATAAGTGTTACCAGTAGTTTCTCGAATTGTTATAGACCTCATATCGATCTATTGGGGTCTGACGTTTACCACCCCTAGGCGAGATATGCGACATATCAGACGACGAGACCGGACTGTATGTTACTGGTTGGATTCACAGGAGTGTGAGCGGGCTTTCTCGTCGATCTTCTGATCGCTCAATACCCGGGTGGCCGTTACGTTTAGCAGACCGCTGGCGGCTTGTGGGTGTTTGATATGATCATCATCTACTGCCGGCGTATTGACGAGTCTTTAGAGTCCTACACAGAGGTTTCCTGGCTCAAGCGAAACGAAATAGGAGCGCATATGAGTTATGTGCGGGACCGAGAATAATACCAGTATGTGATACTATATTTGATTCTCGCGATTTGTAACATTGATCGGTTATATGCGATATAGCCGGGTTATCGGATCAAGTGTTGATTCGATAAGTTGTTACTATTGATATTAGTCGGTTATATGCGATATGACCGGATCGTTAAATCAAGTATTGATTTAATGATTTAATGTATAATTATATATTAGATATATTACTTTACATTAACTAATATTGGTTCACTTAAAATGGATTTTCTCACTTGATGTGCACATTGTATATATGATATAGTTTTGTGCGCTAGTTTGTATCATGTTTGATGATACATGATAGTTTGTGTGTATGATTAAACCATGGTTGTGTTAATGGTTAGGGTTTTGTTTATTTACTTATTCATTTATTTATTTATTCATTTTGAAATATAAATAAAATGGTGGCTTATTTTGTTTCTTTCATGAAACTTCATGAAGTGTTGAAAGCTTGACCATTTTGTTTGTTTCCATTAACCTAACCATTCAACCTAACCATGATTTATTCTCTACACCTAACTATGGTTACCATTATGATAAGTATCATATTATTTCTTATTTTAGAAGGACTTATGATATACTTTTTCTTCTTCTTCTTCTTCATCAACAAGAAGAAAAGCTTGCAACCTTTAATAGCAACTTGAGAAAAAGAGTGAGAAATCCAATTCTAAAGTGAACCCACTTCCTATTTCTTCATCCTCTATCACTTGCCAAGTAGTATAGGGTGTTTTCTTCACAAGTTTCACGACTTGGTAAAGTTGGAGCTCGATCTTGTGTTGCCTCGACGTAGATCGTCTTCGGCATCGAAGTCGACGACCCAGCCCGTCCATTTCTCCGATGAAGCCGACGCTAGAGCCCGGGATCCAATGATCGCAGCGAGGGGACTTCATCACGGAGCTATGGAGGTGGAGGACCGGATCTACAAAAGTTGTATTTTCCGTTTACTCATAGTTAAGTTGTTAACTAGTTATCGTTTTCGCCTAAAATCTAGTTAACGATCCGTATTAGGGTTTCTCGGCACTTGTAAAATTTGAAATTGGAATGGTTGATGCCTTGTGAGACCTCATTAGTGTGCCTACGAACCCTACAGTGGTATCAGAGTCTAGTTAGAGCCTTAGGCTATGCGTAGACAATGTTAGAAGTCCGATCGAACCCGTAATCCCCGCTTTTCACCCTTTTCTGTACATTTTTGTAAACTGTGGTTTTTTTCAGATTAAAAATGCTTAAAAAATTCAGCAGGAAATTCTAAGAATTACGGTGCAAAAACGAACAAATGATAAGGCCAAAGCGCGGCGGAACCGGGGCAGAAGCATGGCTTCTGCGGCGGTTCCGCGGCCAATAAGTCTCTTCAGGCAACTATTTTTGCACAGTAACTTCTTTATTTTAATGCTGAGTTTTCTGGGAATTTTTAATATTTACTCAAGAGTTGAGTTTTCTGGGTTGTATTGGGAGTTCGTAAATTCGATCGGATTATCAAACTTTGTCTATGTGTTTTCCGGATAATTTGTTGAATATGTTAAAAAGTTCGACCGGATATAAATACCCAATTTTTCCCCTGTCGGAAAATTTCCAAGTGTTGGATTTTTCCGTGGTTTAAAGACGTTCTAAGTAGTGCAAGTAACGCGATGGTCCCTCTAGAAGACAACAAACCTTAACTCGATTATGTGACCGTCTTGAACTGCCCTTTGAACCTTAGGGTTTGGGGCAGTACGGCGTGCCACATGTGAGGCGTTGGCTTGACCCTTCTATGGCTGGACCGTTGGTACTGAGGCATGAAGTGAATGTCTTTGAACTTATTTCATGTGTTGAGCTGTTTCGAGAAAACTTGGGTGTTTGACTGTTCGATCGGAAAGTTTAACATTTTCTATTTATCCGGAATGTGATACAATAATTGGAATTCACAAGTTGTTATGAGATAACTGAATGAATGTCATAAACATAGAAGTTTAGTCTTACTTGATCGGTTGCCACGGAATTTTGATGTGATCAAAAGTCCGTCATAATCACGTAGCGTACGTGGATACTCGCCGGTAAACTTAATAGACAGCCATGGCCCATAGCCCCGACCAAGTGACTGTAGGAGAACCCCGTCGCCGAAAGCATCCGTTCGGGTGCTCGCGGTAGCGGTGTTCCGCCTTAGTGCACTTCGTCGACGGCATCGGGGGTGCGGCCGCCTACTGAAGTTTGCGACGAGCATTCGATCAGGATGTCGGGAATCTTGTTGAATTTCCCGACTTGATATTGAAAAGAGTTTTCGATTTTGAGACTAAAATGCTGGGTTTATAATTGTTAGGCATGCGATGTCTAAGTAATTCATTTGATTAGGCATGCGATGTCTAAAGAGATTGCGGATTCCAACTGTTGTAGTTTTACACTTTCTTTTCTGTGACCGTAAGTGTAATATGTGATATCGCTGGTTTCGTTGCTATATGTCAACGACAATTGGGATACGCATGTTTATTTACGTTGATGACATGTGATGTTATGTGTTGCTGGATATGTTATATTGGATCGTCGTGTTTGAATAGCCGGGGGTTTTTATGTGAGATGAGTGTTTTTCATTTTCATTCATGTAAAAACTTGTATGTAATATTCTTTTATTGGGGCACTTCCAGGTTGCGGAAGATGTCACCTTTTGTATATTATTTACTTTTCCGCACTAGGATAGACCCAAGGAGGAGGGCACAAGTAACCGGGTTCTAGGGTCCAGTGGGAGACCAACTCGAGGAGTCGAGTCCGGGTCTCCTAACTCTAGAATTGGTAGGGTTGCTTGCCGCTCTCGTAAGGGTCTAGGGGTATGGGTTTAGCTATTCATCGCGACCGTGGAATCCGTGTTTTATACTGGCTCGTATTGAAAACACGGACGTCCTAGTATATCTAATATTTCATATGTTTCTTCTGCTGCGATATCTGTGATGTGATCATGTGATGTTCTGTGATGGATACTGTATATAGTATATATGATATATTATATAGACATTACTTATGTTTTACACCCGCGCTAGCCCTGCCCCGCTCTGCCGTTAGTTACCTAATCTAACGGTGCACGAAGGGACATCGAGGCGAATGTGGATGGCATAAGTGTACGTCGTATTTATCTGTGATGTTTAGGTATTTAAATGATGGGACTTCATTAATGAGATTAATGAAATAAAGGAAACCTAAAGATATTGTAGAATCGAATTTCAAAAATAAAACAGGTAGCTACAGTTCTTGCTTCGCACAGCGGTATATATGATATATCCTGCACCTTATTCGATAAGGAAAGGACCGAGATCCCTTCGCCGGGAGTGACTCCTTTAGCAATAACTGGAAGATGCTATAACCCTCGGTTTGGCTTTTGATTGCTTCTATAGTTTCTGCTTTGCACAGTGATATATATGATATATCCCGCAACTCATTCGACGAGGAAAGGGCCGACGATCCCTTCACCGGGAGTGACCCCTTTAGCAAAACTAGAAAAGCCTCGAAAACACTCCATTTCAAAATCATTTGATTCTACAACGATATCAAGTTCATTACGCAATAGGTTTTCAGAAAAACCTGTCGTAGCCCTCCGTCATTTCAGATAAGTAGTAGTTAGTATTTGTGCTGCGTTTGTTGGCCTTTGTCAAGGCGTAGTGTGCGGTAGCTAACTAGTGCTTATCTGCTTATGCATATGATGCAGATTGGATTAGGGTAGTCGTGCGACCTTGTTGGCCTTTGTCAAGGGTCGTACGGGTGGGTTTATTTCAATCAAGAAATGACGGGTTGAACTTGACTAGCATCCTATGGTTTGTTGGCCTTTGTCAAGGTCATAGGAGGTTAGGGGCAAAATTATCGGGAATTTCAAGTGTTGAAATTTGCAATGAGATTGCATACCTTCTATGAGATAGTTGGATCCCGATACCCGCTGCGAGTAAGAGTTACTCCTGGGAGAGTTTTACACATTACAATTAGCCGATCAAGTAGGTGTCTAGAAAGGTGTCAACGGAGTTACGCCTCTGGAAAACCGAGGTTTACATTAATTAGCTTCGTGCGAAAGCACGGGGAACCTCCCTCAAAGTACCGACACTGGCCTGGCTGAAAGATTGGCGAACTTGTAGCGTGTAATTAATCCCGGCTAGTCTTTCCTTTTAGGGTTTGAAGGAAGATTTGAAAAAAACAGTGGGAGCCATCCTGATTAGATAAAATAATAACCAATCTATTCTTGCAAGAGCGCACGCTGAGTGTTTTCTTCTCTCTCTCTCCAGGTAGCGACCATATCACGACTTAATCAAGATAATAATACGGATTATTGACCGAACCCGCTTGTTATACTGAGCTGGGGAACGTTGGTCCCGCTCCAACTTATAATTGTTATAAGACAGAGCAGGAAATTGGGGATTACCAGAATTCCCGTGCCGCCCAAACGAAGAAAGTGCATATGATGCATCATCTTCGGGTGTGTTCGTTACAAAGAACTGTTTTTCTGTATCCTCTACGTCCTGGGTATTTGATACCGGATCAGGATCCCAGATATGTAATTTGTTACATAGGGCTACAGATAGGTAGAGAACTGAGAACGGGTGATAAGTTTCATGAGACAGAAAACGGGGCAAGTGTTGCAGCCAAGTCTGTTGCTCACTGTCACCCTGTATTACAATACATTGATTCTGAACAAATGCTATTTGGATACCGAACCTGATATACAAAATCATATCAGTCTCTTTATTAGTAAAGAAATGATAAAATTTTGTATTGTTGGATAATGTTTTGAACATTTCCTATATCAAAAGTTGATCGGTTCAGGCACGTTATCTAAAAGCATTAATGTTCTAAATCAAACTACAGTTCTTAGTATACGGAACACACACAAGAGGAAGAGTTCAGAAATGAACGAATCCTTCTTGAGGTATTGTAGACTAGGTCAGATCAATGTGACCCGACTAGCTAGAGTTACATAAAGATGCATATTTAAATTAGTTTGAATTTACATCTTGTGAAACTCGCCAGTCATGTCACAAAGATAAGATGACCATAGCTCCGTTTACTGGAAACAGAGAAAGTGTTAATGAACTCTTGGGATGATACATGTTGATGTATGTAGGTCCCCTGTCTACACATGCTAAGACCGGTTCTTTGTACTTCATTACATTCTCTGATGATCTCTTTAGATTCAGATATATGTTCTTGTTGAAACACATGTCCGAACCTTTTGAGATATTCACAGAATATAAGTTAGAAGTAGAGAACCAATACGGGTATAAGTATTATGTCCTTTGATATGATCAAGGAGGAGAATACTTGAGCACGGAATTCCTAATTTATTCTAAAGGAGAATGAGATTCTCTCTCAGCATTACTTCTCCGAATACACCATAGCACGATGGTATATCGGGATGGAGCAATAGCACCCTATGTGATATGGTGTGCTCTATGATGAGTACTACTGAGTTTCCTATTTCCTTTTGGGAGTTATGCACTTATGAAGCTGCATACCTATTGAATAGGGTTCCGATCAAATCAGATGCCTACCATTTCATATGAGATATGGAAAGGGAAGAGCCCATCTCTTAAGTCAGTTATGATTTGGGGTTGTCCGGACTATGTGTAAAAGCAAAATCCGGACAAGCTCGATGCAAGGTCAGTTATGTAGAACTGGAAAGGTTCCAGCTATGCAAACTACAGCAGATGATTTGGTACAACCAAAGGATTCAGTAGATACCAACGAACCTTAGTCTCTCCGCCGATCTAGTAGGGTTTCTCACCCACCTGAGAGATACTTCAGTATCCCTATGACAGTGGGAGCGAGGATTGCATCATGAGATGATGACCCAACTAGTTTCGAGCTGGCCATCAGGAGTGGGACTCTATAAGAATGGCTGGATGCTTAGCGATCTGAGATGGAATCCTTATACACCAACAAAGTATGGACTTTGATTGCTTTATTTGAAGGGTTAAACCCCCATCAGGAGCAAGTATATCTTGAGAAGATTACTTGGTGTAGATGGAAAAGTTGAGACTTTCAAAGCTAGACTTGTTAAAGGTTTTCGTCATCGACCAAGCGTGGATAATGATGAAACCTTTTCCAGTGGCTATGCTTAAGTCCATCCGGATCCTACTTGCCACAGCTACATACCATGACTATGATATCTGGCGGTTAGGTGTCTGACTGCTTTTCTAAAATGATGTTTTAGAAGAGAGCGTCTGTAAGTACACAGCCAGAGGGCTTCGTAGACAGTGGGAGCAGCGGAAACGTGTACAAGATGCTTTATAGGATAAAGCAGGCATCGCGGAGTTGGAACGTCTGTTTTGATGAAGTAGTCAAAGAGTTTGACATCATCAAAATGGTAGATGAACCTTGTATAAACAAAAAGGTAGTAGGGAGTATGGTGACGATCCTCGTAGAGTACGTGGATGACATACTCTTGATAGGGAAGGAGTTTCCTATGCTACGCTCAGTCAATCTCCGCTTATCACAAGGATTCTCCATATAGGATCAAAATGATACCTCCTAAATCCTGGGTTTTGGATCTATGAGATAGATCTAAATGGATATTAGGACTCTCACTAGTTGTAGTGAGATGGTATCAATCGATCCTGGGGAGAATCACTGGAAGGGTTCCAGGGTGATAAGGACTATTGAAAGTCAGTCACAGGCATTGTCTTTACCCTCAGTAAAGGGACGGTATGTTGGAAGAGTTCCAAGCTAGATACCGTGGCTAACTAGATGATAAAGGCAGGATACATCGCTACTTAAGATGCTACCAAAGAGGCTGTTTGGGTGTATATTGGTTCATGAGATGAACTACGTTCCTACCATTGTGAGACAATGGAGTTGTGGCTTATGCCAAGGAATGCCGGTCCCATCAGTGATCCAGACATATTCTAAGGCAGTGTCACCTGATCATGGAGATGGTTGATCTCCAAGGGATCGAGGTTAGGAGAGTAGACTCAGAGGAAAACACGGCGGATCCACTCACAAAGGCCTTTTCCCAGAGAGAGACTATTATGGGATGGTTGAGTATGAGATACTACAACCACTGCTATCAGATGGCCCAAGTGCAAGTGGGAGATTGTTAGTTATATATATGCCCTAAAGGCCATTACTATACATAGGATGTATATTGTAGTGGATGCTTGGACATATATAGGGAGGACTTTCTTGCTCGACATGATAGTATGCTATCTGGTTGCTCTTTACCTTAATGTGTACACTGATTGTCTCTCTGTTACATGTTGGTAAAGCCCTTAAGATGTGTACTTGACTACCTGGACTATGATGCGGATCATACTAGTGGGGACATGGTAGTCCATAAGTACATCCTTCAAAGTCCCTAGTCGTGGGTGTATCGAGACAGGGCATCGATATACCAGAGTAGACTAGCGTATACCTTCTCGACCCATACAGATGGGCGATGGATGATCCCATATCCATTGGTGTTTGACATCGGAGATGATATACGGGTGCTCAGTGGAGACTGGGTACACTGGACGGACTCGCCGAGAACTCCCAGATGGTATTATACCTTACGTCAGATGGCAGTTCTCTGGTGACACTGGTACAGAATAGTCTGTTGACCCGAGATCGTCATAGAGTCTTGTGTGGTTCCCACTGTGCTTTGATTTCCACCTTACCATGTCCAAGAGGGCATGCAAAACGGTGGTTTTTGGGTACAGTCCCGAATCACATGGAGGCAATGAGCGATAAGAGGGGATTCGTCTTTCCCGGTATAGGGAGTTGATGTTGCGCTGTGTTCGATTGGCTATAACAGGAAATCCCTGGCCAGGGTTGCTGAGATTTACTGGTAAGTGTTACCAGTAGTTTCTCGAATTGTTATAGACCTCATATCGACACGACTTATCGAGCTATTGGGGTCTGACGTTTACCACCCCTAGGCGAGATATGCGACATATCAGACGACGAGACCGGACTGTACGGTAAGTGTTACTGGTTGGATTCACAGGAGTGTGAGCGGGCTTGCTCGTCGATCTTATGATCGCTCAATACCCGGATGGCCGTTACGTTTAGCAGACCGCTTGCGGCTTGTGGGTGTTTGATATGATCATCACCTGCTGCCGGCGTATTGACGAGTCTTTAGAGTCCTACACAGAGGTTTCCTGGCTCAAGCGAAACGAAATAGGAGCGCATATGAGTTATGTGCGGGACCGAGAATAATACCAGTATGTGATACTGTATTTGATTCTCGTGATTTGTAACATTGATCGGTTATATGCGATATAGCCGGGTAATCGGATCAAGTGTTGATACGATAAGTTGTTACTATTGATATTAGTCGGTTATATCCGATATGACCGGATCGTTAAATCAAGTATTGATTTAATGATTTAATGTATAATTATATATTAGATATATTACTTTACATTATCTAATATTGGTTCACTTTAAATGGATTTTCTCACTTGATGTGCATATTGTATATATGATATAGTTTTGTGCACTAGTTTGTATCATGTTTGATGATACATGATAGTTTGTGTGTATGATTAAACCATGGTTGTGTTAATGGTTAGGGTTTTGTTTATTTACTTATTCATTTATTTATTTATTCATTTTGAAAGATAAATAAAATGGTGGCTTATTTTGTTTCTTTCATGAAACTTCATGAAGTGTTGAAAGCTTGACCATTTTGTTTGTTTCCATTAACCTAACCATTCAACCTAACCATGGTTTATTTTCTACACCTAACTATGGTTACCATTATGATAAGTATCATATTATTTCTTATTTTAGAAGGACTTATGATATACTTTTTCTTCTTCTTCTTCTTCATCAACAAGAAGAAAAGCTTGCAACCTTTAATGGCAACTTGAGAAAAAGAGTGAGAAATCCAATTCTAAAGTGAACCCACTTCCTATTTCTTCATCCTCTACCACTTGCCAAGTAGTATAGAGTGTTTTCTTCACAAGTTTCGTGACTTGGTAAAGTTGGAGCTTGATCTTGTGTTGCCTCGACGTAGATCATCTTCGGCATCGAAGTCGACGACCTAGCCCGCCCATTTCTCCGATGAAGCCGACGCTAGAGCCCGGGATCCGATGATCGTAGCGAGGGGACTTCATCACGGAGCTATGGAGGTGGAGGACCGGATCAACAAAGGTTGTATTTGTTAGTTATATGTATGCCCTAGAGGCCATTGCTATACATAGGATGTATATTGTAGTGGATGCTGGGACATATATAGGGAGGACTTTCTTGCTCGACATGATAGTATGCTATCTGGTTACTCTTTACCTTAACGTGTATACTGATTGTCTCTCTGTTATATGTTGGTAAAGCCCTTAGGATGTGTACTTGACTACCTGGACTATGATGCGGATCATACTAGTGGGGACATGGTAGTCCATAAGTACATCCTTCAAGGTCCCTAGTCGTGGGTGTATCGAGACGGGGCATCGATATACCAGGGTAGACTAGCGTATACCTTCTCGACCCATACAGATGGGCGATGGATGATCCCATATCCATTGGTGTTTGACATCAGAGATGATATACGGGTGCTCAGTGGAGACTGGGTACACTGGACGGACTCGCCGAGAACTCCCAGATGGTATTATACCTTACGTCAGATGGCAGTTCTCTGGTGACACTGGTACAGAGTAGTCTGTTGACCCGAGATCGTCATAGAGACTTGTGTGGTTCCCACTGTGCTTTGATTTCCACCTTACCACGTCCAAGAGGGCGTGCAAAACGGTGGTTTTTGGGTACAGTCCCGAATCACATGGAGGCAATGAGCGATAGGAGGGGATTCGTCTCTCCCGGTATAGGGAGTTGATGTTGCGCTGTGTTCGATTGGCTATAACCGGAAATCCCTGGCCAGGGTTGCTGAGATTTACTGGTAAGTGTTACCAGTAGTTTCTCGAACTGTTATAGACCTCATATCGACACGACTTATCGAGCTATTGGGGTCTGACGTTTACCACCTCTAGGCGAGATATGCGACATATCAGACGAACAGACCGAACTGTACGGTAAGTGTTACTGGTTGGATTCACAGGAGTGTGAGCAGGCTTGCTCGTCGATCTTCTGATCGCTCAATACCCGGGTGGCCGTTACGTTTAGCAGACCTCTTGCGGCTTGTGGGTGTTTGATATGATCATCATCTGCTGCCGGCGTATTGACGAGTCTTTAGAGTCCTACACAGAGGTTTCCTGGCTCAAGCGAAACGAAATAGGAGCGCATATGAGATATGTGCGGGACCAAGAATAATGCGTGTATGTGATACCGTATTTCATTCTCGCGATGAATGTGTCGAATGGTTGTATGCGATATAACCTAGTTATTGAATCAAGGATTGATTCGATAAGCCGATACATTGGATATTAGTCGGTTATATGCGATATGACCGGATCGTTAAATCAAGTATTGATTTAATGATTTAATGTATAATTATATATTTGATATATTACTTTGTATTAACTAGTATTGGTTCACTTTAAATGGATTTTCTCACTTGAAGTACACAAGTTGTATATGTGATATACTTTTGTGCACTTGTTTGTATCATGTTTGATGATACATGCTAACTTGAGTTTGTGTAAAGATTAAACCATGGTTGTGTAATGGTTAGGGTTTTGATTTTATTAACTATTTATTTATTTCATTTTGGCTTAAGATAAAAATGGTGGCTTTCTTTGGATTTTGTTGAAGCTTCATGAAGCTTTGAACAAGTCCACCATTTTTGTCTCATGCTTAACCGTAACCATTCATCCTAACCATAGTTCATTCTCTACACCTAATAATGGTTGGTATATGATAAGTATTCATGTTATTTTCTATTTGATATAATACTTATCATATTATCTTCTTCTTCTTCTCCTTCTTCAACATGAAGAAAGCTTGCCTCCATCAATGGCAACTTGAGAAAAAGAGTGAGAAATCCAATTCTAAAGTGAACCAACTTCCTATTTCTTCATCCTCTACCACTTGCCAAGTAGTATAGGGTGTTTTCTTCACAAGTTTCATGGCTTGGTGAAGTTGGAGCTTGATCTTGTGTTGCCTCGACGTAGATTATCTTCGGCATCGAAGTCGACGACCTAGCCCGTCCATTTCTCCGATGAAGCCGACGCTAGAGTCCGGGATCCGATGATCGCAGCGAGGGTACACCGTCACGGAGCTATGGAGGTGGAGGACCGGATCTACAAAGGTTATATTTCCGTTTACCCATTAGTTAAGTTGTTAACTAGCTTCTAGTTTCGCCTAAACTCTAGTCAACGATCCGTATTAGGATTTCTCGGCACTTGTAATTTTTGAAATTGGCATGGTTGATGCCTTGTGAGACCTCATTAGTGTGCCTAGGAACCCTACAGTGGTATCAGAGCCTAGCTAGAGCCTTAGGCGATGCGTTAACGAAGTTAAAACCCCGATCGAACCCAAACACGACGAAATACACCCCTCTCTGGTCCATTTTTAAAATATGGGATTTTTCCAAATTAAAAATACCTGAAAAATTCAGCAGGGAAAGCTAAGAATTCTGGTGAAAAACAAGACCCCAATTCCTCAATTTGGCCGCGGAACCGCGGCATTGACCCACCATTAGCGGCGGTTCCGCGGCAATATAATGGCATTAGGGACAGTTCTTTGCACAGTAATTCCTTTCTCTGTGTTTACTGTTTTATGGGTATTTTTAATCCGACACAAGTGTTGTGCATTCTGGGGTTTGTTTTGTAATCGTTGATTCGATCGGGAATTTTAAATTCGTTATTGTTTTTCCAGGTAAATTTTTGAACATGTTAAAAAGTTTGACCGGATATAAATACCCACTTTTTCCCCTGTCGGAAAATTTCCAAGTGTTGGATTTTTCCGTGGTTTAAAGACGTTCTAAGTAGTGCAAGTAACGCAATGGACCCTCTAGAAGACAACAAACCTTAACTCGATTATGTGACCGTCTTGAACTGCCCTTTGAACCTTAGGGTTTGGGGCAGTACGGCGTGCCACATGTGAGGCATTGGCTTAACCCTTCTACGGCTGGACCGTTGGTACTGAGGCATGAAGTGAATGTTTTTAAACTTGTTTCATGTGTTGAGTTGTTTTGGGAAAACTTGGGTGTTTGATTGTTCGATCGGAAAGTTTAACATTTTCTATTTATCCGGAATGTGATACAATATTTGGAATCCACAAGTAGTTATGAGATAACTGAATGAATGTTATAAATATAGCACTTTAGTCTCACTTGATCGGTTGCCACGGAATTTTGATGCGATCAAAAGTCCGTCGCAATCACGTAGCGTATGCGGATACTCGCCGGTAAACTTAATAGACAGCCACGCCCCATAGCCCCGACCAAGTGACTGTAAGAGAACCCCGTCGCCGAAAGCATCCGTTCGGGTGCTCGCGGTAGCGGTGTTCCGCCTTAGTGCACTTCGTCGACGGCGTCGGGGGTGCGGCCGCCTACTGAAGTTTGCGACGAGCATTCGATCAGGATGTCGGGAATCTTGTTGAATTGCCCGACTTGATATTGAAAAGAGTTTTCGATAATGAGACTAAAATGCGGGGTTTATAATTGTTAGGCATGTGATGTCTAAGTAATTCATTTGATTAGGCATGCGATGTCTAAAGAGATTGCGGATTCCAACTGTTGTAGTTTTACATTTTCTTTTCTGTGACCGTAAGTGTAATATGTGATATCGCCGGTTTCGTTGCTATATGTCAATGACAATTAGGATACGCATGTTTACTTACGTTGATATCATGTGATGTTATGTGTTGCTGGATATGTTATATTAGATCGTCGTGTTTGAATAGCCAGGGGTTTTTATGTGAGACGAGTGTTTTTCATTTTCATTCATGTAAAAACCTTGTATGTAATATTCTTTTATTGGGGCACTTCCAGGTTGCGGTAGATGTCACCTTTGTATATTATTTACTTTTCCGCATTAGAATAGACCCAAGGAGGGGAGCACAAGTAACCGGGTTCTAGGGTGCAGTGGGAGACCATCTCGAGGAGTCGAGTCCGGGTCTCCTAACCCTAGAATTGGTAGGGTTGCTTGCCGCTCTCGTAGGGGTCTAGGGGTGTGGGATTGGCTATTCATCGTGACCGTGGAATCCGTGTTTTATACTGGCTCGTATTGAAAACACGGATGTCCTAGTATATCCAATATTTCATATGATATTTTCTGCTGCGATATCTGTGATGTGATCATGTGATGTTCTGTGATAAATACTGTATATAGTATATATGATATATTGTATAGGCGTTACTTATGTTTTACACCCGCGTTAGCCCTGCCCCGCTCTGTCGTTAGTTACCTAACCTAACGGTGCACGAGGGGACATCGAGGCGAATGCGGATGGCATAAGTGTACGTCGTATTTATCTGTGATGTTTAGGTACTTAAATGATGGGACTTCATTAATATGATTAATGAAATAAAAAGAAACCTAAGATGTTGTGGAATCGAATTTCTAAATAAAATAGGTAGCTACAGTTCTTGCTTTGCACAGCGGTATATATGATATATCCTGCACCTTATTCGATAAGGAAAGGACCGAGATCCCTTCACCGGGAGTGACTCCTTTAGCAATAACTTGCAGATGCTACACACTCGGTTTGTCTTTTGATTGATTTTAAGAGTTTTTGCTTTGCACAGTGATACATATGATATATCCCGCACCTCATTCGACGAGGAAAGGGCCTACGATCCCTTCGCCGGGAGTGACCCCTTTAGCAAAACTAGAAAAGCCTCAAAAACACTCCATTTCAAAATTTATTTGATTCTACAACAATATTAAGTTCATTACGCAATAGGTTTTCAGAAAAACCTGTCGTAGCCCTCCGTCATTTCAGATAAGTACTAGTTAGTATTCGTGCTACGTTTGTTGACTATGTTAAGGCGTAGTGTGCGGTAGCTAATTAGTGCTTATCTGCATAAGCATATGATGTGATTGGATTAGGGTAGTCGTGCGACTTTGTTGACTATGTTAAGGGTCGTGCGGGTGGGTTTAATTCAATCGGGAAATGACGGGTTGAACTTGACTAGCACTTATGATTTGTTGACTATGTTAAGGTCATATAGCTGCTCGGGGCAAAATATTATCGGGAATTTCAAGTGTTGAAATTTGCAATGAGATTGCATACCTTCTATGAGATAGTTGGATCCCGATACCCGCTGCGAGTAATTGTTACTCCTGGGAGAGTTTTACACATTACAATTAGCCGATCAAATAGGTGTCTAGAAAGGTGTCAACGGGGTTACGCCTCTGGGAAAACGAGGTTTACATTAATTAGGTTCGTGCGAAAGCACGGGGGACCTCCCTCAAAGTACCGACACTGGCCTGGCTGAAAGATTGGCGAACTTGTAGTGTGTAATTAATCCCGGCTAGTCTTTCCTTTTAGGGTTTGAAGGAAGATTTGATAAAAACAGTGGGAGCCATCCTGATTAGATAAAATAATAACCAATCTGATCTTGCAAGAGCATACGCTGAGTGTTTTCTTCTCTCTCTCTCCTGGTAGCGACCATTTCACGTCTTAATCAAGATAATAATACGGATATTGACCGAACCCGCTTGTTATACAGAGCTGGGGAACGTTGGTCCCGCTCCAACTTATAATTGTTATAAGACAGAGCAGGAAATTGGGGATTACCAGAATTCCCGTGCCGCACAAACGAAGAAAGTGCATAATGATGCATCATCTTCGGGTGTGTTCGTTACAAAGAACTGTTTCTCTGTATCCTCTACGTCCTTGGTATTTGATACCGGATCAGGATCCCAGATATGTAATCTGTTACATAGGGCTACAGATAGGTAGAGAACTGAGAACGGGTGATAAGTTTCATGAGGCAGAAAACGGGGCAAGTGTTGCAGCCAAGTCTGTTGGTCTCTGTCACCCTGTATTAAAAATACATTGATTCTGAACGAATGTTATTAGATACAGAACTTGCTATACAAAATCATATCAGTCTCTTTATAAGTAAAGAAATGATAAAATTTTGTATTGTTGGATAATGTTTTGAACATTTCCTATATCAAAAGTTAATCGGTTCAGGCACGTTATCTAAAAGCATTGATGTTCTAAATCAAACTACAGTTTTTAGTATACAGAACACACACAAGAGGAAGAGTTCAGAACTGAACGAATCCTTCTTGAGGTATTGTAGACAAGGTCATATCAATGCGACCCGACTGGCTGAAGTTACATTTAGATGCATATTTAAATCTGTTTGAATTTACATCTTATGAAACTTGCCAGTCATGTCACAGAGATGAGATGACCATAGCTCTGTTTACTGGAAATAGAGAAAGAGTTAGTGAACTCTTGGGAATGATACATGTTGATGTATAAAGGTCCCCTGTCTACACATGCTAGGACCGGTTCTTTGTACTTCATTACGTTTTCTGATAATCTCTCAAGATTCAGACATATGTTCCTGTTGAAACACAAGTTCGAACCTTTTGAGATATTCACAGAATATAAGTTAGAAGTAGAGAACCAAAATACGGGTATAAGTATTATGTCCTATGATAAGATCAGGGAGGAGAATACTTGAGCACGGAATTCCTGGACTATTCTAAAGGAGAATGAGATTCTCTCTCAGCATTACTCCTCCGTATACACCATAGCATGATGGTATATTGGGACGGAGCAATCACACCCTATATAATATGGTGCGCTCTATGATGAGTACTACTGAGTTTCCTATTTCCTTTTGGGAGTTATGCACTTATGAAGTTGCATACCTATTGAATAGGGTTCCGATCAAATCTGTTGCCTACCACTTCATATGTGATATAGAAAGGGAAGAGCCCATATCTTAAGTTAGTTAAGATTTGGGGTTGTCCGGCCTATGTCTAAAAGCAAAATCCGGACAAGCTCGAGGCAAGGTCAGTTATGTAGAACTGGAAATGTTCCAGCTATACAAACTGCAGCTGATGATTTGAAAGAACCAAAGGATTCAATAGTTACCAACGAACCTCAGCCTCTCCGCCGATCTAGTAGGGTTCCTCACCCACCTGAGAGATACTTCGGTTTCTCTATGACAGTGGGAGCGAGGATTGCATCATGAGATGATGACCCAACGAGTTTCGAGCTGGCCATCAGGAGTAAGACTCTATAAGAATGGCTGGATGCTTAGCGATCTGAGATGGAATCCTTATACACCAATAAAGTATGGAGTTTGGTTGCTATATCTGAAGGGTTAAATCCCCATCAGGAGCAAGTATATCTTGAGAAGATTACTTGGTGTAGATGGAAAAGTTGAGACTTTCAAAGCTAAACTTGTTAAAGGTTTTCGTCATCGACCAGGCGTGGATAATGATGAAACCTTTTCCAGTGCCTTGCTTAAGTCCATCCGGATCCTACTTGCCACGGCTACATACCATGACTACGATATCTGGCAGTTGGGTGTCATGACTGCTTTTCTAAAATGATGTTTTAGAAGAGAACGTCTGTAAGTACACAGCCAGAGGGCTTCATAGACAGTGGGAGCAGCGGAAACGTGTACAAGATGCTTTATAAGATAAAGCAGGCATCGCGGAGTTGGAACGTCTGTTTTGATGAAGTAGTCAAAGAGTTTGACATCATCAGAATGGTAGATGAACCTTGTATAAACAAAAAGGTAGTAGGGAGTATGGTGACGATCCTCGTAGAGTACGTGGATAACATACTCTTGATAGGGAAGGAGTTTCCTATGCTACGCTCGATCAATCTCCGCTTATCACAATGATTCTCCATATAGGATCAAAGTGATACCTCCTAAATCCTGGATTTTGGATCTATGAGATAGATCTAATTGGATGTTAGGAGACTCACTAGTTGTAGTGAGATGGTATCAGTTGATCCTTGGGAGAATCACTGGAAAGGTTCCAGGGTGATAAGGACGACTGAATGTCAGTCACAGGCAATGTCTTTACCCTTAGTAAAGGGACGGTATGTTGGAAGAGTTCCAAGCTAGATACCGAGACATACTAGACGATAAAGGCAGGATACATCGCTACTTAAGATGTTACCAAAGAGGCTGTTTGGGTGTATATTGGTTCATGAGATGAACTACATTCCTACCATTGTGAGACAATGGAGTTGTGGCTTATGCCAAGGAACGCCGGTCCCATCAGTGATCCAGACATATTCTAAGACAGTATCACCTGATCAAGGAGATGGTTGATCTCTAAGGGATCGAGGTTAGGAGAGTAGACTCAGAGGACAACACGGTGGATCCACTCACGAAGGCCTTTTCCCAGAGAAAGACTTTTAAGGGATGGTTGAGTATGAGATACTACAACCACTGCTATCAGATGGCCCTAGTGCAAGTGGGAGATTGTTAGTTATATGTATGCCCTAGAGGCCATTGCTATACATAGGATGTATATTGTAGTGGATGCTGGGACATATATAGGGAGGACTTTCTTGCTCGACATGATAGTATGCTATCTGGTTACTCTTTACCTTAACGTGTATACTGATTGTCTCTCTGTTACATGTTGGTAAAGCCCTTAGGATGTGTACTTGACTACCTGGACTATGATGCGGATCATACTAGTGGGGACATGGTAGTCCATAAGTACATCCTTCAAGGTCCCTAGTCGTAGGTGTATCGAGACGGGGCATCAATATACCAGAGTAGACTAGCGTATACCTTCTCGACCCATACAGATGGGCGATGGATGATCCCATATCCATTGGTGTTTGACATCAGAGATGATATACGGGTGCTCAGTGGAGACTGGGTACACTGGACGGACTCGCCGAGAACTCCCAGATGGTATTATACCTTACGTCAGATGGCAGTTCTCTGGTGACACTGGTACAGAGTAGTCTGTTGACCCGAGATCGTCATAGAGACTTGTGTGGTTCCCACTGTGCTTTGATTTCCACCTTACCACGTCCAAGAGGGCGTGCAAAACGGTGGTTTTTGGGTACAGTCCCGAATCACATGGAGGCAATGAGCGATAGGAGGGGATTCGTCTCTCCCGGTATAGGGAGTTGATGTTGCGCTGTGTTCGATTGGCTATAACCGGAAATCCCTGGCCAGGGTTGCTGAGATTTACTGGTAAGTGTTACCAGTAGTTTCTCGAACTGTTATAGACCTCATATCGACACGACTTATCGAGCTATTGGGGTCTGACGTTTACCACCTCTAGGCGAGATATGCGACATATCAGACGAACAGACCGAACTGTACGGTAAGTGTTACTGGTTGGATTCACAGGAGTGTGAGCAGGCTTGCTCGTCGATCTTCTGATCGCTCAATACCCGGGTGGCCGTTACGTTTAGCAGACCTCTTGCGGCTTGTGGGTGTTTGATATGATCATCATCTGCTGCCGGCGTATTGACGAGTCTTTAGAGTCCTACACAGAGGTTTCCTGGCTCAAGCGAAACGAAATAGGAGCGCATATGAGATATGTGCGGGACCAAGAATAATGCGTGTATGTGATACCGTATTTCATTCTCGCGATGAATGTGTCGAATGGTTGTATGCGATATAACCTAGTTATTGAATCAAGGATTGATTCGATAAGCCGATACATTGGATATTAGTCGGTTATATGCGATATGACCCGATCGTTAAATCAAGTATTGATTTAATGATTTAATGTATAATTATATATTTGATATATTACTTTGCATTAACTAGTATTGGTTCACTTTAAATGGATTTTCTCACTTGAAGTACACAAGTTGTATATGTGATATACTTTTGTGCACTTGTTTGTATCATGTTTGATGATACATGCTAACTTGAGTTTGTGTAAAGATTAAACCATGGTTGTGTAATGGTTAGGGTTTTGATTTTATTAACTATTTATTTATTTCATTTTGGCTTAAGATAAAAATGATGGCTTTCTTTGGATTTTGTTGAAGCTTCATGAAGCATTGAACAAGTCCACCATTTTTGTCTCATGCTTAACCCTAACCATTCATCCTAACCATAGTTCATTCTCTACACCTAATCATGGTTGGTATATGATAAGTATTCATGTTATTTTCTATTTGATATAATACTTTGTAAGTCCACGTTGCCGACCCCGGTACTTACGGGGAGGCGGAAAACGGAATAAAAAGCAAATTTTTATCAACTTAGGCAACATGGACTAGACAAAGAAGGATCTTTGCTAAACAAAAACAAGCTAAAGCTAACTAGAAACTAGCTAAGTGTTGGAAGGGTTATACCTTGGGCTTTATGTCCTTCTCTCCTTGCTCCTTGGAGTAGTGGAAAGAGGTCACCTTTGTTGTCTTCTCACGTCGAAGAAAGATCCACCCGAAAGCCTCAACCTTTGGCTTCAACTCCAAGCTAGAAGTAACTAGGGTGTAAGAAGTGCTAATCCTTGAACCCTAGATGAGAGTAAAGATTATCAAGAAGGGGTTTTTCTCAAGCTCAAGTGTTTCTCAACACATGAGAGGAGAGAGCTTGAGGGAGAGGAAGAACAAGAGAGAGAAAGTGAATGATAGAATGAGAATAAAATAAACCATTCTCACATATATGTGTGTATTATTGTAATTAGATAATTAGCTAGATAATTGTCATGGTTAATCAAGACATGACCATTATCATTTCATTTTTAATGCAAATTGCAAGGATCAAAGAGCATCTTCCAAATGAAATGATGATGGTCAAAGTGTCAACCAAGGTCAACAAGTCAAGGAGGTCAAATGGTCAACAACCATAACCATGCACAATTATTTAAACTAATATCAATTAACCATAATACACACATAAGCATTAGGGTTAATAAAATGACAATAGTCATTAACCCTAATCAAAGTCCTCTCCCTCTGTCTCAAGCAACTGTGCATACGCACCCGTATTCGTGATCCGAGGAACACGAATACAAAGAGAAAAAGCCAATCCCAAATCATATACTAGGATCCGGCTTAAACCAAAGCCCGCTAGTATAAGCTATCCGGACAGCAAACGTGCACAAGTGCAGGGATGTGAACGAACCCTGTCGCAAAACCATACGACCTCTACTCATTTTGCCTAAAGGAGAATAGCTCTCTGTGTGGGACTCTAAAGACTCGACACTACGCTGGCAGTGGGTTTAACCACAGACCGCAAGCGGCACTAGCTGTACGTAACAGTCCCCAGGTAGATGTCGATAAAAAGACTGACGAGGTGAACCCCATCTGAACTCCTACTGAGCCTGTATGTGACAGTCTCCGTACAGTCCGGTCTGTTCATCTGATACATCGCATGGCGGGCCTAGGGGGCGGTGAACGTCAGTCCCCTAATAGCGATACAAGTCATGTCGGAGTGTAGCCCAGAACACCCTGAGATAACACTGGAAGCCTACCAGTATATCTCGCTCGCCCTGGCCAGGGACTACTCGTGTAATGGCTCTCCTGGACACAGCGCGATGTCAACCCCCAATACCGGGAGAGACGAATCCTGTCTAACCGTCACTGCCTCCAAGTGCTTCGGGACTGCACCCAAAAACTACCTGTTTGCACGACTCCTTTGAGCCGTGGTAGGGTAGTAATCAAAGTGCAGTGGGAACACACTCGAGGCGAAGTGACAGTGTCAAGTCAGCGGACTAAGCTGTACTCATGTCACCTGGGAACTGATAACTGATGATAGGTATAATACCAACCAACAGTTCCCGATGAGTCCTGTACAGTGTACTCGTAACCTAACGAGCACCCGCATACTATCTCAAGTACGACGTACTGACGGCTGTGGGACAGACCGTCTCCCACACTGGGATGAGAAGCGCATACGCTGGTCTACTCCGGAGTATCGATGCCCTGTCTCGATAGTCCAACGACTAGGGACCTGTATAAGGATGTGCTTATAGATCACCCAGCTCCCACGAGTGTGAGCGCCATCACAACGCTGGTAATCAAGCAAAGATCCTAAGGGCTCTACTAATATGTATATCAGCGATATTCTAAAAGAAACACATGCACATATTAAAGCAGAGACAAACCAAGTAGCATACTACCATTTCGAGCAAGATTGTATATACAACTGTGAATATCCCAAGCTTCCATCAAGTAATATACAAACTAGTATGATACAGTAATGGCCTCTAGGGCATATACACTAACAATCTCCCACTTGCACTAAGGCCATGTACTGGCGCATCGAAGACCTATCATCTCAATCAGCCGCTCGAACTGAGTCTGGGGCAAGGCCTTGGTGAATGGATCTGCTGTGTTATCTTCTGAAGCAACCCTCCAAACCTCGATCTCCTGGCGATCCACAATCTCCCTGATCAGGTGATACCGCCTTAAGATGTGTCTGGATTTCTGATGGGACCTGGGTTCCTTCGCTAAAGCTATAGCCCCGTTGTTGTCGCAATACAGAGGTATTGGGTCAACAATGGACGGAACCACCTGAAGTTCTCTCAAGAACTTCCTCATCCAGACAGCTTCTTTTGCGGCATTAGATGCAGCGATGTATTCCGCTTCCATAGTCGAGTCAGCAACGGTTTCATGTTTGGAGCTCTTCCAACACACCGCCCCTCCATTGAGGGTAAAGACAAAACCCGACATGGACATGGAATCATCGTTGTCACTCTAGAAGCTAGAGTCAGCAAAGGCCTCAATCTGGAGGTCTTTTCCGCCATACACCAAGAACATCTCCTTAGTCCTTCTCAGGTACTTGAGAATGTTCTTTACCGCTATCCAATGTTTCTCCCCAGGGTTTGACTGATACCTGCTTACCACACTCAGTGCATAAGCCACATCCGGTCTGGTACACAACTCGCATACATTATAGAGCCTACCGCAGAAGCGTAGGGTATAATAGACATGCGATCCCTCTCCAAATCAGTCTTGGGAGACATCTCTTTGGAGAGGGTGATCCCGTGACAAGCCGATAGATTACCGCGCTTGGAATCTTCCATACTGAATCTCTTCAGTATGGCGTCGATGTACCTGGACTGCGAAAGTCCTAATATCCTCTTGGATCTGTCATAGTAGATCCGGATACCCAGAATGTATGAGGCATCACCCAGGTCTTTCATGGAGAACCTGTGTGACAAGAACCCCTTGACAGATTGTAGCATAGGAATGTCATTTCCTATTAAGAGAATGTCATCCACGTATAAAACGAGGAATACTACAGTTCTCGCTACAAATCTACAATAGATGCATGGTTCATCTGGATTTTTGATAAAGCCAAATTCCTTGACCGTCTCATCAAAACAGATGTTCCAACTCCGCGATGCCTGCTTTAGTCCATAAATGGACTTAAGCAACTTGCACACCTTTCCGCTGCTCCCACGCTGAATGAAACCCTCTGGCTGGTCCATATAGACACACTCCTCTAAATGTCCATTTAGAAAAGCTGTCTTTACGTCCATCTGCCAAATCTCATAATCGTGGAAGGCAGCAATGGCAAGAAGGATCCGAATGGATTTCAGCATAGCTACTAGAGAAAAGGTTTCGTCATAGTCCAAACCAGGTCTTTGACGAAAACCCTTTGCAACCAGTCTAGCTTTATAGGTCTCAACCTGTCCATCTACACCAATCTTCCTTTTGAAGATCCACTTGCATCCTATGGGTTTTACCCCATCTGGAGCAATGTCCAATGTCCATACTTTGTTGGTGTACATGGACTCCATTTCGGTCCGCATTGCATCCAGCCATTTTACCGAGTCGACGCTCTGAATGGCTTGCTGGAAGCTAGTAGGCTCATCAAAGTCTATGATGCAATCCTCTCTATCCCCGTCAATGAGAAAACCGTAGTATCTCTCGGGCGGATGAGACTGCCTACTACTCCTGCGGAGTGGCGTGGGAATGTCCTGATCTTTCGAACCCTCTGGTTCTACTAAGCTTTCAGTAATAGCTCGTGGTTCTGGAATTTCTTCCAGTTCTATTGCGCTCCCACTTAATTCTTTTTCTATGAACTGGTGTTCTAGAAAGTGGGCATGGCGAGAAACAAACACCTTTTGTTCCTCTTCGCAATAGAAGAAATATCCCTTGGAGTTCTTTGGATATCCCACAAACTTGCACTGTACTGAGCGTGCCTCGAGCTTGTCCGCATGCTGCTTTTTTACAAAAGCTGGACATCCCCATGTCTTAATGTGATTAAGATAGGGTCTCTTCCCACACCACATCTGATATGGTGTAGTAGGCACAGTCTTAGTTGGAACTCGGTTCAAAAGGTATGCAGCTGATTCTAGCGCATATCCCCAGAACGATCGCGGCAACTCAGCATTACTCATCATGGACCGTACCATATCCAATAGGGTTCGGTTCCGTCTCTCCGATACACCGTTATGTTGCGCAGTGTATGGAGGAGTAAGCTGAGAGAGAATTCCATTCTCTTTTAAGTAACCCAGGAACTCGGCACTCAAGTATTCACCACCTCGATTAGATCTCAGTGCCTTGATACTTTTGCCTGTTTGTATTTCTACTTCATTCTTATATTCCTGGAATTTTTCAAAAGCCTCGGATTTATGTTTCATTAAGAAGACATAACCGTACCTTGAAAAGTCATCCGTAAAAGTAATGAAGTAAGAATAACCGCTTCGCGCATGTGTAGACATTGGACCGCACACGTCGCTGTGTACGAGTCCCAAGAGCTCGCTTGCTCTTACTCCGTGTCCAGTGAACGGAGTCTTTGTCATCTTTCCTTTGAGACAGGATTGACAAGTTGCATACGATTGATATTCGAACAGATCCAAATATCCTTCTGTATGTAACTTAGTCAACCTTCTCTCATTGATGTGACCCAGTCTACAATGCCATAAGAAAGTTTTATTGATTTCTGGAAACTTTCTTTTGTGTGTATTCTGGACATTGAAAATCTGTGGTTGGTTTAATACGTATATACCGTTGTTCAATGTACCTGATCCAATCAAAACTTGATTAAGGTGAATGTTCACTACATTACTTACAAATGCAAATTCATAACCTTCTTTAGATAATAAAGATACAGAAATGATATTACAGGTTGCATTTGGTACATAATAACAACTACGCAAAACCAAAAAATGTCCATCCGACAATCCCAGGTGATAGTCCCCCACGGCCTCAACATCCATGCTAGCACCGTTTGCAACTCTGAGGGTCATGTCACCTGCCTTCAAAACTCTACGCTTTCTCAACGCCTGCAAAGAATTACAGATATGAGATCCTGATCCGGTATCCAATACCCAGGATGTAGAGTTTATTGATAGACAGTTTTCAATAACATACACACCTGAAGCTGAAGCTGCAACTCGCTTCAAATCCTGTGTTCTGGCCTTCCAAGCCTTGCAATCCTGTTTCCAGTGACCACTTTTGTGACAATAGAAGCATTCTTCCTTCCCCACCAGCTTTCCCGCTATCTTTGTTGCTTTTCCTTTTCCCTTCATATCCACTTTACTGACACCGCCTCTTGGTTTGGCGGGGGCTTTCTTCTTCTTGCCCTTGGCTTTCGCCCTGGACCTAGAAGAGGAAGATCCTCCTACAAGCAAAGTGGATGTCTCCCTACCCTTCTGTAGGGTGCCCTCAGCACTCCTCAACATGTTCAGAAGTTCGGAAAGTTCAACCTCCTTTCCTTGCATGTTGAAGTTAAGAATAAACTGGGCGTAGGTGGAAGGAAAGGACTGGAGAATCAAATCAGTATAGAGTTCATTCTCCAACGTGGTCCCAAGGTCCGCGAGCTCCTCTATGTAGCCAATCATCTTAAGCACGTGTTCCGCTACCGATGATCCGACGGCCAACCTTGCCGAAAACAACTTCTTCGACACTTCGTATCTTGCGATACGAGACTACTCTCCATACAGTTCTTTTGTATGAAGAAATATGGACTCAAGGTCCATATTCTCGTGCCTCCTCTGATGTTCGTTGTCCATCGAGGCAAGTACGAGGCATTTGGCCTTCGCGCAATCTATCTCCCATGTCTTACGGATTTCCTTATCCGCGACGCTGGAGGTGGGACCTGGGACAGAGGGAGCTTTGGTGGCAAGGATATACCCCAACTTGTCGTAAGTGATTGCCATCTTCATATTCCTGAGCCAATCTTTGTAGTTTGGCCCTGTCAATATGTTTTTATCTAGTAATAACTTAAGTCCGGTCATGTTGAATGGTCGCTGCAATTAGGAGAGAGAAAAGAAACACTTTAGCATGATGCTCTTGCAAGTTTAGAGTGGTTTTTAGTTTGTCTAAACTGGATGGCTCCCACTGTCTCTCGAATCCCTTCTCAAACCGTAAAGAAAGGATTAGTCAGGATCAATCTCACCGTACAATACTTGCTTAACCGTTCAGCCAGGCCAGTGTCGGTACTTCGAGGGAGGTTTTCCAACGCTTTCGCGAAGTTCCTTAATTAAGTAACCTCTTTTCCCTGTGGGCGTTGCCCCGTTAACACCTTTCTAGACACCTACTAAGTTTATAGCATTGATCGTTAAGTGAGAGTTTTCCCGAGGAGTAGCATATACTCACAGTAGGATCGGGATCCAAATATCATCGCGTGATAAAACCGATGGAATCCTACCAGAATTATCACACTCCAAATGGTATGCAGCGCTAGCAAGTTTCAGTACTTATGAAACCCCCGATGTGGATTTTTGCCCCATGCTCTTATGACCTTGACTTTGGCCAAAATATCATAAGTCACATGTCAAGTTCTACCCTTCATTCTCCTGGTTAATTTGGACCCACCCGTACCTACCCTTGACTTTGGCCAAAATGGCAGCATGACTGTCCCAAACCAACGCATCTATCTATGCTGCACATGAATACCCAATAGCTACCAATCACTATGCCTTGACTTTGGCCAAAATACATAGCTTGAATACTTTTTGACCATTCATGTGGAATGACGGAGGGCTACGAATGGTTGTGGCGAAACCGTGAACGTAGTGAACTTGATATAATCGATGGAACGAGATAGCTTTTAAAAGGAGTGGTTCAAGCTCCACGTTTAAAAGTTTAGTTTTGAAAAGAACCGAGTGGTTTTCAAAGTGTTCCAATCGACTTTTACTTGGTTTATTTTCTTGCATTAGTTCTTTTAATGCGTCCCATCATTTAATCCTACCATTGCAGAAAACAACCAAAATATGACGTACGCTTATGCCATTCGCATTCGCCACGGGGCCCCGTCATCACCCGTTAGGTTACTTAACTAACGACAGAGCGGGGGCTGGGCTAGCGCGGCTGTAAAACATAAGCAACGCCTAAATAGTTATCATATATAAATATAAAGCAATGATAGACATTACAGATCACAGATGAATACATTGGATATACTAGGAATCCGCAATCCGTTCGAGCCTGCAACGAAAAGCGGATTACACGGTCGCGGTGAATAGCCAATACCCCACCCAAGACCCCTACGGGTGCGGCAAACTACCCGCCAAGTACCCGAAGCGAAGCAACCTCCCTCAACACCGTGAGTAGGCCACTCGGCACTTCGAGATACCCGGTAGTTTGTACACCCCCTCCATGGGTCTATCCTAGGAGCAAAAACAGTAAAAAGAATTATATAATGACGGCTACAACCCCGACCCGGTTGTGCGGCCAAACAAATAATAATATTACATCAATTTACATATTACAATGAATGAAAGAAAAAGAAACACTCATCTCACATCCACCCCGGCTATTCACCCGCGACAATCCAAACCATTCATATACACATACCATCATCAAACACAGATCACAGATATGTATAACCCCGACTAATCGACATATAGCGATTAGCCGACGTTCAATACATGTAAACATCACAGATATAACCCTTATAGTCAAAGTGCAGTGAAGTTCGATAAAAATACGGATTTATAGGCCCCCAAAAACAAATTTCTATTCTGGAAAACCTGGGCACATATAAACCATCTTAAAAATCCTAAAACCAAGCCAGAAATACACTGCACCAAACTCGACCCAGTGAAGAGCCAAGACGGCCGCGGTTGCGCGGCAATAGCTTCCTATTGCCGCGGAACCGCGGCTCTTTGGTCGAATCACTGGATCGTGTTTGGTGGCTTTCTTCACAAAACCCTGAGATGATTTTTGGAGTATAATATATTTTGTTTTGAACAGAAAAAAATTTAATAGAAACTTAGGGCTTTGAAAACTCGGTTTTTTCGATTTTTCCGATTCGAACTTCCATACACTTTACTACCTAGCTAGTTTATGTTTAGTTAGGCTCTGATACCACTGTAAGTCCACGTTGCCCACCCCGGTACTTACGGGGAGGCGAAAAACGGAATAAAAAACAAATTTTTATCAACTTAGGCAACATGGACTAGACAAAGAAGGATCTTTGCTAAACAAAAACAAGCTAAAGCTAACTAGAACTAGCTAAGTGTTGGAAGGGTTATACCTAGGGCTTTATGTCCTTCTCTCCTTGCTCCTTGGAGTAGTGGAAAGAGGTCACCTTTGTTGTCTTCTCACGTCGAAGAAAGATCCACCCGAAAGCCTCAACCTTTGGCTTCAACTCCAAGCTAGAAGTAACTAGGGTGCAAGAAGTGCTAATCCTTGAATCCTAGATGAGACTAAAGATTATCAAGAAGGGGTTTTTCTCAAGCTCAAGTGTTTCTCAACACATGAGAGGGGAGAGCTTGAGGGAGAGGAAGAACAAGAGAGAGAAAGTGAATGATAGAATGAGAATAAAATAAACCATTCTCACATATATGTGTGTATTATTGTAATTAGATAATTAGCTAGATAATTGTCATGGTTAATCAAGACATGACCATTATCATTTCATTTTTAATGCAAATTGCAAGGATCAAAGAGCATCTTCCAAATGAAATGATGATGGTCAAAGTGTCAACCAAGGTCAACAAGTCAAGGAAGTCAAATGGTCAACAACCATAACCATGCACAATTATTTAAACTAATATCAATTAACCATAATACACACATAAGCATTAGGGTTAATAAAATGACAATAGTCATTAACCCTAATCAAAGTCCTCTCCCTCTGTCTTAAGCAACTGTGCATACGCACCCGTATTCGTGATCCGAGGAACACGAATACAAAGAGAAAAAGCCAATCCCAAATCATATACTAGGATCCGGCTTAAACCAAAGCCCGCTAGTATAAGCTGTCCGGACAGCAAACGTGCACAAGTGCACGGATGTGAACGAACCCTGTCGCAAAACCATGCGACCTCTACTCATTTTGCCTAAAGGCGAATAGCTCTCTGTGTGGGACTCTAAAGACTCGACACTACGCTGGCAGTGGGTTTAACCACAGACCGCAAGCGGCACTAGCTGTACGTAACGGTCCCCAGGTAGATGTCGATAAGAAGACTGACGAGGTGAACCCCATCTGAACTCCTACTGAGCCCGTATGTGACAGTCTCCGTACAGTCCGGTCTGTTCGTCTGATACATCGCATGGCGGGCCTAGGGGGCTGTGAACATCGGTTTCCTAATAGCGGTACAAGTCGTGTCGGAGTGTAGCCCAGAACACCCTGAGATAATACTGGAAGCCTACCAGTATATCTCGGTCGCCCTGGCCAGGGACTACTCGTGTAATGGCTCTCCTGGACACAGCGCGATGTCAACCCCCAATACCGGGAGAGACGAATCCTGTCTAACCGTCACTGCCTCCAAGTGCTTCGGGACTGCACCCAAAAACTACCTGTTTGCACGACTCCTTTGAGCCGTGGTAGGGTAGTAATCAAAGTGCAGTGGGAACACACTCGAGGCGAAGTGACAGTGTCAAGTCAGCGGACTAAGCTGTACTCATGTCACCTGAGAACTGATAACTCACGATAGGTATAATACCAACCAACAGTTCCCGACGAGTCCTGTCCAGTGTACTCGTAACCTAACGAGCACCCGCATACTATCTCAAGTACGACGTACTGACGGCTGTGGGACAGACCGTCTCCCACACTGGGATGAGAAGCGCATACGCTAGTCTACTCCGGAGTATCGATGCCCTGTCTCGATAGTCCAACGACTAGGGACCTGTATAAGGATGTGCTTATAGATCACCCAGCTCCCACGAGTGTGAGCGCCATCACAACGCTGGTAATCAAGCAAAGATCCTAAGGGCTCTACTCATATGTATATCAGTGATTTGCTAAAAGAAACACATGCACATATTAAAGCAGTGACAAACCAAGTAGCATACTACCATTTCGAGCAAGATTGTATATACAACTGTGAATATCCCAAGCTTACATCAAGTAATATACAAACTAGTATGATACAGTAATGGCCTCTAGGGCATATACACTAACATACTTATCATATTATCTTCTTCTTCTTCTCCTTCTTCAACATGAAGAAAGCTTGCCTCCATCAATGGCAACTTGAGAAAAAGAGTGAGAAATCCAATTCTAAAGTGAACCCACTTCCTATTCTTCATCCTCTACCACTTGCCAAGTAGTATAGGGTGTTTTCTTCACAAGTTTCATGGCTTGGTGAAGTTGGAGCTTGATCTTGTGTTGCCTTGACGTAGATCATGTTCGGCATCGAAGTCGACGACCTAGCCCGCCCATTTCTCCGATGAAGCCGACGCTAGAGTCCGGGATCCGATGATCGCAGCGAGGGTACACCATCACAGAGCTATGGAGGTGGAGGACCGGATCTACAAAGGTTGTATTTCCGTTTACCCTTTAGTTAAGTTGTTAACTAGCTTCTAGTTTCGCCTAAACTCTAGTCAACGATTCGTATTAGGGTTTCTCGGCACTTGTAATTTTTGAAATTGGCATGGTTGATGCCTTGTGAGACCTCATTAGTGTGCCTAGGAACCCTACAGTATTTTCCGTTTACTCATAGTTAAGTTGTTAATTAGTTATCGTTTTCGCCTAAAATCTAGTTAACGATCCGTCTTAGGGTTTCTCGGCACTTGTAAAATTTGAAATTGGCATGGTTGATGCCTTGTGAGACCTCATTAGTGTGCCTAGGAACCCTACATTGATCTCCAGTCTCGTCGTCCAGGTGGCACCACGTCGACGGATCTTTAAACGGGCTCCCGCCTCTTAACCGAGGCAACTCGATCGTCAAGTTTGCTAAAAGAGACGACCAAGATGAAGTAGAGAATGAGTAAAACACTTTTTCTCGTTACGTCCAAGACTATGGACGAACGGTTAATGAAGTTGCCTTTTGGATTCAACTGAAATGAGAAATGAATATCTGAAATTTCCATGAAGCTAAAACTTATATCTTTTTCAAGTCCACAACCATTATCCCCTCAAGGAGGTGGCCGGCCACTAATATAGGAAGAGGGGGTGAGTGTAGGAGAGGGGGGGTGACACTAACAATGAAGCTTATCATGACTCACTAATGACACCTAGTGTGAACACATTAATGAAAGTGATGATTCATTAACCATAGTCATCAACTCATTAATGCATCATTAATGAACAAAGCCACCTCACTATCCTAGTCACTATCCTAGTCACCTCTTCTAGAAGCTTCCACATAAATCCCAAGAAAAGATAAATCCGTATTTAACCGAATGTTAAATACGGCTGATAGAAAACTAGAAACTGGCAACTTCCAAAAGCGATCCTGAAACGAATTTCAGGATAACCCCGTATCAGTATAAACATACCTGCATTTATATTACGACCGAATATAAATGCAACTGAGACAAAGATATTATATCTACACAGTATAATACTGGGTTCCGGCTTAAACCAAAGCCTACCAGTATTATCTGCCCGAAAAACGACACGTGCGAAAACGCACGTGTTTTTTCCGAACCTTGCCATATCACCATACGGCCTCTACAACATTTCGCCCGAACTTGGGAAAGTGTCTGTGGGGGACTCTAATGACTCATCAACACACTGGCACTGGGTATAACCCCTAGCACGTCATAGGTACAAGCTGCACGTAACGTTTTGCCTATGTATTGATTGGAAGGGAAGCTGACGAGCGAACTCATCTATAAACCCTACTGAGCCTGACAGTGACAATGTATATACAGTCCGGTCCATTCGTCTAAAGAGTATCGCATATCGAGTCTAGGGGGGTGGATAAAGTCAAACCCCTAATAACGCGATAAATCGTGTCGGCATGAAGCCCATCACCACCTGAGAAACTACTGATCCCAATCAGTAATTCTCCACTACCTCGGCCGAGGATTCCTAGTGATGGCCACCCGTGCACTGCGTGACATCAACCCCCAATACCAGGAGAGACAAATCCCCGACGATCCGCTCACTTGCCTCCAATGTGGCTCGGGACTGTACCCAACTAAAACCTGTTTGCACAACTCCTTTGAGCGTGGTAGGGTAGTAATCTAAGCACAGTGGGAACTCACATGAGACAAATGACGATCTCAGGTCGATGAACTAACCTGTACACATGTTACTAGGGAATTGCTATCTGACGATATGTATAATACCAACTAGCAGATTCCCGGTGAGTCCTGTCCGGTGTACTCATAACCCAATGAGCACCTGTATACATCTTAGGTGATCCAACTGACACCAGTGGCTTGTGAGACCGGCCACCGCCCCTCGTCGGGGTCTCGACTGTATACACTAGTCTACTCTGGAGTATCGATGCCCTGTCTCGAAACTCCCACGATTAGGGACACTTTTAAGGATGTGCTTACAGACCCCAGCTCCCACGTATATGATCGCCATCATACTGCTGGTAGTCAAGCAAGAATCCTATGGCTCTATCATCATGCAATAGTGAACTAAAGCATATATACGATGATAAAGACAATCCAAATAGCATACTATCATCTTGAGCAAGACTGTCATATCGGTATAGGTCCTTCCTCAATCATTGCAATCACGTACCTGCGATCCAATAATTGACTTTGAGGGCACTATCTCCAACAAATTATTTAAAAACCCGGTTTCCCTTGATATGATATTTCGGTGCGTCCACCATGTGTTTTCTCGGTGCTAGAGTGATATATGTGAACCCGAATCGAGGAGTTGGATTAGGCCGATTACGGGTACATGGTGGACCCGGTATGGTACCCCGGGGCGAGAACGGTTTCGCTGTGTAGTAGACGGTGAGCCTGGCAGAGGGACTACTACCTATCGGTGATTGGTTGGACCCGGCAGTTATCCGGAGGATACTGACCAGAGTCGATAGATGGATGCGGGATGATCCGTACTGCCGGGGCTGAGGGCCGATACCGCAGACGGAGCCCGTGGGCTGACCCGGACTGACGGGACCCGATGGATGAGGATCTGCGTGTCGATGCTGGACACGAGTACTTATGATATTTGGGTTCCGATGTTGGGCACTCGTGATTCTCAGAGATTTACAGGATTGGAGGGCCGATGAGAGTGCCGACGCCTAAGCTATTTGGGGATCTGGGTGCATTGATGGACACCGATTATATATTCCACGTTGACATTCCGTGTAGATGTTATATTTCCCATGCTCAGCATTCATTATTGTATCTCATCCTGTAGTTATATTACCTGATAGAGCACTTGCATGATTATTGCACATACTACTTATCACGCATTGATATCATCTGCTGGCATATGATAGAGTAGCGCAGTACGTGCATGCTCGCGATTACCTTTATATGTTATTTCTATTCACGAGTTGGCAACTCACCCCCGTTGTGCCACAGTATTTGCAGGTTGCCCCTCGGAGTAGTCGCGGCAGGCTGCTTTCTTACATCTTTTGGCTACAGATACCACTACAGTTGGTGCGTGAGCTGTTTTGCTGTTAGGTGGGTTGTGGTATCTGGTTACTTTTATTGTACACACTTTTGTATCTAATATTCTCCATCTACCTTATATGTAGTTGACTTAGAGACAGTGTGAGGACGGGGATGTATATTTTTTGTATTCTGGTGTCGAGCTCGTTGTGAGCCGATTTTACTTATGCAGTTATTTCCATCAGTGATGTTCCCACTTGTTGCTCTTGATCTTCGCTACGGCGTCGTATATTGCTATCTTGATGATTGTTACTTAAGATTTCTTAGCACCTTGTAAATGCTTCCATTTAAAGCTTATAACACTCTATACTTTTACTGGTTTGATTTCTGGGTTTTCGGTTCACTTAGTCGCGTTACACCTGTAGACGTTATGTTCTTAAGTGCCGGTCACGGGCCAAACTTTGGGTCATGACACTCATCTCTACTCTTTCTAGGGTTCTTTGTCTAGCAAACCAAGCACTCTAGTTACCTCTTGGTTAAGGTAGGAGCTCAAGTTCGAGGCCCTTGGGTGGATCTATCTTCGGCAAAGAGAAGACGAAGAGGAGGAGCTGTTCAAACCACTCCAAGGAGCAAGAAGAGAAGGAGTTCAAGACCTAGGTATAACATTCTACATAGTAGCTAGAACTTGTAGTTTATGTGTTAGTTTTTGTTTAGCAAAGATCCATCATGGATGGTCCATGTTACCTTATGAGAAAATTTTGATTTTTACCTATTCCGCCTCCCCGAAAGAACCGGGGTGGGTAATGTGGACCTAACAAGTTTTACACATGACAAATTAGCCGATCAAGTAGGTGTCTAGAAAGGTGTTAACGGGGTTAATCCTCTAGGAAAATGAGGTTTATTTTAATTAGGTCCGTTCGAAAGCACGGGGAACCTCCCTCAAAGTACCAACACTTGCCTGGTTGAAAGATTGGCGAACTTGTAAGGTGTAATTAATCCCGGCTAGTCTTGCCTTTTGGGGTTTGAAGGAAGATTTGATGAAAACAGTGGGAGCCATCCTGATTAGATAAGATAAATAACCAATCTAATCTTGCAAGAGCATACGCTAAAGTGTTTCCTTCTCGCTCTCTCCAGGTAGCGACCATGTCAGGCCTTAATCAAGATAATAATATGGATATATTGACTGAACCCGCTTGTTATACTGAGCAAGGGAACGTTTGTCCCGTTCTTTCTTATAAACGTTATAAGACTGAACAGGGAATAGGAACATATCCGGATTCTCACGCCGTCCAAATGAAGAAAAAGCATATTGATGCATTTTCTTCGGGTGTATTAGTTATCGAGAACTGTTTCTCAGTTCAATCTACGTCCTGGGTATTAGATACCGGATCGGGATCCCACATATGCAATATGTTGCATGGGCTAAGGAAAGGTAGAGAACTGGGAATGGGTGATCATTCTGTAAGAGTAGGGAATGGTGCAGATGTTGCAGCCAAAGCAGTTGGCGAATATCACCTTGTATTACAAAATGGCAATACATTGATTCTGAACGAATGCTATTACATTCCGACCCCGATATGCAATCTTATATCAGTTTCTTTATTAAGTAAAGATGGATATAATTTTGTAGTACAGGATAATGTTATGAATATCTTCCTGGATCAAAATTTGATTGGATCAGGCTCGTTAAATAATGGCATATACATTCTAAATCAAACCACAGTTCTCAATGTACAGAACACACACAAGAGGAAGAGTTCAGAAATGAACGAATCCTTTTTGTGGCATTGTAGACTTGGTCATATCAATGCGACACGAATAGCTAAGTTACATAAAGATGGATACTTGAATACGTTTGAATTATCATCTTATGAAACTTGCCTTTCATGTCTCAAAGGGAAAATGACCAAAACTCCGTTTAGTGGACACGGAGAAAGAGTTACGGAACTCTTGGGACTGATACATAGTGATGTATGCGGTCCCATGTCTACACATGCCAGGAATGGTTCTTCGTACTTCATTATATTCACTGATGATCTCTTAAGATATGGACATGTGTTCCTGTTGAAACACAAGTCTGAAGCTTTTGAGAAATTCAAAGAATATAAGCACGAAGTAGAGAACCAAATGGGTAAAAGTATTAAAATCCTTCGATCTGATCGAGGAGGAGAATACTTAAGCAATGAGTTCCTGGACTATCTAAAAGAGAATGAGATTCTCTCTCAGCTTACTCCTCCTTATACACCACATCACAACGGTGTATCGGAGCGGAGGAATCGCACCCTATTAGATATGGTGTGCTCTATGATGAGCACCGCTGAGTTACCTATTTCCTTTTGGGGTTATGCGCTTGAGACAGCAGCATACCTATTGAATCAAGTTCCATCTAAATCTGTACCTACCACACCATATGAGATATGGAGTGGGAAGAGACCATGTCTTAAAAGAGTTAAGATATGGGGTCGTCCGGCCTATGTCAAAAAGCAAAATCCGGACAAACTCGAGGCACGGTCAATTCTTTGTAAGTTTGTAGGATATCCTAAACATTCACATGGATATCTTTTCTACCACGGCGAGGAACAAAAGGTGTTTGTTTCTTAACATGACACCTTTTTAGAAAAGGAATTTCTTGCAAAAGAAATTAGTGGTGAAGCGGTAGAGCTGGAAGAAGTTCCAGCAGAACAAACTACAACTGAACATTTAGTAGAACCAGAGGACCCGATAGTACTTGATGAACCCCAGCCTCTCCACCGATCTAGTAGGGTTCCCCATCCACCTGAGAGATACTATGATTTTCTTATAGACGGTGGGAGTGAGGACTGCATCATGGAAGATGATGACCCGACTAGCTTCGAGCAAGCCATCATGAGTGGGGACTCTGTGAAATGGCTGGATGCAATGCGATCTGAGATGGAATCCATGTACACCAACAAAGTATGGACTTTGGAAATTGCTCCTGAAGGGGTAAGACCCATTGGGAGCAAATGGATCTTTAAGAAGAAACTTGGTGTAGATGGAAAAGTTGAGACTTTCAAATCCAGACTTGTTGCAAAGGGTTTTCGTCAACGACCAGGTGTGGATTATGACGAAACCTTTTCTCCAGTGGCTATGCTTAAGTCCATCCGCATCTTACTTGCCATTGCTACATACCATGACTGTCACGACCCGCAGGGTACGGAACGTGACTGGCACTTAAGTTTACGAAACGTCTAAAGACGTCCGTAAAATAAGTAAGCCAAAGCCCAGAAAACAAAACCAATTAAGCAAAAGAGTGAAGAAAACCCAAACATTTGAAAGCAAGTTTATCAAATAAGTCATGTAAAACCCTTTTTAAAAACAATACTAATTTTTCCGAAAATTTCGGCAGAGTCTCCTTTGTAAATACTGGCCCCCAAAATGGGTACAACAAAATATACATGAATCCAACAAAATAGGGCATCCCCAAGCGGGGGCTAGCTCTTCGCCATAAGGCGGTCACAAATCCCGCGCAATATAAAATGACAACAAGCATAATAATCATAAGGAAGCATGAGAAAGTAGCATGTCGGCTCAAGTGAGCTCGACCCCCAAAATACAGCATAAAAGTCTACAAATCTCACTGTCTCATCTCTAGGTCAATATACAATAAATCTGGTAGAAACAGTAGATGGAGTACACTAGATACAAGAATATACAAGGTGGTACAAAATAATAACATAACCCACCTATGAGCAAATCTCGAGCTCAGGCAAAAGAGGCAAAAGGACAAGTGCGCCCGCCGCAACTGAACTGACGGAGCGGACCTGCAAAAGACTGTGGCACAACGGGGGTGAGTTGCCAACTCGTGAGTAATAAATAACATCTACAAAGGCTATCGTATGCATGCACACAAGCATCCTAGCATCTAAAATACAGGTATGACGGGATGCACTAGCAGGTGTGTATACAACATCAGTGTACTAATATGTATGCAACATGAATATCTGAGGTCTCAATAGGTATATATAAGAAACATTTTATCTCTTTTTGTTTTTGAAACTCTTTTAGAATGCCAGCATAATACTCAAAGAATCAACGAGAACCGGTGTCCAGCAACGACACCCAAAAGCTGTCTCAAATCTCATAAATGTATCTCTGGCCTCAGCCGTCCGGCTGACCCATCTCAAATATCAATATCTCATCATCTAGCGGCCACGGTCGGTATCCTCTGGATATCCGCCGTCCCAAACAGTCACCGGTAGGTAATCCGTCCCCTGCCAGGCTCAACGTCATCACCACATTCCTCTTGCCCCGGGGTACCTTACCGGGCCCACCATGTACCCGTGCCGGTTCCTCCACTCCTCGACACGGATTTCCAAATCCACAGCAAACTCATGGTGGACGACACTTACATCACTAGAAAACCGCAATTTTACATATTTTAAAAATATAATAAGTTTAGAAATTTTGCGGTTTTCCCCCGAAATCCAGCAATATCATAAAATCTCAAGAAATCCTCATAAGTGCATATATCAATGATAATGAATGCGTATGATATCAATAATCAAGTTGCGATGTGTGATTAATGTATTAAGCATGAACAATTAATATGATGAAGTACATGCACATGAATAGCAATACTACGGTTTCATTTTTAAGGAATTAAAGGCAATAGCACAAGTTTAAATTTAAAGGTTATCTAGTGTGGTGGCATGGCAATTACCAGGGTGTGTGTGTAAGCATGAATAGTGCTCGTGCTGCATATAAAAACCCTGGCAATGGTGCAGGTGTCCTATAAAAAGGTTTCGTATAGGTATGTCAATATAATGCATGGATGCAGCAATTAATCATATACGTATTTCACCCCTAATTACTAACATCACTAAGAATCTTGTAAGTTACTAAAACTATCGGGCGGCTTGCGCCATCCAACGATAGTCCCCCGTAGATATTACATCTACTCACCGGAATCCCTGGCTAGCTGTGTCCAATCACCGCCTTTCCCTTTCGCGCCGTGTCTGACGTCTCCGCGACCGAACCTGGAATTTACATCAATACCAAACATAAGGCTACATATCAAGAACGACGCAAAAACCCAAACGAAACTACTAACGTTCGCTAGCTAGGTACAACGTGCACAAAGTGCGCGGAACACACGCGAAAATCGCAAAACTGCCGAAAAACGCCGATTTGGTCGCCCGGCAAAACTAAAACCCGACTACTCAAAAAAAACCGCACTCACGCATCCTAAAAGTCGTAGGACAAGCCATAAAAATCACCAAGATATCAAAAATAATTCATCACATAATTTTATAACAAAACTAGTAAGCATTTACATTCCAAAATCGGTGCAAAAATCGCCGATTAGCGACAAAACGACTACAATCTAGCATAATCACCCAAGTCACACCATTAGATAACCACTACACAAAATTTCAACACATTAACCATGCTCCAAAACCTAAATTCCACAACCAACCCTTTCTTGATTTTTCTCAAAAGCAATTGCAAATCAAAATCCATACTAGAACAACTTAACTAACACTAATTTCAAACCCAATTAGCAAGTTAACCCTCTAGATTTAGGTTAGCAAAATACTAGATAGCAAAGTAAATTAATTAACCTAATAATGGATTTCTAAACCCTAATTAAACTCATTTTCTATACATAACCCTTTCTAGATTTTCCTAAAACAACAATTACAACTAAAATCAAACTTTTAAAATTAACTAAATTAGCCAAATTGAAGACTACATGAACAAGGTAACCATATAGATTAGTTAATTAACAACTAGATTAACTATAAAACAATCTAATTAACTATCATGGCTTCAAAACCCTAATTTAAACAAACTACTCTTTTTTTTAAAAACAAGGTTAGAAATTAGCTAACTTGTAACACTAATACCATACAATTAAAGGAATTTAGCAAAAAGAAAGTAACTTGATGAGAATTATACCTCAATTTGGGATCTAGCAAGAATAAATTTGCTCCAAGTGATGGCCTCAAGCATCAAGATCCAAGCTAGGGAGGTGAAGGAAAAGAAAGATGAAGGATGGTTTTAAATTTGCAAGCTTTAATTTGCAATTTTCTTTGAATTAAACTTGAAGAATTTTGAAGAAATGAGAAGAAAAGAGATGAAGAGGAGGGGTGTGCAGGTTTCGGCCAGAGGAGAGCATGGGGGAGGGGTGTGGGTGAGTGGGAAAGTCAATGGTCAAGTCTCCAAAGTCAAATGCACCATACCTTATCCATTATAATTAAAATAAAGCCATAAACTAACTAAATCAACTCAAGAAAGCAACCAAGGAAATGAGGCCAGAAATTTCTGGACTTGCACAAGGTGGGGCTGTCCTAGGGCTGAGGAAAAAGAGAGAGGGGTTTTACAAAAGAAATTTTATGCAAAAAGGCCCCCTACAAGTCAAAAATTGCAAGTTTTAGCTCAAAATTCAATAAATTCGTTTCATATCATAAAAATTTGTTAAAAATCAAAATAAATTACTAAAAATTTATGTTATCACTAGATTTTAATTATCATAATTTTAGAGATTAAAATTAGCCCGGAAAAATTTGTATTTATCGCTAATTTAATGTATTTTCTTACCGGCTTAAAATAATATTAAAAAAATTGAAAAATTAGGGAAAATTTTTAAACGACCAGAATTTCATAATTAACTCATTAGCTACTAAAAACAAGCAATTATCTATCCATTTTAGGTATAATTAGCCCTAAGCTGCAAAATAACAAGAAAGACGGTTTTCGGAAAAATACCGAATTTTCACCGAATTTCAGGAAAACACCAAAACGACTTTTCAAGACGCTACAATCTTCCCCCCTTAAAGAAATTCGGTCCCCGAATTTAAAAATATAACTACGCGTACCTTCAAAGAGATGGGGATATTTCTTCCTCATCTCGCCCTCGGTCTCCCAGGTAACCTCCTCGCTGCTCGGGCTACGCCAAAGGACCTTGACGGTTGGTATAATCTTCGACCTCAACTTCTTCACCTGCCGATCCAGGATGGCCACCGGCTGCTCTGCAAAAGAAAGGTCGCGCTCTAGCTGGACTGTCGGGTGCTGAATCGCATGCAAAGGGTCGTGAAGGTACTTGCGGAGCATCGAAACATGAAAGACGGGGTGAACATCGGGAAAGCTGGGAGGAAGAGCCAAACGATAAGCAACAGCGCCAACCCGCTCGAGGATCTCGAAGGGACCTACGAATCTAGGGCTAAGCTTCCCCTTTCGCCCAAAACGCATCAAGCCCTTCATCGGGAAGACTTTCAGAAAAACATGGTCGCCAACTGCGAACTCTAATCTGCGACGGCGCCTGTCTGCATAGGATTTCAGCCTGCTCTGAGCCGCTCTCATCCGGTCTCGGATCAACTGTATCTTCGCCGTCGTCTCCTCAACAAGCTGCGGCCCTAAAATGCTGCTCTCGCTGAGCTCTGTCCAACACACGGGCGATCTGCATCTCCTCCCATACAATGCCTCGAAAGGTGCCATCTGAATAGTATCTTGGAAGCTGTTGTTGTAGGAGAACTCCACTAGAGGTAAATGACGATCCCAGCTACCACCAAAGTCTAAAACGCACGCTCTGAGCATGTCCTCGAGAGTCTGAATGGTCCGCTCTGACTGTCCGTCGGTCTGCGGATGAAACGTTGTGCTGAAGCTCAAACGAGTGCCCAAAGCCTCCTGAAGTCTCTGCCAAAGTCGGCTGGTGAACTGAGTGCCTCGATCTGACACGATACAAGTCGGTACGCCATGTAGTCGCACAATCTCGTCAATATAGAGCTGAGCATACTGAGCGAAGCTGAAAGTCGTCTTCACTGGAAGGAAGTGAGCCACTTTCGTCAATCTATCCACGATCACCCAGATGGAGTCGTACCCTCGACTGGTCCTGGGTAGACCCACAACGAAATCCATCGAAATCTGTTCCCATTTCCACTCTGGAATGGGTAACGGCTGTAGCTCTCCTGCGGGCCTCTGGTGCTCGGCCTTGACTTGCTGACAAGTCAGGCATCTCGAAACGAACTCTGCAATGTCCCTCTTCATCCCGTCCCACCAGTAGGTCTCTCTCATATCATGGTACATCTTGGTGGAACCGGGGTGGACACTATACACTGATCGGTGTGCCTCCTCAAGAATGTCGCGCCGCAATCCATCAGCATCTGGTACGCACAGTCTAGATCCATATCATAAAATCCCATGATCGTCAACCACGAACTCGGAAAATCTGCCCTGTCCCATCTGTGCCATGATCTCTGAGCAACGGTCGTCACTGCGCTGTGCCTCATATATACGGTCAAGCAACTGTGGGCGTGCACGAACATGCGCGAGCTGTCCCCCTGTCTGAGTGAACTCGAACTCAACTCGGCTGTCGCATAACATCTGCCAATCTGCTGACGACTGCCTCTGCACTGCGCGCAAAAAGGATAGACTACCCCCGGGCCTCCTACTCAACGCATCTGCCACCACATTTGCCTTGCCGGGGTGATATAAGATCTCGCAGTCGTAGTCTTTCACCAACTCCATCCAACGACGCTGTCTGAGGTTCAGGTCTTGCTGCTGAAATATGTACTTTAAGCTCTTGTGATCGGTGAATATCTGACACGACTCGCCGTACAGGTAATGTCGCCAAATCTTCAGTGCAAAGACCACTGCAGCCATCTCCGAATCATGAGTGGGGTAGTTCTGTTCATGCTTCTTCAACTGCCGAGAAGCATAAGCGATCACCCGGCCATGCTGCATCAATACGCATCCTAATCCCACTCGCGAAGCATCACAGTAGACAACAAATCCGCCTGATCCCGAAGGCAAAGATAATACCGGCGCCGTAGTCAAACAAGTCCGTAGCTGCTGAAAACTGCGCTCGCACTCCTCTGTCCAAACGAAAGGAACTCCCTTCCGGGTCAAACCGGTCAAAGGTGCAGCTATACGGGAGAAGTCCTGAACAAAACGCCTGTAGTAGCCCGCCAGGCCTAGAAAACTACGGATCTCAGTAACCGATGTAGGTCGGGGCCACTGCTGAACAGCCTCAATCTTCTTCGGATCCACACAAATGCCGTCTCTCGTAACCACGTGACCCAAGAATCCGACGCTGTCCAGCCAGAATGCACACTTGGAGAACTTCGCGAACAGCTGGTGCTCCCTCAGAGTCTGTAACGTAATCCGCAAGTGCTGCTCGTGCTCCTCTCTGCTCCGGGAGTACACCAAGATATCGTCGATAAACACGATGATGAACAAGTCAAGATACGGCCTGAATGTACGGTTCATCAAATCCATGAATGTTGCCGGGGCGTTGGTGAGTCCGAACGACATCACTAAAAACTCGTAATGGCCGTAGCGCGTGCGGAAAGCTGTCCTCGGTATATCCTCCTGTCGAACTCGCAGCTGATGGTATCCTGATCGCAAGTCGATCCTCGAAAAATACCCCGCACCCTGAAGCCGGTCGAACAAATCATCAATGCGCGGCAACGGATATCTGTTCCCAACGGTAACTTTGTTCAGCTGGCGGTAGTCGATACATAAGCGCAAACTTCCATCCTTCTTCTTGACAAACAGGATCGGAGCACCCCACGGAGAAACACTAGGTCGAATAAGCCCCTTATCTAACAAATCCTGCAACTGATCCTTCAGCTCTCGAAGCTCTGCCGGGGCCATCCGATAAGGAGGTATAGAAATAGGCCCCGAACCGGGAATCAAATCAATGCAGAACTCAACATCGCGCTCAGGCGGTAGCCCAGGTAGCTCATCAAGGAAAACATCAGGGAACTCACAAACTACTGGGACCCGGTCTAACGGAACCTCTGCAGCTCGAGTATCACAAATAGACGCTAAGAATCCCTGACATCCCTTCCGCAAGAGCTGACCAGCGCGAAGAGACGAAATTAAGCTGGGAAGGGCGACACTGCGGTCTCCCCGAATAACAAGGACTGGCTCTCCCGGAAAGCTAAATCTGACTGCCTTCTCACGGCAGTCCACCGAAGCATAACAAGTGGCTAGCCAATCCATGCCCAGAAGCACATCAAAGTCCAACATATCGAGGAGTATCAAATCAACTGATGAATCCCTCTCCCCGATACGAACGGAACACAAACTAAAAACAAACCGAGCGACAAACGACTCGCCTACCGGAGTAACAACAACAAGCGGCTGATCTAACGACGACGACTCACGGCCCAACATCGGTGCAAAGTGTGTAGAGACGTACGAATGTGTGGAACCTGGGTCGAATAATACCCGAGCGTCGAAAGAACAAACTGGCAAGGTACCTGTCACAACGGCATTGGATGCCTGCGCATCCTGCGGTGTCAAAGCAAAAACTCGGGCCTGTCCTCCACCGATAGCGGGCTGACCTCGACCTCGGCCTCTGCCTCCTCGTCCTCTCTGAACAGGACCGCCGTGTCTACGGCCTCTGGGTGCACCTAACTGGCGTGTAGCATCGCCTGGGGTAGGAAGTAGGGCTCTCTGAGGAGAGGGTGGTGATGGTGGTAGGGTCACATGCGGAACTGTCGCTGCTCCCTGTCGTCTCACCGGACAGTCTCTGACAAGATGGTGCAGACTCCCGCACCCAAAACATCCTGGCGACGGCTGCTGCCCCTGGGGATAAGAACCATATAACTGTCCCCGCCCAAATCCTCTGCCAGGCCTATCTCTCGGAAAGAATCTGGCGCGCTGCCTCTGAGACGGTACATCGGTGCGCATCCTCTTCGGCCCAGAAACGGCCGAAGTCTGTGATATGTGTATCTCCATCCACAATGCCGTATCCATAGCAGCTGAATAAGTGTCGTAGTGCTGGGCTCCAATGGCAAGATATAGCTGGGCATCAAGTCCCTGTACGAACCTCTTCACCATCTTCTCCTCGGTATCCACCAAATACTGAGCATATCGGGATAACTGTGTAAATTGGATGTCATACTCAGACACCGTCATCCCAGGTGTCTTGACTAAGGCCTCGAAGCTGCGAGCTCTGGCGTCACGAACGCTCTCTGGAAGGAAACGGGCTAGAAAGACCGCTGTAAACTCGGCCCAAGTCATAGGCGGCAGACCTGCAGCTCGACCTTTCAAGACTGACTCCCACCATGTCTGCGCGAGACCCTCTAGTCGGAAACTCGCAAGCTCTACCCATCGATCATCCGAACATCTCAGCGAACGGCAGATCCTGGCTAAACTGTCAAGGAACGTCTGTGGGTCCTCCGCTGTCTCGGTGCCGGTGAATACTGGAGGTCTCAGCCTCATGAAATCCTGTAGTGAAACCGGAATGGCCACGGTGGTAGTAGTAGGAGCAGGTATCATGGTCGTCTGTGATGTAGTAGGTACGTCATCCGGCCTCGGTGTACGACTGGCTGCAACTAGGGATCCTACCATCTGACGTAGCTCCTGCATGCCTCCCATCATCTGTCGCAACTCCTCCATACCGGTCTCGAGCCTATCCATACGGCCTGGGGAAGGTGGATCGGTCTGTCCCCGCGGCGTAGGCATACCACCCTGCTCAGTCCTAGTCTCGGACGAGCCAGCTCGAATCTCGTCTCTGGCGGCAGCCCTCTGTGCCCTCGTAGCCTTCGGCGGCATAGTGGCTGTTACAGGAAAACGGATAGTAAGGACAGTGCAATAGGATCATAGGATAAACGGAATTGAAGAAGGAATTTTTCAAGCAAGTATATCCTAAAGTCACTTAGGCAGAGTACCGTATCGTAAGTATGCCGCAGACATACGCACGCTACGTTACCCTGCTTAAGTCACTTACTCCATCTACCAAGGGTCATCCTACACTCACAAAGGTAAAACCTATCGCTCTGATACCAACTTTGTCACGACCCGCAGGGTACGGAACGTGACTGGCACTTAAGTTTACGAAACGTCTAAAGACGTCCGTAAAATAAGTAAGCCAAAGCCCAGAAAACAAAACCAATTAAGCAAAAGAGTGAAGAAAACCCAAACATTTGAAAGCAAGTTTATCAAATAAGTCATGTAAAACCCTTTTTAAAAACAATACTAATTTTTCCGAAAATTTCGGCAAAGTCTCCTTTGTAAATACTGGCCCCCAAAATGGGTACAACAAAATATACATGAATCCAACAAAATAGGGCATCCCCAAGCGGGAGCTAGCTCTTCGCCATAAGGCGGTCACAAATCCCACGCAATATAAAATGACAACAAGCATAATAATCATAAGGAAGCATGAGAAAGTAGCATGTCGGCTCAAGTGAGCTCGACCCCCAAAATACAGCATAAAAGTCTACAAATCTCACTGTCTCATCTCTAGGTCAATATACAATAAATCTGGTAGAAACAGTAGATGGAGTACACTAGATACAAGAATATACAAGGTGGTACAAAATAATAACATAACCCACCTATGAGCAAATCTCGAGCTCAGGCAAAAGAGGCAAAAGGACAAGTGCGCCCGCCGCTACTGAACTGACGGAGCGGACCTGCAAAAGACTGTAGCACAACGGGGGTGAGTTGCCAACTCGTGAGTAATAAATAACATCTACAAAGGCTATCGTATGCATGCACACAAGCATCCTAGCATCTAAAATACAGGTATGACGGGATGCACTAGCAGGTGTGTATACAACATCAGTGTACTAATATGTATGCAACATGAATATCTGAGGTCTCAATAGGTATATATAAGAAACATTTTATCTCTTTTTGTTTTTGAAACTCTTTTAGAATGCCAGCATAATACTCAAAGAATCAACGAGAACCGGTGTCCAGCAACGACACCCAAAAGCTGTCTCAAATCTCATAAATGTATCTCTGGCCTCAGCCGTCCGGCTGACCCATCTCAAATATCAATATCTCATCATCTAGCGGCCACGGTCGGTATCCTCTGGATATCCGCCGTCCCAAACAGTCACCGGTAGGTAATCCGTCCCCTGCCAGGCTCAACGTCATCACCACATTCCTCTTGCCCCGGGGTACCTTACCGGGCCCACCATGTACCCGTGCCGGTTCCTCCACTCCTCGACACGGATTTCCAAATCCACAGCAAACTCATGGTGGACGACACTTACATCACTAGAAAACCGCAATTTTACATATTTTAAAAATATAATAAGTTTAGAAATTTTGCGGTTTTCCCCCGAAATCCAGCAATATCATAAAATCTCAAGAAATCCTCATAAGTGCATATATCAATGATAATGAATGCGTATGATATCAATAATCAAGTTGCGATGTGTGATTAATGTATTAAGCATGAACAATTAATATGATGAAGTACATGTACATGAATAGCAATACTACGGTTTCATTTTTAAGGAATTAAAGGCAATAGCACAAGTTTAAATTTAAAGGTTATCTAGTGTGGTGGCATGGCAATTACCAGGGTGTGTGTGTAAGCATGAATAGTGCTCGTGCTGCATATAAAAACCCTGGCAATGGTGCAGGTGTCCTATAAAAAGGTTTCGTATAGGTATGTCAATATAATGCATGGATGCAGCAATTAATCATATACGTATTTCACCCCTAATTACTAACATCACTAAGAATCTTGTAAGTTACTAAAACTATCGGGCGGCTTGCGCCATCCAACGATAGTCCCCCGTAGATATTACATCTACTCACCGGAATCCCTGGCTAGCTGTGTCCAATCACCGCCTTTCCCTTTCGCGCCGTGTCTGACGTCTCCGCGACCGAACCTGGAATTTACATCAATACCAAACATAAGGCTACATATCAAGAACGACGCAAAAACCCAAACGAAACTACTAACGTTCGCTAGCTAGGTACAACGTGCACAAAGTGCGCGGAACACACGCGAAAATCGCAAAACTGCCAAAAAACGCCGATTTGGTCGCCCGGCAAAACTAAAACCCGACTACTCAAAAAAAACCGCACTCACGCATCCTAAAAGTCGTAGGACAAGCCATAACAATCACCAAGATATCAAAAATAATTCATCACATAATTTTATAACAAAACTAGTAAGCATTTACATTCCAAAATCGGTGCAAAAATCGCCGATTAGCGACAAAACGACTACAATCTAGCATAATCACCCAAGTCACACCATTAGATAACCACTACACAAAATTTCAACACATTAACCATGCTCCAAAACCTAAATTCCACAACCAACCCTTTCTTGATTTTTCTCAAAAGCAATTGCAAATCAAAATCCATACTAGAACAACTTAACTAACACTAATTTCAAACCCAATTAGCAAGTTAACCCTCTAGATTTAGGTTAGCAAAATACTAGATAGCAAAGTAAATTAATTAACCTAATAATGGATTTCTAAACCCTAATTCAACTCATTTTCTATACATAACCCTTTCTAGATTTTCCTAAAACAACAATTACAACTAAAATCAAACTTTTAAAATTAACTAAATTAGCCAAATTGAAGACTACATGAACAAGGTAACCATATAGATTAGTTAATTAACAACTAGATTAACTATAAAACAATCTAATTAACTATCATGGCTTCAAAACCCTAATTTAAACAAACTACTCTTTTTTTAAAAAACAAGGTTAGAAATTAGCTAACTTTTAACACTAATACCATACAATTAAAGGAATTTAGCAAAAAGAAAGTAACTTGATGAGAATTATACCTCAATTTGGGATCTAGCAAGAATAAATTTGCTCCAAATGATGGCCTCAAGCATCAAGATCCAAGCTAGGGAGGTGAAGGAAAAGAAAGATGAAAGATGGTTTTAAATTTGCAAGCTTTAATTTGCAATTTTCTTTGAATTAAACTTGAAGAATTTTGAAGAAATGAGAAGAAAAGAGATGAAGAGGAGGGGTGTGCAGGTTTCAGCCAGAGGAGAGCATGGGGGAGGGGTGTGGGTGAGTGGGAAAGTCAATGGTCAAGTCTCCAAAGTCAAATGCACCATACCTTATCCATTATAATTAAAATAAAGCCATAAACTAACTAAATCAACTCAAGAAAGCAACCAAGGAAATGAGGCCAGAAATTTTTGGACTTGCACAAGGTAGGGCTGTCCTAGGGCTGAGGAAAAAGAGAGAGGGGTTTTACAAAAGAAATTTTATGCAAAAAGGCCCCTACAAGTCAAAAATTGCAAGTTTTAGCTCAAAATTCAATAAATTCGTTTCATATCATAAAAATTTGTTAAAAATCAAAATAAATTACTAAAAATTTATGTTATCACTAGATTTTAATTATCATAATTTTAGAGATTAAAATTAGCCCGGAAAAATTTGTATTTATCGCTAATTTAATGTATTTTCTTACCGGCTTAAAATAATATTAAAAAAATTGAAAAATTAGGGAAAATTTTTAAACGACCAGAATTTCATAATTAACTCATTAGCTACTAAAAACAAGCAATTACCTATCCATTTTAGGTATAATTAGCCCTAAGCTGCAAAATAACAAGAAAGACGGTTTTCGGAAAAATACCGAATTTTCACCGAATTTCAGGAAAACACCAAAACGACTTTTCAAGACGCTACAATGACTACTAAATTTGGCAAATGGATGTTAAAACCGCCTTTCTAAATGCTGATTTAGAGGAATGCGTGTACATGACTCAGCCGGAGGGCTTCATAGACAGTGGGAGCAGCGCAAAGGTGTGCAAGCTGCTTAAATCCATCTACAGGTTAAAGCAGGTATCACGGAGTTGGAACATCTGTTTTGATGTTGTAGTCAAAGAGTTTGACTTCATCAAAAACGTAGATGAACCTTGTATCCACAAGAAGGTGGCAGAGAGTAAGGTTGTCTTCCTCGTATTATACGTAGATGACATATTCTTGATAGGAAATGATGTTCCTATGCTGCACTCGGTCAAGCTTTTCTTATCACAAAGATTCTAAATGAAAGATCTAGGTGATGCCTACTGCATTTTGGGAATTAAAATCTATAGAGATAGATCTAAACGGATATTGGGATTGTCCCAATCCAGGTACATTGACACCATACTAAAGAGGTTTAGTATAGAAGAATCCAAGCATGGGAACTTACCCACGATCTCTGTACCCACTCTCTCCAAAGAGATGTCTCCCAAGACTGATTTGGAGAGAGCTCGCATGCAAGGGATACCCTATGCTTCGGCAGTAGGCTCTATCATGTACGCGATGCTATGTACCAGACCCGATATAGCATACTCACTAAGTGTAGTGAGTAGGTATCAAGCAGATCCTGAAGAGAATCACTGGACAGCTGTGAAGAACATTCTCAAGTACTTGAGAAGGACTAAAGAGATGTTCTTGGTGTATGGTAATGGACAACTCCAAGTGGAGTCCTTTACCTATTCGAGCTTCCATAGTGATAAGGACGACTCTAAGTCGCACTCGGGATTTGTCTTTACCCTCAATGGAGGGGCGGTGTGTTGGAAGAGTTCCAAACAGGAAACCGTTGCAGACTTGACGATGGAGGCTGAATACATCGCTGCCAACGATGCTGCCAAAGAGGCTGTCTGGATAAAGAAGTTCATAACTAAACTTAGAGTGGTTCCGTCCATTGAGCATCCAATACCTTTGTATTATGATAACAATGGAGCTGTAGCTTTGGCCAAGGAACCCAGGTCCCATCAGAGATCCAGGCATATTCTGAGGCGGTATCACCTGATCCGGGAGATAGTTGATCGCCGGGAGATCGAGGTCAGGAGAGTTGACACGAAGGATAACACTGCGGATCCATTCACGAAGGCCATTCCCCAGATACAATTTGAGAGACTCTTCGAGATGTTGGGTATGAGATACTACAACAGCTGGCCTTAGTGCAAGTGGGAGATTGTTAGTTATGTATATGCCATAGAGGCCATTATTATACATATGATGTATATTATAGTGGATGCTTGGATATATATAGAGAGGACTTTCTTACTCGACATGTATGCTATCTGGTTGTACTTTATCTTAACATGTTGACTTGTATTGGTTTACTGTCTTGCTCTCACATGTTGATAAAGACCTTAGGATATGTACTTGACTACTAGGACTATGATGGAGATCATACTAGTGGGGGCAGGATAGTCAACGAGTACATCCTATAATTGTTCATAATTGAGGGTGTATCGAGACAGGGCATCGATACTCCAGAGTAGACTAGCGTATACGCATCTTGACCCATATGATGGGCGATGGATGATCCCACATCCATTTATGTTTGACATCAAAGATGGTATGCGGGTGCTCGGTGGAGACTGGGTGCACTGATCGGACTCGCCGAGAACTCCTAGATGGTATTGTACCTATCGTCAGATAGCAGTCCTCTGGTGACACTGGTACAGGTTAGTCTGTAGACCCGAGATCGTCATAGAGTCTTGTATGATTCCCACTGTGCTTTGATTTCCACCTTACCACATTCACGAGAACGTGCAGAATGGTGGCTTTTGGGTACAGTCCCGAATCACATGGAGGCAATGAGCAAAAAGAGGGGTTTCGTCTCTCCCAGTATTGGGGGTTGATGTTGCGCTGTGTTCGATTGGCTATAACTGGAAGTCCCTGGCCAGGGCTGATATGGAGATCTACTGGTAAGTGTTATCAGTAGTTTCTCGATCCGTTATGAGCCACACATCAACACGACTTATCAGTTACTAAGGTCTGACGTTTACCACCCCTAGACTGTATATGAGACATATCAGACGAAGAGACCGGACTGTACGGGAGTGTTACTGATTGGATTTACAGGAGAGTGTACAGGCTTGCTTGTTGATTTTGCTCGCTCAATACCCGGGTGGCTGTTACGTTTAGCTGACCGCTTGCAGCTTATGGGTGTTTGATATGATCATCACTTACCGCCGGCGTATTGACGAGTCTTTAGAGTCCTACACTGATGTTTCCTAGCTCGGGCGAAACGAAGTAGGGGCACATATGCGATATGTGCGGGACCGAGAAAAATACGATATGAGATACCGTATTCTATTCTCACGATATATGATATCGGCCGGGTATATGAGATATAGCCGGGTCATCGAATCAAGTGTTGATTCGATGAAATGATATATTTTATATTAGTCGGTTATATGTGATATAGCCGGATTATCGGATCAAGTATTGATTCGATGATTTAATGTATAATTATATATGTGATATATTATATTACATTAACTAATATAAGCTCACTTAAGTAATTCTTTTTCTCATTTTGGATACATTGATATATATATGATATATGTTAAATGTATTCTTTTGTTACTAAATTATATATATGTGATATGTATAATTGTAACATGCTTGGTTATAAATGCAATTAGGGTTTATGAGAGTTAAACCATGCTAGGGTTAATGTTAGGGTTTATATTTATCATTAAGTTATTCAAATATTGTGGATATTTGTCATGGTTGATATTTTGAGGAAACTTGTGGAAGCTTATAGACTACATTGACTTTGTCTATTCTTTTTGTTTAGCTTAGGATATTTATCCACCTCATCTTTAGCCATAGCTAATGGTTAAGTCTTTATATGGGTTAAGGATGATATACTTGACCCAAGGTTCCATTTCTAACCACATAACAATTATTCTCATCACTTCATCTTCTTCTTCCTCAAAAAGCTTGCTAGCTTTTTCAATGGTGATGAAATAAATTGAGAAAAAGAAAACTAAAGAGAACAAAATTCCTACTTCATCATCCTCTTCTATACTAGCCATATAGATTAGTGTGTTAGTTTCACTAATTCTACATTAGTGAAGAGTTAGCTTGAGTTTGTGTTTTCTCAAGGTAGATCGTCTTGGATTTCGAAGACTTCAAGTAAGATGCATCATTCACCTCATGGAGCCTCTCTAAAGTTCGGGAGCTTGATGATCGCAACGATGGGACCACAACTCGGAGCTTATGAAGCGAAGGAACGGACTACAAAGGTTGTAATCCCTCTCTCTTAGATGTAAAGTTGTTTACATGCAAAGTTAACCTTAAAACTCTAGTTAAGATCTTGGTTAGGGTTTCATAGCACCCCCAAAAAGTATAAATTGGCATGTGTGATGCCTTGCTAAACCTTGTTGAAGTGCTATACAACCCTACATCTCCGCCCTTGGAATTATGGTCCATTGGGAAGACCCACTCATGTGTCCTCACGATACATGAGGAGAACAAACCTTCATGGGATCCTTACGACTCACAAAGAGAAAATACACTTGGGGGTCCGTACGACTCCTATGGAGAAAATGCACCTACGGGATCCTTATAACTCGTAGGAAGAAAATGCTTTTATGGGACCCTTACGGCCCATAAAATTGAAAAGCCTTAGGTGATAGGGATCTAAACCTGTCTCCTAAGCCATCGCTTCCCAATAGGTAATGGCAAATGATGAGTCGCTCCTGGTACCATATTCCAATGCAGCGATGCAGACGCCAACCGAATTCCAAATCCCATACCCCAACGGCGAATGATGAGTCGCTCCTGGTACCATATTCCAGTGCAGCGATGCAGTCGCCAACAAAGTCCCGAAATTTTTCCGGCCCTACGATCTGGATCATACATCCTGCAAAACCGTATACAATCCACAGGCATAAAATGATCTCAATCTCTCCCAAGTCCTACCGGCGAGACTACATTCAAAGTCCCACCGGCGATGAAGATTCAAAAAAAAAAGGTATGTCCACAAGCAAAATGGGTACAGATGAAAACCCGAAAGGGCTCCGTGAGTAAAAACAACAAAACTGCCGGCGAGTTTGTGAAAACCCGAAATGGCGAAAACTCGTGAAAAAAAAGATGAAATGCACTTGCAAAGTCCTCTCGACTTTGTGAGGAGGAAATTCCCGCGTGAGATCCTTACGACTCACAAAGGAGCAACATACTTGGAGGTCCTCACGACTCCTAAAGAGAAAATACACCTAAGAGATCCTTACGACCCGTAGGGAGAAAATGCTTTGTGAGACCCTTACGGCTCACAAAATTGAAAAGTCTTAGGTGATGGGGACCTAAAACCTGTTTCCTAAGCCATCGCTTCCTAACAAGCAATAGCAAATGATAATTCGCTCCTGGTACCATATTCTAGTGTAGCGATACTGATACCAAACAAAAACCAATTCCCAAATCCTCCCGGGGCAAATGACGAGTTGTTCCTGACATTATTCCTATTCCTGTGCAGCAATGCAGATGCCGATCCAAAAAGCCAATTCCCAAATCCTACCAGGGCAGATGATGAGTTGCTCCTGGCATTATTCCAGTGCAGCAATGCAGATGCCGACCAAAACCAAAATCCCCAAATCCTCTCATGTTAAATGATGATTCGCTTCTGGTACCATATTCCAGTGTAGCGATGCTGATGTCAACCCAAATCAAATCAAATCAACAATCTCTGCATCGGAATCAAACATTTTGAACGTTGATACCCTACTATTCGCACTTACACACGTCTTGAAGCCCGGGATAGTAGAGGATACCTTGAAATGCTCTTCTTAAAGCCGATGTATGAAGGAAATAAAAAAAAAGTGAATAAAAAAGTATATATAAAGTGGTGAGAAAAATGGACACTGGTTCTGTTATCGCCGAGGGCAATAAAAAATATATAGCGAGGGTGCCTCTTCACCTAGTGCCCTAAGGCAACTGGTCTGGGAGTCACTGCTATGCCTGAGGTGGTGCAAGACGAGAAAAATACACCAAATAAGCAAGCACATGAGTAATCGGTCGGTTAGTACCTCAAGAAGTATTAACGGTCGCATGAAAGTGTGTGAGCAATCTCATCTAATATTCATTAATTAAAAAAGTACTGAGGCTGATGGGCAAGAGTATGATAGCTTGAATTGAATTCTCCGGGTGTAGGGATGTCCTTTACACACACGCAGGGTGATATGATCGATGTTTAGAAGAAAGATAGGAATGAAGAATAAGACGATATTTTATTGAGGGAGGACGTGATTTCTGACATCTTTTCATGACCATTAAGATAGGGCTCATGACAACCGAAAAGCTAGCTTAGTTGGAAACTCTAATTTTCAAGGCTTTTCTTTTACAATTCTTTTCTTTAAATGTAATATTCATGATCTTTCTTTTATTATTGGATTTTGTGGGTGCAATCCGCTGAAAACCCTCAGGAGACAACACTCCTCCTACTAGGGACACCTAGAGGTTTAAAGGCTTGTTGCACGTGCTCAGTGCAATCGTGTTGCCTATGAAAGTGTGCTAGTTAGCCTTTCTCTTTCTTTATTTTCTCCTTCTCTTTTTAATAAAACAGTTCGCTCGAGACGACCGAAAATAAGTTGGGGGGAATTTGATCAGTCGAAAATATTGTATTTTTAACACGACAATTTCCCTACCATTTGCACTCATCTAGAGGTGTCCGGTATTCATATCGCACATATTAGCAAAACACATGTAAAATACTGGATTACTTGTACTGTATACTAAAACCGGCACTTTAAGGGAAATTGACTGCATTTCATAGCATCGCATCATTCTTGTGTAGCACAACTTGTGTTTCGAAGACTGTGCAGGAAAATCCGGAAGAAATGCCAAAATTGTCATTTTTACTGATCAAACATTACGCCAACTCAAAGACCTGAGAGCTGGTAGCAATCTAGAGGGAAATATTAAATTCAACATATCATGAAAAGGTCCATAAGTCAGCCCAAGTAGGTACCAGAAGAAACAGGCACCAAGGCCCATAAAGCGTCGCGGATCCGCGGCGGGAGCCTGCTTGCGCCGCGGATCCGCCGCATCTCTGCCACGTCAGCGCTCCAATTTCAGTGCATTATGCTTCTCTCAGGGCCCACATTCATTTCATACACGTCAACTTCCAGAATTCTCTCGAAGCTTCTGCCAGATCAGCAAGGATGATTAATTAAGCTAATCTTGATTAAGCTCCTAACAAACGATTTCTAGAAGCTCCCTCCTAACTAATCACTTCTAGAAGCCTCTCTAGCTAACAAACTTTTAGAGGGAAATTCAAATTTTGAATCCTAGATCTAGGGTTTTGGAATTCTATAAATAGGAGCCTAGATCTAGGGTTAAAAGTAAAATCTTTGGTTGTTGAAAGCTAACTTCTTCTTCAACCTTCATCTTCCCCATTTCTCCCACAAGTTTAGTGACAAAACTTGTGTTCCAAACCCTAACCCTGATCCAATCAATCAAGATTCCAAATTCAAGATCCATGGAGTTCAAGCAAAGCAAGTCTTCAACCATCCTTTAGAAGCGAAGCCGACATTCATCGGAGCACGAGATCCAAGCCGATCCGCGACTCAAGGAGCCGATGCAACGCTAGATTCGACAATGTTGTTCCTTCTCAAATTCTTGTAGTCTTTTGAGCAATGTGTAACAATTTGTGGAATAAATAAAGGTGAAGATTCTTTAAACTTTCTTTTATTTCAATTCGAGCATTATGATTCGTATTCAATTCTTGAATGTATTCTTTATGACGATGCGCGAATAAACTCCGCTCGTAGAGGAATCGAGATGATTGTAGAATGATGATGTTGATAAATCTTTAAACGTTTTCTTAAGTCCTAAAGCAATTGTAAATTCTTGAAAATTGAATGATCGATGATCTAGATCGATGCGAAATGTGTTCTTGATTCCTTTCGCACGATCTAGAAATCAACAATTGATCATTCGACTTTCAAGAAGCTATCTAGTGAATGTGATTCATCGAAAGGACAAAGGATACGACGAAGAAACCCTAATTCTTCGCAAGATCCTTAAACCTCGATCAATCGACATCGATTTAGCATTAATTCGCTAATGGATAAGAAACATTAATCTTTAGTCTTCTTCACATCTACAATCTAATCGATTCCTACAAGTTTTACTTCAAATCTTGAAACCCAAATTGATTGGAATTCTATCACATCTTGATTCTTAATGTTTATCGTTTTCTTGGTTCTTGATTAGAATAGTGATACTTGAAATTCATCGATAAAAATCTTGAATCATTTTGCTTTTCTTTTCCATTAAAGTTTCGATTCAAACAAAACAAAATACGAACGAATCGCGCAATCCCTGTGGACGATCCGCACTCACTAATGCGCTAAAATCCGACACCGTTATTGATTGCGGTCAAATAATTCTTTGATTGTGATTTCTATTCATTTTCTAAACCGACACACAAAGAAACGATCAATCAAATGGCGCCGTTGCCGGGGATCGCACGCTAATTCATTTTATATTGAAATTTGAATTGAAAGATTTATTCCATTACATTTTTTTTGTGATCAAAATTCGCACAAAATCTAAACAATTTGTTGTGGTGTATTGCAAGGAAAATCTGGAGCTGCTGTGCAATTCAAATTTTTTTTTTGGAAATTTCCAGAGAGCTGGAGGAATCAACAGCAAGCTGCTGTTGAATTTTGGTACAGGGAACAGTACCAACGGCCGCGCACCCGCGGTCTAAGCGCCTCTTTGCCGCGGTTCCGCGCGTCGGTGAAGGGTACGCAGTGCAGATTTTTCACAGTGAGCTCTATCTTTCTTATCTCCTTCTCAAATCTGCTCCAAATAACATTTTGTGCAGGCTTCTTTGCAAAAATCGCAGTGTCGCGCAAAAAGCAAAATTAAATTGTGCTTGTTTTGATTTTGTGGCTGTTTGCATAATTAATATGGACATTAAGGGGCAAAGACCAAATCCAGATTAGGTGGGGAGTTCATTACCCTTCCTAAGCCCCAAAAATCACAAACTTGCATCCGCATTACCCTCATTAACTAAAAAATATCTAGAGATGACTCTAAGGACCGTCGCGCTCATTTAGGACAAGAGAAGGCCGTGGGTAATCCATTGCTTATCCGCGTTTCTTTGTGGTGTCTAAGGCAAGTGTGTCGAAGGCTAGTGATTATTAATTAGGCCCACTACTTACGTAGTAGAGTACCTTCCCACTTACCTGGCACTTACCTGGCCACAGGGGGACAAAGAGGCAGTGGAGGATTCTATCCTGCGGCTTGTCTTTTGGCAGTTAGGAGCGGTCTAGAGCTTTGACCTAGATAACCACTAGATTCTAGGGTTTTGCTTGTTGCATTTGTTGTGATCGCATCATTTTTTCAAAAATCCGTCCCTTTTTCAAAGCAAACACCGCATTCATTCATTTCCCTAATTATAAATCACGCTGCCACTTGTACTAACCCTTTTTAGTGCAAGATAGGCTGGACAACGGGATTCTAGTGCCTATTTAGTCCGCGTCCCTCCGATCGACCCTAAAGTCGGTATTTCTACATTTACCTTTTCTTTACCCACCACCACACCTATATTGATGGATCCGTCTCCATCGAATTTCTTTACCACTACTTTACCGCCGTCCGTTGGTGCGCAGAATCCACCTCGCATCTCTCTCCAAGAGAGGTGCTTGTTGGAGATAGTGCCCTCAGAGTCAATTATTGGATCACCGGCACGTGATTGCAATGATTGAGGGAGGACCTATCCCGGTAGGACAGTCTTACTCGAGATGATAGTATGCTATCTGGTTTACCTTTATCATCGTGTACTGTTTTAGGTGACCTGACATGTCGCTATTACACGTTGATAGAGCCCCTAGGATTCTTGCTTGACTACCAGCAGTATGATGGCGATCATATACGTGGGAGCTGGTAGTCTATAAGCACATCCTTAAAAGGTCCCTAGTCGTAGGAGTTTCGAGACAGGGCATCGATACTCCATTAGTAGACTAGTGTATACAGTCGAGACCCCGACGAGGGGCGGTGGCCGGTCTCACAAGCTACTGGTGTCAGTTGGTTCACCTAAGATGTATACAGGTGCTCATTGGATTATGAGTACACCGGACAGGACTCGCCGGGAACCTGCTAGTTGGGCTTATACCTGACGTCAGATAGCAGTTCCCTGGTGACATGTGTACAGGTTAGTTCATCGACCTGAGGATCGTCATTTGTCTCGTGTGAGTTCCCACTGTGCTTTGATTACTACCCTACCACGGCTCAAAGGAGTCGTGCAAACAGGTTTTAGTTGGGTACAGTCCCGAGCCACATGGAGGCAGTGAGCGGATCTGCAGGGGTTCGTCTCTCCCGGTATTGGGGGTGAGGTCGCGCTGTGTCTAGGAGAGCCATTACGCAAAGCCCTCGGCCGAGGCAGGAGATTTACTGGTAGGTATTCCAGTAGTATCTCAGGGCGTTCTGGGCTACGCTCCGACACGACTTGTACCGCTTTTGGGGGTCTGACTTTTACCAACCCCCTAGGCCCGACATGCGATGCTCATAGACGAACGGACCGGACTGTACGGATATTGTCACTGACAGGCTCAGTAGGGTGTCAGGATGAGTTCGCTCATCGACGTCCCTTTTGGTCAATAGCTGGTGGCCCGTTATGTATTGGCTTATACCTATGACGTGCTAGTGGTTAAATCCACAGCCATTGTATTGACGAGTCTTTAGAGTCCACCACACTTTCAGTTACTCAGCTTTCGGGCGAAACGCTGTAGAGGCCGTATGGAGATATGGCAGGGTCCGATCAGATACGCGCGGTATTGCACGGATCAGGATCGGACAGTTTTGTACTAGTGGCCGTATAGTTATATGGCAGGGTTTGATCTGATACGTGCGGTATTGCACGGATCAGGATCGAACGGTTTTTACTAGCCGGCTTTGGCTTAAGCCGGTCCTAGTCTAGTACAGTGTAGATTTTGTCTCATTGCATTTGTATCCGGTCGGAATACAGATGCGGGTGTGTATGCACAGTATCGGGGTTTTCCTGTAATTTATTACGGGACCAGTTTTCTGGAGTTGCCAGTTTGTATTCCGTTCCGGCCGGTTTTTCTTTGTTCTTTCCCGGCCGGACTTTTCTGATGGAGGGGGTTATTTGCAGTTTTGCAAATAACACATTGTGGAGGTTTTTCTTGCAAAAGTATTTATTATGATAACTTATTTAGATTCCATTCCTTTCATTCTTCTTTTCATGCTTTATGAAGATTAGAAGTGATGAGAAAGGATTTGATCTTTGATTAGAGTTGATGTAAGTTTGTAATGATCATGTTTGGCTATGGTCACCACTTGTGCTCCTACCATCCCCTCCCTTCATGCTTGATATTCATTCCTCCACCCTTCTTCTTCTCACTTGAGGAAAATGATAAGTTTTTCATGAGAGGAAAAAGAAAGAGAGAAGAAGAAGAAGAGAGCTTCTTCTTGAGAGTTTCATTTCTTGATCTCATTCATGCTAGAAAAATGCAAGCACCATTTTTCTTATCTCATTTCCTCCATCATCTTCAAATGGCAACAAACCCCAAGTGAGACACTACACTACACATTCTACAGCATATCTTGAGCATGTCGAGTTGCCGGCTTCATGCCCGAGTTGCCTCGGTATTGAGGCGGGAGCCCGTAAAAGACGCAGGCGATGTGGTGCCCTTTCCGGCGAGGAGGCGACGATATGGAGACTACACTTTCCGCGGGAGATCGGGACGATGACGAGAAGACCGGAGGACTCGGATCACTCGGTATACTTCTCACCCTATCTCTTGATTGCTAGCATTAGGTTAATGGTTTCGATCCGTGTTTTTCTTTGTCCGCGGTAGCGCCGGTTTCCGAGTAAGAAAAATTTTTGATTCCGCATTTTGGCCTCGAGTACGAGGCCGGGGCGCTGCCGCGGCGCAACAGTGCTATCCTATGCGAGGTCCTCTTTCGTCCTGTCTTTCCATTCCACCAGCCAACGGGGAAAATTTTGAAATTAAACCCCAATACATCAACCTTCTACCCAAATACCACGGTCTCGAGACTGAGGACGCATACGTGTTTATCACGAAATTTGAAAATGTATGCGCAATGATGGGTATGTCACAACTTTCAGTGGATGCTATGTGTCTACGTCTTCTTCCATTTACCTTGTGCGATATAGCCGAGAAGTGGCTGTATAACACTACCGCACATTCTATCATGAATTGGGAAGAATTCGTTGCAGCATTCCTTAAGAAATTCTATCCTAATCACAAGACAGCTCGAGTCCGTAGCGAAATAAATCAATTCTCCCAGCTTCCAAATGAACCATTTTCAAAATATCTTGACCGCTTCAAGGATCTGTTGGTTCAATGCCCACATCATGGAATCCCGAGATGGGAACTGTAACGTTTTGAAAATCGTTTCGGTGAAATTTCGAAAAAACGGTAAAATAAGGGGGTTTTCTGTAAAAAGACAAAATGCAAATATCTTTATTATAAAATTAAATATATATATTCTAGATATGTAATTGCTAGTATTTGGTGTTTATTGAGCCACTGCTGAAATTTCAAATTTTCTGAAAATTTTTCCGAAATTAATTATTTTAATATTATTTTAAGCCGGTAAGAAAATACATTAAATTAGCGATAAATACAAATTTAAATGGGCTAATTTTAATCTTTAAAATCATGTTAATTAAAATCTAGTTGTAATATAATTTTTTGGTATTTTATTTCAAGTTTTAATTGATTTATTTTATGGAAAACAAAAATATAGTTATTTTGAACTAAAACTTGCAAATATGGTATTGTGGGGGGTGTTTTTGCATAGAATTTTTTTGTAAAGTCTCTCACACTCACCCTCACTCCCCTTGGCCAGCCTCACACTATTGTAGCAGCCCAAGAATTTTATTTCTCTCTTTTTGACCTTAAATCATGTGAGAAATGGGTTAAAATAAGGTTTTTATATATAGTAAAGTAGGTGGGGGTATTATGGTAATTGGGAGGGGCTTTGACTTGGATCTTTTGGCATCATCCCCTCACCTTTTTCCCCCTCTTACTCTGCTGAAACCAGCAGCAGCAGCCCCCCTCCATTTCTTCTTCTCTTTTCTCTTCAAAATTCCATCAAAAAATCATCCAAAATGCTTCAAAAATTCCACAAAATCAAAATCTAATCCCTACCCATTTTTACTTGACCATTCTAGTATGGATCTTGGTGAAGGGAAGCATGTTTGGGAGGCTAGATTTGTGCTAGATTTCAAGATGATTGTGGGGGTAAATTCTTAACCTTATGTCTAATTGGTGTTTGGATACTTTAAATCTAGCATAATTAGTTAATAGTTTGGGATTAATTGAATGTTTTGAAAAATATAGTAAGGCTTTGTGATTTCAGTTAGGGTTTTTATCATATCATTAGGGATGCAAGGTTTAGTTTAACATCTTAATGTATGTAAAACCTAGTTTGGTTGATTAAATTGCACTTGTTATATGTAATTTGTCCAAATTGCTTAAATTGCAAACTAGGTTTTTGTAAACCTTGAATTTGATTAAGAGAAAATGTAATTAGGTTTTTCTTGACTTCATTAACATTATTAAGTGTGGTTTAATGTCTTTAGTTCATGAAAATCCTAGCTAAATTGTTTTTTGTGCATTTTTGCTATAAAATTGTTAAAATTTGGGTATATTGTAAACTAGAATTTTGGGGCTAAAGAAATTTAATGAGATTAAATAATAGAAATGGTTTTTATGACTTATTTAAGTTGTTTAATAAGTATTATGGCCATTAAATTTGTTCAAACGTCGAGTTTTGTACTAAAACGGGTAATTTGTGCTTGCTAGATTTTCGGAAAAATGGCTTTTAAAGTGAATTTTGGGTTTTTGTGAAAGCAACCATAGGTTTTGACCTATGTGGGTTTCGTGTGTCGTTTTGATCATGAGTCGGATTTTAATGCGATATGGTGCGTTATGATATGTAGGTACCCATGTGGACTTCGAGACGACAAGCAAGCACGTGGCGACGTCGGCACCGGCGAGCGAGGACCAGGTGAGTAGATTTATATCTACAGGGAGAAGTCGGGTGGATGACGTATAGCACCCCCGCAGTTCGTGGTGATGTATACGAATACGTATACACACATATATATATTTATTATATTTTGTTTGAGTATATTGATGATAATATGGATATTTGGTGTTCTTGGATGATTTAGTGTCGTGAAACCCTAGAGTAGTGGTCGCACCACACATGCACACAACCACCCATACTTGCATACTTTCTTCTTTCATTTGTGCTTATTCGGGAATATATAGTTATGTGTTCACATGGGTATGGGACTATGTGTTCACATACGGATTTGAGGATGATACTTGGGTTTGAGATGAGTCGATGAGATTTGTGTTGAGGTTGTGATATCGGTGATATGGCAGGATTCGTATTTGAGATACGTCCCGATGTTATAGCGGGTCTTTGAAAGACGATACGGGTGAATAGTGTTATAAATAAAATGGTCGACATGTGATCGTGATATGAGATATGATATTCTAGGATATTGATACTAGGCCGTATTGGGCGATGTATACCCCTTGATGATGATATGTGCTGATGATATCGATTTGTACGAGACTGTCGATCAGTAGTCAGATCATGACTATATTGATGATATTAGTATTGTACTAGACATAAGTCAGTACCCTGGACTATGATCTTGGATAAAGAGGATACCAGATGAATAGTGTGATGAATATGATATTAACCCGTACCCAGATTTGGGGATGCCGTATGACGGATTTACGTACGAGCTATATTTTGATGATTGATCCGCACTCTTGACTTGGGATGTCTGATTATAGATATGGTATCGGATATGATATTATTGAGGCGGGATCACCGACTAATATATATACAGGTATGTATATGTATCGACTCAGATGTTAGGCGGTTTCCTTACCTGTAGTCCAGCTTGTTAGCTTAGCCCTTTAGTTTAGTTTAGTTGTTAGATTAGATTCGATTCTTACCTATTTCAAAAACTAACCAATCGTGGGTATTTTAAAAGACAGCCCAAGGGATCCTACGGATATTTCAAAAGACGTATCTTTTCATAAAAACACCGTAGCCCCTATTTTCAAAACCCCACGATTCGTGTTATTTCAAATGGCACCATTGTTTAATATTTAGCTCCCGCTCATTTTGGTTGCTCGCTCCGCATCGCATACTTACATTGTTATTTCATATTGCATTGTTGACATTATGCTGTTAGGACACCAGTACCATTACCGATGATGCGTATGTACCGCGTACACTTACTTGCCGGCTCACACACATCTTCATCGGTAATTGCCATGTCACTACACCTTAGAAAATATTATTGCTTAACTTAGCTTGATAGCTAGTAGTTTGACATAATATTAGTGTACTTACCTTATATGCCAGCTTAGATATTGTAGTTATTACTTGTCACTTCATGCATACTGTTATTCATTGTTATGCCGTATTCATGGATTCTTATGCCTATATTCATAGGTTTATATGCTATTGATGATTTGGATTCGGATTTCTATGAGATTTTCTGGATTTGGGGGAAAACCGCAAAACTTGTATAAGCTTCTTCCCTCTCTTTTAAATAAAAAGTGCGGTTTTCCCATGATGTTTGAGTCGTCCACCATGAGTTTGCTGATGGATTTCGAGACCCGATTCGAGGAGTGGAGGAACCGTTTCGGGTACATGGTGGGCCCGGTGCGGTACCCCGGGGCAAGAGGATCGTGTTGTTGACGTTGAGCCTGGCAGGGGAGCACTGCCGACCGGTGATATTACCCGACGCGTCGGATATCCGGAGGATACCGTCGTGGTCTTGAGATGGATGGTAGGGGCCGGTCTGGACTGACGGCGCCCTAGATATTGTGATTGAGACATTGAGATTTCGAGATATTGAGGTACAGAGACTGTGATACAGAGATATCGAGATATTGGGATTACGTTTTGTGCCGATACTAGGCACTGTTTTATGCTGATTTCATTATGATACCTCATTTTAAAAATACAAAGGAAATCTCACTAAATTATGAAAACAGTTTCTTCATTTACATGTATTCTGTTTTCATGCATTCATACCTCATTCATATGATATATTGCTACCTGAGGCGCTGACACGGGCACATGAGATTACACTCGGGTTAGATATTTACTCTAGCCTTTGTTATAGGCTGCATGTTATATATATAATTGAGGATATATTATGATCATTGACCTAGGTTGCGTTATTTATGCGATTTCTTTCCGTAGATGTTTTTCTATTCACGAGTTGGCAACTCACCCCCGTTGTGCCCCAGTTTCTTGCAGGTTTTGCCATACAGGTTTCATTACGGCTTTGCTGGTACTGCTTTCCACTTTCGGGTGACTTGCTAGTAGGTGGGTTTACTTGTATCATACTCCCATTATATGTCTTGTATATCATTATTCTGTTGTATCTAGAAGTTCCATCAACCAAACATGTATTTATTTCAGAGATAGAGACCAGTGATGTTTATTCTTTCGACTTTAGAGTCGCGCGTTATATTTCTGTGGATTTCTGGTGGTTTTGAGTTCCTTTTGAGTTTTGATCCTCGCCCTTGGCGTTGTATATTATATTGCTTGTGTGGTTGTGACAATCGATTGACGAAGAGCTAGCTCCCGCTTGGGGATGCCTTTTTGATTTCGTATACTATTCATGTTGTATCCCGTTTGGGGGCCAGTTTTTACAAAGGAGACTCTGCCGAAATTTTTGGGAAATGTTTGATGTTTTTTTTAAAACCGCATAATTCGGCTTATGCTATTGAAACCACTTGTTTTAATTGGTTTTCCTTCACTCTACTACTTTTCATGGTTTGGATTTCTGGGTTTTCGGCTTACTTAGATTACGTACGCCTCGAGACGTTCGTAGTTTAAGTGCCGGTCATATTCCGTACTTTCGGGACGTGACAAAGTTGGTATCAGAGCGTTAGGTTTTACCTTCGGAGCGTAGGATGACCCTTGGTTGATGGAATAGGTGACTAAAGTAGAGTGACGTACCATGGGTATGTTCCGCGGCATACTTACGATACGCTACTCCACTTAAGGAGCCTTAGGATATACATTTCTTTGCTTAGTATCATATTCATTCCTGATCTAGCCTCATCGGTACCAGTTGCGGTTTGCTGCCATGATTACGGGCAGGGAGAGCTACAGCTAGAGTTGCGGTCAGCACGAGCTCGTCACGAACGAGAACTGACCAGGGCGAAATTCCGGCGACACACGATTGCGGAGATGTGTCTTTTTACTGTGTTTCCGCGCCACGAGCGTTTGGCTGATCGCCTTTATGAGGTTACTCGGATGTGCTGATCGACACTAGAGGATTGAGCCAATGATAGAGGCCAGCCAGATTTTGATGACCGTTGGTGTATTGCTTACTCATGATGATTGAGGCACTGTTCAGCGTGCAGACGAGTGAGCCAGTTGTTGCTGCGAGCGACAAGATATCGCCCCATATGTTGGAGCTATTGCAGTACAGGTTGTACTAAGAGATGATAGAAGGTCGTTAGTCACCCGAGGATGAATGACTAGGACATGTGGTTCGTTTGCCTACCCGATGAGAGGTCATCAGATAGATTGATTCCAGCAAGAGACGACTTCACGCGGAGACGTTGAGAGTCGACAGAGACGATCGAATGTCAGAAACCTATTATTCCAAGTTTAAAGTATTCGGAAAGACATGCAGGCAATTCTATGGACCCTCTAGAAGAATGAAACCCTAACTCGACATAATGACCGTGTGAAAGCCTTTGAACCTTCGGGTTTGCGGCAGTTCCACGGCGCCATTAGTGAGGCTTGGGTTTGCCCTTCTACGACTGGACCATCGATGCTGTGGTACGTACTCGATACTGTTAAACTGTACCCAAGATGTTGTGCTTTTGGGGGATTATGAGGTTCTGACGAATCAATCGGATGGTTCGACTTCAATCGGATGCTAGGTGGTGAGATGCATTCTTGGGAGACTCCAGATACGAGGATAGCCGTTGGAGCTCAGTCCATGCAGCCACGACGAGACGAGTCCGAAGCAGTCGACGTTAGAGAAAAGTGGAGTCAGAGGTTCATACGAGATCTTGATGAGACTACGTTCCACTCCGCCGACATCAGAGATGCGATACGCATGCCGAGGCATGGTACTTGGATTTACCTTCCAGAAGGAGTCGCGATGAGTATGCAGTCGTTCCAGAGCAAGATGCAGATATAGGAAAGGACGATGACTTCCGGAAAGTTGGCAGAGACGAGACATGGAAGAGACCGTGAGCAGGATTCCTTCCAGGACACTGCTGCAATGATACTTGCACCCAGGATCAGATGTGTCACGTACATTCAGAGAGCCAGAGGCCGACGCCAGTGATATGCTGTCTTACGAGTGGTCGCGATGATTGACCGAGAGATGACCAGAGAAGTGCCAGAACGGAATCATCCCCGTTAGCACACCTGACAGGGCCGATGAGCTGATGGACTGAGAGATTGGCAATTCACAGTGAAGACCTTGACCCAAGAGTGGTCATTGTTACGCACACCAGCAGGCCAGAGTTCATGATCATCGACGAGACGTCCCACTAGTGACCGCGACAGTTGGCCCGAGATTCTTAGAGGATGCACTTGAGCGGTACTATTCCGCCATTATTGATTTCGATGTTTTGGGTAATTTATTCTTATGATTTGATTTTGATGATTGAGGATTTACGATCTTTGCACAGTGTTGCACTTGATATCGTTTTCGTGCTTTGGTTTCACATGTTTGTGATTTTACGGTTTTAGATATTTGAGTTGATTTTGTGCGTATGCACGCACACGATTTGGTTCCTGCACTCTGTATAGTTTATATATGCTTGCAGTGCAGTGATACGCCTTTTGTGCACTTAGATGCACTGGACTTCGATTTCGATTGTGATGCTCGATATTTGTTTTGTGCACCTTGTGCACCTGATTTGATTTTGCGCATGTTCGGCGCTTGATATTGGATTTCATGATTTTGTGCATGATGGATGCCCCTGGTTTTGGGTTTTCGCGCATGTTGAGCGCATGTCTTGAGATGCGATTTTGGTGCACACCAGATGCACTAGATCGAGATTTTTTTCGTACATGTCAGATGCACCTGATTTTGCTGTCAGGCACACACGTTGCCTACGACAGATGCTTTGTGCACACCCGATGCACTTAGATCTTGTTTCTGTGCACTTATATGGCACGTATATGGATTTTGATTGTCGTGCGCACCAGACGCACGTAGTATTCATACGCGTATTTTGGGATTGATTTCTTATAGAGCAGTACGTTTTTTTTATGATAATTGCGATGTGTGTTCGTACTAAGCAGGACTAGTCAGAGGACAGTACCTGAATATATTTTGCATGCATTGATAGTTATTGAAGGGATTTCCAAAAAGCGAGCTATAGCCTCAGTATTTACCTACGTGTCTGATATGACACGAAATGTTTAAAACAAGGAGACCCTTCTAAATTGTTTCCAAAACGGCGGAACGTACATTTCAAACAAAGGTATATATGTATATAGTTATTTTCTTATGATAGACGTCCGCCACTGTGCAGTGTTATACGCGTTGCACAGCAACTTAAAGAGATTTGGCATGCATTTCCTTCATATACTTACATATATAGATTCGATATTTACATGTATAGTTTCGAGTTATATCATATTGGTTTTGCTTTGGATTTGGCATTGATGTCTTCCCCATGACTCCGATGATTGCGGGATGCTTGACGGAGTTTTGATTTGAGTTATATGCTCATTTTTCATGCGCATGCGCTGCGCTACGATTTGTTTTATGTATTTACGATTTCGGAGCCCCGACGACTTGATGGTTTTTCTTAGATGTTTTAGTATTTTGGGGGAGTTTTAATTTAAATTCGGGGACCGAATTTCTTTAAGGGGGAAGATTGTAACGTTTTGAAAATCGTTTCGGTGAAATTTCGAAAAAACGGTAAAATAAGGGGGTTTTTTGTAAAAAGACAAAATGCAAATATCTTTATTATAAAATTAAATATATATATTCTAGCTATGTAATTGCTATTATTTGGTGTTTATTGAGCCACTGCTGAAATTTCAAATTTTCTGAAATTTTTTCCGAAATTAATTATTTTAATATTATTTTAAGCCGGTAAGAAAATACATTAAATTAGCGATAAATATAAATTCAAATGGGATAATTTTAATCTTTAAAATCACGTTAATTAAAATCTAGTTGTAATATAATTTTTTGGTATTTTATTTCAAGTTTTAATTGATTTATTTTATGGAAAACAAAAATATAGTTATTTTGAACTAAAACTTGCAAATATGGTATTGTGGGGGGTGTTTTTGCATAGAATTTTTTTGTAAAGTCTCTCACACTCACCCTCACTCCCCTTGGCCGGCCTCACACTATTGTAGCAGCCCAAGAATTTTATTTCCTTCTTTTTGACCTTAAATCATGTGAGAAATGGGTTAAAATAAGGTTTTTATATATAGTAAAGTAGGTGGGGGTATTATGGTAATTGGGAGGGGCTTTGACTTGGATCTTTTGGCATCATCCCCTCACCTTTTTCCCCCTCTTCCTCTGCTGAAACCAGCAGCAGCAGCCCCCCCTCCATTTCTTCTTCTCTTTTCTTTTCAAAATTCCATCAAAAAATCATCCAAAATGCTTCAAAAATTCCACAAAATCAAAATCTAATCCCTACCCATTTTTACTTGACCATTCTAGTATGGATCTTGGTGAAGGGAAGCATGTTTGGGAGGCTAGATTTGTGCTAGATTTCAAGATGATTGTGGGGGTAAATTCTTAACCTTATGTCTAATTGTTGTTTGGATACTTTAAATCTAGCATAATTAGTTAATAATTTGGGATTAATTGAATGTTTTGAAAAATATAGTAAGGCTTTGTGATTTCAATTAGGGTTTTTATCATATCATTAGGGATGCAAGGTTTAGTTTAACATCTTAATGTATGTAAAACCTAGTTTGGTTGATTAAATTGCACTTGTTATATGTAATTTGTCCAAATTGCTTAAATTGCAAACTAGGTTTTTGTAAACCTTGAATTTGATTAAGAGAAAAATGTAATTAGGTTTTTCTTGACTTCATTAACATTATTAAGTGTGGTTTAATGTCTTTAGTTCATGAAAATCCTAGCTAAATTGTTGTTTGTGTATTTTTGCAATAAAATTGTTAAAATTTGGGTATATTGTAAACTAGAATTTTGGGGCTAAAGAAATTTAATGAGATTAAATAATGGAAATGGTTTTTATGACTTATTTAAGTTGTTTAATAAGTATTATTGCCATTAAATTTGTTCAAACGTCGAGTTTTGTACTAAAACGGGTAATTTGTGCTTGCTAGATTTTCGGAAAAATGGCTTTTAAAGTGAATTTTGGGTTTTTGTGAAAGCAACCATAGGTTTTGACCTATGTGGGTTTCGTGTGTCGTTTTGATCATGAGTCGGATTTTAATGCGATACGGTACGTTATGATATGTAGGTACCCATGTGGACTTCGAGACGACAAGCAAGCGCGTGGCGACGTCGGCACCGGCGAGCGAAGACCAGGTGAGTAGATTTATATCTATGGGGAGAAGTCGGGTGGATGGCGTATAGCAGTGATGTATACGAATACGTATACACACATATATATATTGATTATATTTTGTTTGAGTATATTGATGATAATATGGATATTTGGTGTTCTTGGATGATTTAGTGTCGCGAAACCCTAGAGTAGTGGTCGCACCACATATGCACACAACCACCCATACTTGCATACTTTCTTCTTTCATTTGTGCTTTTTCGGGAATATATAGTTATGTGTTCACATGGGTATGGGACTATGTGTTCACATACGGATTTGAGGATGATACTTGGGTTTGAGATGAGTCGATGAGATTTGTGTTGAGGTTGTGATATCGGTGATATGGCAGGATTCGTATTTGAGATACGTCCTGATGTTATAGCGGGTCTTTGAACGACGATACGGGTGAATAGTGCTATAAATAAAATGGTCGACATGTGATCGTGATATGAGATATGATATGCTAGGATATTGATACTAGGCCGTATTGGGCGATGTATACCCCTTGATGATGATATGTGCTAATGATATCGGTTTGTACGAGACTGTCGATCAGTAGTCAGATCATGACTATATTGATGATATTAGTATTGTACTAGACATAGGTCAGTACCCTGGACTATGATCTTGGATAAAGAGGATACCAGATGAATAGTGTGATGAATATGATATTAACCCGTATCCAGATTTGGGGATGCTGTACGACGGATTTACGTACGAGCTATATTTTGATGATTGATCCGCACTCTTGACTTGGGATGTCTGATTATAGATATGGTATCGGATATGATATTATTGAGACGGGATCACCGACTAATATATATACAGGTATGTATATGTATCGACTCAGATGTTAGGCGGTTTCCTTACCTGTAGTCCAGGTTGATAGCTTAGCCATTTAGTTTAGTTTAGTTGTTAGATTAGATTCGATTCTTACCTATTTCAAAAACTAACGAATCGTGGGTATTTTAAAAGACAGCCCAAGGGATCCTACGGATATTTCAAAAGACGTATCTTTTCATAAAAACACCGTAGCCCCTATTTTCAAAACCCCACGATTCGTGTTATTTCAAATGGCACCATTGTTTAATATTTAGCTCCCGCTCATTTTGGTTGCTCGCTCCGCATCGCATACTTACATTGTTATTTCATAATGCATTGTTGATATTATGCTGTTAGGACACCAGCACCATTACCGATGATGCGTATGTACCACGTACACTTACTTGCCGGCTCACACACATTTTCATCGGTAATTGCCATGTCACGTACACCTTAGAAAATATTATTGCTTAACTTAGCTTGATAGCTAGTAGTTTGACATAATATTAGTATACTTACCTTATATGCCAGCTTAGATATTGTAGTTATTACTTGTCACTTCATGCATACTGTTATTCATTGTTATGCCGTACTCATGGATTCTTATGCCTATATTCATGGGTTTATATGCTATTGATGATTTGGATTCGGATTTCTATGAGATTTTCTGGATTTGGGGGAAAACCGCAAAACTTGTATAAGCTTCTTCCCTCTCTTTTAAATAAAAAGTGCGGTTTTCCCATGATGTATGAGTCGTCCACTATGAGTTTGCTGATGGATTTCGAGACCCGATTCGAGGAGTGGAGGAACCGTTTCGCGTACATGGTGGGCCTGGTGCGGTACCCCGGGGCAAGAGGATCGTGTTGTTGATGTTGAGCCTGGCAGGGGAGCACTACCGACAGGTGATATTACCCGACGCGTCGGATATCCGGAGGATACCGTCGTGGTCTTGAGATGGATGGTAGGGGCCGGTCTGGACTGATGGCGCCCTAGATATTGTGATTGAGACATTGAGATTTCGAGATATTGAGGTACAAAGACTGTGATACAGGGATATCGAGATATTGGGATTACGTTTTGTGCCGATGCTAGGCACTGTTTTATGCTGATTTCATTATGATACCTCATTTTAAAAATACAAAGGAAATCTCACTAAATTATGAAAACAGTTTCTTCATTTACATGTATTCTGTTTTCATGCATTCATATCTCATTCATATGATATATTGCTAGATGAGGCACTGACATGGGCACATGAGATTACACTCGGGTTAGATATTTACCCTAGCCTTTGTTATAGGCTGCATGTTATATATATAATTGAGGATATATTATGATCATTGACCTAGGTTGCGTTATTTATGCGATTTCTTTCCGTAGATGTTTTTCTATTCACGAGTTGGCAACTCACCCCCGTTGTGCCCCAGTTTCTTGCAGCTTTTGCCGTACAGGTTTCATTACGGCTTTGCTGGTACTGCTTTCCATTTCCGGGTGACTTGCTAGTAGGTGGGTTTATTTGTATCGTACCCCCATTATATATCTTGTATATCATTATTCTGTTGTATCTAGAAGTTCCATCAACCAAACATGTATTTATTTCAGAGATAGAGACCAGTGATGTTTATTCTTTCGACCATAGAATCGCGCGTTATATTTCTGTGGATTTCTGGTGGTTTTGAGTTCCTTTTGAGTTTTGATCCTCGCCCTTGGCGTTGTATATTATATTGCTTGTGTGGTTGTGACCGTCGATTGACGAAGAGCTAGCTCCCGCTTGGGGATGCCTTTTTGATTTCGTATACTATTCATGTTGTATCCCATTTGGGGGCCAGATTTTACAAAGGAGACTCTGCCGAAATTTTCGGGAATGTTTGATGTTTTTTTTTTAAACCGCATAATTCGGCTTATGCTATTGAAACCACTTATTTTAATTGGTTTTCCTTCACTCTACTACTTTTCATGGTTTGGATTTCTGGGTTTTCGGCTTACTTAGATTACGTACGCCTCGAGACGTTCGTAGTTTAAGTGGCGGTCATATTCCGTACTTTCGGGACGTGACAGGAACTGTGCCGAATCATATATGAGGACATTAATCCTAACACAAGACAGACCCTTGAATCCATGTGTCAAGGCAACTTCATGACTAAAGATGATGGGGAAGCCTGAAAATTTCTAGAAGATTTCGCTGAAAAATGTTTACAGTGGGAGGGTGTGAGTCAATCGTCTAGGGATGGCAATGATATTTCCATAGGAGTTAGAGCTGACATTTCAGCTATACACAAGAAACTCGAGACTATGGAAAACAAATTTTTAGCTGCCGCCCGAAATCAAATGTCACTTTCCAAAACTGTACGTGGCTGCTGTTCTGATCCTTCTCATTTGACGGAAGAATGTCTACGAAATTCTCCGTTTCAAGGTCATGAGCATATCAATTCTGCTTACCAACAAAGACCTAGAAACGATCCATTTTCTTCCACATATAATCAGGGTTGGAGGAATCACCCAAATTTTGCCTGGAACCAATCACAAAATCAAAATACGGTTCCAAGCCAAAACAATTTTCAAAGGGTCTCTCCACCACAACAGCAACCACCACTTCAATTGAGTCAGCACCCCTTCCAATCACAGAACTTTCAAAATCCGGTCAATACACCTGCACCGTCTAGTCCTTTACAATTGACCGGGACTGATGAATCCTCTTCATTTATAAACTTGCTTCTGACAAATCTCATGCAAGTATCGGCTGAAATAAAAACTTCCGTCGATGATATAAAGAAAAACTCAGCGTCTCAAGCTGAGAGTATCAAATCGATGGAAGCAGAAATTACACGATTAAAAGCCGAAATGAGTGCAAGAGAGAAAGGAAAACTCCCAGCTCAACCTTTACCTAATCCTGGCTATTCACATCATGTGAATGCAATCACCACGTTGAGATCTGGGAGAGTGCTTGACAATCATGTTGGGGAAGAGATTGATGACACTGAAAAATCTATCGATGATATCCCGGCTGAGACCTTTCCTCACACACACACACTTCTAATTCTGACCCCAGTTCTTCTACCCCACCGCCTTCTTGCGAGCTTATTCTTTGTTTCCTACAAGGCTCGCCACCTCAGCCCACCTGTTCTACTCCTCCACGGACGATCCCCACTTCTATTCTGGGATCGGTTCCACACACACTTCCTTCTCCTATGATGGATCCAGCGCTTATTGCTAAAGCACCTTATCCTAATCGGTTAAGGGCTAACACACCAAGTCCACATATGGAGAAGATCACTGAGATGTTTAAACAGGTTAACATAAACATCCCTCTTCTAGATGCTATCCAACAAGTCCCAGCGTATGCGAAAGTTCTTAAAGACTTGTGCACTAAGAAGAGGAAGAAACAAATGCCCAAGAAGATATTCATAGCAAAGACTGTAGACACGGCTTTCCCCCAGCAATTACCGAGGAAACGTAAGGATCCTGGCTATCCTACGATTTCCATCTCTATTGGGGAGAAACACATCAACCGTGCTCTACTGGACCTTGGGGCAAGTGTTAACCTGCTTCCTTTCTCAATCTATGAGCAATTAGGTATCGGAGAGTTGAAACCATCTCCTTGCACTCTCAAGATGGCTGACCGATCAATCACCAAACCTAGGGGTGAACTGAAGGATGTGTTAATAAAAATCGGGGAATTCATATTCCCTGTGGACTTTATTGTAATTGATACACAGCCTGTAGCGAACCCACGGAATCAAATTCCGGTGATTTTAGGTCGCCCCTTTTTGGCCACTTCCAATGCAATAATCAACTGTCGTAATGGTTCTATGACCCTATCTTTCGGGAATAGGACAATAGAACTGAACATTTACAAGTTGGGAAGTGTACCCTCCGAACCTACTGCTCAGGACTGTTCTGTCGACTTAATGGATGTCGACAGCAGCGAATTTGATAATCCTCCTGATACCGATCTTGACTCTTTTCATACGTTGTTATTTGACCCAACTATGTATCATACACATACGGACTCTTCCACCGAGATGTCTGGGTCAACAATTAACACCGATCATGAACTGCTTTTAGAGTCTGAAGATCACCCCGTACTTTGTGATGACATTATTCTTCGGGGTATTGATGAAACTTTTGAGGAGATCTTCGCTGATGAACTCGCATTTTTGAATGACACGGGTGTTGAGATGAATCATCTCCCAATCACTGAAATTGAACCTCCACCCCTTCTTCTGAATTGTAAAAAGAATGCGAGCAATCCATCACATTCACTACATCGTCTCTCCAAAATGAGACGCACACACACTCTCTTCCACCACTTAACATTTCCCCACTTCTTCTTCCACCAACCAGAGCACTGCATTGATAAGATTTTCGAATGGTTGGTGTTAACATTCGGTCTTTGCAAAGCTTGGCATCGACCACTGATTTTTTGACCCCCTCATATGATTTTTCAAAAGATTAACATTGCATAACTCAAGTTTGGGGGGGCATTTTTTCTGGCTCTTGGAAAGAAAATTTTTTACAAAATTTTGAGCCAAAAATAAGTTTGGGGGAGGATCTTCACTTATATATTTTACTCCCACTAATAAATTCCTCCCAAGCCTACAGGTTTTTCGAGATTTAGCAGAAGGCAACAGTGAGGACACTGTTGAAAACAAGTTTGGGGGAGGTTTGTGCTTATTTTTGCATCATTTGCATATCATTTGCATATCATTTGCATAAGCACAAAACATTTTCGAAAACCCATAAAAATTTAAAAAATTTCAAAAAAATAAAAATAAAAATATTTTTTTGTACATAAATAAAATAATAAAAGATTAGATAGTGAAAAAAATTACATCCATGAGATTAGAAAAATTTAAGAAAACCAAGAAAATTAGAAGTTTTCTTATACGAACTAGTAATAAGTAGTTATGAGCCGTTGTCCCAAGGGTTAGTAAGATGAAGGAAGTCACCAATCTGAGGATAAAAATAAGTCTGAAAAATAGTTTCTATTCTGGAAACCAAACATTTTGAACGTTATATCCTACTATTCGCACTTACACACATCTTGAAGCCCGGGATAGTAGAGGATACCTTGAAATGCTCTTGTCTTAAAGCCGATGTATGAAGGAAATAAAAAAAAGTGAATAAAAAAAAATATATAAAGTGGTGAGAAAAATGGACACTGGCTTTGTTATCGCCGAGGGCAATAAAAAATATATAGCGAGGGTGCCTCTTCACCTAGTGTCCTAAGGCCAACTGGTCTGGGAGTCACTGCTATGCCTGATGTAGTGCAAGACGAGGAAAATACACCAAATAAGCAAGCATATGAGTAATCGGTCGGTTAGTATCTCAAGAAGTATTAACGGTCGCATGAAAGTGTGTGAGCAATCTCATCTAATATTCATTAATTAAAAAAGTACTGAGGCTGATGGGCAAGAGTATGATAGCTTGAATTGAATTCTCCGGGTGTAGGGATGTCCTTTACACACACGCAGGGTGATATGATCGATATTTGGAAGAAAGAGAGGAATGAAGAATAAGACGATGTTTTATTGAGGGAGGACGTGATTTCTGACATCTTTTCATGACCATTAAGATAGGGCTCATGACAACCGAAAAGCTAGCTTAGTTGGAAACTCTAATTTTCAAGGATTTTCTTTTACAATTCTTTTCTTTAAATGTAATATTCATGATCTTTCTTTTATTATTGGATTTTGTGGGTGCAATCCGCTGAAAACCCTCAGGAGACAACACTCCTCCTACTAGGGACACCTAGAGGTTTAAAGGTTTGTTGCACGTGCTCAGTGCAATCGTGTTGCCTACGAAAGTGTGCTAGTTAGTCTTTCTCTTTCTTTATTTTCTCCTTCGCTTTTTAATAAAACAGTTCACTCGAGATGACCGAAAATAAGTTTGGGGGAATTTGATCAGTTGAAAATATTGCATTTTTAACACGACAATTTCCCTACCATTTGCACTCATCTAGAGGTGTCCGGTATTCATATCGCACATATTAGCGAAACACATGTAAAATACTGGATTACTTGTACTGTATACTAAAACCGGCACTTTAAGGGAAATTGACTGCATTTCATAGCATCGCATCATTCTTGTGTAGCGCAACTTGTGTTTCGAAGTCTGTGCAGGAAAATCCGCAAGAAAGGCCAAAATTGTCATTTTTGCTGATCAAACATTACGCCAACTCAAAGACCTGAGAGCTGGTAGCAATCTAGAGGGAAATATTAAATTCAACATATCATGAAAAGGCCCATAAGTCAGCCCAACCAAGTACCAGAAGAAACAGGCACCAAGGCCCATAAAGCGCCGCGGATCCGCGGCGGGAGCCTGCTTGCGCCGTGGATCCGCCGCATCTCTGCCACATCAACGCTCCAATTTCAGTGCATTATTCTTCTCTCAAGGCCCACATTCATTTCATACACGTCAAATTCCAGAATTCTCTCGAAGCTTCTGCCAGATCAGCAAGGATGATTAATTAAGCTAATCTTGATTAAGCTCCTAACAAACTATTTCTAGAAGCTCCCTCCTAACTAATCACTTCTAGAAGCCTCTCTAGCTAACAAACTTTTGGAGGGAAATTCAAATTTTGAATCCTAGATCTAGGGTTTTGGAAGTCTATAAATAGGAGTCTAGATCTAGGGTTAAAGGTAAAATCTTTGGTTGTTGAAAGCTAACTTCTTCTTCAACCTTCATCTTCCACATTTCTCCCACAAGTTTAGTGACAAAACTTGTGTTCCAAACCCTAACCCTAATCCAATCAATCAAGATTCCAAATTCAAGATCCATGGAGTTCAAGCAAAGCAAGTCTTCAACCATCCTTTAGAAGCAAAGCCGGCATTCATCGGAGCACGAGATCCAAGCCGATCCGCGACTCAAGGAGCCGATGCAATGCTAGATTCGACAATTTTGTTCCTTCTCAAATTCTTGTAGTCTCTTGAGCAATGTGTAACAATTTGTGGAATAAATAAAGGTGAAGATTCTTTAAACTTGCTTTTATTTCAATTCGAGCATTATGATTCGTATTCAATTCTTGAATGTATTCTTTATGATAATGCGCGAATAAACTCCGCTCGTGGAGGAATCGAGATGATTGTAGAATGATGATGTTGATAAATCTTTAAACGTTTTCTTAAGTCCTAAAGCAATTGTAAATTCTTGAAAATTGAATGATCGATGATCTAGATCGATGCGAAATGTGTTCTTGATTCCTTTCGCACGATCTAGAAATCAACAATTGATCATTCGACTTTCAAGAAGCTATCTAGTGAATGTGATTCATCGAAAGGACAAAGGATAGGACGAAGAAACCCTAATTCTTCGCAAGATCCTTAAACCTCGATCAATCGACATCGATTTAGCATCAATTCGCTAATGGATAAGAAACGTTAATCTTTTGTCTTCTTCACATCTACAATCTAATCGATTCCTACGAGTTTTACTTCAAATCTTGAAACCCAAATTGATTGGAATTCTATCACATCTTGATTCTTGATGTTTATCGTTTTCTTGGTTCTTGATTAGAATAGTGATACTTGAAATTCATCGATAAAAATCTTGAATCATTTTGCTTTTCTTTTCCATTAAAGTTTCGATTCAAACAAAACAAAATACGAACGAATCGCGCAATCCCTGTGGACGATCCACACTCATTAATGCGCTACAATCCGACACCGTTATTGATTGCGGTCAAATAATTCTTTGATTGTGATTTCTATTCATTTTCTAAACCGACACACAAAGAAACGATCAATCAATACACCTAGGGGATCCTTACGACCCGTAGGGAGAAAATGCTTTGTGAGACTCTTACGGCTCACAAAATTGAAAAGTCTTAGGTGATGGGGACCTAAAACCTGTCTCCTAAGCCATCGCTTCCTAACAAGCAATAGCAAATGATGATTCGCTCCTGGTACCATATTCTAGTGTAGTGATTGAATGATTTTTTTGTGATGTGTAATTGCGAATTGTAAAGAAATCACAACCAAAAATATTTTGACCGCAATCAATAACGGTGTCGATTGTAGCTCGTTAGTAAGTGCGGATCGTCCACAGGGAAAGCATAATCGTTCGTCTTTCGAATTAGATGAGTCGAAACATTAATGAAAAGAAAACAAACAATTCATGATTTATATTTGAAGTTCAAGAATTAGAAAATATAGATCTAATAATAAGAAAAAGATAGAATCAAGAATTGATAGTTTGATGATTTTTCCAAACCAAATATCAAGAATCGAAATGAGGCTCGTAGGAATCGATCGGATCTATAAATGTGATGCAATCTCACGATGACGTATTCTTATCCTTCGATGAATTGATACTAGATCGATGATGATCGACAAGAATTAGGGATTTCTTATGAAACTAGGGTTTCATCATATCCCTTGTTCTTTCGTCGATATCATTCACATTCTAGCCTCTAGTAAATTCAAGAAACGATCGTAGATCCCTAATTTCGAGCGATCACAATCAAGAAAGCATCGCAACGAAACTAGGTCATCGATTCTTGAACTTGCTAGGGTTTACAAAGCTCGTAGGACTCAAGAATCGTATTAAGATTTGTTACATCATCATTCTATTGATCGTCTCGACTCCTTTACGAGCGGAGTTTTACTCGAACATCACAACAAGAACTACAATTACAAATTGAGATCGAATCATGATGCAAGAATTTAAAGAAAGCAAGATTAAAGAATTTCACCTTTTATTTATATCAACAATTTCATTACATTCGCTCAAGAACTACAAGAGGAGGAACTCGATCGTCGATTTGGCTTCGCTCGTCTCCTTGAGTCGCGGATCGGCTTGGATCACTTGCTCGATTGAAGATCGGCTTGGCTTCTAAAAGGTTGAAGGCTTCTTGCTTGATTTGGTACTCGGGATCTTGAATTTGGAATTGGATTTAGAATTTGGGGGTACAAGATGTGTCACTCAACTTGTAGATGGGGGGATGAGGGAGAGATGAAGAATTGAACTCCTTAACCCTAGATCTAGGTTTCCTTTTATAAGCCATCCAAAATCCTAGATGTAGAATTCAAATTTCAAATTTCCCTCCAAAATGAATCACTTTTCCCTCCAAAATGAACAACATTTCCCTCCAAAATGAACTACCTCATTTGAATTTTCCCTCCAAAATGAACTACCTCATTTGAATTTGAATTTTCCCTCCAAAATGAACTACCTCATTTGAATTTTCCCTCCAAAATGAGGTTGTTAGAAAGAATCTTCTAGAAGAAGTTTGTTGGAGGGAATATTCTAGAATGAGGTTGTTACAAGGAGGCTTCTAGAAGAAGGTTGTTATAAGGAGGCTTCTAGAAGAAGTTTGTTGGAGGGAATATTCTAGAATGAGGAATATTCTTAGGTAAGGTTGTTAGGCCGAGCCTTCTGGATGAAGCCACGTGGTCATTCTAGAGTCTTCTGGAAGCTTGGACCGTTACAATTAGGCACGTGCAGGAAATTGAGCATTTGAAGCCATGGAGCCGCCGCGGATCCGCGGCGCAAGCCGGCTCCGGCCGTGGATCCGCGGCTCAATGCAGGCCTTGGGGCTTGGAACTTCTGGGCTTTTCTGATGCTGACTTTATGTATATTTTCTGATATGTTGATTTTCCAAATGAGTCCCTGATCACTGCCAGATCTCTTGCCTTTGAGTTGGCGTATTTTATCAGCACTGTTTCACAATTTTTGCTCGGTTTCTGGAATTTCCTGCACAGACTCCGAAACAAGTGTTGCGCAATACAGGGATGATGCGATGCCATGATAAACACTTAATTTCCCTCAGAAATGTCGGTTTTAGAGTATAACACAGGTAATATGGTATTTTACGACTGTTTTGCTAATATGTGTAATATGGAAACCGAACACTACTAGATGAGTGCAAATGATAGGGAAATTGACGTGTTAAAAATGCAGTATTTTCGACTGATCAAATTCCCCCAAACTTATTTTCGGTCGTCTCGAGCGAACCTTTTTATTAAAAAGAGAAGGAGAAAATAAAGAAAGAGAAAAACTAACTAGCACACTTTCGTAGGCAACACGATTGCACTGAGCACGAGCAACAAGCCTTTAAACCTCTAGGTGTCCCTAGTAGGAGGAGTGTTGTCTCCTGAGGGTTTTTAGCGGATTGCACCCACAAAATCCAATAATAAAAGAAAGATCATGAATATTACATTTAAAGAAAAGAATTGTAAAAGAAAAGCTTTGAAAATTAGGGTTTCCAACTAAGCTAGCTTTTCAATTGTCATGAGCCCAATCTTAATAGTCATGAAAAGATGTCAGAAATCACGTCCTCCCTCAATAAAACATCGTCTTATTCTTCATTCCTATCTTTCTTCCAAACCTCGATCATATCACCCTGCATGTGTGTAAAGACATCCCTACACCCGGAGAATTCAATTCAAGCTATCATACTCTTGCCCATCAGCCTCAGTACTTTTTAATTAATGAATATTTAGGATTGCTCACACACTTTCATGCGACCGTTAATACTTCTTGAGGTACTAACCGACCGATTACTCATGTGCTTGCTTATTTGGTGTATTTTTCTCGTCTTGCACCACCTCAGGCATAGCAGTGACTCCCAGACCAGTTGGCCTTAGGGCACTAGGTGAAGAGGCACCCTCGCTATATTTTTTTATTGCCCTCGGCGATAACAAAACCAGTGTTCATTTTTCTCACCACTTTATATTTTCTTCATTTTTTTATTCACATTTTTATTTCCTTCATACATCGGCTTTAAGACAAGAGCATTTCAAGGTATCCTCTACTATCCCGGGCTTCAAGACGTGTGTAAGTGCGAATAGCAGGGTATCAACGTTCAAAATGTTTGGCTTCCAGAATAGAAACTATTTTTCAGACTTATTTTTATCCTTAGATTAGTGACTTCCTTCATCTTACCAACCCTTGGGACAACAGCTCATAACTACTTATTACTGGTTCGTATAAGAAAACTTCTTATTTTCTTGGTTTTCTTAAATTTTTCTAATCTCATGGATGTAATTTTTCACTATCTAAACTTTTATTATCTTATTTATGTACAAAAAATATTTTTATCTTTTTGAAAATTTTTAAATTTTTATAGTTTTTCGAAAAAAATGTTTTGTGCTTATGCAAATGATATGCAAATGATGCGAAAATAAGCACAAACCTCCCCCAAACTTGTTTTCAACAGTGTCCTCACTGTTGCCTTCTGCTAAATCTCGAAAAACCTGTAAGCTTGGGAGGAATTTATTAGTAGGGGTAAAATATTTAAGTGAAGAATCTCCCCCAAACTTAGTTTTGGCTCAAAATTTTACAAAAAATTTCTTTTCAAGAGCCAGAAAAATATACCCCCCCAAAACTTGAGTTATGCAATGTTAAGCTTTGAAAATCATATGAGGGGGTCAAAAATCATTGGTCGATGCCAAGCTTTGCAAAGACCGAACATCAACACCAACACCAACCATTCAAAAATTTTATCAATGAAGTGCTCTGGTTGGTGAAAGAAGAAGTGGGGAAATGGTAAGGGTGGAATAGAATGTGTGTGCGTCTCATTTTGGAGAGACGATGCAGTGAATGTGATGGATAACTCGCATTCTTTTCACAGTTCAGAAGAAGGGGTGGAGGTTCAATTTCAATGACTGGGAGATGATTCATCTCAACACCCGTGTTGTTCAGAAATGCAAGTTTTTCAGCGAAGATTTCCTCAAAAGTTCTATCAATACCCCGGAGAATAATGTCATCACAAGGTGCGGGGTGATCTTCAGACTCTAAAAGCAGTTCATAATCAGTGTCAATTGTTGACCCGGACATCTCGGTGGGAGATTCCGTATATGTATGATACATAGTTGGGTCAAACAATAACATATGAAAAGAGTCAAGATCAGTATCAGGAGGATCATCAAATTCGCTGCTGTCGACATCCATTAAGTCGACAGAATAGACTTGAGCAGTAAGTTCGGAGGGTACACTTCCCAACTTGTAAATGTTTAGCTCAATTGACCTATTCCCGAAAGATAGGGTCATAAAACCATTACGACAGTTGATGATAGCGTTGGAAGTGGCCAAAAAGGGGCGACCTAAAATCACCGGAATTTGATTCCGTGGGTTCGCTACAGGCTGTGTATCAAGTATAATAAAATCCACAGGGAATATAAATTCCCCGATTTTTATTAACACATCCTCCAGTTCACCCCTAGGTTTGGTGATTGATCGGTCAGCCATCTGGAGAGTGCAATGGGTTGGCTTCAACTCTCCGATATCTAGTTGCTCATAAACCGAGTATGGAAGCAAGTTAACACTAGCGCCAAGGTCAAGTAGAGCACGGTTGATGTGTTTCTCCCCGATAGAAATGGAAATAGTAGGATAGCCAGGATCCTTACGTTTCCTTGGTAATTGTTGGGGGAAAGCTGTGTCTACAGTTTTTGCTATGAATATCTTCTTGGGCACTTGAGTCTTCCTCTTCCTAGTGCACAAGTTCTTAAGAATTTTCGCATAGGACGGAACTTGTTGAATAGCATCTAAGAGAGGGATGTTGATGTTAACTTGCTTAAACATGTCCACAAGCTTCTCCCTTTGTTCATCATGTTTGTTGGGCCTCAACCTATTTGGAAATGGAGCTCTATCAATAAGTGTTGGGTCCAACATTTGTGGAGAAGTTTGTGGGGGTGGACAAGGTGAGGTGGGTGGAGGGTTTGAGCCTTTGGGAAAACGGAGAATAGGCTCGGAAGAAGACGGTAAATTAGACGAAATAGGGTAAGAAGTAGAAGTGTGAGTGGAAGTGGAAGTGGAAGCCTGGGTGTTAATGATCAACTCATCATTATCAATTTTTTTACCCACATGATTGGCTAGCACTCTTCCAGATCTCAACGTGGTAAGAGCATCCACATTAGTGCAATGTGAAGGTCCAGGATCAGGTTGGGGTTGAGATGGAAGATCCCCTTTTTCTCTAGCACTTATTTCGGCTGTTATTCGTTCAATTTGTGCTTCCATCGATTTAATATTCTCATTTTGAGTGAGAATGATCTTTATCATATTATCGATGGAAGATTGAAAACTTGCCGACTATTGGATGGATTGTTTCATGAAAGTAACCAAGGTTTGCACCAGTGCAGAGATATTATCAGTACCGGCCAATTTCAAAGAGTTTTCATGTAGTGCAAAAGAGTTGGCAGGATTTTGAAAATTTTGCGGTTGGAAGGGGTGCTGACTCAATTGAAGTGGTGGTTGCTGTTGTGGTGGAGGGACCCTTTGAAAATTGTTTAGGATTGGAACCGTGTTTCGAGATTGTGATTGGTTCCAAGCAAAGTTCGGGTGATTCCTCCAATCTTGATTATATGAGGAAGAAGAGGGATTGTTTCCAGGTCTTTGCTGAAGTGCAGCATTAGTGTGACTTTGAAACAGTATATTCAAAGGACATTCTTCCGTCAAATGTGAAGGGTTTGAACAGCAGCCACACACAGTTTTGGGAAGTGTGGATTGGTTTAGGGAGGCTGAAGAGATTTTGTTTTCTATAGCGTCGAGTTTCCTTTGTATTGCGGCCATTTCGGCTTTCATGGTGACGGAAACATCGAGCTGATTGACATCTTCCCTAGGTGGTGGTGGTCTAACACTTTCCCATTTTGATGTGTTTTGAGCTAAATCTTCTAGGTATTTCCAAGCTTCACCATCATCTTTAGATAGGAATTGGCAATGACATATGGTTTCAAGCATCTGTCTAGTAGTGAGATCAATACCCTCATAGATAATTCGACACAAATCCCATCTGGAGATTCCGTGATGAGGGCATTGGATAAGAAGATCCTTGAATCGTTCAAAGCATTTCCAAAATGGTTCATTGGGAAGTTGGGTAAATTTAGAGATTTCGCTCCAAACTCGGGCGGTCTTGTGATTGGGATAAAATTTCTTAAGGAATGCTGCAACGAATTCGTCCCATGTTGAAATAGAATGTGCGGGTGTGATGTAAAGCCACTTTTCGGCTAAATCGGACAAAGTGAATGGGAGAAGACGTAAACGCAGAGCATCAAAAGACAGTTGTGAATTTCCCATCAAAGCACATACGTTTTCGAATTTGGAAATAAATACGTATGCATTTTCAGAATCAAGACCGTGAAATTTGGGTAATAGTTTGATGAATTGGGGGTTGATTTCAAAATTTTCCCCGTTGGCAGGTGGTATAGAAAGACAGGTGGGAAGGGTAACACGTGTAGGATAGCATCTCTCTTGGAAAGAGATGCGTGGAGGATTCTGCACACCTGCGGGCGGTGGCAGAGTAGTGTTAAAGTTTGATGGATTTGGGTCCATCACGGTCGTGGTGGGTGGTGGGGGAGAAGACGGAGAATTACCGACTCTGGGGTCGATAAAAGAAACGCGGACAAGACGGGAAATGGAATCCCGTGTCCAGCCTAACATTGTGCTAAATGGTTGTAGCACAAGTGGCAGCGTTGGAATAATTAGAGGAAATGATGAATGCGGTGTTTGTTTTGAAAATATACGGATTTTTGAAAAAAATGATGCAACACAACAAATGCAACATGCAAAACCCTAATTCTATTGGTCACCTAGGTCAGGCTCTAGACCGCTCCTAACTGCCAAAAGACAAGTCGCAGGATAGAATCCTCCACTGCCTCTTTGTCCCCCTGTGGCCAGGTAAGTGCCAGGTAAGTGGGAAGGTACTCCACTACGTAAGTAGTGGGCCTAATTAATAACCACTAGCCTTCGACACACTTGCCTAGGCACCACAAGAAAACGCGGATAAGTAATGAATTACCCACGGCCTTCTTCTGTCCTAAGTGAGCGCGACGGTCCTTAGAATCATCTCTAGATATTTTTTAGTTAATGAGGGTCAATGCGGATGCAAGTTTGGTGATTTTTGGGGCTTAGGAAGGGTAATGAACTCCCCACATAATCTGGATTTGGTCGTACCCCTTAATTTTCCGTATTAATTATGCAAACAACCACAAATCAAAACACGCACAAATTTTTATTTTGCTTTTGCGGCGCTGCAATTATTTGTAAAGAAACCTGCAGCAAAATGTTAATTGGAGCAGATTTTAGGAAGGAGATAAGAAAGATTGAGATTACCTGAGAATTTGGTGCAGTGACTCAGCAAGGGCGCCGCGGAATCGCCGCACTAAGGGGGTATTGACCGCGGAATCGCGGTTGTGTGAAGAGATCTCTGCAAAATATTTTTATCACAATGCTCCTGTTGCTCCCTTTAGCTCTCTGGAATATTCACAAAACTTTTATCCAAGCTCCAATGATTCCAGATTTCCTCGCAATCAAATCACAACACACGTATTAGGGTTTGTGCGAGTTTAGTTCTAAAAATTATAATGGAATAAATTTTTCAACTCAAATTTCAAAATACGAACAATTAGTGCACTATCCCCGGCAACGGCGCCATTTGATTGAATGATTTTTTTGTAATGTGTAATTGGGAATTGTAAAGAAATCACAACCAAAAATATTTTGACCGCAATCAATAACGGTGTCGATTGTAGCGCGTTAGTAAGTGCGGATCGTCCACAGGGAAAGTGTAATCGTTCGTCTTTCGAATTAGATAAGTCGAAACATTAATGAAAAGAAAACAAACAATTCATGATTTATATTTGAAGTTCAAGAATTAGAAAATATAGATCTAATAACAAGAAAAAGATAGAATCAAGAATTGATAGTTTGATGATTTTTCCAAACCAAATATCAAGAATCGAAATGAGACTCGTAGGAATCGATCGGATCTATAAATGTGATGCAATCTCACGATGACGTATTCTTATCCTTCGATGAATTGATACTAGATCGATGATGATCGACAAGAATTAGGGATTTCTTATGAAACTAGGGTTTCATCTTATCCCTTGTTCTTTCGTCGATATCATTCACATTCTAGCCTCTAGTAAATTCAAGAAACGATCGTAGATCCCTAATTTCGAGCGATCACAATCAAGAAAGCATCGCAACGAAACTAGGTCATCGATTCTTGAACTTGCTAGGGTTTAGAAAGCTCGTAGGACTCAAGAATCGTATTAAGATTTGTTACATCATCATTCTATTGATCGTCTCGACTCCTTTACGAGAGGAGTTTTACTCGAACATCATAACAAGAACTACAATTACAAATTGAGATCGAATCATGATGCAAGAATTTAAAGAAAGCAAGATTAAAGAATTTCACCTTTTATTTATATCAACAATTTCATTACATTCGCTCAAGAACTACAAGAGGAGGAACTCGATCGTCGATTTGGCTTCGCTCGTCTGCTTGAGTCGCGGATCGGCTTGGATCACTTGCTCGATTGAAGATCGGCTTGGCTCCTAAAAGGTTGAAGGCTTCTTGCTTGATTTGGTACTCGGGATCTTGAATTTGGAATTGGATTTAGAATTTGGGGCTACAAGATGTGTCACTCAACTTGTAAATGGGGGGATGAGGGAGAGATGAAGAATTGAACTCCTTAACCCTAGATCTAGGTTTCCTTTTATAAGCCATCCAAAATCCTAGATCTAGAATTCAAATTTCAAATTTCCCTCCAAAATGAACCACTTTTCCCTCCAAAATGAACAACTTTTCCCTCCAAAATGAACTACCTCATTTGAATTTTCCCTCCAAAATGAACTACCTCATTTGAATTTGAATTTTCCCTCCAAAATGAACAACTTTTCCTTCCAATATGAACTACCTCATTTGAATTTTCCCTCCAAAATGAGGTTGTTAGAAAGAATCTTCTAGAAGAAGTTTGTTGGAGGGAATATTCTAGAATGAGGTTGTTACAAGGAGGCTTCTAGAAGAAGGTTGTTATAAGGAGGCTTCTAGAAGAAGTTTGTTGGAGGGAATATTCTAGAATGAGGAATATTCTTGGGTAAGGTTGTTAGGCCGAGCCTACTAGATGAAGCCACGTGGTCATTCTGGAGTCTTCTGGAAGCTTGGACCGTTACAATTAGGCACGTGCAGGAAATTGAGCATTTGAAGCCATGGAGTCGCCGCGGATCCGCGGCGCAAGCCGGCTCCGGCCGCGGATCCGCGGCTCAATGCAGGCCTTGGGGCTTGGAACTTCTGGGCTTTTCTGATGCTGACTTTATGTATATTTTCTGATATGTTGATTTTCCAAATGAGTCCCTGATCACTGCCAGATCTCTTGCCTTTGAGTTGGCGTATTTTATCAGCACTGTTTCACAATTTTTGCTCGGTTTCTGGAATTTCCTGCACAGACTCCGAAACAAGTGTTGCGCAATACAGGGATGATGCGATGCCATGATAAACACTTAATTTCCCTCAGAAATGTCGGTTTTAGAGTATAACACAGGTAATCTGGTATTTTACGACTGTTTTGCTAATATGTGTAATATGGAAACCGAACACTACTAGATGAGTGCAAATGATAGGGAAATTGACGTGTTAAAAATGCAGTATTTTCGACTGATCATGTAGCGATACTGATACCAAACAAAAACCAATTCCCAAATCCTCCCGGGGCAAATGATGAGTTGCTCCTGACATTATTCCTATTCCTGTGCAGCAATGCAGATGCCGATCCAAAAAGCCAATTCCCAAATCCTACCAGGGCAGTTGATGAGTTGCTCCTGGCATTATTCCAGTGCAGCAATGCAGATGCCGACCAAAACCAAAATCCCCAAATCCTCTCATGGCAAATGATGATTCGCTTCTGGTACCATATTCCAGTGTAGCGATGCTGATGTCAACCCAAATCAAATCAAATCAACAATCTCTGCGTCGGAATCATGCTTCGTCTCGGATTGTACCCCGTGTCGAAATCATGCTTCGCCTCGGAGTATCCACCTTCCCTGTCGGAATTATTCTTCGGCTCGGAATCAACCAGCTGCCTCCTCGTCGGAATTAAGCTCCGCCTCGGAATCAAGTCGACCAACAAGCTCTGCGTCGAAATCATGCTTCGTCTCAGAGTGTACCCCGCATCGAAATCAAGCTTCGCCTCGGTGTATCTGCCTTCCCTATCGGAATTATGCTTCGGCTCGGAATCAACCAACAAGCTCTGCATCGGAATCATGCTTCGTCTCAGAGTGTACCCCGTGTCGAAATCTTGCTTCGCCTTGGAGTATCCACCTTACCTGTTGGAATTATACGTCGGCTCGGAATCAACCAGCGACCTCCTCGTCGGAATTAAGCTCCGCCTCGGAATCAAGTCGACCAACAAGCTCTGTGCAGAAATCATGCCTCGTCTCAGAGTGTACCCCGCGTCGAAATCAAGCTTCGCCTCAGTGTATCTGCCTTGCTTGTCGGAATTATGCTTCGGCTCGGAATCAACCAACAAGCTCTGAGTCAGAATCATGCTTCGTCTCAGAGTGTCCCCCGCGTCGAAATAAAGCTTCACCTCGGTATATCTGCCTTCCCTGTCGGAATTATGCTTCGGCTCGGAATCAACAAGCGACCTCCTCGTCGGAATTAAGCTCCGCTTCGGAATCAAGTCGACCAACAAGCTCTGCGTCGGAATCATGCTTCATCTCAGAGTGTACCCGGTGTCGAAATCATGCTTCGCCTCGGCGTATCTGCCTTCTCTGTCGAAATTATGCTTCGTCTCGGAATCAAGTCAGCCAACAAGCTCTGCGCCGGAATCATGCTTCGTCTCAGAATGTACCCCGTGTCGAAATCAAGCCTCGCCTCGGAGTATCCGTTTTCCCTATCGGAATTATGCTTCGCCTGGGAATCAACCTCTGCATCGAAATTATGCTTCGGTCAGAATGTCTGCCGCTCGTCGAAATTATGCTCCGACCCCTTTGGAACCATGCTCCGCTCTTCGGAATGATGCTCCGATCCCTGGAATCATGCTCCGCTCTTCGAAATGATGCTCTGATCTTCGGAATGATGCTCTGCTCTTCGGAATGATGCTCTGCTCTTCGGAATTATGCTCTGATCCCTGGAATCATGCTCCGGTCCTTGGAATTATGCTCTGCAAATCGGAATTATGCTCTGACTCTTCGGAATGATGCTCCGATCCCTGGAATCATGATCCGCTCTTCGGAATAATGCTCCGATCCTTGGAATCATGCTCCGCTCTTCGGAATTATGCTCTGATCCCTAGAATCATACTCTGCTCTTCGGAATTATGCTCCGATCCTTGGAATCATGCTCCGCTCTTCGGAATTATGCTCCGATCCCTGGAATCATGTTCTGCTCTTCGGAATTATGCTCCGATCCCTAGAATCATGCTCCGCTCTTCAGGAATGATGCTCCGATCCTGGAATTATGCTCCAACCCTTGGAATTATGCTCCGACTCTTCGGAATGATACTCCGACTCTGGAATTATGCTCCGCAAATCGGAATGATGCTCCGATCCCCGGGAATCATGCACCCGAGGGATGCTCCGCCCCCGGAATGATGTTCCACCTCGAAGTCCAGCTTCAAGATCCATCAATTTCATGCACACAACTCAAATGTGCAGTGTGCATTTATTGATGGGGGGCACTTTGTTGGGGTCAAAATTTGCACCCCGGTTGACCAAGTCAAAGTCAAGGTCAACCCCAGGCCAGGTGGGCCTAAGCCCAGGTCAAGCGGGCCCATGCCCAAGTCGAGCCCGCGGCCAGCCTCTCCATGCCAACATAAAAATCATGTAATAAATAATTTTAATGTAATTTTTTTATGCATGAATGGGCATAAAGCCAAATTTTTGTAAAGCCCATGGCGTATGTGCAAAAAGAAGTGGCACATGAGCCATGGGATAGGCAAAATGCCATTTTGTAAAACTCAAGGGGCTATATGTAAATGTGTAAGCCTATATAAGGCAACATGATGATGAATAAAAGATACACTTTTTCATTCCCCTCAAAAACTAGGGTTTGTGCCTCCTTCCCCTTTCTCAAGGGTCAAACCCTCTTCCTTTTTTTTGAATTAAATCAAGAGCTTAACTCTTCCTTTCTCAAAAATAAATAGTTTTTCACCACAAAACCCACGAAGGGGGCTCGAATCTCCAATCAGATCTCGAAAAAGGGAGACTTTTAAGTCTCACCCCCTTTTCTCCAAGATCCCGCCGATCAAGAGAAGGAAGAAGAAGACCCATCTCCAAAAATCTAACTTTGGACAGATCCAAGGCTCAAAAGAAGACCAAAGATTCCTAGGAGTTTAACTCCTTTCTAGATCTGTTGGAGTTTAACTACATAAATTAGATTCTGTTAGGAGTTCAACTCCAGAAAACCCCTTGGGAGTTCAACTCCCCGACCTAGGGGCTAGGCCCTTTCTCGCGGGTGTTTCCCATGGTCACGTATGCACCACGTGACCCTGGGTGCTAAGGCGCCCATCGGTCACGTGTGCGCCACGTGACCCCGGGGTGGTAAGGCGCCTAATGGTCACGTGCGCGCCACGTGATCCCGGGCGCTGAGGCGCCCATCGGTCACGTGCGCGCACATGACCCCGGGCACTAAAGCGCCCATGTGCGCGCACTAAAGCGCCCATGTGCGCGCACGTGACCCCGGGCACCATGCGCCCACGTGCTATGCACTCGTCTTTAAGACGCTTCCCCACATTTTTTTATATGCACTCCATACTAAATATACATCCTCCGTTAGAAAAAATTTCCAACGGGACGCTGTCCCGCACCCCGCAAGGGGGCTGCTAGCCCTCTTGACCACCATCCCGCTATCCGAGTAGCGGGACCCCCGTAAAAACTCTGTGGGGCCCCCGATATATCCAAAACCCCTTTCAAAACACAACACACGCACACTGCACTTTGAGTTCGCATGACCAGTTTAACCCATCAATCGGAGGTTCCTTCACTCCAAAAGCGAGAGGTAATTAACGGCAGCGTAGTCCACGGCTGCCAGAGATTCGGATCCCCACAATCAATAAACCCCCGCCTACCCTAGGCAGGGGGAATCTGTAGTACGCCTGACAAGCGCGCGCGTATTTCCATCTCAATGGGGTGACGAAAAACACCCTACAATATAACTCTTGTAGAGACTTAACCATGGCTAAAAATAATAGTTGGGTTAATAAATATCTAAAGTAAAGACAAGATTAGCGGACTTAGTCAATGGTTACTATAAGCTTCCACAAGCTTCCTTTAACCATGCAATTTCCACCTTATTTTTTATTTACCTAAATAAATAAAAACCTCAATTATCTATAACATGGTATGAGTCTCATACACCCATGGATTATGTATCATCAAGCATGACACAATAATAAATACAATAATATATATCACATATATATTATGTGTACAAGTGAGAAAAAGAAATTCTTAAGTGAGCTAATATTAGTTAATGTATGTTAATATATCAAATATATATAATTATACATTAAAATATTAAATCAACTTATCACATATAACCAACTATATAATCCGACTATATCACATATAACCAACTAATATTATTTTTATCAACTTATCGAATCAACACTTGATTCGATAACCCGGCTATATCACATATAACCGACCGATATCACATATCGCGAGATTAGAATACAGTATCACATACGCGTATTAATCTCGGTCCCGCACATATCACATATGTGCCCTACTTCGTTTCGCCTGAGCCAGGAAACCTCTGTGTAGGACTCTAAAGACTCGTCAATACGCTAGTAGTAGACAGTGATCATATCACATACCCATAAACCGTCAGCGGCACTAGCTGTACGTAACGGCTTCCAGGTATTGAGCGATCAGAAGATCAACAAGCATACTTGCTCAAACTCCCATGAATCCAATAAGTAACACTACCGTACAGTTCGGTCTGTTCGTCTGATATGTTGCATATTGTCATGCCCCGCTTCCCAAAATACGGAATAGGAGGGGTTGACAAGGCCAGTCATGCTCCTACGGTCAAGGAATATCCTGCCGTAGTCATACTTCGGCTTCTAGCATTACATGGTAATCAGTAATCAATGCACAGGTAATGAGAAATGCAGTCACTAATCTGTCAAAAAGGATATAAGAGATACCAGATAGGGATCAATAGAAAGATAGCGCTGGCATGGCTAATCTGGATGTCCGCGATATTCTCGAGGTATGACCGATCCTGATCCGAGCTAAGTCCACTTCTCACTCTGAGCATGCATACTCAGGTCGTCAGAGCGACACAATAGCAATATATATATGTATACATATGTAAACATGTGCAATAATGATGAACATGAAACAGTAAACATGGGGTAATGACATAAGCATGAATTATCGGTACAGGTCAACAGTAAAGCAGGTATATCGAATCAGTAATCAATGCATGTCCATGTCATTAAACCTATCAGTCTCTAAGTCTCACTGTCCAGGTCTCTAAATCTATCATCAGTCCAAATGTGAGAGTCAACCACGCAGGAGTATCCCCAACCCAAAGGTAGGGCCCCAGGGGCAAGGGAACACGGGCCCGAATCACGTACGATAATAATCAGTAACACCATCCATACAACTCCCAAAATCACTGTATATGCCGGCAATGGGACTCCCGAGATTCCGTTGAACTCACACTCAAACTACCCCACACCCACGGTCTGCATCAAATACCGACCATAAACCCAAATACTAGTCGGTCCATGACAAGTCTACACGAGAACTGGAGACCGGACTCCATCAAGCATGTCTCGACTGGTACCCAAGATGAATGGACAGTGTTTGATGCCTTACCTATGACACTAATATAAGTGCTCCATAACCGTCCCATTCCAGTTATAGTTACACTTATATATGTCCCATATACGTCGACAATGCAATAATTTAACTGGTTTCGCTGATTGTGTACAAGTACGTGTCACTTCACTTATTCATTCACGCTTTAACACTAACGTACTTGCCACAATCTAATCACTAATACTTATCACTGGGTAATGTACACGATCACTAGATTATCAATGCTTCATGACCACCATTCAATGAGGGTATACCGCTACATGATATGATGAGAATGCAATTATTCATGATACAAATAAAATATAGCAGCCAGTGTCGTAAAACTTGCAAAATTTACTATAAATCATATATGCAGAATTAAGCAAAACAATATAAGAGGGGTAAGCAGTATGTTTAATTATCAATCGATAAAAATTGTTTTCGCGTTAATCTGATTTCAGTTTCGCTAGTTATGGCCATTTTATTTTAAGTGTTCACTACTGGAAATCCAATTTCTGAACTGGAAGTCCGTTTCGTAGCACGTTTTAATCCCCGTTGGGAGCATAATTAGGTAATACTACTGTTCAACTAATTATAGGGTTATGAATTAAATTTACAGAACAGGAGACGGATCAACAATATTCATTGTAGATTAGGAGTTACGATCATATTACTGACGAAGGGTGCAAACTGAAATGACAGAAAACTGCCGTACCAGTCATCCGTTTAAAATATGATTCAAATACTAAATGATCCTGGATTTTAGTGGAACTGGTACCATTGGAAAGCTAAAATAATTTTCTACGCAGGGGTAATTAGCCCCGCACACTATCACAATTAAACATTAAGGTTTCAGGGGTACAATTGCAGATCAAGGGGTAAGTTCCTGCACTGGACTGCGGTCCAAGGTCAGGTAAGTTCTTTATTTTTGATATCCAAAGGATATATTTAATAGTAAATATACATGTAGGGTTAAATATTAGGCCGTACCCTTCGCAAAGAGCCTAAGAACTCTGTGATTGGATTTTTCTAGAATTAATTATGAATTTAACCGTGTCAAGGGTTCGGTAAATTGTAAGTTTTGGTATTAAGGTTAGGGCCTCAATTATGTGTGGACATGGTATCGATTTTCCACCAAATTTCTGCAGAGTGTTAGTTAACAGTGTTAGGGTATAAATATCATGAGTTTCACCATTTTAAGATATGTTTTGATCTGGGACTTTATATCGATCGATCTTGATTACGCATAACGGTGTATATAGTCTAATTAAGCATTCATTTTGATTTGTAAAGTAGTAGCATGTAAGCAAGTGAGGAGTTCACTTGCCTTCGGTCGCTTGATATAGAAGCGACGCCGCTTGCAGACTTCGTCTCGACACCTGAGACGATGCGATGCTAGACACAGGCGAGGCGCGGGCGCGATGCGTGGAGATCCGGTACTGGGCGCGGTGGCGATGCGGGCGTGATACGGTAGTGGGCGTGGTCCTAACTTGGTACGTGGCAAGGCGCGACACGGCACTGGGCACGGTCTGGACTCGGTGTGTGGTTCGGGAGCGGCATGGTGCGTGCACTGGATCGAGCACGATGTGGCACAGGGGCTGGCACGACGTGGCACGGGGAGTGGGTACGGGGCGCGACATGTCTGGGTACGTGGTGACACGGAGGCAGGCACTGGACCGGGCAAAGTAGTGGGCACGATGTGGCACGGTGCCGGGTACGGAGTGGGTGATGTCGTGGCATACAGGTGGGCACGGCGCGACGTGGGAGTGGGCCCGATGGTGGCACGGTGGTTCTGGGAGTGGGCACGGGCCTGGCACAACGGCAACGAGGCAGCAGTAACAATACGACACCGGCAACGGCACGGGTGTTTGATGGAATGCCGACTGTTGAAGCTCGTCGGCAGTTGAGGGGGCTCGAGGCTGGGTTGGCCGCTCGGTTGTGGCTCGGGTTGGGTTAGTGGAGGCGACGAGGTGGAGCTTGGTGGTTGAGGGGAGGAAATGTGCTCGTCGACAGAGGAGGAAGCTCCAGGGACGTGGTCATGCAGGCGAGGGTTGCAGGGAGATCGGGTTTCGAGCTTGGGAATGATGGCGAGGCAAGCTCTGGAGAGGTTTGGGTGCCGGGTCGGGTGATGATGGCATGCAGGCAAGGTGGGGAGACGGGGACGGTGAGGCGTCGATGGGTCGGTCGGGGTTATGTACTCGGGGTCAGGGGAAGCAGCGATGATGTGAAGCCGACGGGATGGTCGGGGAAAGAGGTGGCCGGGGATGTGGTGGCCGGTGAGGGGTCTTGAGGATGGTGTTGGTGTGCTGCGGTGAGGCGTGGGTGTTGTGATCGGAGAAGGAGTTGGGTTCGGTTCTGGCGGTGGATGGATCTTGACGATGACGGGGGTCGGCTGCAGTTGAGGAGGGGAGGCAATGGTGAAGATGAAGACGATGATGATGGAAGGAGGTTGGGTGCTCGGTTGCGGTTGATGAATGGGAGCTTGGTACGGGGGAGGCTGGAAAGCGGCGGGGTTGTGAGGAGAGGCGAGAGGGGTAGGGGTCCTCGGGTTTATGGGTTTCGTCACGATGAGGCAGGGAAGAAGAGGGAGGTGAGAATAGGGAGAGAAAGAAAGAGAAAGAGAGAGAAGAGAAAGAGAGGGATCGAGAGGAGAGAGAGTGTGAATAGAGAGAGAGACGTGGGGAGAGAGAGGAGCGAGAGAGGACCAGTGGAGGTCAGGGGAAAGCTAGCGCGGCAGTTGGGGTATGGGCGCGAGTTGTGGGGGAGTGGGCACGGGGGTCGTGGGGACGAGGATGTGGTCACGGGAGCACGGGTCGTGGGGGTTCGATGGCGAAGGCGAGGTCACGGCGTTCGAATATCAATCGTATGCCACTTATCAATCCTGTCTCAAAAGAAAGATGACAAAGACTCCGTTCACTGGACACGGAGTAAGAGCGAGCGAACTCTTGGGACTCGTACACAGCGACGTGTGCGGTCCAATGTCTACACATGCGCGAAGCGGTTTTTCTTACTTCATTACTTTTACGGATGACTTTTCAAGGTACGGTTATGTCTTCTTAATGAAACATAAGTCCGAAGCCTTTGGAAAATTCCAGGAATATAAGAATGAAGTAGAAAAATAAACCGGAAAAAGTATCAAGATCCTAAGATCGGATCGAGGTGGTGAATACTTGAGTGCCGAGTTCCTGGACTATTTAAAAAAGAACGGAATTCTCTCTCAGCTTACTCCTCCATACACTCCGCAACATAACGGTGTATCGGAAAGACGGAACCGAACCCTATTGGATATGGTACGGTCCATGATGAGTAACGCTGAGTTACCGCGATCATTCTGGGGGTATGCGCTAGAATCAGCTGCATACCTTTTGAAACCGAGGGCATGCAAAACGGTGGTTTTTGGGTACAGTCCCGAATCACATGGAAGCAATAAGCGATAGGAGGGGATTCGTCTCTCCTGGTATAGGGAGTTGATGTTGTGCTGTGTTCGATTGGCTATAACCGGAAATCCCTGGTCAGGGTTGCTGAGATTTACTGGTAAGTGTTATCAGTAGTTTCTCAAACTGTTATAGACCTCATATCGACACGACTTATCGAGCTACTGGGGTCTGACGTTTACCACCCTATGCGACATATCAGACGACGAGACCGGACTGTACGGGAGTGTTACTGATTGGATTCACAGGAGTACTAGCAGGCTTGCTTGTTGATCTTCTGATCGCTCAATACCCGGATGGCCGTTACGTTTAGCAGACCGCTTGCGGCTTGTGGGTGTTTGATATGATCATCACCTACTGCCGGCGTATTGACGAGTCTTTAGAGTCCTACACAGGGGTTTCCTGGCTCAAGAGAAACGGAGTAGGAGCGCATATGAGATATGTGCGGGACCAAGATTGATACGATATGAGATACCGTATTCTATTCTCGCGATTTGTGACATTGATCGGTTGTATGCGATATAGCCGGGTTATCGAATCAAGTGTTGATTCGATAAGTTGTTACTTTTGATATTAGTCGGTTATAGCCGGATTATTAAATCAAGAGTTGATTTAATAATTTAATGTATAAATATATATTTGATATATTATATTACATTAACTAGTATTAGCTCACTTAAGATTTATTTTCTCACATTTTTGTGCACATTGTTTATATGTGATATATGCAAGTGTACATGTTTGTATCATGCTAGATGATACATCAAAGATGGGTGTATGAGACTTGTACCAAGATTGGTTTTAAGATTAGGGTTATTCTTTTATCATAACATTTAACAAAAGGGTTAAACTTAGTCAAAGTAATCAAGCTTGAAGAAGCTTGGAGAAACTTTGACAAAGTCCACTCTTTTGTCATTTGTCATGATATTTTTTAACCTAACCCTTAACCTAATCTCTTGGTCAATTCTCTACATAAGTTAAGCATGATAGATTAACTCACCCATGATTACATTATTAAGGAGCATAATTCATATGATGGAATTATTCTTTCTTCTTCTTCTTCTTCTTCATCAAGCTCCATGAAAAGCTTACTAGCTCCAATGGTGCCATGAGAAAAAGTGTGAGAAAATCAATTCTAAAGTGAGCCCACTTCCTACTTCTTCATCCTCTACCACTTGCCATGTAGTAGAGTGTGTTTTCTTCACAAAGTTCATGACCTAGTGAAGGAATAGCTTGAGTTAGTGTCTCCCCGACGTAGATCATCTTCGGCCTCGAAGTCAACGAAGCAAGCACGTTCGTTCTTCTTGTGGAGCTTCTCTAGAGTCCGAAGTTCACGATCGCAGCGAAGGGGACATCTACACGGAGCTATTGAAGTGAAGGACCGGATATACAAAGGTTGTAATCTCTTTCACTTAGTGTTAAAGTTGTTAACATGCAAGTTTTCGCCTAAACCCTAGTTTAAAGATCCGTATTAGAGTTGTTCGGCACGGCTAAAATTTTAATCGGGCATGGTTGATGCCTCGTAGACCCTTGTACGCGTGCCTAGCAACCCTGTAGTGGTATCAGAGCCAAGCTAGAGCTTTAGGCGAAGTGTAGACGATGTTAGAAATCCGATCGAACCCCGAAACCCTAATTCAAACCCTTCTCTGTACATTTTTTAAAATTGTGGATTTTTCCGAATTAAAAATGCTTAAAAAATTCAGCATGCAATTATAAGGAATACTGTGCAAAACGACAAAATGTCAAGCCCAAATCGCCGCGGAATCGCGGCACGAGCATGGCTCCTGCGGCGGTTCCGCGGCCAAATGATGACGTCATTTTTTCTTTTCTGCACAGTAATTTCCCTATTTTATTTTCTGTTGTTTCTGAGTATTTTTAATTTATACTCAAGAGTTGAGTTTTCTGGGTTGTATTAGGGACTCGTTGATTCGATCGGAAAGTTTAACTTCGTCTTTGTGTTTTCCGGGTAATTTAGAACGTGTTAAAAAGTTCGACCGGATATCAATATCTCAACTTTTCCCCTGCCGGAAAATTTCCAAGTGTTGGATTTTTTCCGTAGTTTAAGAACGTCTAAGTAGTGCAAGTAACGCGATGGACCCTCTAGAAGACAACAAACCTTAACTCGATTATGTGACCGTCTTGAACTGCCTTTTGAATCTTAGGGTTTGGGGCAGTACGGCGTGCCACATGTGAGGCGTTGGCTTGACCCTTCTACGGCTGGACCATCGGTACTGAGGCATGTAATGGATATTTTTGAACTCCGCTCAAGTGTTGAGCTATTGGAAAACTTAGGTGTTTGATTATTCGATCGGAAAGTTTAACATTGTCTATTTATCTGGAATGTGATACAATATTTGGAATCCACAGGTAGTTATGAGATAACTAATTTGAATGTTATAAACATAGCAGTTTAGTCTCAATTGATCGGTTGCCACGGGATTTTGATGTGATCAAATGTCCGTCGCAATGACATAGCGTACGCGGATACTCACCGGGTAAACTTAATAGACAGCCACGCCCCATAATCCCGACCAAGTGACTGTAGGAGAACCCCGTCGCCAAAAGCATCCGTTCGGGTGCTCGCGGCAGCGGTGTTCCGCCTTAGTGCACTTCGTGGACGGCATCGGGGGTGCGACCGTCTACTAAAGTTTGCGACGAGCATTCGATCAGGATGTCGGGAATCTTGTTGAATTGCCCGACTTGATATTGAAAAGATTTTTCGATAATGAGACTAAAATGCGGGGTTTATAATTGTTAGGCATGCGATGTCTAAGAAATTCATTTGATTAGGCATGCGATGTCTAAGTAGGTTGCGGATTCCAACTGTTGTAGTTTTACACTTTCTTTTCTGCGACCGTAAGTGTAATATGTGATATCGCCGGTTTCGTTGCTATATGTCAACGACAATTGGGATGGGCATATTTACTTACGTTGATGACATGTGATGTTATGTGTTGCTGGATATATTATATTGGATCGTCGTGTTTGAATAGCCGGGGGTTTTTATGTGAGATGGGGGTTTTTATGTGAGATGAGTGTTTTTCATTTTCATTCATGTAAAAACCTGTATGTAATATTCTTATGTTGGGGCACTTCCGGGCTGAGGATGATGTCACCATTGTATATTATTTACTTTTCCGCATTAGGATAGACCCAAGGAGGGGAGCACAAGTAACCGGGTTCTAGGGTCCAGTGGGAGACCATCTCGAGGAGTCGAGTCCGGGTCTCCTAACTCTAGAATTGGTAGGGTTGCTTGCCGCTCTCGTAGGGGTCTAGGGGTGTGGGATTGGCTATTCATCACGACCATGGAATTCGTGTTTTATACAGGCTCGTATTGAAAACACGGACGTCCTAGTATATCCAATATTTCATATATGTTTCTTCTGCTGCGATATCTGTGATGTGATCATTTGATATGTTGTGATTGATACAGTATATAGTATATATGATATATTATATAGACGTTACTTATGTTTTACAACTGTGCTAGCCCTGCCCTGCTCTGCCGTTAGTTACCTAACCTAACGGTGCACGAGGGGACATCGAGACGAATGCGGATGGCATAAGTGTACGTCGTATTTATTTGTGATGTTTAGGTGACTCATATGATGGGACTTAATTAATATGATTAATGAAATAAAAGAAACCTAAAAGATGTTGTGGAATTGAATTTTCAAAAACAGGTAGCTACGGTTCTTGCTTTGCATAGCGGTGTTCCTTGTAGAACATCCTGCACCTTATTCGATAAGGAAAGGGCGGAGATCCCTTCACCGGGAGTGACCCCTTTAGCAATGACTGGCAGATACTACACCCCTCGGTTTGTCTTTTGATTGCTTCTATAGTTCTTGCTTTGCACAGTGATATTTATGAAATATCCTACGTCTTATTCGATGAGGAAAGGGCCGACGATCCCTTCACCGGGAATGACCCCTTTAGCAAAACTAGAAAAGTCTAAAAAACACTCCAATTTAAAATCATTTGATTCTACAACGATATCAAGTTCACTACGCAATAGGTTTTCTGAAAAACCTGTCGTAGCTCTCCGTCATTTCAGATAAGTTGTATATAGTATTCGTGCTACATTTGTTGGCTTTCGTCAAGGTGTAGTGTGCGGTAACTATATGCTGCTTATCTGCTGCATACGATGCGATTGGATTAGGGTAGTCGTACAGCTTTGTTGGCTTTCGTCAAGGGTCATGCGGGTGGGTTTAATTCAATCAAGAAATGTACGGGTTGAACTTGACTAGCGGGCTATGGTTTGTTGGCTTTCGTCAAGGTCATAGCACGTTAGGGGCAAAATTATCGGAAATTTCAAGTGTTGAAATTTGCAATGAGATTACATACCTTCTATGAGATAGTTGGATCCCGATACCCGCTGCGAGTAAGAGTTACTCCTGGAAGAGTTTTACACATTACAATTAGCCGATCAAGTAGGTGTCTAGAAAGGTGTTAACGGGGTTACGCCTCTGGGAAAATGAGGTTTACTTTAATTAGGTCCGTGCGAAAGCACGGGGCACCTCCCTCAAAGTACCGACACTGGCCTGGCTGAAAGATTGGCGAACTTGTAGCGTGTAATTAATCCCGGCTAGTCTTTCCTTTTAGGGTTTGAAGGAAGATTTGATTAAAACAGTGGGAGACATCCTGATTAGATATATTAGATAACCAATCTAATCTTGCAAGAGCATACGCTGAGTGTTTTCTTCTCTCTCTCTCCAGGTAGCGACCATATCACGCCTTAATCAAGATAATAATACGGACATATTGACCGAACCCGCTTGTTATACTGAGCTGGGGAACGTTGGTCCCGCTCCAACTTATAATTGTTATAAGACAGAGCAGGAAATTGGGGAATACCAGATTTCCCGTGCCGCCCAAACGAAGAAAGTGCATGCTGATGCATCATCTTCGGGTGTGTTCATTACATAGAACTGTTTCTCGGTATCATTTACGTCCTGGGTATGTGATACCGGATCAGGATCCCGCATATGTAATCTGTTACATGGGCTACAGATAGGTAGAGAACTGAGAACGGGTGATAAGTTTCATGAGACAGAAAACGGTGCAAGTGTTGCAGCCAAGTCTGTTGGTCACTATCATCCTGTATTACCAGAATACATTGATTCTGAACAAATGTTATTAGATACCGAACCTAATATACAACATCATATCAGTCTCATTATTAGTAAAGAAAGGATATAATTTTGTATTGATGGATAATGTTTTGAACATTTCCTATATTAAAAGTTGATCGGTTCAGGTACGTTATCTAAAAGCATTGACGTTCTAAATCAAACTACAGTTCTTAGTATACAGAACACACACAAGAGGAAGAGTTCAGAAATGAACGGATCCTTCTTGAGGCATTGTAGACTAGGTCATATCAATGCGACCCGACTAGCTAAGTTACACTTAGTTGCATATTTAAATCTGTTTGAATTTACATCTAGTGAAACTTGCCGGTCATGTCACAAAGATAAGATAACCACAGCTCTGTTTATTTGAAACAGAGAAAGAGTTAGTGAACTTTTGGGATTGATACATGCTGATGTATGAAAGTCCCCTGTCTACATATGCCAAGACCGGTTCTTTGTACTTCATTACATTCTCTGATGATCTCTCAAGATTCAGACATATGTTCCTGTTGAAACACAAGTCCGAACCTTTTGAGATATTCACGGAATATAAGCTAGAAGTATAGAACCAAAAACGGGTATAAGTATTATGTCATTTGATGAGATCAAGGAGGAGAATACTTGAGAACGAAATTCCTGGATTATTCTAAAGGAGAATGAGATTCTCTCTCAGTATTACTCCTCCGTATACACCACAGCACGTCGGTGTATCGGGGCGGAGCTATAGCACCCTATGTGATATGGTGTGTTCTATGATGAGTACTACTGAGTTTCCTATTTTCTTTTGGGAGTTATGCACTTGAGAAGTTGCATACCTATTGAATAGGGTTCAAATCAAATTAGTTGCCTACCACTTCATATGTGATATGGAATGGGAAGAGCCCATATCTTAAGTATGTTAAGATTTGGAGTTGTCTGGACTATGTCTAAAAGCAAAATCCGGACAAGCTCGAGGCAAGTTCTGTTATGTAGACCTGGAAAGGTTCCAGCTATACAAACTGCAGCTGATGATTTGGTAGAACCAAAGGATTCAATAGTTTCCAACGAACCTCAGCCTCTCCGCCGATCTAGTAGGGTTCCTCACCCACCTAAGAGATACTTCGGTTTCTCTATGACAGTGGGCGCGAGGATTGCATCATGAGATGATGACCTAACTAGTTTCGGGCTGGCCATCAGGAGTGGGACTCTGTAAGAATGGCTGGATGCTTATCGATCTGAGATGGAATCCTTATACACCAACGAAGTATGGACTTTGGTTACTTTATCTGAAGGATTAAATTCCCATCAGGAGCAAGTATATCTTGAGAAGATTACTTGGTGTACTTGGAAAAGTTGAGACTTTCAAAGCTAGACTTGTTAAAGGTTTGCATCATAAACCAGTTGTGGCTAATGATGAAACCTTTTCTGGGGCCTATACTTAAGTCCATCCAGATCCTACTTGCCACGGCTACATACCATGACTGCCATATCTGGCGGTTGGGTGTCATGACTGCTTTTCTAAATGTTGATTTGGAAGAGAGCGTCTATAAGTACACAGCCAGAGGGCTTCGTAGACAGTAGGAGCAGCGGAAACGTGTGCAAGATGTTTTATGTGATAAAGCAGGCATCGCGGAGTTGGGACATCTGTTTTGATGTAGTATTCAAAGAGTTTGACTTCATCAAAATGGTAGATAAACCTTGTATATATAAAAAGGTAGTGGGGAGTATGGTGGAGATCCTCGTAGAGTACGTGGATAACATACTCTTGATAGGGAAGGAGTTTCCTATGCTACGCTCGGTCAATCTCCGCTTATCACAAGGATTCTCCATATAGGATCAAAGCGATACCTCCTAAATCCTAAGTTATGGATCTATGAGATAGATCTAATTGGATGTTAGGATACTCACTAGTTGTAGTGAGATGGTATCAATCGATCCTGGGGAGAATCACTGGAAAGGTTCCAGGGTGGTAAGGACAACTGAATGTCAGTCGCAGGCATTGTTTTTACCCTCAGTGGAGGGACGGTATGTTGGAAGAGTTCCAAGCTAGATACCGTGACTTACTAGACGATTAAAGGCAAGATACATCGTTACCAAGGATGCTACCAAAGAGGCAGTCTGGATATATAAGTTCATGAGATGAACTTCGTTCCAACCATTGTGTAACAATGGAGTTGTGGCTTTAGCCAAGGAACTACCGTCCCATCAGAAATCCAGATATAATTCTTAGGCAGTATCACCTGATCATGGAGATGGTTGATCTCCAGGGAGATCGAGGTCAGGAGAGTAGACCAAGAGGACAACAGCGCGGATCCACTCACAAAGGCCTTTTCCCCAGTAGAGACTTTTATGGGATGGTTGAGTATAAGATACTTCAACCACAGCTAATTGTTGGGTATGTGATACCACAATAGATGGCCCTAGTGCAAGTGGGAGATTGTTAGTTATATGTATGCCCTAGAGGCCATTACTGTACATACGATGTATATTGTAGTGGATGCTGGGACGTATATAGGAAGGACTTTCTTGCTCGACATGATAGTATGCTATCTGGTTGTACTTTATCTTAACATGTACTCTGATTGTCTCTAATACATGTTGATAAAGCCCTTAGGATATGTACTCGACTACTGGGACTATGATGAGATCATACTAGTGGGGCCACGGTAGTCGACGAGTACATCCTATAACTGTTCCTAGTCGAGGGTGTATCGAGACAGGGCATCGATGCACCAGAGTAGACTAGCGTATACGCATCTTGACCCATATGATGGGCGATGGATGATCCCATATCCATCGGTGTTTGACATCAAGGATGGTGTACGGGTGCTCAGTGGAGACTGGGTACACTGGACGGACTCGCCGAGAACTCCCAGATGGTATTATACCTCACGTCAGATGGCAGTTCTCCGGTGACACTGGTACAGAGTAGTCTGTTGACCCGAGATCGTCATAGAGTCTTGTGTGATTCCCACTGTGCTTTGATTTCCACCTTACCACGTCCAAGAGGGCATGCAAAACGGTGGTTTTTGGGTACAGTCCCGAATCACATGGAAGCAATAAGCGATAGGAGGGGATTCGTCTCTCCTGGTATAGGGAGTTGATGTTGTGCTGTGTTCGATTGACTATAACCGGAAATCCCTGGCCAGGGTTGCTGAGATTTACTGGTAAGTGTTATCAGTAGTTTCTCAAACTGTTATAGACCTCATATCGACACGACTTATCGAGCTACTGGGGTCTGACGTTTACCACCCTATGCGACATATCAGACGACGAGACCGGACTGTACGGGAGTGTTACTGATTGGATTCACAGGAGTACTAGCAGGCTTGCTTGTTGATCTTCTGATCGCTCAATACCCGGATGGCCGTTACGTTTAGCAGACCGCTTGCGGCTTGTGGGTGTTTGATATGATCATCACCTACTGCCGGCGTATTGACGAGTCTTTAGAGTCCTACACAGGGGTTTCCTGGCTCAAGCGAAATGGAGTAGGAGCGCATATGAGATATGTGCGGGACCGAGATTGATACGATATGAGATACCATATTCTATTCTCGCGATTTGTGACATTGATCGGTTGTATGCGATATAGCCGGGTTATCGAATCAAGTGTTGATTCGATAAGTTGTTACTTTTGATATTAGTCGGTTATAGCCGGATTATTAAATCAAGAGTTGATTTAATAATTTAATGTATAAATATATATTTGATATATTACATTACATTAACTAGTATTAGCTCACTTAAGATTTATTTTCTCACATTTTTGTGCACATTGTTTATATGTGATATATGCAATTGACATGTTTGTATCATGCTAGATGATACATCAAAGATGGGTGTATGAGACTTGTACCAAGATTGGTTTTAAGATTAGGGTTATTCTTTTATCATAACATTTAACAAAAGGGTTAAACTTAGTCAAAGTAATCAAGCTTGAAGAAGCTTGGAGAAACTTTGACAAAGTCCACTCTTTTGTCATTTGTCATGATATTTTTTAACCTAACCCTTAACCTAATCTCTTGGTCAATTCTCTACATGAGTTAAGCATGATAGCTTAACTCACCCATGGTTACATTATTGAGGAGCATAATTCATATGATGGGATTATTCTTTCTTCCTCTTCTTCTACATCAAGCTCCATGAAAAGCTTACTAGCTCCAATGGTGCCATGAGAAAAAGTGTGAGAAAATCAATTCTAAAGTGAGCCCACTTCCTACTTCTTCATCCTCTACCACTTGCCATGTAGTAGAGTGTGTTCTCTTCACAAAGTTCATGACCTAGTGAAGGAATAGCTTGAGTTAGTGTCTCCCCGACGTAGATCATCTTCGGCCTCGAAGTCAACGAAGCAAGCACGTTCGTTCTTCTTGTGGAGCTTCTCTAGAGTCCGAAGTTCACGATCGCAGCGAAGGGGACATCTACACGGAGCTATTGAAGTGAAGGACCGGATCTACAAAGGTTGTAATCTCTTTCACTTAGTGTTAAAGTTGTTAACATGCAAGTTTTCGCCTAAACCCTAGTTTAAAGATCCGTATTAGAGTTGTTCGGCACTGTTAAAATTTTAATCGGGCATGGTTGATGCCTCGTAGACCCTTGTGCGCGTGCCTAGCAACCCTGTAAGATAAAGAGTAACCAGATAGCATACTATCATGTCGAGCAAGAAAGTCCTCCCTATATATGTCTAAGCATCCATTATAATATACAACCATTGTATAATAATGGCCTCTAGAGCATACATACAACTAACAAGATCTCGAGTTGGCTTGCTTGATTAGGGATGCTCGGCCGTGTAAGGGTCTCGGGTTTGATGCAACCGAGGGAGATGAAGCCGCTGGAAAGATAAAGAAGAAGATGGCTGCACGGAAAATGAGGCGACGACGATGATCGGGGTTTACTTCAAGATTGCAATCAATCTCTTGATCGTGCTGGATGAAGCAGATGGTAGGGATGTTGTCAATGGGGTTGTGGCCGGGCTTGTCGATGAGGAAGTAGAGGGGCATGCCGTGCTTGCGGAGGTCCTTCACATGGATCAAAGGTAATGGACGTCGCGGATGAAGGCGTCGAGGATCAGGATCTTGTACACAACGGTGGCGACGTTGCCGGCGAAGTGGAAGGGCTTGGAGATGAGGTCATTGTGACCGCGAGAGAGAAGAAGAAGGAGAAAATGGTGTCGGCGCAGTCGAGTAGGGTGCAACGGCTGGAGAAGGGTTGTGCTCGAGTTTTGGGTTGCTCGAGTTTTTGGAGTTAGGATCTACTGGGTTTTGAGAAGAGGAGAAAGAAAGAAGAAAGATAATGGGTTTAAATAGGATTTGTGCAGTTTTGCACTTAACCCGCCCCCTCTATTCGTTTTCTTATAAAACAACCTTTCAAATCAAATATGTTTAAAATATTTTCACGAATTTGCAAATATCTTACCACATCTCTTTTCCATATATCTTTTATTAATAATATCACAATAATATATAAATTTGTTACATATTTAATATTTGTGTGTGTGTATTAAATATAAAATAAGATATTATATGATAAAGATAAATTACAATATATACATAAATATATTGATAATTAATTAATAAAATATGACAATAATTTCATGAACAACAATATTTATTTATCTTAAATATTAAACTCCAATTAAAATATTTTAATTTGAGATTAAAACTAATGCTACTATTATGTCATACAAGTTTTCATGGGTTGGTGTATTTTTTGTCACACCTCGAGACCCAGAAATGGCTGGATCATGAGGTACGAAATCTTGTGGCTGATCATAAAAAGTCATCAAATAAATCCTTACATAATATGAATTCAATATAATACTTCAATAATGGAGTGAGGGTGTCACGACCCAAGGTTCGGCCCCTTGACCGGCACTTAACCACATAACGTCTACAGGCGTAACGCGATTAAGTAAGCCGAAACCCAGAAATCAAAACCATTAAAATAGTGAGTGAAGAAAACATTGGTTTAAAATATTTAGAAATCCATGAGTAAAAATCCTTAAAGTTTAAGTTATTTTCCTAAAAATTTCGGCAGCACCTCTTTTGTAAAAACTAGCCCCGAAAACGGGTACAAAACATGATATAAGTAAAATAACTGATAACAAGAATATAACATCCCCAAACGTGAGCAATCACGCCCAACGGTGGAAACAATCACCACAAAAATAATATACGACGCCGTAGCGAAGAAATGGACAATATAAGCGAAAACAACATAAAAGATAAAACTGTATATATAAAGTCGGCTCACACGAGCTCGACATCCAGACTACAAAATAATAGTACAACATCGTCCTTACAACTGGTCTCTAAGTCAATATATGAAATAGTAGATGTAGAGTACTAGATACAATAGAGTGTACAAGGGAAAAATATAAACGGATACCGCGACCCACCTATCAGCAAAACGGCTCACGCGCCAAATGTAGTGGTATCCGTAGCAAAAAGATACAAGAGATAGCCCTACCGCAACTACTCCGAAGGTCGACCTGCAAACACTGTGGCACAACGGGGGTGAGTTTCCAACTCGTGAATAGTAGATAACATATAAAGTTAATCGCAGGTATGCACGTGCTACTATACTCTAACATGTGCACGCTGATAACATCTATATGATGAACTGGGTATGCCATAGTCAGGCAAAGTACTCTATCAGGTACTACGACTACATGATGCGATGCATAACAATAGATACTGAGCATGGGATTAAATATGATCTACATGAATCATCATCGTGGAAAACCCCGGTGTCTACCAAAAACACCCCAAAATCACGATAACTCAGGCGCCGTCACTCTATCCGGCCCTCAATCCTGTAAATCTCATAGAAGCAGGGTGCCCAACATCGGCACCCGAAAACATCATGAAATACTCATGTCCAGCATCGACCCGCAAATCCTCATATATCGGGCTCCGTCAGTCCGGATCGGCCCACGGGCTCCATCTGTGGAATCGGCCCTCGGCCCCGGCAGACGGGTCGGCCCATATCCATCTCTCGACTCTGGTCTGTATCCTCCGGATAACCGCCAGGTCCAACCAATCACCGGCAGGTAGTAGTCCCTCTGCCAGGCTCATTGTCTACAGCACAACAATCCGTTCTCACCCCGGGGTACCATACCGGGTCCACCATGTACCCACAATCGGCCTCATCCAGCTCCTCGATTCGGGTTCACATGTCACACGTCTCAGAACCGAGAAAACGCATGGTGGACGCACTGAAATATCATATCAAGAGAAATCGGGTTTTCAAAACAGTGCATATTTTCTTAAAATAATACCACGGTTCTCAAATCCAGAAATCACACGAATCCAAAACTCAATGCGTAAATCCATGCAATGTGTCGTATGCCGCATAAAATCGTACTATGAGTAAAAGGGGAAAACCGCTTTTTTAAAAGGATCCAGTTGAAAACATTTCATGCGGTCTCCAATTGTTCAAATCAAAGTCAAAATCATCTATGTATGTGCAAGAGTATGTATGTATGTAGGCATGGATGCACAAAGATATATATATATATATATATATATATACACACGCAAGTATGAGTGTACAATATGTATGTGTGCCAATATGGATGTACAAATGGTATATACGTAAGCATGAGTGTGCAGTATGTATATGTGTCAATATGGGACAGAATCATGTCTAATCATCAATGATGAGGTAATCAAAACGATGTATGGTTCGTAGCAATCCTATAGTGCGAGTGTCATGGCAATCACTAATGGTGTGGGTGTAACATATAAATAGTGCTCGTGCAGCTTGAACCGTTAGTGACAGTGCGGTGTCACATAAATACTGTATCTATATGCAACAAAAGAGGGGTACGCTACAAAAGTACATATGCACAAGCAATATACATACATACATACATACATATATATATATATATATATATATATATATATATATATATATATACGCGACTACAAAATCCTATCAAGCCCTGACGCTTAACGCCATACGGGCGATTTCTCCGTAGATGTTAAATCTACTCATCGTGATCTCGTGCTAAGTGTAGCCGACTACTTGCTTCCTCTTCTTTGCGGCGTCCGAAGTACCCGCCTGCGAACCTAGAATTTACACAAAGAATACACATAAGCTAAAATCCTGCAAAAACACGATATCAAAACCAAACGAGAAACTCGCGTCGCGAACTAAACGCGTGTGCATCCGATACGTCAAAACGTGTGTATACGCATCTAAAACTACCCCGACACGCTGTGGTATGCAGCAAACACTAAACCCACTCACATAACACACGTGTCGCGCAAGCTTAAAGTATTGGAAACAATGTATTTTGTTCCAGATTTTGATTAAAGTGAAAACAGGAAAAGTTGCATATACCAAAGGTCTTAAATATGTAGCAGACACCCAAAGCCCAAACCCCGACACCCACACTCACCATCTGGCCGTAATTTGTGTCCAGAACCCATTAATTTGTGGCCAACTTAGGGAATTGGGGTCCCGTGCTTCATGTGTGTGGTTTAACTCTAGTATACATGCCCCAGTAAATGCAAATTTTGCCTGAAGCAACCGGGTTGAAAGAAGAATCGAAAACTTGCACAAAACTTAACTAAAACGTTGATTAACACTAAAATAATACAATATGGTGTTTTCGTGTAACTTGAAACAATTTCTAGGATTAAACGACACTAACAACACTTAGTTAAGCCAACCAAGCCATAAAAACCCTAATTTGACTTAATCTCTACTTAAACCACATAATTAGCACAAAACCCCACTTGATGGAGCTCCTTTTTGGGCCCCCGTCAGATGTTGTCTTCCGTTGATCTCGAGGTGAACTTGGCTGATTGTCCTTCATTGCGTGTGGGTCTCAATGGGTTTTGAGAGGAGAAGGTGGGGTGAGGAGACTGTCGCCGAGTACCTGCAAAGAAGTCCCGGGGTGGTTTGGTAGCACCGAGGACCCTCCGACGCTCAAGTTAGTGATGAGATCCGAGCAGAGTAACGGCGTAAAGTGTAAAGAATGGCCTACTTGACTCCTCTGTGATGGGGGTTTATATAGCGGTAGTGGCACGCAGCAGCAGGCGCGAAAATCTCGCCGGCAGTTACGCTCCCGACGTCACGCCCGCGCAGAGGGCAGATCGCCCATTAATGGGGATCGTGATGGCGTGGAACGTGGGATGTTGTTGGCATAGAATCTGCGCATGGCGAGATTCACGGAGCGACGGTTACGCCTGTGAGTGGTGGAGTTGGTCGGAGGGCCGAGGAAGTCGGCCTCGGCCGGGGCTCGGGGACGAGCGAGGAGGCCGAGGAGTCTTGGTCCTGTGGCAGCTCGGGGCGAGCTGAGGGGCCGAGGAGGCTAATTTGCAGGGGGCCCCGAGGAGGGCCAGTTTGTGCTTGCAGGTCGGGCACAGGGTGGCCTGGTCGGCCCCTTTGGCCCATTCTTCCGAGTCTTGGGACACGTCATCTGCCACGTGTCCTGATCTTGGAGGTCGCCAATATTGAGCGTCATCATTAGACCCCACTCTTGCCCCGACCAGCTAGAGGGTCGGGTCAGGAGTGGACTGCCGGGCCCCCCGAGGTGAGCTCCTTCTCAGGGTCATGTCGGGATGAGTCCTTGAGCCGTCAGTTGTCTTTTCCGCTGGCGAATCGAGGCGAGATCTTTGCATTTAAAGAGGGTGCGCCGGTTCGTGCACTCTGCAGTCGAAGCGACGGTCCACGTGTCGAGCGCCAACTAGCTGATGTTGTTAGAGATAGTGCCCTCAGAGTCAATTATTGGATCACAGGCACGTGATTGCAATGATTGAGAGAGGACCTATACCGTTAGAACAGTCTTACTCAAGATAATAGTATGCTATCTGGTTTATCTTTATCATCGTGTACTGCTTTAGGTGACCTTACAGGTCACTATTGCACGTTGGTAGAGCCCTTAGGATTCTTGCTTGATAGCCAGCAGTATGATGGCGATCATATACGTGGGAGCTGGGTTCTATAAGCACATCCTTAAAAGGTCCCTAGTCGTGGGAGTTTTCGAGACAAGGCATCGATACTCTAGAGTAGACTAGTGTATACAGTTGAGACCCCGACGAGGGGCGGTGGCCGGTCTCACAAGCCACTGGTGTCAGTTGGTTCACCGAAGATGTATACAGGTGCTCATTGGGTTATGAGTACACCGGACAGGACTCGCCGGGAACATGCTAGTTGGTCTTATACCTGACGTTAGATAGCAGTTCCCTGGTGATATGTGTACAGGTTAGTTCATCGACCTGAGATCGTCATTTGTCTCGTGTGAGTTCCCACTGTACTTTGATTACTACCCTACCACGGCTCAAAGGAGTCATGCAAACAGGTTTTAGTTGGGTACAGTCCCGAGCCACATGGAGGCAGTGAGCGGATCTGCAGGGGTTCGTCTCTCCCGGTATTGGAGGTGAGGTCGCGCTGTGTCTAGAAGAGCCATTACACGAAGTCCTTTGCCAAGGCAGGAGATTTACTGGTAGGTATTCCAGTAGTATCTCAGGGTGTTCTGGGCTACACTCCGACACGACTTGTACCGCTTTTGGGGGTCTGACTTTTACCAATCCCCTAGGCCCGCCATGCGATGCTCATAGACGAACGGACCGGACTGTACGGATATTGTCACTGACAGGCTCAGTAGAGTGTCAGGATGAGTTCGCTCATCGACGTCCCTTTTGATCAATACCTGGTAGCCCGTTACGTATGGCTAATACCTCTGACGTGCTAGTGGTTAAATCCACAACCAAAGTGTTGACGAGTCTTTAGAGTCCCCCACAGACAGTTTCTCAAGTTTCGGGCGAAACGCTGTAGAGGTCATATGGAGATATGGCAGGGTTCGATCATATACGTGCGGTATTGCACAGATCATGATCGGACGGATAATACTAGCGGGCTTTGGTTTAAGCCGGATCCTAGTATTGTACAGTGTAGATTTTGTCTCATTGCATTTGTATTCGGTCGAAATACAAATGCGGGTATGTATATACAGTCGCGGGGTTTTCCTGTAATTTATTACGGGATCAGTTTTTGGAAGTTGCTGGTTTGCATTCCGTTTCGGCCATTTTTTTTTTATTCCTTCTTTGGCTGAAAAATTGGTGGAGGAGGGTTTATTTGCAAATGTGCAATTCATCATGGTGAATACTTTTTGTGATGATTGGTTCTCATGATGGTTCTAGTATATGATGATTAGTTTGTGCATCATCACTTGCTTATGGAGATGGGTTATTGTTTTGACTTGATTGTGATCATTGTTTATCCTGATTACCCACCTTTTCTTATGGTCACCTTGCACTAGCTTGTGCTCACCCCCCCCTTCTTGATTTTTCCCCCCTCATTCTCAAGCATGGCTGGCCACTTCACTTGAAGGGGGCTGTCCAAAATTTTGGTGAGGTTTTTTTGTTCTCTTCATGCTTGCAAAAATTCCCAAGTTCATCCAAAAAGCTTGCATCTCCTTCACCACTTCCAAAAGGCAACTCCACATAACCCCTTAAGACAAACTACTCTACACTTAGCCTACAGCATTCTTGGACACATCGACTCTCCAACTTCGTGCCCGAGTTGCCTCGGTCCAGAGGTGGGAGCCCGTAAAAGAACCCGGCGATGTGGTGCCCTTCCGACGAGGAGGTGAAGACCGGAGATTCCGCGGGGAGATCGGGATGATGACGAGAAGACCGAAGGACACGGATCGCTCGGTATATCTCTCTACCCATTCTCTAGTTTGCTAGCATTAGGTTAATGGCCCGATCCGGGTTTTTAGTACGCGGTAGCGCCAGTTTTAAAAATTAAAGAAAAGTATCGTTTCCGCATTTTGGCCTCGTACAGACGGCCGGGGCGCTGCCGTGCACTTACACTGGTATCAGAGCCACGCCATTAACCTAGTCTAGCTTGCTCTATCGTGTTTACAAGTTCGATCGATCGGATTTTCAAAAAACCGCGTTTTCATGTCCAGTTTCTGTCGTTTTTTTCCTGTGCTCTAAAAATTATTTACATTGTAAAAATACGAGCAGGGTTTTTTAAGCATTCTGTGAAAATTTGATGGCATGATCGTGCGGACGCGCCGCGGAACCGCGGCCATAACCCCCTTCCGGCCGCGGTTCCGCCGCCATTCTGTGCCTTCTCTGCACCAAATTTTTACAGTAGGCTTCTGACATGGAAATATGGTTTTTGGTATGTTCTGTTTGGGTCCAGATTTTCTTTGAGTGCTACAGTAGTGCTTGGGGCCCACTTCGGTAAATTTAGTCGATCGAAAATTTTAAACATGTTAGTTCACAGTATTTACATTATATCTGCGACCGTGAATGTCACTTGATCGGTAAATCCTGTCTAACTGCTATAGCCTTTTTAGACGGATTTGCGAACGTGACATTCACGTTGATGTTCTGTGTTGTGCTGTGATGTTGCGGATTTGTCGTGGTGGATAGCCTGGATGCAATGTTAGTACAGTTTGGTTGTTTATGTACATTTGATATTGCGGGGCGAGCGTCCGACATGTGGACTGCCGTCACTGCCTATTTGTATATTATTCTTTTGGGGCACGACCGGGCTGAGGTCGATGTACCCGTTGTATGTATATTTTACTTTCTGTACTAGGATTACCCCGCAGTGGGGTGCACGGATAGCCGGGTTCTAGAGGGCAATGGGCCCGCATCTCATGGCGTTGAGACGGAGGGGGCTTCACTCTAGAATTGGCGGGCTATTCGCCGTACTCGTAGAGGGTACAGGTTGACCCAAGGAGGGGTGCTCAAGTTACCGGATTCCGTGAAGTGCTGGGTGGTCCATTCACGTTGTTGAAGGGGGCTGCCTCGCTTCAGGTTTTGGCGGGTAACTTGCCGCGCCCGTAGGGGTCTAGGATTTCATTGCACAGGCTATCCACACGACCAGGGGAACGTCGGGTTTCAGTAGCGGCTCAATGAAACCCGGGGATCCCAGATATCTGTATTGTTCTGTGATGCTTATTACACTTCTGTGATGTTGCATTTTATCACGCCTTGAGCGAATATTATATATTGATATATATATTAGTAGATATTGTATATGTTTTGCATCCGCGCTAGTCCAGTCCCCGCTCTGTCGTTAGTTAAGTAACCTAACGGGTGATGACGGGACCCCGTGGCGATTGCGGATGGCATATACGTACATCATTATTTTCATTCTTTATTGGTGTGATCAATTGATGGGACTGCATTGATTCGGATCAATGCAAGCTAAACAAACTTATTCTGATGTTGTTGGAACATTTTTCAAAAAGCTGTTATTGCAAGGGCGTTCTCTTTTGTTTTGCACGGTGGTATTCGGTTATGAATATCCAGCACCTCAGTCGACGAGGCAAGGGCCGAGATCCCTTCACCGGGAGTGACCCCTTGGACAGAAGTTTGCGTCAGGGCAATAACTTCACTATAGTCGATTACTTTTGCTTTGCATCGTGGTATTCAGTTGGAATATCCTGCACCTCATTCTACGGGGAAAGAGCCGAGATCCCTTCACCGAGAGTGACCTCTTTAGCAAAGGTTTTCGTCACTATATTTTTATAAAAAGCTATCCGGTTCCTTCAACGATATCAAGTTCATTACGTTAAAGGTTTTTCGCCAAAAACCATTCGTAGCCCTCCGTCATTTCAGACGGGTAGCACGTAGTATTCATGCTATGTTTGTTGACCTTCGTCAAGGCATAGTGAATGGTAGCTGCTTGTTACCTTTCTGCTGCATAGATAGATACGTTGGTTTGGGACAGTCGTATAGCCTTGTTGACTTTCGTCAAGGGCTTGTACGGGTGGGTTCAAATTAACCTGACAATGACGGGTAGAACTTGACATGTGATTTATGATTTGTTAACCTTCGTCAAGGTCATAAGAGCATGGGGTAAAAATCACATCGGGAGTTTCTAAAGAAACTGAAACTTGCCAGATATGCGCATACCTTCTGGAGTGTGATAACGTGAGTGGATTCCATCACGTTATCATGCGATAATAGTTGGATCCCAATTCCCACTGATGAGTTGGTTTACTTCTCGGGTGATCCCGACTAATTCTTCTTTCAGGTTTGGAGGAGAATTTGACGTTACAGTGGGAGGTTTCCTGATTAGATAAATTGGTAACCATTCTGATCTAGGTTAGAGTGCACGCTAAGTGTTTCTTTTTTCTCTCTCTCTGGCAGTGACCATGACCCGACCTTTGACTATGACTTAGTGACCAAAATTGACCGAACCTTCTTAAACACTGGCTTTTGGATTGTCAGAGTTGCAAACCTCATTGCCACTCCTACTTTTACCCTTTTCTCCAGGACACCCCGTATTACTACAAACGTCCACTTCCATTGGATAAAACCATCGTATGGTTATATACGAACTCGAAGGAATTTATTCGAGGATGGTTTCCGGTTCTGGAGAAAACGAATAAGACTATTCAGCTGTCTTTTCCTTTTACCTTCTCTCAGGTTGCGAGTGCCCCTTAGATTAGGGGATAGTACACCTATTACGCAAATTGGATAGTCTTCTTCCAAACCATAGGCAGGTGCCGACCGGTAGGGAATGAAGAAAACTAATTAGCCTAACGATGGTGTACAGAAGGTATTATGTAAAGACAAATAAAGGGATTAGAAGGAGGGCAAAGTAAATTGCGACTGCTATTCACGACCAAACCAAGTATTTCATTACCACTCCTACTTCACCTTTGGATTTCTCCAGGACACTCCGTATCACTACGAAGATCCACGGTTTATTGGATACTCCATCGTATGGTTATATACGAACTCGAAAGGAACTTGTTCCAGTTCGGGGATGGATTCTGGTTCAGGAGAAATAGGAATAAGGTTTATTCAGTTGTCTTTTATCTTTACCTTCTCTCGCGTTGCGAGTGCTCCTAGGATTAGGACAGTACACCCATTATGCTTATTGGATAGTCTTCTTCCAAACCATAGGCTGGTGCCAAATGGTAGGGCAGGAAGAAAACCATTTAGCCTAAAGGGGTGTACAGAAGGTAATGACTAAAGACATATGAAGGGATTTGGAGAGATGGCAAAGAAATATACGGTTACAGTTGTGAATCTGGATAATGGAAGAGGCATTACTAGGAATACCCGGATACCCCTATGAAACATTTCAATGTTTCAGTTTCACTGTGTACTGTTAAAGGAAAACTGATTTCCCAGTTAGACCCTTGCTCCAGGGTATGTATTTACCAGGTTTGATTCACATCTGTATGGTTTTACAAATGATGAGTGGGAGTAAGTCATTGGGAATTGGGTGATCATCCTCATTATATCGGGATTCATTGTAATTGGTGATATTTGAGGAAGTCACCTGGGTTGTTTGCCGGACGGCAAATATTTGGTTTTGAATATCCGCTGTCATGAACCAATTTCAAATTGATATATCTGTACGTCTATTCTTATAGAGTGAGATATAACTTTTTGAAATTATGTCGATGACATTTACCTATATTAGTGGATGGTTAGGTAAGGAGCATTAAACGGCGGTGTAATTCTTCTTAACCATAAGTACAGTTTTCAATTTACGACGCACAGGGTTTGAGCTATTCAACTCAAGGGACTTATACAGAGTATTGTATGTTGTCCAGTGTCCATTAGGACAGAGGAATTGGTACTCGTACTATATTCTGTTTACTTGTGACTTCTCTAGTTCTTAGACATGTGTTTCGTAGAAACACAAGGTCCAAGTTTTGAGAAGTTATAGGTATATGAATAAAGTAGAGAACCAGGTATTACAAGTATCAGGATTCTTCAAGGTGATCGAAGATGTAGATACTTGTGTATGGTATTCAGTTGATAGTAATGATAAAGAGAACTTGCTTCTCTTTCAGGTTACTCATAATTGGAAGCACTCCTAAGTTGAGTAATGCTGAGCGGCCTCTTTCCATTTAGTTGACATGCACTGGAGACAGCTGCATGATTTGAACATGGTTCAATTAAATCAGTGGCTCTGTTTCTATATTGGATATAGAACGGTTCATATCTTAACGATGTTAAGGTACGGAGAGTTGTCCGGCATATGCTTAAAACTAGACTCTGGAAAACTCAAGGCACGTTTCCGTAATGGCTGTTTGTGGGCTGACCCAGGCTATGATGAGGGTTGACTTTCTACCATCTGGAAGATCAATAGTGATATTGTTCTAGACTCACCACAATTTTAAGTAAAATGGATTTTTCAGAAAACAGAAGTGGGAGTATGGTAGAACTGGAAGTGATTCCAGAACCGCAAACGATTACTGAAAATTTGATAAGAACCTAAAGATTCAATCTGGTTTGACATTCCATTGTCCACTCCGCAGATATGGTGGGTAACCTCAGGCACTCGAGAGGTACTTCGGTATGCTCAAAGACGGTGACAGGGAGGTTCTTGTTTACCCAGACTTGCCATTACTGTTGTTCCAGACTGTGAGACCCGGCAGGAGGATGAGTATAGCGTCGTTCTAAACAAGCTTTAGAAGTGCACGTGTATATGATTCTGCTAGAGGGTTGTCGTAGTCAGAGGGAGCAGCAGAAGCATTGGTGGACAGGTGGCTTATGACTATTTATAGACTAAAGCAAATATAGCGGAGATAGATCATCTATTTCTGATGTGACAGTCATAGGTTTGACTTCATCAGAATAGGGGATGGATCTGTTAAGAAGGTAGTAGGGTGTGATGTCCTGGTATTTGGATGACATACACAGAGTAGGAAGTGAAGTTCCTATACTACAATCGGTTATACTTTGGTTGTCACACAATGGTTTCTCCACATAGGAATTGGATATTATATCAGACATTCTAGTTACTAGATCTATGGTTTTAGATCTAGATTTGGGAAGTGTCCCAATCTGGGTACTTAGAAAGCATTCTAAAGGTGTTTTAGAATGAACGACTCCTGGCATGGTGGTGTACCTGCAGGTGATGGAGTCACCCTCTCTGAAGGTGTCTTACAGACTAAAGGGGACAGGGATGTACATGATTGGCAGATCACTTGCTTAGGCAATTGAGTCAATCATGAGATGTCAAGTACCACACCAGACGTTGTTTTTGCACTAGATGCAATAAGTTGATATTGATCCAATCCTGGAGAAACATTCGGAAGCAGTTTTAGAACATAAGTGGATGTTCTAGGGATATGATAACGACAGCCTCATTCAGGAGACAGTTATCATTCCAGGCTTCCAAGGTGACCTGGATGATAGAATGACTGTCAGAGTTATAGTTTTCCCTCTGACGAGGGGCAGTATTTTGGACAAGTGGTCCAAGAGGATACTGAGAGAGGTGTGGCGCAGGATACTGATTGGTTTCAGTTGACGATACAGTCTAAGAAGTTTGGATTTGGAGTTCATTTATGAACTAGGTCCTATCAGATATCCAGACACATTCTAAGACAGGTATTGCTCATTTCGGAAGATGGCTTTTTCCACGAACTTGAGATAAAAAGAGACATAGAAAGAAACATTTGAGCGAATCCACTCACTGAGGTTATTCCTCGAACGCATTAGTTTCGCAAACAGTTTTTGTGAGACTGATTAGTAGAGGAGTTGGGTGTTCAGTATCACACGGCTGTGAGTATGCGACATCGCAATAATTAGCCTTGAGTGCAAGTGGGAGATTGTTGGAGATAGTGCCCTCAGAGTCAATTATTGGATCACAGGCACGTGATTGCAATGATTGAGAGAGGACCTATACCGTTAGAATAGTCTTACTCAAGATGATAGTATGCTATCTGGTTTATCTTTATCATCGTGTACTGCTTTAGGTGACCTTACAGGTCACTATTGCACGTTGGTAGAGCCCTTAGGATTCTTGCTTGACGGCCAGCAGTATGATGGCGATCATATACGTGGGAGCTGGGGTCTATAAGCACATCCTTAAAAGGTCCCTAGTCGTGGGAGTTTTCGAGACAGGGCATCGATACTCCAGAGTAAACTAGTGTATACAGTCGAGACCCCGACGAGGGGCGGTGGCCGGTCTCACAAGCCACTGGTGTCAGTTGGTTCACCTAAGATGTATACAGGTGCTCATTGGGTTATGAGTACACCGGACAGGACTCGCCGGGAACATGCTAGTTGGTCTTATACCTGACGTCAGATAGCAGTTCCCTGGTGACATGTGTACACGTTAGTTCATCGACCTGAGATCGTTATTTATCTCATGTGAGTTCCTACTGTACTTTGATTACTACCCTACCACGGCTCAAAGGAGTCGTGCAAACAGGTTTTAGTTGGGTACAGTCCCGAGCCACATGGAGGCAGTGAGCGGATCTGCAGGGGTTCGTCTCTCCCGGTATTGGGGGTGAGGTCGCGCTGTGTCTAGGAGAGCTATTACACAAAGTTCTTGGCCAAGGCAGGAGATTTACTGGTAGGTATTCCAGTAGTATCTCAGGGTGTTCTAGGCTACATTCCGACACGACTTGTACCGCTTTTGGGGGTCTGACTTTTACCAACCCCCTAGGCCCGCCATGCGATGCTCATAGACGAACGGACCGGACTGTACGGATATTGTCACTGACAGGCTCAGTAGGGTGTCAGGATGAGTTCGCTCATCGACGTCCCTTTTGATCAATACCTGGTAGCCCGTTACGTATGGCTAATACCTCTGACGTACTAGTGGTTAAATCCACAACCAAAGTGTTGACGAGTCTTTAGAGTCCCCCACAGACAGTTTCTCAAGTTTCGGGCGAAACGCTGTAGAGGTCGTATGGAGATATGGCAGGGTTCGATCATATACGTGCGGTATTGCACAGATCATGATCGGACGGATAATACTAGCGGGCTTTGGTTTAAGCCGGATCCTAGTATTGTACAGTGTAGATTTTGTCTCATTGCATTTGTATTCGGTCGAAATACAAATGCGGGTATGTATATACAGTCGCGGGGTTTTCCTGTAATTTATTACGGGATCAGTTTTTGGAAGTTGCCAGTTTGCATTCCGTTTCGGCCATTTTTCTTTTGTTCCTTCTTTGGCTGAAAAATTGGTGGAGGAGCGTTTATTTGCAAATGTGCAATTCATCATGGTGAATACTTTTTTGTGATGATTGGTTCTCATGATGGTTCTAGTATATGATGATTAGTTTGTGCATCATCACTTGCTTATGGAGATGGGTTATTGTTTTGACTTGATTGTGATCATTGTTTATCATGATTACCCACCTTTTCTTATGGTCACCTTGCACTAGCTTGTGCTCACCCCCCCTTGATTTTTCCCCCCTCATTCTCAACCATGGCCGGCCACTTCACTTGAAGGGGGCTGTCCAAAATTTTGGTGAGGTTTTTTTTTGTTCTCTTCATGCTTGCAAAAATTCCCAAGTTCATCCAAAAAGCTTGCATCTCCTTCACCACTTCCAAAAGGCAACTCCACATAACTCCTTGAGACAAACCACTCTACACTTAGCCTACAACATCCTTGGACACGTCGACTCGCCAACTTCGTGCCCGAGTTGCCTCGGCCCAGAGGTGGGAGCCCGTAAAAGAACCCGGCGATGTGGTGCCCTTCCGACGAGGAGGTGAAGACCGGAGATTCCGCGGGGAGATCGGGATGACGATGAGAAGACTGAAGGACACGGATCGCTCGGTATATCTCTCTACCCATTCTCTAGTTTGCTAGCATTAGGTTAATGGCCCGATCCGGGTTTTTAGTACGCGGTAGCGCCAGTTTTAAAAATTAAAGAAAAGTATCGTTTCCGCATTTTTGCCTCGTTGAGACGGTCGGGGTGTTGCAATGCACTTACAGATGTGACGTGCGCAGGTCTGCGGTGTCTGATGGGACGCAGTCAATCGCTGGGCTGCCACGTGGAGCGATCGGAGCCGCTGGGCGCAAGGAGCCGTTTCGGCGGGAGACGATGGGCGCCATTGGATGAGGCCGTATGCGGTAATAAATACGAGTGGGGCCCGCCCTAGGGCCCTTACTCTCTCATATTTCTCATCCTCAAGCCCCAGCTGCTCGGCGCTCGTCTCCCCTCTCTCGTTCCCAACTTTTGAAGAATTTCTTTCCCAGGTTAAATGTCTTCCCCTGTAGAATCAGTACACGTTGTAGGAGTAGATGTTAGGGTTCCTTTAGATGTGTCCGAGTCCCCTCGGGGAGCAGGGGCTGGGCCCTCTCCCCGAGGCCGTGAGGCGGGGGCCGCCTCCAGGGAGGAGGCGGTAGATGTAGCCCCCAGCACCCCGTGCTGGGTGAGGCATGAGGACGAGCTCGGCAATGCTCGAGCTCGCTTCCACATTCCCCCGCGCTACACGCTTCGTCTGGCCGAGGAGGTAGAGAGGGCAGACCAGGTATAGGGCTGGGAGATTGCCCTGTATTTGGAAGCTTTTTGGGGCGGAATGCGCTTGCCCTTCTCTCCTGCGGTCGTCGCCGCTCTGAATTTCTTCGGCTTGGCTCCCGGCCAGTTAGTGCCGAACGCGTGGAGGATCCTCCTTGGATTCCTGATCCGCCTGAAGCTGCAGGCGGTTCCTTTCAGCCTTTCCCTTCTCGATTCCTCCCTTGCTTTTAAGAGTCACCCCGGCGGTCGAGCTGGCGACCCGAGGTAGGTTTATTTTACTTTTAGGAAGCGGCCCGGGGTCGCTGCCGGGACTGGGGTCGTGGCCTTGCCCTCCTCCATTCACGACTGGAAGAAGAAGTTTTTCTTCGTCTCCCCTCCCGAGGGCGAGGACTGGCCGGTGCCCACCAAGTGGTCGAGGGAGAAGAGTCTGCCGGGGAACCTGTCCGATGACCCCGCCGCGGTGAGAGTGGCGTCGTGGGAACCTATCCCTCGATACGACGTGCTGCTGTCTGAGAGGGTTTTGAGCTGGGCCGGGCTTAGCTCCGTCGAGTTCATCGGTAAGTTAGGCTTGCTTTCTGGGTTTATGTTTTACTCGCGTTGCTGATAAGTTGGGTGTTTGTTTTGTGAAGGATCCATGGACTTCGGCGTTCTTCGAAGTGCTATGCGCCAACCGAGACAGCCTGCTAGGGCTGGGGGGCCCAGCTCTTCCCGGGCGCAGGCTGCACCTGCTCCCACCACCCCGGTGGCGGTGCCCCGAGGACGATCGGCGGTGGATTCCGCCCCGGGCCCCAGCAGAGTGTCAGGTCGGAAGCGGGCCCTGATCGTGGAAGACACGGCCTCGGAAGAAGAGATCAGCTCCCCCTCGGAGCCGCTCAAGAGGAGTTCTCGAAGTCCTTCCCGGGGCCGGTCTTCGCCGACCGTGGTGGAGGAAGGGGCTCCGGTTCGCGGTGCCGTCCGTGCTGTCGGTCGCGGACAGCCTCCTCCACGAGGTAGAGACCTCGACCGGGGGTCGGTTTCTCGGAGGAACCCTCAAGGCTTAGCTGGCATCGATCGCCCAGGAAGCTGTGCAGGTAAGCCCCCAGTGCGCGGTGAGATTTAGTGTTTTCCTTTATATTTCTGATCCTTCTCCTTTTTATGCCTTCCCAGACTCTCCAGCATGTGGCCCTCGCCCTTCGCATGGAGACCGAGGTGGTAGCACCGGCAGTGGAGGCCACGGGCCAGCTCGCCGCGTTGCAAAAGAGCTCCAGACGGGAGCAGGAGGCGATGTCGGCGAGGATCGCCGCCCATGAGGGCGAGGTGGATGCCGGGAAAAGGAAGGTCGCCCGGCATCGCAAGGCCGCCGCAATTGCCGAGGGCAAGCTCGAGGACTCCCAGGTGCTCGCCGGCAACCTCAAAAAGACGGTGAAGACCCTCCGGAAGGAGCTGGGGGCGGCGGCCGAGGCCTATAAGTCAGCGGGATCGAGGGCCGTGGCGAGCTACAAGGGGTTGAGGGACTTTTATGACGACCTGGCCATGGCCACGACTCGCATTTGGCACGACGCCCTTGACGCCGTCAAGTCTCGGATGCCGGGGTTCGACGACGCGGATCTGCGGGCCGAGTTCCCCCTCGTGGGCGTCGACGAGCAAGGGGGAGAGGCTCCCGGCGGGGAGGGGGCCGAGGACCCAGCACCCCCGGTAGTGGAGGTCGAGGACCTCGAGGTCGTGCCCGGGCCCGAGGTGTAGAGCCCCCGCTCTCCTATCTTCATTTTGTTTTTCTTTTGAATTTTGTAAGGCTGAGGAGCCCAAAAAATACCTTTTGTAAAAACTTATCTTTGGCAGTAGTAATAAAGTTTTTCTTATTTAGCTGTGATAAAGTTTTCCTTTCTGCCATATGTTTGTGAAGAATGCTCGTTTGGGATATTTTTACTTGCGTCGTTGTGTTTTCATGTCAGGTTGGCCCTTTGTCTAACGATCGTCCGTCGAGCTGACTGCAGTTGTTTCCCGATGAGCGTCTCCGAGGAGGTATCTCCTTGGGCCCCGAGGTCGAGGGGTAGATCGTTTAGGCTCGGGCAGACCTGACATCCATCTCTGATTTAGAGTATCGGCCGTCATCTGGGTATGACGGGGCAGGGTGGCTGCGCCGGCATTTCCTGCCAAGGCTTCATGCATCTGTCGCGGCGGTAGGTGGTTACCCGCTAGGGATGGCCGAGCAGGATAGCTGTTCGGCTGTCTCTTTCGAGAGCTTGGTTCTTTAGAGTTGTGCGTAGGCGACTACCAGCCTTTGGGGGTTGAGCGGGGTAGCCGCTCCGACGCCCCTTGTGAGGGCTTTTGATCCCCGGCGTAGAGGCTAGGAGCCGGAGTTTGACTGAGCAGGGTAGCTGCTTGGGTTCCTCTGTATGAGGGCTTTTGATCCTTAAGGATGGTGGTAGGAAGCTACCAGCTGTCGATGGCCAGGCAAGGACCCGACTGTCTCGGGGAGGACTTTTTGATCCCCGGCGTGTGGCAGGGTAGCTGCCCGCCGGGATAGCCGAGCGAGGGAACCTCGGGCTCGGCTGCCTCAGGGAGGGCTTTCAGATCCTTCAGGACGGGGACCGAGCAGGGTTACTGCCTAGTGCCTCTTGACGAGGACTTTGATCCCTGTCGGTTGTGGTAGGAAGCTACCAGCCGGGGATAGCCGGGCAAGGACCCGACTGCCTCTGGGAGGACTTTGGCCCTTGGCGCGAGGAAAGCTATAAGGCTGTAGGAAGCCCACCAAGGACCCTTGGCCGGGCAGGGTTACTGCCCGGTGCCTCTTGGCGAGGGCTTTTGTCCTGAAAGATAGCCGAATGAGGGAACCTCTGGCCTCGACTGCCTCTGGGAGGGCTTTTTGATCCCCGGCGTTGTGGCAGGGAAGCTGCCCGCGGGGGATAGCCGAGTGAGGGAACCTCGGGCCTCGACTGCCACTGGGAGGGCTTTTTGATCCCCGGCGTTGTGGCACGGAAGCTGCCCGCGGGGGATAGCCGAGGGAGGGAACCTCGGGCCTCGACTGCCTCTGAGAGGGCTTTTTGATCTCCGACGTTGTGGCAGAGAAGCTGCCCGCTGGGGATAGCCGAAGGAGGGAACCTCGGGCGCGCATCTAGTGCATTGAATGCGGGGGGAGGCGAAGCGACAGGGGCGCGTCGCTCCGTTTCCACCGAGTAACGTTCGATGGACGCCGCGTGGTACGTCGCTTTCCATCGAGTAACGTTCGATGGACGCCGCGTGGCGCGTCGCTTCGTTTCCACCGGGTGACGTTCGATGGATGCCGCGTGGCGGCCGTTGGGCTGTACAGCGGGCTATATAAGAAGTACAGGTTCTTCCCCCTTCGCAGATAGGCCATCAGAAATGGAGGATTTCCCGTTCACTATCGCCGAAATCATCAGTTCTGCAGATGTGTACCTTTATGACCGCGACCGCACCGAAGACACGGTGCAGTTGGTTCTTGCTCGCATTGAGGAGCACTTCGGTCGGCTGTTCCCTAGGCGCTCCTCCCTGCTGCAGCTACTAATATACTCCATTTGGAGGGCATCGCCAGGGCTTTACAACCCCCTGTCGAAGCAGCTCTTCGACGAGGCCGTGGGCAAGCTGCGATCTTTGAGGCGCTTCGGCTTGATCTCCGCGAACCGGCTGGCGCTTTCAGAGGCGCTCGTCCGCAAATGCTAAGAGCTGAGGCTCGGGGTCAACGCCCGCGGAGGGAACCAGGAACAGAGGCTGGAACTTGCGCGGCCCCGGTTGGTGGAGATCTTTGCCGAGTACCACGAGCAGTGCTCGCTGCACCCCTTACCCCCGCTATTGTAACTTTTCTCCTTTTTTTTCTTTTTTTCATGTATGGCTGAGGAGCCCATAATACCCTTTGAATAAACAAAGATTTTCTTTCTTTTTCACAATGCTCCATTGATCTTTATTTAGTCAACAGTAGATTCTAAGAAGAATTTACATTGCTTTAAAAAAAAAGAACAGGTACAGGTTAAAGGATGACTTTGTTGGCTTGGGCCGGGCTCCCTGAAGGGCTGCCGGCCCCCGTGCTTGGCATAGGGCATGGGGCTCCCTGAGCCCCGGGCTGGCTGTCCACTGAAACAAGCAAACGATTACTGAAAATTTGATAAGAACCTAAAGATTCATTCTGGTTTGACATTCCATTAGCCACTCCGCAGATATGGTGGGTAACCTCAGGCACTCGAGAGGTACTTCGGTATGCTCAAAGACGGTGACAAGGAGGTTCTTGTTTACCCAGACTTGCCATTACTGTTGTTCCAGACTGTGAGACCCGGCAGGAGGATGAGTATAGCGTCGTTCTAAACTGGCTTTAGAATTGTACGTGTATGTGACTTTGCCAGAAGGTTGTCGTAGTCAGTGGGAGCAGCGGAAGCATAGTGGACAAGTAGCTTATGTCGATTTATGGACTAAAGCAGATATAGCGGAGATAGATCATCTATTTCTGATGTGACAGTCATAGGTTTGACTTCATTAGAATAGGGGATGGATCTGTTAAGAAAGTAGTAGGGTGTGATGTCCTGGTATTTGGATGACATACACAGAGTAGGAAGTGAAATTCCTATACTGCGATCGGTTATACTTTGGTTGTCACACAGTGGTTTCTCCACATAGGATATGGATATTACATCAGATATTCTGGTTACTAGATCTATGGTTTTAGATCTAGATTTGGGTAGTTTCCTAATCTGGGTGCTTAGACAGCATTCTAAAAATGTTTTAGAATGGACGACTTCTGGCACGGTAGTATACCTGCAGGTGATGGAGTCGCCCTCTCTAAAGGTGTCTTACAGACTAACTGAGAGAGGGATGTGCATGATTGGCAGATCACTTGCTTAGGCAATTGAGTTGATCATGAGATGTCAAGTACCACACCAGATGTTCTTGTACGAGCTGCAATAAGTTGATATTGATCCAATCCTGGAGAAACGTTCGGAAGCAGTTTTAGAACATAAGTGGATGTTCTAGGGATATGATAACGACAGCCTCTTTTAGGAGACGATTATCATTCCAGGCTTCCAAGGTGACCTGGATGACAGAGTGACTGTCAGAGTTATAGTTTTCCCTCTGATGAGGGGCAGTAGTTTGGACAGGTGGTCCAAGCGGATACTGAGGAAGGCATGGCGCAGGACACTGATTAATTTCAGTTGACGATACAGTCTAAGAAGTTTGGATTTGGAGTTCATTTATGAACTAGGTCCCATCAGATATCCAGACATATTCTAAGACAGGTATTGCTCATTTCGGGAGATGGCTTTCTCCGCGAACTTGAGATAGAGAGAGACATAGAAAGAAACATCAGGGCGGATCCACTCACTGAGGCTATTCCTCGAACACAATAGTTTCGCAAACGGGCTTCATGAGACTGATTAGTAGAGGAGTTGGGTGTTCGGTATCACACGGGCTGTGAGTATGCAACATCGCAATAATTAGCCTTGAGTGCAAGTGGGAGATTGTTGGATATAGTGCCCTCAGAGTTAATTATTGGATTACAGGCACGTGATTGTAATGATTGAGGAAGGACCTATGCCGGTAGGACAGTCTTACTCAAGATGATAGTATGCTATCTGGTTTATCTTTATCATCGTGTACAGCTTTAGGTGACCTTACAAGTCGCTATTACACGTTGATGGAGCCCTTAGGATTCTTGCTTGACTGCCAGCAGTATGATGGCGATCATATACGTGGGAGCTAGGGTCTATAAGCACATCCTTAAAGTGGTCCCTAGTCGTGGGAGTTTCGAGACTGGGCATCGATACTCCATTAGTAGACTAGTGTATACAGTCGAGACCCCGACGAGGGGTGGTGGCCGGTCTCACAAGCCATTGGTGTCAGTTGGATCACCTAAGATATATACACGTGCTCATTGGGTTGTGAATACACCGGACAGGACTCGCGGGGTACATGTTAGTTGGTATTATACCTGACGTCAGATAGCAGTTCCCTGGTGACATGTGTACAGGTTAGTTCATCGACCTGAGATCGTCATTTGTCTCGTGTGAGTTCCCACTGTGCTTTGATTACTACCCTACCACGGCTCAAAAGAGTCGTGCAAACAGGTTTTAGTTGGGTACAGTCCTGAGCCACATGGAGGCAGTGAGTGGATCGGCAGGGGTTTCGTCTTTCCCGGTATTGGGGGTGAGATCGCGCTGTATCTAGGAGAGCCATTACACGAAGTCCTTGGCCAAGGCAGGAGATTTACTGGTGGGTATTCCAGTAGTATCTCAGGGTGTTCTGGGCTACACTCCGACACGACTTGTTCCGCTTTTGGGGGTCTGACTTTTACCAACCTCCTAGGCCCGCCATACGATGCTCATAGATGAACGGACCGGACTGTACGGATATTGTCACTGACAGGCTCAGTAGGGTGTCAGGATGAGTTCGCTCATCGACCTCCCTTTTGGTCAATACCTGGTAGCCCGTTACGTACAGCTAGTACCACTGACGTGCTAGTGGTTAAATCCACAGCCAAAATATTGACGAGTCTTTAGAGTCCCCTACAGACAGCTTCTCAAGTTTCGGGCGAAACGTTGTAGAGGCCGTATGATATATGGCAGGGTTCAATCATATACGTGCAGTAGTGCACGGATCATGATCGGACGGATCATACTAGTGGGCTTTGGTTTAAGCCGGATCCTAGTATTAGATTTGTTGGATTACTTTAGTCTCATCGCATTCGCATTCGGTCGGAATGCGGATGCAAGTATGTATATACAGGTGAGGGGTATCCTTGTGATCCGTCATGAGTTTACTTTAGATGTTGCCGTATCTTTTTATTGTTGTAAACATTTGGGTTAATGTTTACAAATGGAAATTGTGAGCTAGAAATCATGATTAGGAGCATTAATTATGATACATGCACAAGTGGTGACTCATGATCTCTTTCTTTATGCATGTGTCACATATTGTGATTGATTTGTGGTTGAAATGATAAGAGGAGAGAGGAGGGGCTGCCATATGAGAGCTTGGTCTTGTATTTTTATCATGCTCTCTCACTAATTTTACCATAAGAAACAAAAGGAAAAAGGCTTCCTCTTCTTCTTCTTCCTCTAGCTCACAACATCCATTAATGGCATCATCTCTAACCTCCATCCATACACTCTCATGTGATGAGAATCAATGGATGCTTGAGACAAAGTGATCACACACATTCTCTATATCGCCTTGGACACGTCGGCTAGCGAACTTCATGCCCGAGTTGCTTCGGATGAAGCGGGAGCCCGTAAAAAGACTCGATGATGTGGTGCCTTTTCCGACGAGGAGACTGGAGCTCGGAGATGCCACGAGGAGCTTGGGATGGTGTCCAAAGACCGAAGGACACAGATCGATCGGTATATCTTTCCAACCCTTTCTCTAGTTTCTAGTTATAGGTTAATGGTTTGATCCGGGTTTATAGTGTACGATAGCGCCGGTTTCAAGTTATGAAAAGTTTTCGTTTCCGCATTTTGGCCTCGGACAGACGGCCGGGGCGCTACCGTAGACTTACAGGTTGAGCGGGGTAGCCGCTCCGACGCCTCTTGTGAGGGCTTTTGATCCCTGGCGTAGAGGGTAGGAGTCGGAGTTTGACCGAGTAGGGTAGCTGCTCGGGTGCCTCTGTATGAGGGCTTTTGATCCTTAAGGACGGTGGTAGGAAGCTACCAGCCGTCGATGGCCGGGCAAGGACTCGACTGCCTCGGGGAGGACTTTTTGATCCCCGGCGTGTGGCAGGGTAGCTGCCCGCCGGGATAGCCGAGCGAGGGAACCTCGGGCTCGGCTGCCTCTGGGAGGGCTTTCAGATCCTTCAGGACGGGGACCGAGCAAGGTTACTGCCCAGTGCCTCTTGGCGAGGACTTTGATCCCTGTCGGTTATGGTAGGAAGCTACCGGCCGGGGATAGCCGGGCAAGGAGCCGACTGCCTTTGGAAGGACTTTGGCCCTTGGCGTGAGGAAAGCTATAAGGCTGTAGGAAGCCCACTAAGGACCCTTGGCCGGGCAGGGTTACTGCCCGGTGCCTCTTGGCGAGGGCTTTTGTCCTGAAAGATAGCCGAGTGAGGGAACCTCTGGCCTCGAGTGCCTCTGGGAGGGCTTTTTGATCCCCGGCGTTGTGGTAGGAAAGCTGCCCGCGGGGGATAGCCGAGTGAGGGAACCTCGGGCCTCGACTGCCTCTAGGAAGGCTTTTTGATCCCCGGCGTTGTGGCAGGGAAGCTGCCCGCGGGGGATAGCCGAGGGAGGGAACCTCGGGCCTCGGCTGCCTCTGAGAGGGCTTTTTGATCCCCGGCGTTATGGCAGGGAAGCTGCCCGCTAGGGATAGCCGAGGGAGGGAACCTCGGGCGCGCATCTAGTGCATTGAATGCGGGGGGAGGCGAAGCGACAGGGGCGCATCACTCCGTTTCCACCGAGTAACGTTCGATGGACGCCGCGTGGCGCGTCACTTCGTTTCCACCGGGTGACGTTCGATGGACGCCGCGTAGCGGCCGTTGGGCTGCACAGCGGGCTATATAAGGAGTACAGGTTCTTCCCCCTTCGCAGATAGGCCATCGGAAATGGAGGATTTCCCGTTCACTATCCCCGAAATCATCAGTTTTGCAGGTGTGTACCTTTATGACCGCGACCGCACCGAGGACACGGTGCAGTTGGTTCTTGCTCGCATCGAGGAGCACTTCGGTCGGCTGCTCCCTAGGCGCTCCTCCCTGCTGCAGCTACTGATGTACTCCATCTGGAGGGCATCGTCGGGGCTTTACAACCCCCTATCGGAGCAGCTCTTCGACGAGGCCGTGGGCAAGCTGCGGTCTTTGAGGCGCTTCGACTTGATCTCCACGAACCGGCTGGCGCGCTCGGAGGCGCTCGTCCGTGAATGCTACGAGCTGAGGCTCGGGGTCAACGCCCGCGGGGGGAACCGGGAATAGAGGCTGGAACTTGCGCGGCCCCGGTTGGCGGAGATCTTCGCCGAGTACCACGAGCAGTGTTCGCTGCACCCCTTACTCCCGCTATTGTAACTTTTCTCCCTTTTTTCCTTTTTTTTCTTTTTTTTTCATGTATGGCTGAGGAGCCCATAATACCCTTTAAATAAACAAAGATTTTCTTTCTTTTTCGTAATGCTCCATTGATCTTTATTTAGTCAACAGTAGATTCTAAGAAGAATTTACATTGCTTTAAAAAAAAAAGAACAGGTACAGGTTAAAGGATGACTTTGTTGGCTTGGGCCGAGCTCCCTGAAGGGCTCCCGGCCTCCGTGCTTGGCATAAGGCATGGGGCTCCCTGAGCCCCGGGCTGGCTGTCCGCTGAAACAAGCATGATCTGGCCGATGGTCAGGTCGGTGGGAGGGCGAGGCTGCTCCTGCTCGCGGTCGGTCTGCCGTTTGTCCCTTAGGTAGGTGGCGAGGTGCCCAGACCGGATGAGCTCTTTGATGTAGTCCCTCAGTTGTTTGCAGTCCTCCGTGGCGTGGCCCAGTACCCGGTGGAAAGCGCAGTAGGGGCCCCGGGTTCACTTGGTGGCCTGACGTGGGACCGGGGGGAACTTGAAGAACCCCTCATTCTGGGCCTCCTCCAGCAACACCGCGAGGGAGATGTTGAGGGGGGTATACTCCTGGAACTTCGGGTGGTAGGGCTGCTGACGCTCCGGCCTGTCCTCCCGAGTCCTTTTCTTCTGGTCGGGCTGATCCGCCCGGGGAAGGTTAGCATTCACTTTGGATTCCAACTGGACCTCGCGCTCGGTCCACGCCTTGACTTCGGCCATGGTCCTAGGTTGAGCCAGCGCAAAGGAGCGCAACCATTCTATGTGCCTCAGACCAGATCTGAGTGCCGTTATGACGGTCTCGTCCCGGTGCTCGGGCACCTCAAGGAGGGCATTGTAGAAATGGGTAATATAGGCCTTGAACGTTTCCTTGTCCCCGCTCTTAACCGTGAAGAGGTAGTCGACCGTGCGCTTCTGTCGACGGTTCCCCACGAAATGGCCGAGGAACTGGGTAGCCAGCTCGTCGAAGGTCGAAATTGAGCGGGGCTCGAGCCCCCAGAACCAGTCCCGACCCGCGCGGATGAGGGTGGCCGGGAAGGCCCTGCACTGGGCGGCGTCGGAGTGATCTTGGAAGCTCATTCCCGCGGTGAAAGCGTCCAAGTGGTCTTTCGAGTCGGTTTTCCCGTTGAACAGAGAGACCTTCGGGGGCTTATTACGCGAGGAGATGCGCACGACGAGCAGTTCCTCGGTGAATGGCTTCATGAGCGAGTCGAAGGCGTACTTAGCCCTGTCGCTCGAGAAGTGAGCTTCTCGGCGCATGCCCTCGATCTTCTTCTCGAGGGCGTCGAGCCGACCGTGGTACCTCGAGGAATCGGCGCCTCGGGATTCCCGGGCCTCGCTGCGGGTGGACGGCATCTGGGAGCGGCCCCGGTTTCTCTCGATGAGGTGCCTCAGGTCCCGGGATAGGGTAGCTCTTGAGTCGCCGGGGCGGACCCCTTCTGTGCGTTCCCGCCGATCATGGTGGGTTCGGCCACGCTCGTGGATAGGAGAGGTGACCGACATTTCCTCAGGGGGGTAAGGGTCGCGAGGAGGCTCAGGGCGAGGCCCCCTGGCGGCGGATCTCGGCGTGGAGCCCTGGGGTGCCCAGCGGGCCTCAGGGAGCACCGGTTCGAGGGACCGGCGACGAGGGGATGCAGCCTGCTGGTGGTTGGCCTTCCAGACAGGGACAGAGTCTTCTGGAGGCGGTGGAGCAGCGATCTGGGGCCCGGGCGCGGCCATTTGGACGCGGACGAGGGCCTCCACGAGGGACTGCAGGCAATCTATCCGGCCTGCGAGGGCGTTGATAACGGTTATGGGGGGAGGTTCATCCCCGCCCTCAGTGAGCGGAAGGCGGCGGCTGGTGCTGGGATCCCCAGGATGGTTGTCCGCCATGAGAGAGGAGATAGGAAGGCCAACTTTGTATTTTGTGGAATTTAAGTTCCCACAGACGGTGCCAACTGATGGAGCTCCTTTTCGGGTCTCCGTCAGATGTTGTCTTCCGTTGATCTCGAGGTGAACTTGGCTGATTGTCCTTCGTTGCGTGTGGGTCTTAATGGGTTTTGAGAGGAGAAGGTGGGGTGAGGAGACTGTCGCCGAGTACCTGCAAAGAAGTCCCGGGGTGGTTTGGTACCACCGAGGACCCTCCGACGCTCAAGTTAGTGATGAGATCCTAGCAGAGTAACGGCGTAAAGTGTAAAGAATGGCTTACTTGAACCCTCTGTGATGGGAGTTTATATAGCGGTGGTGGCACGTAGCAGCAGGCGCGAGAATCTCGCCGGCAATTATGCTCCCGATGTCACGCCCGCGCAGAGGGCGGATCGCCCACTAATGGGGATCGTGATGGCGTGGAACGTGGGATGTTGTTGGCGTAAAATCTGTGCATGGCGAGATTCACTGAGCGGCGGTTACGCCTGTGAGTGGTGGAGTTGGTCGGAGGGCCGAGGAAGACGGCCTCGGCCGGGGGCTCGGGGACAAGCGAGGAGGCCGAGGAGTCTTGGTCCTGTGGCAGCTCGGGACGAGCTGAGGGGCCGAGGAGGCTAATTTGCAGGGAGGTCCGAGGAGGGCCAGTTTGTGCTTGCAGGTCGAGCACAGGGTGGCATGGTCGGCCCCTGTGGCCCTTTCTTCCGAGTCTTGGGACACGCCATCTGCCACGTGTCCTGATCTTGGAGGTCGCCAATATCGAGCATCATCACCACTAAAACACTAATTTAAGCTAACTACACTACAAGTTTAGCAAAGAGATAAATAGGGTAGGCTTTATACCTCAACTTGGTCTTAGGAGGGATCAATCTTGCTGACCTTGCATCAAGAACCAAAAAGGAAGTGTTTTGGGGTGTTTAGCAAGAGGTTTAGTGAAGAAAAAATGGGTTTTTGATATGGAGATGTGCTTGGATGCAAGAAGAAGAAGAAGAAGAAGAAGAGGGAAAGGGAAGGGCTTTGGTGCTGCTGCTGCTAGGCTTGCTGCTGCTGCTGCTGCTGCAAGTGAGGAAGAGAGAGAGAGAGTGCCCCCCAAAGTCAAAACTCCATGCCCATTTAATGCTCCCATATCTCTCTTTTCTCATTCTTTAATCTATTTTCTATTTTCTTTAATAGTTTTAGTTTTGTTTTGGGGTTACAAAAAAAGAAATTGGGACAAAGTGGGAAAAAGAAAAATGGTAGACATGTTAAAACTTAACCTAGGGTGAAAATGTGCATGCTACACTAATTTAGCTTAGGAAAATAATTAAGAAATTTCTTCCTAATTAAGTGAACACTAAACTAATTAATAATTAATAAAACATAATTATAAATATAATTACCCATTTTCACCAATAATATTGATTTATTCCACTTTATGTGGAAAAAGTTAGTTAACGGGATTCATGAAAACACGCATCAAAGCTAACTAACGCGAAATTAAGCTAAATGAATTTCAAAGCGTTACAGAGGGTGTTAAATTTTTAGGAGTTGGAAGTCTTGTATAATGAACGATGAATTGGAATTCTAGTGTTTGTTTGGAAGAAGTACTCGAAATTAGGAGTTTGAAGTTTGTGTTGGCAGGGTATTAAAAAAATGTTAAAGCGTTCATAAATGAAAATGGAGGGAAAAATGATAGTTAAGAGAGAAGATATATTATAAAAGAAAAAATAGTTGATGTGAGAGATTCCGGATCAACTCCACAAAAAAAAAAAAACCTCCGACTTTAAACTCCCAATTTAATATTAGAACTTCAAAAACATGGATTTCATTAATGTAACAAACACAAAAGTGTAAACTCTCGACTAAAATCAGGTTTTGAAACCCCTGATTTTGCAAACTCCAGCCAAACAAACATGCCCTAACTTAACTTAGCGAGAAGTAAAAAGAAGTTGTTCGATTTATTTTTATACTTTATCGATAAAGCCAATTCAAACATCCCATGACTCTTTCAATTGAAGCATATCAATATGATATTTAGAGAATCATGTGACATAATGTGAATTGGATTATAAAGAGATACTTCGGCAAATGACTAGGTAGAACTATTGAAACTACATAGAAAGCTTGAACAAATTGTTTTTGTCCTTGGCTACAATAGACAAGGACATGCACTCTAAAGAGAGAAGAACTTTTTTTTATCTAAACAAATTATTTATTTTCTTGTACAACTAGCTTTTTCTCTCTATTTATTTTCTTGTACAACTAGCTTTTTCTCTCTTTGGTAAGTCATAATGACCAAGCTCAATTATGGCTTCCTTATAAGATCAGTAATAGGCTAACAATAGCACATTTCATTAATTCACAACTCAGACATGTATGCTAACAATAGCACACTGAAACTGCCCTTATCAATCCAACTGTATGGCACCAAAAATATTGCAATGAGCATTGAAATTAATTCAATCTTTCAATTTGGTTCTAACATCAAGTTCTTACGAACCTTCCATAATCGTAATGAGCACTAGCCTAGTTGGTATGTGTACTTACCCCTTTGGGGAGAGAGTGGGGTTTGAACCCCAGAAACCCTAAGAGAGGAAGTGTCCACAAATTAACGCTTTCAGGAAAAATTCATGGGTTTTCTGGATGCGTGTGTTGTGTGCTTGTGTGTGGTAAATCTCATGGCCTCGAAACGGTAGTCAAAAGCCCCCAAGAATATTTTTTCATGGTTTCCTAAATAAAAATAGAGATCCCATCATCATAGCTATGGGAACACAATTAGAAACTTCTATTCAAATTGGCCCTCCACAAATCTCAACTCAAAAAAATTCAAAAAAAGAAAAAAAAAAAACTCAAAACACATCCAATGTCCACCGAGGATTAATTCATTGCCCACTATATGTGGGTCACAAGTTTCATTTATTGGGTGAAAATAAAAAGGGTCTGATGTCTCACAGTCAAAATACCTCCCTTCTCTCTCTCTGAATCCCCAAAAAAAAACAAATAAATTACTCACCACCACCAAACTCTTCAAGAACTCTCAGCTGCTCATCAAAAAACCCCAACCCATTTACTCTCTCTCTCTCTCTTCTCTCTCTAAGAGTTGGTGACAATGTGGGAGAGGAGAAGTCTTCTTCTTGTTGCTGCATTCTTGCTTCTGCTACACTGCGGTAGGGTCACCGCCCAAACCCGAAAATCACCATGGCTAACTTTGAGTGGTAATTTTCTCTCTCTCACTCTTATGGCAATCAACTCTTCTTTTTGATTCAATCATGTGTTTATGTGGTTTGGTTCTTTAGTGGGTCTGTGCCAAAATCACTTTTTTTTACACCCAATGTGGGATTAGTACTCTATTCATTTTGGGTGGAATTTTTGTGGAATATGAGTCTAGAGACAAATTTATGAAGCGGGTATCTGCTAATTTGTTGCTTTGTTCATCATGTATTGTGTTTTATTTCAAAGGATTTGGTTTGTTTGTGAGACCAATTGCATGAATGTGAGAAGATACCATTTTTTTTGGTGGGTCGTACTTGAAGTCAATGAAAGTACTCAAAAAACTATCCTTTTTGTTGGTTTCCAGAGGAAAATGTATAAAGACTAAATTTTTATTGGTGTTGTGTTCATAGCTTTTTAAAAACTGTTTTATTACCTTTTAATTATCCCTTTGAATTGTGTGATTGTAGCTTCTTATGGAGAGTCACTGCTTACATATATGGGCTTCAGGGAAGATTTTGTATAGCCGTTTGGGCAAATATAAGTAGAGATTACCATCAACTAGATTTTAAAGAAAATGTGTGTAAACAAAAAGGGATTTTTACTCAAATTGTATTGTTCATAGTTAGCAATTTTTATCTAAGGATACTGTTTGAATATAAAAATGTACACATCAACCCTCATCATAACTTCGGAGTTGAGGTGTGCGGCAGCAGGGATGTCAAGAACCACTTTACCCAAAGGCTTAAGCTTTTGGTTGTGGGATGACAATGTATTTATCAAGATAATGTAACACTTAACGAAATCAATAACATTTCCAAGAAAAAACTATAATAGACTAACCTGTTTCACAATTTTATCCATCTAGTAAAATTTTCAGAATCTGAGTTGTTAGATTGTAGGATGACAATGTATAGCAAGCCAACATGACACGTAATAACACTGATTGATAATTTGCTTCCTTCGCCGCAGGTAATGCACCATCTGTTGTGGCTAAGGGAGGGTTTTCAGGGTTATTTCCTGACTCTAGTCAACTTGCTTACCAGTTTACATATCAGGTTAGCTCACCCGATACAATTTCTTGGTGCGATGTGCAATTAACAAAAGATGGTGTTGGTATCTGTATACCCTCCATGTTATTAGATAATTGTACAAATATTAAAGGCGTGTATCCTGATGCATCGAGGAGTTACTCCGTTAATGGCGTCCCTATGACTGGGTGGTTTTCTATTGACTATGACTTCGACAAATTATCACAAGTTGCTGGTAAGATGCAGTTCCTGTTATTTAATGCTACTAATTATGTGATGTCTACAACAACCATGACAACAGAGGCTGAGGAAATGGTCCTGAATGGAGTAAAGACTGTTTCTTCTTCGGTTGTGTTGTATTCTCTATTATATATTTAGGAACGATTAGTGCAGTGGTTTAACAAAACCAATTATACCTTCTCCATTTTGCCCCCTTGTGCGAGTTGGTATCACGGATGCTTACATAGAGAAAAGTTCAACAAGTCCTAAATCAGGATATGCACAATGACATGAATTGGTTAGGCTAGGCTGCTAGGATGTCCATACCATTGCACCAAAACTCCAGAGTTTCGATGAGGGTTGACAGAGATACTCTTACAGTCTAACAAAGTTTACCATGAATTTAATAAGCTCCCTAGTCAAATTTTCAACCAAATTTGACACCTTTTTCTTTCTTTCTTTTTTTAACTAATCCCCATTTCACCATAGCTAGATAAAATCTAAAAAGATCATCATCATTATTTTTATTCTGATGCCTGATTTAATGATATACTGAAGACTTCTTATGACTTGAGCAGGGATTCAATCAACTTTTTCTCGAACGGATAGGTTTGATTCGTTGAGTCATGTTTTCCGCGTTGAAGATGTAAAAACGCTTATTAACACATCAGCCATTTGGTTAAATTTACAGGTATGTAAGTGAGAACTATTGGTCTCTTCTATATATTGATCTCCTTTTTAAAATGTTAAATGGCTATCTCAGCTAGTTACCAATTCATCATCATCATGGTCTAAGCCTATTCCCATGAAAATGTTGGGGATGAATTAAAGACTCCATGAAAGATTTAACAAAGTTTTTATGACTGGTTATAGACCTGACATCATTTGTCACTTAATTTGTGAATGATGGGATTGCTTCCCATAATTCAAATGTTTTAATGATTAGTTAACATTCTTCAGAAATTCTCCTAAGCTGGGACAAGGGTCTAATAGAATGGGAGCCTAGTTGATTTGCTGTAGGAAGTTGCGGTGTAATGCTGGCACCGATAAAGCTAAGAGTGAAATATAACTCATTATCACAGTTAATTACTAACTAATTGTTTTTTACATCTTCACTGTCCAGCATGATAAATTCTACAATGAGCATAATCTGAGCATGAGAAGCTACCTACGCGATGTATTAAAAAAAGTCGATGTGAACTATGTATCATCACCCGAGGTGGCTTTCCTTTCTTGGGCAAGACAAAGATTCAAAGGAAGCAAGACAAAGCTTGTGTTCCGCTTTCTTGATCAAGATGTTACCGAGCTTTCTACGAACCAAACATATGGTTCACTGTTGAAAAATCTTACCTTCATTAAAACATTTGCCTCTGGAATTCTTGTTCCGAAGAATTACATTTGGCCCCTTACATCCGATCTTTATCTTCAACCTCACACTTCGGTTGTGTTGGACGCTCACAAGGAGGGGCTCGAAGTTTTTGCCTCAGACTTTGCAAATGATGCAGCTTTTAGCTATAATTACAGTTATGATCCTTTAGCTGAGTATCTCAATTTCGTTGACAATGCGGTTTTCTCTGTTGACGGCATGCTGACAGATTTCCCCATATCTGCATCGGAGGCTATAGGTGATGTTTTCTTTGCTTTAGATGATTGAATTGATTTACAAAGATTAGAATCATTAAGTATTATAATTCTCTGGAAATACTCTAAATAAGAATATCAAACACAAGAAGATCACACAGCTCTACTTTTAAAGAGGCTGCTGTAATTTCTTTGTATTGTTTAAGAAGAGAAATAGAAGTGAGTGTTGCTGCTTAATGCTTGTCGCATCTCATAATAACTTTTCATGTCTCTCTTGAGTATCTGAGAGTAACTTCGAAGAATTTAGTAATGCGAGGCAATATTTTGTTTATTTTAATGATTTTATTTGTCTATTTTATACTCATTTTAGTTTCATCTGGACTTTCACAATATACTAGAAAAATTTCTTGCGTGGAAATTTTCCACTAGTTCAACTATTATTGAAGTTTACTTATGCCAAAAAATTAAGAAAGAAAAAATATATTTGGAGGCAAGGTAAAGGGGCTGCTTACATCTGGAATTTTACAGATGTGTGTAACTTGATGGCTTTTTTCATATTTTCCTCTATTTTAATGATTTTTTTTCTTTTTTCTTTATGTGTGCGCGCGCACGCCCGTGTTGGTATTCTTAAAGTATCTATGGGTGTAGCATTGATTTATATTCAGTTGCATATCATAATATAATATTTGCAGATTGTGCTCTCAATGGGACCTCTTTATGATTACAATCTCATTATTGTTGCAGGTTGTTTCTCTCATGTCAAAAACAACTTCTCTGAACATGGTTAGTATCTCCATCAATGCCCTGAGTTTTAATGTGATCCCATATGCAAATGCCATACAAATCTTAAGGTGTATACTCTTTTTTTATAAAAATGTGTTGCTTTGTGATTACAGAAAAGCCTCTAGTTATCACACACAATGGAGCTAGTGGAATTTACCCGGATTGCACGGACTTGGCTTATAAGCAGGCAATTGAAGACGGTGCAGATATTATCGATTGTCCTGTTCAAGTAACACAAGATGGAGTTCTCATATGCATGAGTTCTATTAATCTTCTGCAGACTACTACAGTCACAACATCACCGTTCCGTTCTCGTTCTAGTGTTATCTCACAACTCCAGTCCGCCCCTGGAATTTTCACCTTCAATTTCACCTGGGATGAGATTCAGAAGAGCCTAAAGCGTAAGTCGACTTTTTACTCCATATTTATTTTGCATCTAGAACAGAAGAACTGCTAGAATATAACTATATATATCTCAACCGTCATCATAACTTCGAGATTGTGTGGTGGCAGGGATTTGAAGAAGAAAGATGATTAACATGCTAATTCTTTTTGCAGATTGTTCAAGTACTAAACACTCAGTATCTACATTGTTATCTTTTCTTACTTGATTCAAAGCTGACTATGTTAGGATGTCTACAATCCCCCCCCCCCCCCCCCCCCCCGATATTGACTATGTTTCTACTGTTCTACTAATAGCATTTCTTCAATATGATGGACATTCAAGAGTAGGGTATGTTATATGGTAGGCAATGCATCGGTTTTTGACTAGATTTACGAGTATAAGACGGGTTTCTGATGGGATTTAGTGGTAACGGGTATGTGAACATTAAATAAATAAACGGGCAAGAAATCTTTTAGTATATATATAAAGACAGAAAGCCAAAAAGCAGAAGGAACGGATCACACTTCATTCGACAGTATCAAGGCATGCGTCTTAGTACTCTTGTAAGCATCATAGCAACACAGCAAAGTACGAGTGGAACAATTTTAAAAGCACAATAGAAAAATTTATGCGTATATTTAATGTTGTTATTTTGTGGGATGGAATATATAAATGAGTTTCAAAATATACGACACACACTAGCTATTGAATGGAAATGAGAACAACTTGTATCTAAAACCGCTACATATTAGATCTATAATAAAGAGTCTATATGTGAAAGGATGTAATTGGTCATGCCTCTCTTTATGATTTTCATGTTGCCACTTTCTGAGCCCCTGATGATTGTTTTAAATATAAGGTTCAGGTTCATGGATGGTTGATATGCTAGTACTTTATGAAAGTTTGTTGCGTCTTTTATACCTTTGCTTATTGGAGTAATGAAAATGTGAATATATATGCTGAGGCCATTATTAACTTGCATACAAACTAATAAAAAATGAACAAAATGTAATCCATTCATTTAAGAACAGTAAAGTTACTAACACCCTTACTTTTTCCCGACAGGAAACCCTCCAAAACTTGGAAAACATGCACTTTATCTCATAAATTTAACACCGTTGGTTTTTTTTTGCTCTGAAGCCTGCCTACTCCAAATGCTCTCTTTTTCTTCTCTAATTTTTTTAATAAAAGTCCAAACTTCTTTTCTTCATTTCTTCCCCAAAATCTTTAAGTCAAAACACCACGAACCTTCTCTCTACTCCAGAAAGTGAGCATCGATTCAAGAGAGTATATGTTTGAAAATGATGAAGAAAAAAAGAGAGAATGTTAGGTTATTCAATTATATTTATTAGACGGGAATTTTGGGCATCAAAAAGTCTTATAGATGGAAAAATTAACACTTGCTAAGATTTTTGGGGTAAAGTGCATGTTTTCCAAGTTTAGGGAGGTTTTCTTCTTATTAGGCAAATTTTAGGGGGATTCCATGCATTTTAGCCTTATTTATTTATTTATTTATTTGAAGAAAAACAGCATGACTTGGCACAATGTTTTTTGTTTCTCCCTTTCAGCTGCAATTTCTACTCCAGAACCAAAGTACAGCTTGGTCCGGAACCCACGATATAAAAATGCAGGCAATTTCATGAAATTATCGGATTTTTTGACAAATGCAAAGGGCAAGGCTCTTTCTGGAATCTTGATCAGCGTTGAGGTGAGGACAAGAACATATATTTGCTTTCGAAATAGTTTTTCCATCCATCAAATCAAAGGTGAACTAATATTGTCACACACACACTCACTCACACACAGAAATCTAGCAATAAAGGTGTTTGCCTAGAAAAAAAAGAATTAATCATTAAAATCTGAAAATATGAATTAGTAATATGTGCTGTTTAAGTAAATCACACCGGAGTACGTCTTAGGTTTAATCACATCGTTTTCTTGTTCTAACTCTTATTTACATATCCTCAATTATTATTCTTAGTGCAAAACATCTCTTGCATGCTCATTCGGGCTGCATGCGTTTCATTTTTGTTATGCAGTTGACAACATTTAAAACGTTCCTGTTTGCAGAATGCAGCATTTTTTGCAGAGAAATTAGGGTACAGCATCACAGATGCTATCATCAAAGCCTTAAAAGACTCCGATTTTGATAACCAAACAGCTCAGGAAGTTATGATTCAGTCGGCAAACAGCTCTGTTCTTATGGCATTTAAGCAGCAAACTAATTACAAGCTTGTTTATAAGGTTGATGAAACCATTGGCGATGCTGATGCATCATCGTTAGCAGACATAAAAAAGTTTGCGACTTATATCGCAGTTGAAAAGAAATCGATATATCCTGTAAGCCTACAATTTATCGAAGCCCAAACCGATTTGATCAAGACTTTGCAATCTGCTGGTTTCCCTGTGTTTGTGTATGTCCTTAGAAACGAGTTTCCATATCAGCCATGGGATTTCTTCTCGGATCCTACAGTGGAGATCAACTCGTTTGTTCAAGGGACTGGAGTCGATGGCATCATCACTGAATTTCCGGGAACAGCTACACGATACAAAAGTACGTATTGCCCTAATACGATGCTTATTATTTTCATTATATAAAACTTGTTTATAGCTAGGTACATGGATAGGATCAAATTGACCCTACAACGTTTCATTAAAAATATGTAATTAGGCAGAGTCCTCAAATCCGAGTTGCAGAGTCTAACTTAGGAAGTATACGGTAAGCATCGGCAGATTAAGAAAGTTCACAGCTAACAAAGTAACTGAAATGAGTTATAGAGCAAATCCATCAACAAGCTGCACGCATCACCTAATTTTAGCAAGAGTCGGTCTATTTTGTAGAATAGTTCTTGCTTTTGATGCTGTAGTCCGAACCTCAAAGAAGATCATTTATATAAAACTTTAATCTTTTTAATGTGTATGCAAAATAGATGGACATTTTTGTTAGGCGTTGAACTGTAATTGCATGCTAATAACATTTTTTCCCCTTTTGACGCTGGAGTCCGAACCTCAGAGAAGACCATTTATATAAAACTTTAATCTTTTTTATGTGTATGCAAAATAGAGGGACATTTTTGTTAGGTGTTGAACTGTAATTACATGCTGATAGCATGTTTTCCCCTTTTGGAGGAAGCAAGCAAAATACCGAAAGCTAACACAGCAAATTTGTAAATAATCATTGGAGTGACAATTTTGCGAAAGTTCATTATTTTACTTTGTTTTCTAGTTATCCCTTTTCTATATCATGTATGTGGCACTCCCATAAGATGTCCATTGGACCTAGTTGAGATGTATATGTGCATTATATAATAATAAAGAAAATATAAAGATGGTGCTGCTTTAACAAATGAATCAAACACAGTCATGATACAAGTAATTTGTTGTGTAGAACTTGCAACTAAACTTAGAATAAACTTCTAGATATTTGCTTTATATATGATAGTTATACTGCCTAATTAGTACAGGTATAAAGAGCGCAAAACCTTACTCGTCTTGGCATGTCATATGCTGATCTGATATGGAGATTTCCCCAGAAACTATTGTTATTAATTTTTCAGAGAGAACGAGTAATATAACTTTTTTCTCTCGATAATAAAGATATTTTCTAAAAGCAACAACGATTATTCGAATCATAAGTAGGATGAAATTTTAGATATTGTGCTGTAAGAGCTAATTTTGTTAAATTGTGGGTTGAACGTAACAAACGTATCCTTCCTGAGTTAATTCTAACATTTGTGCAGTTGTGGTTATCATAAGTTTTGTGTTTCTTTCTTTCCAAAATAATACTTGTGTGTCCTTGTTTAAGCTCACAATACACCAAAACTTCAAATTGGTGAGGGTTGCTGCTGAAATCTAGTCTCTTACGATTCAAAAGTTCCTAATATGCTTGGTTCAATTGCATGTCTTGTGTGGGATTTAAACCTGGGTTCCTTTGATACCATCTTGATGTTTGTTCCACCACATCAAAACCCACTATTTTCGGTGAAGATCGAGATATATGAATTTTTATGGGATCATGCAGGAAATTCTTGTTTAAAACTTGGCGACAGCAAACCGACCTTCATGATCCCAGTTCAAGTCGGTGGCTTGCTCAGCATCATGGACCCTTCAGCATTGCCGCCGGCCCTAGCTCCACTGCCTGTCCTCGATGCATCCGATGTGGTCGAGCCACCGCTGCCTCCTGCTTCATCGAATCCAAACACCACCACTCCGGCAACCTCTCAGGCAGGGAACACTCGATGTGCAGTGGCATCATTCTTGCTATATTTGGCTATATCATTACTCTCTGGTTGCCACATTTTATCTTGAGATTTGGGTTTAGAAGGAAAAACTAATTTGGTGATATGGGTTAATTGTTGTATGTAGCATTGTTGAAGGAATGGTGGAATGCAACCTTTTTTATAAACAGAAATAGAAGTTATGAAATTGGTTTAGTTGATCATGGCGTGATTTTGAATTCTCAGTTATAATTTTTTTATTAAAATAAAGCAATTAATAATAGATACCTTGGATGAGAATCATTGCCTATATTTCTACAATTTTGAGTGCTTGTGATGCCTAGGAAAAGATTGCATAAAATTCTAATCACAACTATGGAATACACAAAGACATTTTGGAAGAATCCAGCAATCCTTTGGTTCACACACCATACAAGCCCAGATCGCATGTATACCTACAGGTTCTGTTGTTGCAGAACTTCGATCAAGCTTAAAATTAATCAATCACCCTTGATACTGTTACTAACCCCCATTTTTCTTGAAGGTCATAATTCACCCCCCACAATCATTCCTAATTAATGCTCACCTACACCCTTCCCTACAAATAAATCGCGTAACGCATGCTTTCGCGCAGCATAAAATCATTGGTCTCCGCATCATGAAGCTCATCGCCGGCGCCATCGCCAGACCGGCACGTAAGGCATGACACGGCCTCGATGGGCATGGATAGCAATGCAACAAGAACGGCTGATAGCCCACCGAGTCGCCTCCTATGTTCAAAACCGTCGTTGTTGCCATCGACATCAAAAGCGCTCTCATCAACAACCCGAGCGGTCCGTTTTGGCCCGCTGAGCCTTAGAATCCACATAGATTAGATGGAAAAGAGTGGATGGGGGTGTAGTGTAGAATCCCACCACCTTCTTCTTCTTCTTCTTCTCCTCCTCCTCCTCCTCCTCCTCCTTCTTTGTTCTCGCTCTCTTTTTTTCTTCCTTCTTTTTGAGGTTTTGAAGATTAAGAGGGGGTGAGAAAGTGATTGAAGATTAAGAGGGGGTGAGAAAGTGATTAACAGTAGGTAAAATGATGGTTTGGCTTGAGAGCCATTGGTAATGGTTATAACAATAGTGAGCATTATGGGCTTAATATAGCAAGTGGTTGATGTGACTGACCTTTTATCGTAGGTTAGGTCACATGTCATTTTCATCCTTGGATCCACAGCTCACTCACTGCTACATTTGGCAAAGAATTCTAGAAGATAGTATTTCATTGGTGCATATAATTTTTTTTTTTATCTTTAAAGAGTTTTTGAAATAAGGATGTTTACTTCTAACACAAGGGGTAGAAATGGTTCTTAATAGAATAAATTGCTTTTTTTTTCTATGATTGATAACACTCCTTTGCTTCTTATAAAGAGTTTAAGAATGCTAATATACATCATGAAATTTTAGGAATGTGTTATGCTTAGTATGTTTTCAATTATTATTATTATAAAATTTTGCGGTTAATGGACTTGGGGAGCTCCCCAGACCCAGCGCCAGTGAAGAAAGGAAGAAACAAGGGCAGGCAAGAGCTAGATCCACCAGCTCGCATGTGCTTGCATTAGCACGCACTGTGTTTGGGGAGCTCCCCATACCTATTTTTGTCTAAATTTTATAACTTTGAAGTTCATTATCAAGGCATGAGGTCGAGTCTTCTCGCATGGTCTTAATGTTCTTAATGTGCAAGTTTTAAGAAATTAACTTGGTCGGTGAACGATCGGCGATGGTCATTTGATTACCATGATCGACGATGATCGGTGAAATTAACATGATCGGCGATGGTCGGCGGACGATCGACGATGGACGATGGGCGGATGGCGAGGAAGGCCGGCGGTGGATGGTCATGGCTCATTCATGTTAGGCGAGAATATTTCGTGGCACTCTAGGATAGACACATATTTTTAGGAGAATAGGATTACCATGAAATGAGGTCATTTGATTACCATGGTAATTCTATATTCCCGGAAATATCTTTTATAGGTAAACAAGTATGATAATATTTTATGATAATGTAGGATTACCACCTAGATTACCTTCTAACAAGCACATTACAAGAGTTTGGAAACAATAATCAATTTGTTCATAAAAGAGAGAATCATGTGACATTTTCTAATCTAAAGCAAATTGAATTTAATACTAAATGGAATGTAGGTTTAAAACTTACAATGGACAAGATTTAAAGAGGAGTCCCTTGTCTCCTCTATGTGCGCATTGCCAGGTATGTGGAAGCAATCAAAGAATTCCAATTCCAAATGCAACAAATTTTCTTTTGACCTAAAAAGCACTCACTCACACAAAGCTATTAACTTTTGATTTTTGGAGTGAAAGAGAGGTGATCATTAGTGCCCAATTTAGAGCTAATCATTCATGTTGAGAAAGAAAGCCAACAAAATGGGGAGAATTTGTGGTTCTCGATGCATACACGCTGCCTTCATGTATTGGCCACCAACAAATATCTAGCAATCAAAGTTTATACACTAATGGAATCACAAACAATTTATTTATATCACTAAGCAAGATTATAGTGCATCCATGTCACATGTATTCTAGATGTTTCCAAGATCCTAAGATATTAAGTGCGCTCATTAATTGTTTTAGTTTTCTCAATTTTTCAGTTGGTAGTAGTGACACATGGAAACATTATAGATAGATGTTTGGCTATATACGATGGTAGTTGTAGTCAAATTTGTTGGATTAGCATTTAGATAGTAAAGATTATGCCCCAAATATTGAAACATGCCATCTAATCATCTATTGACCATCTTGGATAACATGACTTTCTTTCCTTTTCTCTTAACCTTTTTGGAGGAAAAGAATATTGCAATTCGTTACTCCAGAAAAATACAACCATAGACTCATACAAAGAACGAAGTATAGAAAGAAAAAAACAAGCTTGAGGAAAAAAACAAAATGATACGAAGGTAGTAGGCTATCTTACTTATTTAAAAACAGAAAGCGTATCAATTGTCATCATCCAGTGCTTAAATACAACTAGAAGATATTCCACCGCGTTCTTAGTTCTTACATCAAAAATAAACCGAACATCTAAAAAATACATCATTACTGAGACCAAACAAACGGTGTATTTAATGACCAAATTTTGGACCATCATTGATGGAGCTCCTTTTCGGGCGTCCGTCAGATGTTGTCTTCCGTTGCTCTCGAGGTGAACTGGGTTGATTGTCCTTCGTTGGGTATGGGTCTCAATGGGTTTTAAGAGGACAAAGTGGGATGAGAAGGCTGCCGCCGTGTACCTGCAAAGAAGTCCTGGGGTGGTTTGGTACCACCGAGGACCCTCCGACGCATAAGTCAGTGACAATATCCGAGCAGAGTAACGGTGTAAGTGTAAAGAATGGCTTACTTGACCCCTTTGTGATGGGGGTTTATATAGTGGCGGTAGCATGCGGCAGCAGGTGCGAGAATCTCGCCGGCGGTTACGCTCCCGACGTCACGCCCGCGTAACAAGCGGATCGTCCGTTAATGGGGATCGTGATGGCGTGGAACGTGGGATGTTGCCGGCGGAGGATCCGCGCATGGCGAGATTCGCGGTGCAGCGGTTACGCCTGTGAATGGTGGAGTTTGGTCGGTCGGAGGGACCGAGGAAGATGGCCTCGGCGGGAGAGCTCGGGAACGAGCACGAGAGCCGAGGTATCTTGGTCCTGTGGTAGCTCGTGGGCGAGCTGAGAGGCCGAGGAGGCCAATTTGCGCGGAGGGCTCTGAGGCGAGCCAGCTTGTGTTTGCAGATCGGGTACAGGGGTGACCTGGCCGGTCCCTGTGGGCCCTCTCTTCTGAGTTCTGGGACACGGCATCTGCCACGTGTCAGGATCTTCGGGATCGCCAATATCGAGCACTATCAATCATGAAGAGACCCGGAAAAGTACTAAGCTCCATAGCCCCTTACAGCTTGGTCTCGTTTTTCCTCTTGTCGTTACCTGATCTAAGCACAAGAAAAATAACCGATGTTAATAATTGACATTTTCATTTTTTCTTTGTTCCTTTCCCTTTCTGCCTTTCCTTTATAATAACTAATACGCAAGTAATTTCTTCTCGAAAGTGAGATGTCGCATTCCCAAAAGTATCACATTTCCAAAAAGAAAGAGCACAAGGTGACACGGGCTTCTATATTTCGTCAGTAAGATATGACCAACGATTATCGAGTGTTTGAAGTTATTATGGATTTTGAATTTGAATGATCCTAATATTATCCTCAGTCTAAGTAGTGAATTATATGAGGGAAAACAACTTATTTCATACCAAACCACCAGTGGATACCCACCGGTTTAAACTTAGAGTGTAAGAAAGCTCACTAATTTCCACTATCCAACCACACACATGACACTTGCATAGATGAAGAAGCATGCTTTCAATTGATGTCCACAGTAAAATGAATGGCCGTGTCTCTACATCTGTATCCTTGGTCGCTGTCCCCGCTCGTGCCCCAGCTCCATATCCCGGGCGGTATGCATCTTAGCTCTCTTCTTCACTTCACTCTCTCTGAAGCCCCGCCTGTCCAAATAATGAGTCCACTGCTACAAAAGTGCTCAAAGGCCGTGGGGCTTTCTTCATGGTTCAAATCGTGACCACTTTATCGTCACGGTCGTAAAAGAATTGGTTACGGTGTGAACCGTGACCAATTGCATAATATGGCGGGCCCCACAGCCCTGATGTGATAAAACACAATTCCTCACCCAAAATTCTCTCGATCGATCTGCCCTAATTTTCTCTCCCCCTGCCCCAAAAATCCCCCCCTGAATTTCTCCCGCTCCTTATCACCATCGATCGATCGATCGAAACCCTCCAGTGTCGAGGTTCTTCTCCTCTGGAGCTCGAAGCCTGATGGAGACGTGAATCTCCTTCAGATGTTGCCTTCCGTTGATCTGCTGATGGCGGTGATGGGTGGCCGAGATTGGATCTGGAGGCTATCGCTCTTGAAGCGTGTGGATCTCAATGGGTTTGAGATTGTGGTTGCCGAGCTATCTGCAAGAAAGTCCCGGAGTGGTTGTACCACCGAGGACCCCCAGACGGTCAAGTTAGACTAGAGATCCGAGCAGAGTAACGGTTTAGTGGAGTAGAAATGGCTTACTTGAACCGTCTGAAGAAGGGGTTTATATAGTGGTGGCAGCAGGCGCGGCAGGCGCGAGAATCACGCCGGCCGTTACGCTCCCGACGTCACGCCCGCGTGATGAGCGGGACCTCCCATTAATGGAGAGACATGCGCGTTAATGGGGGATCGTGGTGGCGTGGAACGTGGGATGTGGCCGGCAGAGATCTCGCGTATGGCGAGATTCACGGGATGGCGGTTACGCCTGCAAGCGGTGCTGTTGGTCGGTCGATGAGACCGATGAAGATGACCTCGGCGGGAGAGCTCGCGGAGGAGCGGTAGAGCCGAGGTATCTTGGTTCTGCGGTAGCTTGGAGACGAGCTGTGAGCCCGAGGAGGCCAGTTGTGCAGGGGGCTCGGAGGCGAGCCAACGTTCGCTCGGTAGGACGAGCGTAGGTGTGGTCTGGTCGGCCACTGTAGGTCCTTTCTTTCATGCTCTGGGACACGTCATCTACCACGTGTCCTGATCTGGGAGATCACCGATATCGAGCATCATCATTAGCCCCCCACTCTTGTCCCGATCAGCCGACGGGTTGGGTTGAGAGTAGTTTGCCGGATCACCCAAGGTGAGCTCCTTTCTGAAGATATCGTCGGGCGTGTCTCTGGGCAATTTGTTGTCTTTTCCGGATGAGGCCAGCGAATCAGAGAGAGATCCTTTGCATTAAAGAAGGTGCGCCGGATTGTGTGCACTTTTGCTGAAACGACAGACCACGTGCCGGGTGCCGGTTGGCTGATGTGACGTGCCGCAGGCTTCTAGCTTCCGATGGGACGCCGCCAATGTGCTTGCGATAGGTGGGGCGATCATGGCCGTCGAGTGCACTGAATCGTTTTGGCAGGAGTCGACCGTCGCCGTTGGATGAGGACGCCGGCAGTATAAATCGAGGGGAGGCCTGATTCGGGATCTCTCCCTCTTCACATTTTCCTCATTCTGAGTCTTGTTAGCTCGGCGCTCTCCCATTGTAGGTCGGATTTTGCGTTTTCTCTTCTCGATGATTTCTTCCCATTAGGTTAGATGTCTTGTTTTGAGGAGTTTGTAGATGTCGTAGGGGTAGATTCTAGGGATTCTTCCCCTGGGTTGGAGCCCCTTCGGGAAGTTAGGGTCAGATCCTCTTCTCGGGGTCGTGCGTCGGGGGTGGTTCCCGGAGCGGCGGCGGCGGACGCTCCTGGTGCATCGTCCTCAGTAAGGTATGAGGACGAGCTTGTCACAGCTCGGGCTCGTTTTCATATTCCTTCGGTCTACACGCTACGATTGGCCGAGGAAGGAGAGAGGGCAGATCGGGTGCGGGGTAGAGAGATCGCCTTGTACCTGGAAGCCCTTTGGGCCGGAATGCGCCTGCCTTTCTCTCCCGAGGTTGTAGCCGTGTTAAATTACTTTGGGTTAGTCCCGGGCTAGCTAGTGATGAACTCCTGGAGGATTCTCCTTGGGTTCCTGGTCCGGCTGATGCTGCAGATGATCCCCTTTAGTCTGTCCATCTTTGCCTCCTCTCTCGTTTACAAAAGTCATTCCAGAACTCGCGTGGGTGACCCGAGGTGGGTTTACCTCTCCTTTAGGAAGCAACGGGGGAGTGTAGCCGGGTCAGGAGTTGTCGTCTTTCCTTCTTCCATTCATGATTGGAAGAAGAAGTTTTTCTTCGTTGAGCCGCCAGAGGGTGAGGACTGGCCCGTACCCTTCCAGTGGTCTAGGGATAGGTGCTGGCAGGGAAATCCATCCAATGACCCCGACGCGGTGAGGGTGGCGGGGTGGGAGCCTATTCCCCGGGCCGACGTGCTGCTTTCTGAGCAGGCCCTTAGTTGGGCCGGGCTCAGCCCCGCCCAGTTCGTCGGTAAGTTAGGCTTGTGTTTGTTTCTGTTTCTGTTTGTGTTGCTGATTCCATTATATCTTGTCGTGTGCAGAAACCATGGACGTGGAACTCCTCCGAGAATCCATACGCAAACCGAAGAAAGGGTCGAAGGCTGGAGGGGCCAGCTCTTCTCATCAGACACCTGTCCCGGCTCCCCCCCACAGCCGTCCTACCCTAGCGCTCGAGTGCGGATCGCGCCCCGGAGCTCGGCCAAGCGCCGAGCAGAAAAAGGGCTCGGGGAAAGGATGCCCAGGCTTCGGAGGTGGAGACGAGCTCCCCACGTCGTGTCTCAAGAGGTTCCCCCGAACAGTTCCGCGGACCCCGGCCTCTCCGATCTTGGTGGATGAGGGGGAGCTCCACTTTGAGGTACCATCGGGGCTCTTCGTCGCTGACAGCTTGCTATACGACATGGAGAAGTCAGACGGGGGCCGGGTCCCTTGGGGGACGCTGAAGGCACAAATGGCGTCCATCGCCCAAGAGGTCGTGCATGTTAGTGCTCGTACATTGTCTTATCGCTTGCGAGATTTGGTGCTCCTTTTTCTTTCTGACCCCCTCCGATTTCTTTAGGTCCTCTAGCACGTCGCTATCGTCGCCCGGATGGAGGAGGAGGAGATAGCCCCGGCGATGCGGGCTGCGGGAGAGCTCTCCTCGCTGGGGGAGAGATCGAAGCAGGAGCTGGAGGCGGCGATGGCGAGGGTCGCTGTCCTTGAGGGCGAGGTGGCGGCCGTGAGGCAGGAGGTGGCGGCCGCGAAGCGGAAGGTTTCCATGTTCCGCGAGGCCGAACTTCGGGACCAGGGTGCTTGTCGGCACCATGAAGAAGTCCGTGAGCACCTTCCGGAAGGAGTTGGAGGCTGCGGGAGAGGCGGCGAAGCGAGCCGACCTCAGAGCGGCGAAGGCGGTGGAGAACTTCCAAAAGTCGGAACAGTTCTACACCGTCCTAGCCTCGGCCACCACTGTCATCTGGCACGAGGCCCTTGACGCCGTCAAGGCTCGGATGCTAGAGTTCCCTGACGAAGAGCTCCGAGCCGAATATCCCCGAGGGGATGACGAGCAGGAAGACGGCCCCGGGGAGATACTTGACGAGGGCGACGCCGAGGCTCTTATGGTGGGCGCTGGGCTTCCCGAGGTTGCACCCGGCCCTGAGGCCTGAAGCCCCTTGTCTTCATGTTTTTTATTCTTTTTGTTGCGTCGGGTATTTTGTAGGCCTTCGGGCATTTTTGTGAGGCCGGGGAGCCCACAGTACCCTTGTAAAAACTTTGACTTTGTGAATAAATTTTTTTGTTTTTGTAGTACTGTTTGTGCTCGTATTTTCTTTTGTTGGTAGACACTTGTATTCGCACAGTACTGCTTTTATGTTCGGCATGTTCCTCGTCTAGCGATTACTCGTCGACTTGAATTTGATCATTTGCCGAGTGTGCGAGGACCGGCGGGAAGATGGTATCTCCATGTCCCCGAAGTCGAAGTGGAGATCGTTAAGACGTTGATAGACCGGATGCCTCTTGTTGAGTTCATGTTCCTTAGGTGTTGGAGGGGCTGTAAGTGGCCTACTAAGGATGGTGCCGAGCAGGGTAGCTGCTCGGTGCCTCATGACGAGGGCATTGATCCTTAGTTGTTGGAAGGGCCGTAATTGGCCAACTAAGGATGGTGCCGAGCAGGGTAGCTGCTAGGTGCCTCTTGCCGAGGGCTTGATCCTTAGTTTTTGGAGGGACCGTAATTGGCCAACTAAGGATGGTACAGGGTAGCTGCTCGGTGCCTCTTGGCGAGGGCTTTGATCCTTAGTTGTTGGAGGGGCTGTAATTGGCCAATTAAGGATAGTGTCGAGCAGGGTAGCTTCTCGGTGCCTCTTGCCGAGGGCTTGATCCTTAGTTTTTGGAGGGATTGTAATTGGCCAACTAAGGATGGCGCCGAGTTGGGTAGCTGCTCGGTGCCTCTTGGCGATGGCATTGATTCTTAGTTGTTGGAAGGGCCGTAATTGGCCAACTAAGGATGGTGCCGAGCAGGGTAGCTGCTCGGTGCCTCTTGGCGAGGGCTTTGATCCCTGATTTGTTGGGATAGGGAGCTACCAGCCAGGGATAATCGAGCAAGGGCGGACCCGGTTGCCTCTTGCGAGGGCTTTGATCCTTAGTTGTTGGAGGGGCCATAATTGGCCAACTAAGGATGGTGCCAAGCAGGGTAGCTGCTCGGTGCCTCTTGGCGAGGGCTTTGATCCCTGGGTTGTTGGGGTAGGGAGCTACCTGTTAGTTATATGTATGCCCTAGAGGCCATTACTATACATAGGATGTATATTGTAGTGGATGCTGGGACATATATAGGGAGGACTTTCTTGCTCGACATGATAGTATGCTATCTGGTTGCTCTTTACCTTAACGTGTACATTTATTGTCTCTCTGATACATGTTAGTAAAGCTCTTAGGATGTGTACTTGACTACCTGGACTATGATGCAGATCATACTAGTGGGGACAGATAGTCTATAAGTACATCCTTCAAAGTCCCTAGTCGTGGGTGTATCGAGACGGGGCATCGATATACCAGAGTAGACTAGCGTGTACCTTCTCGACCCATACAGATGGGCGATGGATGATCCCATATCCATTGGTGTTTGACATCAGAGATGATATACGGGTGCTCAGTGGAGACTGGGTACACTGGACGGACTCGCCGAGAACTCCCAGATGGTATTATACCTTACGTCAGATGGCAGTTCTCTGGTGACACTGGTACAGAGTAGTCTGTTGACCCGAGATCGTCATAGAGTCTTGTGTGGTTCCCACTGTGCTTTGATTTCCATCTTACCACGTCCAAGAGGGCGTGCAAAACGGTGGTTTTTGGGTACAGTCCCGAGTCACATGGAGGCAATGAGCGATAGGAGGGGATTCGTCTCTCCCGGTATAGGGGGTTGATGTTGCGCTGTGTTCGATTGGCTATAACAGGAAATCCCTGGCCAGGGTTGCTGAGATTTACTGGTAAGTATTACCAGTAGTTTCTCGAATTGTTATAGACCTCATATCGACACGACTTATTGAGCTATTGGGGTCTGACGTTTACCACCCCTAGGCAAGATATGCGACATATCAGACGATCAGACCGGACTGTACGGTAGTGTTACTGGTCGGATTCACTGGAGTGTGAGCGGGCTTGCTCGTCGATCTTCAGATCGCTCAATACCCGGGTGGCCGTTACGTTTAGCAGACCGCTTGCGGCTTGTGGATGTTTGATATGATCATCATCCGCTGCCGGCGTATTGACGAGTCTTTAGAGTCCTACACAGAGGTTTCCTGGCTCAAGCGAAACGAAATAGGAGCGCATATGAGATATGTGCGGGACCGAGAATAATGCGTGTATGTGATACCGTATTCCATTCTCGCGATGAATGTATCGAATGGTTGTATGCGATATAACCTAGTTATCGATTCAAGCGTTGATTCGATAAGCCGATACATTGTATGCTAGTCGGTTGTGTGCGACATGACCGGATCATTGAATCAAGTGTTGATTTAATGATTTAATGCATAATTATATATTTGATATATTACTTTGCATTAACTAGTATTGGTTCACTTTAAATGGATTTTCTCACTCGGGTGCGCGCGTTGCATATGCGATATGATTTTTGTGCACTTGATTGTATCATGTTTGATGATACATATCTTTTTTGTTAAGTGTAATGAATTAAACCTAGGTTAAGTAAATGATTAGGGTTTTCTTTTATTCATTCATTTATCTTTTCATTTGCATTTAAAAGATAAATGAGAAAAGGAAAAGAAGTCAAAAATGGTGGCTAGTTTTGTTTTCAACATGAAGCTTCATGAAGCTTTCATTATGTCACCATTTTTGTCTCATCTCCTTAACCCTAACCATTCTTTAACCTTGGTCAATTCTCTACACTTAACTTAGGTTAATATTATGATAAGAATAAATTTATTATTCTTTTCATAATAACTTATCATATCATTTTTCTTCTTCTTCTTCCTTCAATTCAAGAAGAAAACCTAAGGTCCATCAATGGTGATTGATGCATATGAGTGAGAAATCCAATTCTAAAGTCTACCCACTTCCTATTTTCTCATCCTCTACCTCTTGCTAAGTAGTAGAGTGTGTTTCCTTCACAAGTTTTCATGGCTTGGTGAAGGTGGAGCTTGATCTAGCGATGCCTCGACGTAGATCATCTTCGGCATGGACATCGACGACCTAGCTCGCTTATTCTCCGATGAAGTCGATGCTAGAGCCCAGATTCTTTTTGGACAGCGGAGAGGACTTCGTTGCGGAGCTATGGAGGTGGAGAACCGGATCTACAAAGGTTGTATTTCCGCATCTCTTAGTTAAGTGTTAACTAGTTTACTTTTCGCCTAGATTTCTAGCAAACGATCCGTACACTAGGGTTTCTCGGCCCCATAATTTTTGAAATTGGCATGGTTGATGCCTTGTGAGACCTCATTAGGGTGCCTAGGAACCCTACACTACCAGCCAGGGATAACCGAGCAAGGGCGGGCCCGGTTGCCTCTTGCTAGGGCTTTAATCCTTAGTTGTTGGAGGGGCCGTAATTGGCTAACTAAGGATGGTGTCGAGCAGGTTAGCTGCTCGGTGCCTCTTGGCGAGGGCTTTGATCCCTGGTTTGTTGGGGTAGGGAGCTACCATCCAGGGATAACCGAGCAAGGGCGGGCCCGGTTGCCTCTTGCGAGAGCTTTGATCCTTAAGGACGGGCCGGGCAGGGTTGCTGTCCGGTGCCTCTTGGCGAGGGCTTTGATCCCTGGTTTAGTAGGGAGCTACCAGCCAGGGATAACCGAACAAGGGCGGGTCCGGTTGCCTCTGTGAGGACTTTGATCCCTGGTTTGTTGGGGGTAGAGAGCTACCAGCCAGGGATAACTGAACAAGGGCGGGTTCGGTTGCCTCTTGCGGGGGCTTTTCATCCTTAGCGCGGGAGGGGCCGTACGTGGCCTATTAAGGATGGCCGAGCAGGGTTGCTGTTCGGTGTCTCTTGGCGAGGGCTTTTGGTCCTTAAGGATTGCCGAACAGGGTTGCTTCCCGGTGCTTCTTGGCGAGGGCTTTGATCCCTGGCGTTGTGGGGTAGGGAAGCTACCAGCCAGGGATAACCGAGCAGGGGCAGGCCTGGTTGCCTCTTTCGAGGGCTTTTCATCCTTAGCGCGGGAGGGGCCGTAAGTGGCCTATTAAGGATGAACCGAGCAGTGAAATTGCTCGGTTGCCTCTTAGTGAGGACTTAGATCCCTAGCGTTGTGGGGGTAGGCGAGCTACTGGCCAGGGATAGCTGAGCAGGGCAGCTGCTGGGCTGCCTCTTCGTGAGGGCTTTGATCCTTGGCGCTGAAGGGGCCATGGGAAGCCTGCCAAGGATGAACCAACCAGTGAAGTTGCTCGGTCGCTTCTTAGTGAGGGCTTAGATCCCTGGCGTTGTGGGGGTAGGCGAGCTACCAGCCAGGGATAACCGAGCAAGGGCGGGCCCGGTTGCCTCTTTCGAGGGCTTTTCATCCTTAGCGCAGGAGGGGCCGTAACTGGCCTACTAAGGAAGGCCGAGCAGGGTTACTGCCCGGTGCCTCTTGGTGAACGGTTTGATAAGCGAGTCGGCGGCGTACTTAACCCCGTCGCTTGAACGGTGTCCTTCCCGGTTCATATCCTCGATCTTCTTCTTAAGGGCGTCGAGTCGGTCGTGGTATCCCGACGACTCGGCGCATTCTGATCTCAGGCCTCTGCTGTTGGAGGCCTGCGTCTGGCCGCGGCTCCGGTTTCTCTCAATGAGGTTCCTTAGATCTCCCGGTGTGGTGGCCCTCGATCCGCCGCGGCGAGTTCCGTCCGCGCGACCCCGTCGAGGGAGGGGGTGTCGGTCGTGCCTGGTAACAGGCGAGCTGACAAACATCTCCTCGGGAGGGACAGGTGCACGGAGGATCTCGGGGTGAGGTGCTCTGGCGACGGACCTCGGTGTCGAACTATGGGGTGCCCAGCGGGTCTCAGAACATATCGGCCCGGGAGATCTGCGGCCGTGGGAGGAAGCGAGGCGGTGGTCGGCAGTGCCGGCGCGGGCGGAGTCTTCTCTTCCCCCGTAGGGGTCCTGGTCCCGAGGCGGGGGAGCGACGACTTGATGATCTTGCCCCGCCGATTGGACGCGGATCAGCGCCTCCACAACAGACGCGGGTCGGTCTATCCGGCCGGCGAGGGCGTTGATGGCATTTGGCGGAGGAGGTTCGTCCGTGCCTCCATTGAGGGGGAGGCGGCGGTTGGTGCTTGGATCGTCGTGATGATCGCTCGCCTTTAGGTTGAGATCGGAAGGCGAACTTTTGTTTTTGTGGAATCAAGAGTGTCTTCCTACAGACGACGCCAGCTGATGGAGGCGTGAATCTCTTTCAGATGTTGCCTTCCGTTGATCTACTGATGGCGGCGATGGGTGGCCGAGATTGGATTTGGAGGCTGTTGCTCCTGAAGCGTGTGGATCTCAATGGGTTTGAGGTTGTGGTTGCCGAGCTACCTGCAAGGAAGTCCCGGGGTGGTTGTACCACCAAGGACCCTCCGATGGTCAAGTTAGACTAGAGATCCGAGCAGAGTAACGGCTTAGTGGAGTAGAAACTGCTTACTTGAACTGTCTGAAGAAGGGGTTTATATAGCGGTGGCAGCAGGCGAGGCAGGCGCGAGAATCACGCCGGCCGTTACTCTCCCAACGTCACGCCCACGTGATGAGCGGGACCTCCCATTAATGGCGAGACAGGCGCATTAATGGGGGATCGTGGTGGCGTGGAACATGGGATGTGGCCGGCGGAGATCTCGCGCATGGCGAGATTCGCGGGATGGCGGTTACGCCTACATGCGGTGCTGTTGGTCGGTCGATGAGACCGAGGAAGCTGACCTCGGCGGGAGAGCTTGCGGAAGAGCGGGAGAGCCGAGGTATCTTAGTTCTGCGGTAGCTCGGATACGAGCTGTGAGGCCGAGGAGGCCAGTTGTGCAGGAGGCTCGGAGGCGAGCCAGCGTTCGCTCGGTAGGACGAGCGTAGGTGTGGTCTGGTCGGCCACTGTAGGTCCTTTCTTGTATGCTCTGGGACACGTCATCTGCCATGTGTCCTTATTTGGGAGATCACCGATATCGAGCATCATCAAAGCCTGCCTCCGGAGCTCTCCGCCGTCGCTCAAAACCACCATGGCTTTTGCCTTTGGAGCTCGAAGCTTGCCGCCGCTCGATCGAGCTCGTCGAAGCTCAACACCGGTCAAAGTTTGCTCGTCGAAGAGGTAAGTATAAATTAACCGTTTAAATTGTAATTTTTTTGTTTAATTTAAATTGTTTTGCTCGATTGATCCCATAAATTTTGTCGGCGGAAATATTGCTGCTGCTGCTGTTATTGGTGTTGCTGGTGTTTTTGTTATTGTTGTTGTTGTTGTTGAGCCCCCCTCGAGTTGTCCGGCCGGATATTGGTTAGGGTTTGGGTTCCGGTTGGGGGTTAATTAGGCTGGCCGGGTTAGGGTTAGGGTTTGGGTTTTGGGGTTAGGGCTGGGTTAGAGGTATGATTAGGGTTAGGGTTAATGGTAGGGTTAATTATGGGTAATGGTTAGGGTTAGGTTTAGGGTCTGGATTCGGGTTAATTTGACAAATTTTTGTAGGTGATTTATTGAAAAGCAACAACAGTTTATGGTATTTTAGTGAAAAACAACAATAGTTAATGGTATTTGAGTGAAATTTATAGTAATTTTGTTAATTCAAGTATATGAATAGTTTATTTAAATTTATTAAGTTAGTTTAGTGAAAAACCAACAATAATTAAGGGTATTTTATTGTATTTTACTGAAATTGAAAGAATATGTTGCTTAGGACCCTCGTTAAGGTAGTTTAGTGACAAAACAACAATAGCTAAGGGTAGTTTAGTGAAACATTATAAGGTATTTTATAGTAATTTAATAAATGTGTGCGCGCTTGCGCTTATGTGTGTATGTGTGTGTGTGCATACACAAACACAAGCACGCGCGCATGCGTGCGCACACACAGAGACATACAAATAAGGCCAAAACTTAATTCATCATTCTTCTTCTCTACATAGAACTCTTGTCAAATCTCACCCTAACCTCAGATATACACAAACAGACACACATATACAGACACATATGAACAAGGCTAAACCCTAATTTATCATCATTCTCCTCTATATTGAACTCTTGTTAAATCCCACCCTAACCTTTTCCCTAAATCCAAAATCTTAAACTCGATTAAGCAAACCCTCATCTTAAAAAAAATTACCTTAAACTTAGAACTTCAAAACCTTGTATTTGAAACGTAAACGTAAAACTAATTGAAATCAAATCCTAAACTAAGTGTATGATTTTCGATGATAATATGAAATTTTCATATTCTCATGGATAATTAATCGTATGTGAAAATGAAAACGTGACTTAGTTCATTTCTATTGGTTAACATACATTCGGTATTTGTCGTGATATAAAACTACATGAAGGTTGTTAAATATTGGATGTTATCGTTCAGTTTCTAACAACTGTTGCGTAGTCCATGTGACGAGAATTAATATTCGATCGTATGATAACCGATAGATTTATCCCGTGTAGACAAGTTAGGAATGTATAAAACAGACACCTTCATTCACTTGTGTTTTTCATTCGTTTCGGGATATTTCGTCGATACCTTTCCGCTGGTTCTCTGTGTACAATGATAGATTAGATGTTTGTTTCAATGGTGTTTCACAGTATTGAAACGATTATCTGTTCTATTATAGTGTACTCGGAGAACAGCGGGGAGGTGCTGCCAAAATTTTCTCAAAACTGATGAAAGCACAAGTGAATGGGTATATACTTTATACATTCTTAATAGGATAAGCGCTTTACCCCTACAGTCGTTACCCTCGACATCCAATAAAGAACATTTAATATTATTATCATGTTTCTTGGAAGAAGAATCCAATTTTCGAGTTTTGAGATTAGAAGGAGAAAATTCTTAATAGAAGTTTGAGGAGAGCCCAATCCAATAACAATTGAAACCAAACTTAACAAAGTCGTCAATTAAACCTAATGCCAACACTTCTTATTATCCGTTTATCTCGTATTTGTCACGAAATCTTAGATCCATGACTCTTATCTATAGAAACCTTGCCACGTTCCATTTTCTTCCAATATGGTATTCTCGTACCTCCATGACAGGAGTTGGATGTAAGTCGACGTTTCTTTGAGAGCCACTGATTTTTTCCTTAACGGTGTTTATTTTTTCACCGATTTTGCCTACGCATGTCTTGGGATACCGAAAGAGTACGAAATCTATTGTCGTTACTATAAATGTATAAACACGCGATTGCAGAAGAAGTCGGATGTTGAGTTATATATCATGAAAAACAGTTTCTTTAAAGATTATACTAAGTGGGATATTCACGTAAAAAAGGACGATGGAGGGCCAGTGCAAGAGAAGGCAAACAAATTCATTGAAGTGGAAAATAAAGAGTGGTAAGAGATAGTAGAGGAAGAGGAGGAAGAGGAGGAATGGCAGTTTGAAGAAGATGAAGCCGTCGAAGATGATGATGCTGTGTTTGCTGGGAATTTAGGCACATTAGCAAACTAATTTTAGAAGATGGCAACCTGAATTTCAAAAATTTCTAGTTTTCTAAAATTCGAAAACTATGAATCGAACTAAAGATCTAGAACTTGCTAACCAAAACCTATTGAGCTAAACTAATGTACTATGTGTAGAATACTCACATTTTCAAGCTTTTTTCAAGTGCTCCGGATCGCGCTTGCAAGCCGGTCCTCCTTCGCCGAAGATGATCCACCTGAGGGAAACAATCCAAGCTCTAGCTTCGCCGAGTGAAGCAACCGACGCTCTAAGGTTGCTAGAAATGGAGAGTGGGGATGTAGAAATTTTCCACTATCTTTTTCTCTCATTCTAAAGCTCAAGTGAGCAACTAAAGAAGGAGGAGAAGGAGGAGCAGAAGTGGCCATGAGCAAAAATGAGCAAAGTGTTTAAAGAATAAAGAAAGTGAAGTATGTAGTAAGAATGGCTTTATCATTTTTTTACAACCATGCAAAAAATATCTCATAATAATTTACAAGAAACAAATAAAGGCACATTCCTCTCTACATACCTCCAACCATGTTCATGTCACCTCACCCTCCACCTCATTTATAAATGATTTTCTAAAAAAAAATCATATAATGAGGTGTCCATCTTCTAGAAGATATTCCGTATAAATACGGAATATAACCTGGTATATATATTGAAATACATATACACGTATCTGTATAAAATTACGAATAGCCAAGAGAGAAAATGAATAGTGAACAATAATACCACAATACATATATTAAAATTATATATATATATATATATATATTATTAAATCAAAACTTGATTTAATAATCCGGTTTAATCCTAAGCCACTAGTATTATCAACCGTCCGATCAAAGTCCGTGTACACATATTTAATCCGACACCTGTATGTACCAATATACGTCATCTATATCATATTGCCTGAACCGGGAAAACTCTCTGTGTGGGACTCTAAAGACTCGTTAATTTGCTGGCAGTGGGTTTAACCACAAGCATGTTAGCGGCACTAGCTGTACGTAATGGCTACCCAGATATTGAGTGAAAGGAAGGCCGACAAGCAAACTCATCTGTACCCGTACTAAGCCTGTCTGTAACAATCTTCTTACAGTCTCGTCTGTTCGTCTAAGAGTATCGCATATCGGGTCTAAGAGAGTGGATAAAGTCAGACCCCTAATAACATGATATTTCGTGTCAGTATGAATCCTATCACTCACTGATAAACTACATATCCAAATCAGTAAATCTCGTCCACCTTGGCCAAGGATTTCTGGTGATAGCCATCCGTGCACAGTGTGGCATTTACCCCTAATACCGGAAGAGACGAATCCCCAATGATCTGCTCACTGCCTACATGTGGCTCGGGACTGTACCCAAATAAATCATGTTTGCATGACTCTTTCGAGCCTGTTGGGATTTCCTAACGTCCTGACCATCTACCGTGGCCGTTGCGGAACAAAAATTTTGGGGTTTAATAAAACTGGCGCTAGAAAAAACCCATCCTAGAATCTACCATAAACCGAAACTAGCTAACAAAGAGGAGATCTTAACTACTATGATAGAAATATCTCACCAAAAGATCCGTGTCCTTCGGTCTTCTATCCTCTTCGTTTGCTCCTTGGGATCTCTTTGATCAACGGTCTTCCTCCGTTGAAGATGATTCACCCGAGTGATGTAGCTTATGGCTCTAGCTCCACACTAAAAGTCTAGTGGAGCAACTAGAGACTTTAGGTTGCTAATCTAAAGTGACTAGGATGTAGTGAGTGGTCCTTAGTGTATATTATCTCACTTCCTTTCTTGATTCTCAACAGATAAGATTGTAGAGAGGAAGTTCAAGTAAAAGGAGGAGGAGCTCAAGAAAGGCTGGTGAGGAGAGTGAAGCAAAATGGTGAGAATGAAATCTCTAATGAGAGAGAAAAATCTCAACCATAGTTTTGTAAAACCAATTTTCTAATATAAAAACACAACCATGCTTGAATAGTTTGCACAAATGAATTGAATATTCATTTGTCAACACTATTGAAGCATGGTTCTCACTATACTCACCTAACTACCTTTACACCTAATTTTCCATTTAAAATAAATGGATAAATCTAAAATAAGGTGTCCACCTTCTAGAATGTTTTCCGTTAAATACAGAATATACTGTACTGTATATACATATCTGTATTCGTATCAAAATACGAATACCCAAAAAGATAGAATAACACAAAAAAACATAATACTAGAATATACATATCGAAATATATATACGTAAATTATTAAATCAATACCTGATTCAATAATTCGGCTCAATCCCGGGCCGGCTAGTATTATTAACCGTCTGATTTTAAGTCCGGGTAACTAGTATAATCATTCGATCGGAACCCTGCACGTATCAAAATACGGCTACTATATCATTTCGCCTGAACCAGGGAAACCCTCTGTGTGAGACTCTAAAGACTCGACAATACGCCGGCAGTGAGTTACTGGATAAATCCATAACCACAAGCACGTCAGCGGCACTAGCTGTACGTAATGGCTACCCCGGTACCTGTCAAAAAGGAAGGCCGACGAGCAAACTCATCCGAATTCCTACCGAGCCTATCCGTGACAATTTCCGTATAGTCCGGTCTTTTCGTCTGAGAGTATCGCATACCGGGTCTAGGGGATGATAAACGTCAGGCCCTAATAACCCGATAATTTCTGCTGATATGGCTTAGGACCAATCTGGGAAACTACCGATCTAACTATCATTAAATCCCAACTGCCTTGGCCAAGATCTTATGGTGCTGGCAAATCGAACACAGTGCGATATTGACTCCCTATACCGGGAAAGACGAATCTCTAACAATCGCAAACTGCCTCCATATGGCTCGGGACTGTACCTAACTAAAATCTGTTTGCACGACTTAGTAGAGCCGTGGTAGGGTAGTAATCAAAGTACAGTAGGAACTCACACGAGACAAATGATGATCTCAGGTCTGAAGACTAACCTGTACTCATGTCACCAGAGAACTGTTATCTGACGATAAGTATAGTACCATCTAGAAGTTTTCGGCGAGTCCGTCCAGTGTATTCACCCCCAGTGAGCACCTGTATACGATCTTAGGTACGAAAGACAAATGGCTGTGGGACCAACCACCGCCCATCGTCGGGGTCTAGAAACGTATACACCAGTCTACTCCGGAATATCGATGCCCAGTTGTTCAGTCGATAAAACTGCACTTTTGATATAACATTTTCCTTACTTTTCTTAAATACTTAAATGTGTTTATTGTAAATATAGAACATATGAGGGTTTATCTGTAAAATAATTATTATCATATGTTTCTACATAATAATTAACATTATAAAGGAAAATATATGCACATAATATTGATGTAATATTTTGGTAATTAAAATTGTGCTTGGCATATCAAATATCCTTAACCAATTCTCTTAAACTATAATATCATATCAAATGGTTAGGATCATATCTCAATAAAAACAAATTCTACTAACATTATTTGTTGAGATATTGTGCAGAAATTACATCAGGACTGGAATCAAGGAAATCCGAGTCATCGAGATCAAATCTGCCAAAATATTAAAGTAAATCGATGAAATCAATTCTGGCAGAGACTTAGAAAAGATTTCCAAAATCCAGATATTCAAAAAATCACCACATGTCAACTAGATGAAGCTCCAGAATTTTGAACCAAAGATCACACCAAGACGCGGCCCTTCCGCCGCCAAAACATGTATGGTGGTTCCGCCGCCGATTTGGCGAGTTAGGATGTGGGATTTTCCGGATAGGATCGTAACAACAAATTACCATATTGGGAAACTAGGGTTTCTGGTTTTGAGACTATTAAAGGACTGAGAGCCCCTCTTGGAAAAATCATCAAACCGACGAGATTACGAAGTCCAAGACGGCTCAAGAATCCAGGTTGATCATGAGCTGTTCATCTACCTCCTTAAAAAGAGATCGAGAAGCAAACTAGGGTTTTGTAATCACTTTCTAAAGGAACAAAGTATAATTGATCAAGTTGATTAATAAAGGTAGTTGTTTTATTCTTATTGCATTTTATTTTCTTCATGATCTCTATCCGTTCTTCTATCTCCATCATGCACGAGTAATTTTCCGCTTGATAGGGTTCGTAGGATTATGGTAGAGGAAAGATCACTTCCCTCTGCCTTTCACTGACCAGATGTTGGAATGATTAGCTGGACACGAATACTATTGTTTCTTGGACGGATACTCTGGCTATAACCAGGTCCCCATCGCCGAAAAAGATCAAGATAAAACAACATTTACTTGTCATTTCGGTACTTTTGCTTATAGACGCATGCCCTTTGGGTTATGCAACGCTCCCGCTACATTTCAGTGGTGTATGATGGGGATATTCTCAGACATGGTTGAGAATTTTTTGGAGATATTTATGGACGATTTCTCCATATTTGGGGACTCCTTTGAGAAATGCCTACGTCATCTTAACGCGGTTCTCACCCACTATAAAGATAAGAACTTAATTTTGAATTGGGAAAAATGTCATTTCATGGTCCAAGAAGATATTGTCCTTGGACATATCATTTTACAAAAAGGCATTGAGGTTGACAGAGCTAAAATTGATGTCATCCATAACCTTCCTCCTCCCAAATGCGTCAAAGATATACGATCTTTCCTTGGTCATGCAGGATTTTATATGAGATTCATTAAGGAATTTAGAAAAATTGCTAGACCCTTAACTCTTGTCTTGGCCAAGGATACAATATTTCACTTCGATTCGGATTGTGAGGCTGCTTTTGAATCGCTTAAAAGATCTCTCACTGCAGCCCCCGTTCTATCATCTACGGATTGGAACCACCCGTTCGAGCTTATGTATGATGCATCGGATTTTGCTATTGGTGCAGTCTTAGGACAGCACATTGATAAGATGCCACATGTTATTTACTATGCAAGTAGGACCTTGAACGATGCACAAATTAATTACACAACTACCGAGAAAGAACTCTTGGCAATTGTGTTTGCATTAGAAAAATTCAGGCCCTACTTGATTGGCTCGCCAATAGTGGTTTACACCGATCACTCCGCCCTACGACACCTTTTATCAAAGAAGGATGCTAAGGCCAGGCTAATACAATGGATCTTGTTGTTACAAGAATTTGATCTTGTCATACAAGACAAGAGTGGATGTGAAAACGTTGTAACCGACCATCTTTCACGCATCAATTCTTCCCCAACGTTGACTGTACCAATAAACGATTCCTTCCCTGACGAACAACATTTGACCGTATCCTGCGAACCTTGGTTCGTGGATATTGTGAATTATCCAGCGACGGGACTTATTCTTAGCAATTGGTCGAAACAAGACAAACTTCGATTTCTATCCCAAGTAAAACACTTTTACTGGGATAAACCTTATTTGTTTAAGTATTGTTCCGATCAAATCATTCGCAGATGTGTCCCTAACGATGAATTCAAGAGTGTATTGTCTTTTTGTCATGATCAGGCATGTGGCGGTCATTTTGGTCCACGTAAAACGGCGGAGAAAGTTTTGCAATGTGGTTTTTATTGGCCAATATTATTTAAAGATGCATATGATCATTGCAAAACTTATCATCGGTGTCAACACTTGGGTCGGATTTCACGAAGAAATGAGATGCCACTCCAACCTATCTTGGTTGTGGAGATATTCGATATTTGGGGTATTGATTTTATGGGCCCTTTTCCCAACTCTTTTGGGAATCTATATATCTTGTTAGCGGTTGATTATTTCTCAAAATGGGTGGAAGCAATACCGTGCCGTACTAATGACAACAAGGTTGTTATTAAGTTCCTTAAAGAAAATATCTTGTAGCGATTCGGGCACCCTCACGCTATAATTAGCGACAACGGGATGCATTTCTATAATCGGTCTTTCGAGACTTTGATGCGGAAATATTCAATCAACCATAAACTTTCTATGCCCTATCATCCCCAAACGAGCGGGCAAGCTGAGATTTCCAATAGGCAGATAAAACAAATTTTGGAGAAAACGGTTTCTAAAAACCATAAAGATTGGTCAACCAAATTGATGGATGCTCTTTGGGCATTTCGTACCGCTTATAAGACCGATCTTAGTATGTCTCCATACCGCCTAGTGTTTAGGAAGGCATGCCACCTTCCCGTCGAGATTGAACATAAAGCAATGTGGGCTATTAAAGATATTAACTTCGATTTTGATCAAGCCTGCAGCTATCGGAAGCTGCAATTAAATGAGCTAAGAAAACTTCACGATGAAGCTTACGATAACGCGGTTATAGTAAAGAACCGGACTAATGTTTTCCACAATAAAAACCTTTTTAGAAAAACCTTCACACCGGGACAACAAGTCCTTCTTTACGATTCCCGTCTCCATCTTCATCCAGGTAAACTGAGATCTTGTTGGAAAGGAGCTTTTGTGGTGTGGTATGTATACCCACACGGGGCAGTAGAAGTTGAAAATATTAAAAACGGTTCAATTTTTAAAGTAAATGGGCATAGATTGAAACCATATTTTTCTTCTGACCCAGCGGAGGAGCTCCTGTTTTTACAGGAGCCGCTCTATCATAACTAAAACTCCTCCGCCTCACCTCCATGTCTCAGTAACATGGTCTCATCTTAAGAATGGAGGTGCGTGAAAAAGGATTTAATTGAATATCTGTACATGCCAAAGCATAAGTTCGGGGGTAGTTTTCATTTAACTATTATTTTACCCCTATCATTTTCTCTCCCCAAGTCTATAGGTCTATGCATTCAAAGAACAATATCAGTGAGGACACTGCTGAAAACAGGTTTGGAGGGAGGTTTGTATTAACTGAACTATCTTTTGGCACAAGGCACTATAAATTTTTTTTTGATAATAAAAGATTAGAAAGTGAAGAATTACATATGAAAGATAGAAATAGTTTAAGAAAAACAAGAAAGTTAGATGCTTTCTTAGACGAAACTAGTAATAAGTAGTTATAAGCCGTTGTCCGAAGGGTTAGTAAGATAAAAGAAAGTCACTAATCTGAGGATAAAAATAAGTCTGAAAAATAGTCCCTATTCTTGAGGTCAAACATTTGAATGTTGATACCCTACTATACGCACTTACACACATCTTGAAACTTGGGATAGTAGAGGATACCTTGAAATGCTCTTGTCTAAAAACCTTAGTATGAAGAAAAATAAATATAAATGAAGCATAAATTATAAAATGGTGAAGAAAAATGAACACTGGTTTTGTAATCACCAAGGAAGCATAAAAAAAATATAGCGAGGGTGCTTTACCACCTAGTGCCTTAGACCAACTGGTTTGGGAGCCACTGCTAAGCCTTAGGTGTTGTAAGATGAGAAATTACGCCTTAATACGCGAGCACATTTTGTAATCGGTTGGTTAGTACCTCAAGAAATATCAACGGTCGCATGAAGAATGTGTGATAAATTCCATCTAAAATATTCACCAACTAAAAAGTACTAAGGAGATGGACAAGAGTATGATAGCTTGAATTGAATTCTCCGAGTGTAGGGATGTCTTTCATATACACGTAGGGGTATATGATCGATGTTTGGATGAAAAATAGGGAGGAAGAATAAAGGCGATATTCTATTGAGGGATGATGTGATTTCCGACATCTTTTCACGACCATTAAGATAGGGCTCATGGCAACTGAAAAGCTGGTGTAGTTGGAAACTCTTATTTTCAAGTTCTTTCTTTCATAATTCTTATCTTTATTTGTAACTTTCATCTTCTTTCTTTTACTATAGGATTTTGTGGGTGTAATCCGCTGAAAACCCTCAGAAGACAACACTCCTCCTACTAGGGACACCTAGAGGTTTAACGGCTTGTTGTACGTGCTCAGTGCAATCGTGTTGCCTACGAAAGTGTGCTACTTAGGTTTTTCTTTTTTCTCTTTTTTTCTTCTCCTTCTCTTGAATAACTAGTTTTCTCGGGACGATCAAAATCATGTTTGGGGATATTTGTTCAGTCGATAAAACTGCACTTTTGATATGACATTTTCCTTACTTTTCTTAAATACTTAAAGGTGTTTATTGTAAATATAGAACATATGAGGGTTTATCTGTAAAATAATTATTATCATATTTTTATACATAATAATTAACATTATAAAGAAAAATATATGCATATAATATTGATGTAATATTTTGGTAATTAAAATTGTGCTTGGCATATCAAACATCCTTAACAAATTATCTTAAACTATAATATCATATCAAATGGTTAGGATCATATCTCAATAAAAATAAATTCTACTAATATTATTTGTTGAGATATTATACAGAAATTACATCAGGACTGGAATCAAGCAAATCCGAGTTATCGAGATCAAATCTGCCGAAATATTAAAGTAAATCGAAGAAATCAATTCTTGCAGTGACTTAGAAAAGATTTCCAAAATCCAGATATTCAAAAGATCACCACATATCAACAAGATAAAGCTCCAGAATTTTGAACCAATGATCACACCAAGACGCGGCCCTTCCGCGGCCAAAACATGTATATTGCGGCGGTTCTGCTGCCGATTTGGGGAGTTAGGATGTGGGATTTTCCGGGTAAGATCGTAACAACAAATTACCATATTAGGAAACTAGGGTTTCTGGCTTTGAGACTATTTAAAGGACTGGGAGCCTCTCTTGGAAAAATCATCAAACGGACGAGATCATGAAGTCCAAGACGGCTCAAGAATACAGGTTGATCATCAGCTGTTCATCTACCTCCTTGAGAAGAGATTGAGAAGCAAACTAGGGTTTTGTAATCATTTTCTAAAAGAACAAAGTGTAATTGATCAAGTTGATTAATAAAGGTAGTTATTTTATTCTTATTGCATTTTATTTTCTTCATGATCTCTATCCGTTCTTCTATCTCCATCATGCGTGGGTAATTCTCCGCTTGATAGAGTTCGTAAGATTAGGGTAGATCAATGGATGATTAAAATCCTTTAACTCCTTTTACGTCCTATAAAGTTTATAAACTTTACCAAAAGAATCGTTAACATCCTAATCGGGGGCGCTATCAATTCATTGATAGCCCCGACCACGATTAGAGATTAGATTAATAATTGTTTTGGTAAAGGCTAGATATGAACGAAGATCCATGTCAAGATAGGGGTTAAGAGTGGGAACCCTATTCCCTCCAGAAACCCTAATCTACATGCATCACTGTCGATCTAGTTTTAAATCTATTAAAGGATAAAAGTAGTAATATTTAATTAATCATTCATGACTACTAAATCTTAACGAACCCTACAAGCCCCCTTTTAATATAAAACCTACATCCGTAGTTAATTTAGATCTATATCCTACATTCGTGATTGACGTAGATCTAGAATTTACAACCATTCTCCACTATTCATTATTCTTTCTCCTTTCCTAATCAATACGCCTAAAGTAAGATTAAAAAATTCAACGTTTCCCCGAGGACGACCCGTACTCATCTCGGTCTAGTTACACACGACACCGTTATTGATTGCGGTTACTACACACACATAAAACAGAACCAATCACCAGTCTCGATACTCCCACGACTAGGGACACTTTAAGGATGTGCTTATAGACTATCCAGCTCTCACAATTATGATCGCCATCACAACGCCGGTAGTCAAGCAATGATCCTACGAGCTTTATCAACTTGTATAAATGATCCGTAATAACAAGTAAAACATATGCATATGTTATGATAAAGACAAACCAAATAGCATACTATCATATCGAGCAAGATTGTCCTGTACATACATATGTCCAAGCATCCATATGTATACATATACAATAATGGCGTCTAGGGTATACATATCCAACAATCTCCCACTTGCACTAAGGCTATATGTTGGCGTATCGAGTACCCAATGTCTGCACTAGGGCCAGTTGTTGGTGTATCGCATACCCAACATCTCAAATAGTTTCTCGAACTATGCTTGAAGGAGGGCCTTGGTGAATGGATCCCCCGTGTTGTCTTTTGTGTCCACTCTCCGCACCTCGATCTCCCGGCGATCAACAATCTCCCTGATCAGGTGATACCGCCTCAAGATGTGTCTGGATTTCTGATGGGACCGTGGTTCCTTCGCTAAAACCATAGCTCCATTGTTGTCACAATACAAAGGTATTGGATTAACAATGGATGGAACCACCTCAAGTTCAGTAATGAACTTCTTAATCCAGACTGCTTCCTTTGCGGCATCGTTGGCAGCAACATATTCAGCCTCCATCGTCGAGTCTGCGATGGTCTCCTGTTTGGAGCTCTTCCAATAGACTGCCCCTCCATTGAGGGTAAACACAAAACCCGAGACAGACTTTTTGTCATCCTTGTCATTCTGGATGCTCGAGTCGGTAAAGGACTCCACTTGGAGGTCCCCATTACTGAATACCAGGAACGGTTCCTTAGTACTTCTCAGGTACTTAAGAATGTTCTTCACTGCTGTCCAGTGGTTCTCTCCTGGGTTTGACTGATACTGGCTCACCAAGCTAAGCACGTAAGCTACATCTTGTATGGTACATAGTATCACATACATTATAGATCCTACCTTCGAAATGTTAGGTATAATGCTCATGCGAACCCTCTCCTCATCATTCTTGAGAGACATCTCTTTGGAGAGGGTGATTCCATGCAATGCGGGTATGTTACCGCGCTTGGAATTTTCCATACTAAATCTCTTTAGTACGGTCTTTATGTACCTGGACTGTGAAAGTCCCAATAATCTCTTGGATCTATCTCTGTAGATCTTAATCCCCAGCATGTACAAGGCATTACCCAGGTCTTTCATGGAGAACCTTTGTGACAAGAACAACTTGACCGATTGTAGCATAGGAATGTTATTTCCTATCAAAAGAATGTCGTCCACGTACAAGACTAGGAATACTACAGTTCTTCCTACAATCTTCTTATATATACAAGGCTCATTCTCGTTTTTGATAAAGTCAAATTCCTTGACTGTTTCATCAAAACAAATGTTCCAGTTCCGCAATGCCTGCTTTAGTCCATAAATGGATTTAAGCAACTTGCACACCTTCCCGCTGCTCCCACCGTCTGCGAATCTTTCCGGCTGATCCATATAAACGCACTGTTCCAAACTTCCATTTAGAAAAGCCGTTTTTACGTTCATCTGCCAGGTTTCATAGTCATGGAAGACAATAATGACAATTAGGATATGAATGGATTTGAACATAACTACTGGAGAAAATGTTTTGTCACAGTCCACACCTGGTCTTTGACGAAAACTTTTGCAACAAGTCTAGCCTTATAGGTTTCCACCTGTCCATCTACACCAATCTTCTTTTTGTAGATCCATTTGCATCCAACGGGTTTAACCCCAGGTGGAGCAATATCTAAGGTCCAAACTTTATTGGTGTATATGGACTCCATTTCGGACCACATAGCATCCAGCCATTTATCAGAGTCCCTATTGGTAATGGCCTGCTTGAAACTAGTAGGATTATCTTCTTCCAAGATACAATCCTCTCGATCCCCGTCTTTAAGAAAACCGTAGTATCTCTCGGGCAGATGAGAAGTCCTACTGGATCTACGGAGTGGCTGAGGTTCTTCAGGTACTACTAAATCTAGCGGTTCCACCAAATCTTTAGTTATAATTTGTGTTTCTGGAACTTTATCCAGTTCTACAACGCCATCGCCAATATTTTTTGCAAGAAATTTTTTTTCCAAAAATTTGGCGTTCCGAGAAACAATAATCCTTTGTTCCTCTGCATGGTAGAATAGATATCCATTAGAATTCTTTGGGTATTCCACAAACTTATACAAAACTGATCATGCCTCGAGTTTGTTTGGGTTCTGCTTTTTAACATAAACCGGGCAACCCCATATCTTAACACGTTTGAGATACAAACTCTTACCACTCTACATTTCATATGGAGTTTTAGGCACAGATTTAAATGGAACATGATTCAAAGGATGTGCCGCTGTTTGAAGTGCATAACCCCAAAATGAAAGAGGCAACTCAACATTACTCATCATGAAGCGAACCATATCCAAAAGGGTACGATTCCTCCGCTCCGATACGCCGTTGTGCTTTAGTGTATACGGAGGAGTAAGCTGAGAGAGAATTCCATTTTCTTTTAGGTACTCTAGGAATTTCGTGCTTAAGTACTCCCCTCCCCTATCAGATTGGAGGATCTTGATACTTTTGCCAGTCTAGTTCTCTACTTCGTTCTTATATTCTTTGCATTTCTCAAAAACTTCAGATTTGTGTTTGAAAAGATACATATATCTGAACCTAGAGAGATCGTCAGTGAATGTAATGAAGTACGATATGCCTAAGTCTACAATGCTACAAGTAGGATTCGTTCATTTCTGAACTCTTCCTCTTGCGTGTGTTTTGTATATTGAAAACTGTGTTTTGATTTAGAACATAGATACCATTACACAGTGTACCTTCTGCAATCAATACCCGATTAAAGTAAATGTTCATGATATTTCTATCTAGAACAAACTTATATCCATCTTTATCAAGTAAAGAAATGGATATGATGTTGAAAAGCATGGAAGGTACATAGTAGCAATTGTTCAAAAGTATAGTATTGCCATTTGGCAATGCTATGTGATATTCACCGACGGCAGCAGCATCAACTTGTGCTCCGTTCCCTACTCTAAGGGACATATTACCAGGTCCAACCATCCTACTTTTTCTCAGTCTCTGCAATAAATTATTGATATGAGATCCTGATCTTGTATCTAGTACCCAGGAGGTAGGACTGACCGAAAAACAGTTCTCAATAATAAGAACACCTGAAGGAGACACAATAATATGCTTCTTTAGGGTTATCAAGGAATTCATGCAATTCTTTTTCTTTTGCTCATTCTCATGACTGTTGTCATGAGTTAGAGCCGAACCGACGTTCCACAGCCCCGAATAAGAATTCGGATCGGTCAAGCGATACATTTTATTATCTTGATTAAGGCATGAATTGGTTGCTACCTGGAGAGAGAGAAAAGAAACACTCAGTGCACACTCTTGCAAGATTAGATTGGTTATTAATTTATCTAATCAGGATGGCTCCCACTGTTTCCTCGAATTCTTCTTCAAATCTTAAAAGGAGAACTAGCTGGGATCATTAACAACTTACAAGTTCGCTAACCGTTCAGCCAGGTCGGTGTTGGTTCTCTGAGGGAGGTTCCACATGCTCTCATACGGACCTAATTAAAATAAACCTCGTTTCCATAGAGGCGTAGGCCCGTTAACACCTTTCTAGACACCTAATAGGTCAGTTGATTGTGAAGTAAAAAATATCTCCCAAGAGTAATCCTACTCATTAGTGGGATCGGGATCCAACTATCATTGCATGATAAACTAGATGGAAGCCACTCTAGTCATCACACTCCAGAAGGTATGCAACACCAGCAAGTTTCCTGTATATTTGAAACTCCCGATATGATTTTTGCCCCTAGGACCCTAGTGACCTTGACACAGTCAACAAATCAAAAGGTCCCGGTCAAGTTCAACCCATCATTATCTTGATTGCATTAAACCCACCCGTATAACCCTCGACACAGTTAACAAGGTTACACGACTGTCCTAATCAATCGCATCGTATGCTACAAATAAGCAGTACTCAGCTACCGTACACTATGCCTTGACACAGTCAACAAATGCAACACGAATACTAAGTATTACTTATATGAAATGACGGAGGGCTACAACTAGTTTTTGGCGAAAAACCTTTAACGTAATGAACTTGATATCGTTGAAGGAACCGAGTAGTTTTTAAAAGGAGTGGTTTAGGCTCCGCTTTTGAAAACTTATGGTTTTGAAGAAAACCGAGTAATTTACAGTATAAACTTTTGCTCAAGAGGTCACTCCCTGCAAAGGGATCTAGGCTCTTGCCTCCTCGAATGAGGTGTTGGATGTTCCTAACCGAATACCACCATGCAAAGCGAAAGAATATGACTATAGTTTTTCAAAATTTGTTCCAACAATATGTTTTAGGTTTCTTTTCTTGCATTAATCAAAATCAATACGGTCCCATCAATTAATCCCTATCACATTAGAAAAGAACGAAAATACAATGTACGCATATGCCATCCGCATTTGCCACGGGGTCTCGTCATGCACCGTTAGGTTACTTAACTAACGGCAGAGCAGGGGCTGGACTAGCACGGGTGCAAAACATATACAACATATACTAGTATATATAAATATAAATATAAATATATATATATATATATATAACATTCATCCCAGGCATGATATAAGTAAACAGAACAACAATAAGCAACATGGACTGGCGGATAATCTTGGAGTCTCGGGTTTCATTTGAGCCGCAAATGAGACCCGGCGTTTCCGGTCATGTGGATAGCCCGTGCAATAAAAAACCTAGACCCCTACGAGCGCGACAAGTTACCTGCCAATCCTAGAAGTGAGGCAACCCCAATTAACAAAGTGAATAGGTCACCCAGCACTTCACGGAATTAGGTAACTTGAGCACCCATCCTTGGGTCATCCTATACCTCCTACGAGTTCGGCGAATAGCCCGCCAATTCTAGAGTAAGGCACCTTCCGTCTTAACGCCATGAGATGCGGGCCCGTTGCCCTCTAGAATCCGGCTACTCGAGCACTCCATTGTAGGGTAATCCTAGTACAGAAAAGAAAAGTATATATAAAATGGTGACATCGACCTCAACTCGGTCGTGCCCAAATAAAAGAATATACAATCTGCCAGAAACGACTGTCCACATGTCGGACGCTCGCCCCGTAATAATGAATATACAAATGAATCTGAACTGTACTACTACCATTGCACTATAGGCTATCTACCACGACAATCCATCCACAATATCAGCACAACACAGAACATCAACGTGAATATCATGTTCGTAAACCCGTATAATTGTACATATAACAACTAGTCAGGTTATACCGCTCAATGATATTCACGGTCACAGATACCAACACATGCACTGATAAACACGTATTCAAAATTTCGATCGACTAAAACTTTTCCGTATTGGCCCCAAGTGCAAACAGTAGTCAAACAAATTTGGGCTAAAATCATACATCCCAAAAATCACATTTCTATATTATAGAGTGCTAGAAGAAATTTGGTGCACAACGACCACATTTCGATCGCGGAACCGCGACCAACAGGCGTGTTAGGCGGCGGTTCCGCGGTGGTATATTAGGTTTATGTGCCCAAATTTCTTCAGGGCCTTTAAAAATGCTTGCACGTAATTTTAAGGTAATCAAAATAAGTTTTTAAACAACTTTTAAAATCAGCAGCGGGCATCAAAAATGGAATTGCGATTTCGAAAATTCTATCGATCGATACTTTTAACTTGTGCAAACTAGCTAGTAAGGGTTTATGGGATGTCTCTGATATCATGTTGGGATTTCCTAACGCCCTGACCATCTACCGTGGCCGTTGCAGAACAAAAATTTTGGGGTTTAATAAAACTGGCGCTAGAAAAAACCCGTCCTAGAATCCACCATAAACCGAAACTAGCTAAAAAATAGGAGATCTTAACTTCTATGATAGAAGTATCTCACCAAAAGATCTGTGTCCTTCGATCTTCTATCCTCTTCATTTGCTCCTTGGGATCTCCTTAATTGAGCTTGATCACCGGTCTTCCTCCGTCGAAGATGATCCACCCGAGAGATGTAGCTCATGGCTCTAACTTCACACTAAAAGTCTAGTGGAGCAACTAGAGATTTTAGGTTGCTAATCGAAAGTGTCTAGGATATAGTGAGCGGTCCTTAGTGTATATCTATCTCACTTCCTCTCTTAATTCTCAACACATGAGATTGTAGAGAGGAAGTTCAAGATGAAGGAGGAGGAGCTCAAGAAAGGCTAGTGAAGAGAGTGAAGAAAAATGGTGAGAATGAAATCTCTAATGAGAGAGAAAAACCTCAACATAGTTTTGTAAAACCAATTTTCCAATATGAAAACACAACCATACTTGAATAGTTTGCATAAATGAATTGAATATTCATTTATCAACATTATTGATGCATGGTTCTCACCATACTCACCTCACTACCTTTACATCTCATTTTCCATTTAAAATAAATGGATAAATCTAAAATGAGATGTCCACCTTCTAGAATGTTTTCCGTATAAATACGGAATACACTCTACTATATATACATACCCGTATTCGTATCAAAATACGAATACCCAAAGAGATAGAATAACACAAAGAACATAATACTAGAATATACATATCGAAATATATATACGTAAATTATTAAATCAATACCAGATTTAATAATGCGGCTCAATCCCGAGCCGGCTAGTATTATAAACCGTCTGATCGAAAGTCCGGGTAACTAGTACAATCATTCGATTGGAACCCTGCATGTATCAAAATACGGCTACTACATCATTTCACCTGAACCAGGGAAACCCTCTGTATGGAACTCTAAAGACTCGACAGTACGCCAGCAGTGAGTTACTGGATAAATCTATAACCACAAGCACGTCAGTGGCACTAGCTGTACGTAACGGCTATTCGGGTACTTGTCAAAAAGGAAGGCCGATGAGCAAACTCATCCAGATCCCTACTGAGCCTATCTGTGACAATCTCCGTACAGTCCGGTCTCTTCGTCTGAGAGTATCACATAATGGGTCTAGGGGTGGTAAAAGTCAGACCCTAATAACCCGATAATTCGTGCTGATATAGCTCAGGACCAATCCGGTAAACTACTTGTTGGATATAGTGCCCTCAGAGTCAATTATTGGATCACAGGCTCATGATTGCAATGATTGAGGGAGGACCTATGCCGGCCGGACAGTCTTACTCGAGATGATAGTATGCTATCTGGTTTATCTTTATCATCGTGTACTGCTTTAGGTGACCTTACAGGTCACTATTGCGCGTTGATAGAGCCCTTAGGATTCTTGCTTGACGGCCAACAGTATGATGGCGATCATATACGTGGGAGCTGGGGTCTATAAGCACATTCTTAAAAGGTCCCTAGTCGTGGGAGTTTTCGAGACAGGGCATCGATACTCCAGAGTAGACTAGTGTATACAGTCGAGATCCCGACGAGGGGCGGTGGCCGGTCTCACAAGCCACTGGTGTCAGTTGGTTCATCTAAGATGTATACAGGTGCTCATTGGGTTATGAGTACACCGGACAGGACTCACCGGGAACATGCTAGTTAGGATTATACCAGACGTCAGATAGCAGTTCCCTGGTGACATGTGTACAGGTTAGTTCATCGACCTGAGATTGTCATTTGTCTTGTGTGAGTTCCCACTGTGCTTTGATTACTACCCTACCACGGCTCAAAGGAGTCGTGCAAACAGGTTTTAGTTGGGTACAGTCTCGAGCCACATGGAGGCAGTGAGCGGATCGGCAGGGGTTTCGTCTCTCCCGGTATTGGGGGTGAGATCGCGCTGTGTCTAGGAGAGCCATTACACAAAGCCCTCGGCCGAGACAGGAGATTTACTGGTAGGTATTCCAGTAGTATCTCAGGGTGTTCTGGGCTACACTCCGACACGACTTGTACCGCTTTTGGGGGTCTGACTTTTACCAACCCCGTAGGCCCGCCATGCGATACTCATAGACGAACGGACCGGACTGTACGGATATTGTCACTGACAGGCTCAGTGGGGTGTCAGGATGAGTTCGCTCATCGACCTCCCTTTTAGTCAATACTTGGTAGCCCGTTACGTACGGCTAATACCTCTGACGTGCTAGTGGTTAAATCCACAGCCAAAGTATTGACGAGTCTTTAGAATCCCCCACAGACAGTTTCTCAAGTTTCGGGAGAAACGTTGTAGAGGCCGTATGTTATATGGCAGGGTTCGATCTTATACGTGCGGTATTGCACGGATCATGATCGGACGGATCATACTAGTGGGCTTTGGTTTAAGCCGGATCCTAGTATTAGATTTGTTGGATTACTTTAGTCTCATCGCATTCGCATTCAGTCGGAATGCGGGTGCAGGTATGTATATACAGGTGAGGGGTATCCTTATGATCCGTCACGAGTTTACTTTAGATGTTGCTGGATCTTTTTTGTTGTAGCAAACATTTGGATTAATGTCTGCTTAAGGAAATAATGAGCTAGAAATCATCATGACAATGCATTAATGTGACATGGACTTATACTATGAGTCATGGTCTCTTTTTTAGCAAAAGTGTCACATTAATGGATTGATTTGTGATGATATGAAAGGAAGAGAGAGAGGGGGGCTGCCATGGGCATATGGTTAGCTCTCATATTATTTTTGATAATTCTCTCTCTCATTCTATGATAACAACAAAAGAAAAGAAAAGAAAAGAAAAAGAAAGCCTTCTCTTCTTCTTCTTCTTCCTCTAGCTCATCATCTCCTCCAATGGCAACACCTTCAACCTCCATCCAAATTAATGGATGCAAGAGACAAAGTGATCACAACATTGTCTTCTTCACCTTGGGCACGTCGGCTAGCACACTTCGCGTCCGAGTTGCTTCGGATGAAGCGGGAGCCCGTAAAAAGACTTCTCGATGTGGTGCCCTTTCCGACGAGGAGATGAAGACCAGAGATGCCGTGAGGAGTTTGGGATGGTGGCCGAAGATCGAAGGACACGGATCGCTCGGTATAGCCTTCTATCCCGTCTCTTGTTTGCTAGCATTAGGTTAATGGTTACGATCCGGGGTTTTAGGATGCGGTAGTGCCGGTTTTAAAGTCAAGAAAATTTTTCGTTTCCGCATTTTGGCCGAGGAAAGACGGCCGGGGTGCTACCGTAGTCCTACATGGTATCAGAGCCACGCCATTAACCTTTACTAGCTTGCTCTAACGTGTTTAGAGGTTCGATTGAACGAAAATTCCGAAAACCCACATTTTCTGGTCTAGTTTCTGGCGAATTTTTCCAGTGCCCTAAAAATTATTTGGTACATTGTAAAAATACGAGTAGGGTTTTTTGAAAACACTACAAAAATTTGGCACCTTGATCCTACAGTTGAGCCGCGGAACCGCGACCATAACCCCATTTTGGCCGCGGTTCCGCCGCCGAAATATTGCTTCTCTGCACCAAATTTGTACAGTGGGTTTCTGACTTGAAATTAGGGTTTTTGGTATATACTATTTGGGCCCAGATTTTCTTTGAGTGCTACAGTTGTGCTTGGGGCCCACTTCGGTAAATTTGGTCGATCGAAAATTTTAAACATGTTAGTTCACAGTGTTTACATTATATCTGCGAACGTGAGTGTCACTTGATCGGTAAATCCTGTCTAACTTCTATAGCCCTTTTAGACGGATTTGCGAACGTGACATTCGCGTTGATGTTCTGTGTTGTGCTGTGATGTTGCGGATTGGTCGTGGGGGATAGCCTGGATGCAATAGTAGTACAGTTTCGTTTTATATGTACATTTGATATTGCGGGGCGAACGTCCGACATGTGGACTGCCGTCACTGCATGTTTGTATATTATTCTTTTGGGGCACGACCGGGCTGAGGTCGATGTACCCGTTGTATGTATATTTTACTTTCTGTACTAGGATTACCCCGTGGTGGGGTGCACGGATAGCCGGGTTCTAGAGGGCAACGGGCCCGCATCTCATGGCGTTGAGACGGAGGGGGCTTCACTCTTGAATTGGCGGGCTATTCGCCACACTCGTAGGGGGTACAGGTTGACCCAGGAGGGGTGCCCGAGTTACCGGATTTCGTGAAGTGCTGGGTGGTCCATTCACGTTGCTGAAGGGGGCTGCCTCGCTTCAGGTTTTGGCGAGTAACTTGCAGCGCCCGTAGGGGTCTAGGATTTCATTGCACAGGCTATCCACACGACCAGGGGAACGTCGGGTTTCAGTAGTGGCTCTATGAAACCCAGGGATCCCAGATATCTATATTGTTCTGTGATGCTTATTACATTTCTGTGATGTTGCATTTTATCACGCCTTGAGCGATTATTATATATTGATATATATACTAGTAGATGTTGTATATGTTTTGCATCAGCGCTAGTCCAGTCCCCGCTCTGTCGTTAGTTAAGTAACCTAACGGGTGATGACGGGACCCAGTGGCAAATGCGGATGGCATATACGTACATCGTATTTTCGTTCTTTTGTGGTGTGATCAATTGATGGGACCGCGTTGATTCGAATCAATGCAAGCTAAACAAACCTATTCAGATGTTGTTGGAACAATTTTTCAAAAAGCTGTTATTGCAAGGACGTTCTCTTTTGTTTTGCACAGTGGTATTCGGTTATGAATATCCAGCACCTCAGTCGACGAGGCAAGGGCCGAGATCCCTTCACCGGGAGTGACCCATTGGACAGAAGTTTGCGTCAGGGCAATAACTTCACTATAGTCGATTACTTTTGCTTTGCATCGTGGTATTCAGATAGAATATCCTGCACCTTACTCTACGGGGAAAGAGCCGAGATCCCTTCACCGGGAGTGACCTCTTTAGCAAAGGTTTTCACCACTATATTTTTATAAAAAGCTATCCGGTTCCTTCAAGGATATCAAGTTCATTACGTTAAAGGTTTTTCGCCAAAACCAGCCGTAGCCCTCCCTCATTTCAGATTAGTATTGCTTAGTATTCGTGCTACGTATGTCGTGCTCAGCCGAGGCGTGGTGTGCGGTAGCTCTGTAATGCTTTTCTGCCTTATAGATATGTGATTGGTTAGGACAGTCGTACGGTCATTTTGGCTCAGTCAAGGACTCGTGCGGGTGGGTCTAATGCAGTCAAGATAATGACGGGTTGAACTTGACTAGGATCCTTTGATATGTTGGCTCAGTTAAGGTCACTTGGGTCCTAGGGGTAAAAACACACATCGGGAGTTTCTAAAGAAACTGAAACTTGCCAGGCATGCGCATACCTTCTGGAGTATGGTAACGTGAGTGGATTCCATCACGTTATCATGCAATGATAGTTGGATCCCGATTCCCACTGATGAGTTGGTTTACTCCTCGGGTGATCCCGACTAATTCTTCTTTCAAAGGAGAATTTGACGGTACAGTGGGAGGTTTCCTGATTAGATAAAGTGACAACCATTCTGATCTAGGTTAGAGTGCACGCTGAGTGTTTCTTTTCTCTCTCTCTCTTTGGTAGCGACCATGACCCGATCCTTGACTATGACTCAGTGACCAAGTTGACCGAACCTTCTTAAACATTGGCTTTTGGATTGTCAGAGTTGCAAACCTCATTGCCACTCCTACTTTTACCCTTTTCTCCAGGACACCCCGTATTACTACGAACGTCCACTTCCATTGGATAAAACCATCGTATGGTTATATACGAACTCGAAGGAATTTGCTCGAGGATGGTTTCTGGTTCTGGAGAAAAAGAATAGGACTATACAGTTATCTTTTCCTTTTACCTTCTCTCAGGTTGCGAGTACTCCTTAGTTTAGGAGATAGTACACCTATTACGCAAATTGGATAGTCTTCTTCCAAACCTTAGGCTGGTGCCGAACGGTGGGGAATGAAGAAAACCAATTAGCATAACGATGGTGTGCAGAAGGTATTAAGTAAAGACATATCAAGGGATTAGTAGGAGGGCAAAGTAAATTGCGACTGCTATTCACGACCAAACCAAGTATTTCTTCGCCAATCCTAAATCACCTTTGTATTTCTCCAGGACACTCTGTATCACTACGAAGATCCACAGTTTATTGGATACTCCATCGTATGGTTATATACGAACTCGAAGGAACTTGTTCCAGTTCGGGGATGGATTCTGGTTCAGGAGAAATAGGAATAAGGTTTTATTCAGTTGTCTTTTATCTTCACCTTCTCTCAGGTTGCGAGTGCTCCTAGGATTAGGAGAGTACATCCATTATGCTTATTGGATAGTCTTCTTCCAAACCATACGCTGGTGCCGAACGGTAGGGAAGGAAGAAAACCATTTAGCCTAAGAGGGTGTACAGAAGGTAATGACTAAAGACATATAAAGGGATTTGGAGAGATGGCAAAAAATTATACAGTTTCAGTTGTGAATCTGGATAATGGAAGAGGCATTACTAGGAATACCGGGATACCCCATCGAAACATTTCAATGTTTCAGTTTCACCGTGTACTGTTAAAAGAAAAACTGATTTCCCAATTAGACACTTGCTCCAGGGTATGTATTTACCAGGTTTGATTCTCACATCTGTATGGTTTTACAGATGATGAGTGTGATTAAGTTATTGGGAATTGGGTGATCATCCTCATTATATCGGGATTCATTGTAATCGGTGATATTTGAGGAAGTCATCTGGGTTGTTTGCCGGATGGCAAATATTTGGTTTTGAATATCCGCTGTTATGCACCAATTTCAAATTGATATATCTGTATGTCTATTTTTATAGAGTGAGATATACCTTTTTGAAATTGTGTCCATGACATTTACCTATATCAGTGGATGGTTAGGTAAGGAGCATTAAACAGCGGTGTAATTCTTCTTAACCATAAGTACAGTTTTCAACCTACGACACATAGAGAATGAGTTATTAGACTCAAAGGACTTATACAGAGTATTGTATGTTGTCCAGTGTCCATTAGGACAGACGGGTTGGTCTCTGCACTATATTTTGTTTACTTGTGACTTCTCTAGTTCTTAGACATGTGTTTTGTAGAAATGCAAGGTCCAAGTTTTGAGAAGTTATAGGTATATGAATAAAGTAGAGGACCAAGTATTGCAAGTATCAGGATTCTTCAAGGTGATCGAAGATGTAGATATTTGTGTATGGTGTTCAGTTAATAGTAATGATTAAGAGAACTTGCTTCTCTTTCAGGTTACTCATAATTGGAAGCTCTCCTAAGTTGAGTAATGCTGATCGGCCTCTCTCCATTTAGTGGACATGCACTGGAAACAGCTGTATGATTTGAATCTGGTTCCAATTAAATCAGTGCCTCTATTTCTATATTGGATATAGAATAGTTCATATCTTAACTATGTTAAGGTACGGGGAGTTGTCCGGCTTATGCTTAAAACCAGACTCTGGATAACTCAAGGCACGTTTCTGTAATGGCTGTTTGTGGGTTGACCCGGGCTATGACGAGGGTTGACTTTCTACCATCTGGAAGATCAATAGTGATATTGTTCTTGACTCGCCACATTTTTAGAAAAATGGATTTTTTTTCAGAAAACAGTAGTGGGAGTATGGTAAAACTGGAAGTGATTCCAGAACCGCAAACGATTACTGAAAATTTGATAAGAACCTAAAGATTCAATCTGGTTTGACATTCCATTGGCCACTCCGCAGATATGGTGGGTAACCTCAGGCACCCGAGAGGTACTCCGGTAGCCTCAAGGACGGTGACAGGGAGGTTCTTGCTTACCCAGATTTGACTCTACTGTTGTTCCAGGCTATAAGACCTGGCAGGAGGATGAGTATAGCGTCGTTCTAAACTAGCTTTAGAAGTGCACGTCTATATGACTCTGCCAGAGGGTCGTCGTAGTCAGTGGGAGCAGCGGAAGTATAGTGGACAAGTAGCTTATGTCTATTTATGGACTAAAGCAGATATAGCGGAGATAGATCATCTATTTCTGATGTGATAGTTATAGGTTTGACTTCATCAGAATAGGGGATGGATCTGTTAAGAAGGTAGTAGGGTGTGATGTCCTAGTATTTGGATGACATACACAGAGTAGAAAGTGATATTCATATACTACGATCGGTTATACTTTGGTTGTCACACAGTGGTTTCTCCACATAGGATATTAATCCAGTCCTGGAGAAACGATCGGAAGCAGTTTTAGAACATAAGTGGATGTTCTAAGGATATGATAACGACAGCCTCATTCGGGAGACGGTTATCATTCCAGGCTTCCAAAGTGACCTGGATGACAGAGTGACTGTCAGAGTTATAGTTTTCCCTCTGACGAGGGGAAGTATTTTGGATAGGTGGTCCAGGTGGATACTGAGGGAGGCATGGCGCAGGATACTGATTGGTTTCAATTGACGATACAGTCTAGGAAGTTTGGATTTGGAGTTCATTTATGAGCTAGATCCCATCAGATATCCAGACACATTCTAAGACAGGTATTGCTCATTTCGGAAGATGGGTTTCTTCACGAACTTGAGATAAAGAGAGACATAGAAAGAAACATCAGAGCGGATCCACTCACTGAGGCTATTCCTCGAACACAATAGTTTCGCAAACGAGCTTTGTGAAACTGATTAGTAAAGGAGTTGGGTGTTCGGTATCACGCGGGCTGTGAGTATGCGACATCGCAATAATTAGCCTTGAGTGCAAGTGGGAGATTGTTGGATATAGTGCCCTCAGAGTCAATTATTGGATCACAGGCTCGTGATTGCAATGATTGAGGGAGGACCTATGCCGGCCGGACAGTCTTACTCGAGATGATAGTATGCTATCTGGTTTATCTTTATCAACGTGTACTGCTTTAGGTGACCTTACAGGTCACTATTGCGCGTTGATAGAGCCCTTAGGATTCTTGCTTGACGGCCAGCAGTATGATGGCGATCATATACGTGGGAGCTGGGGTCTATAAGCACATCCTTAAAAGGTCCCTATTCGTGGGAGTTTTCGAGACAAGGCATCGATACTCCAGAGTAGACTAGTGTATACAGTCGAGACCCCGACGAGGGGCGGTGGCCGGTCTCACAAGCCATTGGTGTCAGTTGGTTCACCTAAGATGTATACAGGTGCTCATTGGGTTATGAGTACACTGGACAGGACTCGCCGGGAACATGCTAGTTGGGATTATATCAGACGTCAGATGGCAGTTCCCTGGTGACATGTGTACAGGTTAGTTCATCGACCTGAGATCGTCATTTGTCTCGTGTGAGTTCCCACTGTGCTTTGATTACTACCCTACCACGGCTCAAAGGAGTCGTGCAAACAGGTTTTAGTTGGATACAGTCCCGAGCCACATAGAGGCAGTGAGCGGATTAGCAGGGGTTTCGTCTCTCCCGGTATTGGGGGTGAGATCGCGCTGTGTCTAGGAGAGCCATTACACAAAGCCCTCAGTCTTGGCAGCAGATTTACTGGTAGGTATTCAAGTAGTATCTCAGGGTGTTCTGGGCTACACCCCGACACGACTTTACCGCTTTTGGGGGTCTGACTTTTACCAACCCCCTAGGCCCGCCATGCGATACTCATAGACGAACGGACCAGACTGTACGGATATTGTCACCGACAGGCTCAGTAGGGTGTCAGGATGAGTTTGCTCATCGACCTCCCTTTTGGTCAATACTTGGTAGCCCGTTACGTACGGCTAATACCTCTGACGTGCTAGTGGTTAAATCCACAGCCAAAGTATTGACGAGTCTTTAGAGTCCCCCACAGACAGTTTCTCAAGTTCGGGCGAAACGTTGTAGAGGCCGTATGTTATATGGCAGGGTTCGATCTTATACGTGCGGTATTGCATGGATCATGATCGGACGGATCATACTAGTGGGATTTGGTTTAAGCCGGATCCTAATATTAGATTTGTTGGATTACTTTAGTCTCATCGCATTCGCATTCAGTCGGAATGCGGGTGCAGGTATGTATATATAGGTGAGGGGTATCATTGTGATCCGTCACGAGTTTACTTTAGATATTGCCGGATCTTTTTTGTTGTGGCAAACATTTGGATTAATGTTTGCTTAAGGAAATAATGAGCTAGAAATCATCATGACAATGCATTAATGTGACATGGACTTATACTATGAGTCATGGTCTCTTTTTTAGCAAAAGTGTCACATTAATGGATTGATTTGTGATGATATGAGAGGAAGAGAGAGAGGGGCTGCCATGGGCATATGGTTAGCTCTCATATTATTTTTGATAATTCTCTCTCTCATTCTATGATAACAACAAAAGAAAAGAAAAGAAAAAGAAAGCCTTCTCTTCCTCTTCTTCTTCCTCTAGCTCATCATCTCTTCCGATGGCAACACCTTCAACCTCCATCCAAATTAATGGATGCAAGAGATAAAGTGATCACAACATTGTCTACTTCACCTTGGGCACGTCGGCTAGCACACTTCGCGTCCGAGTTGCTTCGGATGAAGTGGGAGCCCGTAAAAAGACTTCTCGATGTGGTGCCCTTTCCGACGAGGAGATGAAGACCGGAGATGCCGTGAGGAGCTTTGGATGGTGGCCGAAGACCGAAGGACACGGATCGCTCGGTATAGCCTTCTATCCCGTCTCTTGTTTGCTAGCATTAGGTTAATGGTTACGATCCGGGGTTTTAGGATGCGGTAGTGCCGGTTTTAAAGTCAAGAAAATTTTTCGTTTCCGCATTTTGGCCGAGGAAAGATGGCCGGGGCGCTACCGTAGTCCTACATTACTTATCTAACTATCAGTAAATCCCAACTGCCTTGGCCATGGTCTTATGGTGCTGGCCAATCGAACACAGTGCGATATCAACTCCCTATACCGGGAGAGACGAATTCCTAACAATCGCTCACTGCCTCCATGTGGCCCGGGACTGCACCCAACTAAAACCTGTTTGCACGACTCAGTAGAGCCATGGTAGGGTAGTAATCAAAGTACCGTGGGAACTCACATGAGACAAATGACAATCTCAGGTCTAAAGAGTAACTTGTACTCATGTCACCTGAGTACTACTATCTGACGATAGGTATAGTACCATCTAGAAGTTCTCGGTGAGTCCGTCCAGTGTACTCACCCCAAGTGAGCACCTGTATACTATTTTAGGTGCAAAAGACCAATGGCTGTGGGACCAACCATCGCCCCTCGTCGGGGTCTAGAAACATATACACTAGTCTACTCCAGAATATCGATGCCCAGTCTCGATACTCCTATGTCTAGGGACACTTTAAGGATGTGCTTATCGACTACCCAGCTTCCACAAGTATGATTGCCATCACAACGCCGGTAGTCAAGCAATGATCCTACGAGCTTTATCAACATGTATAAATGATACGTAATAACAAGTAAACCATATACACGTGTTAAGATAAAGACAAACCAAATAGCATACTATCATATCGAGCAAGATTATCCTATACATACATATGTCCAAGCATTCACACGTATACATATACAATAATGGCTTCTAGGGAATACACATCCAACAGAGCCACGGTTGAGTAGTAATCAAAGCACAGTGGGAACTTACACGAGATAAATGACGATCTCAGGTCGACAGACTAACCTGCACTCATGTCACATGAGAACTGCTATCTGACAATAGGTATAATACCATCTAACATGCTTCGGGTGAGTCCATCTTGTGTAACTCATAACCCAATGAGCACCTATATACTATCTTAGGTGATTAACTGATACCAATGGCTTGTGAGACCGGCCACCGCCCCTCATCGGGGTCTCAAAAAGTATACACTAGTCTATTTCGGAGTATAAATGTCCAGTCTCGATACTCCCTCGACCAGGGACATTTAAGAATATGCTTATGGACCATCCAACTCCCACGTATATGATCGCCATCATAATACTGGTAGTCAAGCAAGAATCTTATGGGCTCTATCAACATGTAATAGTGATCTGTAATACCACATAATGCATGTACACGATGATAGAGACAAACCAGATAGCATACTATCATCTCGAGTAAGACTATTCTACCTATATAGGTCCTCCCTCAATCATCATAATCGCCTGCCGGCGATTATAAAAATTGTCTTAAGGGCACTATAACCAACAATCTCCCACTTACACTTAAGGCTAATTATTGCGGTGTCGCATACTCATAGCCCATGTGATACCGAACACCTAACTTCTCTACTAATCTGTCTTGCAAAGCATGTTTGCGAAACTATCGCATTCGAGAAATAGCCTCAGTGAGTGGATCCGCTCTAATGTTTGTAACAACTCTGAAATCACTGTACATAATTTTCTTGTTATTGTACAGAAAAGAGTATTACAGCCTGTGTAAGAGTTAAGAGTTATTTTTGTTAAATAAAAGCAAGAAACAACTTGTAGCTCATTGGTAAAGCCTGTACACTGCTATGACATAGCCTGTGTATTCAATTCCCATTAGACCCAATTATTTTATAGATTTTTCATTTTAATTTTTTGGAAGCCCAAGAGTTGCACGTGAAATACATGGAAAAATAAAAAGTTAAAAAAAATCAAACAGGCGCAATGAGGTGTATACACCCAAATACCCACGTGGCATGAATCTCGAGGCAATGCTTCAAGATCCGACCGCTCAAACCCATAATTGAGCAAGCACCGACGGTCAAGATGAACCTAAATGGCTCTGTGCTTTGTACACTTGTCCCTTCAGCTCTTTTTAACTCCTCTGCACTATTTGATTTCCCTGCAATCAAACAAAGACTCTTCAATTCACCGTTTAACACCTTTTTAATGCATTTTAATCCAAAATTTTAATTCCCAAATCCTAATTTTTCACTATAAATATCACCCCCTTACCCTAGCTCCCCTCTATTCTAAAAATTTCTAGCAAAATCAACTAAAAAATTTCCTAAGTGCAAGTGGAGTCAAGTGGAGTTAGCGACCAAGCTTGTTCCATTGAAGACCGAAGCCGTTTTGGAATTCCCGTGACGCCATGAAGCCCCCTCCCTTCTTCCTTACTCTCTTCTCGATATTACCAAGCCGTAAGTCTCTCTCATATCCTCTTCTTTTCATTTCAAATCATCTCCTAAAATTATATCGGTAAAGTGGAGTTACATCCGATATATTTTTGTTTAAAACATGGAACTCCCCTTTCCTTAATACATAGGTCAAACTAACTTTACCACCCTACTTGTAATTTCGATTACAATTTTTTAGTTTTGAGTTTAACCAAAATTTTCATGTGAAACAAACATAAACAAACTTTTCATTAAAATACCTTGAAGTTTAGTATAAACTCTTTTCGATAATTGTTAAAACAATATCTTAGGAAAACTTTACGGGGTAACAACCTACCCCACACGCACACTTTTGTTTCATAGCACAATATATATATATATATATATATATATATATGGTTTGTTTAAGGAATAACTTTTACATTAAAATACTATATCTTTTAAAAAACAGGTTTCTTTTAAAGCTGTATTCTGTAATCCTTAGAAAATACGCCTCTACAACCCTACTTAGGAGATCTGATAATGGATGGTGTGGATTATCGCACATTCTTGGGATAGTAGAACGAGATGCAGAACTCCTCACGGAGTATTCGATCTCGAAAGGAAATAAAATACGGTTTTTAAGAAATGCGACTTTTCTAAACAAAAACAAATTTTTGAAAAATTGTATAAAAAACTTATAAATCCGTGTTTTCAATAAAACATTTTATGAAATTATATTTTTTTTAAAATGAAAGATTAAAATGTTAATAAAATACCATCAAGTTACCAATAAGGGCCAGTGTTCAATAAAATACTATAAACTTTTAAAAGTTATGTATTTATCATTAAAATACCCTAATAATTAAAATACATGCTCATGAAAACCCTAAATATTATAAATCACCCTCGAGATTTATTTTTAAACTATATTAAAATATTTTTTATAAAACTCCCTCACGCAAAACAATATTTTAAGGACTCTAGTTTAATATAGGTTTAAGCGGGATCAATTCTCTTGAGCCCCAGGGAGCCGGAGAAAGTAAGTGCTTGCCTATTCAGGTTAGAAAACTTAACGGAGTTATCAATGACAATTGTCTTAAAATAAAACACAAATCCTGCTGTTCATGTGCAGCAGTTGTCGATTACTCCCGAACTTAAGATGTTACAAGAACAAAGTCCTTTCATAAGATTCTAACCCCAACATGAATCCAAAATCAAACCAGAATCTAAACTCAAACCAGAATCCAAAATCAAACATAAGCTTGAATACTTGATCATGAATCTGAACACACGATTTCAATCCTCAAACTCAAACTTGTATACTTGACTCGACTTGACCGAACTATGGTTATAATGTGACATGAATTCGATATGACTACCTGAACACATGATTTCATCCTGAACATATACCCATAGATTTGGCCACGACCTATAATATTAACTTATACAATACAATACGTGGGGAAAAAGTGGTAGATTGGTACGGAACGTATATCGTGGCATGAGAGATCACTTAAAAACATCTACATGAATTCACGTGCCGTTGTCCCGTGGGTTATGACGGGGCCTTGTACTACATGTCACCATAGTCCACGGGGTAAGATGGACTCCTCTCGTATACATGAATACTTTCCTTATCAAACTACAAATAACCACGTTAGAATAACTATCTTATATCTATGAATGATCATATACAATTTTACCTATCCTCTGTTCATTTGGTTTCTTTTCACATTATATACTATCTTCTATTACTTCTTTTGGGACTTATCGAGCGCTAGTTCACTGAAAAAATTCCTTTCTGTTTCTTTCTTTAAGATGTTTATCAGGAGGACCGGACTCTGAGGAGATAGAGTCGAGCCCGGAGGACTTGGATCAGTTTGCTGCACTACTAGATTACTAGCTCTTTCCAGCCTGCACTTACTTTCTGTATGCCATTGTTTAGGCATTGCTTTGTTTATTGTATCTTTTATTTCAGATAGTTGTATATAAATTTGAATGTAAACAAAGTTGCTATTTCATTTTATTACTCTTGTCATTTTTGTTCATTATTATATTGCATAATTACGCTTAACGTATTTATTTTCATTGTAAATACGTTGCGGGCTTACCACGTCACCGTTTCCGTATACTAGAAAGCGGGGTGTGACAATGTTTATATTTTTATCTCTCTATATCTCAATTTCACAGAGAAAGACTATCTTTCGAAATGAGCGATACCTGTCTTAGAATTTGTCTGGATATCTGATGGGACCAAGTTCATAAATGAACTTCAAATCCAACAAACTTCTTAGACTATATCTTTCACTGAATTTAATTAGTATCCTGCGCCATTCCTTCCTCAGTATCCGCTTGGACCCCCAGTCCAACATACTGCCCCTCAGAAGAGGGTAAACTTTAACTCTGACAGTCACTCTGTCATCCATGTCAGCTTGGAAGCCTGAAATGATAACCGCCTTTTTATGAAGGCTGATATTACCATATACCAAGAATATCCTCTTATGTTCATAACTGCTTCCCATTGTTTCTTCAGGATTGGATTAATATATGCTTATTGTAGCTAGTGCAAAAGCAATATCTGGTGTGGTACTTGACATCTCATGATTGACTCAATTTCCTAAGCAAGCGATATATCAATCATGCAAATCCTTCTCCTCATTAGTTTAGAAGACATCTCTTTAAAGAGCGTGACTCCATCACCTGCGGGTACACCACCATGTTAGGAGTTGTTCATTCAAAAATACTTTAGAATAGTGTCAAAGTACCCGAATTGGGACACTTCCCAAATATAGATATAAAACCATAAATCTAGTCATAAGAATCCCTGATATTTTGTCCAGATCCTGTGTGGAGAAAACACCTTCTGACAACCACAGTATAACCGATTGTAGTATAGAAACATCACTTCCTATCAGGAGCATGTCATCTAAATACTAGAACATCACTCCTTACTATCTTCTTACCAGGTCTATCTATTGTTCTAATGAAGTCAAACTCTATGATTGTCATATCAAAATAGATGATTTATCTCCGCTATATTTGCTTTAATTTATAAATAGATATGAGCTTTTGGCCTACCACGCTTCTGCTGTGCCCACTGACTACAACTACCCTTTGGCAGAGTCATATACACGTGCACTTCTAAAGCTAATTTAGAACGACGTTATAATTATCCACCTGCCAGATCTAATAGTCTAGAATAACAGTAGTGGCAAGCTTGGGTCATAAAAACCTCCCTCTCACCGTCTTTAAGGAGACCGAAGTACCTCTCGGGTGGCTGAGATTACCCACCAAATCTGCGAAGTGGCTAATGGATTGTCGAATCCAATTGAATCTTTAGATTCTACTAAATTTTCAATAATCGTTTGTGATCCTAGAATCACTTCCAATTTTACTATACCCCTACTAATATTTTCTAAAAAGAATTCATTTTACTGAGACGGGTGGCGAGTCAAGAACAATATAAACATATCTTCCAAATGGTAGAATGTTAACCTTCGTCAAAACCCGGGATAACCCACAAACTGCCATTACTGAAACATGCCTTGAGTTTTATCCGGACTCTAGTTTTAAGCATAAGTCGGACAACTCCTTATAGCTTAACATTGTTAAGATATGAATCCATTCTATATCAAATATAGAAAACAAAGGTACTAATTTAATTGGAACCAGATCCAAAAACATGCAATCGTTTCCAGTGCATCTCGAATAAATAGAAGAAACCCAAGTAGTATTACCTATCAAGGAGCGCACCCACGGATGAGAAACCCGAGAGAGAAGCAAGTTCTCAAATATAACTTATGATGGAATAATTAGCATAAGTATTTACATTTTTTATCACCTCGAAGAATCTTGATACTTCCAACGCATGACTCTCTACTTTATTCTTATACCTATAACTTCTCAAAATTGGACCTTGTATTTCAATGAAATATGTATCTAAAATTAGAGAAGTCATAAGTAAATGGAATATAGTACGAGTACCAACTCCTTTGTCCTAATGGATATCAGAAAACATACAAAACTTTCTATAAGTCCTCTGAGTTTAACAATTCAAACCCTATGCGTCGTACGTTGAAAACTGTATTATGCTTAAGAAAAATTACACCGTTATTGAATGCACCTTATCTAATCATCAACGGATAAAGGTAAATGTCAGAAACATAATTTCAAAAAGTTATATCTCACTTTATAAAATAAACATACAGATATATTAGTTTGAAATTGGTGCATAACAACGGATATTCAAAACCAAAAATTTGCCGTTAGGCAAAACCCAGGTGATTTCCTCAAATATCATCAATTACAAAGAATTCTGATATGAGAATCTAATCACCCAATTCCCAATGTTCTACTCCCACTCAGCATCTATAAGGCCATACAGATGTGAGAATCAAGTCTGGTAAATACATACCTTGGAGTCAGAATCTAATTGGGAAAGCAGTTTTCAATTAACACTGCACAGTAAAACTGAAACATGAAAATATTTCGAGTGAGAATCAAGTCTGGTAAATACATACCTTGGAGTCAGAATCTAATTAGGAAAGCAGTTTTCAATTAACACTGCACAGTAAAACTGAAACATAAAAATATTTCGAGGGGTGTTCCCTCATAAAATTTCGGGAAAGAAACCCCAATGGGGCATCACATGCTCACACGCGACCAAGGATCACGTGCTGACACGTGATGGTTTACTGGGGAATCTGTTATAATAGAATTGAATTCTCATCAACAGGAGTCACGTGCCCACACGTGATGGGCCTTTAAACCCACTGAAAGGGATTAAAAGATATAATAAAAACTAAGAAAAAACCCCAATGGGGCATCACGTGCTCACACGTGACCAAAGGTCACATGCAGACACGTGATGATTCCTTAGTTCTTTAAAACAGCAGAATTAAATTCTGGTTAAAATGTTAATCAAGGGGGGTCACGTGTCAACACGTGATGGGTTTCTAAGCTCTTTAATTAATAGAATTAAATTCTATTTAAATGATCAAACAATGGGATCACGTGCCAACACGCGATAGGCTTTTGAAGCCTTCTGAACTAATAGAATTAAATTCTAATTAAGAAGGAATCGAGAACCCTAATTGGAAAATATTTCTCTAAATCTTTCCAAACAAAAAAGATTGTGCTCTGTAAAGTGGAGCACCGTTGGATTAAAAATCCAATGGTGATTAAAAATCACCAATTTATAGAAAGATTCTATACAAGGAAAGATTTCCCTGAAATTCACCAAGAATAACAAACAGAATATCTTTTGGATTAAAAATCCAATAGTGAATAAAAATTCACTGATTGATCTAAAAGATCATGTTGGTTACAGAAACAACCAAAATCTTTCAATGGAAGATTGACTAAACAAATTGATTCTTTTCTTTCTCCTATAAATAGGAGCCAAGAAGAGAAGGGAAGGATTCTTGGAATTTTTTTAGAGAGATACAACAACAGAGAGAAAAAGAGAGGAGAATTTAATTCTCAAGAGAGAAAAGAAGATTTCTTCTGGAGAGAAAAGAAACCCTAGGTGAGAAAGGGAAAGAGATCTAAGCTCCATAAAACAAAGAGAATTTAATTCTCAATTTAAGAGTTTAACTCTTCTGAATAAGAATTTAGTTCATCCTTTGGTTGGAGATCTGCACCCACAAGTTGAGAATTTAATTCTTATCGGGGAGATTCTGCCATGCAGATTCAAAACTTAGAGGGAGAATTGAGTTTAAGGAATTTAATTCCCCCAAATTCATAGGAATTTAATTCCTCCAAATGAAACTAGGGTTTAACCCTATATGAGAATTTAATTCTCCTAAATTCATAGGAATTCAATTTCTCTAAATAAAACTAGGGTTTAACCCTACATAAGAATTTAATTCTTCCATACACATAGGAATTTAATTCCTCAAAACAAGATTAGGGTTTAACCCTACCAAAAAATTTAATTCTCAAATAAAGGACTTAAATTATCCATGCACGTAAACGTGGTCACGTGGCAACACGTGACCCTTCCTTTAATGATCAGAAAAGAACGAATAAGACATGGTCACGTGCCCCACGTGACCCTCAAACATACTCCGCAAAATGAGAAAGAAAAAGCATGAAGGCAATGCCTCTCGTGCTTACACGTGACTCTAGAAAAAAAGGGAACAAATCCAAGGACAGAATCAATTTTGGGCGCCCTCACGTGTCCCCACGTGACCCTTAATAAACACTTTAATAATCAATATATGGATACCCATCACGTGCCAACACGTGATGGCTTGAAGACTAAAAGTGTTTAACACTTATTTGAATATTCTGAGAACAAAATAAAGGAAGTCTGGCCCCATCTTCAGATGCCTCACATGCTCACACGAGATGGCCTGAAGGCTAAGTGTTTAACACTTATTTGCAGTTTTGAGGGTAAAATAAAGGAGGTTTCGGCCCAATTCTCAGGCGCCTCACGTGACCCCACATGACCACCCCACTTTTAGCGTTTAACACTATTTTGAGCATTTTTTCCCCAGTGTTTAACACTGTTTTAAATTGCATCATGTGAGAACACGTGATCGCCAAATATCTTCTAGTGTTTAACACTATTTTAAAACCAATCTAGCCCAAATTGGCAAAGTCTTCCATATGCAAGACTTCCCTTTAACTGAGCCTCAAATATCTCCTTGTCTTTCAAGATTGATCATCTCATAGGGCATATGAGTGCTCAGCACTCAATAAAAGATAAAGACATGGTCAGAACCCAGACTCATGTTTAGCATTGCTAAATAATGGGGGGTTGAACCTAGACAAATGTTCAACAGTCCAAACAAAGGTCCAATATTTTAAACTTAACTGGACTTAGCCTAAGTTGGCCATAAGTCCTCAATCAGATTTAACTGAGCCCATGTGTTCATAATCTAATTAATTCATCTTAGTCCCAAATTGGACTACATATTTCCCAATCAACATTGGTTCAAGGGTACATCTCTTCACTCGTTTGATATTTGTCGTTGTAATCCTTCAACGTTTTCAGAGAGGTGACGGGTTCCGATAAGCAATCATTCCATGGACTGTGGGGTCCTTAAACTCATGGACTATGATGTCCTTAAACTTTATAGACTATGACGTCTTTAAACTACGGACTGTGGAGTCCTTAAGCCCATGGACTATGATGTCCTTAACCTCGGACTGTGGGGTCCCTTTAAACCCATGGACTATGATGTCCTTAACGTTGGACCGAAATGTCCTTAAACTAACATTGGACCACCATGTCCTTAAAGTGGTAATCGACCGCAATGTCCCTAAACTAAACAACAGAGGCCAAATACTCTCTTGTTGGATCTAAACGATCCCGTTAAGTTGATCTTAGTCTAAAATTAGACTAACGTATCCTTAACAAACGTTTAAGTTGATCTTAGTCTCAAATGCAACTAACGTATCCTTAAACCCGACACCAAACCCAAATCTAAGAAGATACGGATTTGGACTAATCCACGCCTTACGGGCGACAACATAAATTAGTCTCCGTATAAAATACACGGGCAAACAAAAAAAAAAAAACAAACACGACACGAAGTGACCATCTGGAGAAGGAGAAAGCTGTTACCGCGACGCGGTAGCGTAATTAACTGTAGGGGCTTGCGCCTGCAGGGAAGAGCATCCCCACAATCAAAAACCCCTCAAATGAGGGGGAATCTGATGAAGTCTGCTACATCGGCCACATCCGTTTAAACCTTCGATACATGGTGTCATAAATCAACTTGGCATCTTCGGAGAGGTGGACGGATAGCACCAATTAGCATCTGCCCCCAAATTCAGGCAAGACAGACCTACGCGGTCGCGTCTCTGTGTTTCGGAGGTGAACAGATTCTGGCATGCCTGGTGAGACCTCTTCCTCTTTCCACTCTACACTTCGTGTGTCGTATTCGCGAACGAATCGCGGTTTGATACGGTTGTCCTTAGGTTCGAGGTACTAAGATTTGGTTTTGCTCTTGTGCAGAAAAAAGAGATGGCCTCCAATTGCTCTAACTGCGACTACAACTCCCGTTCCGCCTCATCTGGAGGTGTAACCTACGGGCCCCAAGCGACCTCGCTATTCAAGATGCCGGTGGAGCAAATAACTCAGGCTACCACTGGACTATTCCTTGAGTCCATGCTCCCACCCATGAACTTCAATGCCCTGCTGTCGTTGCAGGTGGCCCCAAAAAAGTCGGTCTTTGATCGACTTACCACTACTGCGGCCCCTCTCAACGGGTCGTCCAGCTCCAACGCCTCAGTCTTTGACAGACTGGGCCAAAGCTCATTTGGGCCCATGAAGAAGCCCGCGATACCGGAAAGAGTTATCCTTAAGCGGATAGCTATTCCTGCTTATGAAGTCGTCAAGGGGACTTCTCTTGCTAAAGGGTCGGTCTTCACAAGACAGACTGTTCTGGCTCCCGCTCCAGGCGAAGTCCTCAAAGCTGCTTCCCCTGCCCAGAGGTATGTCTTCGACAGATTGGACATCGCTTCTCAACGGGCATCGGTCTTTAAGAGGCTGACGTCGGTGACAACCCTTCGCCAACACAGGGGGCATGAGAAAGTCACCCCTACAGCTGAGACAATCCCAACGGCTCGACACGCTCGACGTCGCCACTGGCGCCGAGTAAGTAAGGCTGGGGGCAATTCCCCATCCGGACTGACTCCGCCAGCTCCCATGGTGGAAATCAATGCTGCTGTTCCAACTGGGAACAACTTTGAACCGCTTAGAAGGGTTCACAAGAACTCTCCGACTTCCGTGCTGAAAAGATCTCCTCCACCTATGGAGATTGCTATAGAAAAGAAGCCGGAGTAGCCCCCTCAGCGGCTGTCCTCCAAAATTTACAGAGTCTGGCGACAGATCCAGGAATCAGTGATTGACCAGGATTAATCTCGTCGATCAAAGACGATTAAAGCTCGGCAAGAAAAGAGCCACCCCATGGTACCACAGAAGATGTCATCCGTCTGGGTGCCCGCTGTAATGGCTCCCTCAACGTCAACCGCTCACAAGAGAAGGAAGCTGGAGAAAGCCCCTATGACAGCGGCGAACCGCAAGGACGCTGAACCTAAACGCCCCAAGTCTGGGGACATGGTAACACACACCGTTTATATGGCTTCTGGAAAAGAGAAAAGCCGTGCTTCTACGGGTCATCGACCGCTTACTCGATCGATAACAAAGGCTCAGGAGTAACAACAACAAAAACTTCAGGAGATGCTGACTGCAATGGCCGCACTCACTGGGCCAAAGAAAATCCAGAAACCTCAGAGCAGCGTCGGGAACAAGAAACTGATACTGAATTCCTCCGAAGAATGCTTGAGAGGAAAGAAAAAGAGGCCGCGGAACAAGCGGCCAACATAAAATGAATGACTTTTTTGTTCCAAGACATGGTCGGGATGATATTACAGCCGGAATCTCCAGCTGAAGACTCCCCGATTATCATTGAAGACGACAGAGGGGAGACATCGAACCCTCCTCCGGCTCTTTCAGCAGCCAAGGAGGAGACCATCTCCAAGGCCGCTTTGGATGATTACATCGCTCAGCAAATACGGGTTCATCATTGTAACATTTTAAAAATAATTAAATAATTAATTAAATAAATAAAATCATTTAAGTGAATTTTATAATTTTCGGTAAACTAAAACGTAGTTTTTATAAAACTAAACCGTAATTATTTTTCACTATAAATTTAAAAATACCTATTTTAATTATGTTATTACTAGTAAATGGTGTTTATTTAGCCACTTATAAATTTTTAGTTTAATTAAATATTTTTCTTAAATTAATTATTTTAAATATTAACATAAGCTTTATTTTTACACTAAATTAGTGTAAATTACAACTTTGAATGGGTTTAATTAGCAAAAGTGAACCATTATATATTAGAATCAAGTGTGTTTTATGCAAAATTTATTTTCAAAATTTTACAATTGTTCTAGACCATTCTAGGTCAAATGGAGTGAAGAAAATAAAGAATTTTTAAATAAATTCATGAAAAGACTTAATTGTGTGATATTTTTGTGAAACCTTCTACACTTTTCTTCACCTTTTCTCACTCTCCTATCTTTTCCTCACCTCATGGCCGGCCTCACCAGCAAGGGCAGCCCCAAAATTTCCCCCCCATCATTTTTGTATTAAAAATTATCAAAATTCATCAAAAATTCAATAAAAAACCCACAAAATCCTAATTAATTCCTACCCTCTATCCTTTACTCATCTTTACATGGATTTTAGAGATGGAAAGCATTCATTTTGGAGGCTTATTTTCATGTTTGGATTTCATGTTGTGGAGGTATAAATCTTCTTCTTTTGATTTATTGTTATTAGATGTTTCATTTAAGCATAATTAGATTTAATAAATAATTTCTATCTACAAGTTTTTAAATTCAAGTTAGGGTTTATAAAATTAAGTTATAATTTTTATTAATTAAGTAGGGTTATAATAACTAGTTTAACATTTTTAGAAGTGGAAAATCTTGTATGGATGATATATTGTAAATTGTTTATCCAAAATTGTTTAAATTAATCCATTTTGCAAACTAGATTTCTATATATTGTATATATTGGTGAGATAAAATTCCAATTAATGTTTGTAACACTAGATTGTGGTTTTAATGAGGATATTAACTTGTTAGTGGAATGAAAAACTTAAATTGGTTACCAGTTTCTATTGATAATTGAAAAACACTAATAAAAATGCTATTTTTGCTAACTAAATTTTGGAAATTCTTAAATAAATGAGGTTTAAAATCTAAATTATGATTCCATTATATTATTATCATCATGAATTGTAGTTTAATGCATTAATTCATGTAAATCCAGTTTAGATGTGATATTGTGAAATTTTCCTTAAAAGTATCGAAATCGGACAAGTTTGCAAACTAGAATTTTCAAACTAATATAAATTAGGGTGTTAAAAATATAGTAATGGTTTATATAGTCTAGTTATGCTAATTAATGAATACTATGACCATTAGTTTCTTTTAAACATCAAGTTTTGAAGTAAAACGGTAAATTGGTGTTTTCAGGTTTTACGGAATCGGACGATTTGATCGATTTTTAGGGTTTCGATGAATTAAATCAAGTTTTATATTATAAGTAATGAGTTTTATAACTATGAGTTGTTAGTTGATGCTTATCTCGATCAATCCGCATTTGTACGCCGATATCGAGCGATATTTGGTTCTTTTGCATGAGTGGGACATAGGTTTTAACCTATGCGCGTTTCGTGCGTCGTTTTGATGTTGTCCATGATTCAGTTTATGATATTATATGTGTTTGTGTATAGGTACCCCTCACGTGGACTGCGGGCGATGAAGAAGAGGATGGCGACACCGTCTTCGGCAGACAAGGACCAGGTGAGTAGATGTATATCTACGGGGGGAAGTCGGGTGAATGGCGTTTAACACCCCTGCAAACGTAGAATAGGGATAGTACTTATTGTCATTAGGAAGCCAGACGTGACCTTAGAATTTCGGTGAGTAGGACCCTAGTAGTGACCTCAGGTTGGACTAGATTGATTTAGAAAGACCTTACCCGAGGATGAATATCTTGGAGGACATTCGTAGGATTCAGGTAGATACACACACGCACACACTGAGACTCGACGTGGTGTATACGTGTATGTGTATATATATATAGGACTAGGTGTAGGTGTATACACACACACACACACACACACACACACACACACACAATACGTATATGTGATACAAGGATGTGATATGATACACGGGGATGAAACAATATAACTGGGCTTGATGCCGTGATTCTTGGCTTTACGGTCGTGTTTTGATGTTAACTGATCATTAAGAAATGAGATAATGAATAGGTATACATAAATAATAAAGGGTGGTGATGATATTGAAGTATATGGGACTCTAAAATAGAATCCGGACCGTAACCTCTGCCTGAAATTCAGATATGATATCATATAGGTGTGACTTGATTACGACATCATATAGGTGTGACTTGATTTCGATATCATATATGTATGACTTGATTACGATATCATATAGGTGCGACTTGATTACGATATGATCTAAGTGTGACTTAATCACAATATGATACATATGACATGATATTTCTGAGGATAAATTAACGATGTATATTTATGCTGACAATGATATATGATTGATGTATGCGATTACAGTATAGCACCTTGATCTTGACATGTGTTGATGATGATATTATACGAATGATGAGATACGTAGGTGATACTTGACCCGTACCCCGATATTAGGATGCCGTACGATGGATTTTACCGTACGAGATATAGATATGATGATTGATCCGCACTCTTGATTCGAGGAAGCCGTACTACGTACGCGACGCTATTGAGGCTGGATCGCCGACTATTAGAGATATAGATTCAGACCTTAGGTGGACTCTTATTTCTTATTGACTAGTTTCTTAGGTTTAGTTCCTTAGGAGGTTAGATGGACACTAGTTTAGGTTCGAGTCATATAGTTATAGTTATACTTGTATATCACAGATGAGTGGTTATTACACATCCGTCTTTACATTCATACCGTAATCATAATGGTGCATGTTCATTCATATGTTTCTATAATCAGAATAAAACTTTGCCTGTTAGGACACCAGCACCATTACCGATGATGCGCATATTCCACGCACACTTATTTGCCGGCTCACACACATCATCATCGGTAATTGCTATGTCACGTACACTTTAGATCATATTATCTTTTATTGATATAATCAGCTAACAGCTAGATCGATATAATATTGTGATTACTCTCTGGTGTTAGTATAGACATGGTATTTATTACTTAGACATTTCATGCATTCGCATTTTCATGTTATCATGCAGTATTATGGGGCATATGCCGACACTTATCATATACTTACTCATGATTTTGGGATTTTGGGTTTCTATGAGATTTCTGGATTTTTGGGGAAAACCGCAAGAATATATAAAAAACTTCTCTCTCTCTCCTCCTCTCTTTTTAAAACATAAGATGCGGTTTTCTTATGATGTATGTGTCGTCCACCATAAGATTTCATGTTTTCTGTTGGATTTCGAGACCCGATTCGAGGAGTGGATGAACCGTCTCGGGTATATGGTGGCCCGGTATGGTACCCCGGGGCAAGAAGATCGAGTTGTAGACGATGAGCCTGGCAGGGGAGGACTACCTACCGGTGATGTCTGGCGCGGCGGATATCCGGAGGATACCGACCGTTGTCATGAGATTTGATGATATGGGCCGATCCGGACTGACGGAGCCCGAGATAATGAGACTATGAGACTTGAGATTATGAGGTATTAAGACTTGAGATTTACATGTTTTGTGTCGATGCTTGACACGGATTTCCATGGATTTCATCGTTGATATTTCAGATTTCTATACACATTTTACCATGATAAAAGTTAAAGATTTCTTATACAGATATATCTAGATTTCAGGGTTGGTTATTTCACATTCATGGTGCATGCATACTCATTCACATGACATAGTTCTATATGAGGCACTGATACGAACACGGAGCATTTGCACTTACACGTAGCTTATTATCCTGTCTTTACTTGATGACTAGTAGTATATTAGTATATTATTATGACCTAGGACAGCGTCGTGCATTCAATTTTTTTCGCAGATATTTTCTACTCACGAGTTGGCAATTCACCCCCGTTGTGCCAAATTTTATTACAGGTTCGATGTACAGGTTTTCCTGGCAGCTTGCTGGCACATCTTTTCACTCAGGGTGATTTGCACGGTAGGTTGGTTCACTTGTATCTGGACCGCCATTGTACTTTTATTATTTCATTTGTATCTAGAAAGCTCCATCAACCAAACTTGTATTACTTGATAGTTTACTGGATCAGTTGTTTATTTCGACCTTAGAGCCGCGCTTGTATTATTATGATATTTGGTGGTTTTGTTTTCTTTTGAGTTTTGAGTCTCGCCCTTTGGCGTTGTATACTATTGTGAATTGATGTGGTTGTTTCCGCCTTTTGGCGTAGAGCTAGCTCCCGTTTGGGGATGCTTTTTATTGTTTGTATATATATTATTCTTGTTTGTACCTGTTTGGGGCCAGTTTTTACAAAGGAGACTCTGCCGAAATTTTTGAGAAAATTGGATGTTGCTTTTAAACTTGTTTTCTACATGTTTTCCTTTACTTCTTCTTCTTTTTATGGTTTAGATTTCTGGGCTTCGGCTTACTTAGATTACGTTGCACCTTTAGACGCTTCGTAATCTAAGTGCCGGTCACGTTCCATACTTTCGGGTCGTGACAAAGTTGGTATCAGAGCGCTAGGTTTAACCTTGTATATATCTAGGGTGACCCTTGGTTGATGGAGTAGGCGACTTAGGTAGAGTGACGTACCGTGGGTATGATCCGCGGTATACTTACGATACGCTACTCTTCTTAAGTAACCTTAGGATGTACATTTGTTTGCACCGCATTTCATTCGTTCCTTTGATCTATCTTCGTCGATATCGGAGGGTGGTTTCTGTTACCACGGGCGCACGGGCAGAAGGAGTTGCGGCTCGAATGCAATAACCATTAGGGTATCGGTTATTCTTGAGGATTGAAGCATTTTTTAGCGTGCTGGAGAAGGGTATTCACATGCCGTCCAGACGAAGTTATAGGATTCGAACGATTGTCAGAAACTCATTTTCCCAAGTTTAATGTATTCGGAAGAACATGCAGGTATTTCGATGGACCCTCTAGAAGAATGAAACCCTAACTCGACATAATGACCATGAGAACGCCCTTGAACCTTAGGGTTTACGGCAGTTCCACGATGCCATTAGTGAGGCTTGGGTTTGCCCTTCTACGGCTGGGCCATCGATGCTAGGGTATGTACCGGATATTTTTAAACTGTACTTGAGTGTTGAGCTCTCGGGGAATTATGGGATTTTGATGGATCGATCGAAAAGTTTAATGTAGTCCAGATATCAGGTGAAGGGATCGACTACGTGGGAGACTTTAGATATAAGTATTGCCGTTGGTAGCGCAGTCAGCACACCTATGAAGAGACAAGTTCGAAGCAGTCGACATCAGACGAAAGGGGGAAAGAGGCGCACATTGACGATAGTGTTTACGATTGTGATTTGGTAATTTGAATTTCATATTTCCGTTGATTGGATCTTTTTTTGGTATTTTAAGGATTTTGTTCTACGATTGGTATTTCTTATGTGTGCATTCATTACATTCTATCCGTGCTTCATATATCAGTTGTATTGATGTTGTTTTGTACATACCCAGTACACTCGATTTGGTTTTATACATTTTGAGATTTTGATTTGATTTCGTGTATATGGGTTACACATGATTTTGACATATGCTTCGACCTAGTTTTCATGCATTTTCTACTGTGATTTCGATTTTAATATTCGGTGTATGTTTTCGTGCACCATGTGCACCTGAATGAGATTCTTGCGCACATTCGGTGCACCTGATACGATTTGTGCACACCAGATGCACTAAATCGTGGTTTTGTGCAGATTAGATGCACCTGATATTAGAGTCGTGCACACCCGTTGCACTTGACAGTTGTTTTTGGTGCACACCTGTTGCACTCAGTTTTGTTTTTGTGTGAATTCGTGGCATCTGTATTTGGTTTCGATTTCAGTGCGCGCCGGACGTACATGATATTTTTATGATGTGATTGGGATTGATTTTAGTTTGATCAGTATATTTTTATAATCATTATTATTGATTTGGTAACCAGGCGGGACGTGTATGTTAAATAAAAGATATATATATATATATATATATATATATATATATATATATATATAGCTATTTTTTTTAAAAATAAACGTCTGCTACTTATGCCGTGGCACGTGCATCACACGGCGATTTTCAAAAGGGGTTCTTGCATGCTTCTTTATCCAGATGTTTGGACGATTTTACTATGATGCGCACAATATATAAGTTTTAGTTTTGATGTATATTATGTTGGTTTTCGTATTGGGTTTTGGTATTTTATTTTCGTCATAACTTCGATGATTGTGTTATGCTTGACGGAGTTGATTTTAGTTATGTATTGATGATTTCGGAGCCCCGACGATTTGAGTGTTTTGGTTGAATGTTTTAGTAATTGGGGGGAGTTTTAATTTAAATTCGGGGATCGAATTTTTTAAAGGGGGGAAGATTGCAACATTTTAAAAATAATTAAATAATTAATTAAATAAATAAAATCGTTTAAGTGAATTTTATAATTTTCGGTAAAGTAAAACGTAGTTTTCATAAAACTAAACTGTAATAATTTTTCACTATAAATTTAAAAATACCTATTTTAATTATGTTATTACTAGTAAATGGTGTTTATTTAGCCACTTATAAATTTTTAGTTTAATTAAATATTTTTCTTAAATTAATTAATTTAAATATTAACATAAGCTTTATTTTTACACTAAATTAGTGTAAATTACAAATTTGAATGGGTTTAATTAGAAAAAGTGAACCATTACATATTAGAATCAAGTGTGTTTCATGCAAAATTTATTTTCAAAATTTTACAATTGTTTTAGACCATTCTAGGTCAAATGGAGTGAAGAAAATAAAGAATTTTTAAATAAATTCATGAAAAGACTTAATTGTGTGATATTTTTGTGAAACCTTCTACACTTTTCTTCACCTTTTCTCACTCTCCTCTCTTTTCCTCACCTCATGGCCGGCCTCACCACCATGGGCAGCCCCAAAATTTCCCCCCCATCATTTTTGTATTAAAAATCATCAAAATTCATCAAAAATTTAATAAAAAACCCACAAAATCCTAATTAATTCCTACCCTCTATCCTTTGCTCATCTTTACATGGATTTTGGAGATGGAAATCATTTATTTTGGAGGCTTATTTTCATGTTTGGATTTTATGTTGTGGAGGTATAAATCTTCTTCTTTTGATTTATTGTTATTAGATGTTTCATTTAAGTATAATTAGATTTAATAAGTAATTTCTATCTACAAGTTTTAAAATTCAAGTTAGGCTTTATAAAATTAAGTTATGATTTTTATTAATTAATTAGGGTTATAATAACTAGTTTAACATTTTTAGAAGTGGAAAATCTTGTATGGATGATATATTGTAAATTGTTTATCCAAAATTGTTTAAATTAATCCATTTTGCAAACTAGATTTCTATATATTGTATATATTGGTGAGATAAAATTCCAATTAATATTTGTAACACTAGATTGTGGTTTTAATGAGAATATTAACTTGTTAGTGGAATGAAAAACTTAAATTGGTTACTAGTTTCTATTGATAATTGAAAAATACTAATAAAAATGCTATTTTTGCTAACTAGATTTTGGAAATTCTTAAATAAATGAGTTTTAAAATCTAAATTATGATTTCATTATATTATTATCATCATGAATTGTAGTTTAATTCATTAATTCATGCAAATCCAGTTTAGATGTGATATTGTGAAATTTTCCTTAAAAGTATCGAAATCGGGCAAGTTTGCAAACTAGAATTTTCAAACTAATATAAATTAGGGTGTTAAAAATATAGTGATGGTTTATATAGTCTAGTTATACTAATTAATGAATACTATGACCATTAGTTTCTTTTAAACATCAAGTTTTGAAGTAAAACGGTAAATTGGTGTTTTCAGGTTTTACGGAATCGGACGATTTGATCGATTTTTAAGGTTTCGATGGATTAAATCATGTTTTATATTATAAGTAATGAGTTTTATAACTATGAGTTGTTTGTTGATACTTATCTCGATCAATCGGTGTTTGTACGCCGATATCGAGCGATATTTGGTTCTTTTGCTTGAGCGGGACATAGGTTTAACCTATGCGCGTTTCGTGTGTCGTTTTGATATTGTCCGTGATTCAGTTTACGATATTATATGTGTTTGCGTATAGGTACCCCTCACGTGGACTGTGGGCGATGAAGAAGAGAATGGCGACACCGTCTTCGGCAGACAAGGACCAGGTGAGTAGATGTATATCTACGAGGGAAGTCGGGTGGATGACGTTTAGCACCCCCGCAAACGTAGAATAGGGATAGTACTAATTGTCATTAGGAAGCCAGATGTGACCTTAGAATTTCGGTGAGCAGGACCCTAGTAGCGACCTTAGGTTGGACTAGATTGATTTAGAAAGACCTTACCCGAGGATGAATATCTTGGAGGAGATTCGTAGGTTTCAGGTAGATACACACACGCACACACTGAGACTCGACGTGGTGTATACGTGTATGTGTATATATATAGGACTAGGTGTAGGTATATATATATATACATACACAATACATATATGTGATACAAGGATGTGATATGATACACGGGGATGAAACAATATAACTGGGCTTGATGCCGTGATTCTTGGCTTTACGGTCGTGTTATGATGTTAACGGATCATTAGGAAATGAGATAATGAATAGGTATACATAAATAATAAAGGGTGGTGATGATATTGAAGTATATGGGACTCTAAAATAGAACCCGGACCGTAACCTGTGCCTGAAATTCAGATATGATATCATATATGTGTGACTTGATTACGACATCATATAGGTGTGACTTGATTTCGATATCATACATATGTGACTTGATTATGATATCATATAGGTGTGACTTGATTACGATATGATCTAAGTGTGACTTAATCACAATATGATACATATGACATGATATTTCTGAGGATAAATTAACGATGTATATTTATGCTGACAATGATATATGATTGATGTATGCGATTACAGTATAGTACCTTGATCTTGACATGTGTTGATGATGATATTATACGAATGATGAGACACGTAGGTGATACTTGACCCGTACCCCGATATTGGGATGCCGTACGATGGATTTTACCGTACGAGGCATAGATATGATGATTGATCCGCACTCTTGATTCGAGGAAGCCGTACTACGTACGCGACGCTATTGAGGCTGGATCGCCGACTATTAGAGATATGAATTCAGACCTTAGGTGGACTCTTATTTCTTATTGACTAGTTTCTTAGGTTTAGTTCCTTAGGAGGTTAGATGGACACTAGTTTAGGCTCGAGTCAAATAGTTGTAGTTATACTTGTATATCACAGATGAGTGGTTATTACACATCCGTCTTTACATTCATACCGTAATCATAATGGTGCATGTTCATTCATATGTTTTTATAATTAGAATAAAACTTTGCCTGTTAGGACACCAGCACCATTACCGATGATGCACATATTCCACACACACTTATTTGCCGGCTCACACACATCATCATCGGTAATTGCTATGTCACGTACACTTTAGATCATATTATCTTTTATTGATACAATCAGCTAACAGCTAAATCGATATAATATTGTGATTACTCTCTGGTGTTAGTATAGACATGGTATTTATTACTTAGACATTTCATGCATTCGCATTTTCATGTTATCATACAGTATTATGGGGCATATACCGACACTTATCATATACTTACTCATGATTTTTGGATTTTGGATTTCTATGAGATTTCTGGATTTTTGGGGAAAACCGCAAGAATATATAAAAACTTCTCTCTCTCCTCCTCTCTTTTTAAAACATAAGATGCGGTTTTCTCGTGATGTATGTGTCGTCCACCATGAGATTTCATGTTTTCTGTTGGATTTCGAGACCCGATTCGAGGAGTGGATGAACCGTCTCGGGTACATGGTGGGCCCGGTATGGTACCCCAGGGCAAGAAGATCGAGTTGTAGACGATGAGCCTGGCAGGGGAGGACTACCTACCGGTGATGTCTGGCGCGGCGGATATCCGGAGGATACCGACCGTTGTCGTGAGATTTGATGATATGGGCCGATCCGGACTGACGGAGCCCGAGATATTGAGACTATGAGACATTGAGATTATGAGGTATTGAGACTTGAGATTTACATGTTTTGTGTCTATGCTTGACACGGATTTCCATGGATTTCATCGTTGATATTTCAGATTTCTATACACATTTTACAATGATAAAAGTTAAAGATTTCTTATACAGATATATCTAGATTTCAGGATTGGTTATTTCACATTCATGGTGCATTCATACTCATTCACATGACATAGTTCTATATGAGACACTGATACGAGCACGGAGCATTTGCACTTACACGTAGCTTATTATCCTGTCTTTACTTGATGACTAGTAGTATATTAGTATATTATTATGTCTTCGGACAGCGTCGTGCATTCGATTTCTTTTCGCAGATATCTTCTACTCACGAGTTGGCAACTCACCCCCGTTGTGCTAAATTTTATTACAGGTTCGATGTACAGGTTTTCCTGGCAGCTTGCTGGCACATCTTTTCACTCAGGGTGATTTGCACGGTAGGTTGGTTCACTTGTATCTGGACCGCCATTGTACTTTTATTATTTCATTTGTATCTAGAAAGCTCCATCAACCAAACTTGTATTACTTGATAGTTTACTGGATCAGTTGTTTATTTCGACCTTAGAGCCGCGCTTGTATTATTATGATATTTGGTGGTTTTGTTTTCTTTTGAGTTTTGAGCCTCGCCATTTGGTGTTGTATACTATTGTGCATTGATGTGGTTGTTTCCGCCTTTTGGCGTAGAGCTAGCTCCCGTTTGGGGATGCTTTTTATTGTTTGTATATATATTATCCTTGTTTGTACCCGTTTGGGGCCAGTTTTTACAAAGGAGACTCTGCCGAAATTTTTGAGAAAATTGGATGTTGCTTTTAAACTTGTTTTCTACATGTTTTCCTTTACTTCTTCTTCTTTTTATGGTTTAGATTTCTGGGCTTTGGCTTACTTAGGTTACGTTGCGCCTCTAGACGCTTCGTAATTTAAGTGCCGGTCACGTTCCGTACTTTCGGGTCATGACAATCATGCGAGCGAAACGGCCGGACAGATCGTTAAGACTGGACGACCCTATCCAGGTTGGTATGACTAAATAAAGTACGCGTTAGGTTGTACGATCCCTAAATTCCATGTATATAAAAGGACGGGGAATCCGCATCAGCACGTCGCTCAATTCAGAGCCTTGTGCGGCAACACCGGAGGTGATGATAAACTTCTGCTCCGCCAGTTTGTTGGTAGTTTGTCGGAAACAGCGTTTGAGTGGTATTCGGAGCTTCCCAACGACTCCGTCAAAACTTTTGCAGCGATGGAGCTGCTATTCACCCAACGTTTCACGAGTGCTAATGAACGCACCCCAATAACAGCATTAATGCCGGGGTGAAACCTGGAGAAACATGGGTTCAATACGCAATATGATGGCGGAATTTTTGGTCTAAATGTGAGCAGCGCATCGAAGAAGCGCCGGCAGTGGGCATGTTCGTGGGCATTCTTAACCCTCAAGCAACTATTTCCCAATTTATGATGTTCTTCAAGCCGACCACATTCCAGGCCTTGTTGACAAACTGGCCCAAATGGACCAGATGGGTCATAGACCGTCTCCTTCAAAACCGGAGCCACGGAATGAAAAGGGCAAAGGGAAAGCGACCTTCGCCGCAAATGCTCAACAACAGCCTAGTGGCTCAAAACTAACTGATCGCCTGGACGTGAGACAGCAATTCTATAATGAGAAAATAAAGCGCCCTTATTCGTTTCCCCGGGACAAAACGGAGAGATTGTTTAAGCTGGCAATGCGCAACAGGCTCATCAATTTGCCAAATCCAAAACACCCATTGCAACCCGGTGAGGCTAGTAATCCTAATTATTGCCCCTGTCACCAAGCGACAGGCTATCCGATTGAAGATTGCTTCGTCTTTAAAGGCTGGATTGAAGATCAATACCAACTGGGAAAATTCGTCCTGTTCGAGAAGTGGAAAGTAAGCCCGCTTCAACCACATGCTCTTAAAAGGGGGACACATCGGGGGCATCGTACTCTTTTGTCGAGGAAGTTCCATGGGAGGTCGCTCTTTCAGCCAAAACGAAAATAATGCTGAAGGATCTCCAGACGTGCCCGGCAATCAGATGGAAAAATCCATTGGAATCCGAGATCATCGAAGGAATGTTGAAACCGCGCCCAAATCCAAAAATCGGTGGTTATAGTCAAAGCGCCCATACCCAGCCGTCACAGTCTTCGAAGAAGAAGAAGAAGACCAAAAAGCCCGTGAAGCCTAGTGACAAGCGCACGGACCTGCAAAAACAGATTGACGCGTTGGAAGAATATAACCAGAAGGCGCGGACTCCAGTCACACTCCAAGAATTTCTCAGCCATGTCCTTGAGGACGGAGATGATGACAATGGAGAAGACTTGTCGGATGTGCTTGAGGATTATGTGGCAAGCTGCCATGTGATCTCTCACTTGTCGATAAACGATGGAGAAGCTCTGGATACAGAGAAACCATGGGCAGATCCTAAGTCGGAGCTCCAAGGACCATCAGGCGAGATGATTGATGCATTCCTAAACGAAGCTCTTTTGAAAAGCAAAGCTGATCGAGAGCACGAGATGGCCATATTTGAAAAGGCCAAACGCCGATGACTGGACGAAAGGGTTGAGGCATTCCCGCCAGATCAAAGTACATCCATCGCAAATAAAAGCAGATTCAAGACGAGGAAAAGGTTCGCCGAAGCTATATCGATGGGAATGAACCTACCACCCTCCGAGGAAAACACTCCTGATGAAGCGGATATACATCCTAGCTACTTCTTATATCATCGAAGGATTGCGCACCCTACCGAAGAGTGCATAGCCTTTAAAAGCTGGTGACACGGATATGTCTCTCACAGGCAACACTTCAAAAGGATGAAGCATGAAGCTTTTTGACAGCCGAAAAGTGCGACAAATGAGCACAAAAGAACTGCCAGCAACTGCCATATGGTTGACTATGGGGTATTGCAAGTCCTCACTTTCGAGAGCGACTCTGACGAAGAAATGACTCTTGGCCCTCTCTTCAAAGAATCCACCTCGGGAAAAAAGAAAGAACCGAAGAGCTGCGAGAACATTCAGCTGTGCAATATCACATTACTTGAAAAGAATCTCGGACCTGCAAATAAGGGTTCGAACAAAAAGGATAAGGGGAAAGAATGTTAGTTTTATGTATGCCCTAGAGGCCATTACTGTACATACGATGTATATTGTAATGGATGCTTGGACATATATAGGGAGGACTTTCTCGCTCGACATGATAGTATGCTATCTGGCTGTACTTTATCTTAACATGTACTCTGATTGTCTCTATGTTACATGTTGATAAAGCCCTTAGGATATGTACTCGACTACTGGGACTATGATGAGATCATACTAGTGGGGCCACGGTAGTCGACGAGTACATCCTATAACTGTTCCTAGTCGAGGGTGTATCGAGACAGGGCATCGATACCCCAGAATAGACTAGCGTATACGCATCTTGACCCATATGATGGGCGATGGATGATCCCATATCCATCGTTGTTTGACATCAAGGATGGTGTACGGGTGCTCAGTAGAGACTGGGTACACTGGACGGACTCGCCGAGAACTCCCAGATGGTTATATACCTCACGCCATGTCAGAGGGCAGTTCTCTGGTGACACTGGTACAGAGTAGTCTGTAGACCCGAGATTGTCATAGAGTCTTGTGTGATTCCCACTGTGCTTTGATTTCGATCATACCACGTCCAAGAGGGTGCGTAAAAAGGTGGCTTTTGGGTACAGTCCCGAATCACATGGAGGCAATGAGCGATAGGAGGGGATTCGTCTCTCCCGGTATAGGGAGTTGCGCTGTGTTCGATTGGCTATAACTGGAAATCCCTAGCCAGGATTGCTGAGATTTACTGGTAAGTGTTATCAGTAGTTTCTCGAACTGTTATGGACCTCATATCGACACGACTTATCAAGCTACTGGGGTCTGACGTTTACCACCCCTAGGCGAGATATGCGATATATCAGACGAAGAGACCGGACTGTACGGGAGTGTTACTGACTGGATTCACAGGAGAATGTACAGGCTTGCTTGTTGATCTTCTGAGTGCTCAATACCTGGGTGACTGTTACGTTTAGCTGACCGCTTGCAGCTTGTGGGTGTTTGATATGATCATCACCTACTGCCGGCGTATTGACGATTCTTTAGAGTCCTACACAGAGGTTTCTTGGCTCAGGCAAAACGGAGTAGGAGCACATATATGATATGTGCGGGACCGAGAACAATACATGTATGTGATACCGTATTAGATTCTCGCGATATGAGATATCGGCCGGGTATATGTGATATAGCCAGGTCATCGGATCAAGTGTTGATTCGATGAACTAATACATATTATATTAGTCGGTTATTTGTGAAATAGCCGGATTATCGGATCAAGTGTTGATTCGATAATTTAATGTATAATTATATATTAGATATATTAAATTACATTAACTGATATAAGCTCACTAAAAGATTCTTTTTCTCACTCGGGTAATACATTGATATATATGCGATATATGTTATTTGTATTATTTTATTTTGTTGCAATAAATATTATATATGTGATATATAATATTGTAACATGATATGGTTATTAATGCAATATGTTTAGTGGAGATTAAACATGGTTAGGGTTTGATTTGGGTTAAGCTTTTCTAGAAGTTTCTAGAAGCTTTGCTTTTTGTTTTGAAAAAGATATTTTGTGAAGATATTTCCTTAACCTAACCCAAACCCCTTTACCATGGTTGTTTCTCTACTTGAGTTAAGGATTCATTCGTAACTATGGTTGCATTTCTAACCTCACATATGAGTTTCATTATTCATCACAAAAGGATGATATCTTCTTCTTCCTTCTTCTTCTTTCATGGAAAAGTTTTCTAGCTTTTTCAAAGGTGATGAAAATGAGTGAGAATTTGATAATAAATAAGAGCATAAATCCTACTTCATCATTCTAACCTATCCTAACCATTTAGATTAGGGTGTTCACTTCATTTAGTGAGTGAGAGCTTGTGTTAAAGAAATCTCAAGGTAGATCATCTTAGTTATCGAAGATCGGAAGCAAGCTTGTATCTTTCTCTTCGTGGAGCCTCTCTAGAGTCTGGGAACATGATGATCGCAGCGAAGGGACCTCAACACGGAACTTTAGAAGTGAAGAACCGGACTACAAAGGTTGTAATCCTAAACTCTTAGTGTTAAAGTGTTTAACATGCTTGTTTTCGCCTAATCTCTAGTTTAAAGATCTTGGTTAGGGTTGTTCGGCACGTCTAAATTTTAAATCGGGCATGGTTGATGCCTTGTAGACCCTTGTGAGAGTGCCTAGTAACCCTGCAGTGGTATCAGAGCCAAGCTAGAGCTTTAGGCGAAGTCTAGACGAAGTTTAAAGTCCGATCGAACTCCGAATACCCGTAAAACCCTAGTTTCTAGAAATTTTTCAAAAAGTTGACATTTTTCATATTAAAAATGCTCAGAAAATTCAACAGGTAAATATATGGACAGGTGTAAAAAACGACACCCTAAATCCTTCAGTGCACCGCGGAACCGCGGCCAAACTAGGGCATTGGCGGCGGTTCCGCGGCAGGTATTGGGGATTGATGGTTAGTTTTTGCTATAGTTGATCCATAGGTACTTTTGGCTGTTTCTGGGAATTTTTTATTTTACTCAAGTGTTGAGTTTTCTGGGTTGTGTAGGGAGCTCGTTGATTCGATCGAAAAGTTTAACTTCGTTTATTTTTTTTTCCGGGTAATTTTAGAACGTGTTAAAAAGTTTGAACGGATATCAATAACTCACTTTTTCCCCTGTCGGAAATTTTTTCAAAAGTTGGATTTTTTCTCGAGTTTGAAAGTTCCGGAAAATCATGCAAGTAACGCGGTGGACCCTTTAGAAGAACACAAACCTTAACTCGATTATGTGACCGTCTGAACCGCCTCTGAACCTTAGGGTTTATGGCAGTACGACGTTGCCATATGTGAGGCGTTGGCTTGACCCTTCTACGGCTGGACCATTAGTACTGTGGCATGCGATGGATACTTTTTGAACTCCGCTCAAGTGTTGAGCTATTTGGTAAATCTTGGGTATTTGATTATTCGATCGGAAAGTTTAACACTGTCTTTTTATCTGGAATGTGATACAATATTTGGAATCTACAAGTAGTTATGAGATAACTAATTTGAATGTTGTAAATCTAGCAGTTCAGTTTCAGATGATCGGTTGCCACGGAATTTTGATGTGATCAAAAGTCCGTCGCAATCACGTAGCGTATGCGGATACTCGCCGGGTAAATTTAATAGACAGCCACACCCCATAGCCCCGACCAAGTGACTGTAGGAGAACCCCGTCGCCAAAAGCATCCGTTCGGGTGCTCACGGCAACGGTGTTCCGCCTTAGTGCACTTCGTCGACGGCATCGGGGGTGCGGCCGTCTACTAAAGTTTGCGACGAGCATTCGATCAGGATGTCGGGAATCTTGTTGAATTGCCCGACTTGATATTGAAAAGTGTTTTCGATAATGAGACTAAAATGCGGGGTTTATAATTGTTAGGCATGCGATGTCTAAGGAATTCATTTGGTTAGGCGTGCGATGTCTAAGGAGGTTGCGGATTCCAACTGTTGTAGTTTTACACTTTCTTTTCTGTGACCGTAACCGTAGTATGTGGTGTATCGCCGGTTTCGTTACTATACATCAACGACAGTCGGGATACGCATACTTGCTTACGTTGATGATATGAGATATTATGTGTTGCTGTGATATGTTATATTGGATCGTCGTGTTCTGAATAGCCGGGGGGTTTTATGTGAGATGAGAGTTTTTCTTTTTCATTCATGTAAAATTCATTTGTATGTAATATTCTTTTATTGGGGCACTTCCAGGTTGCGGATGATGTCACCGTTGTATATTATTTACTTTTCCGCATTAGGTAGACCCAAGACGGGGAGCACAAGTAACCGGGTTCTAGGGTCCAGTGAGAGACCATCTCGAGGAGTCGAGACGGGGTCTCCTAACCCTAGAATTGACAGTGTTGCTCGCCGCTCTCGTAGGGGTCTAGGGATGTGGGTTTGGCTATTCATCGCGACCATAGAATCCGTGTTTTATACAGGCTCGTATTAAAACACGGACATCCTAGTAAATCCAATATTTCATATATGTTCTTCTGCTGCAATGTTCTGTGATGAGATCATATTACTGCCTGAGACGAATGTTTATATTATATATATGAGATATATGTTATATTGCAGATTTTGTTTCAAATGTGATACTTGTGAAGCATAATAAAATGGTGTAAGTCGATGTGCAACACCCCACGACTTGCGGGGAGGCGGAAATATGAAAAACGATCTTGTTCTATGCTTAAACATCGACTAATCGCAAGAATCGAAGCTAAACGATAACTAACATCAAACATAGAAGTTAACAACTACTATGTAAAGGGATTATACCTAAAGAACCGTGTCCTTCGTCTTTACGAACTCCACCTCCTCCTCGGCCTTCTCGAAGTAGTAGACGATCCACCCGAGAGCTTTACTCCAAGCTTAGCCTCTAAACTTGAGGCAACTAACTTTCTTTAAGTGCTAATCAAAGAAGCTAGGTGATATAGAGTGAGGGTTATGGTTTAATTAGTCTAACTAATCCTTGTACTCAACACATGAGAGGGGAGGATTAGGGTTTGAAGAGGGAGAGCTTGAGGAGAGAGAAGGTGAAGATAATAAAAAATAAGAAGAGAAAAATGAGTTATCATAATATATATCAAGCATTTTGTAATATCAAGAAAAGAAAAGAAAATGATTTACAACCATGCTTGATAAATATCTTATGGTGATTCATCTCCATGAGTCATTAAGCAATTATGAAGCATTAATGACATGGATGAATCATCCATATGACTCACTAATCTCATTCAATGTATATGCCACCTAAACCTCCTTAGTCACCATCTTCTAGAAGCTTCTCGCGCAATTACGAGAACGCCCCTCCTTTCCGCAAAAATACGGAAAAACTTTAGACTGTATAAATCCAATAACCGGATACCAGTAACTGGCTTAAACCAAAGCCGACTGGTAAAAACTGTCCGAAAGTCGTACGTTCGTAAACACACGTATGTGTCCGAACCCTTGTCGTAAAACCATACGACCTCTATATCGTTTCGCCTGGAGTAGGGAAACTCTCTGTGTGGGACTCTAGAGACTCGACTACTACGCTGGCAGTGGGTTTAACCACAGACCGCAAGCGGCACTAGCTGTACGTAACGGTCCCCAGGTAGATGTCGATAAGAAGGCCGATGAGGAAACCCATCCGTACTCCTACTGAGTCTGATGTGACAATCTCCGTACAGTCCGATCCGTTCGTCTAAGACTATCGCATATCGGGCCAAGGGGGCGGCAAGCGTCAGTCCCCTAATAGCGGTATAAGTCGTGTCGGAGCGAAGCCCATTACACCCTGAGAAACTACTGGAACCTACCAGCAAATCTCGCTTGCCCTGGCCAGGGACTCTGCGTAATGGCTCTCTGACACAGCGCGATATCAACCCCCAATACCGGGAGAGACGAATCCTGTCTAACCGCCACTGCCTCCATGTGCTCGGGACTGCACCCAACTGCTACCTGTTTGCACGACTCCTTTGAGCCGTGGTAGGGTAGCAATCTAAGAACAGTGGGACACACTCGAGGCGAAATAGCAGTGTCAAGTCTACGGACTATGCTGTACTCATGTCACCTGGGAACTGTTTTCTGACGACTGGTATAAAACCAACCAACAGTTCCCTGTGAGTCCTTTCCGGTGTACCCGTAACCCAACGAGCACCTACATACTATCTCCAGTACAACGTGCTGATGGCTGTGGGACAGACCATCTCCCCAACTGGGATGAGAAGCGCACACACTAGTCTACTCCGGAGTATCGATGCTCTGTCTCGATAATCCAATGACTAGGGACCTGAATAAAGATGTGCTTGTAGACTACCCAGCCCCCACTAGTGTGACTGCCATCACAACGCTGGTAGTCAAGCAAGATCCTAAGAGCTCTATCAATTCGTATACTCATGTATTAAGATAGAAAAACCAAGTAGCATACTACCATGTTTAGCAAGACTGTTATATACATGTGAATATCCCAAGCTTCCATTAAGTAATATACAAACTAGTATGATACAGTAATGGCCTTCTAGGGCATAAACACTAACAATCTCCCACTTGCACTAGGGCCATGTACTGGCGTATCGTAGACCGATGATCTCGAGTAGCCACTCGAACTGAATCTGAGGTAGGGCCTTCGTGAATGGATCAGCAATATTCTCTTCAGAAGAAACTCTCCGAACCTCGATCTCCTGACGATCAATGATCTCCCTGATCAGGTGATACCGCCTTAAGATGTGTCTGGATTTCTGATGGGACCTTGGTTCCTTCGCTAAAGCTATAGCTCCGTTGTTGTCGCAATACAGAGGTATTGGATCAACTATGGTAGGAACCACCTGAAGTTCTGTTAGGAACTTCTTCATCCAGACTGCTTCTTTTGCGGCATCGCAAGCAGCTATATACTCCGCTTCCATCGTCGAGTCAGCAACGGTGTCCTGCTTAGAGCTCTTCCAGCACACCGCCCCTCCATTGAGGGTAAAGACATAACCCGACATGGACTTGGAATCGTCCTTATCACTCTGGAAGCCGGAATCAGCAAAGGCCTCCAACCTGAGGTCTTTTCCGCCGTAAACCAAGAACATCTCCTTAGTCCTTCTCAGGTACTTGAGAATGTTCTTTACTGCTATCCAGTGCTTCTCCCCTGGGTCTGACTGATACCGGCTTACCACGCTCAGTGCGTAAGCTACATCTGGTCTGGTGCACAACATCGCATACATTATAGAGCCTACCGCAGAAGCGTAGGGTATAATAGACATGCGTTCCCTTTTCAAATCAGTCTTGGGAGACATCTCTTTGGAGAGGGTGATTCCGTGACAAGCCGGTAGATTACCGCGCTTAGAATCTTCCATACTGAATCTTTTCAGTACAGTGTCGATATACCTGGACTGCGAAAGTCCCAACATTCTCTTGGATCTATCACGATAGATCCGGATCCCCAGAATGTAAGAGGCATCACCCAGGTCTTTCATGGAGAACCTGTGTGACAAGAATCCTTTGACAGATTGTAGCATAGGAATGTCATTTCCTATCAATAGAATGTCATCCACGTACAAGACGAGGAATACGACACTTCTGGCTATAACTTTACTATATATGCACGGTTCATCTGGATTTTTGATAAAGTCATATTCTTTGACTGTCTCATCAAAACAGATGTTCCAACTCCGCGATGCCTGCTTTAGTCCATAAATGGACTTAAGCAGCTTGCATACTTTCCCGCTGCTCCCACTCTGATTGAAACCCTCTGGCTGATCCATATAGACGCACTCTTCTAAATTTCCATTTAGAAAAGCCGTCTTTACGTCCATCTGCCAGATTTCATAATCATGGAAGGCAGCAATAGCAAGAAGGACCCGAATGGATTTGAGCATAGCCACTGGAGAAAAAGTTTCGTCATAGTCCAAACCAGGTCTTTGACGAAAACACTTTGCAACAAGTCTAGCCTTATAGGTTTCCACCTGTCCATCTACACCAATCTTTTTCTTGAAGATCCATTTGCATCCTATGGGTTTTACCCCATCTGGAGCAAAGTCCAAAGTCCATACTTTGTTGGTGTACATGGACTCCATTTCGGTCCGCATTGCATCTAGCCATCGTACCGAGTCGCCACTCTGGATGGCCTGCTGGAAGTCAGTAGGTTCATCATCATCTATGATGCAATCCTCTCTATCCCCATCTATGAGAAAACCGTAGTATCTCTTAGGCGGATGAGACGACCTACTACTCCTGCGGAGGGGTGCGGGAATGTCCTGTTCTTCTTGAACTACCGGTTCTACCAAACTTTCAGTAGCAGTTTGTGGTTCTGGAATTTCTTCCAGTTCTATTTCGCTCCCACTTATTTCCTTTTCTAAAAACTGATATTCTAGAAAATGGGCATTACGAGAAACAAACACCTTTTGTTCCTCTGCGTAATAGAATAGATACCCCTTGGAGTTCTTTGGATATCCCACAAACTGACACTTTACTGATCGTGCCTCGAGCTTGTCCACATGCTGCTTTTTAACAAAAGCTGGACATCCCCATATTTTCAGATATTGAAGATAGGGTTTCTTCCCACTCCACATCTGATATGGTGTGGTAGGCACAATCTTGGTAGGAACCATGTTCAAAAGATATGCCGCTGATTCTAGCGCATAACCCCAGAAAGATCGCGGTAACTCAGCATTACTCATCATGGATCGTACCATATCCAATAGGGTTCGATTCCGTCTTTCCGATACACCATTATGCTGTGGTGTGTATGGAGGAGTAAGCTGAGAGAGAATTCTTTTCTCTTTTAGGTAACCTAGGAACTCGGCACTCAAGTATTCACCATCTCGATCAGATCTTAGTGTTTTGATACTTTTGCCGGTTTGGTTTTCTACTTCATTCTTATACTCTTGGAATTTCTCAAAAGCCTCGGATTTATGTTTCATCAGATAAATGAATCCATACCTTGAGTAATCATCCGTGAAAGTAATGAAATAGGAAAAACCACCTCTTGCATGTGTAGACATTGGACCGCATACATCGCTGTGTATGAGTCCTAAGAGCTCGCTCGCTCTTACTCCATGTCCAGTAAATGGAGTCTTTGTCATCTTTCCTTTGAGACAAGATTGACAAGTGTCATAAGTTTGATATTCGAACGAGTCCAAATATCCTTCTCTATGCAACTTAGTCAACCTTCTCTCATTGATGTGACCCAATCTACAATGCCATAAAAAATCTTTATTTAAATCTGGAGACTTTCTTTTTAGTGTGTTCTGGACGTTGAAAATTTGGAGTTTGTTTAAAACATATATACCGTTATTTAGTGTACCGGACCCAATCAAACAATGATTAAGGTGGATGTTAACAACATCTCTTACAAACATGAAATCATAGGCTTTATTTGATAACAAGGAAACTGATATGATATTACACGTTAAGCTTGGTACAAAAAAACAGTTATGTAAAACCAAAATGTGTCCACTCGTCAATCCTAGGTGATAATCCCCGACGGACGCAGCTCCCACGCTAGCTCCGTTAGCAACCTTTAGGGTCATATCACCTTCCTTCAGCACTCTACGGTTTCTCAGTGCCTGCAATGAATTGCAAATATGAGATCCTGATCCGGTATCCAATACCCAGGAAGTAGAGTTGATCGACAGACAATTCTCAATTACAAACACACCTGAAGTCGAAGCCACAGCTTGCTTCGGTTCCTGGTTCTTAGCGTTCCACGCCTTGCAATCCTTCTTCCAGTGCCCTTTTCTGTGACAATGGAAGCACTCATCCTGGCCAACTATCGGTACCGCAAACTTTTTCTTTCCCTTCCCTCCCACCTTACTAACACCTCCTCTAGGTTTGGTGGCGGCCTTCTTCTTCCTTCCTTTGGCCCTAGCCTTGGACCCGGAAGTGTTGGAGATAGTGCCCTCAGAGTCAATTATTGGATCACAGGCACGTGATTGCAGTGATTGAGGGAGGACCTATCCCGGTACGACAGTCTTACTCGAGATGATAGTTTGCTATCTGGTTTACCTTTATCATCATGTACTGCTTTAGGTGACCTGACAGGTCGCTATTGCACGTTGATAGAGCCCCTAGGATTCTTGCTTGACGACCAGCAGTATGAGGGCGATCATATACGTGAGAGCTGGAGTCTACAAGCATATCCTTAAAAGGTCCCTAGTCGTGGGAGTTTCGAGACAGGGCATCGATTCTCCAGAGTAGACTAGTGTATACAGTCGAGACCCCGACGAGGGGCGGTGGCCGGTCTCACAAGCCACTGGTGTCTGTTGGTTCACCTAAGATGTATACAGGTGCTCATTGGGTTATGAGTACACCGGACAGGACTCGCCGGGAACATGCTAGTTGGTCTTATACCTGACGTCAGATAGCAGTTCCCAGGTGACATGTGTACAGGTTAGTTCATCGACCTGGGGATCATCATTTGTCTCGTGTGAGTTCCCACTGTACTTTGATTACTACCCTACCACGGCTCAAAGGAGTCGTGCAAACAGGTTTTAGTTGGGTACAGTCCCGAGCCACATGGAGGCAGTGAGCGGATCTTCGGGGGTTTCGTCTCTCCCGGTATTGGGGGTGAGGTCGCGCTGTGTCTAGGAGAGCCATTACACGAAGACCTTGGCCAAGGCAGGAGATTTACTGGTAGGTATTCCAGTAGTATCTCAGGGTGTTCTGGGCTACACTCCGACACGACTTGTACAGCTTTTGGGGGTCTGACTTTTACCAACCCCCTAGGCCCGACATGCGATGCTCATAGACGAACGGACCGGACTGTACGGATATTGTCACTGACAGGCTCAGTAGGGTGTCAGGATGAGTTCGCTCATCGACGTCCCTTTTAGTCAATAGCTGGTGGCCCGTTACGTATTGGCTTATATCTCTGACGTGCTAGTGGTTAAATCCACAGCCATAGTATTGACGAGTCTTTAGAGTCCACCACACTTCCAGTTACTCAAGCTTTCGGGCGAAACGCTGTAGAGGCCGTATGGAGATATGGCAGGGTCCGATCAGATACGTGCGGTATTGCACGGATCAGGATCGGATGGTTTTGTACTAGTGGCCGTATAGTTATATGGCAGCGTTTGATCAGATACGTGCGGTATTGCACGGATCAGGATCGGACGGATATTACTGGCCGGCTTTGGTTTAAGCCGGTCCTAGTTTAGTACAGTGTAGATTTTGTCTCTTTGCATTTGTATCCGGACGGAATACAGATGCGGGTGCGTATGCACAGTATCGGGGTTTTCCTGTAATTTATTACGGGACCAGTTTTCTGGAGTTGCCAGTTTGCATTCCGTTCCGGCCGGTTTTCCTTTGTTCTTTCCCGGCCGGACTTTTCCGATGGAGGGTGTTATTTGCAAGTTTGCAAATAACACATTGTGGAGGGTTTTATTTGCATAAGGTGTGATATGATAAGCATCTTTGCTTTTCATGCTTTATTGTGATAAGAAAGGATTAGGATTGATGTGTAGTTTTGTGATGATTATGTTTTTGGTTAAGGTCACCACTTGCTTTATCCTACACTCACTCTCCTTCTTGGTTTTGATCATGGTTGATTCATATTATTCTTCCACCATATTTTTCTAAGGATGATAGTTTTCATTTTAGAAAAGAGAGAAGAAAAAGAGAGAAGAAGTAGAGAGCTTCATCTTGATCTTTGAGAGAGTAGCATTCTTGATCTCTTTTCATGCTTAGAAAAATGCAAGCACCATTTTTCTTACCTTGATTCCTCCATCTTCAAAAGGCAACCAACCCCAAAGTGAGACATGATTCTATACTACACTTCCTACAGCATATCTTGAGCATGTCGAGTTGCCGGCTTCATGCCCGAGTTGCCTCGGTATTGAGGTGGGAGCCCGTAAAAGTACCCGGCTTCGTGGTGCCCTTTTCGACGAGGAGGAGACGGACGGAGATCCCGCGAGGAGATCGGAGTGGAGATGAAGACCGGAGGACTCGGATCAGTCGGTACATCTCTTCCCTTTCTTGTTAGTAGCTTAGACTTGTTAATGGTTACGATCCGGAGTTTAGTGCGCGGTGGTGCCGGTTTGCAAAGTCCGCAAAATTAAAGTTTATCACCGCTTCCGCATTCCGGCGTCGGATTGACGGCCGGGGCGCCGCCGTGCACTTACAGTGGTATCAGAGCCTCGCCATTAACATAGTCTAGCTTGGTGTAATGTGTTTTTCTGTTTCGATCGATCGAATATTCCAAAACTGCATTTTAGTTCGCATCAGTTTCTGTTGAAAATTTTTGAAGTCTAAAAATTTTTCAGGTTGTAAAATATTGATGTACTGGAAAATCTAAGAGCTCTGTAAAAATTCGACGAAGTAACTCCACAGTGGGAGCGCGGAACCGCCGCGAAAACCCCCTTCCCGCCGCCCTTCCGCCGCACACTGTGGAGATCACTTCACCAATTTTTTACAGAGGCCTTCTGGGCTTAAAATATGGGTTTTGGAATATTAAAATTGGGCCCAGGATTTCTGTGAGTGCTACAGTTTTGATTGAGGGCCCACTTGTTAATTTTTGATCGATCGGATATTTTAAACACATTTTTCACAGTATTTACATTATATCTGCGACCGTGAATGTCACTCGATCGGTAAATCCGATCTAACTGCTATAGCCCGGTTAGACGGATTTGCGAACGTGACTTTCACGTTGATGTTCTGTTTTTGCTGTGATGTTGCGGATCGGTCGTGGGGGATAGCCTGGTTGCAATGCTAGTACAGTTGTGGTTGTATTATGTACATTTGATATTGCGGGGCGAGCGTCCGACATGTGGACTGCCGTCACTGCCTGTTTGTATTATTCTTTTGGGGCACGACCTGGTTGCGGTCGATGTGCCCGGTGTATGTATATTTTACTTTCTGTACTAGGTTTACCCCGCGGAAGAGTGCACGGATAGCCGGGTTCTAGAGGGCAACAAGCCCGCATCTCATGGCATTGGGACAGAAGGGGCTTCACTCCAGGATTGGCTGGCTATTCGCCGCACTCGTAGGGGGTACAGGTTGACCCAGGAGGGGTGCCCAAGTTACCGAATTCCGTGGAGTGCTGGGTGGTCCATTCACGGAGCTGAAGGGGGCTGCCTCGCTTCAGGTTTTGGCGGGTAACTTACCGCGCCCGTAGGGGTCTAGGATTTCATTGCACAGGCTATCCACACGACCAGGGGAACGTCGGGTTTCAGTAGTGGCTCTGTGAAACCCGGGGATCCCAGATATCTGTATTGTTCTGTGATGCTGTACATTTCTGTGATGTTGCATTTTATTCATGCCTTGAGCGAAATACTATATATTGGTATATATATTAGTAGATGTTGTATATGTTTTTCATCCGCGCTAGTCCAGTCCCCGCTCTGCCGTTAGTTAGCTAACCTAACGGGTGATGACGGGACCCAGTGGCGAATGCGGATGGCATATACGTACGTCAGTATATTTTCGTTCTTTGTGGTGTGATTAATTGATGGGACTGCATTGATTCGGATCAATGCAAGTTTAACAAACCTATTCTGATGTTGTTGGAACACTTTTCAAAAAGCTGTTATTGCAAGGACGTTCATTTCTGTTTTGCATCGTGGTATTCATTTGGAATATCCTGCTCCTCAGTCGACGAGGCAAGGGCCGAGATCCCTTCACCGGGAGTGACCCCTTGGACAGAAGTTTGCGTCAGGGCATTAACTTCACTATAGCCGATTACTTTTGCTTTGCACAGTGATATTCGGTCATGAATATCCAGCACCCCATTCTACGGGGAAAGAGCCGAGATCCCTTCACCGGGAGTGACCTCTTTAGTAAAGGTTTTCGTCACTATATTTTCTAAAAAGCTATCCGTTCCTTCAACGATATCAAGTTCATTACGTTAAAGGTTTTCGCCAGAAACCATTCGTAGCCCTCCGTCGTTCATATGGGTAGTCAATAGTATTCAAGCTGTGTATGTTGGCCAAAGTCAAGGCACAGTGATTGGTAGCTATTGGGTGTTCATATGCAGCATAGATAGATGCGTTGGTTTGGGACAGTCGTACTGCCATTTTGGCCAAAGTCAAGGGTATGTACGGGTGGATTCAAATTAACCTGGAGAATGACGGGTTGAACTTGACATGTGACTTATGATATGTTGGCCAAAGTCAAGGTCATAAGAGCATGGGGTAAAAATCACATCGGGAGTTTCAAAAGAACTGAAACTTGCTTGATATGCGCATACCTTCTGGAGTGTTATACCGTGAGCGGATTCCGTCACGTTATCATGCGATGATAGTTGGATCCCGATTCCCACTGATGAGTTGGTTTACTCCTCGGGTGACCCCGACTAATTCTTCTTTCAGGTTTGGAGGAGAATTTGAGGTACAGTGGGAGGTTTCCTGATTAGAAAAAGTGATAACCATTCTGATCTAGGTTAGAGTGCACGCTGAGTGTTTCTTTTCTCTCTCTCTTTGGTAGCGACCATTGACCCGACCCTAGACTATGACTCAGTGACCAAGTTGACCGAACTTTCTTAACACTGGCTTTTGGATTGTCAGAGTCGCATACCTCATTGCCACTCCTACTTTTACCCTTTTCTCCAGGACACCCCGTATTACTACGAACGTCCACTTCCATTGGACAAAACCATCGTATGGTTAGATACGAACTCGAAGGAATTATTCGAGGATGGTTTCTGGTTCTGGAGAAAACGAATAGGACTATTCAGTTGTCTTTTCCTTTTACCTTCTCTCACATTGCGAGTACTCCTTGGTTTAGGAGATAGTACACCTATTACGCAAATTGGATAGTCTTCTTCCAAACCTTAGGCTGGTGCCGAACAGTAGGGAATGAAGAAAACTAATTGGCCTAACGATGGTGTACAGAAGGTATTAAGTTCAGACAAAGCAAGGGATTAGTAAGAGGGCAAAGTAAAATGCGACTACTATTCACAACCAAACCAAGTATTTCTTCGCCAATCCTAAATCACCTTTGTATTTCTCCAGGACACTCCGTATCACTACGAAGATCCACAGTTTATTGGATACTCCATCGTATGGTTATATACGAACTCGAAAGGAACTTGTTCCAGTTCGGGGATGGATTCTGGTCCAGGAGGAATAGGAATAAGGTTTATTCGGTTGTCTTTTATCTTCACCTTCTCTCGCATTGCGAGTGCTCCTAGGATTAGGACAGTACACCCATTATGCTTATTGGATAGTCTTCTTCCAAACCATAGGCTGGTGCCGAACGGTAGGGAAGGAAGAAAACCAATTGGCCTAAGGGGTGTGCAGAAGGTAATGACTAAAGACATATAAAGGGATTTGGAGAGGTGACAAAGAGATATACGGTTACAGTTGTGAATCTGGATAATGGTAGAGGCATTACTAGAAATACCAGGATACCCCATCGAAACATTTCAATGTTTCAGTTCACTGTGTACTGTTAAAAGAAAACTGATTTCCCGATTAGATAATTACTCCAGGGTATGTATTTACCAGGTATGATTCTCACATCTGTATGGTTTTACAGATGATGAGTGGGAGTAAGTTATTGGGAATTGGGTGATCATCCTCATTATATCGGGATTCGTTGTAATCGGTGATATTTGAGGAGATCACCTGGGCTGTTTGCCGGTCGGCAAATGTTTGGTTTTGAATATCCGCTGTTGTGCACCAATTTCAAATTGATATATCTGTACGTCTATTTTCATAGAGTGAGATATACCTTTTGATATTATGTCGATGACATTTACCTATATCAGTGGATGGTTAGGTAAGGAGCATTAAACAGCGGTGTAATTCTTCTTAACCATAAGTATAGTTTTCAACCTACGACATACAGTGAAAGAGTTGTTAGACTCAGCGGACTTATACAGAGTGTTGTATGTTGTCCAGTGTCCATTAGGACAGAGGGGTTGGTCCTCATACTATATTCTGTTTACTTTTAACTTCTCTAGTTCTTAGACATGTGTTTCGTAGAAACACTGGGTCTAAGTTTTGAGGAGTTATAGGTATTTGAATAGAGTAGAGAACCAGGTGTAGCAAGTATCGGGATTCTTTAAAGTGATCGAAGATGTAGATACTTGTGTATGGTATTAAGTTGATAGTAATGATAAAGAGAAATTGCTTCTCTTTCAGGCTACTCATAATTGGAAGCATTCCTAAGTTGAATAACACTGATCGGCCTCTCTCCATTTAGTTGACATGCACTGGAGACAGTTGCATGATTTGAATCTGGTTCAATTAAATCAGTGCCTCTGGTTCTATATTGGATATAGTACAGTTCATATCTTAACATTGTTAAGGTACGGGGAGTTGTCCGGCTTATGATTAAAACCAGACTCTGGATAACTCAAGGCACGTTTCTGTAATGGCTGTTTGTGGGTTGACCCAGGCTATGATAAGGGTTGACTTTCTACCATAAGAAAGATCAATAGTGATATTGTTCTTGACTTGCCACAGTTTTAATAAAAATGGATTTTTTCAAAAAAAACAGTAGTGGGAGTATGGTAGAACTGGAAGTGATTCCAGAACCGCAAACGATTACTGAAGATTTGATAAGGAACCTAAAGATTCAATCTGATTTGACATTCCATTAGCCACTCCGCAGATAAGATGGGTAACTTCAAGCACCCGAGAGGTACTCCGGTAGCCTCAAGGACGGTGACAGGGAAGTTCTTGTTTACCCACACTTGCCATTGCTGTTGTTCCAGGCTGCGAGACCCGGTGGGAGGATGAGTATAGCGTCGTTCTAAACTAGCTTTAGAAGTGCACATCTATATGACTCTGCCAGAGGGTTGTCGTAGTCAGTGGGAGCAGCGGAAGCATTGGTGGACATCAGGCTTATGTCTATTTATAGACTAAAGCAGATATAGCAGAGATAGATCATCTGTTTCTGATGTGACAGTCATAGGTTTGACGTCATCAGAATAGGGGATGGATCTGTTGAGAAGGTAGTAGGAAGTGATATTCCTATACTACGATCGGTTATACTTTGGTCGTCACACAGTGGTTTCTCCACATGGGACTTGGACATTATATCAGACATACTGGTTACTAGATCTATGGTTTTAGATCTAGATTTGGGTGGTTTCCCAATCAGGGTACTTTGACAGCATTCTAGGAGTATTTAGAATGGACGACTCCTGGCACGGTGGTGTACCTGCAGGTGATGGAGTCACTCTCTCTAAAGGTGTCTTATAGACTAAAGTAGAGAGGGATGTGTATGATTGGCAGATCACTTGCTTAGGCAATTAAGTCAATCATGTGATGTCAAGTACCACACCAGATGTTGTTCTTACACGAGATGCAATAAGTTGACATTGATCCAATCCTGGAGAAGCAGTCGGAAGCAGTTTTAGAACATATGTGGATGTTCTAGGGATATGATAATGACAGCCTCATTTGGGAGACAGTTATCATTCCAGGCTTCCAAGGTGACATAGACGACAAGGAGGTTGTCAGAGCTATAGTTTTCCTTCTGATGAAGGGCAGTGTTTTGGACAGGTGGTCCAAGGCAATACTGAGGGTGGCATGGCGCAGGATACTGATTAATTTCAGTTGACGATACAGTCTAAGAAGTTTGGATTTGGAGTTCATTTTTGAGCTCGGTCCCATCAGATATCCAGACACTCCGAGACAGGTATTGCTCATTTCGGGAGATGGCTTTCTCCGCGAACTTGAGATATAGAGAGACATAGAAAGAAACTTCAGAGCGGATCCACTCACTGAGGCTATTCCTCGAACGCAATAGTCTCGCAAACGAGCTTTGTGAGACTGACTAGTAGAGGAGTTGGGTGTTCGGTATCACACGATTATTGGATCACAGGCACGTGATTGCAGTGATTGAGGGAGGACCTATCCCGGTACGACAGTCTTACTCGAGATGATAGTTTGCTATCTGGTTTACCTTTATCATCGTGTACTGCTTTAGGTGACCTGACAGGTCGCTATTGCACGTTGATAGAGCCCCTAGGATTCTTGCTTGACGACCAGCAGTATGAGGGCGATCATATACGTGAGAGCTGGGGTCTACAAGCATATCCTTAAAAGGTCCCTAGTCGTGGGAGTTTCGAGACAGGGCATCGATTCTCCAGAGTAGACTAGTGTATACAGTCGAGACCCCGACGAGGGGCGGTGGCCGGTCTCACAAGCCACTGGTGTCTGTTGGTTCACCTAAGATGTATACAGGTGCTCATTGGGTTATGAGTACACCGGACAGGACTCGCCGGGAACATGCTAGTTGGTCTTATACCTGACGTCAGATAGCAGTTCCCAGGTGACATGTGTACAGGTTAGTTCATCGACCTGGGGATCATCATTTGTCTCGTGTGAGTTCCCACTGTACTTTGATTACTACCCTACCACGGCTCAAAGGAGTCGTGTAAACAGGTTTTAGTTGGGTACAGTCCCGAGCCACATGGAGGCAGTGAGCGGATCTTCGGGGGTTTCGTCTCTCCCGGTATTGGGGGTGAGGTCGCGCTGTGTCTAGGAGAGCCATTACACGAAGACCTTGGCCAAGGCAGGAGATTTACTGGTAGGTATTCCAGTAGTATCTCAGGGTGTTCTGGGCTACACTCCGACACGACTTGTACCGCTTTTGGGGGTCTGACTTTTACCAACCCCCTAGGCCCGACATGCGATGCTCATAGACGAACGGACCGAACTGTACGGATATTGTCACTGACAGGCTCAGTAGGGTGTCAGGATGAGTTCGCTCATCGACGTCCCTTTTAGTCAATAGCTGGTGGCCCGTTACGTATTGGCTTATATCTCTGACGTGCTAGTGGTTAAATCCACAGCCATAGTATTGACGAGTCTTTAGAGTCCACCACACTTCCAGTTACTCAAGCTTTCGGGCGAAACGCTGTAGAGGCCGTATGGAGATATGGCAGGGTCCGATCAGATACGTGCGGTATTGCACGGATCAGGATCGGACGGTTTTGTACTAGTGGCCGTATAGTTATATGGCAGCGTTTGATCAGATACGTGCGGTATTGCACGGATCAGGATCGGACGGATATTACTGGCCGGCTTTGGTTTAAGCCGGTCCTAGTTTAGTACAGTGTAGATTTTGTCTCTTTGCATTTGTATCCGGACGGAATACAGATGCGGGTGCGTATGCACAGTATCGGGGTTTTCCTGTAATTTATTACGGGACCAGTTTTCTGGAGTTGCCAGTTTGCATTCCGTTCCGGCCGGTTTTCCTTTGTTCTTTCCCGGCCGGACTTTTCCGATGGAGGGTGTTATTTGCAAGTTTGCAAATAACACATTGTGGAGGGTTTTATTTGCATAAGGTGTGATATGATAAGCATCTTTGCTTTTCATGCTTTATTGTGATAAGAAAGGATTAGGATTGATGTGTAGTTTTGTGATGATTATGTTTTTGGTTAAGGTCACCACTTGCTTTATCCTACACTCACTCTCCTTCTTGGTTTTGATCATGGTTGATTCATATTATTCTTCCACCATATTTTTCTAAGGATGATAGTTTTCATTTTAGAAAAGAGAGAAGAAAAAGAGAGAAGAAGTAGAGAGCTTCATCTTGATCTTTGAGAGAGTAGCATTCTTGATCTCTTTTCATGCTTAGAAAAATGCAAGCACCATTTTTCTTACCTTGATTCCTCCATCTTCAAAAGGCAACCAACCCCAAAGTGAGACATGATTCTACACTACACTTCCTACAGCATATCTTGAGCATGTCGAGTTGCCGGCTTCATGCCCGAGTTGCCTCGGTATTGAGGTGGGAGCCCGTAAAAGTACCCGGCTTCGTGGTGCCCTTTCCGACGAGGAGGAGACGGACGGAGATCCCGCGAGGAGATCGGAGTGGAGATGAAGACCGGAGGACTCGGATCAGTCGGTACATCTCTTCCCTTTCTTGTTAGTAGCTTAGACTTGTTAATGGTTACGATCCGAAGTTTAGTGCGCGGTGGTGCCGGTTTGCAAAGTCCGCAAAATTAAAGTTTATCACCGCTTCCGCATTCCGGCGTCGGATTGACGGCCGGGGCGCCGCCGTGCACTTACAGGAAGAAGATGCACCGCTAACAAACATAGCGGGTGTTTCCCTTGCTTTCTGCAAGGTGCCCTCTACACTCCTTAACATGTTCAGGAGTTCCAGAAGTTCAACTTCTTTTCTTTGAAGGTTGAAGTTCAGGATAAACTGGGCGTAGGTGTGAGGAAGGGACTGGAGAATAAGGTCTGTATAGAGCTCATTATCCAAAGTCGTCCCAAGGTCTGCGAGCTCTTCAATATAGCCGATCATCTTTAGGACATGTTCTCCTACCGATGACCAGACAGCCAACCTCGCTCGAAACAAGTTCTTAGAGGTCTCGTATCTTGCTATACGAGATTGCTCTCCATAAAGTTCCTTTGTATGGAGAAATATGCCATCTAGGTTCATATCCTCGTGCCTCCTCTAATGTTCATTGTTCATTGAGGCAAGCACGATGCACTTGGCTTTCGCGCAATCTAAATCCCAGGTTTTGCGGATTTCCTTATCCGCATTGCTGGATTTGGGACCAGGGACAGCAGGTGCCGTAGCGGTGAGGACGTACCCCAATTTGTCATAGGTCAAAGCCATTTTGACATTCCGCAGCCAATCTTTATAGTTTGGCCCTGTCAGTATATTTTTCTCTAAAAGTAACTTAAGTCCAGTCATTTTCAGGGTCGCTGCAATTAGGAGAGAGAGAAGAAAACTCTTTAGCATGATGCTCTTGCACGTTTAGAGTGGTTTTTAGTTTATCTAAACTGGATGGCTCCCACTGTTTCTCGAATCCTTCCTCAAACCATAAAAGAAGAATTAGCCAGGACTATTCTCACCGTACAATACTTGCTTAACCGTTCAGCCAGGCTAGTGTCGATACTTCGAGGGAGGTTTTCCAACGCTTTCGCGAAGTTCCTTAATTAAATAACCTCTTTTCTCTGGGGGCGTAACCCCGCTGACACCTTTCTTGACACCTACTTGGTTTATAGCATTGATCGTTAAGTGACGAATCTCCTGATAAGTAGCATATACTCACAGTAGGATCGGGATCCAAATATCATCGTATGATAATGTTGAAGGAATCCAACCAACATTCATCAAACTCCAAATGGTATGCATCTCTTTGCAAACTTCAGTTTCTTTAGAAATTCCCGATATATATTTTTTCCCCATGCTCTTATGACCTTGGCGTTGGTCAAAATATCATAAGTCACATGTCAAGTTCTACCCATCATTATCTTGTTAATTTAAACCCATCCGTACATATCCTTGACGTTGGCCAAAATGATCATACGACTGTCCCAAACTAACTCATCTATCTATGCAACAAATGAATACCCAGCAGCTACCAAACACTATGCCTTGGCGTTGGTCAAAATACATAGCTTGAATACTACTGAATACCCAGATGAAATGACGGAGGGCTACGAATGGTTTTGGCGAAACCGTGAACGTAGTGAACTTGATATAACCGAAGGAACCTGATAGCTTTTAAAAGGAGTGGTTAAAGCTCCGCATTTAAAAATATCTGTTTTTAAAATTAACCGAGTGGTTTCTTTTAAATTGTTCCAACGATTAAAATTTTGGTTTATTTTCTTTGCATTATAAATAATGCGTCCCATCATTAACCTATCATTGCAGAAAACAACGAAAATACAACGTCCTCTTATGCCATCCGCATTTGCCACGGGGTCCAGTCATCACCCGTTAGGTTACTTAACTAACGACAGAGCGGGGGCTGGGCTAGCGCGGGTGTAAAACATAAGTGACGTCTAAATAGCTATCATATATAGATATTGTACATTTGTCAGACGCAATAATAGGCATTCCAGATCACAGATGAACTTTATTGGATTTGCAAGTAATCCGTGTTTGTTTTGAGCCTGCAACAAAAGACGGATTACACAGTTGTGATGAATAGCCATTACCCCACCCAAGACCCCAATGGGTACGGCAAACTACCCGCCCAGCAGTTTGTGCACCCCACCTTGGGTCTGTCCTAGGAGCAAAAACAGTAAAATGAAATAATACAACGGTGGCTACAACCGCAACCTGGATGTGCCCCGCAAAATAATATTACAACAAATTACATTTACATCAAATGAATTAAATAATAGCCCATCACATAACCCCGGCTATACATCACAACAGTCCAACACAGTTCATATACACAAACAGATAAAATCTATTACAGAAATGTGCAACCCCCTGCCAACCGACATACTATCAGTTAGGGGAGGTTTACGAACACATTATTCAAACACAGATATAATCCAACAAGCAAATACTGTATAATTTCGATCGATTAAACACTTTTAATTTTGCTCCAATACTTCTCTGTAAATCTGAAACCTGAGCAAAAATAAAAACTTCCAGAAAATACCAAATATCACAAAGAAGCAACACAGGAAAATTGGGTTCCTGAATCGCCAACTCGGCGGCGGAATCGCGGCGGATCGGTGGTATCCGCCGTGGTTCCGCGGCGCTTTAGGCGATTCAGGGGCCCAATTTTCTTGGGTGCTCTTCTACTGTCTTTTCAAGCTTTCTGAACATCCCTGAAAAATTTTTGGACTTCATTTAAAAATCGACAGAAACACATGATTTCGGGCTTTTCCGGTTTCGTTTTTTCCGTTCGAAATTCATACAAATTTGCAAGTAAGTTATTTATTGTTTAGCGTGTCTCTGATACCACTGTAAGTCGATGTGCAACACCCCACGACTTGCGGGGAGGCGGAAATATGAAAAACGATCTTGTTCTATGCTTAAACATCGATTAACCGCAAGAATCGAAGCTAAACGATAACTAACATCAAACATAGAAGTTAACAACTACTATGTAAAGGGATTATACCTAAAGAACCGTGTCCTTCATCTTTACGAACTCCACCTCCTCCTCGGCCTTCTCGAAGTAGTAGACGATCCACCCGAGAGCTTTACTCCAAGCTTAGCCTCTAAACTTGAGGCAACTAACTTTCTTTAAGTGCTAATCAAAGAAGCTAGGTGATATAGAGTGAGGGTTATGGTTTAATTAGTCTAACTAATCCTTATACTCAACACATGAGAGGGGAGGATTAGGGTTTGAAGAGGGAGAGCTTGAGGAGAGAGAAGGTGAAGATAATAAAAAATAAGAAGAGAAAAATGAGTTATCATAATATATATCAAGCATTTTGTAATATCAAGAAAAGAAAAGAAAATGATTTACAACCATGCTTGATAAATATCTTGTGGTGATTCATCTCCATGAGTCATTAAGCAATTATGAAGCATTAATGACATGGATGAATCATCCATATGACTCACTAATCTCATTCAATGTATATGCCACCTAAACCTCCTTAGTCACCATCTTCTAGAAGCTTCTCGCGCAATTACGAGAACGCCCCTCCTTTCCACAAAAATACGGAAAAACTTTAGACTGTATAAATCCAATAACCGGATACCAGTAACTGGCTTAAACCAAAGCCGACTGGTAAAAACTGTCCGAAAGTCGTACGTGCGTAAACACACGTATGCGTCCGAACCCTTGTCGTAAAACCATACGACCTCTATATCGTTTCGCCTGGAGTAGGGAAACTCTCTGTGTGGGACTCTAGAGACTCGACTACTACGCTGGCAGTGGGTTTAACCACAGACCGCAAGCGGCACTAGCTGTACGTAACGGTCCCCAGGTAGATGTCGATAAGAAGGCCGATGAGGAAACCCATCCGTACTCCTACTGAGTCTGATGTGACAATCTCCGTACAGTCCGGTCCGTTCGTCTAAGACTATCGCATATCAGGCCTAGGGGGCGGCAAGCGTCAGTCCCCTAATAGCGGTATAAGTCGTGTCGGAGCGAAGCCCATTACACCCTGAGAAACTACTGGAACCTACCAGCAAATCTCGCTTGCCCTGGCCAGGGACTCTGCGTAATGTCTCTCTGACACAGCGCGATATCAACCCCCAATACCGGGAGAGAAGAATCCTGTCTAACCGCCACTGCCTCCAAGTGCTCGGGACTGCACCCAACTGCTACCTGTTTGCACGACTCCTTTGAGCCGTGGTAGGATAGCAATCTAAGAACAGTGGGACACACTCGAGGCGAAGTAGCAGTGTCAAGTCTACGGACTATGCTGTACTCATGTCACCTGGGAACTGTTCACTGACGACTGGTATAAAACCAACCAACAGTTCCCTGTGAGTCCTGTCCGGTGTACCCGTAACCCAACGAGCACCTGCATACTATCTCCAGTACAACGTACTGATGGCTGTAGGACAGACCATCTCCCCAACTGGGATGAGAAGCGCACACACTAGTCTACTCCGGAGTATCGATGCTCTGTCTCGATAATCCAACGACTAGGGACCTGAATAAGGATGTGCTTGTAGACTACCCAGCCCCCACTAGTGTGACTGCCATCACAACGCTGGTAGTCAAGCAAGATCCTAAGAGCTCTATCAATACGTATACTCATGTATTAAGATAGAAAAACAAGTAGCATACTACCATGTTTAGCAAGACTGTTATATACATATGAATATCCCAAGCTTCCATTAAGTAATATAGAAACTAGTATGATACAGTAATGGCCTTCTAGGGCATAAACACTAACAAATGGGACTTCATTAATGAGATTAATGAATTAAAAGAAAGCTAAAGATGTTGTAGAAACTTGTTTAAAAAATGGTAGCTCTAGTTCTTGCTTTGCATAGCGGTGTTCCTTGTAGAACATCCAGCACCTTATTCGATAAGGAAAGAGCCGAGATCCCTTCACCGGGAATGACCTCTTTAGCGAAACTAGAAGATGCTACAAACTCGTTTTGTCTTTTGATTGTTTCTATAGTTTTTGCTTTGCATAGTGCTATTTGTAAAATATCCTGCACCTTATTCGATAAGAAAAGAGCCGACGATCCCTTTCCCGGGAGTGACCTCTTTAGCAAAACTAGAAAAGGCCTCAAAAACATTCCTTTTAAAAATCACTCGATTCTACAACGATATCAAGTTCATTACGCAGAGGGTTTTCTTAAAAACCTGTCGTAGCCCTCCGTTATTTCAGATAAGTACTACTTAGTATTCGTGCTGCGGTAGTTTGGCATGCGTCAAGGCGTAGTGTACGGTAGCTAAATAGTGCTTATCTGCTAGCATACGATGCGATTGGATTAGGGTATTCGTACGGCGTTGTTTGGCATGCGTCAAGGGTCGTGCGGGTGGGTTTACTTCAATCAAGAAATGTACGGGTTGAACTTGACTAGCGGGCTATGGGTTGTTTGGCATGCGTCAAGGTCATAGCACGCTAGGGATAAAACATTATTGGGAATTTCAAGTGTTGAAATTTGTAATGAGATTGCATACCTTCTATGAGATAGTTGGATCCCGATACCCACTGCGAGTAAGTGTTACTCTTGGAAGAGTTTTACACATTACAATTAGCCGATCAAGTAGGTGTCTAGAAAGGTGTCAACGGGGTTACGCCCCTGGGAAAACGAGGTTTACTTTAATTAGGTCCGTGCGAAAGCACGGAGAACCTCTCTCAAAGTACTGGCATTGGCCTTGTAGGGTGTAATTAATCTCGGCTAGTCTTTCTTTTTAGGGTTTGAAGGAAGATTTGACTAAAACAGTGGGAGACATCATGATTAGATAAATTGATAACCAATCTAATCTTGTAAAAGCGCACGTTGAGTGTTTTCTTCTCTCTCTCTCCTGGTTACGACTATGTCACGCCTTAATCAAGATAATAATACAGATGTATTGACCGAACCCGCTTGTTATACTGCGCTAAGGAACGTTGTTCCCGCTCCAACTTATAATTGTCACACGACAGAGAAGGAAATAGGGGATTACCAGAATTCCCGTGCCGCCCAAACGAAGAAAGTGCATGTTGATGCATCTTCTTCGGGTGTGTTCATTACCGAGAACCGTTTCTCAGTATCTTTTACGTCCTGGGTATGAGATACCGGATCAGGATCCCGCAAATGTATTTTGTTGCATGGGCTACAGATAGGTAGAGAACTGAGAACGGGTGATAAATTTCATGAGATAGAAACGGTGCAAGTGTTGCAGCCAAGTCTGTTGGTAGTTATCACCCTGTATTACCAGAATACATTGATTCTGAACGAATGTTATTAGATACCGAACCTGATATACAACATCATATCATTTTCTTTATTAGTAAAGAAGGATATAATTTTGTATTGTTGGATAATGTTTTGAACATTTCCTATATCAAGAGTTGATCGGTTCAGGCACGTTATCTAAAAGTATAGACGTTCTAAATCAAACTACAGTTCTTAACGTACAGAACACACACAAGAGGAAGAGTTCAGAAATGAACGAATCCTTCTTAAGACATTGTAGACTAGGTCATATCAATGTGACCCGACTAGCTGAAGTTATATCTAGATGCATATTTAAATTAGTTTGAATTTACATCTTGTGAAACTTGCCGGTCATGTCACAGAGATAAGATGACCACAGCTCCGTTTATTGGAAACAGAGAAAGAGTTAGTGAACTCTTGGGATTGATACAAGCTGATGTATGAAGGTCCTCTGTCTACACATGCCAGGACGGGTTCTTTGTACTTCATTACATTCACTGATGATCTCTTAAGATTCAGACATATGTTCCTGTTGAAACAAAAGTCCAAAACTTTTGAGATAATCACAGAATATAAGTTAGAAGTAGAGAACCAAAAACGGGTATAAGTATTATGTCCTTTGATGAGATCAAGGAGGAGAATACTTGAGCACAGAATTCCTGGACTATTCTAAAGGAGAACGAGATTCTCTCTCAGCATTACTCCTCCGTATACACCACAACACGTCGGTGTATCGGGGCGGAGCAATTACACCCTATGTGATATGGTGTGCTCTATGATGAGTACTACTGAGTTACTATTTCCTTTTGGGAGTTATGCACTTGAGAAGCTGCATACCTATTGAATAGGGTTCAAATCAAATCAGTTGCCTACCACTTCATATGTGATATGGAAAGGAAAGAGCCCATATCTTAAGTTTGTTAAGATTTGGGGTTGTCCGGCCTATGTCTGAAAAGCAAAATCCGGACAAACTCGAGGCAAAGTCAGTTCTGTGGAAGTTTGTTGGATATCCCAAGCATTAGCAAGGGAATATCTTCTACCCAACCGAGAAACAAAAGATATTTTGTTTCTCAGCATGCCACCTTTGTGAAAGGGAATTTCTTATGAAGAAATTATTGGTCATGAGGTAGAACTGGAAAGAGTTCCAGCTATACAAGCTGCAGCTGATGATTTGGTAGAACCAAAGGATTCAATAGTTTCCAACGAACCTCAGCCTCTCCGCCGATCTAGTAGGGTTCCTCACCCACCTGAGAGATACTTCAGTTTTCTCTATGACAGTGCGAGCGAGGATTGCATCATGAGATAGTGACCCAACTAGTTTCGAGCTGGCCATCAGGAGTGGGACTCTATAAGAATGGCTGGATGTTTAGCGATCTGAGATGGAATCCTTATACACCAACAAAGTATGGACTTTGGTTGCTTTATCTGAAGGGTTAAATCCCCATCAGGAGTAAGTATATCTTGAGAAGATTTGTCACGCCCCGCTTCCCAAAATACGGAAACCGAGGGATGACTAGGCTAGCCATGCTCCTACGATCAAGGAATCATCCCGCCGTAGTCACACTTCGGCTTCTAGCACTACATGGTAATCAGTAAATAAAGCACAGTATTAAAGGAATCACATCACTAATTTATTACATTAAATTCCATTGTTCACAAATTGCAGATAATAAGAACAATAACTAACCAAGTTCAATCTCACGATCACCCTAAGAAAAGCAATAAAGATAGGGAGTACACCAGACTATATCTCTGTGAACTCGAAGGGTAGATCCGTCTCCTGTGCTGGTCCTCCCGCGGAATCTGAGCATGCATACTCAGGTCGTCAGAGCGACACAATAATAATATTATTATAATCAGATGAAACAGATAAATGAGGTAATACTGGTATGAGAATAATGCAAGTAATCACTATGTCACAATATGATGCAGAATATGTTATGTGTCCCTATCGGTCTCTAGGTCATGTTTGAAATCACATAGTGGAAGGAGGATCATGTTTAACAGGAGTCTCGTACATACCCGAGACAACGGCCCACATGCCCGGGGCATAACCCTGTCAGCCGGATCGCTAGATCCTGTCCTACACGAATAAGTATCACGGTTCGAATGATCATCCTCTAAACACGGTCCCGCTAAATACGATACTCTTTCCACTTTGATCTCCCCTTTTTCCCCAGGTTTATACTATTTATGATATTGATCTAGTTGTGTACAAGTATACCAATGGCACGGTTTCATCACTGTCCACTGTATCAATCACTGTCACGAATATTCACTTTCCATTGGTGTACTCGTCATTCCTAAACCAATATCTATCACGCACGATAATGCAATGTCTACACGCACTAACACTGAGTATATGGCAAAGGGTATGATATATGTATTGTATGCTACCAATAAGCTCTGTATGTTATGAATTAACATGCATGTCATGAACTAAAATAAATTGCATAAATTAATATGTTAAGAATTCAGCAACAATGATGTAAGTAAGATATATAGAACACTCAGTCAGTAATTCATCAAAATTTATTTCAGTTCAATCGGAATTCCGATTTTCAAGATATAGCTATTTCATTTTAAGTGCTCGCGGCTGGAAATTCAGTTTCAGAACTGAACGTCCGTTTCGCGCCACGAATTTCACCCAGTTAGGCTCAGAATTCTGCGATGTTACAGTTGAATGAAATCTAGGGTTTTCAATAAAGTATTCAACGCAATAGACGGATCCTCAATCTCATCTGTACGTTGAAATTTATACACAGTTTAACCTCAATATGTCATTTCAGAATCTGTTCTGAACAGTTATACGTTCTGCCCTTTTAAATATAGTTTAAAATAGCAAACGGCGATGAATCGGAATGAAACCACTTGTTTTGTTTAGATAACAGAATTATCTCTAATCTACTGTAAAGTTCCGTAACGTACGATTTCAGGAAACACAGTGACGCAGGTCTTTGGACAGAACACAATAATCAGAAACGCTCTGGACTGCAGTCCAGAGTCGCATTCCGATCTAATTATCTTCACGGTTACAGAACAGAGATCATCAAAATTTTACATAGGGTTAAAGTTCTTCGAGTCGGCTTCGATTTAAGCCCTCGAGCGCATCATTCCAGTATGTATATGATTTATGGTGATTTTATTCGTTTTTAGGTACGAGGAAAATCTAGTTTTAGTGGCATATTTGGGGGTATCAATTTTTGTCACGAACAATCGTATTTTCCAGCGAGATTCCTACACTATATTTATCATCAAGCGGGCCAATAGAAAATATCCGTTTCCGTCAAAATGAACTATTATTTCCATAGGGATCTAGCATCGAACACTTAGGTCACAATACGTATCGGGAATCGGTAAATTCGTAAACGAGATTATTTAAGTTTGTACTACTATTATTATAGCATGAAGCAAGTAAACACTTGCCTGGAAACGTTTCGGGGTCGCACGGCAGCAGCCGTGTCACGAACGCGCGACGTACGCCGTGTAACGGATTCGCGCGAGCTTGACTCGATACACGTGTTTGACGTCGGAGTTCCCGGAGTCGTCTGGTGCTTGCTGGAAGTATAGGGTGGTGCTCAGTGGTTGGCCTGGGACTTGCTGGGGTCGACGATGTCGGCGATGGTCGCTCCGGTGACGCGCACAGTGGAGTTCACAGTGAGGGAAATTGTTTGAAAAATGGGTTTTGGAGTTTTGGAGAGGGGAATAGGTTAAGCAGTGGGGCTAGGGATTGTTGTGATGGTGATGCTGCTGAGGGGGTGGAGGTCGTTGGGAGGTCGGCGATGTGGTGGGGAGTTCGCCGGCGTCGAGGGGTGTAGGGTGGCTGAGCTCGGTTGCAATTGGGTTGTGTGCAGGGGAGTTGGGTGTGCAAGGCTGGAGGCGAAGGTGGTTGTGTAGGGAGCTCAGTTGGTGGAGGGAAGTGAGCGAGGGAGAACGGTGGGGTCGACGAGGAGGTTCGCCGTCGTCGGAGGGAGTCGAGTGCGGTGGGTTCGTGAGTTTTCGAGAGAGAGAGATGAGGAATTTTTGGAAAAAATGAGAGGGGAGTGAGATGTGAGGGAGATAAGGGAGACGAGGTTGAAAACGTGGGGGTAACGGCAGGAGCGTGGGCGTGAGGCGTGAGCGTCGGCGGAGGAGGCGGGTCGCGCGCGAGTTATAGGAGGTTACCGTTGGGATTTTTGAAGAAGAGGAACAGTGGAGGGGTGAGTTGAGGAAAATGGGAAATTGGGCTTGGTTAAATTTTTAAAACGATTCCCTTTTTAAATATTTCGTGGGCTGCAGGTGAGGAAACAGGCCGGCTCAATTCCAAAAATATTTTGATTGGGCTGAAGGAAATTAAAGGCAACGGGCTGGAGATTTATAATGAAATTTATTTAGAAGAAAAGTGTGGGCTTGGTAAAAGGAAACGGGCTGAGACTAAAATATTTAAGGGATTTGGTTTAAATATAAGTTGGGCTGAATGTTTAAAATTTGGTTTAAAGTTAAGTGTTTTGCTCATTTTGGTTTATTTCGGCTTTTGTTTTAAATCTTGGGTTTTAGCTTTTAGGGTTTGGACTATAATTCCAAAAGAGTTGGAAAAATAGGGTTTAAATATCAACCTTAACAACCAACTAAAAAATATACGAAGGCAAGAATAAGGTAATCACTAGAATTCAGAAAATGGGAAACTTCATTTAGAAAGGAAACGGGGATTTACATCATACCCCCCTTAACAAAAATTTTCGTCCTCAAAATTTAACAAAGATACAAGAAACAATGTACTAAATAAAGAGATGTGGATAACGATCACGGATGTCTTCCTCCCGCTCCCAGGTGGATTCTCCTGGGGAACGACCGCCCCAAGACACTCGGACTAACGGAATGACCTTATTTCTCAGCTCTTTCTCTCTGCGGTCGAGGATGGTAGTAGGCTGCTCCTCGTACGATAAGTCAGTACCCAAAACTAGCTCTGAATGGTCCAGGACATGGCTCTCATCCTGAACAAAATGCCGCAATTGTGACACGTGGAACGTATTGTGCACACCAGCTAGCGATGGAAGCAAGGCAAGTCGATAGGCCACCTCTCTTACTCGCTCTAGCACCTCAAAAGGTCCGATAAAACGGGGACTAAGTTTTCCCCGACTTCCGAATCTGATAACTCCACGAGTAGGGGAAATCTTCAAGAACACATGATCTCCGACTTCGAACTCAAGTGCCCTTCTGCTGGTATTTGCCCAACTCTTTTGTCGATCCTGAGCCGTCTTAATATGCTGCCTGATCATCTGGACCTTGTCGACTGTCTGAACAATGAGTTCGGGGCCCAGTAGTCTTCGTTCTCCCATATCATCCCAACATACTGGGGATCGACACTTCCGCCCGTATAGTGCTTCAAAAGGAGCCATCTGAATACTAGCCTGATAACTATTATTATAAGAGAACTCGACTAGATGCAGATGGTCCTCCCAGGAACCCTGAAAGTCCAACATACAAGCTCTCAACATATCCTCGAGCGTCTGAATTGTACGCTCGGATTGTCCATCCGTCTGTGGGTGATAAGCTGTGCTGAATTTAAGGCGGGTTCCCAAACTCTCCTGTAAGCTCTTCCAAAAGTGCGACAAGAATCTCGTGTCCCGGTCTGACACAATGCTGACGGGAACACCGTGAAGTCGTACTATCTCCTGCATATATCTTTCTGCCAGTGATTCTGTCGACTGTCCCACTCGGAAAGGTAGGAAGTGTGCAGCTTTTGTGAGGCGATCGACGACAACCCAAATAGCGTTATTGCTTCTAGGGCTCCGTGGTAAGGCCGTCACAAAATCCATAGTAATGTGCTCCCGCTTCCATTCAGGTATCGGCAATGGTTGTAACAATCCTGCTGTTCTCTGATGTTCCGCCTTCACCTGCTGACATACCAAACATCTGGATACAAACCTCGCAATTTCCCGCTTTATTCCGTTCCACCAAAAGTGCTGCTTTAGGTCCTGATACATTTTTGTACCTCCTGGATGCACAGAATAAGCTGAACTGTGTGCTTCAGCCAAAACTCCTTCTCGTACATCTCCTTTAGGTACGCAGAGTCTGCTACCGAATCTCAGAGAGCCATCTTCATGTATAATCAAATCCGTTCTCAGTCCAGCTTCCACTTGCTCTCTGAACTTTTGCAATCGGGGATCATCCGCTTGCGCAATCTTGATACGATCCACTAGGGAAGATTGCACCTGTAGTTGCCAAAATTGACTGAGTGCGTTCGGCGTAACGACCTCAAGTTCAAGTCTCTGAAAGTCCTCAATAATGCTTCTCTGATCGGTCAACATCATGACCGCTGGCTTGCGACTGAGCGCATCTGGTACAACATTGACCTTCCCCGGGTGATACTGAAGGTCCAAGTCATAATCTGCCATCAGCTCTAGCCATTGGCGCTACCTCATATTTAGTTCCTTCTGGGTGAAAACATACTTCAAACTTTTGTGATCTGTGTACACCTCCACTTTCTCACCCAATAGATAATGCCTCCAAATCTTCAACGCAAAGACTACCGCAGCTAACTCCAAGTCATGTGTAGGGTAGTTCTTCTCGTGGTTCCTCAGTTGTCGAGAGGCGTAAGCAACCACTCGGCCGTGCTGCATCAAAACACAGCCTAAACCCTTCCCTGAGGCATCACTGTGTATCACCAGACCATCGGAATTATCTGGTACTGTAAGTATAGGTGCCGTGGTTAACTTCTGCTTCAGTGTGTCGAATGCCTGAGTGCACTCCTCTGTCCATGTAAACAGCACATCCTTCCGTGTCAGCCTCGTCAATGGTTCCGCAATTTTTGAGAAATCTTGGACGAATCTCCGATAATAACCTGCCAATCCCAGAAAACTCCTGATCTCTGCTACTGATTTCGGCGTCGGCCAATCTCTGACAGATTCTATCTTTGCCGGGTCCACTGAGATGCCTTCGCCCGAAACAATATGTCCCAAAAACTGTACCTTGTCGAGCCAGAATTCACACTTGCTTAGCTTTGCATACAGCTTCTCTTCCCGAAGAATTTGTAGGACCGTGCGCAAATGTTCAGCGTGCTCCTCCTGAGTCTTCGAGTAGACAAGTATGTCGTCGATAAACACAACGACAAACGTGTCCAACTATTTTGTGAACACCCTGTTCATCAAGTCCATGAATATTGCTGGGGCATTGGTAACACCAAACGGCATCACAAGGAACTCGTAATGTCCGTATCGGGTCCTGAAAGCCGTCTTGCATACATCCTCGGCTGCAACTCTGATTTGATGATATCCAGAACGAAGGTCCAACTTCGAGAATACTTTGGCTCCACTTAACTGATCGAATAGGTCGTCTATGCGCGGGATTGGGTACTTGTTCTTTATGGTGACCTTGTTCAGCTCCCGATAATCTATACAGATTCGCAGCGATCCATCCTTCTTCTTTACCAACAGAACTGGTGCACCCCACGGTGAAGCGCTTGGCCGAATAAATCCCTTCTCTAATAGTTCTTCAACCTGCTTCTTCAATTCCGCCAACTCAACTGGTGCCATTCGGTATGGGGCCCTAGATACTAGGGCTGTACCTGGAATCAAATCGATTGAGAACTCCAAGATTCGAGGAGGTGGTAGACCTGGTAGATCTTCAGGAAATACGTCCGGAAAGTCTCGAACAATTTCTGGGGCTGGGCTCTTATCAATCTCCATAGCTGTCAGTTCCTTAGGCTTTGCTCTGTACTTAGCTAGCTCCAAAGATTCGCTTCCGCCCTCAAAAATAAACTCTGGGTGATTGGGAATGCGGAAGATCACCTTCCTTGCACGACAATCAATAACTGCATGGAAAGTGCTCATCCAATCCATCCCGAGAATTGCGTCGTAACTGCCTGTCCCGATCAGAAGGAAATTCGCATAGAATTCCCTGCCACACACTACAACCGGGCATAATCTACATTCTCGACTAGATATTATAATGCCATTACCCGTATGAATTTCCCATCCCTTAGTTAGTGGTTCATGTGGTATTGAGTGTGTATTTGTGAAATGCTCAGACAAGAAATAATGCGATGCTCCCGAATCAAATAGTACTCTAGCTGGCAAGGAATGTACGAGTAGAGTACCTGTAACCACGTCTTCTGACGCCTCTGCCTGGTCGGCGGTCAAGGTGAAAGCCCGTCCCTGACCGCGACCTGTAAATGGTTGTCTCTGTTCCTGCGGCCTCTGTTGTGGCGGTCCAGAACCTCCTTGTATCTCTGCTCGCTTAGGACAACTGTTAATCCTGTGCTGACTGGAACCGTAAATCAAACACTGTCCCTTGGCACGGTGACAGTCCTTCTGGGTATGCCCTCCTCTACCGCAATAGCCGCAAGTTACTCCCTGTCTCTTGGGGCGATGCTGTGGTACGAATGGGCGCTTCATTTGTGTCGTTCCTGCTCTGTGAACCGGTATGGCTCCTCGAGAAGGCACGTGGGTACGTGCTGGAACGACTGGGGGTCTCCTGAACTTGTTAATCAATTGCTCCTGAACTCTCGCCGCGTTGAGTACCTGTGCGAAAGTCTGTAGATCCAACGATGCAATCAGCTGCTGCAACTCAAAATCTAACCCCTGAAGGAAACGCCTGGCCCTGGTGACTTCTGATTTGACCATGTATGGAGCAAAGCGGCTCAGACGGTTGAACTCTGCCGCATATACGTCCACTGGGCGTCCATTCTTCTTTAAAAGGATAAACTTTTCCTCCATTTCTGCTTTGGCTGTGGGAGGAAAATAATGATCTAAGAAACACTCCTTAAACTTGCTCCATTCAATCGGCTCTTCAAATCTGCTTTCTTCCACCGACCACCATGTACTGGCCTCGTCTTCTAATTGTATCTTTATCACGTCCACTCTGTCTCCCTCTGGAACCCTGGCGGCTGTCAATAAATTCTCCATGTTCACCAGCCATTGTTCAGCCTCAAGGGGTTCAGCTAGTCCTGTGAACGCAGCTGGGTGTAACCGTCGGAAGTCTGACACGGTACCAGCCCTAGCCTGATAAGCTGGTGGAGTAGCGCCCTCGGGGGCGGTAATAAGTGCGGAGGGTCCTCCTGCGGCGGTAATCGCCCTGAGTCCTTCAGTAAGCAAATCTGTCTTCCTCTCCTGAGCTTCCGCGGGAGTGGTCAGTGCACTGAGTATTCTTTCCGTGCGGTCCTGAGAGCTGGAGTCCGAGGAGGGGTCGTTCGAGGACGTCATATCACTGGAAGATTCAAAAGAATAGGATCAGATTCAAGGATAGAAATCAAGAGTAGTGAAACAAGAATAACGTAATACAGCATAGTTAATGTCATCCCTTGATACTAAACCTGGCTCTGATACCAACTAAACCATGTCACGCCCCGCTTCCCAAAATACGGAAAACGAGGGATGACTAGGCCAGCCATGCTCCTACGGTCAAGGAATCATCCCGCCGTAGTCACACTTCGGCTTCTAGCACTACATGGTAATCAGTAAATAAAGCACAGTATTAAAGGAATCACATCACTAATTTATTACATTAAAATTCCATTGTTCACAAATTACAGATAATAAGAACAATAACTAACCAAGTTCAATCTCACGATCACTCTAAGAAAAGCAATAAAGATAGGGAGTACACCAGACTATATCTCTGTGAACTCGAAGGGTAGATCCGTCTCCTGTGCTGGTCCTCCCGCGGAATCTGAGCATGCATACTCAGGTCGTCAGAGCGACACAATAATAATATTATTATAATCAGATGAAACAGGTAAATGAGGTAATACTGGTATGAGAATAATGCAAGTAATCACTATGTCACAATATGATGCAGAATATGTTATGTGTCCCTATCGGTCTCTAGGTCATGTTTGAAATCACATAGTGGAAGGAGGATCATGTTTAACAGGAGTCTCGTACATACCCGAGACAACGGCCCACATGCCCGGGACATAACCCTGTCAGCCGGATCGCTAGATCCTGTCCTACACGTATAAGTATCACGGTTCGAATGATCATCCTCTAAACACGGTCCCGCTAAATACGATACTCTTTCCACTTTGATCTCCCCTTTTCCCCCAGGTTTACACTATTTATGATATTGATCTAGTTGTGTACAAGTATACCAATGGCACGGTTTCATCACTGTCCACTGTATCAATCACTGTCATGAATATTCACTTTCCATTGGTGTACTCGTCACTCCTAAACCAATATCTATCACGCACGATAATGCAATGTCCACACGCACTAACACTGAGTATATGGCAAAGGGTATGATATATGTATTGTATGCTACCAATAAGCTCTGTATGTTATGAATTAACATGCATGTCATGAACTAAAATAAATTGCATAAATTAATATGTTAAGAATTCAGCAACAATGATGTAAGTAAGATATATAGAACACTCAGTCAGTAATTCATCAAAATTTGTTTCAGTTCAATCGGAATTCCGTTTTTCAAGATATAGCTATTTCATTTTAAGTGCTCGCGGCTGGAAATTCAGTTTCAGAACTGAACGTCCGTTTCGCGCCACAAATTTCACCCAGTTAGGCTCAGAATTCTTGGATGTTACAGTTGAATGAAATCTAGGGTTTTCAATAAAGTATTCAACGCAACAGACGGATCCTCAATCGCATCTGTACATTGAAAGTTATACACAGTTTAACCTCAATATGTCATTTCAGAATCGGTTCTGAACAGTTATATGTTCTGCCCTTTTAAATATAGTTTAAAATAGCAAACGGAGATGAATCAGAATGAAACCACTTGTTTTGTTTAGCTAACAGAATTATCTCTAATCTACTGTAAAGTTTCATAACGTACGATTTCAGGAAACACAGTGACGCAGGTCTTTGGACAGAACACAATAATCAGAAACGCTCTGGACTGCAGTCCAGAGTCGCATTCCGATCTAATTATCTTCACAGTTACAGAACAGAGATCATCGAAATTTTATATAGGGTTAAAGTTCTTAGAGTCAGCTTCGATTTAATCCCTCGAGCGCATCATTCCAGTATGTATATGATTTATGGTGATTTTATTCGTTTTTAGGTACGAGGAAAATCTAGTTTTAATGGCATATTTGGGGGTATCAATTTTTGTCACGAACAATCGTATTTTCCAGCGAGATTCCTACACTATATTTATCATCAAGTGGGCCAACAGAAAATATCAGTTTCCGTCAAAATGAACTATTATTTCCATAGGGATCTAGCATCGAACACTTAGGTCACAATACGTATCGGGAATCGGTAAATTCGTAAACGAGATTATTTAAGTTTGTACTACTATTATTATAGCATGAAGCAAGTAAACACTTGCCTGGAAATGTTTCGGGGTCGCACGGTAGCAGCGGTGTCACGAACGCGCGACGTACGCCGTGTAACGGATTCCCGCGAGCTTGACTCGATACACGTGTTTGACGTCGGAGTTCCCGGAGTCGTCTGGTGCTTGCTGGAAGTATAGGGTGGTGCTCAGTGGTTGGCCTGGGACTTGCTGGGGTCGACGATGTCGGCGATGGTCGCTCCGGTGACGCGCACAGCGGAGTTCACAGTAAGGGAAATTGTTTGAAAAATGGGTTTTGGTGTTTTGGAGAGAGGAATAGGTTAAGCAGTGGGGCTGAGGATTGTTGTGATGGTGATGCTGCTGAGGGGGTGGAGGTCGTTGGGAGGTCGGCGATGTGGTGGGGAGTTCGCCGGCGTCGAGGGGTGTAGGGTGGCCGAGCTCGGTTGCAATTGGGTTATGTGCAGGGGAGTTGGGTGTGCAAGGCTGGAGGCGAAGGTAGTTGTGTAAGGAGCTCAGTTGGTGGAGGGAAGTGAGCGAGGGAGAACGGTGGGGTCGACGAGGAGGTTCGCCGTCGTCGGAGGGAGTCGAGTGCGGTGGGTTCTTGAGTTTTCGAGAGAGAGAGATGAGGAATTTTTGGAAAAAATGAGAGGGGAGTGAGATGTGAGGGAGATAAGGGAGACGAGGTTGAAAACGTGGGGGTAACGGCAGGAGCGTGGGCGTGAGGCGTGAGCGTCGGCGGAGGAGGCGGGTCGCGCGCGAGTTATGGGAGGTTACCGTTGGGATTTTTGAAGAAGAGGAACAGTGGAGGGGTGAGTTGAGGAAAATGGGAAATTGGGCTTGGTTAAATTTTTAAAACGATTCCCTTTTTAAATATTTCGTGGGCTGCAGGTGAGGAAACAGGCCGACTCAATTCCAAAAATATTTTGATTGGGCTGAAGGAAATTAAAGGCAACGGGCTGGAGATTTATAATGAAATTTATTTAGAAGAAAAGTGTTGGCTTGGTAAAAGGAAACGGGCTGAGACTAAAATATTTAAGGGATTTGGTTTAAATATAAGTTGGGCTGAATGTTTAAAATTTGGTTTAAAGTTAAGTGTTTTGCTCATTTTGGTTTATTTCGGCTTTGGTTTTAAATCTTGGGTTTTAGATTTTAGGGTTTGGACTATAATTCCAAAAGAGTTGGAAAAATAGGGTTTAAATATCAACCTTAACAACCAACTAAAAAATATACGAAGGCAAGAATAAGGTAATCACTAGAATTCAGAAAATGGGAAACTTCATTTAGAAAGGAAACGGGGATTTACAAGATTACTTGGTGTACATGAAAAAGTTGAGACTTTCAAAGCTATGCCTAAGTCCATCCAGATCCTACTTGCCACGGCTACATACCATGACTACGATATCTGGCGGTTGGGTGTCATGACTGCTTTTCTAAATGATGATTTGGAAGAGAGCGTCTATAAGTACACAGCCAGAGGGCTTCGTAGATAGTGGGAGTCGCGGAAACATGAGCAAGATGTTTTTATGTGATAAATCAGGCATCGCGGAGTTGGAACGTCTGTTTTGATGTTGCAGTCAAAGAGTTTAACTTCATCAAAATGGTAGATGAACCTTGTATATATGTTCCCTTCCGAAAGACGGCGCACAGGACCGCGATGTCCTGACGCTGAGATTCGGGGCAGATGCTAGTTGGTTTTATCCGTCCACCTCTCCGAAGATGCCAAGTTGATTTATGGCACCGTGTATTGGAGGTTTAGATGGATGCGACCGATGTAGCAGACTTCGTCAGATTCCACCTCGCTAGAGGGGTTTTTGATTGTGGGGACGCTCTTCCCTGCAGGCGCAAGCCCCTGCAGTTAATTACGCTACCGCATCGCGGTAACAACTTTCTCCTTCTCCAGAATTTCACTTCGTGTCGTATGTGTTTGTTTTATTTGTGGTTGCCTGTGGATTGTATACAGAGGCTGAGTAATGCCGTCGCCCGTAGGACGTGGATTAGTCCAAATCCGTATTTACTTAGATTTGGGTTTGGTGTTTTTAGTTTAAGGATGCATTAGTCGTGTTGCGGCTAAGATCAACTTAAACGTTCGTTAAGGATACGATAGTCCTGCTTGAGACTAAGATCAACTTAACGTGATAATCCATTTAATATCTGGTCATCGGGACTCGTCGCCTCTCTAACGTCGTTGAAGGATTACAACGGCAGATGTTAGAGGAGTTCAGAGATGTACCCTTGAACCAAGGTTGATTTGGAGTTTTATAGTCCGTTTGGATATTTAAGGATACGTTAGCCGTGTTTGGGGGCTAAGATCAACTTAAACGGGATCGTTTAGATCCGGCAAAAGAGCATTTGGAGGCTTTATTGTTCCAGTTTAGGGATGTAGTGGTCCATAGGTAGTTTAGGGACGTTGCGGTCCATGCTCCAGTTTAGGGACGTGGTGGTCCATATTCCAGTTTACGGACGTGGTGGTCTATATTCCAGTTTAAAGACGTGGTGGTCCGTTATTAGTTTAGGGACGTTTCGGTCCGATATTAGTTTAGGGACGTTTCGGTCCGATATTAGTTTAAGGACGTTTCGGTCCACGAGTTTAAGGACCCCGCAGTCCGTATCCATGTGTGGTCGTTGGGACCCGTCACCTCTCTGACGTCGTTGAAGGATTACAACGATGGGTGTCAGAGGAGTTCAGAGATGTACCCTTGGACCGGAGGTAAATTGATTTGAGAGAGAGCATTTGTGCTCAGTTCAATTTAATTTAAGGACTTACGGCCAGAATTGTGCTAAGTCCAGTTGAAAATGTTCAACATTTTATTTGCATTTGGCCTGTTAGGCCTTTACTGGGGCTCTGCTCCTGTTTAATAATGCATGTCATTTTTGTTTGGCCTATTAGACCTTTATTTGGGCTCTGCCCTTTTATAAATGATGCGCAGCATCTGTTTTTTATTTGGGCTCTGCCCTTTCTAAAGTAATGCATTGCACTTAATTTGGCCTGTTAGGCCCTTTTTAATTGGGCTTGGCCTTTTTAGGAAATGCATTGCATTTATCAGGCGCTTTGCGCCAATTAGAGAGCGCATAGCGCAATTGGTTCAGATGCTGACACGTGGCGCTCTCTGGTGGCTTGCGCCAATCCAAGAGCGCAACAGTGCAGTATTGCAAGTGCAAGGCACTATAATTTAGGAATCTTTTAGATTCAATGAACAGAAGTGCAAAGCACTGTTAGATTTTTTTTTTAAAAACTAATTTAGATCAAAGGAAAAGATAAGTTTTTTTTCTTATCTTAAAGAACCAAAGGTTCATGAAAAAGTGCAAAGCACTATTTTTATTTTATTATTTATTCCCTTATTTAGTTATGTTTAAAGATCAATGATCTTGTTTTTAGATCACTGATCTGTTCATAAGAGAATTTTCTCTTCTTTCAAAGGTTTTTACCTTCTGTTGTTCTTGAGGAGTTCTCGTGAATTCTCTTCTCTCCTTTTTTTTGAAAGATGTTGATCCCTTTGAATTGAGGTCTGGGGTCCTTTTTATAGTGCTCATAAATTAGTTAAATTTGTTAAAAAGATGTTTCTCTGAGTGATTTGGGGAATTTTCCCCACCGTTGGATTTTTGATCCGAAGGCCTCTGTTTTACAGAAGAAAATCTTCTTGTTTTAATAAGAACAGAAAAGATTTCTCAGAATTTTAATTCTGCTTGGCGCAAATGCTCCAGAGCGTAACACGTGTCGCGCAGCGCAGCTGCGCTTGCGCATATGCGCCGGCACGTGTCGCGCAGCTGAATTTTTTTTTGTGCGCATCTGCGCTGACACATGTCGCGCAGCGCAGCTGCGCTTGCGCAACTAAAGGTTTTTTTTGCGCATCTGCGCTGACACGTGTCGCGCAGCGTACAGCGCAGCGCAGCTGCGCTTGCGCAACTGAATTTTTTTTGCGCATCTGCGCTGACACGTGTCGCGCAGCGCACAGCGCAGCACAGCTGCGCTTGCGCAACTGAATCTTTTTTTTTGTACGCATTTGTGCTGACACGTGTCGCGCAGCGCAACTTTTTTTTTTCTTTTTTTTTACGCATCTGCGCTGACACGTGTCGCGCAGCGCACAGCGCAGCTGCGCTGACACGTGTCGCGCAGCGCACAGCGCAACGTAGCTGTGCTTGCGTAACTGATTTTTTTTTTAGAGCTTTGCTCTGATGGAGTACGCTACCTTGGACGCTGCGCTCCCTGCGCTAACGTGTCTGATTTTGACACGTGGCGCTCTGCGTGCAGCGCAGGGGATCTGAAGCGTTGTTTCATTTATTTTAACTTTAATTTTCACTTTAATTTTCATGATAGAGTTTTGCTCTGATTGGAGAAAAACAGAAGCATTGCTTCTTTTCCCACCTTAGAATTTGAACAGAGCTTTGCTCTGATTGGGGTAAACAATATACAAAAAGGTAGTAGGGAGTATGGTGGTGATCCTCGTAGAGTACGTGGATGACATACTCTTGATAGGGAAGGAGTTTCCTATGCCACGCTCGGTCAATCTCCTCTTATCACAATGATTCTACATATAGGATCAAGGTGATACCTCCTAAATCCTGGGATATGGATCTATGGGATAGATCTAATTGGATGTTAGGAATCTCACTAGTTGTAGTGAGATGGTATCAATCGATCCTGGGGAGAATCACTGGAAAGGTTCCAGGGTGATAAGGACGACTGAATGTCAGTCGCAGGCATTGTCTATACCCTCAGTGGAGGGACGGTTTGTTGAAAGAGTTCCAAGCTAGATACCGTGACTTACTAGACGATTAAAGGTAAGATACATCATTACCTAGGATGCTACCAAAGAGGCAGTCTGGATATATATAAGTTCATGAGATGAACTTCGTTCCTACCATTGTGTGACAATGGAGTTGTGGCTTATGCCTAGGAACCCCTGTCCCATCAGAAATCCAGATATAATTCTTAGGCAGTATCACCTGATCATGGAGATGGTTGATCTCCAGGGAGATCGAGGTTAGGAGAGTAGACACAGAGGACAACAGCGCGGATCCACTCACAAAGGCCTTTTCCCAGTAGAGACTTTTATGGGATGGTTGAGTATGAGATACTTCAACCACAGCTAATTGTTGGGTATGCGATACCACAACAGATGGCCCTAGTGCAAGTGGGAGATTATTAATTATATGTATACCCTAGAGGCCATTACTGTACATACGATGTATATTGTAATGGATGCTTGGACATATATAGGGAGGACTTTCTTGCTCGATATGATAGTATGCTATCTGGTTGTACTTTATCTTAACATGTACTCTGATTGTCTCTATGTTACATGTTGATAAAGCCCTTAGGATATGTACTGGACTACTGGGACTATGATGAGATCATACTAGCGGGGCCACGGTAGTCGACGAGTACATCCTATAACTGTTCCTAGTCGAGGGTGTATCGAGACAGGGCATCGATACACAAGAATAGACTAGCGTATACGCATCTTGACCCATATAATGGGCGATGGATGATCCCATATCCATTGGTGTTTGACATCAAGGATTGTGTACGGGTGCTCAGTGGAGACTGGGTACACTGGACGGACTCGCTGAGAACTCCCAGATGGTATTATACCTCACATTAGATGGTAGTTCTCTGGTGACACTGGTACAGAGTAGTCTGTAGACCCGAGATCGTCATACAGTCTTGTGTGATTCCCACTGTGCTTTGATTTCCATCATACCACGTCCAAGAGGACGTGCATAAAGGTGGCTTTTGGGTACAATCCTAAATCACATGGAGGCAATGAGCGATAGGAGGGGATTCGTCTCTCCCAGTATAGGGAGTTGATGTTGAGCTGTGTTCGATTGGTTATAACTGGAAATTCCTGGCCAGGGTTGCTGAGATTTACTGGTAAGTGTTATCAGTAGTTTCTCGAACTGTTATGAACCTCATATCGACACGACTTATCAAGCTACTGGGGTCTGACGTTTACCACCCCTAGGCGAGATATGCGATATATCAGACGAAGAGACCGGACTGTACGGGAGTGTTACTGACTGGATTCACAGGAGAATGTACAGGCTTGCTTGTTGATCTTCTGAGTGCTCAATACCTGGGTGGCTGTTACGTTTAGCTGACCGCTTGCAGCTTGTGGGTGTTTGATATGATCATCACCTACTGCCGGCGTATTGACGATTCTTTAGAGTCCTACACAGAGGTTTCTTGGCTCAGGCAAAATAGAGTAGGAGCACATATATGATATATGCGGGACCGAGAACAATACATGTATGTGATACCGTATTAGATTCTCGCGATATGAGATATCGACCGGGTATATGTGATATAGCCGGGTCATCGGATCAAGTGTTGATTCGATGAACTGATACATATTATATTAGTCGGTTATTTGTGAAATAGCCGGATTATCGTATCAAGTGTTGATTCGATAATTTAATGTATAATTATATATTAGATATATTAAATTACGTTTACTGATATAAGCTCACTAAAAGATTCTTTTTCTCACTAGGGTAATACATTGATATATATGCGATATATGTTATTTGTATTATTTTATTTTGTTGCAATAAATATTATATATGTGATATATAGTATTGTAACATGATATGGTTATTAATGCAACATGTTTAGTGGAGATTAAACATGGTTAGGGTTTGATTTGGGTTAAGCTTTTCTAGAAGTTTCTAGAAGCTTTGCTTTTTGTTTTGAAAAAGATATTTTGTGAAGATATTTCCTTAACCTAACCCAAACCCCTTTACCTTGGTTGTTTCTCTACTTGAGTTAAGGATTCATTCTTAACTATGGTTGCATTTCTAACCTCACATATGAGTTTCATTATTCATCACAAAAGGATGAGATCTTCTTCTTCCTTCTTCTTCTTTCATGGAAAAGCTTTCTAGCTTTTTCAAAGGTGATGAAAATGAGTGAGAATTTGATAATAAATGAGAGCATAAATTCTACTTCATCATCCTAATCTATCCTAGCCATTTAGATTAGGGTGTTCACTTCATTTAGTGAGTGAGAGCTTGTGTTAAAGAAACTTCAAGGTAGATCATCTTAGTTATCGAAGTTCGGAAGCAAGCTTGCATCTTTCTCTTCGTGGAGCCTCTCTTTAGTCCGGGAATATGATGATCGCAGCGAAGGGACCTCAACACGGAGCTTTAAAAGAGAAGGACCGGACTACAAAGGTTGTAATCCCAAACTCTTAGTGTTAAAGTGTTTAACATGCTTGTTTTCGCCTAATCTCTAGTTTAAAGATCTTGGTTATGGTTTTCGGAACGTCTAAATTTTAAATCGGGTATGGTTGATGCCTTGTAGACCCTTGTGAGAGTGCCTAGTAACCCTGCAAAGAAAAGGTCCTTGAGGGGCGGCCCTCGATGATTGAGTCGTCGAAGAGCTGATAGCCAAGGACCCGCCCAAGAAAAACAAGGTGGATTACAACGTTCTGGCACACCTTAGGAAGATCCCCTCACAACTAAGCATTCTCGACGCCATTCTGCTATCTAAGCAGGCGAGAGATTCTATGATCAGGGCATTACAAGTGCCCGAACAATTTCAAGCTTTCCTTGCCGAAGAAAAGATGAAAGACGAGCTGGAAGAAGTGCACACAGCCGATATCACCTTTGGCGATGAAGATCTCCTCCTCGGACGTGCGAGCATAACCGTCTCCTATATGTCTCCGGATACTGTCATGATATCAAAATAAGCAAAATCCTGGTTGACAATGGGTCCTCCGTCAATCTCCTCAATGTGAGAGTGTAGAAGGAAATCTGCATGAGCGTTCAGCACCTCGCTCGTGATAAAATCACCATATCCGGATTTGACTCCCATTCATCAAGGACGCTTGGGTCTGTAATATTGACACTATGCTTTAGGCTGCTTGTTACAGACATCAAGTTTCATGTCATTGACGCCAAGACATGCTACAATGCTTTGCTCGGCAGGCCTTGGTAACACGAGTACAATATCATCCCTTCTACACAACATCAGTGTATGAAGTATTTCAAGGATGGTCTCGAGTACACTGTGACGGGGGAGTTGAACCCATTCTCCGTGAATGAAGTCTGAAAGTACGAAGATGAAAAATATTTCTTACCAGATTTTGAGGATACGGAAAGATGTCAGAAACCCAAGAACAATGCTATCATCACTATTCCGGTCTTCGGGAGTGATACCGAGGAGGAAGAAGAAACAGTTTATTCAGGGCCGCCCTAATGCAACAAGCCGGGACCGTCCACCCCTATTTTGGTCTTCGGCAGTGACTCGGAAGATGAGGTCAATGCCGTATTCTCTGCTCGGCCATCGATACAAGCCTTCGCTGATGAAGATCAAAGCTTGTAAGTTGCTATAGTTCTGCAAGAGCATTACAGAAAGCTCGACGCACTTAATACCTATAATGTGCAGGAGCTGCAGACATTCTACGTCCCTTACAGGCAAAGAGGTGAAAAGGCGATCCTATTCTACCGATCTGGGGAAACCAAGGTGGAGAAAGAAATTTGGCATGGTGTTGATTCCATACTTGACAGGCTCCAGCCCATCCGTTTGCCCAGCTATTACACAAGCAGATTAAAAAGGCTGTTGAGGCATCAAGGCGTACCTTTGAAATAGACCGCGCGACAAGCTCAGTTCTACAGCAGGATCTGGAGCGTCCCTGGAACTCAGTGAAAATTGCCCAATGGGAGAATGGAAACGATCGGTCTTGGATACGTTCAATCAAGGAAACGGGAACGGTTCCATGGCTGCTACGTCATACATGACTTTGACGAAGAAGGAGATGTTCTGTTAAAAGACGCTAGCCCTGAACCAAAACGCGGTCCCACCATCAAAATGCCAAATCCGTCGTTTGAAGAAAGATGGACAAGCTAATAAGGGAAGCGGGTCAGAAGGTCCGAGACGATCATAGCAGCGAAATGGTTATTTATGAGAAAGCTAGGACGCAGCGCCTCTTTCGACAGGCTGAGGAAAATGACAATGGTCCTCGGCGCTAACCTGTCATAAAAAAGACCCGGCGCAGAGGCAAAAATAAATCAAAGAACGGAAAAAACGTTCGACAGCTGCAAAGCGGGTCCAAGAAGCCACGCGATCAAGAATCGAGCAGCCGAGATCCGTCTCTTATGAAGAAGATGGGTCGAGCATATTATTTTCCCCAAGACAAGACAAAGAATATATTCGACCTTGTCATAAAATATCACATGATGACACTCCCGGAGTCCAAGCACCCCGAGCAAGCAGACGAGGTCTCTCACCCAGACTATTGCTCCTATCAACGAGCAACATGACATCCTCTCGAAGACTGCTTCACCTTCAAGAACTGGATCGAAGACCAATATCAACAAGGCTGGTTCGCTCTATCCAGCAGTTGGAGGGTAAGCCCGCCACAGAAGCATGAACCGAAAGCGACATGTATAGCGAGAGTAGAACCAGATCAATATCGGTCTTGGAAGCGATCTCGCACCTGTCACATGATAACGATGTCAGGAGAAAGAATATGCGAAGATATGACCGATCTCCCCTGGTGCTTAGAAAACGATGATGACGAAATGATCTCCTAGTTTCCACCGATGCCAAAAGAGCTAGAAGATGGAATACATACTACTGCAGATAACCTCAAGAAAATTGACCTGGGGATGGCGAGTAACCCGTGGCCGACATTCGTCAGTGAGCTGTTTTCTGGATAAAAAGTGGCTACGCTCAAAGACGTACTCATGCAGTATAAAGACTGTTTTGCATGGAACTATTCCGAGATGCCGGGACTAGATCCAGAGATTGCTGTGCACAAATTGGCAATATCTCCGGACGTTAAGCAGATCAAACAAGCACCGAGAAGAATGCTGCTCGAGCTTGAGATGAGCATCAATGTCGAAATCAAGAAGCTAATTGACTCCGGCTTCATCCAAGTGTAGGGTTCCTAGGCACACTAATGAAGTCTCACAAGTGATCAAACATGCACAAATCAAAAAATTCCTTGTGCCTACAAACCCTAATACGGATCGTTGACTAGATATATAGGCGAAGCAAGGATGTAATCGAATTAAATGCTAAGGGAAAGTGACTACAACCTTTGTAGATCCGGTCCACCACTTTAGATTTGGATTTCTCACTCATTTTGGCTAGTTGCCATTGATGGTGCAAGCTTTCTTCAAGTTGAAGATGAAGAAGAAGATGATAAAAGAATTATCATAAGTGTTATTTAAAAATAAAAACAATATGATACTTATCATGTCAACAACCATGGTTTAGTGTAGAGAATCAACTAAGGTTAGTAGAATGGTTAGGTTTAGGAGATGAAGACAAAATGGTCATTAGGTCAAAGATGCTTGAAGCATCCAAAAGAAACCATTTTGTTTTGTTTACCTTTTAAAAATAAATAGATAAATGAATAAGTAAATAAAAGAAACCCTAACCATTCATATAACCATGGTCAATTCTTTACACAAACCCAAGCTTGCATGTATCAATCTTGTGCACAAAAGTATATCTCATATACAACTTGTGCAAATCAAGTGAGTAAATCCATTTAAAGTGAACCAATACTAGTTAATGCAAAGTAATATATCAAATATATAATTATACATTAAATCATTAAATCAACACTTGATTCAATGATCCGGTCATATCGCATATAACCGGCTAGTATCCAATGGTATCGGCTTATCGAATCAATCCTTGATTCGATAACTAGGTTATATCGCATACAACCATTCGACACATTCATCGCGAGAATGAAATACGGTATCACATACACGCATTATTCTCGGTCCCGCACATATCTCATATGCGCTCCTATTTCGTTTCGCTTGAGCCAGGAAACCTCTGTGTAGGACTCTAAAGACTCGTCAATACACCGGCAGCAGATGGTGATCATATCAAACACCCACAAGCCGCAAGCGGTCTGCTAAACGTAACGGCCACCCGGGTATTGAGCGATCAGAAGATCGACGAGCAAGCCCGCTCACACTCCTGTGAATCCAACCAGTAACACTTACCGTACAGTCCGGTCTGTTCGTCTGATATGTCGCATATCTCGCCTAGGGGTGGTAAACGTCAGACCCCAGTAGCTCGATAAGTCATGCCGACTTGAGGTCCATAACATTCGTGAAACTACTGATAACTCTTACCAGTATATCACGGCAACCCTGGCCAGGGATTTCCTGTTATGGCCAGTCGAGCATAGCACAACATCAACCCCCAATACCGGGAGAGACGAATCCCCTCCTATCGCTCATTGCCTCCATGTGAATCGGGACTGTACCCAAAAACCACCTGTTTGCATGACTCAGTAGAGCCGTGGTAGGGTGGAAATCAAAGCACAGTGGGAGACACACAAGACTCTATGACGATCTCGGGTCAACAGACTAAGCTGTACCAGTGTCACCAGAGAACTGCCATCTGACGTGAGGTATAATACCATCTGGGAGTTCTCGGCGAGTCCGTTCAGTGTACCCAGTCTCCACTGAGCACCCGCATACCATCTCCGATGTCAAACACCAATGGATATGGGATCATCCATCGCCCATCACATGGGTCGAGAAGATACACGCTAGTCTACTCTGGAATATCGATGCCCCGTCTCGATTTTCCCACGACTAGGAACATTGAAGGATGCACTCATGGACTATCCAGGCCCCACTAGTATGATCTGCATCACAGTCCTGGAAGTCGAGTACACATCCTAAGGGCTTTATCAACATGTAACAGAGAGACAGAAAGTATACACGTTAAGATAAAGTGCAACCAGATAGCGTACTATCATGTCGAGCAAGAAAGTCCTACCTATATATGTCCCAGCATCCACTACAATATACATCCAATGTACAGTAATGGCCTCTAGGGCATACATATAACTAACAATCTCCCACTTGCACTAGGGCCATCTGTAACAGTGGTTGCAGTATCACATACTCAACCATCCCCTAAAAGTCTCTCTTTGGGAAAAGGCCTTCATGAGTGGATCCGCCGTGTTGTCCTCCGAGTCTACTCTCCTAACTTCGATCATCCTGGAGATCAACTATCTCCATGATCAGGTGATGCTGCATCAGAATATGTATGGGTCACTGATGGGACCAGGGTTCCAGGGCCGAAGCCACACTTCCATTGTCATACAATGGCAGGAACCTAGTTCATCTTATGAACCAATATACACGCAAACTGTCTCTTTGGCAGTATCTTTAATAGCGATGTTACCAGCCTTTATCGTCTAGTTTGCCACGGTATCTAGCTTGGAACTCTTCCAACATACCGTCCCTTTACTAAGGGTAAAGACAATGCCTATGACTGACATTCAGTCGTCTTTATCACTCTGGAACCCTTCCAGCGATTCTCCCCAGGATCGATTGATACCATTTCACTACAACTAGTGAGTATCCTAACATCCAATTAGATCTATCTCATAGATCCAAATCTTAGGATTTAGTAGGTATCATTTTGATCCTATATGGAAAATCATTATGATAAGCGGAGATTGATCGAGCGTAGCATAGGAAACTCCTTCCCTAATAAGAGTATGTCATCCACGTACTCTACGAGGATCGTCACCATACTCCCTACTACCTTTTTGTTTATACAAGGTTCATCTACCATTTTGATGATGTCAACTTCTTTGACTAATCCATCAAAACAGATGTTCCAACTTCGCGATGCCTGCTTTATCCTATAAAGCATCTTGCATGCGTTTCCGCTGCTCCCACTGTCTACGAGGCCCTCTGGCTGTGTTCTTATAGACGTTCTCTTCTAAATCATTATTTAGAAAAGTTGTCATGGCACCCAACCACTAGATATCGTAGTCATGGTATGTAGCCGTGGCAAGTAGGATCTGGATGGACTTAAGCATAGTCCCTGGAAAAGGTTTCATCATTGTCCGTGCCTGGTTGATGACGAAAACCTTTAACAAGTCTAGCTTTGAAAGTCTCAACTTGTCCATCTACACCAAGTAATCTTCTCAAGATATACTTGCTCCTGATGGGGATTTAACCCTTCAGATATCGCAACCAAAGTTCATACTTTGTTGGTGTATATGGATTCCATCTCAGATGGCTAAGCATCCAGCCATTCTTACAGAGTCCCTACTCTTGATGGCCTGCTCGAATCTAGTTGGGTCATCATCTCATGATGCAATCCTTGCTCCCACTGTCATCGAGAAACCGAAGTATCTCTCAAGCAGGTGAGGAACCCTGCTAGATCGGCGGAGAGGCTGAGGTTCGTCGGGAACTATAAAATCCTTTGGTTCTGTCAAATCTTCAGCTGTAGTTTCGAATAGCTGGAACCTTTCCAGTTCTACAGAATTGATCTTGCCTCGATCTTGTCCGGATTTTGCTTTTGACATAGGCCGGACAACCCCAAATCTTAACTAACTTAAGATATGGGCTCTTCCCTTTCCATATCACATATGAAGTGGTAGGCAGTGATTTGATTCGAACCCTATTCAATAGGTATGCAGCTTCTCAAGCGCATAACACCCAAAAAGGAAATAGGTAACTCAGTAATACTCATCACAGAGCACACCATATCTAATATTGTGCGATTGCTCCGCCCTGATGCACCGTTGTGCTGTGGTGTATTCAGAGGAGTAATACGGAGAGAGAATCTCATTCTCTTTTAGAATGGTCCAGGAATGCCATGCACAAGTATTCTCCTCCCTGATCTTATCATAGGACATAATACTTATACCCGTATTTTGGTTTTCTACTTCTAACTTATATTCTGTGAATACCTCAAAAGCTTCAGACTTATATTTCAACAGGAACATATGACTGAATCTTGAGAGATTATCAGAGAATATAATGAAGTATAAAGAACCAGTCCTGGCATCTGTAGACAGGAGACCTTACATACATCATCATGTATCAGTCCCAAGAGTTTACCAACTCTTCCTCTGTTTCCAGTAAACAGAGCTGGTGTCATTATATCTTTGTGACATGACTGGAAAGTTTCACAAGATGTAAATTCAAACTGATTTAAATATGCATCTAAATGTAACTTCAGCTAGTCGGGTCGTATTGATATGACCTAGTCTACAAAACCTTAAGAAGAATTCGTTCATTTCTGAACTCTTCCTCTTGTGTGTGTTCTGAATACTAAGAACTGTAGTTTGATTTAGAACGTCAATGCTTTTAGATAACGTGCCTGAACCGATCAACTTTTGATATAGGAAATGTTCAAAACATTATCCATCAATACAAAATTTTATCATTTCTTTACTAATAAAGAGACTGATATGATTTTGTATATCAGGTTCGGTATCTAATAGCATTTGTTCAGAATCAATGTATTGGTAATACAGGGTGACAGTGACCAACAGACTTGGCTGCAACACTTGCCCCGTTTTCTGCCTCATGAAACTTATCACCCGTTCTCAGTTTTTCTACCTTTTTGTAGCCCTATGTAACAGATTACATATCTGGGATCCTGATCCGGTATCAGATACCCAGGATGCAGAGGATACTGAGAAACAGTTCTGCATAATGAACACACCCGAAGGAGATGCATCATATGCACTTTCTTCGTTTGGGCGGCATAGGAATTCTGGTATTCCCCAATTTCCTGCTCTGTCTTATAACAATTATAAGTTGGAGCGGGACCAACATTCCCCAGCTCAGTATAACAAGCGGGTTTGGTCAATACATCCATTTTATTATCTTGATTAAGGCGTGATATGGTCGCTACCTGGAGAGAGAGAGAAGAAAACACTCTGCGTGCGCTCTTGCAAGATCAGATTGGTTATATTTTTATCTAATCAGGATGGCTCCCACTGTTTTTATCAAATCTTCCTTCAAACCTTAAAAGGAAAGACTAGCCGGGATTAATTACACTCTACAAGTTCGCCAATCTTTCAGCCAGGCCAGTGTCGGTACTTTGAGGGAGGTTTCCCGTGCTTTCGCACGGACCTAATTACAGTAAACCTCGTTTTCCCAGAGACGTAACCCCGTTGACACCTTTCTAGACACCTACTTGATCGGCTAATTGCAAAGTGCAAAACTCTCCCAGGAGTAACAATTACTCGCAGTGGGTATCGGGATCCAACTATCATATAGAAGGTATGCAATCTCATTGCAAATTTCAACACTTGAAACTCCCGATAAAGATTTTTACCCCTAGCACTTATGACCTTAACTAAGGTCAACAAATCATAAGTACTAGTCAAGTTCTACCCGTCATTTCGTGATTAATTAGACCCACCTACATGACCCTTAACTAAGGTCAACAAAGTCACGCGACTGTCCTAACTAATCGCATCATATGCGGTGTAGGAAGACATCACTTAGCTACCGTACACTGTGCCTTGACTATGGTCAACAAACACAGCACGAATACTAAGTACTCTACTTCCTAAAATGACGGAGGGTTGCGGCTGGTTTTTATGAAAACCTTTAACGCTTTGAACTTGATCTCGTTGCGGAATCAAATGGTTTTTAAATGGAATGTTTTTTGAAGCTTTTCTAGTTTTGCTAAAGGGATCACTCCCAGTGAAGGGATCGTCGGCCCTTTCCTCGTCGAATGAGGTGCGGGATATATCACATATATCACTGTGCAAAGCGGAAACTATAGAAGCTATCAAAAGACAAACCGAGTGATGTAGCATCTGCCAGTTATTGCTAAAGGAGTCACTCCCGGTGAAGGGATCTCGATCCTTTCCCTATCGAATAAGGTGCATGATGTTCTACAATGAACACCGCGATGCAAAGCAAGAACTGTAGCTACCTGTTTTTATTTTGAAATTCGATTCCACAACATCAATTAGGTTTATTTTCTTTCATTAATCTCATTAATGAATATCCCATCATTTAAGTCCACCTAAACATCACAGATAAATATAACGTACGCTTATGCCATCCGCATTTGCCTCGATGTCCCGTCTGCACCGTTAGGTTAGGTAACTAACGGCAGAGCGGGACAGGGCTAGCGCGGGTGTAAAACATAAGCCACGTCTATATAATATATCATATATACTATATATAATATCTGTCACAGAACATCACATGATCACAGATAAATTACAGCAGAAGAAACATATGAAATATTGGATATACTAGGACATTTGTGTTTTCAATACGAGCCAGTATAAAACACGGATTCCACGGTCGTGATGAATAGCCAATCCCACACCCCTAGACCCCTACGAGAGCGGCAAGCAACCCTACCAATTCTAGGGTTAGGAGACCCGGACTCGACTCCTCGAGTTGGTCTCCCACTGGACCCTAGAACCCGGTTACTTGTGCCCTCCTCCTTGGGTCTATCCTAGTGCAGAAAAGTAAATAATATACATCAACGGTGACAACTTCCGCAACCTGGAAGTGCCCCAATAAAAGAATATTACATACAAGTTTTTACATGAATGAAAATGAAAAACACTCATCTCACATAAAAAACCCCCGGCTATTCAAACACGACGATCCAATATAACATATCCAGCAACACATAACATCACATGTCATCAACGTAAGTAAATATGCGCATCCCAATTGTCGTTGACATATAGCAACGAAACCGGCGATATCACATATTACACTTACGGTCACAGAAAAGAAAGTGTAAAACTACAACAGTTGGAATCCGCAACCTCCTCAGACATCGCATGCCTGACCAAATGAATTACTTAGACATCGCATGCCTAACAATTATAAACCACGCATTTTAGTCTCATTATCGAAAACTCTTTCCAATATCAAGTCGGGCAATTCAACAGGATTCCCGACATTCTGATCGAATACTCGTCGCAAGCTTTAGTAGGCGGCCGCACCCCCGACGCCGTCGACGAAGTGCACCAAGGCGGAACACCGCTACCGCGAGCACCCGAACGGATGCTTTCGGCGACGGGGTTCTCCTACAGTCACTTGGTCGGGGCTATGGGGTGAGGCTGTCTATTAAGTTTACCCGGCGAGTATCCGCGTACGCTACGTGATTGCGACGGACTTTTGATCACATCAAAACTTCGTTGCAACCGATCAAGTGAGACTAAACTGCTATGTTTATAATATTCATTCCGTTATCTCATAACTACTTGTGAATTCCAATTATTGTATCACATTTCGGATAAATAGAAAATGCTAAACCTTTCGATCGAACAATCGAACACCCAAGTTTTCCCGAAACAGATCAACACATGAAATAAGTCTAACAACATTCAGTTCGTGCCTCAGTACCAACGGTCCAGCCGTAGAAGGGTCAAGCCAACGCCTCACATGTGGCACGCCGTACTGCCCCAAACCCGAAGGTTCAAAGGGCAGTTCAAGACGGTCACATAATCGAGTTAAGGTTTGTTGTCTTCTAGAGGGTCCATCGCGTTACTTGCACTACTTAGAACGTTGTTAAACTACGGAAAAATCCAACACTTGGAAATTTCCCGGCAGGGGAAAAAGTGGGTATTTATATCCGGTTGAACTTTTTAACATATTCTAAAAAACCCGGAAAAACACGCTGACAAAATTAGACAATCCGATCGATACAATGAGTTCCCAATACAACCCAGAAAATAAAACTCTGGAATAAATATTAAAATATTCCCAGGAAAACCAGCACTTCTTACTAAGAATTACGGTGCAAACTTCGATGCACAAAACGACAAACTAGCCGCGGAACCGCCGCATGAGCATGCTCAAGCCGCGGATCCGCGGTGACTTTATGGAATCAGGCCATCGAATTTTACAGTAAGTCTTAGATCTTCCTGCTGATTTTTCTGCATATTTTTAATTCACAAAAATCCACGAATTTCAAAAAAGTCCAGAGAGCATGTTAAAATCGGGGTTTCGGGTCGATCGGACTTCTAATTCCGTCGGGACTTCGCCTAAGGCTCTAGCTAGGCTCTGATACCACTGTAGGGTTCCTAGGCACACTAATGAAGTCTCACAAGTGATCAAACATGCACAAATCAAAAAATTCCTTGTGCCTACAAACCCTAATACAGATCGTTGACTAGATATATAGGCGAAGCAAGCATGTAATAGAATTAAATGCTAAGGGAAAGTGACTACAACCTTTGTAGATCCGGTCCACCACTTTAGATTTGGATTTCTCACTCATTTTGGCTAGTTGCCATTGATGGTGCAAGCTTTCTTCAAGTTGAAGATGAAGAAGAAGATGATAAAAGAATTATCATAAGTGTTATTTAAAAATAAAAACAATATGATACTTATCATGTCAACAACCATGGTTTAGTGTAGAGAATCAACTAAGGTTAGTAGAATGGTTAGGTTTAGGAGATGAAGACAAAATGGTCATTAGGTCAAAGATGCTTGAAGCATCCAAAAGAAACCATTTTGTTTTGTTTACCTTTTAAAAATAAATAGATAAATGAATAAGTAAATAAAAGAAACCCTAACCATTCATATAACCATGGTCAATTCTTTACACAAACCCAAGCTTGCATGTATCATCAAACATGATACAATCTTGTGCACAAAAGTATATCTCATATACAACTTGTGCAAATCAAGTGAGTAAATCCATTTAAAGTGAACCAATACTAGTTAATGCAAAATAATATATCAAATATATAATTATACATTAAATCATTAAATCAACACTTGATTCAATGATCCGGTCATATCGCATATAACCGGCTAGTATCCAATGTATCGGCTTATCGAATCAATCCTTGATTCGATAACTAGGTTATATCGCATACAACCATTCGACACATTCATCGCGAGAATGAAATACGGTATCACATACACGCATTATTCTCGGTCCCGCACATATCTCATATGCGCTCCTATTTCGTTTCGCTTGAGCCAGGAAACCTCTGTGTAGGACTCTAAAGACTCGTCAATACGCCGGCAGCAGATGATGATCATATCAAACACCCACAAGCCGCAAGCGGTCTGCTAAACGTAACGGCCACCCGGGTATTGAGCGATCAGAAGATCGATGAGCAAGCCCGCTCACACTCCTGTGAATCCAACCAGTAACACTTACCGTACAGTCCGGTCTGTTCGTCTGATATGTCGCATATCTCGCCTAGGGGTGGTAAACGTCAGACCCCAGTAGCTCGATAGTCATGCCGACTTGAGGTCCATAACATTCGTGAAACTACTGATAACTCTTACCAGTATATCACGGCAACCCTGGCCAGGGATTTCCTGTTATGGCCAGTCGAGCATAGCACAACATCAACCCCCAATACCGGGAGAGACGAATCCCCTCCTATCGCTCATTGCCTCCATGTGAATCGGGACTGTACCCAAAAACCACCTGTTTGCACGACTCCTTAGAGCCGTGGTAAGGTGGAAATCAAAGCACAGTGGGAGACACACAAGACTCTATGACGATCTCAGGTCAACAGACTAAGCTGTACCAGTGTCACCAGAGAACTGCCATCTGACGTGAGGTATAATACCATCTGGGAGTTCTCGGCGAGTCCGTTCAGTGTACCCAGTCTCCACTGAGCACCCGCATACCATCTCCGATGTCAAACACCAATGGATATGGGATCATCCATCGCCCATCACATGGGTTGAGAAGATACACGCTAGTCTACTCTGGAATATCGATGCCCCGTCTCGATATTCCCACGACTAGGAACATTGAAGGATGCACTCATGGACTATCCAGGCCCCACTAGTATGATCTGCATCACAGTCCTGGAAGTCGAGTACACATCCTAAGGGCTTTATCAACATGTAACAGAGAGATAGAAAGTATACACGTTAAGATAAAGTGCAACCAGATAGCGTACTATCATGTCGAGCAAGAAAGTCCTACCTATATATGTCCCAGCATCCACTACAATATACATCCAATGTACAGTAATGGCCTCTAGGGCATACATATAACTAACACCAAGAGGTTCAATATCCTGATTGGATCGCCAACATCGTCCCGGTGATGAAGAAAATTGGGACGGTGCGCATATGTGTGGACTTTCGGGATCTCAATAAAGCCTGCCTGAAGGACGACTTTCCAGTACCGGTTACCGAGATAATAATAGACAATACGTCCACTCATGAAGTTTTCTCCATCATGGACGGCTCATCAGGATACAATCAGATAAAGATGCATTCCGAGGATTAGAAGCATACCTCTTTCTGGACCCCTATGGGCATATTCTGCTACAAGGTGATGCCTTTCGGTCTAAAGAATGCTGGTGCCACCTATCAGAGGGCCATGACGAAGATTTTTGATGACCTCATACATGAAATCGTCGAATGCTATATCGACGACCTCGTAGTTAAAAGCTGTTGGATATAGTGCCCTCAGAGTCAATTATAGGATCACAGGCACGTGATTGCAATGATTGAGAAAGGACCTATACCGGTAGAACAGTCTTACTCAAGATGATAGTATGCTATATGGTTTATCTTTATCATCGTGTACATGCTTTAGGTGACCTTGCAGATCATTATTACATATCGATAGAGCCCTTAGGATTCTTGCTTGACTACCAGCAGTATGATGGCGATAATATATGTGGGAGCTGGGGTCTATAAGCATATCCTTAAAAGGTCCCTAGTCGTGGGAGTTTCGAGACTGGGCATCGATACTCCATTAGTAGACTAATGTATACAGTCGAGACCCCGACGAGGGGCGGTGGCCGGTCTCACAAGCCATTGGTGTCAGTTGGTTCACCTAAGATGTATACAAGTGCTCATTGGGTTATGAGTACACCGGATAGGACTCGCCGGGAACATGCTAGTTGGTATTATACTTGACATCAGATAGCAGTTCCCTGGTGACATGTGTACAGGCTAGTTCATCGACCTGAGATCGTCATTTGTCTCGTGTGAGTTCCCACTGTGCTTTGATTACTACCCTACCATGGCTCAAAGGAGTCGTGCGAACAGATTTTAGTTGGGTATAGTCCCGAGCCATATGGAGGCAGTGAGCGGATCGGCAGGGGTTTCTTCTCTCCCGGTATTGGGGGTGAGATCGCGCCGTATCTAGGAGAGCCATTACATGAAGTCCTTGGCCAAGGCAGGAGATTTACTGGTAGGTATTCCAGTAGTATCTCAGGGTGTTCTGGGCTACACTCCGATACGACTTGTACCGGTTTTGGTGGTCTGATTTTTACCAACCCTCTAGGCCCGACATGCGATGCTCATAGACGAACGGACCGGACTGTATGGATATTGTCACTGACATGCTCAGTAGGGTGCCAGGATGAGTTCGCTCATCGACCTCCCTTTTTGTCAATACCTGGTAGCCCGTTATGTACAACTAGTACCTCTACGTGCTAGTGGTTAAATCCACAGCCAAAGTATTGACGAGTCTTTAGAGTCCCCTATAGACAGTTTTCAAGGGCGAAACGTTGTAGAGGCCGTATGATATATGGCAGGGTTCGATCATATACGTGCGGTACTGCACGCATCATGATCGGACGGATCATACTAGTGGGATTTGATTTAAGCCGGATCCTAGTATTAGATTTGTTGAATTACTTTTGTCTCATCGCATTCGCATTCGGTCGGAATGCGTATGCAGGTATGTATATACAGGTGAGGGGTATCCTTGTGATCTGTCACGCGTTTACTTTAGATGTTGCCGTATCTTTTTTATTGTTGTAAACATTTGGATTAATATTTACAAATGGAAATTGTGAGCTTAAATCATCATTTTGGAGCATTTAATGTGACATAGACTTCATTAGTGACTCATGGTCTCTCTTCTTGTGCTAATGTCACATTAAGTGAATGATTTTGTGTTGATATGATGAGTAGAGAGAGAGAGGGCAGCTATGAGGTGAGTTTGCTCTTGTAATTTTCACACTTCTCTCCCTCTCTCTCATTTGATCATACAACCTAAGAAAAGGAAAAAAGGCTTCCTCTTCTTCTTCTTCCTCTAGCTCACAACCTCCATTGATGGCTTCATCTTCAACCTCCATCCATGCAATGGATGCAAGAGACAAAGTTGTCACACACATTCTCTACTTCGCCTTAGACACGTCGGCTAGCGAACTTCGTGCCCGAGTTGCTTCGGATGAAGCGGGAGCCCGTAAAAAGACTCGAAGATGTGGTGCCCTTTCCGACGAGGAGATCGAGATCGGAGATGCCGCGAGGAGCTTAGGATGGTGGCCAAAGACTGAAGGACACGGATCGATTGGTATAGCTCTTCCAACCCTTTCTCTAGTTGCTAGTTATAGGTTAATGGTTCGATCCGGATTTAAAGTATATCATAGCGCCGGTTTCTAGTTTAGAAAAAGTTTTCGTTTCCGCATTTTGGCCTCGGACAGACGGCCGGGGCGCTACCGTAGACTTACATGGTATCAGAGCCACGCCATTAACCTTTACTACCTTGCTCTAACGTGTTTAATACTTCGATCGAACGAAATTTCCAAAACCGCGATTCCAATTTATGCAGTTTCTGTCGAAATTTTTTTGTCGTCGAAATTTTTTTTTGAGTACGTCAGAAAATCATGCGGGCTTTTCTAAGACCACTGCAGAAAATTGGTTGCCTGAGCTCACTGTAGCGCCGCGGAACAGCGGCATGATCCTTGTTTTGGCCGTGGTTCCGCCGCAATACTGTAGCATTAGGGCACCAAAATTTCTACAGCGGTCTCTGAGTTGGAATTGGGGTTTCTGGTATTTTTTGTTTGGTCCAAGATTTGTTTGAGTACTGGGAATTGTGCTTGTGGCCCACTTCGGGAAATTTTGTCGATCGAAAATTTTAAACATGTTAGTTCACAGTATTTACATTATATCTACGGCCGTGAATGTCATTTGATCGGTAAATCTTGTCTAATTGCTATAGCCCTTTTAGACGGATTTGCGAACGTGACATTCACGTTGATGTTCTGTATTGTGCTGTGATGTTGCGGATTTGTCGTGGTGGATAGCCTGGATGCAATGGTAGTACAATTTGGTTGTATTTGTACATTTGATATTGCGGGGCGAGCGTCCGACATATGGACTGTCGTCACTGCCTGTTTGTATATTATGTAAGTCCGCGGCGGCGCCTCGGCCGTCAAACAAACGCCGATATGCGGAACAAAACTTTTACGACTGGCGCTATCGCGTACTTTATCCCGGATCGTCCATTAAAGCTAAACTAACAAATTGTAAAGAGGGTAGAATTGTTATACCGAATGATCCGAGTCCTTCGGTCTTCAACCATCATCCCACGCTATGTTGCAACTGATCCGAACTTGATCGAATTCCGGTTTCGTCGTCCAGGTGGCACCACGTCGACGGATCTTTAAACGGGCTCCCGCCTCTGAACCGAGGCAACTCGATCGTCAAGTTTGCCAAAAGAGACGACCAAGATGAAGTAGAGAATGAGTAGAATACTTTGTCTCGTTACGTCCAAGACTATGGACGAACGGTTAATAGAAGTTGCCATTTGGAATCGGATGAATGGAAATTGAACTAGGAAATTTCCATACACTAGTTATCATAATCTTTTCTCACAAAATGAAATCAAATGAACAACCCATGCCTCACAAAGAGGGGCCGGCCACTACTAATAGAAGAGGGAGGTGAGTGTAGGAGCTTCAAGTGGTGACCATTAGCTTTCATCCTTATCATAACCATTAAAGCAAGAATGACTCACTAATAAGCATTAAATGAAAACCAATGAAAATAAACCTAGTCATCCTCCATCATTAATGAACCATTAATGACACTAATGAGTCACAAGCCTAATCATCACTTCTAGAACCTTCTAGAAGCATGACTCACTCTGAAGACGAAAAGAAAAATCCGTATTTAACCGAATGTCAAAATACGGCTGATAGAAAACTGGAAACTGGCAACTTCCAAAAATCATCCCGAAACGAATTTCAGGATAACTCCGTATCGGTATAAACATACCCGCATTTGTATTACGACCGAATACAAATGCAACTGAGACAAAGATATTATATCTACACAGTATAATACTGGGTTCCTGCTTAAACCAAAACCTACCAGTATTATCTGCCCGAAAACTGACACGTGCGAAAACGCACGTGCATTTTCCGAACCTTGCCATAAACCCATATGGCCTCCACAACGTTTCGCCCGAACTTGGGAAAGTGTCGGTGGGGGACTCTAATGACTCATCAACACATTGGCACTGGGTATAACCTCTAGCACGTCATAGGTACAAGCTGTACGTAACGTTTTGCCTATGTATTGATTGGAAGGGAAACTGACGAGCGAACTCATCCAATAAACCCTACTGAGCCTGACAGTGACAATATCTGTACAGTCCGGAACATTCGTCTATGAGTATCGCATATTAGGCCTAGGGGGCCGGTAAACGTCAGACCCCCAATTGCTGCATAAGTCGTGTCAGAGAGCAGCCCAGAACACTCTGATATACTACTGGTATGCCTACCAGTATATCTCGATTACCCTGGCCAGGGATTTCGTGTAATGGCTCTCCTAAACACAGCGCGATCTCACCCCCAATACCGGGAGAGACGAATCCCCGAAGATCCGCTCACTTGCCTCCAATGTGGCTCGGGACTGTACCCAAAATATACCTGTTTGCACGACTCCTTTGACCCGTGGTAGGGTATAAATCAAAGCACAGTGGGAACTCACACGAGACAAATGACGACCTCAGGTCGATGAACTAACCTGTACTCATGTCACCAGGGAACTGCTATCTGACGATATGTATAATACCAACTAGCATGTTCCCGGCGAGTCCTGTCCGGTGTACTCATAACCTAATGAGCACCTGTATACATCTTAGGTGATCGAACTGACACCAGTGGCTTGTGAGACCGGCCACCGCCCCTCGTCGGGGTCTCGACTTTATACACTAGTCTACTCTGGAGTATCGATGCCCTGTCTCGAAACTCCCACGACTAGGGACACTTTAAGGATGTGCTTATAGACCCCAGCTCCCACATATATGATCGCCATCATACTGCTGGTAGTCAAACAAGAATCCTATGGGCTCTATCATGATGATAAAGACAAACCAGATAGCATACTATCATCTCGAGTAAGACTGTTTTATCGGTATAGGTCCTCCCTCAATCATTGCAATCACGTACCTGCGATCCAATAATTGACTTAGAGGGCACTATATCCAACATATTATTCTTTTGGGACACGACCGGGCTGAGGTCGACGTACCCGTTGTATATATATTTTACTTTCTGTACTTGGATTACCCCGCGGTGCGGTGCACGGATAGCCGGGTTCTAGAGGGCAATGTGCCCGCATCTCATGGTCTTGAGACGGAGGGGGCTTCACTCTAGAATTGGCGGGCTATTCGCCGCACTCGTAGGGGGTACAGGTTGACCCAAGGAGGGGTGCTCAAGTTACCAGATTTCGTGAAGTGCTAGATGGTCCATTCACTTTGTTGAAGGGGGCTGTCTCGTTTCAGGTTTTGGCGGGTAACTTGCCGCGCCCGTAGTGGTCTAGGATTTCATTGCACAGGCTATCCACATGATCAGGGGAACGTCGGGTTTTCGTAGCGGCTCTATGAAACCCGGAGATCCCAGATTATCTGTATTGTTCTGTGATGCTTATTACATTTCTGTGATGTTGCATTTTATCACGCCTGGAGCGAATATTATATATTGATATATATACTAGTAGATGTTGTATATGTTTTACACCCGCGCTAGTCCAGTCCTCGCTCTGTCGTTAGTTAAGTAACCTAACGGGTGATGACGGGACCCAGTGGTGAATGCGGATGGTATATACGTATATCGTATTTTCATTCTTCTGTGGTGTGATTAATTGATGGGACTGCATTGATTCGGATCAATGCAAGCTAAACAAACCTATTCTGATGTTGTTGGAACATTTAAAAAAAAAGCTGTTATTGCAAGGACGTTTTCTTTTGTTTTGCACAGTGGTATTCGGTTATGAATATCCAGCACCTCAGTCGACGAGGCAAGGGCCGAGATCCCTTCACAGGGAGTGACCCCTTGAACAGAAGTTTGCGTCAGGGTAATAACTTCACTATAGTCGATTACTTTTTGCTTTGCATCGTGGTATTCAGTTGGAATATCCTGCACCTCATTCTACGGGGAAAGGGCCGAGATCCCTTTACTGGGAGTGGCCTCTTTAGCAAAGGTTTTCACCACTATATTTTTATAAAAAGCTATGCGGTTCCTTCAACGATATCAAGTTCATTACGTTAAAAGTTTTTCGCCAAAAACCATTCGTAGCCCTCCGTCATTTCAGAAAGGTAGCACTTAGTATTCATGCTATGTATGTTGGCCTTCGTCAAGGCATAGTGTATGGTAGCTATTTTTTACTTTTCTGCTGCAAAGATAGATGAGTTGGTTTGGGACAGTCGTACTACTATTTTGGCCTTCGTCAAGGGTATGTACGGGTGGGTTCAAATTAACCTGGATAATGACGGGTAGAACTTGACATGTGACTTATGATATGTTGGCCTTCATCAAGGTCATAAGAGCATGGGGCAAAAATCATATCGGGAGTTTCAAAAGAAACTAAAACTTTCCAGATATGCGCATACCTTCTGGAGTGTGATAACGTGAGTGGATTCCATCACGTTATCATGCGATGATAGTTGGATCCCGATTCCCACTGATGAGTTGGTATACTCCTCGGGTGATCCTGACTAATTTTTCTTTCAGGTTTGGAGGAGAATTTGAGGTTACAGTGGGAGGTTTCCTGATTAGATAAATTGATAACCATTCTGATCTAGGTTAGAGTGCACGCTGAGTGTTTCTTTTCTCTCTCTCTTTGGCAGTGACCATGGCCCGACCCTTGACTATGAATCAGTGACCAAGTTAACCGAACCTTCTTAAAATACTGGCTTTTGGATTGTCAGAGTTGCATACCTCATTGCCACTCCTACTTTTACCCTTTTCTCCAGAACACCCTGTATTACTATGAACATCCACTTCCATTGGATAAAACCATCGTATGGTTATATACGAACTCGAAGGAACTTGTTCCAGATTCGAGGATGGTTTCCGGTTCTGGAGAAAATGAAAAGGACTATTCAGTTATCTTTTCCTTTTACCTTCTCTCAGGTTGCGAGTGCTCCTTGGATTAGGACAGTACACCTATTACGCTTATTGGATAGTCTTCTTCCAAGCCATAGGTAGGGAATGAAGAAAACCAATTAGCCTAACGATGGTGTACAGAAGGTAAGATGTTAAGACAAACAAAGGGATTAGTAAGAGGGAAAAGTAAATTGCGACTGCTATTCACGACCAAACCAAGTATTTCTTCGCCAATCCTACATCACCTTTGTATTCCTCCAGAACGCTCCGTATCATTACGAAGATCCACAGTTATTTAGATACTCCATCGTATGATTATATACGAACTCGAAGGAACTTGTTCTAATTCGGGGATGGATTCTGGTTCAGGAGAAATAGGAATAAGGTTTATTCAGTTGTCTTTTATCTTTACCTTCTCTCGCATTGCGAGTACTCCTAGGACTAGAGGAGTACACCCATTATACTTATTGGATAGTCTTCTTCTAAACCATAGGCTGGTGCCGAACGGTAGGGACGGAAGAAAACCATTTGGCCTAAAGGGGTGTATAGATGGTAATGACTAAAGACATATAAAGGGATTTAGAGAGATGGCAAAGAAATATACGGTTACAGTTGTGAATCTGATAATGGAAGAGGCATTACTAATAATACCCGGATACCCCTTCGAAACATTTATATGTTTCAGTTTCACTGTGTATCGTTAAAAGAAAACTGATTTCCCAATTAGTCCTTGCTCCAGGGTATGTATTTACCAGGTTTGATTCTCACATTTGTATGGTTTTACAGATGATGAGTGGGAGTAAGTTATTAGGAATTGGGTGATCATCCTCATTATATCGGGATTCGTTGTAATTGGTGATATTTGAGGAAATCGCCTGGGTTGTTTGGCAGACGGCAAATATTTGGTTTTGAATATCCGTTGTTATGCACCAATTTCAAATTGATACATCTGTACGTTTATTTTTATAAAGTGAGATATAACTTTTTGAAATTATGTCTATGACATTTACCTATATCAGTGGATGGTTAGCTAAGGAGCATTAAACAGCGGTGTAATTCTTCTTAACCATAAGTACAGTTTTCAACCTACGACACACAGGGAATGAGTTATTAGACTCAGGGGACTTATACAGAGTATTGTATGTTGTCCAGTGTCCATGAGGACAGAGGGGTTGGTACTCGTACTATATTCTGTTTACTTGTGACTTCTCTAGTTTTTAGACATGTGTTTCGTAGAAATGCAAGGTCTAAGTTTTGAGAAGTTATAGGTATAAGAATAAAGTAGAGAACCAAGTGTTGCAAGTATCAGGATTCTTCAAGGTGATCGAAGATGTAGATACTTGTGTATGGTATTCAGTTGATAGTAATGTTTATGAGAACTTGCTTCTCTTTCAGGTTACTCATATCTGGATGTATTCCTAAGTTGAGTAATGCTGATCGGCCTCTCTCCATTTAGTTGACATGCACTGGAGACAGCTGCATGATTTGAATCTGGTTCCAATTAAATCAGTGCCTCTTTTTCTATATTGGATATAGAATAGTTCATATCTTAACAATGTTAAGGTACGGGGAGTTGTCCGGCTTATGCTTAAAACCAGACTCTGGATAATTCAAGGCACGTTTCTGTAATGGCTGTTTGTGGGTTGACCCGGGCTAAGACGAGGGTTGACTTTCTACCATCTGGAAGATCAATAGTGATATTGTTCTTGACTCGCCACAGTTTTAATAAAAATGGATTTTTTCAGAAAACAGTAGTGGGAGTATGGTAGAACTGGAAGTGATTCCAGAACCGCAAACGATTGCTGAAAATTTGATAAGAAGCTAAAGATTCAATCTGGTTTGACATTCCGTTATCCACTCCGCAGATATGGTGGGTAACCCCAGGCACTTGAGAGGTACTTCGGTATGCTCAAGAACGGTGACAGGGAGGTTTTTGTTTACCCAGACTTGTCATTGCTGTTGTTCCAGACTGTGAGACCCGGCAGGAGGATGAGTATAGCGTCGTTTTAAACTAGCTTTAGAAGTGTACGTGTATATGACTCTGCCAGAGGGTTGTCGTAGTCAGTGGGAGCAGTGAAAGCATAGTGGACAAGTAGCTTATGTCTATTTATAGACTAAAGCAGATATAGCGGAGATAGATCATCTATTTCTGATGTGACAGTCATAGGTTTGACTTCATCAGAACAGGGGATGGATCTGTTAAGAAGGTATGTCCTGGTATTTGGATGAAATACACAGAGTAGGAAGTGAAATTCCTATACTACGATCGGTTATACTTTGGTTGTCACACAGTGGTTTCTCCACATAAAGCTTGGATATTATATCAGACATTCTGGTTACTAGATCTAGATTTGGGTAGTTTCCCAATCTGGGTACTTAGACAGCATTCTAAAGGTGTTTTAGAATGGACGACTCCTGGCACGGTAGTGTACCTACAGGTGATGGAGCCACCCTCTCTAAAGGTGTCTTACAGACTAAAGGGGAGAGGGATGTGCATGATTGGCAGATCACTTGCTTAGGCAATTGAGTCAATCGAGTCAATCATGAGATGTCAAGTACCACACCAAATGTTGTTTTTGCAGTAGATGCAATAAGTTGATATTAATCCTATCCTGGAGAAACGTTCGGAAACAGTTTTAGAACATAAGTGGATGTTCTAGGGATATGATAACGACAGCCTCTTTAAGGAGACAATTATCATTCCGGGCTTCTAAGGTGACCTGGATGACAGAGTGACTGTCAGAGTTGTAGTTTTCCCTCTGACGAGGGGCAGTGGTTTGGACAGGTGATCCAAGCGGACACTGAGGGAGGCATGACGCAGGATACTGATTAAGTTCAGTTGACGATACAGTTTAAGAAGTTTGGATTTGGAGTTCATTTATGAACTAGGTCCTATCAGATATCCAGACATATTCTATGACATGTATTGCTTATTTCGGGAGATGGCTTTCTCCGCGAACTTGAGATAAAGAGAGACATAGAAAGAAACATCATGGTGGATCCACTCACTGAGGCTATTCGTCGAACTCAATAGTTTCGCAAACGGACTTTGTGAGACTGATTAGTAGAGGAGTTGGGTGTTCGGTATCACACGGGCTGTGAGTATGCGACATCGCAATAATTAGCCTCGAGTGCAAGTGGGAGATTGTTGGATATAGTGCCATCAGAGTCAATTATTGGATCACAGGCACGTGATTGCAATGATTGAGGGAGGACCTATACCGGTAGGACAGTGTTACTTAAGATGATAGTATGCTATCTGGTTTATCTTTATCATCATGTACATGCTTTAGGTGACCTTGCAGATCACTATTACACATTGATAGAGCCCTTAGGATTCTTGCTTGACTACCAGCAGTATGATAGCAATCATATACGTGGGAGCTGGGGTCTATAAGCACATCCTTAAAAGGTCCCTAGTCGTAGGAGTTTCGAGACTAGGCATCGATACTCCATTAGTAGACTAGTGTATACAGTCGAGATCCCGACGAGGGGCGATGGCCAGTCTCAAAAGCCATTGGTGTCAGTTGGTTCACCTAAGATGTATACAGGTGCTCATTGGGTTATGAGTACACCGGACAGGACTCGCCGGAAACATGCTAGTTGGTGTTATACCTGACGTCAGATAGCAGTTCCCTGGTAATATGTGTATAGGTTAGTTCATCGACCTGAGATCGTCATTTTTCTCGTGTGAGTTCCCACAGTGCTTTGATTACTAACCTACCACGGCTCAAAGGAGTCGTGCAAACAGGTTTTAGTTGGGTATAGTCCCGAGCCACATGGAGGTAGTGAGCGGATCGGCAGGGGTTTCGTCTCTCCCGGTAATGGGGGTGAGATCGCGCTGTGTCTAGAAGAGCCATTACACGAAGTTCTTGGCCAAGGCAGGAGATTTACTGGTAGGTATTCCAATAGTATCTCAGGGTGTTCTGGGCTACACTCCGACATGACTGTTACCGCTTTTGGGGGTCTGACTTTTACCAACCCTCTAGGCCCGACAAGCGATGCTCATAGATGAATGGACCGGACTGTACGGATATTGTCACTGATAGGCTCAGTAGGGTGTCAGGATGAGTTCGCTCATTGACCTCCCTTTTGGTCAATACCTGGTAGCCCGTTACGTACAGCTAGTACCTCTGACGTGCCAGTGGTTAAATCCACAGCCAAAGTATTAACGAGTATTTAGAGTCCCCCACAGACATTTTTCAAGTTTCGGGCGAAACGTTGTAGAGGCCGTATGATATATGGCAGGGTTTGATCATAGACGTGCGGCAGTGCACACATCATGATCGTACAGATCATACTAGTGGGCTTTGGTTTAAGACGGATCCTAGTATTAGATTTGTTGGATTACTTTAGTCTCATCGCATTCGCATTCGGTCGGAATGCAGATGCAGGTATGTATATACAGGTGAGGGGTATCCTTGTGATCCGTCACGAGTTTACTTTAGATGTTGCCGTATCTTTTTTATTGTTGTAAACATCTGGATTAATGTTTACAAATGGAAATTGTGAGCTTAAATCATCATTTTGAGCATTTAATGTGACATAGACTTCATTACTGACTCATGGTCTTTTTTCTTGTGCTAATGTCACATTAAGTGATTGATTTTGTGTTGATATGATGAGAGGAGAGAGAGAGGGCAGCTATGAGGTGTAACATTTCAGAAAATATAAAATATTATTTTTGAAATTTAATATTAAAATAAAATTTTTCTCGAAAACTGCCCGATTTGCGAAATTGGGGTTTTCGGAAAAGAGTATAAATATATACCAATAATTATGAAATAAATATAAATTAAAATGATTTATTCATTTAATAATATAATTTTAGGATTTGGCATTTTAAAAATTTATTATATGCAGTTTTGATAAAAACCCGATTAGTGCACTGCTAATCGCGATTAAGCCAAATCCGCATTTTCTACAGCTTTTCATGGCTAGTGCACCATGACATATTACATGTTATTTCATGGTGTTTTTTTATTTGGGTGTATGTGTTTTGGTAAGAAAAGAGAGAGAAAAGGGTGTCATGATGAGTGACGAGAGAGGGATAAAATGATGACATGAAAAGTGAGTGGGTAAGAACAATAGTGAGTGAGAGAGGGGGGAGCTGCTGCCTTGATCATTTCCCCATCATTTTACTTTCCCTCTTCATCTCCCTCAACTCCACATCCCTCCATCTTCTACCATCTTGATCCACCCCAAAAGCCTTGCCAAAACCCTATGCCCTTTCACAAAAAAATGATCACCTCATCACCCTCATCGCTATGAACCAAGAAAATTTAGATTTTGATGATCTTAGGGATTCATGTTTGCTATATGAGATAATCCCTTCACCAATTGAGTAGTTTTTCATTTGCTTTAGTATTCTTATGTGTTTAGATATGAAATTGTGAAGATTAGTGAGACATTGGGAAACCCTTGAAAATGGTTGAGTGTTTGTTGAAATGGGTGATGTGTTGTGGCTGTTAACTAGACTTGGGTGCTGTTTAAGGACCTGGACCAGAGCTTAGAAACCCAAAACACGGATTTAGAAACCCCGATATCGGATAAATGTATGATTTGATAGGGTATTTTAGAATCTGGAGCAATCCGGGGGCACTAGAAATGATTTTGCAATTACTGGGAGTCGTGCAGGCACCTAGGAAGCTACCACTGAAACCCTAGCCCCATACCCCAACCCAAGGCCACAGATTTATGCATTTTGGCCAAAATTTGCGGCCAGAGCAGGGAAATAGGGTCCCAGGTTTGGTCCATGGCTCCTTTTGCACTAAAATAGACCCCTCCTATATGCAGAATTGGCTAATTGTCACCTGGAGAAAATCTGGGAGCATTTTTGTGTGTTTTAGGCTATGTTTTCCGTATTTTGAAATTCAATTTCTTGACATTTGGATTTTTATTTGGTTGTTGGATGTTTGTACATCGACAACAGGGGTTGTTTGATTGTTTTTGCACGTGTAGGCCATAGGTTCTAACCTATGAGCGCACCGTGCGCCGTATCGGTTTTCCGGATTCGATTTTAATACGTATTGCGATTGTTTATTATTCTAGGTACCTTCGCGTGAATTCTGAGGCGATGGAGCATGACGCCGTTGATTTCGGCGAGCGTAGACCAGGTGAGTGGATCTATATCCACGGGGGAAATCGGGTTGGTGGCGTATAGCACCCCCGCAAAGTATTGATGGAAAACCGATTTATAGAATATGGTTAGGAAACCTAGATTAAGAAAGTAGGGTTATAGTAAAGGATAGTTAGTGATACTATATTAGAAACTAAGGATAGTTAGAATGTGATAATACGGCTATTATTTGATGACGGGATTCGAGGACGACGTTTGTCGATATTGCCGTTTAGGGTACTGTAGGACTAGATAGTCGATATAGATGCGTCATCCGGACCATACCTTTTTCTAAACCGAAAAGTCGTACGTATATTTTAAATATGTACCTCGAGGGATGTTACGGATTTTCAAATGATATCTTTTTCTTAAAAACACCGTAACCCCTATTTTCAAAACTACGATTCGCTTCTTTAAAATCCTGATTGTATGGTTCGGGTGTGTATGTTAGATTAGATATTTGTACTTAGTAGAGAAAGAATGTTTATGTAAATTTGATTTGATATGTGATATAAATGCGATGAAAAGATTATAAGACGGATATGATGATATGATGTTATGTTGGTATACGGATGCGAGTCGATCGAGATGATTGTTACCCTGCCGGTCCCCCGATATGAGATTATTGCGGATGTGACCTGGGACTTAGGTATATAGATATACCTATATAGAATGTTGTGAATCATGGATGATGGACCGTATGTGATATTAGGCCGTACCCTCATTTGTCTTGTAGGATGATAGGATCCCTATTTGCTTAATGACGCCGTACGATGATTTTCCATGCGTGATGAATTTGACTTGATGATTGATCCTTTCCCTTGACTTGAGGTTGTGGTACGATGGATTATACCGTACGCGATATTGTTAGGCTGGATGACGATTGATAGATTCCCAGACTCGGTCATATTAGATACGTATACCCGTCAGTATTTGCATATGATTTACATTATACTGTATTCATATTATTTCCATTGCATTGTTTATACCTGTGCTAGTGTACTTGCACCATTATCGATAATGCGTATGTTACGCACACAGATTTGCCGGCTCACACACTTCATCATCGATAATTGCCATGCCACTACACAGTAGGTTTGCTACATAGTGACATACACATTGTATATCCACATTGGTGCACATATACAATGATATATTCATACTTGCGCACATACACATTGTATATCCACATTGGTGCACATATACATTGATATATTCATATTTGTGCACATACATATTGTATATCCACATTGGTGCACATATACATTGATATATTCATACTTGCGGATATACACATTTGTATATCTATATTGGTGCACATATACATTGATACATCCATACTTTCGGATATATACATTTGTATATCCATATTGGTGCACATATACATTGATACATCCATACTTGCGGATATATACATTTGTTCATCCATATTGGTGCACACATACATTGGTATATCTATACTTGCGCATATACATATTGTACCTACATAGATAACTTATTTTATTGGGAGATTAGGAACCGTAAGATATATTTTAAAAACTGGAATCATTTAAAAGAGCGATTTTCCCTTAATATGTCATATCACTGTTCCATGTTGCATGATATATTGATATGCTTACATTTCTGTTATATGTCGCATACATCATGCTCTATAATTTTTACGTATTGAGATATGTTGTTTTCATGAGATTTCTGGATTTTAGAACCATGGATATTTTAAAAAAGATTATGTGTTGTTTTAAAAACCCGGTTTCTCTTGATATGATATTTCAGTGCGTCCACCATGTGTTTTCTCGGTTCTGAGAGCGACATGTGAAACCCGAATCGAGGAGGCGGATGAGGCCGATTGCGGGTACATGGTGGGCCCGGTATGGTACCTCGGGGCGAGAACGGATCGCTGTGCAGTAGACAGTGAGCCTGGCAGAGGGCCTACTACCTACCGGTGATAGTATTTTGGCTCAGTGGATATCCGGAGGATACCGACCGGAATCGAGAGATGATAGGGGCCGATCCGGACTGACGGAGCCCGTGGGCCGATCCGGACTGACGGAGCCCGATATATGAGGATTTACGTGCCGATACTGGACACTGTTTTCATGATGTTTTCGAGTGTCGATGCTAGGCACTCAGGTTCCATGATTTTGATGTGTCGGGAGGGACACCGTTGATATATATATATATATATATATATATATATATATATATCCTCATACTTTCATGCACACTCCTTTATGATTTTTACATGCATACAGACATTGATTATGGTTGGACGAGATCCATATACATGCATTGATTATTACTGTTGGATGTTATCCGCATGCATATAGGTATTGACTACCTTGTTGGCACATACAGACCCGGTCACCCTAGATATCATAGTATTACCTTTATGATATAGTTGGCCTAGGAGTCGTTGTTTATTCGATTACTATCTGTTGATATTTTTCTACTCACGAGTTAGCAACTCACCCTTGTTGTGCCACAGTTGTTGCAGGTTGACCGCTTGGATCAGTAGCGGCTTCGCTGGCACACAGTTGCATTCGGGTGTTTTGCATTGGTAGGTGGGATATTTGTATCATTCCCACTCTTGTATCCACATTTCATATTGTATCTAGTTAACTCCATCAATCAAAACTTGTAAATTGTATAAGTAATGAGACTTAGTGGGATTGTGATTGCGAGACTTAGAGCGAGTGGTTTTCCGCTACTTGTGATTTATATGTCTTGCTTTTCTTTTATTCTTTTGTGGTGAACTTCGCCGTTGGGCGTCGTATACTTATTTATATTGTCTTGCGTGGTTGTGATCTGCCGTTTGGCGAAGTGCTAGCTCCTACTTGGGGATGCCATTATCATTATTATGTATTTGTGGTTTTGGATCAAAATATACAAAGGAAGTGCTGCCAAAATTTTAAAAAGACGAAACATGTTTTCAAACTAGTAAATTTCACTTGCATCATTCATGTTCCTTTTCTATGCATTAAGAAAACTTGATTTCATATACCTTCATTTCAAAAACCTCACCTCCTTTATTTTTCTAAAAGGTTTAGATTTTTGGGTTTCAGCTTACTTGAATTCCGTTACGCCTTTAGACGTGGCATGATTCAAGTGCTGGTTACGAGCTAATATTTCGGGTCGTGACAAAGTTGGTATCAGAGCGCTAGGTTTAACCTTGTTCGAGTCTATGTTTGACTATGCGGAGTCTAGGGCGGATGTGTATTTCAGAACCTAGGCTTAACCTTACGGAACTTAGACTTGAACGGGGGGGGGGTATTAGACCCGAACTTTCGTTTCATAGGCTGACCCTGATTGATGGAGTAGGGAGCTTGAGTAGAGTGACATACCGTACGTATGTTCCGCGGCATATTTACGATACGATACTCTACTTAAGAAACCTGAGGATGTACATATTTTTGAGACCAGTGATTCTCTTCGTATCCATGATTATACATCCATTGGAGATCCTTGATTCTATTAGTTTCGTGATCATACTTTCATTGATGCTGTTCCTTCTTATGATCATGTATCCATTCTGGATTTGTTGTTTCCTCTCATGCCGTTGATCTGCTTTCTTCGATACTCGATTGAGGTTCCTGTCACCATAGTTTGAGCTCAGTTTGAGCTGCTGCTAGTGTTGCGGTCAGGGCGAGCTCGTTTGGTACGAGGGCTGACCATTGTGTTTTCTGGTGACATGGGAACGTCTCGAGTTAGTATTTATGTTGTGACCTCTTGTGAAGGCGAGTGCTTGGTTTTACACCGGATGATCGGGCCATTGGTAAAGCTGCCAGTTGCGAGAGGACTGTTGATGTACAGCTTACCTCAGAGATTTTGATGTTGTCTATCGTGCAGACAGGTGACCCAGCTGTTGCTGAGATGATGGGATGTTGCTTCCAGAGCTTACGAGCTAAGATCGCCGGAGCTTCCAGGCAGAAATGCGACATATGATAGCTTGTCTATGCCGATTTGAGAGACGAAGGTGATTCATCAGATTGATGCGCGCAGGCCCAGTTGAGTTGAAGATTTCCAGCGTGGAGAGAATCTTACTCAGATCTAGAGTAGACCGATCCAGAGATGACCACCGATGTATCACCTTTCCTGGAGGATTGAGGCATTGTTTGGCATGCGGGCGAAGAATATTCACATGTTGTATAGGCGAAGCAAAAAAGTTCGAACGAGTACCAGAAACCCATTTTCCCAAGTTTAAAGTGTTCGGAGGAACATGCAGGTAATTCTGTGGACCCTCTAGAAGAATGAAACCCTAACTCGACATGATGACCATGGAATCGCTTTGAACCTTAGGCTTTGTGGCAGTTTAGCGGTGCCATCATTGAGGCTTGGGTTTTCCCTTCTACGGCTGGTCCAGAGGTGCTGTGGTATGTACCAGATATTTTTAGACTGCGCTTAGGTGTTGAGCCTTCGGGAAATTTTGGGATCTCGATGACTCGATCGAAAAGTTTGACGTCGTCTAGATATTATGTAATAAGAGATCAGTAAGCTGACCAGGTTTGGATTGAGGACCTCACCTAGATGCGTTGTGAGTTGATCGAGGACGGACGAGTATTGAGCATTCCTCCGATGGTTGGGACGAGTTTCCGAGGATGTGTTCGGCCAGACATCTTCTACATAGTGATCAAGATACCGAGTTCGTGAATTTTAGTCCGTGCGAGAGACTTTGGATTGACCGTGGCCGAGAACAGTTGCAGGGTGCAGATAGCATGGTGTGACGTCATAGTGGACGATGATACAAATGAGTGGAACCAGAGGCTCGTGCGAGACGCTGACGAGCTGTTATTACTCCCCGTCGAGATCAGAGACCTGATATGCTTACAGAGGCGTTGGGATACGGCCAGTTTCCGAGGAAATGTGTACGGAACACGCAGATGTCCAGAAAATGAGAAAGGATTATGTAAGAGTACCAGCCTCCGTACAGTTCGGCATAGGCTAGATCGGAAGAGACCCTGAGCAGGATTCCTTCCAGGACACTGCTGCAATGAGATTTGCACCTAGGATCAGATGTGTCACGTGTATTCAGAGGACCAGAGGCCGATGCCAGCAACGTGCTGCTCTACGAGTGGTCATGATGATTGACCGAGAGATGATCAGAGAAGTGCTAGAGTGGAATTGTCCCCGTTAGCACACCTGACTGGGCCAATGAGCCGATGGATTGAGAGATTGGTAAATCCACAGAGAAGATAAGGACCCAGAGACAGAGGACGCCAGACTGTGAGCAGGAGGCGAGCGGATATTCTTGCCCTGCCAGTTTTCAGGCGCACCGATTTATTTTTCGACATTGTAGGAGGTGTACCTCAATGTCCTTTGTGGCGATTTGCATTTATGATATGAGTATCACGCCTATATCGCTTGGATTTGAGTTTTGATGACGAATTTTCTGATATTGATTTCGTGCACCATGGCTGCACCTACTGAGTATTTACATTTTTGTGCATAGTTATCGCACCATATATATATTTTATACACCGTTGTGTTGATTTGCGATTTGTGCCTATTGCGTTTGATGTCGATTTTGTGCCTTAGCCGCACATGTTTATGATTTCATGGATTTCATACGGATGATTTGATTTTTGCACTCGGTATAGCTTATATGTGCTTGTGGTGCATTGATACATATTTTGTGCACCACAGTTGCACCTGACTTCATTTTGAAGTCATTTGAGATATTTATTGTGATTTCATGCCTAGGGCATGCATATGATTTGATTTATGCTTTCGACATAGTTTTCATGCACTTTTAGTATTTGATTTACTTTTGTGCACATTGATGCACATGGTTGTATGATACCACGGTATACCTGATTTGGATTTGGATTGAAATGTGTTGTATACCGCCGATTCGATTTTGATACTCGATATTGTTTTGTACACCTTGTGCGCCTGATTGGATTCTTGTGCATAACAAATGCACCCGATATTGTTGTCGTGCACACCCGTTGCACTGGACATATGCTTTCGTGCACACCCGTTGCATATAGTTTTGGGCTTTGGTGCATATTGTGGTGTGGCACCTGTATTTGGATTTAAATTCCATGCGCACCAGATGCATGTGTTTATTGGATACGCCTTTTGAGGCTGATTTTGCTTTTGAGCACTTTGTTTTTATGTTGGGCACTATATTGTGTAGTAGCCGAACATGACTGATCTGAGGACAGTACCTGAGTACTTTGCATGCATTAAAAGATTACCAAAAAAGATTTTCAAGAGGAGCTATAGTCTCGCTATTTTCTACGTGTCCGTGAGCGACACGAACGTTTTTGAAGTAAAACCTTTTGGGATATTTTGAAAACGACGAAACGCATATTTAAGGAACATATATGGACATATATTATTATTTTAAAATGAGCGTCCGTCAGTTATGCCGTGAGTTACGCATTCTCGCGGCGATTTAGAAAAGATATTGCATGTAAATTATTCAAATTTTGGAGCTTTCAAAGATGCGTACTATACACGTATTATAGTATTTGACTAGTGTATATTGGATTTTAGTAGTGGATTTCGAGATCTGTATCTCCATTGTAACTCCGAGGATATGCGTGCAAACTAGATGATTTTCGTAACGCTTGACGGAGTTCGATTTTGAGCTTGTACTCGTTTTCATGCGCACTTGACGCGCAGTGTTATTTCTGCATTTTCCATGATTTCGGAGCCCCGTTGTTTTGAGCCGATTATTGAAATGTTTTAGATTTTGGGGGTTTAAATTTAAATTCGGGGACCGAATTTATTTAAGAGGGGAATACTGTAACATTTCAGAAAATATAAAATGTTATTTTGGAATTTAATATTAAAATAATATTTTTCCCGAAAACTGCCCGATTTGCGAAATTGAGGATTTCGAAAAAGGGTATAAATATATACCAATAATTATGAAATAAATATAAATTAAAATGATTTATTCATTTAATAATATAATTTTAGGATTTGGCATTTTAAAAATTTATTATATGCAGTTTTGATAAAAACCCGATTAGTGCACTGCTAATCGCGATTAAGCCAAATCCGCATTTTCTACAGCTTTTCATGGCTAATGCACCATGACATGTTACATGTTATTTCATGGTGTTGTTTTATTTGGGTCTATGTGTTTTGGTGAGAAAAGAGAGAGAAAAGGGTGTCATGATGAGCGAGGAGAGACAAAGGGACAAAATGATGACATGAAAAGTGAGTGGGTCAGAACAATAGTGAGAGAGAGAGGGGGAAGCTGCTGCCTTGGCCATTTCCCCATCATTTTCCTTTCCTTCTTCATCTCCCTCAACTCCACATCCCTCCATCTTCTACCCTCTTGATCCACCCCAAAAGCCTTGCCAAAACCCTATGCCCTTTCACAAAAAAATGATCACCTCATCACCCTCATCGCTATGAACCAAGAAAATTCAGAATTTGATGACCTTAGGGATTCATGGGTGCTATATGAGGTAATCCCTTCACCAATTGGGTAGTTTTTCATTTGTTTTAGTATTCTTATGTGTTTAGATGTGAAATTGTAAAGATTAGTGAGTGTGAAGATTAGTGAGACATTAGGAAACCCTAGAAAAGGGTTGAGTGTTTGTTGAAATGGGTGATGTGTTGTGGCTGTTAACTAGACTTGGGTGCTGTTTAAGGACCTGGACCAGAGCTTAGAAACCCAAAACACGGATTTAGAAACCCCGATATCGGATAAATGTATGATTTGAGAGGGTATTTTGGAATCTGGAGCAACCCGGGGGCACTAGAAATGATTTTGCAATTACTGGGAGTCGTGCAGGCACCTAGGAAGCTACCACTGAAACCCTAGCCCCATACCCCAACCCAAGGCCGCCGATTTATCCATTCTGGCCACAATTTGCGGACAGAGCAGGGAAATAGGGTTCCATGTTTGGTCCATGGCTCCTTTTGCACTAAAATAGACCCCTCCTATATGCAGAATTAGCTAATTGTTACCTGGGGAAAATCTGGGAGCATTTTTGTGTGTTTTAGGCTATGTTTTCCGTATTTAATGCAATTTCTTGACATTTGGATTTGTATTTGGTTGTTGGATGTTTGTACATCGACAACAGGGGTTGTTTGATTGTTTTTGCATGTGTAGGCCATAGGTTCTAACCTATGAGCGCACCGTGCGCCGTATCGGTTTTCCGGATTCGATTTTAATACGTATTGCGATTGTTTATTATTCTAGGTACCTTCGCGTGAATTTCGAGGCGACGGAGCGTGACGTCATCGATTTCGGCGAGCGAAGACCAGGTGAGTGGATCTATATCCACGGGGGAAGTCGGGTTGATGGCGTATAGCACCCCCGCAAAGTATTGATGGAAAACCGATTTATAGAATATGGTTAGGAAACCTAGATTAGGAAAGTAGGGTTATAGTAAAGGATAGTTAGTGATACTATACTAGAAACTAAGGATAGTTAGAATGAGATAATACGGCTATTATTTGATGACGGGATTCGAGGACGACGTTTGTCGATATTGCCGTTTAGGGTACTGTAGGACTAGATAGTCGATATAGATGCGTCATCCGGACCATACCTTTTTCTAAACCGAAAAGTCGTATGTATCTTTTAAATATGTACCTCGAGGGATGCTACGGATTTTCAAATGATATCTTTTTCTTAAAAACACCGTAACCCCTATTTTCAAAACTACGATTCGCTTCTTTAAAATCCTGATTGTATGGTTCGGGTGTGTATGTTAGATTAGATATTTGTATTTAGTAGAGAAAGAATGTTTATATAAATTTGATTTGATATGTGATATAAATGCGATGAAAAGATTATAAGACGGATATGATGATATGATGTTTTGTTGGTATACGGATGCGAGTCGATCGAGATGATTGTTACCCTGTCGGTCCCCCGATATGAGATTATTGTGGATGTGACCTGGGACTTAGGTATATAGATATACCTATATAGAATGTTGTGAATCATGGATGATGGGCCGTATGTGATCTTAGGCCGTACCCTCATTTGTCTTATAGGATGATAGGATCCCTATTAGCTTAATGCCGCTGTACGATGATTTTCCGTGCGTGATGAGTTTGACTTGATGATTAATCCTTAACCTTGACTTGAGGTTGTCGTACGATGGATTATACCGTACGCGATATTGTTAGGCTGGATGCCGATTGATAGATTCCCAGACTCGGTCATATTAGATACGTATACCCATCAGCATTTGCATATGATTTACATTATACTGTATTCATATTATTTCCATTGCATTGTTTATAACTGTGCTAGTGTACTTACACCATTATCGATAATGCGTATGTTACACGCACACAGATTTGCCGGCTCACACACTTCATCATCGATAATTGCCATGTCACTACACAGTAGGTTTGCTGCATCATGACATACACATTGTATATCCACATTGGTGCATATATACAATGATATATTCATACTTGCGCACATTCATATTGTATATCCACATTGGTGCACATATACATTGATATATTCATATTTGCGCACATACGTATTGTATATCCACATTGGTGCACATATACATTGATATATTCATACTTGCGGATTTACACATTTGTATATCCATATTGGTGCACATATACATTGATACATCCATACTTTCGGATATACACATTTGTATATCTATATTGGTGCACATATACATTGATACATCCATACTTGCGGATATATACATTTGTTCATCCATATTGGTGCACACATACATTGGTACATCTATACTTGCGCATATACATATTGTACCTATATAGATAACTTATTTTATTGGGAGATTGGGAACCGCAAGATATATTTTAAAAACTGGAATCATTTAAAAGAGCGGTTTTCCCTTAATATATCATATCACTGTTCCATGTTGCATGATATATTGATATGCTTACATTTCTGTTATATGTCGCATACATCATGCTCTATGATTTTTACGCATTGAGATTTGCTGTTTTCATGAGATTTCTGGATTTGAGAACCGTGGATATTTTAAAAGAGATTATGTGTTGTTTTGAAAACCTGGTTTCTCTTGATATGATATTTCAGTGCGTCCACCATGTGTTTTCTCGGTTCTGAGAGCGACATGTGAAACCCGAATCGAGGAGGCGGATGAGGCCGATTGCGGGTACATGGTGGACCCGGTATGGTACCCCGGGGCGAGAATGGATCGCTGTGCAGTAGACGGTGAACCTGGCAGAGGACCTACTACTTATCGGTGATAGTATTTGGGCTCGGCGGATATCCGGAGGATACCGTCCGGAGTCGAAGATCGTGAAAAAGACGGTGTCTCGAAATAAGAGGGACTGGAACGAGAGACTGCATGAAGCTCTTTGGGCGTATCGAACTACGTTTAAAACAGCCACAAACAAAACACCGTATGCCCTGATATTCAGCACAGAAGCGGTACTCCCCTTCGAGATAGAGTTACCCTCTCTACGAGTGGCGGTTCACTACGAGCTAACAGACGAAGAAAATGCTCACCTTCGGCTTGAGGAGCTTGATGCCCTTGATGAAACCAGGCTTATAGTGCAGCAAAATCTGGAAGCTTATAAAGCAAAGATGACGCGCTCATATGAGAGATTGACTAGGCCAGGAACATTCCGCTAAGGCGAACTCGTGCTAGTGGTCAAAAGACCTATGATCCCCAATCGTGCCAAGCGGGGGAAATTCGAGCCAAACTATGAATATCCGTATATCATAGACATAGTCTATCAGGGTGGAGCATATCTACTCATGGACATGCATGGTGAAAGACCTTTCAGGCCAATAAATGGTCGCTTCCTAAAAAAATACTACGCTTGACGAGTCACGGCCTAGGTCCACGATAGATGACGACACCTATATCCACTCGCTATCTTCCTAAGCCTAAACTCTGTAAGTAGTAGCCGGCTTCTTTTTCTCGGACCGAAACGTCCTTAAACTAACAATGGGCCACTATGTCCTAAAACTGGCGTCGGATCGAAACGTCCTTAAACTAATGATGGACCACTATGTCCTAAAATTTGTTGTTGACCGAAACGTCGATAAACTACTACGGGCAGCAGCATACCAAGGCTGACACAAAAAAAATAATAAAAATAAAAATAAAAAGAGAAGAAAATGGTATGTCCATAAGCAAAATGAGCACGGATGAAAACCTAAAAGGGCTCCATGAGTAAAAACAGCAGGGCTACCGGCAAGTTTTGTGAAAACCCGAAAGGGCGCGATCTCGTTAAAAGACACTTGCAAGGTCCTTTTGACCTTGTGAGGAGAAACCACCTGCGTGAGATCCTTACGACTCACAAAGGAGCAACACACTTAGGGATCCCCATGATTCCTAAGGAGAAACGCACTTACGAGATCCTCACGACTCGTAAGGAGAATTCCCCCTTTGAGACCCTCACGACTCATAAGATTCAAAAGCCTTAAACTACAGGGATCTGAACCTGTTCTTAAGCAGCCATCACAAACTCCAATGCTGCCTTACAAGTGGTTCAGTATTGACCTTTGTATACAATCCACGGGCGTGAATAAACATTTCCCTAACAAAGTCCCATCTGTGACTAGGGATATGTTTGCACAGTAAACAACCCTTGTAAGTCCTCTGGATTTATAAGGAGAATACACTCTTGTAAAATCCTTACGACTTATATGAGACCATACACTTAAGACTCCTCATGATTCTTAAGGAGAAAATTCACCTACGAGATCCTCACGACTCGTAGGGAGAAATACCTTTATGAGACCCTTACGACTCGTAAAGTTAAAAGCTTAGTCGATAGGATCCTAACCCTGTTCGCTAAGCCACCTTTGTTCGACATCGACAGAGGTAAATGATGATTTGCTCCTGGCAATATCCCAGTTGTAGCAATACTGATGCCTAAATCGGTGTCAGATCCCAAATCCCAAATTCGCAGTGAAAAGCCAGCGAGCCACAAATGTATATGAAATAGCCGAAATGATGGGGCAACTAGCAAATCAGCAAGTAAAAAAAATATGCATGCAAACAGCCGAAATGATTGGGCAAGTCGTAATAAAAAGCAGCGAGTAAATAAAACAAATAGCTGAAATGATTGGGCACCGCGAAAAAATAGCCGAAATAATTGGGCAATCGCGACTTTCGCGATATAAAAGTTGAAATGATAGAGCATCGCGGAAAGAAATATATATAAAATGAAAATTTTTGCCCTACAGGTGAGATCATATCGATCCCTGTATACAATCCAGGGGCACAAATTAAGAGGGAACCATACCTTCCCACCAGGCTCCATCAGAAAAAGAAGCCACATCTCGATGGTTCACAGACAGCCTGGAGATCATCTCAACATTCGTCTTATTACAACAGACTCAACATCAACATATCAGAGCTGCGGCAAAATTCCCAGTTCCATGACTCGACGATAAATAGGCAACCGAGATTCAACCCATCCTGGTTTCGTGGAACACGGCCAATGTCAATCCTGACCTCATGGAAAACGTCGAGAGCGGATTCTGGTCCTTGCGGAATACGACCTATGTCAATCCTGACCTCGTGGGAACCATCCAAAGCAAATCCTAGTTTCGTGGAACACGGCCTATGTCAATTCTGACCCCGTAGAAAACGTCCAGAGCGGAACCTGGTCCTTACGGAATACGGCCTATGTCAATCCTGACCCCGTGGGAAGTATCCAGAGCAAATCCTGGTTATATGGAACACGGCCTATGTCAATCCTGACCCCATGGGAAACGTCCAGAGCAGATCCTGGTCCTGGCAGAACATGGCCTATGTCAATTCTGACCCTGTGGGAAGTATCCAGAGCAAATCCTGGTCACGTGGAACATGACTTATGACAATCCCGACCCCATGGAAAACGTCCAGAGCGGATCCTGGTCCTTGTGGAACACGGCTTATGTCAATCCGGACCCCGTAAGAAGCATCCAGAGCAAATCCTGGTTTTGTGGAACACGGCTATGTCAATCCTGACCCCGAGGGAAGCATCCAAAGCAAATTCTGGTCACGTAGAACACGGCCTATGTCAATCCTGATCCCGTGGGAAGCTTCCAGAGCGGATCCTGTGTTAGTTATATGTATGCCCTAAAGGCCATTACTATACATAGGATGTATATTGTAGTGGATGTTGGGACATATATAGGGAAGACTTTCTTGCTCGACATGATAGTATGCTATCTGGTTGCACTTTACCTTAACGTGTACACTGATTGTCTCTCTGTTACATGTTGGTAAAGCCCTTAGGATGTATACTTGACTATCTGGACTATGATGCAGATCATACTAGTGGGGACATGGTAGTCCATAAGTACATCCTTCAAAGTCCCTAGTCGTGGGTATATCGAGACGGGGCATCGATAGACCAGAGTAGACTAGCGTATACCTTCTCGACCCATACAGATGGGCGATGGATGATCCCATATCCATTGGTGTTTGACATCAGAGATGATATACGGGTGCTCAGTGGAGACTGGGTACACTGGACGGACTCGCCGAGAACTCCCAGATGGTATTATACCTTACGTCAGATGGCAGTTCTCTGGTGACACTGGTACAGAGTAGTCTGTTGACCCGAGATCGTCATAGAGTCTTGTGTGATTCCCACTGTGCTTTGATTTCCACCTTACCACGTCCAAGAGGGCATGGAAAACGGTGGTTTTTGGGTACAGTCCTGAGTCACATGGAGGCAATGAGCGATAGGAGGGGATTCGTCTCTCCTGGTATAGGGAGTTGATGTTGCGCTGTGTTCGATTGGCTATGACCGGAAATCCCTGGCCAGGGTTGCTGAGATTTACTGGTAAGTGTTACCTGTAGTTTCTCGAATTGTTATAGACCACATATCGACACGACTTATCGAGCTATTAGGGTCTGACGTTTACCACCCCTAGGCGAGATATGCGACATATCAGACGATCAGACCGGACTGTACGGTAAGTGTTACTGGTTGGATTCACAGGAGTGTAAGCGGGCTTGCTCGTCGATCTTCTGATCGTTCAATCCCGGGTGGCCGTTACGTTTAGCAGACCGCTTGCGGCTTGTGGGTGTTTGATATGATCATCACCTGCTGCCGGCGTATTGACGAGTCTTTAGAGTCCTACACAGAGGTTTCCTGGCTCAAGCGAAACGAAATAGGAGCGCATATGAGATATGTGTGGGACCGAGAATAATACGTGTATGTGATACCGTATTCTATTCTCGCGATGAATGTCGATTGGTTGTATGCGATATAACCTAGTTATCGAATCAAGTATTGATTCGATAAATCGATACATTGTATACTAGTCGGTTGTGTGCGACATGACCGGATCATTGAATCAAGTGTTGATTTAATGATTTAATGCATAATTATATATTTGATATATTACTTTGCATTAACTAGTATTGGTTCACTTTATATGGATTTTCTCACTTGCATATGCAAGTTGTATATGTGATATACTTTTGTGCACATGACTGTATCATGTTTGATGATACATGCTTATTTGGTTAAGTGTATAGAATTAAACCATGGTTAAGTTGATGATTAGGGTTTTGCTTTTTCTTTCTTATTTATTTATTTATTTATTTTGGAAAGAAAAAGGGAAAATGGTTGCTAGTTTTGTTTTATCTTTGAAGCTTCATGAAGCTTTGACTAAAGTGACCATTTTGTCTCATGCTTAACCCTAACCATTCACTTAAACCTTAGTTAGTTCTCTACACTTGACCATGGTTCATGATTATGATAAGAATGATTTTATTATTCTTATTATAATACTTATCATATTATCTTCTTCTTCTTCTTCATCTTCTTCAATGAAGAAAGCTAAACTTCATCAATGGTGATTGATGAAAAAGAGTGAGAGATCCAAATCTAAAGTGAACCCACCTCCTATTTCTTCATCCTCTATCTCTTGCCAAGTAGTATAGGGTGTTCTCTTCACAAGTTTAATGACTTGGTGAAGTGGGAGCTTGATCTAGTGATGCCTCGACGTAGATCATCTTCGGCACGTCGTCGATGACCTAGCCCGCTTTTTCTCCGATGAAGCCGACGCTAGAGCCCGGGTTTCCATTTGGACAGCGAGGAGACTTCATTGCGGAGCTATGAAGGTGGAGGACCTGATCTACAAAGGTTGTATTTCCGTTTACTCTTAGTTAAAGTAGTTAACTAGTTTCATTTATCGCCTAGACTTCTATTTAACGATCCGTATTAGGGTTTCTCGGCACCCGTAAAATTTGAAATTGGCATGGTTGATGCCTTGTGAGACCTCTTGAGAGTGCCTAGGAACTCTACAGTTGTATCAGAGCCGAGCTAGAGCCTTAGGCGAAGTGTAGACGAAGTTTGAAGTCCGTACGAACCCGAAACCCTAATGCAATAGCTTTCTCTGTACTTTTTTCAAAAACTGGGTTTTTTCCAGATTAAAAATTCTTAAAAAATTCAGCAGGAAAAACTATGAATTACGATGCAAAATTTTTTGGGTGAAGTTGCTACAGTGCGGCGGAACCGCGGCAGAAGCTTGGCTTCTGCGGCGGTTCCGCGGCCAATATATGTTATCACTGTTTAATTTTTGCACAGTAATTCATGTTTTCAGGTGTTGAGTTTTCTGGGAATTTTTAATATTTATTCAAGAGTTGAATTTTCTGGGGTTGGTTTGGGGATTCGATGAATCGATCGGATTATTTAACTTTATCTATTTGGCTTTCCGGATAATTTTTGAATATGTTAAAAAGTTCGACCGGATATAAATACCCAATTTTTCCCCTGTCGGGAAATTTCCAAGTGTTGGATTTTTCCGTAGTTTAACGACGTTATAAGTAGTGCAAGTAACGCGATGGTCCCTCTAGAAGACAACAAACCTTAACTCGATTATGTGACCGTCTTGAACTGCCCTTTGAACCTTCGGGTTTGGGGCAGTACGGCGTGCCACATGTGAGGCGTTGGCTTGACCCTTCTACGGCTGGACCGTTGGTACTGAGGCACGAACTGAATGTTTTTAGACTTATTTCATGTGTTGATCTGTATCGGGAAAACTTGGGTGTTTGACTGTTCGATCGAAAAGTTTAACATTTTCTATTTATCTGGAATGGGATACAATAATTGGAATTCATAAAAGTTATGAGATAACTGAATGAATGTTGTAAATCTAGCAATTTAGTCTCACTTGATCGGTTGCCACGGAATTTTGATGTGATCAAAAGTCCGTCGCAATCACGTAGCATACGCGGATACTCGCCGGGTAAACTTAATAGACAGCCTCACTCCATAGCCCCGACCAAGTGACTGTAGGAGAACCCCGTCGCCGAAAGCATCCGTTCGGGTGCTCGCGGCAGCGGTGTTCCGCCTTGGTGCACTTCGTCGATGGTATCGGGGGTGTAGCCGCCTACTGAAGTTTGCGACGAGCATTCGATCAAATTGTCGGGAATCCTGTTGAATTGCCCGACTAGGTATTGAAAAGTGTTTTCGATTTTGAGACTAAAATGCGGGGTTTATAATTGTTAGGCATGCGATGTCTAAGGAATTCATTTGATTAGGCATGCGATGTCTATGGAGGTTGCGGATTCCAACTGTTGTAGTTTTACACTTTCTTTTCTGTGACCGTAAGTGTAATATATGATATCGCCGGTTTCGTTGCTATATGTCAACGACAATTGGGATGCGCATATTTACTTACGTTGATGACATGTGATGTTATGTGTTGCTGGATATGTTATATTGGATCGTCGTGTTTGAATAGCCGGGGGTTTTTATGTGAGATGAGTGTTTTTTCATTTTCATTCATGTAAAAACTTGTATGTAATATTCTTTTATTGGGGCACTTCCAGGTTGCGGAAGTTATCACCGTTTGTATATTATTTACTTTTCCGCACTAGGATAGACCCAAGGAGGGGAGCACAAGTAACCGGGTTCTGGAGTCCAGTGGGAGACCAACTCGAGGAGTCGAGTCCGGGTCTCCTAACTCTAGAATTGGTAGGGTTGCTTGCCGCTCTCGTAGGGGTCTAGGGGTGTGGGTTTGGCTATTCATCGCGACCGTGGAATCCGTGTTTTATACTGGCTCGTATTGAAAACACGGACGTCCTAGTATATCCAATATTTCATATGTTTCTCCTGCTGCGATATCTGTGATGTGATCATGTGATGTTCTGTGATAGATACAGTATATAGTATATATGATATATTATATAGACGTTACTTATATTTTACACCCGCGCTAGCCCTGCCCCGCTCTGCCGTTAGTTACCTAACCTAACGGTGCACGAGGGGACATCGAGGCGAATGCAGATGGCATAAGTGTACGTCGTATTTATCTGTGATGTTTAGGTACTTAAATGATGGGACTTCATTAATGTGATTAATGAAAGTAAAAGAAACCTAAGATGTTGTAGAATTGAATTTCAAAATAAAACAGGTAGCTATAGTTCTTGTTATGCACAGTGATATATATGATATATCCCGCACCTCATTCGACGAGGAAAGGGCCGACGATCCCTTCACCGGGAGTGACCCCTTTAGCAAAACTAGAAAAGCCTAAAAAACACTCCATTTTAAAATCATTTGATTCTACAACGATATCAAGTTCATTACGCAATAGGTTTTCAGAAAAACCTGTTGTAGCCCTCCGTCATTTCAGATAAGTACTAGTTAGTATTCGTGCTACGTTTGTTGACTATGTTAAGGCGTAGTGTGCGGTAGCTAATTAGTGCTTATCTGCATAAGCATATGATGCGATTGGATTAGGGTAGTCGTGCGACTTTGTTGACTATGTTAAGGGTCGTGCGGGTGGGTTTAATTCAATCGGGAAATGACGGGTTGAACTTGACTAGCACTTATGATTTGTTGACTATGTTAAGGTCATATAGCTGCTAGGGGCAAAATATTATCGGGAATTTCAAGTGTTGAAATTTGCAATGAGATTGCATACCTTCTATGAGATAGTTGGATCCCGATACCCGCTGCGAGTAATTGTTACTCCTGGGAGAGTTTTACACATTACAATTAGCCGATCAAGTAGGTGTCTAGAAAGGTGTCAATGGGGTTACGCCTCTGGGAAACCGAGGTTTACTGTAATTAGGTTCGTGCGAAAGCACGGGGGACCTCCCTCAAAGTACCGACACTGGCCTGGCTGAAAGATTGGCGAACTTGTAGTGTGTAATTAATCCCGTCTAATCTTTCCTTTTAAGGTTTGAAGGAAGATTTGATAAAAACAGTGGGAGCCATCCTGATTAGATAAAATATATAGCCAATCTGATCTTGCAAGAGCGCACGCAGAGTGTTTTCTTCTCTCTCTCTCCAGGTAGCGACCATGTCACGCCTTAATCAAGATAATAATATGGATCTATTAACCGAACCCGCTTGTTATACTGAGCTGGGGAACGTTGGTCCCGCTCCAACTTATGATTGTTATAAGACAGAGCAGGAAATTGGGGAATACCAGAATTCCTATGCCGCCCAAACGAAGAAAGTGCATATGATGCATCATCTTCGGGTGTGTTCTTTATACAGAACTGTTTCTCTATTCTCTACATCCTGGGTATTTGATACCGGATCAGGATTCCAGATATGTAATATGTTACATAGGGCTACAGAAAGGTAGAGAACTGAGAACGGGTGATAAGTTTCATGAGGCAGAAAACGGGGCAAGAGTTGCAGCCAAGTCTGTTGGTCACTGTCACCCTGTATTACCAATACATTGATTCTGAACGAATGTTATTAGATACCGAACCTGATATACAAAATCATATCAGTCTCTTTATCAGTAAAGAAATGATAAAATTTTGTATTGTTGGATAATGTTTTGAACATTTCCTATATCAAATGTTGATCGGTTCAGGCACGTTATCTAAAAGCATTGATGTTCTAAATCAAACTACAGTTCTTAGTATACAGAATACACACAAGAGGAAGAGTCCAGAAATGAACGAATCCTTCTTGAGGTATTGTAGACTAGGTCATATCAATGCGACCCGACTAGCTAAGTTGCACATAGATGCATATTTAAATCTGTTTGAATTTACATCTTATGAAACTTGCCAGTCATGTCACAGAGATAAGATGACCATAGCTCCGTTTACTGGAAACAGAGAAAGAGTTAGTGAACTCTTGGGATGATACATGTTGATGTATGTAAGGTCCCCTGTCTGCATATGCCAAGACCGGTTCTTTGTACTTCATTACATTCTCTGATGATCTCTCAAGATTCAGACCTATGTTCCTGTTGAAACACAAGTCCGAACCTTTTGAGATATTCACAGAATATAAGTTAGAAGTAGAGAACCAATAACAGGTATAAGTATTATGTCCTTTGATGAGATCGAGGAGGAGAATACTTGAGCACGGAAATCCTGGATTATTCTAAAGGAGAATGAGATTCTCTCTCAACATTACTCCTTCGAATACACCATAGCACGATGGTATATCGGGGCGGAGCAATAGCACCCTATGTGATATGGTGTGCTCTATGATGAGTACTACTGTGTTTCATATTTCCTTTAGGGAGTTATGCGCTTGAAGAGCTGCATACCTTTTGAATAGGGTTCGAATCAGATCACAGCCTACCCCTCCATATGAGATATGGTAAGGGAAGAGCCCATCTCTTAAGTTGGTTAAGATTTGGGGTTGTCTGGACTATGTCTAAAAGCATAATCCGGACAAGCTCGAGGCAAGGTCTGTTATGTAGAACTAGAAATGTTCCAGCTATACAAACTGCAACGGATGATTTGACAGAACCAAACGATTCAATAGTTACCAATGAACCTCAGCCTCTCCGCCGATTTAGTAGGGTTCCTCACCCACCTGAGAGATATTTCGGTTTCTCTATGACAGTGGGAGCGAGGAATGCATCATGAGATGATGACCCAACTAGTTTCAAGCTGGCCATCAGGAGTGGGACTCTGTAAGAATAGCTGGATGCTTAGCGATCTGAGATGGAATCCTTATACACCAACAAAGTATGGACTTTGGTTGCTTTATCTGAAGGGTTAAATCCCCATCAGGAGCAAGTATATCTTGAGAAGATTACTTGGTGTACATGGAAAAGTTGAGACTTTCAAAGCTAGACTTGTTAAAGGTCTTCGTCATCGACCAAGCGTGGATAATGATGAAACCTTTTCCAGTACCTATGCTTAAGTCCATCCAGATACTACTTGCCACGGCTACACACCATGACTACGATATCTGGTGGTTGGGTGTCATGACAGCTTTTCTAAATGATGTTTTAGAAGAGGGAGTCTATAAGAACATAGCCAGAGGGCCTCGTAGACAGTGGGAGCAGCGGAAACGTGTGCAAGATGTTTTATAGGATAAAGCAGGCATCGCGGAGTTGGAACATCTGTTTTGATGTGGTAGTCAAAGAGTTTGACATCATCAAAATGGTAGATGAACTTTGTATAAACAAAAAGGTAGTAGGGAGTATGGTGACGATCCTCGTAGAGTACGCGGATGCCATACTCTTGATAGGGAAGGAGTTTCCTATGCTACGCTCGATCAATCTCCGCTTATCACAATGATTCTCCACATAGGATCAAGATGATACCTCCTAAATCCTGAGTTTTCATCTATGAGATAGATGTTATTTGGGTGTTAGAATACTCACTAGCTGTAGTGAGATGGTATCAGTTGATCCTGGGGAGAATCACTGGAAGGGTTCCAGGGTGATAAAGACGACTGAATGTCAGTCACAGGCATTGTCTTTACCCTCAGTAAAGGGACGGTATGTTGGAAGAGTTCCAAGCTAGATACCGTGGCATACTAGACGATAAAGGCAGTATACATCGCTATTTAAGATGCTACCAAAGTGGCTGTTTGGGTGTATATTGGTTCAAGAGATGAACTATGTTCCTCCCATTGTGTGACAATGGAGTTGTGGCTTATGCCAAGGAACACCCGTCCCATCAGTGATCCAGACAAACTCTAAGGTAGTATCACCTGATCATGGAGATAGTTGATCTCCAGGGTGATCGAGGTTAGGAGAGTAGACTCTGAGGACAACACGGCGAATCCACTCACAAAGGCCTATTCCCAGAGAGAGACTTTTATGGGATGGTTGAGTATGAGATACTACAACCACTGCTACAGATGGCCCTAGTGCAAGTGGGAGATTGTTAGTTATATGTATGCCCTAGAGGCCATTACTATACATAGGATGTATATTGTAGTGGATGTTGGGACATATATAGGGAGGACTTTCTTGCTCGACATGATAGTATGCTATCTGGTTGCACTTTACCTTAACGTGTATACTGATTGTCTCTCTGTTACATGTTGGTAAAGCCCTTAGGATGTATACTTGACTATCTGGACTATGATGCAGATCATACTAGTGGGGACATGGTAGTCCATAAGTACATCCTTCAAAGTCCCTAGTCGTGGGTATATCGAGACGGGGCATCGATATATCAGAGTAGACTAGCGTATACCTTCTCGACCCATACAGATAAGCGATGGATGATCCCATATCCATTGGTGTTTGACATCAGAGATGATATACGGGTGCTCAGTGGAGACTGGGTACACTGGACGGACTCGCCGAGAACTCCCAGATGGTATTATACCTTACGTCAGATGGCAGTTCTCTGGTGACACTGGTACAGAGTAGTCTGTTGACCCGAGATCGTCATAGAGTCTTGTGTGATTCCCACTGTGCTTTGATTTCCACCTTACCACGTCTAAGAGGGCGTGCAAAACGGTGGTTTTTGGGTACAGTCCCGAGTCACATGGAGGCAATGAGGGATAGGAGGGGATTCGTCTCTCCCGGTATAGGGAGTTGATGTTGCGCTGTGTTCGATTGGCTATGACCGGAAATCCCTGGCTAGGGTTGCTGAGATTTACTGGTAAGTGTTACCTGTAGTTTCTCGAATTGTTATAGACCACATATCGACACGACTTATCGAGCTATTGGGGTCTGACGTTTACCACCCCTAGGCGAGATATGCGACATATCAGACGATCAGACCGGATTGTACGGTAAGTGTTACTGGTTGGATTCACAGGAGTGTGAGCGGGCTTGCTCGTCGATCTTCTGATCGCTCAATACCCGGATGGCCGTTACGTTTAGCAGACTGCTTGCGGCTTGTGGGTGTTTGATATGATCATCACTTTCTGCCGGCGTATTGACGAGTCTTTAGAGTCCTACACAGAGGTTTCCTGGCTCAAGCGAAACGAAATAGGAGCGCATATGAGATATGTGCGGGGCCGAGAATAATGCGTGTATGTGATACTGTATTCTATTCTCGCGATGAATGTATCGATTGGTTGTATGCGATATAACCTAGTTATCGAATCAAGTATTGATTCGATAAATCGATACATTGTATACTAGTCGGTTGTGTGCGACATGACCGGATCATTGAATCAAGTGTTGATTTAATGATTTAATGCATAATTATATATTTGATATATTACTTTGCATTAACTAGTATTGGTTCACTTTATATGGATTTTCTCACTTGCATGTGCAAGTTGTATATGTGATATACTTTTGTGCACATGACTGTATCATGTTTGATGATACATGCTTATTTGGTTAAGTGTATAGAATTAAACCATGGTTAAGTTGATGATTAGGGTTTTGCTTTTTGTTTCTTATTTATTTATTTATTTATTTTGGAAAGAAAAAGGGAAAATGGTTGCTAGTTTTGTTTTATCTTTGAAGCTTCATGAAGCTTTGACTAAAGTGACCATTTTGTCTCATGCTTAACCCTAACCATTCACTTAAACCTTAGTTAGTTCTCTACACTTGACCATGGTTCATGATTATGATAAGAATGATTTTATTATTCTTATTATAATACTTATCATATTATCTTCTTCTTCTTCTTCATCTTCTTCAATGAAGAAAGCTAAACTTCATCAATGGTGATTGATGAAAAAGAGTGAGAGATCCAAATCTAAAGTGAACCCACCTCCTATTTCTTCATCCTCTATCTCTTGCCAAGTAGTATAGGGTGTTCTCTTCACAAGTTTAATGACTTGGTGAAGTGGGAGCTTGATCTAGTGATGCCTCGACGTAGATCATCTTCGGCACGTCGTCGATGACCTAGCCCGCTTTTTCTCCGATGAAGCCGACGCTAGAGCCCGGGTTTCCATTTGGACAGCGAGGAGACTTCATTGCGGAGCTATGAAGGTGGAGGACCGGATCTACAAAGGTTGTATTTCCGTTTACTCTTAGTTAAAGTAGTTAACTAGTTTCATTTATCGCTTAGACTTCTAGTTAACGATCCGTATTAGGGTTTCTCGGCACCCGTAAAATTTGAAATTGGCATGGTTGATGCCTTGTGAGACCTCTTGAGAGTGCCTAGGAACCCTACATTCTGGTCCTTGTAGAACATGGCTATGTCAATCCTGACCCTGTGGGAAGCATCCAGAGCAAATCCTGGTCACGTGGAACACAACCAATGTCAATCCTGACCCCGTGGGAAGCGCCCAGAGCGGATCCTGGTCCTTACGGAATACGGCCTATGTCAATCCTGACCCCGTGGGAAGCATCCAGAGAAAATCTTGGTCACATGGAACACGACCTATGTCAATCCTGACCCCGTGGAAAACGTCCAGAGCGGATCCTGGTCCTTGCGGAACACGGCCTATGTCAATCCTGACCCCGTGGGAAGCATCCAGAGCAAATCCTGGTTTCGTGGAACACGGCCTATGTCAATCCTGACCTCGTGGAAAACGTTCAGAGCAGATCCTGGTCCTTGCGGAATAAGGCCTATGTCAATCCTGACCCCGTAGGAAGCGTCCAGAGCAAATCCTGGTTTCGTGGAACACGGCCAATGTCAATCCTGACCCCGTGGAAAACGTCCAGAGCGGATCCTGGTCTTTACGGAATACAGTCTATGTCAATCCCGACCCCGTGGGAAGCATCCAGAGCAAATCCTGGTTTCGTGGAACATGACCTATATCAATCTTGACCCCGTGGAAAGCGTCCAGAGCGGAACCTGGTCCTTGCGGAACACAACTATGTCAATTCTGCCCCCGTGGGAAGCATCCAGAGCAAATCCTGGTTAGGTGGAACACGGCCTATGTCAATCCTGACCCCGTAGGAAGCGTCCAGAGCGGAACCTGGTCCTTGCGAAACATGGCTTATGTCAATTCTGACCCCGTGGGAAGCATCCAGAGCAAATCCTGGAGCGGAACCTGGTCCTTGCGAAACATGGCTTATGTCAATTCTGACCCCGTGGGAAGCATCCAGAGCAAATCCTGGTTACGTGGAACATGGCCTATGTCAATCTTGACCCCATGGGAAGCATCCAGAGCGGTACCTGGTCCTTGCGGAACATGGCTATGTCAATTCTGACCTCGTGGGAAGCATCCAGAGCAAATCCTGGTTACGTGGAACATGGCTTATGTCAATCCTGACTCCGTGGGAAGCGTCCAGAGCAGAACCTGGTCCTTGCGGAACACAGCTATGTCAATTCTGACCCCGTGGGAAGCATCCAGAGCAAATCCTGGTCTAGTGGAACACGGACTATATCAATCCTGACCCGGTGGGAAGCGTCCAGAGCGGATCCTGGTCCTTGCGGAACACGACTTTGTCAGTCCTGACCCCGTGGGAAGCATCCAGAGCAAATCCTGGTCCCATAGAACATGGCTATAGTCAATCTTGACCCCGTGGGAAATGGCCAGAGCAACCCCTGACTTCGTGAAATGCGGATAATGTCAACCTCGTTCATCACTTACGGATCCTCACGGCTCGTAAAGGAGAAAACTCTTTTGTGAGATCCTTACGACTCTCAAGAGAAAACCCACTTAGGAATCCTCACGATTCTTAAGGATAAATTACACCTACGAGATCCTCTCGACCTGTAGAGAGAAAATTCCTTATGAGACCCTCACGGCTCATAAAGTTGAAAAGTCTTAGGAGGCAGATCTTATCCCTGGCTCCTAAGCCATCGCTGTCTTATAAGGATATTAAAATAGATTATCCATAAAATGTATTTACTAAAAGGGACACACCATCATGAAACAAAATATATCTTTTAATCATGAATCAAAATGAATACAAAGTACAATTTATGAAAGAATAAAAAAAATACTCTCAATAAAGAGTATGTACAAAAGAAGAATAAAAAATATACAATTCTTCAAGCCGGCGGACGATTTAATAGGTTTTCTAGTTCATCCTTTTTCCGCTGGACCTCGGCTTCATGATTTATTATCGTTAAGAGACGGGCCTCAGCTTGAGCCTGTTGGGCATGGTACGAGGCAAGCCAACTTTCAAGCTCCTTTTCAGTAATCTTATGATCTTTGATCATTTCGCGAGTGAAAATGACGGCTCTATCAATGGCTACCACCTCCCTGATAGCTTCTTAAAGCACCCGCCAAAGATCATATGCCCAAGTGGTCTTGGCCGTAAGTGTAGGGTTCCTAGGCACACTAAGGAGGTCTCACAAGGCATCAACCATGCCAATTTCAAAACTTTCCGGTGCCGAGAAACCCTAATATAGATCGTTAACTAGAGTTTAAGGCGAAAACCGAACAAGTAAACAACTTTACTAAGAAGTGAACGGAAATACAACCTTTGTAGATCCGGTCCTCCACCTCCATAGCTCCATGATGAAGTCCTCTCGCTGCGATCATCGGATCCCGGACTCTAGCGTCGGCTTCATCGGAGAAATGGGCGGGCTAGGTTGTCGACTTCGATGCCGAAGATGATCTACGTCGAGGCAACTCAAGATCAAGCTCCAACTTCACCAAGTCATGAAACTTGTGAAGAAAACACCCTATACTACTTGGCAAATGGTAGAAGATGAAGAAATAGGAAGTGGGTTCACTTTAGAATTGGATTTCTCACTCTTTTTCTCATGTTGCCATTGAAGCTAGCAACCTTCTTTCTTCTTGAAGAAGAAGAAGAAGATAATATGATAAGAATTGTTGGAAAATGGAAAATAAGTCATTCTTATCATATTAGTAACCATGGTTAAGTGTAGAGAATAAACTAAGGTTAGGTGAATGGTTAGGTTTAGCATGAAACAAAAATGGTAGACTTTTTCAAAGCTTCATGAAGCTTCAACTATAAAACAAAGCAGGCCACCATTTCTCTTCTTGCCAAATAAATAAATAAATAAATGATAACCCTAACCATTTACTTAACCAAGGTTTAAATCAAATATACACCCAAGTTTGCATGTATCATCAAACATGATACAATCTTGTGAACAAAAATATATCACATATATAATGTGCATAAATAAGTGAGAAAAACATCTTAAGTGAACCAATATTAGTTAATGTAAAGTAATATATCAAATATATATAATTATACATTAAATCATTAAATCAATACTTGATTTAACGATCCGGTCATATCGCATATAACCGACTAATATCAATAGTAACAACTTATCGAATCAACACTTGATCCGATACCCCGGCTATATCGCATATAACCGATCAATGTAACAAATCGCGAGAATCAAATACAGTATCACATACTGGTATTATTCTCGGTCCCGCACATATCTCATATGCGCTCCTATTTCATTTCGCTTGAGCCAGGAAACCTCTGTGTAGGACTCTAAAGACTCGTCAATACGCCGGCAACAGGTGATGATCATATCAAACACCCACAAGCCGCAAGCGGTCTGCTAAACGTAACGGCCACCCGGGTATTGAGCGATCAAAAGATCGACGAGCAAGCCCGCTCACACTCCTGTGAATCCAACCAGTAACACTTACCGTACAGTCCTGTCTGTTCGTCTGATATGTCGCATATCTCGCCTACGGGTGGTAACCGTCAGACCCCAATAGCTCGATAAGTCGTGTCGATATGAGGTCTATAACAGTTCGAGAAACTACTGGTAACACTTACCAGTAAATCTCAGCAACCCTGGCCAAGGATTTCTAGTTATAGCCAATCGAACACAGTGCAACATCAACTCCCTATACCGGGAGAGACGAATCCCATCCTATCGCTCATTGTCTCCATGTGATTCGGGACTGTACCCAAAAGCCACCGTTTTGCACGCCCTCTTGGATGTGGTAAGATGGAAATCAAAGCACAGTGGGAATCACACAAGACTCTATGACGATCTCGGGTCTACAGACTAAGCTGTACCAGTGTCACCAGAGAACTGCCATCTGACGTAAGGTATAATACCATCTGGGAGTTCTCGGCGAGTCCGTCCAGTGTACCCAGTCTCCACTGAGCACCCGTATATCATCTCTGATGTCAAACACCAATGGATATGGGTTCATCCATCGCCTATCTGTATGGGTCGAGAAGGTATACGCTAGTCTACTCTGGTATATCGATGCCCTGTCTCGATACACCCACGACTAGGGACCTTGATGGATGTACTTATGGACTACCATGTCCCCACTAGTATGATCCGCATCATAGTCCAGGTAGTCAAGTACACATCCTAAGGGCTTTACCAACATGTAACAGAGAGACAATCAGTATACACGTTAAGGTAAAGAGTAACCAGATAGCATACTATCATGTCGAGCAAGAAAGTCCTCCCTATATATGTCCCAGCATCCACTATAATATACATCCTATGTACAGTAATGGCCTCTAGGGCATACATATGACTAACAATCTCCCACTTGCACTAGGGCCATTTGTAGCAGTGGTTGCAGTATCTCATACTCAACCATCCCATAAAAGTTTCTCTCTGGGAATAGGCCTTCGTGAGTGGATCCGCCGTGTCGTCTTCTGAGTCTACTCTCTTAACCTCGATCACCCTGGAGATCAACCATCTCCATGATCAGGTGACACTGCCTTAGAATACATCTGGGTCACTGATGGGACTGGGGTTCCTGGGCCAAAGCCACACTTCCATCGTCACACAATGGTGGGAACCTAGTTCATCTCATGAACCAATATACATCCAAACTGCCTCTTTGGTAGCATCTTAAGTAGCGATGTATCCAGCCTTTATCGTCTAGTATGCCACGGTATCTAGCTTGGAACTCTTCCAACATACCGTCCCTTTTCTGAGGGTAAAGACAATACCTGTGACTGACTTTCAGTCGTCCTTATCACCTTGGAACCTTTCCAGTGATTCTCCCCAGGATCAATTGATACCATCTCACTACAACTAGTGAGTGTCCTAATATCCAATTAGATCTATCTCATCGATCCAAAACCCAGGATTTAGTAGGTATCACTTTGATCCTATATGGAGAATCATTGTGATAAGCGGAGATTGACCGAGCGTAGCATAGGAAACTCCTTCCCTATCAAGAGTATGTCATCCACATACTTTACGAGGATCACTACCATACTCCCTACTACCTTCTTATATATACAAGGTTCATCTACCATTTTGATGATGTCAAACTGTTTGACTACTACATCAAAACAGACGTTCCAACTCCGCGATGCCTGCTTTATCATATAAAACATCTTGCACACGTTTCCGCTGCTCCCACTGTCTATGAAGCCCTCTGGCTGTGTATTTATAGACGCTATCTTCTAAATCATCATTTAGAAAAGTAGTCAAGACACCCAACCGCTAGATATCGTAGTCATGGTATGTAGCCGTGGCAAGTAGGATCTGGATGGACTTAAGCATAGATCCTTAGAAATGGTTTCAACATAATCCATAACTGGTCAATGATGCAAACCTTTAACAAGTCTAGCTTTGAAAGTCTCAACTTTTCCATGTACACCAAGTAATCTTCTCAAGATATACTTGCTCCTGATGGGGATTTAACCCTTCAGATATAGCAACCAAAGTCCATACTTTGTTGGTGTATAAGGAATCCATCTCAGATCGCTAAATATCCAGCCATTCTTACAGAGTCCCACTCCTGATGGCCATCTCGAAACTAGTTGGGTCATCATCTCATGATGCAATCCTCGCTCCCACTGTCATGTTAGTGTTTATGCCCTAGAAGGCCATTACTGTATCATACTAGTTTGTATATTACTTAATGGAAGCTTGGGATATTCACATGTATATAACAGTCTTGCTAAACATGGTAGTATGCTACTTGGTTTTTCTATCTTAATATGTGAGTGTACGTATTGATAGAGCTCTTAGAATCTTGCTTGTCTACCAGCGTTGTGATGGCAGTCACACTAGTGGGGGCTGGGTAGTCTACAAGCACATCCTTATTCAGGTCCCTGGTCGTTGGATTATCGAGACAGAGCATCGATACTCCGGAGTAGACTAGTGTGTACGCTTCTCATCCCAGTTGGGGAGATGGTCTGTCCCACAGCCGTCAATACGTCGTACTGGAGATAGTATGTAGGTGCTCGTTAGGTTACGGGTACACCGGACAGGACTCACAGGGAACTGTTGGTTGGTTTTATACCAGTCGTCAGTGAACAGTTCCCAGGTGACATGAGTACAGCATAGTCCGCAGACTTGACACTGCTACTTCGCCTCGAGTGTGTCCCACTGTTCTTAGATTGCTACCCTACCACGGCTCAAAGGAGTCGTGCAAACAGGTAGCAGTTGGGTGCAGTCCCGAGCACTTGGAGGCAGTGGCGGTTAGACAGGATTCGTCCCTCCCGGTATTGGGAGTTGATATCGCGCTGTGTCAGAGAGCCATTACGCAAAGTCCCTGGCCAGGGCAAGCGAGATTTGCTGGTAGGTTCCAGTAGTTTCTCAGGGTGTAATGGGCTTCGCTCCGACACGACTTATACCGCTATTAGGGGACTGACGCTTGCCGCCCCCCTAGGACCGATATGCGATAGTCTTGGACGAACGGACCGGACTGTATGGAGATTGTCACAGCAGGCTCAGTAGGAGTTCGGATGGGTTTCCTCATCGGCCTTCTTATCGACAACTACCTGGGGACCGTTACGTACAGCTAGTGCCGCTTGCGGTCTGTGGTTAAACCCACTGCCAGCGTAGTAGTCGAGTCTCTAGAGTCCCACACAGAGAGTTTCCTACTCCAGGCGAAACGATATAGAGGTCGTATGGTTTTACGACAAAGGGTTCGGACGCGTATGTGTGTTTACACACTTACGTCGTTTGGACAGTTTTTACCAGTCGGCTTTGGTTTAAGCCAGTTACTGGTATCCAGTTATTGGATTTTTACAGTCTAAAGTTTTTCCGTATTTTCACGGATCGGAGGGGCGTTCTCGTAATTATGCGAGAAGCTTCTAGAAGATGGTGACTAAGGAGGTTTAGGTGTCATATACATTGAATGGGTTATATGAGTCATGAGGGTGATTCATTCATCTCATTAATGCATATTAAATGCTTAATGACTCATGCTAATGAATCACCACTTGATATTTGTGAAGCATGATTATTCATCACTCTTTATTCTTTTCTTCATAAAAGAAAATGCTTCATATTTATTATGATACTCATAAGCTTTATTCAATTATCATCTACACATTCTCTCTCCTCAAGCTCTCTCTCTTCAAACCCTAATCCTCACCTCTCATGTGTTGAGAACTAGGATTAGCTAGACTAAACAATCCATAACCCTCACTCTATCTCATCTATCTTCTTTGATTAGCAATCCAAGAAGGTTAGTTGCCTCAAGTTTAGAGGCTAAGCTTGGAGTTTTGCTCTCGGGTGGATCGTCTACTACAAAGAGAAGGCCGAGGAGGACGAGGAGATCGTAAAGACGAAGGACTTGGTTCGATAGGTATAATCCCTAAGCATAGTAGTTTAGAACAACTATATGTTTGGTTAGTTATCGTTTAGCTTCGATTCAAGCGGTTAGTCGATGTTTGTTCACTAAACAAGTTCGTTTTTGAAAATTCCGCCTCCCCACAAGTTTTGGGGTGTTGAACATCGACTTACAATAGTATCAGAGCCTCGCTAAACAATAAATAACTTAATTGCAAATTTGTACGAATTTCGAACGAAAAAAAACGAAACCGGAAAGCACCGAAAATATCAGTTTCTGTCGAAATTTAAATGAAGTCCAAAAATTTTTCAGGGAAGTTCAGAAAGCTTGAAATGCATCCAGGAGAACACCCAAGAAAATTGGACCCATGACTCGGCTAAAGCGCCGCGGAAGTGCGGCGGATCCCACACGATCCGCCGCGGTTCCGCCGCCGAGTTGCCGAGTCATGAACCCAAATTTCTTGTGTGGGTCCCCTGTGATATTTGGTATTTTCTGGAATTTTTAATATTTGCTCAGGTTTCAGATTTACAGAGCAGTTTTGGAGCAAAATTAAAAACGTTTAATCGATCGAAATTGTACAGTATTTGCATATTGGATTATATCTGTGATTGTATAATGTGTTCGTAAACCTCCCCTAACTGCTAGTATGTCAGTTGGCAGGGGCTTGCACATTTCTGAAATGGGTTTTATCTGTTTGTGCATATGAACTGTATTGGACTGTTGTGGTGTATAGCCGGGGTTATGTAATGGGTTATTATTTAATTCATTTGTTGTAATATTATTTTTGCGGGGCACATCCAGGTTGCGGTTGTAGCCACCGTTGTATTATTTCATTTTACTGTTTATGCTCCTAGGACTGACCCAAGGTGGGGTACACAAACTGCCGGGCGGGTAGTTTGCCGTACCCATAGGGGTTGAGGGTGGGGTAATGGCTATTCATCACAACTGTGTTATCCGTCTTTTCTTGCAGGCTCAAAAGAAATACGGATTGCTTGCAAATCCAATTAAGTTCATCTGTGTTCTGGAATGTATATCATTGCGTCAGACGAATGTAAAATATCTATATATATGATAGCTATTTAGACGTCACTTATGTTTTACACCCGCGCTTGCCCAGCCCCCGCTCTGTCGTTAGTTAAGTAACCTAACGGGTGATGACGGGACCCCGTGGCGAATGCGGATGGCATAAGAGGACGTTGTATTTTCGTTGTTTTCTGCAATGATAGGTTAATGATGGGACGCATTATCTATAATGCAAAGAAAAATAAACCAAAGTTTAAATCGTTGGAACAATTTAAAAGAAACCACTCGGTTAATTTTAAAAACAGATATTTTTAAATGCGGAGCTTTAACCACTCCTTTTAAAAGCTATCAGGTTCCTTCGGTTATATCAAGTTCACTACGTTCACGGTTTCGCCAAAACCAGTCGTAGCCCTCCGTCATTTCTTATGAATGGTCAGTAGTATTCAAGCTATGTTTGTTTGGCCCTTAGTCAAGACATAGTGATTGGTAGCTGCTGGGGTATTCATTTGTTGCATAGATAGATGAGTTGGTTTGGGACACTCGTATTACTTTGTTTGGCCCTTAGTCAAGAGTATATACGGATGGGTTCAAATCAACAGGATAATGATGGGCAGAACTTGACATGTGACTTATGATTTGTTGGCCCTTAGTCAAGATCATAAGAACATGGGGCAAAAATCAATATCGGGAATTTCTAAAGAAACTGAAATTTGCAAAGAGATGCGTACCATTTAGAGTTTGATGAATGTTGGTAGGATTCCTTCAACATTATCATACGATGATATTTGGATCCCGATCCTACTGTGAGTATATGCTACTTATCAGGATATTCGTCACTTAACGATCAATGCTATAAACCTAGTAGGTGTCCAGAAAGGTGTCAGCGGGGTTACGCCCCCAGAGAAAAGAGGTTATTTAATTAAGGAACTTCGCGAAAGCGTTGGAAAACCTCCCTCGAAGTATCGACACTGGCCTGGCTGAACGGTTAAGCAAGTATTTTACGGTGAGAATAGTCCTGGCTAATTCTTCTTTTATGGTTTGAGGAAGGATTCGAGAAACAGTGGGAGCCATCCAGTTTAGATAAACTAAAAACCACTCTAAACTTGCAAGAGCATCATGCTAAAGAGTTTTCTTCTCTCTCTCCTAATTGCAGCGACCCTGAAAATGACTGGACTTAAGTTACTTTTAGAGAAAAATATACTGACAGGGCCAAACTATAAAGATTGGCTGCGGAATGTCAAAATGGCTTTGACCTATGACGAATTGGGGTACATCCTCACCGCTACGGCACCTGCTGTCCCTGGTCCCAAATCCAGCAATGCGGATAAGGAAATCCGCAAAACCTGGGATTTAGATTGCGCGAAAGCCAAGTGCATCGTGCTTGCCTCAATGAACAATGAACATCAGAGGAGGCACGAGGATATGACCCTAGATGGCATATTTCTCCATACAAAGGAACTTTATGGAGAGCAATCTCGTATAGCAAGATACGAGACCTCTAAGAACTTGTTTCGAGCGAGGTTGGCTGTCAGGTCATCTGTAGGAGAACATGTCCTAAAGATGATCGGCTATATTGAAGAGCTCGCAGACCTTGGGACGACTTTGGATAATGAGCTCTATACAGACCTTATTCTCCAGTCCCTTCCTCCCACCTACGCCCAGTTTATCCTGAACTTCAACCTTCAAGGAAAAGAAGTTGAACTTCCGGAACTCCTGAACATGTTAAGGAGTGCAGAGGGCACCTTGCAGAAGGCAAGGGAAACACCCGCTATGTTTGTTGGCGGTGCATCTTCTTCCGGGTCCAAGGCTAGGGCCAAAGGAAGGAAGAAGAAGGCCGTCCCCAAACCTAGAGGAGGTGTTAGTAAGGTGGGAGGGAAGGGAAAGAAAAAGTTTGCAGTACCGGTAGTTGGCCAGGATGAGTGCTTCCATTGTCACAGGAAAGGGCACTGGAAGAAGGATTGCAAGGCGTGGAACGCCAAGAACCAGGAACCGAAGCAAGCTGTGGCTTCGACTTCAGGTGTGTTTGTAATTGAGAATTGTCTGTCGATCAACTCTACTTCCTGGGTATTGGATACCGGATCAGGATCTCATATTTGCAATTCATTGCAGGCACTGAGAAATCGTAGAGTGCTGAAGGAAGGTGATATGACCCTAAAGGTTGCTAACGGAGCTAGCGTGGGAGCTGCGTCCGTCGGGGATTATCACCTAGGATTGACGAGTGGACACATTTTGGTTTTACATAACTGTTATTTTGTACCAAGCTTAACGTGTAATATCATATCAGTTTCCTTGTTGTCAAATAAAGGTTATGATTTCACGTTTGTAAGAGATGTTGTCAACATCCACCTTAATCATGGTTTGATTGGGTCCGGTACTCTAAATAACGGTATATATGTTTTAAACCAACTCCAAATTTTCAATGTCCAGAACACACTAAAAAGAAAGTCTCCAGATTTAAATAAAGCTTTCTTATGGCATTATAGACTGGGTCACATCAATGAGAGAAGGTTGACTAAGTTGCATAGAGAAGGATATTTGGACTCGTTCGAATATCAAACTTATGACACTTGTCAATCTTGTCTCAAAGGAAAGATGACAAAGACTCCATTTACTGGACAAGGAGTAAGAGCGAGCGAGCTCTTAGGACTCATACACAGCGATGTATGTGGTCCAATGTCTACACATGCGAGAGGTGGTTATTCCTACTTCATTACTTTTACAGATGATTTCTCTAGGTTTGGACATGTCTTCTTAATGAAGCATAAATCCGAAGCCTTTGAGAAATTCCTGGAATACAAGAGTGAAGCGGAAAACCAAACAGGCAAAAGTATTAAGACACTGAGATCTGATCGAGGTGGAGAATACTTAAGTGCCGAGTTCCTAGGTTACCTAAAAGAGAAAGGAATTCTCTCTCAGCTTACTCCTCCATACACTCCACAGCACAACGGTGTATCAGAGAGACGGAATCGAACCCTATTGGATATGGTACGATCCATGATGAGTAATGCTGAGTTACCGCGATCTTTCTGGGGTTATGCGCTAGAATCAGCGGCATATCTTTTGAACCAGGTTCCAACCAAGACTGTGCCTACCACACCATATCAGATGTGGAGTGGGAAGAAACCCTGTCTAAAACATTTTAGGACATGGGGGTGTCCAGCTTTTGTAAAAAAGCAGCATTCGGACAAGCTCGAGGCACGCTCAGTACAGTGTAAGCTTGTGGGATATCCAAAGAACTCCAAGGGATATTATTTCTATTACGCAGAGGAACACAAGGTTTTTGTTTCTCGTCATGCCCACTTCTTAGAAACTGAATTTTTAGAAAATCAGAAGAGTGGGAGCGCAGTAGAACTGGAAGAAATTCCAGAACCACAAGCTGGTACTGAAAGTTTGGTAGAACCAGAAGTTCAAGAAGAACAGAACATTCCCGCACCCCTCCGCAGGAGTAGTAGGCCGTCTCATCCGCCTGAGAGATACTACGGTTTTCTCATAGATGGGGATAGAGAGGATTGCATCATAGATGATGATGAACCTACTGACTTCCAGCAGTCCATCCAGAGCGGCGACTCGGTACGATGGCTAGATGCAATGCGGACCGAAATGGAGTCCATGTACACCAACAAAGTATGGACTTTGGACTTTGCTCCAGATGGGGTAAAACCCATAGGATGCAAATGGATCTTCAAGAAAAAGATTGGTGAAGATGGACAGGTGGAAACCTATAAGGCCAGACTTGTTGCAAAGGGTTTTCGTCAAAGACCTGGTTTGGACTATAACGAAACTTTTTCTCCAGTGGCTATGCTCAAATCCATTCGGGTCCTTCTTGCTATTGCCGCCTTCCATGATTATGAAATCTGGCAGATGGACGTAAAGACGGCTTTTCTGAATGGAAATTTAGAAGAGAGCGTCTATATGGATCAGCCAGAGGGTTTCAATCAGAGTGGGAGCAGCGGGAAAGTATGCAAGCTGCTTAAGTCCATTTATGGACTAAAGCAGGCATCGCGGAGTTGGAACATCTGTTTTGATGAGACAGTCAAAGAATATGACTTTATCAAAAATCCAGATGAACCGTGCATATATAGTAAAGTTGTAGCCAGAAGTGTCGTATTCCTCGTCTTGTACGTGGATGACATTCTATTGATAGGAAATGACATTCCTATGCTACAATCTGTCAAAGGATTCTTGTCACAAAGGTTCTCCATGAAAGACCTGGGTGATGCCTCTTACATTCTGGGGATCCGGATCTACCGTGATAGATCCAAGAGGATGTTGGGACTTTCGCAGTCCAGGTATATCGACACTGTACTGAAAAGATTCAGTATGGAAGATTCTAAGCGCGGTAATCTACCGGCTTGTCACGGAATCACCCTCTCCAAAGAGATGTCTCCCAAGACTGATTTGGAAAGGGAACGCATGTCTATTATACCCTACGCTTCTGCGGTAGGCTCTATAATGTATGCGATGTTGTGTACCAGACCAGTTGTAGCTTACGCACTGAGCGTGGTAAGCCGGTATCAGTCAGACCCAGGGGAGAAGCACTGGATAGCAGTAAAGAACATTCTCAAGTACCTGAGAAGGACTAAGGAGATGTTCTTGGTTTACGGTGGAAAAGACCTCAGATTGGAGGCCTTTGCTGATTCCGGCTTTCAGAGTGATAAGGACGATTCCAAGTCCATGTCGGGTTATGTCTTTACCCTCAACGGAGGGACGGTGTGCTGGAAGAGCTCCAAGCAGGACACCGTTGCTGACTCGACGATGGAAGCGGAGTATATAGCTGCTTGCGATGCCGCAAAAGAAGCAGTCTGGATGAAGAAGTTCCTAACAGAACTTCAGGTGGTTCCTACCATAGTTGATCCAATACCTCTGTATTGCGACAACAACAGAGCTATAGCTTTAGCGAAGGAACCAAGGTCCCATCAGAAGTCCAGACACATCTTAAGGCGGTATCACCTGATCAGGGAGATCATTGATCGTCAGGAGATCGAGGTTCGGAGAGTTGCTTCTGAAGAGAACATTGCTGATCCATTCACAAAGGCCCTACCTCAGATTCAGTTCGAGAGGCTACTCGAGATCATCGGTCTACGATACGCTAGTACATGGCCCTAGTGCAAGTGGGAGATTGTTAGTGTTTATGCCCTAGAAGGCCATTACTGTATCATACTAGTTTGTATATTACTTAATGGAAGCTTGGGATATTCACATGTATATAACAGTCTTGCTAAACATGGTAGTATGCTACTTGGTTTTTCTATCTTAATATGTGAGTGTACGTATTGATAGAGCTCTTAGGATCTTGCTTGTCTACCAGCGTTGTGATGGCAGTCACACTAGTAGGGGCTGGGTAGTCTACAAGCACATCCTTATTCAGGTCCCTGGTCGTTGGATTATCGAGACAGAGCATCGATACTCCGGAGTATACTAGTGTGTACGCTTCTCATCCCAGTTAGGGAGATGGTCTGTCCCACAGCCGTCAGTACGTCGTACTGGAGATAGTATGCAGGTGCTCGTTAGGTTACGCGTACACCGGACATGACTCACAGGGAACTGTTGGTTGGTTTTATACCAGTCGTCAGTGAACAGTTCCCAGGTGACATGAGTACAGCATAGTCCGCAGACTTGACACTGCTACTTCGCCTCGAGTGTGTCCCACTGTTCTTAGATTGCTACCCTACCACGGCTCAAAGGAGTCGTGCAAACAGGTAGCAGTTGGGTGCAGTCCCGAGCACTTGGAGGCAGTGGCGGTTAGACAGGATTCGTCCCTCCCGGTATTGGGAGTTGATATCGCGCTGTGTCAGAGAGCCATTACGCAAAGTCCCTGGCCAGGGCAAGCGAGATTTGCTGGTAGGTTCCAGTAGTTTCTCAGGATGTAATGGGTTTCGCTCCGACACGACTTATACCGCTATTAGGGGACTGACGCTTGCCGCCCCTAGGCCCGATATGCGATAGTCTTGGACGAACGGACCGGACTGTATGGAGATTGTCACAGCAGGCTCAGTAGGAGTTCGGATGGGTTTCCTCATCGGCCTTCTTATCGACAACTACCTGGGGACCGTTACGTACAGCTAGTGCCGCTTGCGGTCTGTGGTTAAACCCACTGCCAGCGTAGTAGTCGAGTCTCTAGAGTCCCACACAGAGGGTTTCCTACTCCAGGCGAAACGATATAGAGGTCGTATGGTTTTACGACAAAGGGTTCGGACGCGTATGTGTGTTTACACACTTACGTTGTTTGGACAGTTTTTACCAGTCGGCTTTGGTTTAAGCCAGTTACTGGTATCCAGTTATTGGATTTTTACAGTCTAAAGTTTTTCCGTATTTTCACGGATCGGAGGGGCGTTCTCGTAATTGTGCGAGAAGCTTCTAGAAGATGGTGACTAAGGAGGTTTAGGTGTCATATACATTGAATGGGTTATATGAGTCATGAGGGTGATTCATTCATCTCAGTAATGCATATTAAATGATTAATGACTCATGCTAATGAATCACCACTTGATATTTGTGAAGCATGATTATTCATCACTCTTTAATCTTTTCTTCATAAAAGAAAATGCTTCATATCTATTATGATACTCATAAGCTTTATTCAATTATCATCTACACATTCTCTCTCCTCAAGCTCTCTCTCTTCAAACCCTAATCCTCACCTCTCATGTGTTGAGAACTAGGATTAGCTAGACTAAACAATCCATAACTCTCACTCTATCTCATCTATCTTCTTTGATCAGCAATCCAAGAAGGTTAGTTGCCTCAAGTTTAGAGGCTAAGCTTGGAGTTTTGCTCTCGGGTGGATCGTCTACTACAAAGAGAAGGCCGAGGAGGACGAGGAGATCGTAAAGACGAAGGACTTGGTTCGATAGGTATAATCCCTAAGCATAGTAGTTTAGAACAACTATATGTTTGGTTAGTTATCGTTTAGCTTCGATTCAAGCGGTTAGTCGATGTTTGTTCACTAAACAAGTTCGTTTTTGAAAATTCCGCCTCCCCACAAGTATTGGGGTGTTGAACATCGACTTACATGTCATAGAGAAACCGAAGTATCTCTCAGGTGGGTGAGGAACCCTACTAGATCGGCGGAGAGGCTGAGGTTCGTTGGTTACTATTGAATCTTTTGGTTCGATCAAATCATCTGCTGCAGTTTGTATAGCTAGAACCTTTCCAGTTCTACATAACTGACCTTGCCTCGAGCTTGTCCAGATTTTGCTTTTAGACATAGGCCGGACAACCCCAAATCTTAACTATCTTAAGATATGGGCTCTTCCCTTTCCATATCACATATTAAGTGATAGGTAACTGATTTGATTTGAACCCTATTCAATAGGTATGCAGCTTCTCAAGTGCATAACTCCCAAAAGGAAATAGGTAACTCAGTAGTACTCATCATAGAGCACACCTTATCATATAGGGTGTGATTGCTCTGCCCCGATACACCGTTGTGCTGTGGTGTAATCAGAGGAGTAACACTGAGAGAGAATCTCATTCTCCTTTAGAATAGTTCAGGAACTTCGTGCTCAAGTATTCTTCTCCTCGATCACATCAAAGGACACAATACTTATACCCGTTTTGGTTCTCTATTTCTAACTTATATTCTGTGAATATCTCAAAAGGTTCGGACTTGTGTTTCAACAGGAACATATGTCTGAATCTTGAGAGATCATCAGAGAATGTAATGAAGTACAAAGAACCGGTCTTGGCATTTGTAGACAGGGGACCTTCATACATCAATATGTATCATTCCAAGAGTTCACTAACTCTTTCTCTGTTTCCAATAAACAGAGCTATGGTCATCTTATCTCTGTGACATGACTGGCAAGTTTCACAAGATATAAATTCAAAATAATTCAAATATGCATCTAAATGTAACTTTAGCCAGTCGGGTCGCATTGATATGACCTAGACTACAATACCTCAAGAAGGATTCATTCATTTCTGAACTCTTCCTCTTGTGTGTGTTCTATATACTAAGAACCGTAGTTTGATTTAGAACATCAACGCTTTTAGATAATGTGTCTGAACCGATCAACTTTTGATATAGGAAATGTTCAAAATATTATCCAACAATACAAAATTTTATCATTTCTTTACTTATAAAGAGACTGATATGATTTTGTATATCAGGTTTGGTATCTAATAACATCCGTTCAGAATCAATGTATTTGTAATACAGGGTGACAGTGACCAACAGACTTGGCTGCAACACTTGCCCCATTTTCTGCCTCATGAAACTTATCACCCGTTCTCAGTTCTCTACCTATCTGTAACAGATTACATATCTGGGATCCTGATCCGGTATCAAATACCCAGGACATAGAGGAAACAGAGAAACGGTTCTTTGCAACGAACACACCCGAAGAAGATGCATCATATGCACTTTCTTCGTTTGGGCGGCATGGGAATCTTGGTATTCCCCTATTTCCTGCTCTGTCTTATAACAATTATAAGTTGGAGCGGGACTAACATTCCCCAGCTCAGTATAACAAGCGGGTTCGGTCAATATATCCATTTTATTATCTTGATTAAGGCGTGACATGGTCGCTACCTGGAGAGAGAGAGAAGAAAACACTCAGCGTATGCTCTTGCAAGATCAGATTGGTTATTATTTTATCTATTCAGGATGGCTCCCACTGTTTTTATCAAATCTTCCTTCAAAGCCTAAAAGGAAAGACTAGCCGGGATTAATTACACACTACAAGTTCGCCAATCTTTCAGCCAGGCCAGTGTCGGTACTTTAAGGGAGGTCCCCCGTGCTTTCGCACGAACCTAATTAATGTAAACCTCGTTTTCCCAGAGGCGTAACCCCGTTGACACCTTTCTAGACACCTACTATATCGGCTAATTGTAATGTGTAAAACTCACCCAGGAGTAACTCTTACTCACAGTGGGTATCGGGATCCAACTATCATATAGAAGGTATGCAATCTCATTGCAAATTTCAACACTTGAAATTCCCGATAATATTTTGCCCCATGCGATCTATGACCTTGACTGAGTCAACAAACCATAGACCGCAAGTAAAGTTCAACCCGTCATTTCTTGATTGAATTAAACCCACCCGCACGACCCTTGACTGAGTCAACAAGGTCGCACGACTACCCTAATCCAATCGCATCATATGCTTTGCAGATAAGCACTAATCAGCTACCGCACACTACGCCTTGACTGAGTCAACAAACGCAGCACGAATACTAACTATTACCTATCTGAAATGACGGAGGGCTACGACAGGTTTTTAAGAAAACCTTTTGCGTAATGAACTTTATATCGTTGTAGAATCAAATGATTTTAAAAATTGAGTGTTTTTGAGGCTTTTCTAGTTTTGATAAAGGGGTCACTCCCGGTGAAGGGATCGTCGGCCCTTTCCTCGTCGAATGAGGTGCGGGATATATCATATATATCACTGTGCAAAGCAGAAACTATAGAAGCAATCAAAAGACAAACCGAGGGTTGTAGCATCTGCCAGTTATTGCTAAAGGAGTCACTCCCGGTGAAGGGATCTCGGTCCTTTCCTTATCGAATAAGGTGCAGGATGTTCTACAAAGAACACCACGATGCATAGCAAGAACTGTAGCTACCTGTTTTTGAAAATTCGATTCCACAACATCATTAGGTTTCTTTTTCTTTCATTAATCATATTAATGAAGTCCCATCATTTAATTACCTAAACATCATAGATAAATACGACATACACTTATGCCATCCGCATTCGCCTCGATGTCCCCTCGTGCACCGTTAGGTTAGGTAACTAACGGCAGAGCGGGGCAGGGCTAGCACGGGTGAAAAACATAAGTAACGTCTATATAATATATCATATATACTATATACTGTATCTATCATAGAACATCACATGATCACATCACAGATATCGCAGCAGAAGAATCATATGAAATATTGGATATACTAGGACGTCCGTGTTTTCAATACGAGCCAGTATAAAACACGGATTCCACGGTCGCGATGAATAGCTAAACCCACACCTCTAGACCCCTATGAGAGCGGCAAGCAACCCTACCAATTCTAGAGTTAGGAGACCCGGACTCGACTCCTTGAGTTGGTCTCCCGCTGGACTCCAGAACCCGGTTACTTGTGCCCTCCTCCTTGGGTCTATCCTAGTGCGGAAAAGTAAATAATATACAATGGGTGACATCTTCCGCAACCTGGAAGTGCCCCAATAAAAGAATATTACATACAAGTTTTTACATGAATGAAAATGAAAAACACTCATCTCACATAAAAAACCCCGGCTATTCAAACACGACGATCCAATATAACATATCCAACAACACATAACATCACATGTCATCAACGTAAGTAAATATGCGCATCCCAATTGTCGTTGACATATAGCAACGAAACCGGCGATATCACATATTACACTTACGGTCGCAGAAAAGAAAGTGTAAAGCTACAACAGTTAGAATCTGCAACCTTTATAGACATCGCATGCCCGATCAAATGAATTCCTTAGATATCGCATGCCCAACAATTATAAACCCCATATTTTAGTCTCATTATCGAAAACTCTTTTCAATATCAAGTCGGGCAATTCAACAAGATTCCCGACATCCTGATCGAATGCTCGTCGCAAACTTCAGTAGATGGCCGCACCCCCGACGTCCTCGACGAAGCGCACCAAGGCGGAACACCGCTGCCGCGAGCACCCGAACGGATGCTTTCGGCGATGGGGTTCTCCTACAGTCACTTGGTCGGGGCTATGGGGTGTAGCAGTCTATTAAGTTTATCCGGCGAGTGTCCGCGTACGCTACGTGATTGCGACGGACTTTTGATCACATCAAAATTCCATGGCAACCGATCAAGTGAGACTAAACTGCTATGTTTATAACATTCATTTAGTTATCTCATAACAACTTGTGAATTCCAATTATTGTATCACATTCCGGATAAATAGAAAATGTTAAACTTTCCGATCGAACAATCGAACACCCAAGTTTTCCCGATACAGCTCAACACATGAAATAAGTTTAAAAACATCCACTTCATGCCACAGTACCAACGATCCAGCCGTAGAAGGGTCAAGCTAACGCCACACATGTGGCACGCCGTACTGCCCCAAACCCTAAGGTTCAAAGGACAGTTTAAGACGGTCACATAATCGAGTTAAGGTTTGTTGTCTTCTTGAGGGACCATCGCGTTACTTGCACTACTTAGAACGTGATTAAACTACGGAAATATCCAACAATTGGAAATTTCCCGGCAGGGGAAAAAGTGGGTATTTATATCTGGTCGAACTTTTAACATATTCTAAAAATACCCGGAAAAACACATAGACGAAGTTAAAGATTCCGATCAAAATGTCGAACTCCCAATACAACCCAGAAAACTCAACACTTGAGTATACATTAAAAATTCCCAGAAAACTCAGCAATGAAATAAAGAAGTTACTGTGCAAAAATTAATGCAAAAAGTGACCATACGGCCGCGGAACCGCCGCACTAGCCCTGCTCGTGCCGCGGTTCCGTGGCACTTTAGTCGAATTGGTCGCTCGAATTTCACAGTAATTCTTAAAAACTCCTGCTGATTTTTCTGCATATTTTTAATTTGGAAAAATCCCCGATTTCAAAAAATGTACAGAGAGCAATTTTGCATTAGGGTTTCGGTTCGATCGGACTTCTAACTCCGTCTACGCATCGCCTAAGGCTCTAGCTAGGCTCTGATACCACTGTAGGGTTCCTAGGCACACTAAGGAGGTCTCACAAGGTATCAACCATGCCAATTTCGAAAATATCCGGTGCTGAGAAACCCTAACATAGATCATTAACTAGAGTTTAGGGCGAAAACCGAACAAGTAAACAACTTTACTAAGAAGTGAACGGAAATACAGCCTTTGTAAATCCGGTCCTCCACCTCCATAGCTCCGTGATGAAGTCCCCTCGCTGCGATCATCAGATCCCGGACTCTAGCGTCGGCTTCATCGGAGAAATGGGTGGGCTAGGTCGTCGACTTCGATGCCGAAGATGATCTACGTCGAGGCAACTCAAGATCAAGCTCCAACTTCACCAAGTCATGAAACTTGTGAAGAAAACACCCTATACTACTTGGCAAGTGGTAGAGGATGAAGAAATAGGAAGTGGGTTCACTTTAGAATTGGATTTCTCACTCTTTTTCTCATGTTGCCATTGAAGCTAGCAAGTTTCTTTCTTCTTGAAGAAGAAGAAGAAGAAGAAGAAGAAGATAATATGATAAGAATTGTTGGAAAATGGAAAATAAGTCATTCTTATCATATTAGTAACCATGGTTAAGTGTAGAGAATAAACTAAGGTTAGGTGAATGGTTAGGTTTAGCATGAAACAAAAATGGTAGACTTTTTCAAAGCTTCATGAAGCTTCAACTATAAAACAAAGCAGGCCACCATTTCTCTTCTTGCCAAATAAATAAATAAATAAATGATAACCCTAACCATTTACTTAACCAAGGTTTAAATCAAACATACACCCAAGTTTGCATGTATCATCAAACATGATACAATCTTGTGCATAAAAATATATCACATATATAATGTGCACAAATAAGTGAGAAAAACATCTTAAGTGAACCAATATTAGTTAATGTAAAGTAATATATCAAATATATATAATTATACATTAAATCATTAAATCAATACTTGATTTAACGATCCGGTCATATCGCATATAACCGACTAATATCAATAGTAACAACTTATCGAATCAACACTTGATCCGATACCCCGGCTATATCGCATATAACCGATCAATGTCACAAATCGCGAGAATCAAATACAGTATCACATACTGGTATTATTCTCGGTCCCGCACATATCTCACATGCGCTCCTATTTCATTTCGCTTGAGCCAGGAAACCTCTGTGTAGGACTCTAAAGACTCGTTAATAAGCCGGCAGCAGGTGATGATCATATCAAACACCCACAAGCCGCAAGCGGTCTGCTAAACGTAACGGACACCCGGGTATTGAGCGATCAGAAGATCGACGAGCAAGCCCGCTCACACTCCTGTGAATCCAACTAGTAACACTTACCATACAGTCCGGTCTGTTCGTCTGATATGTCGCATATCTCGCCTAGGGGTGGTAAACGTCAGACCCCAATAGCTCGATAAGTCGTGTCGATATGAGGTCTATAACAGTTCGAGAAACTACTGGTAACACTTACCAGTAAATCTCAGCAACCCTGGCCAGGGATTTCCGGTTATATCCAATCGAACACAGTGCAACATCAACTCCCTATACCGGGAGAGACGAATCCCCTCCTATCGCTCATTGTCTCCATGTGATTCGGGACTGTACCCAAAAGCCACCGTTTTGCACGCCCTCTTGGACGTGGTAAGATGGAAATCAAAGCACAGTGGGAATCACACAAGACTCTATGACGATCTCGGGTCTACAGACTAAGCTGTACCAGTGTCACCAGAGAACTGCCATCTGACGTAAGGTATAATACCATTTGGGAGTTCTCGGCGAGTCCGTCCAGTGTACCCAGTCTCCACTGAGCACCCGTATATCATCTCTGATGTCAAACACCAATGGATATGGGATCATCCATCGCCCATCTGTATGGGTCGAGAAGGTATACGCTAGTCTACTCTGGTATATCGATGCCCCGTCTCGATACACCCACGACTAGGGACCTTGAAGGATGTACTTATGGACTACCATGTCCCCATTAGTATGATCCGCATCATAGTCCAGGTAGTCAAGTACACATCCTAAGGGCTTTACCAACATGTAACAGAGAGACAATCAGTATACACGTTAAGGTAAAGAGTAACCAGATAGCATACTATCATGTCGAGCAAGAAAGTCCTCCCTATATATGTCCCAGCATCCACTACAATATACATCCTATGTACAGTAATGGCCTCTAGGGCATACATATAACTAACAGTAAGATTAGCTTAAAGTTCCGTCAGCGCTTTGGAAGCCAGCTCCCTCTCCGGAAACTTTCGGTTCAGCCTCTTCTCGCATGATGGCATGTTCGCAGCACACCGTTCAATCAGCCTCCGCAAGCTCGCCTTTGCAGCTACAACCTCTGGAAGAAAACGCGAGCACTTAAGATTTATATATACAAGCCTCCACTCGACGACAATACTCGACCCAAAGCAAGCACAAAATATGGGAGACAACAAGGAGAGTCTAAGATATGTATCCTATCAAGAGTGCACTCGCAACCATAAGTCCGTTTAAAAGGAAATGATACCCGAAACACTGATGTGCAGGCAACATAACGAAAGTGTTCACACTTAAAGAAAATTCCCGTGGGAAAATATGGAAGCCCATCTACACGAACAAGACGCACGTACGAGTATACGACATACATGAAAATTGAACAGAAAGCATGCAACAGTCAATGATAAGAAGAGTACATTAATTTAAACATACTACGCTACCAGAAAAAGGTCAGCAAACAAAGGATCAGTGGTACATGGGTTAACAAAACAAAATACAAGATTTTCTAGCTCCCTCTCTGCCTTTTCCAGCACGTCGAAACGACGATTTTCACGAGGAGTTGCTTTCCACCGATTGGCGCCATGTTCATCCGCAAAGGCAGACATAATAGCCTGTCAGCATGCACGGCAAGAAAGATCATCCGAAGCCAAATGGATCCCATTGGAAGAGGAGATCCCCTACGAATCAGAAGTTTATACATCACCACATCATATTCGGCATCAGTAAGGAGGGGATCCACTAGTTGCGCAGCAAAGCGAGGAATCAACTCCTCAACGGGCACCTCCCATGGTTGTTGACGGGCATGGGGGCGGTTGCAAGCCATAGCACTTAGCTGTTTTCATAAGATGATTACCCTAAGTTATAAATGGATTTTTCTATGAAGAGAGAAAGAAACGCATGGATCTAGTTTATAAAGGGGAGCATTCAATGCTGTACACGGAAAATATTGCATGATGGAACTATTTCCAAGGCCCAGAAAAAAGGAAAGGCATTAGAAATCAAAGAGGTGGAACTATTTCCAAGGCTCCCTTTCTGCATTCAATGTTGCACACAGAAAATATGGCATGGAAAATTAAACGATAGAGCCCCACATGCAGGACACGTGAGCACCAACCTTGGCATGTACTGAAAATTAAAATAGTGTCACGTGTGAGTAATACGTGGGTGGATGCTAATGTGATATCAAAATCTCCAACAATGCCTCACATGCCAAACACGTGAGCAACAACAACAATATGACAAAATTTCATAAAGAAGGCATGCAAGCACAAAAGGGGAAGGAAAGACTTATCATTCATACTTTGAAAGTTTGTACAAAAATAAGAGAAAATGTTACAATGGTAAGACATCAAATCCGGGACACGGATTGAGGAATTCAAAAGTAAGGCCGTCTAAAATGTTTCTGGCCTCTCTGGCCATTCTCGTATGCTTCCTTTCATGCTCGCAAGCGTCGGGATCTCCGCTGATGTCCTCCACCCTCCGATAAGCAGAGAGTATCGCCACCTGTTGGAAAGCTTGATGCAGGATATCAACAAGATTGTTTCTCCTTTTCTTTGAGATTAAGCCCATCAAATACATTGAGTGTACCTTATCTTCGGCATCATCTAAGGCCTTAAGCGGCATGCCTGCATAGAATAAAGGAAGTGCTTCCTAGATCGCTCTCATAATGAGTTTCAAAAGAGAAGAGCGACGAGGGAGTAGTCGACCGTTGTACTCGTTGAAGCGGCCCATGATCTCAGCACACTGAGCGTTGGTGAACTCCTGGTTCTGGCTACGGCCCAATGCACGAATGTTTCTATAAGAAATGATCTCGTCAAGATCATACAAATGGGCAGCCATAGTATCTGAAATAAAGATCGGTGAGAATTTAATGGATAAACCAATCAAGAAGAATGCTTGTCTAAATGAACAGTGGATTTCAAACAAATTCCTCAAGAAGAAAACCCACTGCAAGAACTCTATGCAAATCATGACGGGTCTCTATGGAAGCATTTTTGCAAAGAACAACTCAGGGCAAGAAAATCCAAAGGAGTTCTCTGTGACGAACTGAGTTCTTTAAAGGAATTAAATTCCTTTTTAACAGGGGAATTAAATTCCCAGAAAACATTTTCAGAGTTAAAAGACTCTTTGGAATGGAATTAAATTCCATAAAAGAGACAAGTATCACCATCGATCCCTAAGATCTGAGAAGACTAAACAAGAGGAGTTTGTTATTTAAGGATTGGAAATTTTTAAAGAAATTGGAAAAATGGGTTCTTGTTAAAGGGAAAAACCCTTGGTATGGATTTAAAATCCAAGAGAAAATTTCTACAAGGAGTTCCTCAGCCGTTCAAGATCCTTACCTGAAAAAGGAAATCTTTTGTTGACAGAGTTAAACTCTGGAAATTTTTGAAAGAGAGAACTAAGCTCTGGGAAAGAGAACTAAATTCTCAGAGGAAAAATGAGCAAGGAAGAAGATGGAAAAAGTGGAGGCGCTTCTGAAGAGACCCATGCATTTATAGGATGTGATGGGAAACGGTTCATTTTCCTCCTTCCCTAGGCAGATCCAACGGCTACAAAAGATGACAACGTTGCACTCACGTGCAGACACATGAGAACAACGCTGTGGGGGCATTTGTTCCCTCATAAAATTTCGGGAAAGAAACCCTAATGGGGCATCACGTGCTCACACGTGACCAAGGGTCACGTGCTGACACGTGATGGTTTACTGGGGACTCTGTTATAATAGAATTGAATTCTCATCAACAGGAGTCATGAGCCCACACGTAATAGGCCTTTAAACCCACTGAAAGGGATTAAAAGATATAATAAAAACTAAGAAAAAACCCAATGGGGCATTACGTGCTCACACGTGACCAAGGGTCATGTGCTGACACGGGATGATTCCTTAGTTCTTTAAAACAGTAGAATTAAATTCTGGTTAAAATGTTAATCAAGGGGGGTCACGTGTCAACACGTGATGGGTTCCTAAGCTTTTTAATTAATAGAATTAAATTCTATTTAAATGATCAAACAATGGGATCACGTGCCAACACGTGATAGGCTTTTAAAGCCTTCTGAACTAATAGAATTAAATTCTAATTAAGAAGGAATCGAGAACCCTAATTGGAAAATATTTCTCTAAATCTTTCCAAAAAAAAAGATTGTGCTCTGTAAAGTGGAGCACCGTTGGATTAAAAATCCAATGGTGATTAAAAATCACCAATTTATAGAAAGATTCTATACAAGAAAAGATTTCCCTGAAATTCACAAAGAATAACAAACAAAATATCTTTTGGATTAAAAATCCAATGGTGAATAAAAATTCACTGAGTGATCTAAAAGATCATGTTGGTTACAGAAACAACCAAAATCTTTCAATGAAAGATTGACTAAACAAATTGATTCTTTTCTTTCTCCTATAAATAGGAGCCAAGAAGAGAAGGGAAGGATTCTTGGAATTTTTTTTTAGAGAGATACAACAACAGAGAGAAAAAGAGAGGAGAATTTAATTCTCAAGAGAGAAAAGAAGATTTCTTCTGGAGAGAAAAGAAACCCTAGGTGAGAAAGGGAAAGAGATCTAAGCTCCATAAAACAAAGAGAATTTAATTCTCAATTTAAGGGTTTAACTCTTCTGAATAAGAACTTAGTTCTTTCTTTGGTTGGAGATCTGCACCCACAAGTTGAGAATTTAATTCTCATCGGGGAGATTCTGCCATGCAGATCCAAAACTTAGAGGGAGAATTGAGTTTAAGAAATTTAATTCCCCAAAATTCATAGGAATTTAATTCCTCCAAATGAAACTTGGGTTTAACCCTATATGAGAATTTAATTCTCCCAAATTCATAGGAATTCAATTCCTCTAAATAAAACTAGGGTTTAACCCTACATAAGAATTTAATTCTTCCATACACGTAGGAATTTAATTCCTTAAAACAAGATTAGGGTTTAACCCTACCAAAAAATTTAATTCTCAAATAAAGGACTTAAATTATCCATGCACGTAAACGTGGTCACGTGGCAACACGTGACCCTTCCTTTAATGATCAGAAAAGAACGAATGAGACATGGTCACGAGCCCCACGTGACCCTCAAACATACTCCTCAAAATGAGAAAGAAAAAGCATGAAGGCAATGCCTCACGTGCTTACACGTGACTCTCAAAACAAAAGGGAACAAATCCAAGGACAGAATCAATTTTGGGCGCCCTCACGTGTCCCCACGTGACCCTTAATAAACACTTTAATAATCAATACGTGGATACCCATCACGTGCCAACACGTGATGGCCTGAAGACTAAAAGTGTTTAACACTTATTTGAATATTCTGAGAACGAAATAAAGGAAGTCTGGCCCTATCTTTAGATGCCTCACGTGCTCACACGTGATGGCCTGAAGGCTAAGTGTTTAACACTTATGTGCATATTTGAGGGTAAAATAAAGGAGGTTTCGGCCCAATTCTCAGGCGCCTCACATGACCCCACGTGACCACCCCACTTTTAGCGTTTAACACTATTTTGAGAATTTTGTCCCCAGTGTTTAACACTGTTTTAAATTGCATCATGTGAGAACACGTGATCGCTAAATATCTTCTGGTGTTTAACACTATTTTAAAACCAATCTAGCCCAAATTCGATAAGTCTTCCAGAGGCAAGACCTCCCTTTAACTGAGCCTCAAATATATCCTTGTCTTTTAAGATTGATCATCTCATATGGCATATGAGTGCTCAGCACTCAATAAAAGATAAAGACATGGTCAGAACCCCGACTCATGTTTAGCATTGCTAAATAATGGGGGGTTGAACCCAGACAAATGTTCGACAGTCCAAACAAAGGTCTAACATTTTAAATCTAACTTGACTTAGCCCAAGTTGGCCATAAGTTCTCAATTCATATTTAACTGAGCCCATGTGCTCATAATCTAATTAATTGATCTTAGTCTCAAATTGGACTACAGATTTCCCAATCAACATTGGTTCAAGGGTACATCTCTTCACTCCTTTGATATTTATCGTTGTAATCCTTCAACGTCTTCAGAGAGGTGACGGGTCCCGATAACCAATCATTCCATAGACTGTGGGGTCCTTAAACTCATGGACTATAATGTCCTTAAACTTTATAGACTATGACGTCTTTAAACTACGGACTGTGGGGTCCTTAAGCCCATGGACTATGATGTCCTTAGCCTCGGACTGTGGGGTCCCTTTAAACCCATGGACTATGATATCCTTAACCTTGGACCGAAATGTCCTTAAACTAACATTGGACCACCATGTCCTTAAACTGGTAATCGACCGTAATGTCCCTAAACTAAACAACAGAGGCCAAATACTCGCTTGTTGGATCTAAATGATCCCGTTAAGTTGATCTTAGTTTAAAATTAGACTAACGTATCCTTAACAAACGTTTAAGTTGATCTTAGTCTCAAATGAGACTAACGTATCCTTAAACCCGACCCCAAACCTAAATCTAAGAAGATACGGATTTGGACTAATCCACGCCCTACGGGCGACAAGATAAATTAGTCTCCGTATACAATCCACGGGCAACCAAAAACAAAACAAACAAACACGACACGAAGTGACCATCTGGAGAAGGAGAAAGTTGTTACCGCGATGTGGTATCGTAATTAACTGCAGGGGCTTGCGCCTGCAGGGAAGAGCATCCCCACAATCAAAAACCCCTCAAATGAGGGGGAATTTGACGAAGTCTGCTACATCGGACGCATCCGTTTAAACCTTCGATACACGGTGTCATAAATCAACTTGGCATCTTCGGAGAGGTGGACAGATAGCACCAATTAGCATCTGCCCCCAAATTCAGGCAAGACGGATCTACACGGTCGCGTCTCTGTGTTTCGGAGGAGAACAATAGGGTGTCTGGGTATTTCTAGTAATACCTCTTCTACAATCCAGATTCATGACAGTAGTCGCAATCTTCCTTACCCTCACCCCTATCCCTTTATATGTCTTTACTTCTTACCTTTTGTATACCATACCTCGGCTAATTGGTTTTCTTCTTCCCTATCTTTCGACACCTGCCTGAGATTTGGAAGTAGACTATCCAATAAGCGTAATAGGTGTACTCTTCTAATACTAGGAGCCCTTACAACCTCTTCTAATACTAGGAGCCCTCACAACCTAAGAGAAAGTAAAAAGAAAAGACAATCGAATAATCATATTCAATTTCTCCAGAACAAGAATCCATTCTCGAACTGAAAACAAGTTTCTTTGAGATCGTATGTAATTATACGATGGCATACCCAAGCAATATGGATCTTCATAGTGATACGGTGTGTTCCAGAGAAATGCAAAGGGGAAGTAGGAGTGACAGGGATATATGCGACTTTGTTATGAATCATGACAATCCAAAAGCCAAAGTGTGTATGAAAGTTCGGTTAACTTGGTTCATGAGTTTTAGTTTAAGGTCAGGTCATGGTCACTGCTACAGAGAGAGAGAGAGAAAAGAGATACTCAATGTGCACTCTAATCTAGATTAGATTGGTTATTCACTTTATCTAATCAGAATGGTTCCCACCATTTCCTTGAATTATCCTTCAAACCCTAAAAGGAGAATTAGTCGGGATCATCTGAAAATCACCCAAGAAGTAACACCTACTTATTAGTGCGAATCGGGATCTAACTATCATCGCGTGATAATCTGACGGAAGCCACTCAAGTCACTACACTCTAGAAGGTATGCGCATGCCTGACAAGTTTCCCTTATATTTGAAACTCCCGATATGGTTTTTGTCCCTGGGACCCAGGTGACCTTGAATAAACATCAAAATGCCAAAGGGACGTAGTCAAGTTCTACCCGTCATTATCTTGATTGCATTAAATCCACTCGTACGACACCTGAATAAAGATCAAAACTATCTTACGACTGTCCTTATTAATCACATTAACATGCAGCAGAAAAGCATTACTTAGTTACCGTACACTACGCCTCGACTAAAAATCGAAATACAAAGCACGAATACTAATTATTACTAATTTGAAATGACAGAGGGCTACGACTGTTTTTTGGTGAAAAACATTTACCGTAATGATCTTGATATCGTTGAAGGAACTCAAGCAGTGTTGAAAAGGAGTGGTTTAGTCTCAGCATTTTTAAAAATGAGTTGTTTTGAAGAAAACCGATGGTTTTGAAGAAAACTGAGTAGTTTATAGTCACGTAAACTTTTGCCAAAGAGGTCACTCTCTGTGAAGAGATTTAGGCTCTTTCCTCATCGAATGAGGTGCATGATATTCCTAACTGGATACCTCGACGCAAAGCAAAAGAAAACGCCTATAGTTTTCAAAAATTGGTTCCATCAACATCATTTAGGTTTGTTTTCCTTGCATTAATCAAAATTAATGCAGTCTCATCAATTAAACATATCATGCCAGAAATAAATGAAAATAGGCACGTACATATATGCCATCCGCATTCGCCACAGTGTCTCGGGTCTTCACCCTAAAGTTACTTAACTTACGGCAGGGCGGGGACAGGACTAGCGGGGATGCGAAACACACACACACACACACACACACACACATATATATATATAAACATTCGTCTCACTCATGATAACAAATAACAACACAGAAGCATCACAGCAGAAGCAAATACAGTATAGAAGTACGGATAATCAAGGAAAAGTATATTTCAATGGAGCCAAATATGAAATGCAATTTTTCCGGTTGTATGGATAGCCCGTAGTATCGGATCCTAAACCCCTACGAGTGCGGCAATCCATCCGTCAATCCCAGAAACGAAGCAACCCCAATCAACGAAGTGAGTGGGCCACCCAGCACTTCCAAGATCCAGTAACTTGGGCACCCCTCAACGGGTCAGTCCTATACCCCCTACGAGTGAGACGAATAGCCCGCCAATTCTAGAGTGAGTTACCCTAGTGTCAACGCCATGAGATGGTGGCCCGTTGCCATCTAGAACCCGGCTACTCGAGCACTCCGTCGTGGGATAATCGTAGCCAAACTAAACGCGAATATCATGTTCGTATACCCGTCTGATTATGCATAAAGCAACTAGTAGGATTATACCACGCTATGATATTCACGGTCGCAGAAACAAAAGCACAGAAAAACACGAATTTAAAATTTTGATTGATTAAAACTTTCTGCATTGGCCCTAAGTACAAACCAGCATACAAACAAATCTGGACCAAAATCAAATATTCCAAAAATCACATTTCCATAAACTAGTGCCCCAGGAAAAATTAGGGACACTGTATCCAAAATCAAGCCATCGATATGCGGCCAAATGGCGCATTTGGCGGCGGATTAGCGGTCGAATTTTGGACTTAGGTGCCTAAATTTTTTTCCTAGCTCTAATTTTGCCTGCACATAATTTTAATGCAACCTGAAATTTTTTTTAACAACTTTGAAATTTGAAAAACAAGCAAGAATTTTGGAAATATGATTCGAAAAATTCCGTCGATCGAAACTCTAAATTAGTGCAAACAGGTCTAGCCTTTAGCCTAGCTCTGATACCACTGCTGGGAACTCGGCACCCTGGCAAACTAATTTTAGAAGACGGCATCATAGATTTCAAAATTTTCTAGTATGCTAAAGTTCCAAAACCATGAATCGAACTAAAGAGTTAGAACTTGCTAACCAAAACCTAGTGAGCTAAATTAATCTACTATGTGTAGAATACTTACATTCTCAACCTTTCTTCAAGTGCCCTAGATTGCACTTGCAAGCTGGTCCTCCTTTGCCGAAGATGATCTATCTGAGGGAAACGATCCAAACTCCTGCTTTACCAAGCTAAGCAACCGACGCTCTAAGATCGCCAGGAATAGAGAATGGGGATGCAGAAATTTTCCACTATCTTTTTCTCTCATTTCTAAAGCTCAAGTAAGCAACTAAAGAAAAAGGACGAGGAGGTAAAGAAGTGGCCATGAGCAAAAATGAGAAAAGTGTTTAAAGAATTGAGAATGTGAAGTATGTAGTAAGAATGGTTTTATCATTTTTTACAAACATGCAAAAATATCTCATAACAATTTACAACAAACAGATAAAGGCCCATTCCTTTCCACATACCTCCAACAATGCTCATGCTACCTCACCCTCCACCTCATTTACAAATGATTTTCTAAAAAGAAAATCATATAATGAGGTGTCCATATTCTAGAAGATATTCCGTATAAATACGGAATACAACCCAGTATACATATTGAAATACATATACGCGTATCTATATAAAAATACGAATAGCCAAGAGAGAAAATGAATAGTGAACAATAATACTACAATACATATGTTAGATATATATATATATATATATATAAATTATTAAATCAAAACTTGATTTAATAATCCGGTTTAATCTTAAGCCACTAGTATTATCAACCGTTCGATTAAAGTCCGTGTAGCATGTATACATATTTAATCGGACACCTGTATGTACCAACATACGTCATCTATATCATATCGCTTGAATCGGGAAACTCTCTGTGTGGGACTCTAAAGACTCGTCAATACGTTGACGGTAGATTTAACCACAAGCACGTCAGCGGCACTGGCTGTACGTAATGGCTACCCAGATATTGAGCGAAAGGAAGGCCGACGAGCAAACTCATCCGTACCCCTACTGAGCCTGTTTGCGACAATCTCCATACAGCCCGGTTTGTTCATCTAAGAGTATTGCATATCGGGTCTAGAGGGATGGATAAAGTCAGACCCCTAATTACGCGATATTTTGTGTCGGTGTGAAGCTCATCACCCACTGAGAAACTACTAATCCAAATCAATAAATCTTGTTCATCTTGGCCAAGGATTTCTGGTGATGGCCACCCGTGCATAGTGCGACATCTACCCCCAATACCGGGAGAGACGAATCCTTAACAATCCACTCACTGCCTCCATATGGCTCGGGATTGTACCCAACTAAAACCTGTTTGCATGACTCCTTTGAGCCGTGGTAGGGTAGTAATCAAAGTACAGTGGGAACTTACATGAGACAAATGATGATCTCAGGTCGACAGACTAACCTGTACTCATGTCACCTAAGAACTGCTATCTAACAATAGGTATAATACCATCTAGCATATTCCCAACGAGTTCATCCAGTGTAACTCATAACTCAATGAGCACCTGTATACTATCTTAGGTGACTAACTGACACCAATGGCTTATGAGACCGGCCACTGTCCCTCGTCAGGGTCTCGAAAAGTATACACTAGTCTACTCTAGAGTATCGATGCTTAGTCTCGATACTCCCTTGACTAGGGAAATTTAAGGATGTGCTTATGGACCACCCAGCTCCCACGTATATGATCGCCATCATAATGCAGTAGTTAAGCAAGAATCCTATGAGTTATATTGATCAGTCGAAAATATTGCATATTTTAACTGGCAATTTCCTTATCATTTGCATCCATATAGAAGTGTACGGTATTCATAATTCACATATTAGCAAATCAGTCGCAAAATATCAGATTACATGTATTCGACCTTAAAACCGGCATTTCTAGGGAAATTGACTGCATTACATTACATAGCATATTTTCCATATCTTGCAACCCCTGTTTCGAAGTCTATGCAGGAAAAGAGAAGCTTGCTCGATCATTACATTGCTCGACCATTACAATTGCTCGTAAACTCACTTAACTCAAATCTGGTATCAACACAGAAGAGGAAGCACAAATCTAAACATCAAAGAAAACTATAAAAAGCAGTACAAGACCACTGCAGAAGACTCAGATCCCAAGCTCATCAATGCGCCGCGGAAGAGCGGCAGTTAGGGGCTAAACGCGGCGGAAGCGCGGCGGCTACAGGGAATCAGTTCCTCAATTTCAGTGGACAACTCCTGTTTCAGTGGCTACAGCTCAATAATGCTCACAAACTTCCAGAATATCCCAGATACTTCCTCCAGATCAGCAAACACCCAAACTAGCCTAATCTTTCTAGAACTTTCCCTAAACCCTAGCTTAAACCCTAAGCTAACTCCTAACAAACTCCTTCTAGAAACCCTTCAACAAACTTTGGGAGGGAAAGTTCTAATTCAAATCTAACCTAGGGTTTGGGAGTCTATAAATATGACCCTAGGCTCATCATTTGATAATTATTCAACCTTGATTGAAGTTTAGAAAATCAATCTCTTTCTTCATCCCCTCTTCCTCAAGTTTAGTGAGAGAGCTTGTAGGAAACCCTAACCCTAAATCCAACAACAATTCAAGATCTTGAGTGCAAGCCAAGCAAGATGCCTTCAACCCTTTTATGAGCCGAGCCGATCTTCAATCGGGCAAGAGATCAAAGTAGATCCACGATCCACGGAGACGAGCGAAGCCGAGTCAACGATCGATTTCTTCTTCTTGTAGATTCTTGAAAGAATGTATTGAAATTGTTGATTAAATAAAAGGTGATATTCTTTTATCTTGTTTTCTTTAAATTCCGCATCATGTTATCTTTACAATTCTTGAATATTATCTTTGTGGTGATGTGTGAATAAAACTCCGCTCGTCGGGGAGTCGAAACGATCTTTAGTATGATGATGTAACAAATTTGTAATCGATTCTTGAATCCCACGAGTTTGTAAACCCTAGCAAGTTCAAGAATCGACGACCCAATTCGTTGCGATGCTTTCTTGATCGACATCGCTCGAGATTGGGGAGTCCCGATCGTTTCTTGAAATTGCTAGAGGCTAGAATATAAATGGTATCCTCGAAAGAACAAGGGTTAAGAGATGAAACCCTAATTTCATCAAGAAAACCCTAACTCTCGTCGATCACCATTGATCTAGTATCAATTCTTCGAAAGACAAGAACACGAAACCCTTTAGATTGCATCACGTCTAAAGATCCGATCGATTCCTACGAGCCTTTCTTATATTCTTGATTGTTGATTGGAAATATTATCAAAACAACCGATTCTTGAGTGTTTATAGTTTCTTGATTCTTGAGTAAAGATTAGTGACACTCGAATACAAATCACATCTTGAATCATGTTTTCGTTTATTGTTGCCTAACATTTCATTTCAAACGTATCATAATACAATTGAATTGCACAATCCCTGTGGACGATCCGCACTCATTCATTAACTACATCCGACACCGTGGTTTGATTGCGGTCAATATAATTTTTTGATTGTGATATCTTTACAAGTTTATTTTACACATCAGAAAACATTTCAATCAAAATGGCGCCGTTGCCGGGGATCGCGCTAATTCATTTGCATTTATAGTTTGAAGTGAAAGAATTATTACGTTTTACTTCTTGAAATCAAAATTCGTACAAACTCTTATACGTGTGTTGTGAATTGATTGCAAGGTGATCTGGAGCATTCTGTGCTGTTGAAAAATTATTTGGATATACCAGAGAGCTGGAGATAGGAACAGGAAGCAGCTGAAGAAGTTTGGTACAGTGAACCCATCAACAGGCCGCGGAAGAGCGGCATATGCATGGTTATTGCGGCGGAAGCGCCGCAGTCTTGAAGGATCACTGAAAAATTTTCAGTGCAGGTGATTTCTGTCTCTCTCCCCTCTCTCTTTTTAGCTCCAATTAACCCTTTGCTGCAGGATTCTTTGCAAATAAATCGCAGCGCCGCAAAGAAAAAAATAAAATTGTGTGTGATTTTGATTTCTTGGTTGTTTGCATTCTAATACGGAAATTTAAGGGGCACGGCCAAATCCAAATTAGGTGGGGATTTCATTACCCTTCCTAGGCCCCGAAAATCGTCAAACTTGCATCCGCATTACCTCCATTAACTAAAAGAAATCTAGAGAAGACTCTAAGGACTGTCGCGCTCAATAGGACAAGAGAAGGTCGTGGGTAATTCATTGCTTATCCGCGTTTTCTTGTGGTGCCTAAGGCGAGTGTGTCTAAGGCTAGTGGTTATTAATTAGGTCCACTGTAGTGGTGGTTCCTTCCCACTTACCTGGCACTTATCCGGCCACAGGGGGACAAAGAGGCAGTGGAGGATTCTATCCTGCGGCTTGTCTTTTGGCAGTTAGGAGCGGTCTAGAGATCGGACCTAGGTGACCATTAGATTCTAGGGTTTGTGTGCTGCATTTGTTTTGTCGCATCATTTTTTCAAAATCCGTCCCTTTTTAAAGCAAGCACCGCATTCATTTTACCCCTAATTATAAGTCAACGCTGCCATTTGTACTAACCCTTTTTAGTACAAGATAGGCTGGACACGGGATTCTAGTGCCCGTTTAGTCCGCGTACCTCCTATCGACTCCGAAGTCGGTAATTCTCCATTTACCTTTTCTTTACCTACTACCACACCCACACCGATGGATCCGAATCCATCAAACTTCTTTAACCCTAATCTGCCACCGTCCGTTGGTGCGCAGAATCCTACTCCACCCCACATTTCTCTCCAGGAAAGATGTTATCCACATAGAGGTCCACTTTCGACCTGCTTATCCACACCACCAGCCAATGGGGATAATTTTGAGATTAAGCCCCAGTATATCAATCTTTTACCCAAATACCACGGACTCGAGACCGAGGACGCTTACGTTTTCATTACCAAATTTGAAAACGTTTGCGCAATGATGGGTACGTCTCAACTTTCAGTGGATGCGATGCGTTTACGACTTCTTCCATTTACTTTGTGCGATATAGCCGAGAAGTGGCTATATAACACCACCGCACACTCTATTACGAATTGGGAAGAATTCGTCGCTGCATTCCTTAAGAAATTTTACCCAGTCCAAAAGACGGCTCGAATCCGTAGCGAACTGAACCAATTTGCCCAGCTCCCTGCCGAACCATTTTCAAAATACTTTGAACGTTTCAAGGATCTATTGGTTCAATGTCCTCATCACGGCATCCCGAGATGGGAGCTTTGCCGAATCATATATGAGGGCAGTAACCCTAGCACTAAACAGAGCCTTGAAAACATGTGTCAAGGTACTTTTATGACCAAAGATGACGGGGAAGCCTGGCGATACTTAGAAGAGTTCGCTGAAAAGTCACTAATTTGGGAGAGTGGAACACAACCATTGAATAGGGGTGGCGTACACCAAATAGATGTGTCCATAGGTGTCCGAGCTGAAATGGCAGCAATGCAAAAGAAGCTCGACGCTATGGAACACAAATTTGCAGCAGCCTCCCTAAACCCAATGTCGCTCCCCAAAACTGTTTGCGGGTGCTGTTCTGATCCGTCACATTTAACGGAAGAATGTCCATTAAACTCTGCGTTTCAAGGTCAAGAGCATTCTAATGCCGCATTTCAACGACCTCGAAACGATCCATATTCTTCCAGTTACAATCAGGGTTGGAGGAACCACCCGAATTTTGCTTGGAACCAATCACAATCTCAAAACACGGTTCCAAACACGAATCAATTTCAACGGGCTCTTCCTCCACCACAACAGCAACCCCTACAACTCACTCAGCACCCCTACCAGTCACAAAATTTCCAAAACCAGGGCAACACTCCTGCACAGTCTAATCCTATGCAGCCCTGTTCTGACGAGTTCTCTCAATTCACTCAAACCATGAAATCACTTTTATCAAATTTCATGGATGTTTCGACTGAGGTTAGATCTTCCGTCAGTGAAATAAAGAAAAACTCAGCATCCCAAGCTGAGAGTATTCGCACGATGGAAGCTGAAATCGCACGCTTAAAAGCCGAAATGAGTGCGAGAGAAAAAGGGAAACTTCCCTCTCAACCCCTACAGAATCCTGGGCATTACAATGTAAATGCCATTACCACGTTGAGATCGGGAAGAGTGCTGAACAATCATGTCGGGGAAGGTATTGATGATACTGAAAATCATATCAACGCCCCGGCTGAGTCTTTCCCACATACACACACTTCACCTTCTGATCCTTCTTCTTCTACCAAACCACCTTCGCACGAGCCTATTCTCCATTTCCCCTTAGGCTCAACACCTTCACCCAACCCTTATAGTTCTCCACAGACGGTCCCCACACCTCCTTTGGGACCTCGTCTACCCCCCTTTCCTTCTCCTATGATGGACCCCGCGCTTATTGCGAAAGCACCTTACCCGAACCGGCTAAGGGCTAATAGAACGAGTCCTCATATGGAGAAAATTTTAGAGATGTTCAAACAGGTTAACATCAATATCCCTCTCTTAGATGCGATTCAGCAAGTCCCCGCTTATGCGAAGATTCTAAAGGACTTGTACACTAGGAAGAGGAAGACCCAAGTGCCGAAGAAGGTCTTTATGTCTAATAATATCAGCACTGCTTTTATACCCCAGCTTCCAAAGAAAAGAAAGGACCCAGGTTGTCCTACAATTTCGATTTCGATTGGGGGTAAAAACATAAATCGTGCTCTGTTAGACCTTGGCGCGAGTGTTAACCTGTTACCTTATTCTGTCTATGAGCAATTAGGGATTGGAGAGCTGAAACCTGCTCATTGCACTCTCCAGATGGCAGACCGATCTATCACCAAACCAAGGGGTGAATTAGAGGATGTGCTGATAAAGGTCGGGGAATTTGTTTTCCCCGTAGACTTCATTGTGCTCGACACACATCCTGTAGCAAACCCCCGGGGCCAAATTCCGGTGATTTTAGGTCGTCCTTTCCTTGCCACTTCCAACGCTGTTATAAACTGTAGAAATGGTTCAATGAATTTATCATTTGGAAATATGACCATTGAACTAAATATCTATAGAGTTGGAAGTCAGCCGTCAGAACCCTCTGCTCATATTTTAGATGTGTGCTCTGTCCATGAGATCGCTCCCGATAGTTGTGGAGCTGAGGATTTTTGCTTGACTGATCTCGATGACATTAGCACATCTCTGTTTGATTTCACACATGATCTTAGTGAGGACACTTTAGCTACACATGAGTCCTGCACTTCTGACTTTTCTCCACCCGAGTCTGTATCTTTCACAGGCTCTGAGCTTCTTTGTAGATCCAAAAATCAATCTATGACCCTTCCTTCTATCATTTCTCCGCCTGAGTTAGATCTCAAAGTTTTACCTTCTCACCTGAAATATGCATATCTTGGTGAGAACGAGTCATTACCGGTTATCATTTCCGCTTCTCTTGCATCAGAGCAAGAGAATGCCCTTTTATCGGTATTGAAATCTAATAAAGAGGCGTTTGGTTGGAGTATGGCGGACATCAAAGGGATTAGTCCCTTGATAGTTGAACATCATATACATGTGATGGATGATGCCAGACCGACCCGAGAACCACAGAGACGGTTGAATCCCGTCATGAAGGAAGCTGTCATGAAAGAAATCGTCAAGTGCTTAGATAGTGGTATTATATACCCAATCTCCGATAGCCAGTGGGTGAGTCCTATACATGTCGTTCCTAAGAAATCCGGCATCACAGTTATCACAAATGAAGCGAATGAGTTGATTCAGACACGCGCCCAAACTGGGTGGCGTGTATGCATCGATTATAGAAAACTCAACGCTGCTACGAGGAAAGATCATTTTCCTCTACCATTTATTGATCAGATGCTGGAACGCTTAGCGGGACGAGAGTTTTATTGTTTTATGGACGGATACTCAGGCTACAATCAGGTCCCCATTGCCAAAAAGGATCAAGATAAAACCACTTTTACTTGTCCTTTTGGTACCTTTGCTTACAGTCGCATGCCCTTTGGGTTATGCAATGCTCCCGCTACCTTTCAGCGGTGTATGATGGGGATATTCTCTGACATGGTAGAGAATTTTCTGGAGATCTTTATGGACGACTTCTCGATTTTTGGAGACTCTTTTTCTGATTGCCTAGCGAATCTGGACGCTGTTCTTACTCGTTGCAAAGAGAAGAACTTGACTTTGAACTGGGAAAAATGCCATTTTATGGTCCAAGAAGGAATAGTCCTTGGACATGTCATTTCACAGAAAGGCATTGAGGTTGACAGAGCTAAAGTAGATGTCATTCAAAACCTGCCTCATCCCAAAAGCGTCAAAGATATTCGCTCTTTCCTTGGCCATGCAGGCTTTTATAGGAGATTCATAAAGGACTTTAGCAAAATTGCTAGACCTTTAACACTACTCCTGGCCAAGGATACGACCTTCCACTTTAACTCGGATTGTGAGACAGCTTTCGACTCACTTAAACACTCACTCACCAAGCCCCCGTTTTATCATCACCAAATTGGGACTACCCCTTTGAGCTGATGTGTGACGCATCTGATTTTGCAGTAGGTGCAGTCTTAGGACAGCACATTGATAAGATGCCACACGTGATTTACTATGCTAGTAAGACCTTGAATGATGCGCAAATCAATTATACAACCACCGAGAAAGAGCTTTTAGCAGTTGTATTCGCATTAGAAAAGTTCAGGCCTTACTTAATCGGCTCACCTATAGTTGTATATACTGACCATTCCGCTTTAAAACATCTTCTGGCTAAGAAAGATGCAAAAGGTCGACTAATACGTTGGATCCTTCTTTTACAAGAATTCGATCTTGTTATCAAAGATAAGAAAGGATGTGAAAACGTAGTAGCTGACCACCTTTCACGCATCGTTTCTTCCCCTGTGACCCTGCCGATTAATGACTCATTCCCTGATGAACAACTCTTGAGCATATCCGCTGAACCATGGTTCAGGGATATTGTGAACTATCATGCCACGGGACTTATACCGAGCAATTGGTCAAAACAGGACAAATATCGTTTTCTTTCCCAAGTAAAACACTATTACTGGGACGAGCCCTATTTGTTTAAATATTGTCCTGATCAGATCATTCGCCGGTGCGTCCCAAATGAAGAGTTCAAGAGTGTTCTTTCATTTTGTCATGATCAGGCTTGTGGGGGTCACTTTGGTCCTAGAAAGACAGCGGAAAAGGTTTTGCAATGTGGATTTTACTGGCCGACCTTATTCAAGGACGCATTTGAGTATTGCAAAACCTGTACACAATGTCAGTATACGGGTAGAATATCCCAGAGGAATGAAATGCCTCAGCAACCCATTCTGGTTGTTGAAATGTTTGATGTTTGGGGCATTGATTTTATGGGTCCTTTTCCCAACTCCTTTGGGAATCTGTACATTTTGCTGGCGGTTGATTATGTCTCCAAGTGGGTAGAAGCCATTCCATGTCGCACTAATGACAGGAAAGTTGTCATTAAGTTCTTAAAAGAGAATATCTTTTCGCGATTTGGACACCCACGCGCTATCATTAGTGATAATGGGACACATTTCTGCAACAGGTCTTTCGAGACTCTGATGCGAAAATACTCAATCAACCACCGACTTTCTACACCCTATCACCCCCAAACAAGCGGGCAGGCTGAGATCTCAAACAGACAAATCAAACTTATCCTGGAGAAAACTGTTGCTAAGAATAGAAAAGACTGGTCGACCAAATTGACGGATGCTCTTTGGGCATTCAGGACTGCATATAAGACCGACCTAGGAATGTCTCCATATAGGATAGTGTTTGGAAAAGCATGTCATCTACCTGTTGAGATAGAACATAAAGCATTGTGGGCTATAAAGGAAATAAATTTTGATCTAAACCTTGCTTGCAACTTTCGGAAGCTGCAACTTAACGAGCTAAGCGAACTCCGCGATGAAGCTTATGATAATGCTGTAATCACAAAGAATAGGACTAAGGTTTTTCACGATAAAAGCATTTTAAGGAAAACATTTTTACCTGGTCAACAAGTCCTTCTTTATGATTCACGTTTACACCTTCATGCGGGTAAGCTCCGATCTCGTTGGAAGGGACCTTTTGTTGTGCGGTCTGTATTCCCGCACGGGGCAGTAGAAGTAGAAAATGTTAAAAACGGCACAGTTTTCAAAGTAAATGGACATAGACTAAAGCCGTATTTTTCCACTGACCCCACGGAGGAGCTCTTGTTCTTACAAGAGCCAGTTTATTTGGATTAAAATTCCTCCGTCTCACCTTCATATCCTGTATATCATTGCATCATCTTTTGAATGAAGGTGAGTGAAAGATAAGTTTGGGGGAAGTTCTTCACTTATATATTTTGCCCCCACTAATAATTCCCCCCAGATTTACAGGTTTTGTAGATATAGCTGTCGGCAACAGTGAGGACACTGTTGAAAACAAGTTTGGGGGAGGTTTGTGCTTATTTTCGCATCATGTGCATATCATCTGCATAAGCACAAAACATTTCTTTTAAAAATCTATAAAAATTGAAAAATTTTCAAAACCCATAAAAATTTAAAAATTTTCAAATATAAAAATAATTTTAATATTTACACCTTTTTTGTATATAAATAAGATAATGAAAGTTTAGATAGTGAAAAATTGCATCCATGAGATTAGAAAATTTTTAGAAAACTAAGAAAATTAGAAGTTTTCTTATACGAACTAGTAATAAGTAGTTATGAGCCGTTGTCCCAAGGGTTAGTAAGATGAAGGACGTCACTAATCTGAGGATAAAAATAAGTCTGAAAAATAGTTTCTATTCTGGAAGCCAAACATTTTGAACATGGCTACCCTGCTATTCGCACTTACACACGTCTTAAAGCCTGGGATAGTAGAGGATACCTTGAAATGCTCTTGTCTTAAAGCCAAAAGTATGAAAAAAAAAAATATGTGGTGAGAAAAATGGATACTGGTTTTGTTATCACCAAGGGCAATAAAAATATATAGCAAAAGGGTGCTTCTTCACCTAGTGCCCCAAGGTCAACTGGTCTGGGAGTCACTGCTATGCCTGAGGTGGTGCAAGACGAGGAAAATACACCAAGCATGCAAGCACATTAGTAATCGGTCGGTTAGTACCTCAAGAAGTATTGACGGTCGCATGAAAGTGTGTAAGCAATCTCGTTTGCCAAGAAGTACTGAGGCCGATGGGCAAGGGTATGATAGCTTGAATTGAATTCTCCGGGTGTAGGGATGTCTTTACACACACGCAGGGTGATATGATCGATGTTTGGAATAAAGATAGGAATGAAGAATAAGACGATGTTTTATTGAGGGAGGACGTGATTTCTGACATTTTTTCATGACCATTAAGATAGGGCTCATGACAACCGAAAAGCTAGCTTAGTTGGAAACCCTAATTTTCAAAGCTTTTCTTTTACGATTCTCTTCTTTAAATGTAATATTCATGATCTTGCTTTTATTATTGGATTTTGTGGGTGCAATCCGCTGAAAACCCTCAGGAGACAACACTCCTCCTACTAGGGACACCTAGAGGTTTAAAGGCTTGTTGCACATGCTCAGTGCAATCGTGTTGCCTACGAAAGTGTGCTAGTTAGTTTTTCTCTTTCTTTATTTTCTCCTTCTCTCTTTTTAATAAAACATTCTCTCGAGACGATCGAAATTAAGTTTGGGGGTATTTGATCAGTCGAAAATATTGCATATTTTAACTGGCAATTTCCTTATCATTTGCATCCATATAGAAGTGTACGGTATTCATAATTCACATATTAGCAAATCAGTCGCAAAATATCAGATTACATGTATTCGACCTTAAAACCGGCATTTCTAGGGAAATTGACTGCATTACATTACATAGCATATTTTCCATATCTTGCAACCCCTGTTTCGAAGTCTATGCAGGAAAAGAGAAGCTTGCTCGATCATTACATTGCTCGACCATTACAATTGCTCGTAAACTCACTTAACTCAAATCTGGTATCAACACAGAAGAGGAAGCACAAATCTAAACATCAAAGAAAACTATAAAAAGCAGTACAAGACCACTGCAGAAGACTCAGATCCCAAGCTCATCAATGCGCCGCGGAAGAGCGGCAGTTAGGGGCTAAACGCGGCGGAAGCGCGGCGGCTACAGGGAATCAGTTCCTCAATTTCAGTGGACAACTCCTGTTTCAGTGGCTACAGCTCAATAATGCTCACAAACTTCCAGAATATCCCAGATACTTCCTCCAGATCAGCAAACACCCAAACTAGCCTAATCTTTCTAGAACTTTCCCTAAACCCTAGCTTAAACCCTAAGCTAACTCCTAACAAACTCCTTCTAGAAACCCTTCAACAAACTTTGGGAGGGAAAGTTCTAATTCAAATCTAACCTAGGGTTTGGGAGTCTATAAATATGACCCTAGGCTCATCATTTGATAATTATTCAACCTTGATTGAAGTTTAGAAAATCAATCTCTTTCTTCATCCCCTCTTCCTCAAGTTTAGTGAGAGAGCTTGTAGGAAACCCTAACCCTAAATCCAACAACAATTCAAGATCTTGAGTGCAAGCCAAGCAAGATGCCTTCAACCCTTTTATGAGCCGAGCCGATCTTCAATCGGGCAAGAGATCAAAGTAGATCCACGATCCACGGAGACGAGCGAAGCCGAGTCAACGATCGATTTCTTCTTCTTGTAGATTCTTGAAAGAATGTATTGAAATTGTTGATTAAATAAAAGGTGATATTCTTTTATCTTGTTTTCTTTAAATTCCGCATCATGTTATCTTTACAATTCTTGAATATTATCTTTGTGGTGATGTGTGAATAAAACTCCGCTCGTCGGGGAGTCGAAACGATCTTTAGTATGATGATGTAACAAATTTGTAATCGATTCTTGAATCCCACGAGTTTGTAAACCCTAGCAAGTTCAAGAATCGATGACCCAATTCGTTGCGATGCTTTCTTGATCGACATCGCTCGAGATTGGGGAGTCCCGATCGTTTCTTGAAATTGCTAGAGGATAGAATATAAATGGTATCCTCGAAAGAACAAGGGTTAAGAGATGAAACCCTAATTTCATCAAGAAAACCCTAACTCTCGTCGATCACCATTGATCTAGTATCAATTCTTCGAAAGACAAGAACACGAAACCCTTTAGATTGCATCACGTCTAAAGATCCGATCGATTCCTACGAGCCTTTCTTATATTCTTGATTGTTGATTGGAAATATTATCAAAACAACCGATTCTTGAGTGTTTATAGTTTCTTGATTCTTGAGTAAAGATTAGTGACACTCGAATACAAATCACATCTTGAATCATGTTTTCGTTTATTGTTGCCTAACATTTCATTTCAAACGTATCATAATACAATTGAATTGCACAATCCCTGTGGACGATCCGCACTCATTCATTAACTACATCCGACACCGTGGTTTGATTGCGGTCAATATAATTTTTTGATTGTGATATCTTTACAAGTTTATTTTACACATCAGAAAACATTTCAATCATATATCAACATGTAATAGTGATCTGTAATACTATATAATGTATGTATATGATGATAAAGACAAACCAGATAGTATACTATCATCTCGCGTAAGACTATTCTACCCATATAGGTTCTCCTTCAATCATCATAATCTCCTATCCGTGATTACAAAAATTGCCTTGAGGGCACTATAACCAACAGTATTTGCGCAAGTCGATAACATGGACGGGCTTATAAATGCCGCTGGACTTCCTTATGATACAGAAAACACTGGACCCGCATTATTGGAGAAGTGCAAGACTTCCTCGAGAATCCCTCTATATCTAAATTGCAAAGTGTTTTTGATACTATCTTTTTCCGTACGTTTCTTCCAGATCAAGTGTAAGAACAGATGGAGCGACCGGTCATTCACCGATCTCTTAGCATTGCTGAAAGAAGCTTTACCCGATAGAAATGAAGTGCCACCGAGATGGTATGAAGCGCAAAAGATAATCACAAATATCGGCCTAAAGTGTGAGAAGATACATGCATGCGAGAATGACCGTGGTTTGTTCCGGAAAGAACACGCCGTACTCAAGCTACCCAGTGTTCGGAAAAAACCGATTCAAGCCTAAGAAAGATTCATGTTCGAGCGATGTGCCTGTAAATATTCTTCATCATTTTCCTTTAATATCGAGCCTGCAACAGTTATTTATGTGTGAGGAGACGGCGTTTGAAATGCAGTAGCTCCATAAAGCGCCCTATAAAAAGGGAAAAATGAGTCATTCTAGAGATTCGATATTGTGAAAAGTTTTAGATGAAAAACATCTTTCGTTCAACGCAGACCCTCATAACGTGAGGCTGGTGATTGCGAGCGACGATTTCAGTCCATTTGGGATGGTTCGCGGCGGGCGTACTTATAGTACTTAGTCCGTTACGGTGACTATATACAATCTGCCATCATGAAGGGCCATGATGCAGTCTTATTTTACTTTGGTGCTTTTTAATCGATGGTCTCTCGTCTCCTGGGAAAAATATTGATGTGTACCTTCAAATCTTGATCGATGAGTTAAAGTTGCTGTGGCAACTTGGTGTGCGATGCTATGACGTAGATGGTAAACAATTTTTTCAGATGTGTGCTGTTTTGTTGTGGACGATTAATAATTTTTCTGCCAACGGTATGCTGGTGGAATGGACAACTCAAGGTAAGCTTGCTTGCCCTGATTGTCATATTCATATAAGTAGCGTACACTTAAATTTTAGCGGGAAAGAGTCGTTTATGGGTCTCCGACGATTCTTGTCTATAACTCACAGATTCAAAAGGAATAAAGAAATATTCAATGGCAAGATGAAGATCGATATGCTGCTTGGATTATTGTTCGACAAGACCGAATCATTATTACTCACTCCATTTATGGGTTTCCACTATTTTAGGAACTGAATCATGTTCTTCCCAACTCTTCTTTTGGGAGGCGTTAGTGCTCTTCTAAATGTTGGCCATCACTTATTAGTTCTCTATTGCTTAGGTACATAGATATTATAATTTTTTGCCAGAAGTTATAGCCTTGAAAATTTCTCCCGCATGGTCTATCCTCCACACTAATAATCATGCCAAAAATTGATACATGTTCCACTTCAGATAGTAAAGGTCCACCCTTTAAAGAACGTTTCTCTCATTATAACGACTATGATCCATTGTATTTTCTTTTTCAAATTAAATAAAGATATTCTTTTCTTATTTGTAAATTTGTTCATTTACTGTATTCTATTTTAGTAAAATAAAAATAAAAGCTTGAGAATGTTTGTTTTTTTTTAAAAAAAGAAAAAGAAAGGAAAAAGGAACTATTCTATGTTTAAATAAGGTTAAAATTTGTTTTATTTTGAGAAAATTAAGTGCAAAGAATTTTTGGGGAAAGATTAACTTTGTTGAAAGAAGAAATAAATTTGTTATGATTTTTAAAAATTTATTTGAATCTATTTAGATTTTATTTTAGTCAGAAAACTTATTTTTTTAAAAAAACATATTAAATTTAAAAGACAAGTAAATTTTTAAAATTTAGTGGAAATATTTTAAAAGATGAAAACCATTCCAAAATAATTTTGGATTTTATTTTGAATTTTTATGATATAAAATGAATTTTTAGAGATTTAAATGAATTTAAAATGATTTTTTTAATAAATTCTGGCGGATGATGTGGCTTCTTATCTCAACTAATATCCTAAAAATCCCCCGCAATCTTGGTTTCCCTAACTGTGCGAGCGTTTGATAATTTCCCAATATATACGCTGTTAAACAGAACACCGCAGCTTCTCTTTTCTTTCTTTATCTCTTCTTTCTATTTCTTTTCCACCTACAAACTGAAATTTCCTCAAGGCCTTAGGACTCAAGGAAGAAGGAAGAAGATCCTTAGAGATGAAGCTCATTCAATCATCATCTACGACGAGCCTCGATCATATCGAGGTTTTTTCTGCACGAGTGGACGATCTTAGATCATCTAAGATGTAAGTCTCTCTCTAAACCTTAGATCATCCTTTCATCCTCTCCTTCCAGATGTCTTGATCACTAGAATTACCCTCTTTAATTTTTATAGAAGAAACAGAATAATAGAATAAGAAGAAATCCCGGTAGATTTACCATTTTTTTATGGGTTGGCTTTCTATGATTCATGTTCCTTGTTTCTTGTCATATGGAATTTTTTTGTGATGGATTTATGATAATGTTGTGCTTGACTTACTCGCTGTTTTTCTATTGGATATAGTGCCCTCAAGGCAATTATTGTAATTGCAAGCACACGATTATGATAATTGAGAGAGGACCTATACAGGTAGTATAATCTTACTCGAGATGATAGTATGCTATCTGGTTTGTCTTTATTATTGATATGTACACTTTTTACTTGTTATTATGTGTCGCTAATACATTATGATGAAGCCCATAAGATTCTTACTTGACTATCAGTATTATGATGGCGATCATAAACGTGAGAGCTGGGTAGTCCATAAGCACATCCTTAAATGTCCCTAATCGTAGGAGTATCGAGACTGGACATCGATATTCCGGAGTAGACTAGTGTATACGTTTCGAGACCTCGACGAAGGGCGATGGACGGTCTTACAAGCCATAGGTTTTATGTCACCTAAAATTGAATACAGGTGCTCATTGGCGGTGAGTACACTGAAGGAACTCGTCGAGAATTTTTAGATGGTATTATATCTATTGCCGGATGGAAGTTCTCGAGTGGCATTAGTACATGTTTTTATTTTGACCTGAGATCGTCATTTACCTCATGTGATTTTCTGTAAGTCCACGTTACCTCTCCCGGTTCTTCCGGGCTTGCGGAAATAGTGAAAAACGATTTTTCGAGTCATGGTAACATGGACTAGAAAACCCGGATCTTTGCTAAACAATACACAAGAAACTAACAAGAGCTTTACCTACTCGGTTAGGGGGTTATACCTTAACTAGAACTCCTTCTCTTGGACTCCTTGTGGTGGTCGGATGGTTCTCTCATTGTCGCCTTCTCTTGCCGAAGATGGATCCACCTGAGGGTCTCTACCTTGAGCTTCTTCCTCGAACTTAAGAAAACTAAAGTGTCCGGCTTACTAGACCTTCAACCTTAGGATGAGTAGAGAGTGGCTTTGGTGTTTTATCTCCAAGAAAATGTTTCTCAACACATGAGATGAATTTTCCTTGAGCTAGAGGAAGAGGAAGAAGAAAGGATGAGAGAGAGTGAATATGAGAGAATGATTATAGTTTTACAACCATAACCAATATATGTGAATTAATCTAATTAATAATATTAATCAAAATGAAAAAGGTGATGGTTGGTTTGATAAGACCATTATCATTTCACATTAAATGTTTTTGCAAAGATCAAAGAGCATATTTGGAGTGAAATGATGATGGTCAAAGTTTCAACCTTGGTCAACAAGTCAACCTTGGTCAACAAGTCAACAACCCTATCCATAACCCAATTTCATTTAATTAATATTATTAATTGATATTTCACATATTCATTAGGGTTTGGAAAAAGACAACTGTCAACTGTGCATACACACCCGTTCCAAAACCCTAATGAAAATTCTCTTCCTCCGCCTCAAACAACTGTGCATACACACCCGCATTCGTGTTCCGAGGAACACGAATACAATGAGATAAAACTAACCCCTAAACATATACTAGGATCTGGATCAAACCAGAGCCCGCTAGTAATGACTGTCCGGACACCAAACGTGCACAAGTGCGCGGATATGAACGAACCCCGTCTCAAAACCATGCGTCGTCTACTCTGTTTTGCCCAAAGGCGAATAACCCTCTGTGTGGGACTCTAAAGACTCGACACTACGCTGGCAGTGGGTTTAACAACAGACCGCAAGCGGCACTAGCTGTACGTAACGGTCCCTAGGTAGATGCCGATGAGAAGACTGATGAGGTGAACCCATCCGATTTCCTACTGAGCCTGTATGTGACAATCTCCGTACAGTCCGGTCTGTTCGTCTGAGAATATCGCATGGCGGGCCTAGGGGGCGGTAAACGTCAGTCCCCTAATAGCGGTACCAGTCGTGTCGGAGTGTAGCCCAGAACACCCTGAGATAATACTGGAAACCTACCAGTATATCTCGCTTGCCCTGGCCAGGGACTTTGTGTAATGGCTCTCCTAGACACAGCGCGATATCAACCCCCAATACCGGGAGAGACGAATCCCGTCTAACCGTCACTGCCTCCAAGTGCTTCGGGACTGCACCCAACTACTACCTGTTTGCACGACTCTTTTGAGCCGTGGTAGAGTAGTAATCAAAGTACAGTAGGAACACACTCGAGACGAAGTGACAGTGTCAAGTCAGCGGACTAAGCTGTACTCATGTCACCTGGAAACTGATAACTGACGATAGGTATAGTACCAACCAACAGTTCCCGACGAGTCCTGTCCAGTATACTCGTAACCTAACGAGCACCCGCATACTATCTCAAGTACGACGTACTGATGGCTGTGGGACAGACCGTCTCCCATGCTGGGATGAGAAGCGCATACGCTAGTCTACTCCGGAGTATCGATGTCCTGTCTCGATAGTCCTACGACTAGGGACCTGCATAAGGATGTGCTTGTGGATTTCCCAGCCCCCACGAGTGTGACTGCCATCACAACGCCGGTAATCAAGCAAAGATCCTAAGGGCTCCACTAATGTGTATATGTGATATACTAAAAGAAACACATGTACACATTAAAGTAGAAACAAACCAAGTAGTATACTACTATTTTGAGCAAGATTGTCTATACAACTGTGAATATCCCAAGCTTCCATTAAGTAATATACAAACTAGTATGATACAGTAATGGCCTCTAGGGCATATACACTAACAATCTCCCACTTGCACTAAGGCCATGTACTGGCGTATCGAAGACCTATCATCTCGATCAGCCTCTCGAACTGAGTCTGGGGTAAGGCCTTCGTGAATGGATCAACAGTGTTATCTTCCATAGCAATTCTCCGAACCTCGATCCTGGCGACCCACGATCTCCCTGATCAGGTGATACCGCCTCAAGATGTGTCTGGACCTCTGATGGGACCTGGGTTCCTTCGCTAAAGCTATAGCCCCGTTGTTGTCGCAATACAGAGGTATTAGATCAACAATGGATGGAACCACCTGAAGTTCAGTAGTTTAGTTGGGTATAGTCCCGAGCTACATGGAGGTAGTGAGCGATTGTCAGGGATTTGTCTCTCCTGGTAATAGGAATCGATGTCGTGCTGTGATTGGTCGACTATCATTCTAAATCCATGGACACGGTGGATAAGATTTACTGATATGAGTTCAGTAGTTTCTTGGTTGGTGATGAGCTTGACTCTGACATGACTTGTCGGGTTATTAGGGGTCTGACATTATCCACCCTCTAGACCCAGTATGCGATACTCTTAGATGAAGAGACTGGACTGTACAGAGATTGTCATATTCAGGCTCAGTAGGATATGGACGGACTTGATTGTTGACCTCCTTTTCGGCAAAAACCTGGGTAGCTGTCACGACCTGAAATTGGCACGTGACAGCGCTTAAACCACGTAAAGTCTATAGACGTAACGCAATTCAAATAAACCGAAAACCCAAAAATCTAAACTATCAAAAGTTGTAAGTGATAAGAACATTGTTAAAAACTTTTGGGAATCTCAAGTAAAAATCCTTAACTTAAGTTCACTTTCTTAAAAATTTCGGCATCACCTCCTTTGTAAAAACTTGCTTCGAAACGGGTACAACATAGAATATAAATATAGCATCCCCAAACGGGAGCAAATCGCGCCCAACGGCAGAAACAAAAACCCCAAGCAAAATATACGACGCCGTAGCGAAGAAATATAACTGAAAACAGCATAAGGAGGTAAAACTACATTATAAGACCGGCTCCCACGAGCACGGCACCCAAAGTCATAAAATAATATAACATTGATCCTCACAACTCATCTCTAAGTCAAATACATGAAGGTGGTAGATGGAGAGTACTAGATACAACAAAAGATATACGATGTACATAAACGGATAACCGCGAAACCCACCTATAGCAAAGGCTCGAGCCAACCGTAGCGGTATCCGCAAAAGTGGAGATAATATGAAGCTCTGCCGCGACTACTCTGAGGGTCTAAACTGCAAAACACTGTGGCACAACGGGGGTGAGTTACCAACTCGTGAATAGTAAATAGCATCATGCAGGTAATCGCAGGTATGCACGTACTGCGATAATCTATCACATGCAAACTTATAGTATAAATATGGCAATATGGCTATGCAACAAACATGATCAAGGTACTCCATCAGGTACTACAAATACATGAAGCATTGCATATTAAATAAATTTTGAGTATGGGATAAAACATAACATCATCAATGAATCATCATCGTGGAAAATCCTGATGTCCATCAACGATACCCCAAATCACAATACCTCAGGCGCCGTCACCCTGATCGGCCCTCATGTCTGTAAATCTCATGGAACCTGAGTGTCCAACACCGACACTTGAAACATCGTGAAATACTCGTGTCCAGTATCGATACGTAAATACTCATCTCTCAGGTGCCGCATACCCAGATCGGCCCTCAATATATCTTATGTCATAACTCCCGCACGGTATCTTCCGGACATCCGTCGGGTTCTATACTATCACCGGTAGGTAGTGCTCCCCTGCCAGGCTCACTACCTAACATATACGAGTCTTCTTGCCCCGAGGTATCTCACCGGGTCTACCATGTACCCGCAGACGGTTCCCCCTCGCTCCTCGATTCGGGTATCTAACACAAGTCTCAGAATCGAGAAAACTCATGGTGGACGCATCGAAATATCATATTAAGAGAATCCGGGTTTTCAAACAATACATAAATTCTTGAAATACCCCCACGGTCCTCAAATCCATAAATCACATGAAATCCATATCTCAATGCGTAAATCCATGAAATCTGATGTACGCAACATAAAACAGCAATATAAGCATATTAAGGGAAAACCGCTCTTTTAAATGAATGCAGTTTTAAAATATATCATTCGGTTCCCAATTCCTTCGAAATCAAGTGCAGCATCATATGAGGTGTACATGTAACTATAGAAAGATATGTGTATCCATATGTAAGCAGGTATGTATGATGCATTTCATAAGCACAATAGCACAATAATCAACGTCTCAATGTCAAATGACAATATAATACCACTTAGGGGTATATGTAGCTATAGCCAGGTATATGGGTGTACATGTAAGTATGTATGCATGATGTACATGTAACTATAGTAAGGTATATGGGTGTACATATAAGTATGTATGTATGATGTACTTATAGCTATAGCAAGGTATATGTGTAAGCATGTAGGTATAGCATGTATACTACATTTCATATGCGCAAAGAAATAAGAATCAATGTCTCAATTGTCCCAAACCAATACAATATCACGTACGTATATGTGTTAGCTATATCTCATAAGCACAACAGAATAAGAATCAATGTCTCAATTGTCCCTAACCAATACAATATCACGTATGTATAGGGGTTGTGCGTGTCATGGAAATTACCGATACAATATCACATCTGTATATATATTGTCCGTGTCTTGGCAATTACTGACGGTGTGTGTGTAGCATACAATTTGTGCTCGTGCAACATGAACTGTCAATAATAGTATTGTGTCTCATTAATACTATGTCCATATGCAATAGGAAAATAAGGTATGCAACAATGGTACACATACACAATCAATGTCCATATACTTATAACTAATAATCATGTCATTGAATCTATCCCAGACGCATAACGCCATCAGGGCGATTCCCCTGTAGATGCTAAATCTACTCACCGATGACCTCGAGCTAAGTAAATCCAACCACTTGCTTCCCTTTCTTCGTAGCGTCCGAACTCTCCGCCTGTGATCCTAAAATCATATAAACACAACACATAAGGCTAAATATCCTGCGCCGACACAAAGACGATGAAACGCAAGGATAACGTCAACAAGATATACACACTGTGCACTTAGTGCACAAAACGCGTACGACATCGGCTCAACCTCAGCTAGGAACGCAAAACGACATAACCACCAAGCCTAGACCCTGATCGTACCGATTGCGCATTCACAACACAATATATATTATGGAAGATAATATATAAAGTATCGCAACGTCAAAAGAAACCCACGCTTAATTTATCTGAAAACCTAGTAAGCATATTTTAATCATTTTAGCTCAAATCTAGAACTTTAACAAAATCTAGTGGCCACAAACATCACATAATAGCTTGATTAAGCCACACAAACGTTTACTACAATTTTAATCTCACCCATATAAGATTTAGTAAAAGCTAGTTTGCACTGAAGCTTAATTAGAAAATTAGGATAATAACAATTAACAATCAACAATCTCACAACTAGGTTATGTTTTCCAAGTCTAGACTACTCACTTAACCATTACAAACAATCAAAACCTTAACTTGATCTTCAAAAACCTTTTCTTGAATTCCAAAACATGCTAGTTAAAGTTTTATTTCAACATCTAATAACTAGATTAAAGTATTTAAACAACAACTAAAGTTTAGGGTTAGGATTTTATACCTCAAACTTGATTCACAAACTTGCAATTAGATCATCAAAATAACCTCCAAAATGCTAGCTTTCATGAAGATCTGAGCTTGGTTAAGGTTAAAGAATAATGGGTATGGATTTGTTTTTGAGTTTGTGGGATTATTTGATAACTTTTGATGAATTATTGAAGCTTTAAAGAGTGGAAATGGGGTGAGAAAAATGAAAGGGCAGGAAGGGGTGGGGGGGAGGGGTTCGGCTAACATGAGAAAAAGTGGAGAATGTTGGAAGTGTGGAAAAATCTAAGTTAAAAACACCATTAAAGCTTAGTAAAACACATTACTTTATACCACTTCTTAATTCTTTTAATTAAATTTTCATTAACCTTCAAAATATCTAGATATTTTTCAAGATATTTTTCAAGAAGTCAAAGATGCTTAATCTTGTGATTAAGTTAGCATGGATTCACATTAGCATAATTAACCCAAACAAATTTGTAATTTCCACTAATTAAGTGCATAATTAGAAGCTTATAATAATATTTTAATTAAGGAAAAAAATATTTAAGTGAATTAAAATTTACAAGCGATTAACTAAAAACCGCAAATAGCAATTTCCTAGTTAAACTAGGTGCAGTTAAGTCTATACCGAAAAATGATCACTTTTAGGTTTTTACGGAAAACACAGTTTATTTTACCTATTAACGGAAAATTCGCCTAAACGATTTCTAAAACGCTATAATCTTCCCCCTTAAAGAAATTTGGTCCCCGAATTTAAAATTCTTACTATGCATACCTTCAGAGAGATGAGGGAATTTCTTCCGCATCCCGCTCGCAGCCTCCCAAGCGATCTCCTTACTAGACGGGCTACGCCAAAGAATCTTCATAGATGGCAAGACCTTTGACCGAAGTTTTTCCACCTGCCGAACCAATATATGTATCGGCCGCTTGGTGAATGAATGATCGCGTTCTATTGAATGGTCTGGTGCTGCATCATGTGAGAAGGGTCATGAAGGTATTTGCGAAGTACCGACACAATGTATACGGGGTGAACATCTGGAAATCTGGGTGGAAGTGCCAAACGATAGGCAACGGTACTAACTCGCTCAAGGATCTCAAAAGGACCTACAATTTGGGACTAAGCTTCCCAAAACTCAACACACCATTCATCGGAAAAATCCGTAGGAATACATGATCTCCCACTGCGAACTCAAGTCTGCGATAACGATGGTCAGCATAAGACTTCTGTCTGCACTGGGCTGCTCTCATCCTGTCCTGAATAACCTGGATCTTCTCCGTAGTCTCTTGAACTAGCTGGGGTCCCAAAAATCATGCTCTCGCTGAGTCGATCTAACAGACTGGCGATCGACACAATCTATCATACAAAGCCAAAAAAGTTGCCATCTGAATCGTCTCCTGATAACTGATATTGTAGGAGAACTCCATCAATGGTAAGTGGCGATCCCAACTGCCAACAAAATTATGCACGCATGCACGAAGTATATCCTCCAGAGTTGGTATAGTCCGCTCTGACTGGCCATCGGCCTACGGATGGAAAGCGGTGCTAAAGCTCAACCAGTACCCATGGCTCCCTGAAGCTTCTGCCAAAGACAGCTAATGAACTGGGTGCCTCTATGGATACAATGCGTGAAGGAACTCCGTGCAAACACACAAACTCATCTATATACAACTGAGCTTATTGAGCATAACCGAAAGTGGTCTTCACTAGAAGGAAGTGAGCCGCTTTCGTTTACCGGACAACAAAATTGTTGGAGATAGTGCCCTCAGAGTTAATTATTGGATCACAGGCACGTGATTGCAATGATTGAGGGAGGACCTGTCCCAGTAGGACAGTCTTACTCAAGATGATAGTATGCTATCTGGTTTATCTTTATCATCGTGTACTGCTTTAGGTGACCTTACGAGTCGCTATTACACATTGATAGAGCCCCTAGGATTCTTGCTTGACTACCAGCAGTATGAGGGCGATCATATACGTGAGAGCTGGAGTCTATAAGCACATCCTTAAAAGGTCCCTAGTCGTGGGTGTTTCGAGACAGGGCATCGATTCTCCAGAGTAGACTAGTGTATACAGTCGAGACCCAGAGGGGCGGTGGCCGGTCTCACAAGCCACTGGTGTCAGTTGGTTCACCTAAGATGTATACAGGTGCTCATTAGGTTATGAGTACACCGGACAGGACTCGCCGGGAACCTGCTAGTTGGGATTATACCAGACGTCAGATAGCAGTTCCCTGGTGACATGTGTACAGGTTAGTTCATCGACCTGAGATCGTCATTTGTCTCGTGTGAGTTCCCACTGTGCTTTGATTACTACCCTACCACGGTTCAAAGGAGTCGTGCAAACAGGTTTTAGTTGGGTACAATCCCGAGCCACATGGAGGCAGTGAGCGGATCTGCAGGGGTTCGTCTCTCCCGGTATTGGGGGTGAGGTCGCGCTGTGTCTAGGAGAGCCAGAACATGAAAAGTCCTTGGCCAAGGCAGGAGATTTGCTGGTAGGGATTCTAGTAGTATCTCAGGGTGTTCTGGGCTACACTCCGACATGACTTGTACCGCTATTGGGGGTCTGACTTTTACCAACCCCCTAGGCCCGCCATGCGATGCTCATAGACGAACGGACCGGAATGTATGGATATTGTTACTAACAGGCTCAGTATGGTGTCAGGATGAGTTCGCTCATCGACGTCCCTTTTGGTCAATAGCTGGTAGCCCGTCACGTATGGCTAATACCTCTGACGTGCTAGTGGTTAAATCCACAGCCATAGTATTGACGAGTCTTTAGGGTCCACCACACACAGATACTCAAGTTTCGGGCGAAACGCTATAGAGGCCGTATGGAGATATGGCAGGGTTCGATCAGATACGTGCGGTATTGCACGGATCGTGATCGGACGGTTTTTACTAGCGGGCTTTGGCTTAAGCCGGATCCTAGTATTTGACAGTGTAGATTTTGTTTCTTTGCATTTGTGTTCAATGGGAATACAAATGCGGGCATGTAAATGCGGGCATGTAAATGCGGGCATGTATATGCAGTCGCGGGGTTTTCCTGTAATTTATTACGGGATCAGTTTTCTGAAGTTGCCAGTTTGCATTCCGTTCCGGCCGGTTTTCCTTTGTTCCTTTACGGCTGGACTTTATCGTTGGAGGGTGTTATTTGCAGTTTGCAAATAACATTTTGTGGAGGGGTTTATTGCATTTGTGCCTTTATCATCATGAGATTCTTTTCTAGTCTATTTCCTTGCATTTATCATGATGGTTGGTGAAAGGATTTGAGCTTGATTTTGGTGTGCCCATTTTCTATTCTATTTATCCTTCCTTACTTTATTTTGTTTATTTGATCCTCCACCATCTTGATGCGGGGCCGGCCACACTAAGGGGAAGAGAGAGGTTCATTTCATGTGTGGTATTTTCTCATCTCTTTTTCTTTGCTAAAATTGTGAGCATCATATTCCTCCATAGTTCTTTATCTCATTACCTCCATCAATGGCAACCTCATAAACCCTAAAGAGACAACCCACTACACTAGCCTACAGCAAACCTTGGACGCGTCGGCTAGCCAACTTCGCGCCCGAGTTGCCTCGGTCCAGAGGTGGGAGCCCATAAAAGTATTCGGCTACGTGGTGCCCTTTCCGACGAGGAGGTGACGGACGGAGATTCCGCGGGAGATCGGAGTGGAGACGAAGACCGAAGGACACGGATCGCTTAGTATACTTCTCTACCCATCTTGTATTTTGCTAGTAGCTAGGTTAATGGCCCGATCCGGGTTAAAAGTGCGCGGTGGTGCCGGTTTGCTAGTTTGCAAATTTTTTTCGTTTCCGCATTTTCGGCGTCGGATCGACGGCCGGGACGCCGCCGCGGACTTACATTGGTATCAGAGCCATGCCATTGACCATGCCTAGCTTGCTCTAGTATGTTTAAAACCCGATCGAACAAAAATCCCAAAAAATCGTATTTCTAGTGCATGTGTTCTCTGTTGAAATTTTTCCAGCTCCAAAAATTTTTCAGGTCATTGCAGAAAGACATGCAAGAAATTCTAAGAATTCTGGGAAAATACGATTCACTGATTCCTTACTATGACCGCGGAAACGCGACCAAACCCCTGTTTGGCCGCGGTTCCGATGTGGGTAAGTGGGATCGTTGCACCAAATTTTTCCAGTGGGCTTTTGAATAGGAAATAGGGGTTTTGGGATATTATTTTTGGGCCCAGATTTTCTGTAAGTGCTACAGTACTGCTTGGGGCCCACTTGATGATATTTGATCGATTGGATATTTTAAACATGCTAGTTCACAGTATTTACATTATATCTGCGACCGTGAATGTCACTTGATCGGTAAATCCTGTCTAACTGCTATAGCCCGGTTAGACGGATTTGCGAACGTGACATTCACGTTGATGTTCTGTGATTGTGCTGTGATGTTGCGGATCGGTCGTGGGGGATAGCCTGGATGCAATGTTAGTACAGTTTTGTTTTATATGTACATTTGATATTGCGGGGCGAGCGTCCGACCTGTGGACTGCCGTCACTGCCTGTTTGTATTATTCTTTTGGGGCACGACCAGATTGCGGTCGATGTACCCGTTGTATGTATATTTTACTTTCTGTACTAGGATTACCCCGCGGTGGGGTGCACGGATAGCCGGGTTCTAGAGGGCAACGAGCCCGCATCTCATGGCTTTGAGACGGAGGGGGCTTTACTTTAGAATATGCGGGCTATTCGCCGCACTCGTAGGGGGTATAGGATGACCCAGGAGGGGTGCCCAAGTTACCGGATTCCGTGAAGTGCTGGGTGGTCCATTCATGTTGCTGAAGGGGGCTGCGTCGCTTCAGGTTTTGGCGGGTAACTTGCCGCGCCCGTAGGGGTCTGGGATTTTATTGCACAGGCTATCCACACGACCAGGGGAACGTCGGGTTTCAGTAGCGGCTCTATGAAACCCGAGGATCCCAGATATCTGTATTGTTCTGTGATGCTGTACATTTCTGTGATGTTGCATTTTATCACGCCTCGAGCGAAAATTATATATTATATATATACTAGTAGATGTTGTATATGTTTTGCATCCGCGCTAGTCCAGTCCCCGCTCTGTCGTTAGTTAAGTAACCTAACGGGTGATGACGGGACCCAGTGGCGAATGCGGATGGCATATACGTACATCATTATTTTCGTTCTTTTGTGGTGTGATCAATTGATGGGACTGCGTTGATTCGGATCAATGCAAGATAAACAAACCTATTCTGATGTTGTTGGAACACTTTTCAAAAAGCTGTTATTGGAAGGACGTTCTTTTTTGTTTTGCACAGTGGTATTCAGTTGGAATATCCTGCTCCTCAGTCGACGAGGCAAGGGCCGAGATCCCTTCATCGGGAGTGACCCCTTGGACAAAAGTTTGCGTCAGGCCAATAACTTCACTATAGCCGATTACTTTTGCTTTGCATCGTGGTATTCAGTTGGAATATCCTGCACCTCATTCTACGGGGAAAGAGCCGTGATCCCTTCACCGGGAGTGACTTCTTTAGCAAAGGTTTTCGCCACTATATTTTTAAAAGCTATCAGTTCCTTCAACGATATCAAGTTCATTACGTTAAAGGTTTTCGCCAGAGACCATTCGTAGCCCTCCGTCGTTTCATATGGATAGTCAAAAGTATTCAAGCTGTGTATGTTGGCTAAAGTCAAGGCACAGTGTTTGGTAGTTGTTGGGTATTCATATGCAGCATAGATAGATGCGTTGGTTTGGGACAGTCGTATAGCCTTGTTGGCCAAAGTCAAGGGCTTGTACGGGTGGGTTCAAATTAACCTGGATAATGACGGGTAGAACTTGACATGTGACTTATGATATGTTGGCCAAAGTCAAGGTCATAAGAGCATGGGGCAAAAATTCACATCGGGAGTTTCAAAAGAACTGAAACTTGCCAGATATGCGCATACCTTCTGGAGTGTGATAGCGTGAGCGGATTCCGTCACGTTATCATGTGATGATAGTTGGATCCTGATTCCCACTGATGAGTTGGTTTACTCCTCGGTGATCCCGGCTAATTCTTCTTTCAGGTTTGGGGAAGAATTTGACATTACAGTGGGAGGTTTCCAGATTAGATAAAGTGATAACCATTCTGATCTAGGTTAGAGTGCACGCTGAGTGTTTCTTTTCTCTCTCTCTTTGGCAGCGACCATTGACCCGACCCTAGACTATGACTCAGTGACCAAGTTGACCGAACCTTCTTAAACACTGGCTTTTGGATTGTCAGAGTTGCAAACCTCATTGCCACTCCTACTTTTATCCTTTTCTCCAGGACACCCCGTATTACTACGAACGTCCACTTCCATTGGACAAAACCATCGTATGGTTATATACGAACTCGAAGGAATTTATTCGAGGATGGTTTCCGGTTCTGGAGAAAACGAATAGGACTATTCAGTTGTCTTTTCCTTTTACCTTCTCTCAGGTTGCGAGTACTCCTTGGTTTAGGAGATAGTACACCTATTACGCAAATTGGATAGTTTTCTTCCAAACCATAGGCAGGTGCCGACCGGTAGGGAATGAAGAAAACCAATTAGCCTAAACGGTGTACAGAAGGTATTAAGTTAAGACAAAGAAAGGGATTAGTAAGAGGGCAAAGTAAATTGCGACTGTTATTCACGACTAAACCAAGTATTTCTTCGCCAATCCTAAAATCACCTTTGTATTTCTCCAGGACACTCCGTATCACTAAGAAGATCCCAAGTTTATTGGATATTCCATCGTATGGTTATATACGAACTCGAAAGGAACTTGTTCCTGTTTGGGGATGGATCCTGGTTCAGGAGAAATAGGAATAAAGTTCATTCAGGTGTCTTTTATCTTCACCTTCTCTCGCATTGCGAGTGCTCCTAGGATTAGGACAGTACACCCATTATGCTTATTGGATAGTTTTCTTCCAAACCATAGGCTGGTGCCGAACGGTAGGGAAAGAAGAAAACCATTTGGCCTAAAGGGGTGTACAGAAGGTAAAGACTAAAGACATATAAAGGGATTTGGAGAGGTGGCAAAGAATTATACGGTTACAGTTGTGAATCTGGATAATGGAAGAGGTATTACTAGGAATACCAGAATACCCCATCGAAACATTTCAATGTTTCAGTTTCACTGTGTACTGTTAAAAGAAAACTGATTTCCCGATTAGACACTTGCTCCAGGGTATGTATTTACCAGGTGTGATTCTCATATCTGTATGGTTTTACAGATGATGAGTGGGAGTAAATTATTGGGAATTAGGTGATTGTCCTCATTATATCGGGATTCGTTGTAATTGGTGATATTTGAGGAAGTCACCTGGGTTGTTTGCCGGACGGCGAACATTTGGTTTTGAATATCCGTCGTTGTGCACCAATTTCAAATTGATATATCTGTACGTCTATTTTCATAGAGTGAGATGTACTTTTTTGAAATTATGTCGATGACATTTACCTATACCAGTGGATGGTTAGCTAAGGAGCATTGAACAGCGGTGTAATTCTTCTTAACCATAGTACAGTTTTCAACCTACGACACACAGTGAATGAGTCACCAGACTCAAGGGACTTATACAGAGTATTGTATATTGTCCAGTGTCCATTAGGACAGAAGGGTTGGTCCTCGTACTGTATTCGGTTTACTTATGACTTCTCTGGTTCTTAGACAAGTGTTTCGTAGAAACAAAGGGTCCAAGTTTTGAGAAGTTATAGGTATAAGAGTAAAGTATAGAACCAGGTATTGCAAGTATCGGGATTCTTCAAGGTGATCGAAGATGTAGATACTTGTATATGGTATTCAGTTGACAGTAGTGGTTAAGAGAACTTGCTTCTCTTTCAGGTTACTCATAATTGGAAGCACTCCTAAGTTGAGTAACGCTGATCGGCCTCCTTCCATTCAGTTGACATGCACTGGAGACAGCTGTATGATTTGAATCTGGTTCAATTAAATCAGTGCCTCTGTTTCTGTATTGGATATAGATCAGTTCATATCTTGACATGGTTAAGATACGGGGAGTTGTCCGGCTAATGCTTAAAACCAGACTCCGGATAACTCAAGGCACGTTTCTATAATGGCTATTTATGGGTTGACCCAGGCTATGACGAGGGTTGATTTTCTACCATCTGGAAGATCAATAGTGATATTGTTCTTGACTCACCACAATTTTAATAAAAATGGATTTTTTCAGAAAACATTAGTGGGAGTATGGTAGAACTGGAATTGATTCCAGAACCACAAACGATTACTGAAGATTTGATAAGAACCTAAAGATTCAATCTAGTTTGACATTCCATTGGCCACTCAGCAGATATGGTGGGTAACCTCAGGCGCTCGAGAGGTACTTCGGTATGCTCAAGGACGGTGGCAGGGAGGTTCTTGTTTGCCCAGACTTGCCATTGCTGTTGTTCCAGACTGTGAGACCCGGCAGGAGGATGAGTATAGCGTCGTTCTAAACTAGCTTTAGAAGTGTACGTCTATATGACTCTGCCAGAGGGTTGTCGTAGTCAGTGGGAGCAGCAGAAGCATGGTGGACAAGTGGCTTATGTCTATTTATAGACTAAAGCAGATATAGCGGAGATAGATCATCTATTTCTGATGTGACAGTCATAGGTTTGACTTTATCAGAATAGAGGATGGATCTGTTAAGAAGGTAGTAGGGTGTGATGTCCTGGTATTTGATGACATACACAGAGTAGGAAGTGATATTCCTATACTACGATCGGTTATACTTTGGTCGTCACACAGTAGTTTCTCCACAAAGGACTTGAATATTATATCAGACATTCTGGTCACTAGATCTATGGTTTTAGATCTAGATTTGGGTGGTTTCCCAATCAGGGTACTTAGACAGCATTCTAAGAGTATTTAGAATGGACGTCTCCTGGCATGGTGGTGTACCTGCAGGTGATGGAGTCACCCTCACTAAAGGTGTCTTACAGACTAAAGGGGAGAGGGATACACATGATTGACAGATCACTTGCTTAGGCAATTGAGTTGATCATGAGATGTCAAGTACCACACCAGATGTTGTTCTTGCAGTAGATGCAATAAGTTGATATTCATCCAATCTTGGAGAAACAATCGGAAGCAGTTTTAGAACATAAGTGGATGTTCTAGGGATATGATAACGACAGCCTCATTCGGGAGACAGTTATCATTCCAGGCTTCCAAGGTGACCTGGATGGCAGAGTGGCTGTCAGAGTTATAGTTTTCCCTCTGACCAGGGGCAGTATTTTGGACAGATAGTCCAGGTGGATACTAAGGGAAGGTATGGCGCAGGATACTGATTAAGTTCAGTTGACGATACAGTCTAAGAAGTTTGGATTTGGAGTTCATTTATGAGTTAGGTCCCATCAGACATCCAGACACATTCTAAGACAGGTATTGCTCATTTCGAGAGATGGCTTTCTCCGCGAACTTGAGATATAGAGAGACATAGAAAGAAACACCATAGCGGATCCACTCACTGAGGCTATTCCTCGAACGCAATAGTTTCGCAAACAAGCTTTGTGAGACTGACTAGTAGAGGAGTTGGGTGTTCGGTATCACACGGGCTTGCGAGTACGCGACATCACAATAATTAGCCTTGAGTGCAAGTGGGAGATTGTTGGAGATAGTGACCTCAAAGTCAATTATTGGATCACAGGCACATGATTGCAATGATTGAGGGAGGACCTGTCCCAGTAGGACAGTCTTACTCAAGATGATAGTATGCTATCTGGTTTATCTTTATCATCATGTACTGCTTTAGGTGACCTTACGAGTCGCTATTACACGTTGATAGAGCCCCTAGGATTCTTGCTTGACTACCAGCAGTATGAGGGCGATCATATACGTGAGAGCTGGAGTCTATAAGCACATCCTTAAAAGGTCCCTAGTCGTGGGAGTTTCGAGACAGGGCATCGATTTTCCAGAGTAGACTAGTGTATACAGTCGAGACCCCGACGAGGGGTGGTGGCCGGTCTCATAAGCCACTGGTGTCAGTTGGTTCACCTAAGATGTATACAGGTGCTCATTGGGTTATGAGTACATCGGACAGGACTCGCCGGGAACCTGCTAGTTGGGATTATACCAGACGTCAGATAGCAGTTCCCTGGTGACATGTGTATAGGTTACTTCATCGACCTGAGATCGTCATTTGTCTCGTGTGAGTTCCCACTGTGCTTTGATTACTACCCTACCACGGCTCAAAGGAGTCGTGCAAACAGGTTTTAGTTGGGTACAGTCCCGAGCCACATGGAGGTAGTGAGTGGATCTGCAGGGGTTCGTCTCTCCCGGTATTAGTGGTGAGGTCGCGCTGTGTCTAGGAGAGCCAGAACATGAAAAGTCTTTGGCCAAGGCAGGAGATTTGCTGGTAGGTATTCCAGTAGTATCTCAGGCTTGTACCGCTATTGGGGGTCTGACTTTTACCAACTCCCTAGGCCCGCCATGCGATGCTCATAGACGAACGGACCGAACTGTACTGATATTGTCACTGACAGGCTCAGTAGGGTGTCAGGATGAGTTCGCTCATCGACGTCCCTTTTGGTCAATAGCTGGTAGCCCGTCACGTATGGCTAATACCTCTGACGTGCTAGTGGTTAAATGCACAGCCATAGTATTGACGAGTCTTTAGAGTCCACCACACAGAGATACTCAAGTTTCGGGTGAAATGCTGTAGAGGCCGTATGGAGATATGGCAGGGTTCGATCAGATATGTGCGGTATTGCACGGATCGTGATCGGACGGTTTTTACTAGCCGGCTTTGGCTTAAGCCGGATCCTAGTATTTGACAGTGTAGATTTTGTCTCTTTGCATTTGTGTTCAGTGGTAATACAAATGCGGGCATGTATATGCAGTCGCGGGGTTTTCCTGTAATTTATTACGGGATTAGTTTTCTGAAGTTGCCAGTTTGCATTTCGTGCCGGCCGGTTTTCCTTTCTCCCTTCACGGCCGGACTTTATCGTTGGAGGGTGTTATTTGCAGTTTGCAAATAACATTTTGTGGAGAGGTTTATTGCATCTGTGCCTTTATCATCATGAGATTCTTTTCTAGTCTATTTCCTTGCATTTATTATGATGGTTGGTGAAAGGATTTGAGCTTGATTTTGGTGTGACCATTTTCTATTCTATTTATCCTTCCTTGCTTTATTTTGTTTATTTGATCCTCCACCATATTGATGGGGGGTCGGCCACACTAAGGGGAAGAGAGAGGTTCATTTCATGTGTGGCATTTTTTCATCTCTTTTTCTTTGCTAAAATTGTGAGCACCATATTCTTCCATAGTTCTTTCTCTCATTACCTCCATCAATGGCAACCTCATAAACCCTAAAGAGACAACCCATTACACTAGCCTACAGCAAACCTTGGACGCGTCGGCTAGCCAACTTCGTGCCCGAGTTGCCTCGGTCCAGAGATGGGAGCCCGTAAAAGTATTCGGCTACATGGTGCCTTTTCCGACGAGGAGGTGACGGACGGAGATTCCGCGGGAGATCGGAGTGGAGACGAAGATCGAAGGACACGGATCGCTTAATATACTTCTCTACCCATCTTGTATTTTGCTAGTAGCTAGGTTAATGGCCCGATCCGGGTTAAAAGTGCGCGGTGGTTCCGGTTTGCTAGTTTGCAAATTTTTTCGTTTCCGCATTTTCGGCGTCGGATAGACGGCTGGGGCGCCGCCGCGGACTTACAAAAATCACCCAAATGGAGTCATACCCTCGTCTGGATCTGGGTAGATCCACAACGAAATTCATGGAGATTTGCTCCCATTCCCACTCTGGAACGATTAAAGTTTGCAGCTCTCCTGCCGGTCTCAAATGCTCAACCTTAGCTCGCTAACAAGTCAGGCATCTCGAGACGAAGTCTGATACATCACTCTTCATCCCTGCCCACCCGTAACTATCTCTCAAATCACGTTACATCTTGGTGGAACTTGGGTGAACACTAAAAGCTAACTGATGTGCCTGCTCTAGGATCTCGCATCCTTACCCATCGGTATCTGGTACACATAAGAGAGTCCCGTAACGTAGCACACCCTGATCATCAATCAAGAACTCTGAATCTCTACCCTGCCGAACATGCTCAAGAATCTCAGACAAATGGGTATCGGCGGGCTGTGCCTCACGAAAACGATTAAGTATAAGTGGACGGGAGCGGACATGAGCAAGCTGTCCCCCAATGGAAGCGAACTCAAACTGTACTTAGCTGTTGCACAAGAACTGCAAATCTGCAGAAGATTGCCTCTGAACCGCGCTTAACTGGGACAAGCTACCCTGGGCCTACGACTTAAAGCATCAGCTACCGCAATCGCTTTGCCCAGGTGAGAATGGATCTCACAAATCATAATCCTTCACAAGCTCCATCCAACGGTGCTGTCTCAAAATCTGATCCCGCTGCAGGAAGATGTACATTAAGCTCTGGTGGTCCATGAAAATCTGACACGACTCTCCGTACAAGTAGTGTCTCTAAATCTTAAGCGCAAGACCACCGCGGCCATCTCAAGATCATGAGTGGGATAAATCTGCTCGTGCTTCTTCAACTGTTAGGAAGTATAAGCGATAACTCTATCATGCTGCATTAATACACAATCGAGCCCCACTTACGAAACATCACAGTAAACGACAAAGCCACCCGATCCAGAAGGCAAAGATATAACTGGCGCAGTCGTTAATCGAGTCTTCAACTGCTGAAAACTCAGCTCGCATGCCTCGGTCTAAGAAAAGGAACCCTCTTCTTGGTCATTCCGGTTAGCGGTGCAGCGATACTCGAGAAATCCTGCACGAAACGGCGGTAAAAACCGGCTAAGCCCAAAAGCTGTGGACCTCTGTTGCTGATACGGGTCTGGGCCAAATCTGTACGGCCTCGATCTTCCTCGGGTCCATATGAATACCGTCTTCCATAACCACATGACCTAGGAAGTCAACACAATCAAGCCAGAAGAAACACTTCGAGAATTTGGCAAACAGCTGGTGCTCTCTTAATGTCCGCAAAGCCATCCTGAAGTGCTTATTATGTTCCTCTCGACTCTTAGAATAGACCAGAATGTCATCAATAACACAATAATAAACTGGTCGAGAAATGGCCTGAAAAATCTGGTTCACAGACGCATAGTACGTAGCTAACCAGCCCGTGCCCAGGAGAACGTCAAAGTCCAACATACCTAGAAGGATCAAATCGACGGCCACTACATATGGACGTATCGAAATATCATATCAAGAGAATCTGGGTTTTCAAACAATACATAAATTCTTGAAATACCCCCATGGTCTTCAAATCCATAAATCACATGAAATCCATATCTCAATGCGTAAATCCATGAAATCTGATGTGTGCAACATAAAATAGCAATATGAGCATATTAAGGGAAAATCGCTTTTTTAAATGAATTCAATTTTAAAATATATCATGCGGTTCCCAATTCCTCCGAAATCAAGTGCAGCATCATATGAGGTGTACATGTAATTATAGCAAGATGTGTTTATCTATATGTGAGCAGGTATGTATGATGCATTTCATAAGCACAATAGTACAATAATCAACGTCTCAATGTCAAATAACAATATAATACCACTTAGGGGTATATATAGCTATAGCCAGGTATGTGGGTGTACATGTAAGTATGTATGCATGATGTACATGTAACTATAGTAAGGTATGTAGGTGTACATATAAGTATGTATACATGATATACATGTAGCTATAGCAAGGTATAGTGTAAGCATGTAGGTATAGCATGTATAATATATTTCATATGCGCAAAGAAATAAGAATCAATGTCTCAATTGTCCCTAACCAATACAATATCACGTACGTATATGTGTTAGCTATATCTCATAAGTACAATGGAATAAGAATCAATGTCTCAATTGTCCCTAACCAATACAATATCACGTATGTATAGAGGTTGTGCGTGTCATGGCAATTACCGATACAATATCACATCTGTATATATATTGTGCGTGTCATGGAAATTACTGACGGTGTGTGTAGCATACAATTTGTGCTCGTGCAACATGAACCGTCAATAATAGTATTGTGTCTCATTAATACTATGTCCATATGCAATAGGAAAATGAGGTATGCAACAACGGTACACGTGCATAATCAATGTCCATATACTTATAACTAATAATCATGTCATTGAATCTAGCACAGACGCATAACGCCATGCGGGAAATTTCCCTGTAGATATTAAATCTACTCACCGATGATCTCGAGCTAAGTAAATCCAACCACTTGCTTCCCTTTCTTCGCAGCGTCCGAAGTCCCCGCCTGCGATCCTAAAATCATACAAACACAACACATAAGGCTAAATATCCTGCGCTGACACAAAGACGACGAAACTCAAGGATAATGTCCACAAGATATACACACTGTGCACTTAGTGCACAAAACGCGTACGACATCGGCTCTACCTCAGCTAGGAACGCAAAATGACATAACCACCAAGCCTAGACCCTGATCGTACCGATCGCGCATCCACAACACAATATATATCGTGGAAGATAATATATAAAACATCGCAACGTCAAAAGAACCCACGTCTAATTTATACGAAAACCTAGTAAGCATATTTTAATCATTTTAGCTCAAATCTCGAAGTTTAACAAAATCTAGTAGCCGCAAACATCACATAATAGCTTGATTAAGACACACAAACTTTTACTACAATTTTAATCTCAGCCATATAAGATTTAGTAAAAGCTAGTTTGCACTTAAACTTAATTAGACAATTTGGAAAATAACAATTAACAATCTCACAAGTAGGTTATGTTTTCCATGTCTAAACTACTCACATAACCATTACAAACAATCAAAATCTTAACTTGATCTTCAAAAACCTTTTCTTGAATTCCAAAACATGCTAGTTAAAGTTTTATTTAAACATCTAATAACTAGATTAAGGTATTTAAACAACAACTAAAGTTTAGGGTTAGGATTTTATACCTCAAACTTGATTCACAAACTTGCAACTAGACCTCCAAAATGCTAACTTTCATGAAGATCCAAGCTTGGTTAAGGTTAAAGAATAATGGGTATGGATTTGTTTTTGAATTTGTGGGATTATTTGATAATTTTTGATGAATTATTGAGGCTTTAAAGAGTGGAAATGGGGTGAGAAAAATGAAAGGGCAGCAAGGGGTGTTGGCCAACATGAGGAAAAGTGTGGAATGTTGGAAGTGTGTGGAAAAATTTAAGTTAAAAACACCATTAAAGCTTAGTAAAACACATTACTTTATGCCATTTCTTAATTCTTTTAATTAAATTTTCATTAACCTTCAAAATATCTAGATATTTTTCAAGAAATTTTGCAAGAAGTCAAAGATGCTTAATCTTATGATTAAGTTAGTATGGATTCATATTAGTATAATTAACCCAATCAAATTTGTAATTACCACTAATTAAGTACATAACTAAAAACATATAATATTATTTTAATTAAGGAAAAAAATATTTAAGCGAACTAAAATTTACAAGCGACTAACTAAAAACCGCAACTAGCTATTTCCTAGTTAAATTAGGTGCAGTTAAATCTATACTGAAAAATAATCACTTCTAGGTTTTTACAGAAAACACAGTTTATTTTACCTATTAACGGAAAATTCGTCTAAACGATTTCTAAAACGTTTCAGTAGCCATTACGTACAGCTAGTGCCGCTAACGTACTTGTGGTTTTTGTATTTATCCAGTAAATCACTGCCAGCGTATTGTCGAGTCTTTAGAGTCCCACACTGAGAGTTTTCCCGATTTAGGCAATATGATGTAGATGACATATGTTGCTGCATACAAGGGGTCCGATTAAATACTTGTACAGGCTACATGAATTTAATTGGACGGTTGATAATACAGGCGGTTTAGGATTAAACGGAATTATTAAATCAGATTTTGATTTAACAATATATATATATATATATAATATTCTAGTATTATTGTTCACTATTCATTTTCTCTCTCTTGACTATTCATATTTTTATACGGATACGTGTATATGTAATTCAATACGTATACCGGGTTGTATTCCGTATTTATACGGAATTTGTTCTGAAAGATGGACACTTCATTTCTTGATTTTTCTTTTTGAAAAAAATCAAAAAATGAGGCGGAGGATGAGGTGTAAAGTAGTATGGCTTGATTTTTATATGATTTATATCATTTGGATTCACCATTCTTTCATGGTTGCAAAATGGAAAAATGAGCCATTCTTTTCTACACTTGATCTTTTCCTTCTACAATTTAGACTTAGCCATTTTTTTGGGTGATGGCTACACTTTTTCATCTCCTCCTTGTTCATTTTAGAAGCTCACTTGAGCTTAGAAAAAAGGAGAAAATATAGTGAAAATATTCTTACATCCCTATTCTCCATTCGTAGCGAGCTTGGAGTGTTGGTCGCTTCACTAGATGAAACCGGAGTTTGGATCGGTTTTCTCAGGTGGATCATCTTCGACAAGGATGGTTGCCACTCAAGCTCAATCCGGACGGCATACACGGAGTTTGGAGGGGTCTTCCACGATTTGGTGAACACACGTCGAAGGTAGTATCCCTAATCATTTGCATGCTTGAGTTTGTTAGTGTTGTTGTATGTTTGATTCTTAGGAGATATGTGTTTTGTGCTCACTAAAAATTATTGTTTTCGCTTCTACATCGGCCGCGGCCTCTGTGGTGCGAGCACAACACACTTATATTGGTATCAGAGCCAACCATACATTTAAACTAGTTTTCGTGATGTTAGAATTCATCGCAAAACTTTTCTGAAAACTAGCAGTTTTCAGCTTCTAAATTCAGCCGCTGTTTGGTGGTCTAAAATGATTTTTCTTGCATAAACTCGATGCCCAGAGCTCTCTTTTTTAAACGGGGACTCCGTAGAGTATTGAGGGTGACCCGTAGAGTCTCGGGGAACTATTTTCAAAGTCATTTTTTGAAAATTTGTTGCTGTCTTTGAGGATGAAAACTGCGGCTGTTTATGTTATATATTCTGTCCAAATATCCACTTGTATTGCTTTTTCCCGACCCCCGCGAGGTCTTGGTTCGAACCATGACCTGCGATAGGGATCGGGGGTATCCCGGGGAGTTCCTGGGAGGCTTAGGGTAGGCAAAATGATGGATTTTCGGACGTCGGAATGCACTTGATTTTCGTCATTTGGAATTTCGAGTGTGGGTTTCGTTTGTGATGAATTGTGTGGTCATGGTTTCCGTATTTGTGTACATGTGTTGGTTAACTTTATCTAATTGCTATACATTTGATTAGACGGGGTTGCACATATTGTGTTGTTACTTGTTTTTATGGTTATATATATCTTGATTATGTTTCAGTCAGATTGTCGTGTCGGATAGCCCCTTGTGCGTTGCTTGTACAGTTTTGATTTAATTTCTTGTATTCATTTGTTCGGGACGAACTCCAACTTGTGGCCACCGTTTCCGTATTATGTATATTCTTTTATTGGGTTTCGATCAGGATGCGGTCGATATCACCGTTGTATATATTTCATTTCTGTATTAGGATTAACCTAGGAGAAGTACTCGAGTAGCAGAGTTCTAGAGTGCAGTAGGTGTCCATCTGATGGAGTTGAGACCGGGCCGCCTCGCTCTAGAATTGGCGGGTTGCTCGCCACACTTGTAGGTGTTATACGATTCGACCCGCAGACGGCTGCACAAGTTTCCGGATTCTAGAAAGCGACGGGTGATCGGTTCATTTCATTGAGGGCGTGTTACCCAGTTTCTAGAATTGGTAGGTGGCTTGCCGTACTCGTAGGGGTCTAGGATTAACTTTGTACGGGCTATCCACATGACCGGTGAACGTTGTGTCTCATTTCCGGCTCAAATGAAATGCGGGTCTCCTGATTTATCAGCTATTCCATATTGTTGTTCATATGCCTGTGATGATTCTTATCTGCCTGTGATGACTATTATTTGCCTGCAATATTGATATATATATATATATATATATATATATATATATTTTAATAGATGCTTCTATATGTTTTGCATCCGCGCTCGCCCTTACGGTGAAGCCCCGGAATCTCGTGGTGAATTCGTATGGCATATAAAAGCATACTATTTTGGTTGTTTGGCTTAGAAACTATATATGATGATACTCCATTCTATCATTAATGCAAGGAAAACAAACCTATTTGATGTTGTCGGAACCAATTTTTAAAACTACTCGGTTTTCTTCAAAACAACTGTCATATTCTTTTGCTTTGTATAGAGGTATTCGGTTAGGAATATCCTGCACCTCATTCTATGAGGAAAGAGCCATAATTCCTTCATGGGGAGTTCGCTCTTAAACAAAAGTTTATGTTACTAGTTTTAAAATATGGAGCCTGAACCACTCCATTTCAAATCTACTAGAGTTCTTTCAACGATATCAAGTTTATTACGTTAAAAGTTTTCGCCAAAACTAACCATAACCCTCCGTCATTTCAGATAAGTGTCAACTAGTATCCATCCTATGTGTTTTGACCTTCGCCATGGCATAGTGTTTGGTAGCTAGCGGATACTTGTCTGTAGTATAGATAGATACATTAATTTAGGACATGCATACAGCTGTTTTGACCTTTGTCAAGGGCTTGTACGAATGGGTTTAGATTAATCAGGACAATGACGGGTTGAACTTGATTTGCGACTTATAATGTTTTGACCTTTGCCAAGGTCATAAGTTCTTAGGGCAAAAACCATATAGGGAGTTTCAAATATAAAGAAAACTTACCACGTTTGCGCATACCTTCTGGAGTGTGGTAATTTTGGTCGGTTTCCGTCAATATTATCACATGATGATAGTTGGGTCCCGATTCTCATTGATGGGTAGATATTACTCCCTGGGAGATTTTCGCTTCATAATTAGCTAATTTATTAGGTGTCTAGAAAGTGTTAATGAGGTTATGCCTCTACGGAAACAGGGTTATTAATTGGGTCCGTGCGAAAGCACGGGGGACCTCCCTCGGTATACCAACACCGGCCTGGCTGAACGATTAGCGAACTTATAAGGTGTATAGGATCCTGACTAGTTCTCCTTTTAGGGTTTGAAGGAAAATTCGAGAAAACAGTGGGAGCCATCCAGATTCGATAAAGTGATAACCAATCTAATCTTGATAGAGTGCATGCTGAGTGTTTCTTTTTTCTCTCTGGTTACAGTGACCCATGACTTACTTTAAACTAAAACTCTTGAACCAAGTTAACCAAACCTTCTTACACATGTTGGCTTTGGATTTTCGTGATTCACGACAAAATCGCAAATATCCCTGCTACTCCTACTTTTCCTTTGTATTTCTCCAGAACACTACGTATCACCACGATGATCCATATTGCTTGGAAATGTCCATCGTATAGTTACATACAAACTTGAAAAAATTATTTCAGTCGAGAATGGCCATTGGTTCTAGAGAATTTAAATTGTATTATTCAGTTGTATCTTACTTTTTACCTTCTCTCAGGTTACGAGAGCTCCTTGTATTAGAAGAGTACACCTATTACACTTATTGGATAATCTTCATCTAAACCTTAGGTCGGTGCTGAAAGGTAGGGAGAAAAACCAGTTAGCGTAAGTGTGATGTACAGAAAGTAAGATGTAGAGACATATAAAGGGATTGAAGTGATGGCAACGGAAATTGCGACTACTGTCATGAATTTGGATCGCGAAAAGGCATTAGAAAGAATACCCGGCCACCCTCTTGAAACATTTGTGTTTCAGAATTTTTGTGTACTTATAAATGAGAACTGTTTTCCCAATTAATCTTGACTCCAGAGTATGTATTTACCGGATTTGGATCTCACATCTGTACGGTTTTATAGATACTGTCACGGCCCGGAATTGGAATGCGACTGGTACTTGAATCACATGAAGTCTATAGGACCCCACTGTAACCCAAGTAAGCCGAAAGCCCAGAAATCTAAACCTATTTAGGAAAATAGTGGAGGTAAAGTTTTGAAATAAAGGTATAATGAAATCAGGTCCTTTCTTTAAATGCAAAAGTAATGTTACATAAAAATACAAGTGGGTTATATACCATAGTTGAAAACATTTTCGTCATTTGAAATTTGGACAACGCCTCCTTTGTAAATTTTGAACCAAAACCAATACATAGCAATAATAATAGGCATCCCCAAGCGGGAGCCATATTTTCGCCAATTGGCAGAAACAACCATACAAATACAAATATACGACGTCCATGTCATGACCCGAAAGTACGGAACGTGACCGGCACTTAGATTACAAAACGTCTAGAGCCGCAACGTAACCTAAGTAAGCCGAAGCCCAGAAATCTAAACCATATAAAAGAAGAAGAAGTAAAAGAAAACAAGAAGAAAACAAGTTTAAAAGCATCATCAAATTTTCCCAAAAATTTCGGCAGAGTCTCCTCTGTAAAAACTGGCCCCAACCGGGTACAACAAGTAAAATATACACAAACAATAAAAAAAAACATTCCCAAATAGGAGCTAGTTCAACGCCAATAGACGGAAACAACTACAACAAGCACAATAATATACAACGCCAAAGGGCGAGGCTCAAAACTTAAAAGAAAACAAAACCACCAGATATCATAATAATACAAGCGCGACTTTAAGGTCGAAACAAATAAATGGTCTAGTAATCTATCAAGTAATATAAGTTTGGTTGATGGAGCTTTCTAGATACAAATGAAATAATAAAAATACAACGGCGGTCCAGATACAAATGAACCAACCTACCGTGCAAATCACCGGGAAAGAAATCATGTGCCAGCAATCTGCCAAGGAACCCTATTGTTGGGGTAAAAATTTACACCCCGGTTGACCGAGTCAAAGTCAAGGTCAACCCCAAGCCAGGTGGGCCCAAGCCCGGGTCAAGTGGGCCCAAGCCCGGGTCGAGTCCGAAACGTGAAGCGGCCGACCCTCCCCATGCTAAAATATAAATCATGTCATAAATAATTTTTATGTAATTTTTTATGCATGAATGTAAACAAAATGGGCATAAAGCCAATATTTTGTAAGCCCATGGCTTATGTGCAAAAATGAAATGGCACATGAGCCATGGGATGGGCAAAATGCCATTTTGTGAAGCCCAAGGGGCTATGTGTAAAGTATATGGCCGATAAAGGCAAAGATAATGAAATATCTCAACAACTTTTTCTCTCTCCAAAAAAAAAGTTTTTAGATCTGAGATCTTTCTTCCTTCTCCAAGGTTCCAAAACCTTCTTCTTTCTTTTGAATTAAATCAAGAGTTTTACTCTTTCTTTTTCAAAACTAAATAGTTTTCCACCACAAAACCCATTAAGGGGAACTCAGATCTGCCATCAGATCTCAAAAAAAGAGAGATTTTGACATTTCACATCTCTTGATCTTCAAGATCCAGCAAACAACAGGAGGAAGAAGAAGAACCCCTTCCATTAACCCCAAAACACTTTCAGGAGTCCAACTCCTCTCTGATTTCTCTTTTGAGAAATCTTTTTTCGAGGCTAAAAGCCTCTTATCCTCGCCGGCGCGCAGCGCTCATGCGCAAAGCGCCCGCATGCCGACACGTGGCGCGCGCGCTTGCGCTCCAGCGCGCAGCGCAAGTGCGCAAAGCGCCCGCGTGCTGACACGTGGCGCGCGCGCTTGCGCACCTGCGCGCTTGCGCAAGTGCGCAAAGCGCCCGCGTGCCGACACGTGGCCCGCACGCGCTTGCGCACCTACGCTCAGCGCTCTTGCGCAACGCACCCACGTGCCGACACGTGGCGCGCGCGCGCTTGCGCACCTGCGCGCAGCGCTCTTGCGCAAAGCGCCCACGTGCCGACGCGTGGCGCGCGCGCGCTTGCGCACCTGCGCGCAGCGCGCATGCGCAAAGCGCCCACGTGCCGACACGTGGCGCGCTTGCGCCTGAGCGCACAGCACCTAAGCGCACAGCGCCCAAGGTGCTGCCCCACGCATCCTTTGGATGCCTTTTCCCCTTTATTTATATATATATGTATATATATACATTTGAATACAAATGTACACATACACATACTCCGCAATATTCTCCCCCTCAAAAAAATTTTCGGGACCCCCGTAAAAACTCTGCGTGGCTCCCGATATATCCAAAACCCCCCTTTCAAAAACAGAACACACGCACACCGCGCATTGGGTTCGCATGACCAGTTTAACCCGTTAATCGGAGGTTCCCTCGCCCCAAAAGCGAGGGGTAATTAACGGCAGTTTAGTCCGCGGCTGCCGGAGATTCGGATCCCCACAATCATTAAACCCCGGCCTACCCTAGGCAGGAGGAATCTGTAGTACGCCTGACAAGCGCGCGCGTATTCCCATCTCAATGGGGTGACGAAAAACACCCTACAGATTCTGGCACGCCCGGTGGGACCAATCTCTCCTCCCATATTTCGGGTTAAGCGTTCATGCGAACTCAATCAATGTACATGTCTATATTTAAACTAAAATAATGCCTCTTCATGCAGGTTTTCAAGCAATCACTCTCCAACAATGTCTCCAAGGACGATCTCAGCTCTCAGCACGACTCCCGTCTCCTACACGATGAAGATAGACTCCAGGACGGTCCTTCCGGCCAGTCTCGGACGACAATGGGAGGAGCCGCTGCTACCATTTGGCTCTATTATGTTCATGCCAGTAGGCGCCATCCCAGCTCCTCAAGCCTCGGTGGCAGACAAACCGGTCTCGAAAGGCAGAAGACCAAATGTGGTGATCTCAAGGGCGCCCCAACCCAAATGCAAGTCGGTGTCTGAACGACTTTCCTTGGCCCCAGCTGGGGGCAAGGCCATCAACACCAACAAAGCTACAACGCGTCCCGAGCAAGCTCCAGCGGTGCCCTTGACCAATGCTCGATCGGGTGTCTTCTCTAAGCTCCTCTCTGATCAACTCATAATGGCTTCCCGGGTAGCGGATGCCCGCCAAGCCTTCAAAATCGAGAAGCTGAGGGAGAAAAGGCTCAGATATAGAGCCAACAAAAGGGCTAGGGCTACTGCCAGGCTAAACCTCATGAGGTTCGAAGAACAGGGTTACCCCGCTAAAGATGAGGGGATGGCTGAATGTGTTATCCACACTGTCTACGTGGTGGGTACACGCAGCAAGAGCAAGGACGGGGCCACCACATCTCAAATCCAATCTGGCTTGAATGTGGTTGCCACTTCCCAAGAACAGCCGCCTCTGCTGGATGATGAAAACCCTCTCGATGAGGCTGATAGGCAGAGAGAGCCCTCAATTCATGAAGAGTCAGGCTCGGAAAGCGAAGATGAGCCAACTTTCCGTCCTAAGACCGCAGAGCAGCAACTTTTCCAAGAGCTCCGAAAACAGCTCAGAAGCAAAGATAAGGAGATGGCCAAGCTCTACTAAAAAATCGACGACTTTACAAATGTCGTCTTACGGCTTACGGCCCAACTTTCCTCTCAGCCGCCCAATCAAGCACAGGGCTCAGCTCATGAACCGGGAAATGGTGTCCCGAGACAGCCGACGCCCGTTCCCTCAAATCCAAAAGTGGGCGTACCGCATGAAAATCAGTCGCATCCTATCTCAGCAAATGTCTTGGCTACCGATGACAGTTGCCCGCTAACTCAAGATCAAATCATGGATTTGGTTGCCAACAAAGTCAAAACCTTGGTAGCCGAAGCCGAAGCGCAAAAAGATATCAGCAGTAGTGGGAGACCATATCCTGCTCAGTATGATCCGGTAGAATTTCCTAGCGGCTATGTCACCCCTAAATTCGGAAGATTCGATGGGACAGGAAATGCGAATCAGCACATCGCCCATTTCAAAGCCTCATGCGGGAATACTGGGGGCAATGATGCGCTTCTCCTCCGCCAGTTCGTTAATAGCTTGACCGATGTTGCTTTCGACTGGTAAGCGAGCATACCGGATGGCTCCGTCACAACTTTTGTCCAAATGGAATCTTTGTTTCGGCAGAGGTTCATGAGCGTCAGCGATAAGATTACTATTGCCGAGCTCGTAAGGACCAAGCCCAAGACCAACGAAAGCAGCACGGATTTTATAACCCGATGGCGCAATCTCTCCGTCAAATGCGAACCGCCGATAGAGCAGGACCAATCTGTCAGTCTCCTTGTCGGAAATCTCAACAACTGGATGGCCCCGTTTCTATGTACCGCGGGTCTCAAAACATTCCAAGAGCTGACCAGAAAAGTACAGATGTTGGAACGCTCAAAGCAGGAGTCCTCCTTTGACTCCCAAAATAACAATAGGTCCTGGAGAAACCGAAAGGACGATAATCGCAAAGGCGGAAATTCCGACGATTCTGAGTCTTTCAATGCCTCAGCCAACCGAAATAAGCAAGGGTTGAGCGGGCCTAGCGCCAACCAGCCTCGGAAGCCAATGTTCGGAGAGGGAGGAGAATCTCCACTGAAAGAGAAGCTGGATAAGTTCTATTCCTTCAGAAGGGACAAAATCCGTAAAATATTCAAAGACGCCCTGAAGAACGGTCTACAACTGCCAGAGTCAAAAAGACCGCAGGAAGCGAATAGGACCGACGACCCCAAATACTGCCCCTATCACAGAGTGATAGGTCATGCCATTGAGGACTGCTTCGTCTTCAAAGATTGGGTCGAAAAGCAATACAAGGCAGGAGAGATAGAATTGTCCAAAGGCGTGTTAGTAAACAGTCAAGATGCGACCGCCAATTTCATACAAACGGAGACCGAAGTTCTTCGTGAAACTAATTCTCTCAGACATCTGCCTTTCTCTGAACACAGTCGACCACCACGTCATTAAACTGGGAACAATCGACCTCTAAGTCGTTAAACTGGGAATGTAAAAAAATGTAAAAAAAACAAAAAAAATGTGCAAATAAAAGAAAAATAAAGAAAAGCCGAAATGATGGGGCAACTCGCAATAAAAATTAGCGAGTAAAAATAAAAATGAAAATAAAGCCGAAATGATGGGGCAACCGCGAATAAATAGCCGAAATGATAGGGCGATCGCGACCTTCGCGATAAGAAAAGCTGAAAAGATAGAGCAATCGCGGTAAAATAAAAAAAAAAAAAAAAAACAAGGACGGATGATGAGTTGCTCCTGGCATTGTTCCAGTGCAGCAATGCAGACGCCAAACAAAAATCTAATTTCCCAAAATTCTTTCAGCCCTACGGCCAGTCCCCAAATTGACTACCGTATACAATCCACGGGCTCAAATAATTCTCAGCATACCCATGCCCCACCGCAACCACCAGTTACGCGGCTGGTCTCCGCCTTTAGAATTATGCTTCATTGGAAAGACCCACTCATGTGTCCTCACGATGCATGAGGAGAACAAACCTTCGTGAGATCCTTACGACTCACCAAGGAAAAACACACTTAGGAGTCCTCACGACTCTTAAGGAGAAAATACACCTGCGGGATCCTTACGACTCGTAGGGAGAAAATGCTTTTATGGGACCCTCACGGCCCATAAAATTGAAAAGTCTTAGGTGATAGGGATCCAAACCTGTCTCCTAAGCCATCGCTCCCCAATCCCCAAGTGGCGAATGATGAGTCGCTCCTGGTACCATATTCCAGTGCAGCGATGCAGACGCCAACCAAATTCCAAATCCCAATCCCCAACGGCGAATGATGAGTCGCTCCTGGTAGCATATTCCAGTGTAGCGATGCAGACGCCAACCAAATTCCAAATCTCATACCAACGGCGAATGATGAGTCGCTCCTGGTACCATATTCCAGTGCAGCGATGCAGACGCCAACAAAGTCCTGAAATGTTTCTGGCCCTACGGTCTGGATCATACATCCTGCAAAACCGTATACAATACACGGGCGTAAAACAATCCCGATCTCTCCAAAAAAAAGGAAAAGAAAAAAAAAAAGAAGAACGGTATGTCCACAAGCAAAACGGGCACGGATGAAAACCCGAAAGGGCTCTGTGAGTAAAAACAGCAGGACTGCCGGCGAGTTTGTGAAAACCCGAAAAGGCGCAAACTCGTAAAAAAAAAATGAAATGCACTAGCAAAGTCCTCTCGACTTTGTGAGGAGAAAATTCCCGCGTGAGATCCTTACGACTCACAAAGGAGCAACACACTTGGGGGTCCTCACGACTCCTAAAGAGAAAATACACCTACGGGATCCTTACGACCCGTAGGGAGAAAATGCTTTGTGAGACCCTTACGGCTCACAAAATGGAAAAGCCTTAGGTGATAGGGATCTAAACCTGTCTCCTAAGCCAACAATTCCCAAATCCTCTCGGGGCAAATGATGAGTTGCTCCTGGCATTATTCCAGTGCAGCAATGCAGATGCCAAACCAAAAAACCAATTCCCAAATCCTCTCGGGGCAAATGATGAGTTGCTCCTGGCATTATTCCAGTGCAGCAATGCAGATGCCAAACAAAAATAAAACCAATCCCCAAATCCTCTCAGGACAAATGATGATTCGCTCCTGGTACCATATTCCAGTGTAGCGATGCTGATGTCAACCCAAATCAAATCAAACCAACAACCTCTACGGCGGAATCATGCTCCGTCCCAGAATTTACCCCGTGTCGAAATCATGCTTCGCTTCGGGATATGTACCTTCCCTGCCGGAATTATGCTCCACCTCGGAATCAAATCAACCAACCAGCTCTACGTCGGAATCATGCTTCGTCTCAGAATGTTCACCCCGTGTCGAAATGATGCTTCGCCTCGGTGTGTCTGCCTTCCCTGTCAGAATTATGCTTCGGCTCGGAATTAACCAACGACCTCCTCGTCGGAATTATGCTCCGCCTCGGAATCAAGTCAACCAGCAAGCTCTGCATCGGAATTATGCTTCGTCTCATAATGCACCCCGTGTCGAAATGATGCTTCGCCTCGGTGTACCTGCCTTCTCTGTCGAAATTATGCTTCGTCTCGGAATCAAGTCAGCCAACAAGCCCTGCGCCGGAATTATGCTCCGTCTCAGAATATACCCCATGTCGAAATCATGCTTCGCCTCGGAATATTTGCCTCCCTTGTCGGAATTATACTTCGCCTAGGAATCTACCTCTGCATCGAAATCATGCTTCGGTCAGAATGTCTGCCGCTCATCGGAATGATGCTCCGATCCCCTAGAATTATGCTCTGCCTTTCGGAATGATGCTCCGAACCCTGGAATCATGCTCCGCTCGTCGGAATGATGCTCCGATCCTTGGAATCATGCTCCGCCCTTCGGAATGATGCTCCGAATCCTGGAATGATGCTCCGCCCATCGGAACGATGCTCCGATCCCTGGAATTATGCTCCACTCTTCGGAAAGATGCTCCGAACTCCGGAATCATGCTCCGCCCTTCGGAATGATGCTCTGAATCCTGGAATTATGCTCCGCTCTTCGGAACGATGCTCCGAACCCTGGAATAATGCTCCGCCCATCGGAACGATGCTCCGATCTCTGGAATTATGCTCTGCCTTTCGGAATGATGCTCCGAACCCTGGAATCATGCTCCGCTCTTCGGAATGATACTCTGAATCCTGGAATTATGCTCCGCTCCTCGGAAGGATGCTCCGAATCTCTGGAATCATACTCCGCCCATCGGAACGATGCTCCGATCTCTGAATTATGCTCCGCTCTTCGGAAAGATGCTCCGATCTCTGGAATTATGCTCTGCCTTTCGGAATGATGCTCCGAACCCTGGAATCATGCTCCGCCCATCGGAACGATGCTCCGATCCCTGGAATTACGCTCCGCTCTTCGGAAAGATGCTCCGATCTCTGGAATTATGCTCTGCCCTTCGGAACGATGCTCCGAACCCTGGAATAATGCTCCGCCCATCGGAACGATGCTCCGATCTCTGGAATTATGCTCTGCCTTTCGGAATGATGCTCCGAACCCTGGAATCATGCTCCGCTCGTCGAAATGATGCTCCGATCCCCGGGAATCATGCTCCCCGGGATGATGCTTCGTCTCTGGAATGATGTTCCACCTCGAAGTTCAGCTTCAAGATCCATCAATTTCATGCACACAACTCAAATGTGCGGTGTGCATTTATTGATGGGGGGCACTTTGTTGGGGTAAAAATTTACACCCCGGTTGACCGAGTCAAAGTCAAGGTCAACCCCAAGCCAGGTGGGCCCAAGCCCGGGTCAAGTGGGCCCATGCCCAGGTCGAGTCCGAAACGTGAAGCGGCCGACCCTCCCCATGCTAAAATATAAATCATGTCATAAATAATTTTTATGTAATTTTTTATGCATGAATGTAAACAAAATGGGCATAAAGCCAATATTTTGTAAGCCCATGGCTTATGTGCAAAAATGAAATGGCACATGAGCCATGGGATGGGCAAAATGCCATTTTGTGAAGCCCAAGGGGCTATGTGTAAAGTGTATGGCGTATAAAGGCAAAGATAATGAAATATCTCAACAACTTTTTCTCTCTCCAAAAAAAAAGTTTTTAGATCTGAGATCTTTCTTCCTTCTCTAAGGTTCCAAAACCTTCTTCTTTCTTTTGAATTAAATCAAGAGTTTTACTCTTCCTTTTTCAAAACTAAATAGTTTTCCACCACAAAACCCATTAAGGGGAACTCAGATCTGCCATCAGATCTCAAAAAAAGAGAGATTTTGACATTTCACATCCCTTGATCTTCAAGATCCAGCAAACAACAGGAGGAAGAAGAAGAACCCCTTCTATTAACCCCAAAACACTTTCAGGAGTCCAACTCCTCTCTGATTTCTCTTTTGAGAAATCTTTTTTCGAGCCTAAAAGCCTCTTATCCTCGCCGGCGCGCAGCGCTCATGCGCAAAGCGCCCGCGTGCCGACACGTGGTGCGCGCGCTTGCGCTCCAGCGCGCAGCGCAAGTGCGCAAAGCGCCCGCGTGCCGACACGTGGCGCGCGCGCTTGCGCACGTGCGCAAAGCGCCCGCGTGCCGACACGTGGCGCGCGCGCGCTTGCGCACCTGCGCGCAGCGCTCTTGCGCAACGCGCCCATGTGCCGACACGTGGCGCACGCGCGCTTGCGCACCTGCGCGCAGCGCTCTTGCGCAAAGCGCCCACGCGCCGACACGTGGCGCGCTTGCGCCTGAGCGCACAGCACCTAAGCGCACAGCGCCCAAGGTGCTGCCCCACGCATCCTTTGGATGCCTTTTCCCCTTTATTTATATATATATGTATATATATACATTTGTATACAAATGTACACATACACATACTCCGCAACATTCTCCCCCTCAAAAAAATTTTCGGGCCGGGGCGCTGTCCCGAACCCCGCAAGGGGGCTGCTAGCCCCCTTAACCCCCAGCCCGCTATCCGGGTAGCGGGACCCCCGTAAAAACTCTGCGTGGCTCCCGATATATCCAAAACACCCCTTTCAAAAACAGAACACACGCACACCGCGCATTGGGTTCGCATGACCAGTTTAACCCGTTAATCGGAGGTTCCCTCGCCCCAAAAGCGAGGGGTAATTAACGGCAGTTTAGTCCGCGGCTGCCGGAGATTCGGATCCCCACAATCATTAAACCCCGGCCTATCCTAGGCAGGGGGAATCTGTAGTACGCCTGACAAGCGCGCGCGTATTCCCATCTCAATGGGGTGACGAAAAACACCCTACACCTAAACATCAACCTGTAATAAAATTTGGCACAACGGGGGTGAGTTGCCAACTCGTGAGTAGAAGACATCTACGAAAAGAAATCGAATGCACGACGCTATCCTAGATCATAATAATACACTACTAAATCCCAATTATCTAGTAATGGCAGGGTAATACTACGTGTAAATGCAAATACTCCGTGCTCTTGTCAGTGCCTCATATAGTACTATGTCATATGAATGAGTATGCATGCACCATGAATGTAACATAACCAATCCTGAAATTTAGATATATCTGTATAAGAAATCTTTAGCTTTTATCATAGTAAAATTTGTATAGAAATCTGAAATAGCAACAATGAAATCCATGGAAATCCATGTCAAGCATCGACACAAAACATGCAAATCTCAAGTCTCAATACTGTAGGGTTCCTAGGCACACTAATGAGGTCTCACAACAGATCAAACATGCCCAATTCAAATTTTTTTATATGCCTACAAACCCTAATACGGATCGTTAACTAGATGATAAGGCGATGCAAGCATGTAAACAACATTATTGCTAAAGGAAAGTAACTACAACCTTTGTAGATCCGGTCCTCCACCTCTCTAGCTCCGTGTTGACGACCCTCCACTGTACCCTTCGGATCCCGGACTCTTGCGGTGGTTTCATCGAAGAATTGATCGAGCTAGGTCGTCGACTTCGATACTGAAGATGATCTACGTCGAGGCAACTCAAGATCAAGCTCCAACATCACCAAGTCATGAAACTTGTGAAGAAAACACCCTATACTACTTGGCAAGTGGTAGAGAATGAAGAAATAGGAAGTGGGTTCACTTTAGAATTGGATTTCTCACTCTTTTTCTCATGTTGCCATTGATGGTAGCAAGCATTCTTCATGTTGAAGAAGAAGAAAAAGAATATGATAGAATGAAAAGAATTAACTTGAAAAGAAAATCCCATTCATTCTTATCATAATAGCAACCATGGTTAAGTGTAGAGAATGAACCAAGGTTAGGTGAATGGTTAGGTTTAGGAAAAGAACAAGAATGGTCAAAGCTTCTTGAAGTTTCAACAAAACAAACAAAATAAGCAACCATATCTTTCCTTTTTCTAAAATAAAGAATAAATAAATAAACTAAATAATCAAGTGAAGATAATAAAACCCTAACCATTCACTTAAACATGGTTTAAACTAATCATACACCCAAACTTGCATGTATTATCAAACATGATACAATCAAGTGCACAAAAATATATCACATATACAATGTGCACATCAAGTGAGAAAATCCTTTTTAAGTGAACCAATACTGGTTAATGCAAAGTAATATATCAAATATGTAATTATACATTAAATCATTAAATCAACACTTGATTCAATGATCCGGTCATGTCGCATATAACCGACTAGTATCCAATGTATCGACTTATCGAATCAATCTTCGATTCCATAACTAGGTTATATCGCATACAACCAATCGATACATTCATCGCGATAATAGAATACGGTATCATATACACGCATTATTCTCGGTCCCGCACATATCTCATATGCGCTCCTATTTCGTTTCGCTTGAGCCAGGAAACCTCTGTGTAGAACTCTAAAGACTCGTCAATACGCCGGCAGCAGGTGATGATCATATCAAACACCCACAAGCCGCAAGCGGTCTGCTAAACGTAACGGCCACCCGGGTATTGAGCGATCAGAAGATCGACGAGCATGCCCGCTCACACTCCTGTGAATCCAACCAGTAACACTTACCGTATAGTCCGGTCATGCTCGTCTGATATGTCGCATATCTCGCCTAGGGGTGGTAAACGTCAGACCCCAATAGCTCGATAAGTCATGCCGACGTGAGGTCCATAACATTCGTGAAACTACTGATAACTCTTACCAGTATATCACTGCAACCCTGGCCAGGGATTTCCTGTTATGGCCAGTCGTATATAGCGCAACATCAACCCCCAATACCGGGAGAGACGAATTCTCTCATATCGCTCATTGCCTCCATGTGAATCGGGACTGTACCCAAAAACCACCTGTTTGCACGACTCAGTAGAGCCATGGTAGGGTGAAAATCGAAGCACAATGGGAGACACACAAGACTCTATGACGATCTCGGGTCAACAGACTAAGCTGTACCAGTGTCACCAGAGAACTGCCATCTGACGTGAGGTATAATACCATCTGGGAGTTCTCGGCGAGTCCGTTCAGTGTACCCAGTCTCCACTGAGCACCCGCATACCATCTCTGATGTCAAACACCAATGGATATGGGATCATCCATCGCCCATCACATGGGTCGAGAAGATATACGCTAGTCTACTCTGGAATATCGATGCCCCGTCTCGATATTCCCATGACTAGGAACATTGAAGGATGTACTCATGGACTACCCAGGCCCCACTAGTATGATCTGCATCATAGTCCTGGAAGTCGAGTACACATCCTAAGGGCTTTATCAACATGTAACAGAGAGACAGAAAGTATACATGTTAAGATAAAGAGCAACCAGATAGCGTACTATCATGTCGAGTAAGAAAGTCCTACCTATATATGTCCCAGCATCCACTACAATATACATCCAATATACAGTAATGGCCTCTAGGGCATACATATAACTAACAATCTCCCACTTGCACTAGGGTCATCTGTAGCAGTAGTTGTAGTATCTAATACTCAACCATCCCCTAAAAGTCTCTCTTTGGGAAAAGGCCTTCGTGAATGGATCCGCCGTGTTGTCCTCTGAGTCTACTGTCCTAACCTCGATCACCCTGGAGATCAACTATCTCCATGATCAGGTGATACTGCCTCAGAATATGTCTGGGTCACTGATGGGACCAGGGTTCATGGGCCAAAGCCACACATCCATTGTCATACAATGGAAGGAACCTAGTTCATCTTATGAACCAATATACACCCAAACTGCCTCTTTGGTAGTATCTTCGATAGCGATGTCACCAGCCTTTATCGTCTAGTCTGCTACGGTATCTAGCTTGGAACTCTTCCAACATACCGTCCCTTTACTGAGGGTAAAGAAAATGCCTGTGACTGACATTCAGTCGTCTTTATCATCCTGGAACCCTTCCAGTGATTCTCCCCAGGATCAACTGATACCATCTCACTACAACTAGTGAGAATCCTAACATACATTTAGATCTATCTCATAGATCTAAAACCCAGGATTTAGGAGGTATCACTTTTATCCTATTGGAGAATCCATGTGATAAGAGGAGATCGACTGATCGTAGTATAGGAAACTCTTTTCCTAACAAGAGTATGTTGTCTACGTACAATACGAGGATGACCACCTTACTCTCTACTACCTTTTTGTACATATAAGGTTCATCTACCATTTTGATGAAGTCAAACACTTCGACTACCACATCAAAACAGACGTTCCAACTCCGCGACACCTATTTTATTCTGTAAAGCAACTTGCACACGTTTCCGCTGCTCCCACTGTTTACGAAGCTCTCTGGCTGTGTTCTTATAGACGTTCTCTTCTAAATCATAATTTTAGAAAAGCGGTCATGGCACCCAACCACCAGATATCGTAGTCATGGTATGTAGCAATGGCAAGTAGGATCGGATGGACTTAAGCATAGTCCCTGGAAAAGGTTTCATCATTATCCACGCTTGGTTGATGACGAAAACCTTTAACAAGTCTAGCTTTGAAAGTCTCAACTTTTCCATCTACACCAAGTAATCTTCTCAAGATATACTTGCTCCTGATGGGGATTTAACCCTTCAGATATAGCAGCCAAAGTCCATACTTTGCTGGTGTATATAGATTCCATGTCAGATCGCTAAGCATCCAGCCATTCTTACAGAGTCCCTACTCTCGATGGCCTGCTCGAAACTAGTTGGGTCATCATCTCATGATGCATTCCTCGCTCCCACTGTCATCGAGAAACCGAAGTATCTCTTAAGCGGATGAGGAACCCTACCAGATCGGCGGAGAGGCTGAGGTTCGTCGGGAACTATTGAATCCATTTGGTTCTGTCAAATCATCAGCTGCAGTTTTGTATAGCTGGAACCTTTCCAGTTCTACAGAACTGTCCTTGCCTCGATCTTGTCCGGATTTTTCTTTTGACATAGGCCGGAAAATCCCAAATCTTAACTTACTTAAGAGATAGACTCTTCCCATACCATATCTTATATGGAGTGGTAGGCACTGATTTGATTCGAACCCAATTCAATAGGTATGCTTCTTCTTAAGTGCACAACCCCAAAAAGGAAATAGGTAACTCAGTAATACTCATCATAGAGCACACCATATCTAATATTGTGCGATTGCTCCGCCCCGATACACCGTTGTGCTGTGGTGTATTCAGAGGAGTAATACTGAGAGAGAATCTCATTTTCTTTTAGAATACTCCAGGAATGCCATGCACAAGTATTCTCCTCCCTGATCTTATCATAGGACATAATACTTATACCCGGTTTTGGTTCTCTACTTCTAGCTTATATTCTGTGAATATCTCAAAAGGTTCGGATTTGTGTTTCAACAGGAACATATGTCTGAATCTTGAGAGATTATCAGAGAACGTAATGAAGTATAAAGAACCAGTCCTGGCATGTGTAGAAAGGAGACCTTACATACATCATCATGTATCAGTCCCAAGAGTTCATTAACTCTTTCTCTGTTCCCAATAAGCACTGCTGTGGTCATCTAATCTTTGTGACGTGACTGGCAAGTTTCACAAGATGTAAATTCAAACTGATTTAAATATGCGTCTAAAATGTAGCTTCAGCCAGTCGGGTCGCATTGATATGACCTAGTCTACAATGCCTCAAGAAGGATCCGTTCATTTCTGAACTCTTCCTCTTGTGTGTGTTCTATATACTAAGAACCGTAGTTTGATTTAGAACATCAATGCTTTTAGATATCGTGCCTGAACCAATCAACTATTGATATAGGAAATGTTCAAAATATTATCCAACAATACAAAATTTTATCATTTCTTTACTAATAAAGAGACTGATATGATTTTGTACATCAGGTTCGGTATCTAATAACATTCGTTCAGAATCAATGTATTTGTAATACAGGGTGGCAGTGACCAACAGACTTGGCTGCAACACTTGCCCCATTTTCTGCCTCATGAAACTTATCACCCGTTCTCAGTTCTCTACCATTCTGTAGCCCTATGTAACAGATTACATATCTGGGATCCTGATCCGGTATCAAATACCCAGGACGTAGAGGATACAGAGAAATAGTTCATTATAATGAACACACCCGAAGGAGATGCATCATATGCACTTCCTTCGTTTGGGCGACATATGAATTCTGGTATTCCCTATTTCCTGCTCTGTCTTATAACAATTATAAGTTGGAGCGGGACAAACGTTCCCCAGCTCAGTATAACAAGCGGGTTCGGTCAATACATCTATATTATTATCTTGATTAAGGCGTGATATGGTCGCTACCTGGAGAGAGAGAGAAGAAAACACTCTGTGTGCGCTCTTACAAGATTAGATTGGTTATATATTTAATCTAATCAGGATGGCTCCCACTGTTTTTATCAAATCTTCCTTCAAGCCTTAAAAGGAAAGACTAGCCGGGATTAATTACACTCTACAAGTTCGCCAATCTTTCAGCCAGGCCAGTGTCGGTACTTTGAGGGAGGTTCCCCGTGCTTTCGCACGGACCTAATTACAGTAAACCTCGTTTTCCCAGAGGCGTAACCCCGTTGACACCTTTCTAGACACTTACTTAATCGGCTAATTGTAAAGTGCAAAACTCTCCCAGGAGTAACAATTACTCGCAGTGGGTATCGGGATCCAACTATCACATAGAATGTATGCAATCTCATTGCAAATTTCAACACTTGAAACTCCCGATAAAGATTTTTACCCCTAGCACTTATAACCTTAACTATGGTCAACAAATTATAAGCACTAGTCAAGTTCTACCCGTCATTTCGTGATTAATTAGACCCACCCACATGACCCTTAACTAAGGTCAAAAAAGTCACGCGACTGTCCTAACTAATCGCATCATATGTGGTGTAGGAAGACATCACTTAGCTACCGTACAGTGTGCCTTGACTATGGTCAACAAACACAGCACGAATACTAAGTACTCTACTTCCTAAAATGACGGAGGGTTGCGAATGGTTTTTGTGAAAACCTTTAACGCTTTGAACTTAATCTCGTTGCGGAATCAAATGGTTTTTAAATGGAATGTTTTTGAGGCTTTTCTAGTTTTGCTAAAGGGGTCACTCCCGGTGAAGGGATCGTCGGCCCTTTCCTCGTCGAATGAGGTGCGGGATATATCATATATATCACTGTGCAAAGCAGAAACTATAGAAGCAATCAAAAGACAAACCGATAGTTGTAGCATCTGCCAGTTATTGCTAAAGGAGTCATTCCCGGTGAAGGGATCTCGGTCCTTTCCTTATCGAATAAGGTGCAGGATGTTCTACAAGGAACACCGCGATGCAAAGCAAGAACTGTAGCTACCTGTTTTATTTTGAAATTCGATTCCACAACATCAATTAGGTTTATTTTCTTTCATTAATCTCATTAATGAATATCCCATCATTTAAGTCCACCTAAACATCACAGATAAATATAACGTACGCTTATGCCATCCGCATTCGCCTCGATGTCCCGTCTGCACCGTTAGGTTAGGTAACTAACGCCAGAACGAGGCAGGGCTAGCGCGGGTGTAAAACATAAGCAACGTCTATATAATATATCATATATACTATATACAATATCTATCTGAACAAATCACATGATCACATCACAGATAACGCAACAGAAAATATCATATGAAATATTGGATATACTAGGACGTCCGTGTTTTTAATACGAGCCAGTATAAAACACGGATTCCACGGTCGTGATGAATAGCCAATCCCACACCCCTAGACCGCTACAAGAGCGGCAAGCAACCCTACCAATTCTAGGGTTAGGAGACCCGGACTCGACTCCTCGAGATGGTCTCCCACTGGACCCTAAAACCCAGTTACTTGTGCTCCCCTCCTTGGGTCTATCCTAATGCGGAAAAGTAAATAATATACAAATGGTGACATCATCCGCAACCTGGAAGTGCCCCAATAAAAGAATATTACATACAAGTTTTTACATAAATGAAAATGAAAAACACTCATCTCACATAAAACCCCCCCGGCTATTCAAACACGACGATCCAATATAACATACCCAGCAACACATAACATCACAAGTCATCAACGTAAGTAAACATGCGTATCCCAATTGTCGTTGACATATAGTAACGAAACCGGGGATACACATATTACACTTACGGTCACAGAAAAGAAAGTGTAAAACTACAACAGTTAGAATCCGCAACCTCTTTAGACATCGCATGCCTAACCAAATAAATTCCTTAGACATCGCATGCCTAACAATTATAAACCCCGCATTTTAGTCTCATTATCGAAAACTCTTTTCAATATAAAGTCGGGCAATTCAACAAGATTCCCGATATCCTGATCGAATGCTCGTCGCAAACTTTAGTAGGTGGCCGCACCCCCGACGCCGTCGACGAAGTGCACCAAGGCGGAACACCGCTGCCGCGAGCACCCGAACGGATGCTTTCGGCGACGGGGTTCTCCTACAGTCACTTGGTCAGGGCTATGGGGTGTAGCTGTCTATTAAGTTTACCCGGCGAGTATCCGCGTACGCTACGTGATTGCGACGGACTTTTGATCACATCAAAATTCCGTGGCAACCGATCAAGTGAGACTAAACTGCTATGTTTATAACATTCATTCAGTTATCTCATAACTACTTGTGAATTCCAAATGTTGTATCACATTCCGGATAAATAGAAAATGTTAAACTTTCCGATCGAACAATCGAACACCCAAGTTTTCCCGAAACAGCTCAACACATGAAATAAGTTTATAAACATTCATTTCGTGCCTCAGTACCAACGGTCCAGCCGTAGAAGGGTCAAGCCAACGCCTCACATGTGGCACGCCGTACTGCCCCAAACCCTAGGGTTCAAAGGGCAGTTCAAGACGGTCACATAATCGAGTTAAGGTTTGTTGTCTTCTAGAGGGACCATCGCGTTACTTGCACTACTTAGAGTCATTAAACTACGGAAAAGTCCAACAATTGGAAATTTCCCGGCAGGGGAAAAAGTGGGTATTTATATCTGGTCGAACTTTTTAACATATTCTAAAATTACCCGGAAAAACACATAGACAAAATTTGATAATCCGATCGAATCTACGAATTCCCAATACAACCCAGAAAACTCAACTCTTGAGTAGAAGTTAAAAATTCCCAGAAAACACAGCACCCAAATATAGAAATTACTGTGCCAAAACTAATGGGAGAGGCGACCGTACGGCCGCGGAACCGCCGCACGAGCCATGCTCGTGCCGCGGAACCGCGGCGGTTTGATGGATTCAGCCGCTCGAATTTCACAGTAACTCCTACAAATGCCCGCTGATTTTTCTGAATATTTTTAATTCGTAAAAATCCTAGATTTCAAAAAATGTACAGAGAGCAATTTGAGATTAGGGTTTCGGTTCGATCGGACTTCTAACTCCGTCTACGCATCGCCTTAGGCTCTAGCTTGGCTCTGATAGCACTGTTGGTCAGGTAGCCACCCCATCCAATAGGGTCACCGTGGCACCAACGGGTCCCTCAGCAGCTACTTTTTACGCATGCCCCCTCGCGAGGACTACAACCCGCCGGAACACCTTCCGGTCTTGGGACACCCTGGGGGTAAGAGCCTATGCTTCGCCACACTGTCACACAGTGAGAACCCCCCATAGGTCGACATCCAATGCCTAGTAGCTCTGATACCACTGTAGGGTTCCTAGGCACACTAATGAGGTCTCACAACATATCAAACATGCCCAATTCAAATTTTTTTTATGTGCCTACAAACCCTAATACGGATCGTTAACTAGATGATAAGGCGATGCAAGCATGTAAACAGCATTATTGCTAAAGGAAAGTGACTACAACCTTTGTAGATCCGTTCCTCCACCTCTCTAGCTCCGTGTTGACGACCCTCCGCTGTACCCTTCGGATCCCGGACTCTCGCGGTGGTTTCATCGAAGAATTGATCGGGCTAGGTCGTCGACTTCGATGCCGAAGATGATTTACGTCGAGGCAACTCAAGATCAAGCTCCAACTTCACCAAGTCATGAAACTTGTGAAGAAAACACCCTATACTACTTGGCAAGTGGTAGAGGATGAAGAAATAGGAAGTGGATTCACTTTAGAATTGGATTTCTCACTCTTTTTCTCATGTTGCCATTGATGGTAGCAAGCTTTCTTCATGTTGAAGAAGAAGAAGAAGAAAAAGAATATGATAGAATGAAAAGAATTAACTTGAAAAGAAAATCCCATTCATTCTTATCATAATAGCAACCATGGTTAAGTATAGAGAATGAACCAAGGTTAGGTGAATGGTTAGGTTTAGGAAAAGAACAAGAATGGTCAAAGCTTCTTGAAGTTTCAACAAAACAAACAAAATAAGCAACCATATCTTTCCTTTTTCTAAAATAAAAAATAAATAAATAAACTAAATAATCAAGAGAAGATAATAAAATCCTAACCATTCACTTAAACATGGTTTAAACTAAACATACACCCAAACTTGCATGTATTACCAAACATGATACAATCAAGTGCACAAAAATATATCACACATACAATGTGCACATCAAGTGAGAAAATCCTTTTTAAGTGAACCAATACTAGTTAATGCAAAGTAATATATCAAATATATAATTATACATTAAATCATTAAATCAACAATTGATTCAATGATCCGGTCATGTCGCATATAACCGACTAGTATCCATTGTATCGACTTATCGAATCAATCTTCGATTCGATAAGTAGGTTATATCGCATACAACCAATCGATACATTCATCGTGAGAATAGAATACGGTATCATATACACGCATTATTCTCGGTCCCGCACATATCTCATATGCGCTCCTATTTCGTTTCGCTTGAGCCAGGAAACCTCTGTGTAGGACTCTAAAGACTCGTCAATGCGCCGGCAGCAGGTGATGATCATATCAAACACCCACAAACTGCAAGCGGTCTGCTAAACGTAATGGATACCCAGGTATTGAGAGATCAGAAGATCGACGAGCAAGCCCGCTCACACTCCTGTGAATCCAACCAGTAACACTTACCGTACAGTCCGGTCATGTTCGTCTGATATGTCGCATATCTCGCCAAGGGGTGGTAAACGTTAGACCCCAATAGCTCGATAAGTCATGCCGACGTGAGGTCCATAACATTCGTGAAACTACTGATAACTCTTACCAGTATATCACTGCAACCCTGGCCAGGGATTTCCTGTTATGGCCAGTCGTGCATAGCGCAATATCAACCCCCAATACCGAGAGAGACGAATTCTCTCCTATCGCTCATTGCCTCCATGTGAATCGGGACTGTACCCAAAAACCACCTGTTTGCACGACTCAGTAGAGCCGTGGTAGGGTGGAAATCAAAGCACAGTGGGAGACACACAAGACTCTATGACGATCTCGGGTCAACAGACTAAGCTGTACCAGTGTTACCAGAGAACTGCCATCTGACGTGAGGTATAATACCATCTGGGAGTTCTCGGCGAGTCCGTTCAGTGTACCCAGTCTCCACTGAGCACCCGCATACCATCTCTGATGTCAAACACCAATGGATATGGGATCATCCATCGCCCCTCACATGGGTCGAGAAGATATACGCTAGTCTACTCTGGAATATCGATGCCCCGTCTCGATATTCCCATGACTAGGAACATTAAAGGATGTACTCTTGGAATACCCAGGCCCCACTAGTATGATCTGCATCATAGTCCTGGAAGTCGAGTACACATCCTAAGGGCTTCATCAACATGTAACAGAAAGACAAAAAGTATACATGTTAAGATAAAGAGGAACCAGATAGCGTACTATCATGTCGAGCAAGAAAGTCCTACCTATATGTCCCAGCATCCACTACAATATACATCCAATGTACAGTAATGGCTTCTAGGGCATACATATAACTAACAAATACCTCATAATCTCAATGTCTCATAGTCTCAATATCTCGGGCTCCGTCAGTCCGGATCGGCCCATATCATCAAATCTCACGACAACGATCGGTATCCTCCGGATATCCGCCGTGCCAGACATCACCGGTAGGTAGCCTTCCCCTGCCAGGCTCATCGTCTACAACTCGATCTTTTTGCCCCGGGGTACCATACCGGGCCCACCATGTACCCGAGACGGTTCATCCACTCCTCGAATCGGGTCTCAAAATCCAACAGAAAACATGAAATCTCATGGTGGACGACACATACATCACGAGAAAACCGCAACTTATGTTTTAAAAAGAGAGGAGGAGAGAGAGAGATGTTTTTATATATTCTTGCGGTTTTCCCCAAAATCCAGAAATCTCATAGAAAACTAAAATCCCAAAATCATGAGTAAGTATATGATAAGTGTCGGCATATGCCCATAATACTGCATGATAACAATGAAAATGTGAATGCATGAAATGTCTAAGTAATCAATGCCATTTCTATACTAACACCAGAGAGCAATCAAAATATTATATCAATCTAGCTGTTAGCTGATTGCATCAATAAATGATAATATGATCTAAAGTGTACATGACATAGCAATTACCGATGATGATGTGTGTGAGCCGGAAAATAAGTGTGTGTGGAATATGCGCATCATCGGTAATGGTGCTAGTGTCCTAACAGACAGAGTTTGATTCTGATTATAGAAACATATGTATGAACATGCAACATGATGATTACAATCTGAATGTAAAAATGGATCTGTAATAACGACTTGTTGCAATATACAAGACTAACTATAACTATAAAACTCGAGTCTAAACTAGTGTCCCTCTAACCTCCTAAGGAACTAAACCTAAGAAACTAGTCGATAAGAAATAAGAGTACACCTAAAATCTGCATCCGTATCTCTAATAGTCGGCGATCCAGCCTCAATAGCGTCACGTACATAGTACGGCTTCCTCGAATCAAGAGTGCGGATCAATCATCACATCTATACCTCGTATGGTAAAATCCATCGTACGGCATCCCAAAATCGGGGTACAGGTCAAGTCTCACCTACGTGTCTCATCATTCGTAATACCATCGTCAACACATGTCATGATCAAGGTGCTACACTGTATCGCATGCATCAATCATATATCATTTCCAGCATAAATATTCATCATTAATTTATCCTCAGAAATATCATGTCTCATGTATCATATTGTGGTTAAGTTACACTTATATGATATCGAAATCATGTCACACCTATATGATGTCGTAATCGAGTCACACATATATCATATCAGAATTTCAATCACATGTTACGGTCCGGGTGCTGTTCTAGAGTTCTAGATACCTCAATATCATCACCACCCTTTATTATCTATGTATACCTATTCATTAACTCATTTCCTAATGATCCGCTATCATCATAACACGACCGTAGACAAGAATCACGGCATCAAGCCCAGTTATTCTGTTTCATTCCCGTGTATCATATCACATTATTGTATCCTATATACGTGTTGTATATATATATATATATATATATATACCTACACCTAGTCCTTTATATGTGTATATACACGTATACACCACGTCGAGTTTTAGTGTGTGCTTGTGTGTGTATCTACCTGAAACCTACGAATCTCTTCCAAGGTATTCATCCTCTGGTATGGTCTTCCTAAATCAGTCTAGTCCAGCCTAGGGTCATTACTAGGGTCCTACTTATTAAGAATCTAGGGTCACATCTGGCTTCCTAATGTCAATAAGTACTATTCCTATTCTACGTTGCGGGGGTGCTAAACGCCATCCACCTGACTTCCCCCCGTAGATATACATCTACTCACCTGGTCCTTGTCTACCAAAGACGGTGTTGCCATCCTCAACTTCATCGCTTGCAGTCCACGTGAGGGGTACCTATACGCAAACATATGTAGTATCGTAAACTGAATCACGGACAACATCAAAACGACGCACGAAACGCGCATAGGTTAAAACCTATGTCCTGCTCATGCGAAAGAACCAAATATCGCTCGATATCGGCGTACAAACGCCGATGGATCGAGATAAACATCAACAAATAACTCATAATTTTAAAACTCATTACTTATAATATAAAACATGATTTAATCCATCGAAACCCTAAAAATCGATCAAATCGTCCGATTTCGTAAAACCCGAAAATGCCAATTTACCGTTTTTCTTCAAAACTTACTGTTTAAATGAAACTAATGGTCATGATACTCATTAAATATCCTAACTAGATTATAGAAACCATTACCATATTTTTCTCACACTAATTTGTATAAAAAATAGATTTCTAGTTTGCAATTTTATCCATTTTGACACTTTGCAAGCAAAATTTTCATAATATCACAACTAAACATGATTTTACATGAATTAACTTACTAAACTACAATTCATGATGATAATAATATAATGAAACTATAATTTAGATTTTTACTCTCATTTATTTAAGAATTTCCAAAAACTAGTTAGCAAAAATAGCAATTTTTATCATAATTTATCAATTATCAATAAAACTAGCAACTAAATTGAGTTTTTCATTCCACCAACGAGTTAATATCCTCTTTAAAACCACACTCTAGTGTTATAAACATTAATTGAAATTTTATCTCACTAATAAATATAATATACATAAATCTAGTTTGCAAAAATTGCTAGATTTAACAATCTGAATGAACAAATTACCATTCAACAACCATACAAGATTTTCCCATTCTAGAATTGTTAAACTAGTTATTATAACCCTAATTAATTAATAAAAATTATAACTTGATTTTACAACCCTAACTTGAATTTTGAAAATTTAAATAGAAACCACAATTAATTTTGCAATTAAGCTAGATTAATAAAGCAAACAACAATTTAATTATGGTTTAGGATTTTATACCTCAAGTGATGTGGATCAACATGAAAACTTAGCCTCCCAAAGATGCTAATTTTGCTCCAAGAACCAAACTAAAATGAGCAAGAATGGTGGGTAGGAATTATATAGGAATTTGTGGGTTTTTATTTGAATTTTTGATGAAATTTTAATGGATTTTTGGACCAAGATGAAGTGGGAAATGGGGGGTGGGGGGCTGCCATGGTGAGGCCGGCCACAATAACGGAGAGAGGGAGAAAGAGAAAAGAGTTAGGAATTGTGTAGAAGGTTCACACTTTATTGATATATACTTATGTCTTTTCATGCTTTATTCATTTTTCTTTTATTTCCTTTCTAAAACAACTCAAGAAAAATCTAGAAACATGGTTAAATTTGTAAATAAATTTTGCATGATACACACTAAATTCTAATATGCAATGGTTTATTTTTACAAATTAAACCCATTCAAATTTGTAATTTACACTAATTTAGTGTATAAATAAAGCTTATGTTAATATTTAAAACAATTAATTTAGGAAAAATATTTAATTACACTAAAAATTTATAAGTGGCTATATAAACACCATTTACTAGTAATAACATAATTAAAATAGGTATTTTTAAATTTATAGTGAAAAATAATTACGGTTTAGTTTTACGAAAAAATACGTTTTACTTTAACGAAAATCATAAAATTCACTTAAAAGATTTTATTTATTTAATTATTATTATTATTATTTTTAAAATGTTACAATCTTCCCCCCTTAAGGAAATTCGGTCCCCGAATTTAAATTAAAACCCCCCCTCCAAATACTAAAACATTTAGCAAAACACTCAAATCGTTGGGGCTCCGAAATCATCAATACATAACTAAAAGCAACCCCGTCAAGCATAACGCAATCATCGGAGTATGGTGAAGATAAAATATCAAAACCCAATACGAAAACCAACATAATATATATCAACACTATAACTTATATATATATAGTGTGCATCTGTCACGACCCGAAAGTACGGAACGTGACTGGCACTTAGGTTACGAGACGTCTAAAGGCGTAACGTAAACTAAGTCAGCCAAAACCCAGAAAATCTAAACTAAAATAAACCAAAGAGAGTGAAGGAAACCTTTCATGAAAACGATTTTTAAAATCAATTAAGTAGTATCGAACCCCTTAAAAAAATATCAAAAATTTCCGAAAATTTCGGCAAAGTCTCCTCTGTAAATACCATCCCCCAAAATGGGTACAATAAAATATATAACCTGTAATCACAAAATGGCATTCCCAAGCGGGAGCTATCTCTTCGACCAAGGTGGATCACAACCACGCAATATATATATATATATATATATATATATATATATATGCAATATCCAGAAAAGAGCATAAAGAAATGCAAAATGTAAGAAAACACAACGTCGGCTTAAGTGAGCTTGACCCAAAAGAAACTACATATACACAAATCTCTCAGTCTCATCACTAGGTCGCATATACAAATAAGAAGTGGTAGATGGAGAATACTAGATACAAAAATAGTACAAAAAGAGATAATAGGGCTCTCGCAACCCACCTACGAACAATGCCGCGAGTCTGAGCAAAAGAAGTCACTAACAAGATAAGCCACCGCTACTAGGCTGATGAGTCCGACCTGCAAGACACTGTGGCACAACGGGGGTGAGTTGCCAGCTCGTGAGTAGAATATAACATCTAGTAAGGCAATCGTAAGAATGCACGCAAATGGGTCACATCATATATGTCCAGATGTGATGTAGTACCTCTAGTATGCATGCACATGTATGCAATGTCAATACTAAATCTTTAAGTGTTTTAAATGCTATGATTCTGCATTCCTAACTTTAGAAAAAGAATAACTGTAATATAGTTAAATACCATCAAGAAATCATCTGAAACCCGTGTCAAGCATCGACACCAAATATGAAAACACATCTATCTCAATGTCTCACTGTATCAATGTCTCAATACATCGGGCTCCGTCAGTCCGGATCGGCCCATATCATCAAATCTCACGACAACGGTCGGTATCCTCCGGACATCCGCCGCGCCAGACATCACCGGTAGGTAGTCTTCCCCTGCAAGGCTCATCGTCTACAACTCGATCATCTTGCCCCGGGATACCATACCGGGCCCACCATGTACCCGAGACGGTTCATCCACTCCTCGAATCGGGTCTCGAAATTAAACAGAAAACATGAAAACTCATGGTGGATGACACATACATCACGAGAAAACCGCAACTTTGTTTTAAAAATGTTAAATATAAGCTTTTGTTAAATTCTTGCGGTTTTCCCCAAAATCCAGAAATCGCAGCAATACTGAAATCCTCAAGAAAATCATAATACCCAACATGTTGTATATGATAAATGTCTATGATATCAAGGTATGCGATGTGATTTGTGTCTAGAAATTTATGTAAGTATGATGATGATGCGAGGTATATACATGCTATGCGATTTCATATATCATGTATGATGCAAGTGATGATACTAGGCTAAACAGGTTTTATGGTGCTCGTGGCATGTCAATTACCAAAGGCGTGCGTGTCACATGAATAGTTCGCGTGCAACAGGAGCCAATGGTTATGGTGTACGTGTCCTACGAAGTGATATCGCACATGTGTATTTGGATATCCTATGCAAATCTTGGAGACGAAAAGCTATAATTGTATGAAATGTGAATGAGGGGGGTTAGCTAACTAACAATGCATATGTAGCAAGAAATAAGGTAATTCTAAGTAGGGGGCGCCTCGCGCCATCCAGACGATTCCCCCATAGATGAATACATCTACTCACCTGAAAGCCCCGCTAATCCGACCCGACCACCGTCTTGCCTTTGCGCGCCGCGTCCGATATTTCCGCGACCGATCCTAGAATTGCATAACACACAATATAAGATTACAGATTTCTGAAATGACGCAACTCACACTACGAAAAGACCGATGCTCTCGAATTAATCACAACGTGCACTCGGGACGCGGAAAATACACGAAAATCGCTAAAACCTTAACTAAAATCGCCGTTTCGGGGCAATCGTCAAAACTAAAACCCGACTAGACAAAGCCCCACATTCGTGCACTCTAATAGTCGTATATGATGCTAATTATATCGCCAAAATAACACAATTAGATCACCTCCTAAATTATTAGAAAAACTAGTAAGCAATTTGCATACCGATTTCAAAGCAAACATCGCGAATTAACGATATCGCGATCGCAACATCGAACAAATATCCGACCTAATACACTAGATGGCCACAAAACTAACCTAAACACACTTATTCAACTTCAAACCCTAATTAGGGCATCTCCACCTCTCTTGAATTTTCAAAAACTAACCATTACAATGAAATTAACACTTTAAAATACAAATCTAGCTTATTTAAACTACAAATTTAACAACTAGTTTAGGATTTATACCTCCCAAGTGAACCCCAACTTGCACTTGACCTTGAAAGATGCCTCCTTTCACCTTGTTTTAAAACAAATTAGGGTTGGAAAGAGGTGGACAAGGATTATGGTTTGAATTTGAGAAGGAAAAGTGTGTATTTTTTATGGATTTTATTGATTTTTGCAAGAATTATAGCAAGAAAAGTGAGGGAAAAAGGGGAGGGGAGCAGCAGAAAATTCGACCTCAGGTTAGAGGAGGGTGTGTGTGTGTGAATGGTGTAGAAAATTCTACACAAAACCCCTTTCTCTAGCTCAATTAATGACTATCACATCAATTTTTACACAAAAAACCCCATTTTAAGTCATTTTTGAATAAAATTTTAAACCATAGAACAAAAATCTTGAAAAGTCTTGATAAAATTTTATCAACACTAAATTTTAGTTTATAATGTTTCCTAAGTGTGTAATTTACCTAATTAAATTTGTATTTATCACTAATTTAATGTATTTTTAAAAGCTTAAAATAATATTAAAAAATAATTAATTAAGGAATTTTTTTTAATTAACTAGAAAATTTTAAGTAACATTTTAGTGAACAATTTATAGTAATATCTTATCTAAATTTTTTATAATTAGGTCTATAATGAAAAATACCTATTTTGACTTTTTACGGAAAAAGCTGATAATTTAGCCGATTACCGAAAAACTGCCTAAACGATTTTCGAAGCGTTACAATCTTCCCCCCTTAAAGAAATTCGGTCCCCGAATTTAGAATTTAACTACGTGTACCATCCAAAAGATGGGGATATCTCTTCCTCATCTCGACCTCGGTCTCCCAGGTGACCTCCTCGCTGTTTGGGCTACGCCAAAGGACCTTGACGGACGGTATAACCTTCGACCTCAATTTCTTCACCTGCCGATCTAAAATGACCACCGGCTGCTCGGTGAATGAAAGATCACGCTCTAGCTGGATCGTCTGGTGCTTAATCGCATGGGAGGGAACATGAAGGTACTTGCGGAGCATCTAGACATGGAACACGGGGTGAACATCGGGGAAGCTGGGCGGAAGAGCTAATCGATAAGCGACTGGACCAACACGCTCTAGGATCTCAAAAGGACCAACATATCTAGGACTCAGCTTCCCTTTCCGCCCAAATCTCATCACACCCTTCATCGGAGAGACCTTCAGGAAAACATGATCGCCAACAACGAACTCGAGTCGGCGACGGCGCATGTCAGCATATGATTTCTGCCTACTCTGTGCCGCTCTCATCCTGTCCCGAATCAGCTGTATCTTCTCGGTCGTCTCCTGTACAATCTGCAGCCCCAAAATACTGCTCTCCCTGAGCTCTGTCCAACATACAGGCGATCGACATCTCCTCCCATATAAAGCCTCGAAAGGTGTCATCTGAATCGTCTCCTGGAAAGCTATTATTGTAGGAGAACTCGATCAAGGGCAAATGACGATCCCAGCTACCACCCAAAATCTAAAACACAAGCTCTGAGCATGTCCTCAAGAGTCTGAATAGTATGCTACGACTGACCGTCGGTCTGCGGGTGAAAGGATGTGCTAAAACTCAATCGGGTGCCCAGAGCTTCCTGAAGTTTCTGCCACAATCGGCTGGTAAACTGGGTGCCCCGGTCGGACACGATGCAAATCGGAACACCATGCAGTCGCACGATCTCATCAATATAAACCTGGGCGTACTGAGAAAATCCAAAAGTGGTCTTCAATTAGCAGGAAGTGAGCACTTTCGTCAGTCGATCCATAATCACCCAAATAGAGTCATACCCTCGACTGCGTCCTTGGGTAGACCCACAATGAAGTCCATGGAGACCTGTTCCCACTTCCACTCAGGGATGGCCAA